>JARFIW010000858.1:6157500-8557500 GCA_036346225.1 Platerodrilus igneus | reverse complement strand
TCGTTTATGGCTCGCACATAATTAATTCATAGTTTTTGTATACGGTCTAGTTGTTGTCATTTCTCCCAATTTTTTTAACCGTTCGAGAGATGGAGGTGGAGGTTGTCATTGTATAGTCTTCTTTATTGCTTGTGTGAAACCGCGTCTATCAGATGTAAACTCGTGTGGACTCATCATGCAAATATCACGTATCCACAGCTATTTCAATTTCTCAGCAGTTTGAATAAATACATCAAACCATTTTTACTTTGTATTAATGATATGATTAAATTATCTGCAATCTGATATGGGCGAGTTCTACTAAACATGCGTTTGTGGTTTTCTGTAATTAACTACATTGTCCGAATATGCTTTTTAAATTGTCTGGGATTTATTTTGTATTTTAATTACACCTGTGTACTGTACTCTACCTGAAGACCAGTGCTGTACTCAAACCTGGGCGATTGGGGAAACAGCACGATAGAGAAAACCCTAAACATCGCTGCGCTTCTAACTGCATAAATACACTTTTCCAAGGGTGGGGTGACGAGCAAGCACCTTGTGTACTTTTAACACTATGGGATGTCAACTATTACCCCGACATTCTACATATAGGCAACTGATAAAATGTTAGTGTAGTCCAACTATTCTTTTCTGGAAGGTACCGAGAACGGCTGAGCCATTAGTACCTGACAAAAATTGAATGAACAAGAACACCAGGAAGATAAATGTCTTGACTACGAATCTTTAACCTCGCACATGCTTAAACTTACGCGCTTTCCATACAAACCATTAACAGTTTCTAGTCCGTTTTGCAATATGATCCACAATGACTAATCTACATTCTTCCATTGGCATAAATACCACTACAAGTACAAAAGCATTTATAAATAAACATGAACCTATGCCATGCTGGTGCCAAACAAAGGGTGCTTATAAATTGAATCGACGACTATCTCCTACATAATCAGACTGGGAACGCGTAAATAAACGGCGTCATAGCAGAGGCTTGTTATAAGTACATCCTAACAAAAATAATTAAATATCAATATTAGTTACCGAAAAAATTATAGACTAGAAATATTAGATCACATTCAACTAACTTAAGGTTTCATAAACGAGACATGAATTATGCAGTTATAAACGTACAACTAAAAGCAGATGAAAAACAATTACATAATCATAACAAGTTATTAGAACCAAAAAAAACAAATTATGCAATATGTTTATACCAAATACGCACCATATTCGACAGAAAACAAACCAAGATTATCAGTTTTAAACGTAGATAAATGCATGTTAACAGAATATATTTATTCTAGTTAGCAAACGTGAACAATTATTTTATAGTAAATGATTGCATCAGCTACATAAACGCGCATTTAAATTAAACAGATCAGGTGGTTTAAATTACAAACAAGAAATTTGCATTGTACTTAAATTAATAAATCAATTACTTACTATTTAAAAACACAAATAAATCATTCGAATATGTATTAAAAACTTTGGATTCAATCACATAACATAAAAATAAAATATGTTAAAAATATTACTTTTAATAAAATCACAAACTTACATTTTAAGACGCTAGAAATAAAGTCAAATAAAAACGCTTATTAAAACTTGGCGACGACATACAGACCTTTCTCTTTCTTTGCTCCTACAACTGTTAACTCTAATTGTCAGTGAGTGCGTTTAGAAATCGGCAAGCAGCTACTGTCTTGTTCAAAAATATCTTCAAATATCGAAATGTATATATGCAATAATTATCAACCAATAAGAATCCACCTAGGAAATACTACAGATCACTACATCTGAAACATTAATTCTACTTTTATTTTAATATAATTATGGTATGGAATATGTCTATTAATAGTTTCACAGTCATTCGTTTCTTAAATTATTGTAAAATCTTTCCTCAAATGACCTACCGTAAAAATTTGCTTTGTAATTATCTTGTTTACAAACTACTCGGATAATTATTTATGGTTATAGCTTTATATTTCACTCTGAAATACGTAATATTGAAATTTGTTCCCACTTTTGTGGATTATGAAGTAATTTATGTACCTGAACTTCGTTCTAATATATATTACATAGAAATAAGACTATGCGTTTGTGTTTTTTAAGTCTATTTCGCTATATAAAATATACATTTATTGAAGTATATGCATAATGAACACTACTATGCATGAAATAAAAATATACAAGGTACTTGTCTGTTTAAGATTTATTTTTCTCTTTTTGCATCTGATTTCTATTTCACGTACCGCCAACGCGTTACAAGTTATATATTTGGCTGCAGAGAACCTTTTTATTTTGTGCAATAATATAAATTGTAAACTTTAAGCTCCAAGACATCGCTTTGTGCATCATATTTACCTATATCCGTTTAATCGTTTCGCCGGGTGTTAGTTTACGTGATTGTGTACTGTGTATACACAATCAGACACACACACACACACATATACGTTCGCACGCACACTCATTTGCTTGCCACGCAAACACATCGTTTTTGATATTATATTGATTATCATATTTCATTTATTACTAAATATAAGAAAATGTACGTTCCTTTGTGTATATTTGTAATACATTAACGTGTAGTAACTCTTTTTTTTTACTTACAGGCAGATCAACGTCGATAACCGAAGACATAATGTGCAAATATGGTAAGTCATTGCTTATAAAATACATCTTTTGTGGTTTTCTCTACTGTGTGGTACTTATAACTACTGTACTTCACGTTCTTGATACAATTGAACGTACTTCAATTTATACTATTTTACTGGATCAAGTACAAATTTAACTATTTATAATCTACTGGAAGCTGCTACAGCAATTTATAACTATCAATAATTACTGTCTTCTTTAAAGCGAAGAGTAGATTATATAGTTATCACTAATTTAACAGCGTAAATTATGCACAAGTATTTTTACCAGCACTAATTTTTGCACCCCTAATGCATTTATTCTAACAACTCAACCCAATCATTTATTTCATATCACTTGTGAACTAATACCAGAATAAACAGCAGCAACGGTACTTATACCTGACTACATGTTTTGGACATAATTCTAGAAATTACAATATCATACTCGAATCATCCCTTCGGTTCGCTTTTTTCGGTTCTTAAAATGCACTCTTGTAGTTGTCATTCATTTCATTGTTCGCTTAATGTTTTTATACCCTTTCGTTTTTAGACCGTCTAGTAACAATGTTCGTTAAGTTGGTTAACAAACAAGTAAAAGGTACAATAATTTATCGCGTGGTTGTATAGAGGGCGTAGTAATATTGCGCAGATTTTACAATATAAAAATCATAATAATTAGAACTATGAAATAGCTTACCTTTATTTATCTAGAGCCAATTACTAAATTTTTGTGCTACGCCAATCGCCACGCGTTTTTTTAACACGTACGTTTAGGTCGTATGGGTACATTTGTCTCTATTCAGCAGATGTAGCGAAGTTTGTTGATCACCTACAACATTAAAACGGGGAACAGGCGGATATTAAGAGATAAGGAGAAGGTAGGATTTCATAAATAGTAGTGTTTATTAAGCAAGCTACTTCGATAAACTTATAATTTTTTAAAACGAAATATACGTAAAAACACAAAAACATAGTCTTATTTGTGTGTAATATATATTGAAACGTAACTCATGTCCATAAATTACTGCATAAGCCACAAAAGGGAGAAACGAATTTCAATATTACGTATTACAAAGTCAAATATAAAGATATAAGCAAGTAGTTGTGTAAATAGATAATTGCAAAGCAAATTTTCAAAGTATATCATTTGAGGAAAGCTCTGACAATAATTTGAAAATTGAATAACTGAAATTATTAATAAGCATATTCCATACCATCATGATCCCAAATATAGAAGCGCTATTTACAAATTTCCTTAAAATAAAAGTAGAATTAATGTTTCATGCGTAATTAAAATAGAATGTTAATCCCAGAGAATATAATAAGCTAATTCGAACAACGTAGTTAATTACTTAAAACCGCAGACTCTTGTTCAGTAGAACTCACCAATATCAGATTGCAGATAATTTAGTCATATCATTAATACAAAGTAAAAATGGTTTTAATGTATTTATTTATACTGCTGAGAAAATGAAATTGTCGTGGACACGTAATATTTGCACGACGGTTTGATATGAGTTCACACCTAATGGATGTAGCTCTACACAAGCAATAGGAAAGACTATACAATAACATAACCCCCACCGCCACTTCCCGAACGAATAAAAAAATTGGCAGATATGACAGACACTAGACCCTAGATAGGAAACTATGAACTAATTATTTGCGAGCCATAAACAAGTAAACGTAAGAGAGTGACCGCTGAAGGTTAGTCGAGTCCTATGATTATTAATTAAAAAACCCGGGTGAATGTGGTGAGATCTGCGGAATTTTCCATCAAACCCAAAAACACTTAGAATTGGGACGGATGTGTCTCAAAAGTAGTCAAGATTGGAAATAGAAAACCTCAAAAGCACATTAACTCAAAACTGTCTTATGGAAATCTTTATCCATATTAAGACATAACGATAAGTCATAGTTAGCTAGAAATTGCTTTTATCAATTAATGGTTGTTTAATTAAATATTGATGAAATTATACCATTTGTTAAAATACAGTGTTAAGCTATTATTGATATAAAATCTGGACAGTGCAAATTTTAATAAAAAATTTGGACGTGTTGTAAATTATTATAATTGGATCATCAAGATTATGGTTAATTGAATATGAACTGGTTTACTCAATTATGCAATTCTGTGTACATTCGAGTATTTGGTTACAAAAATATTGTTCCTTATCATCATTAGGTCTTCAGTCCTAGAACTGGTTGGACGCGTGCGTACCTTATTGTTTACTAATCGGAGCTAACCTACACATTTTCCCGAAATTTCCACCACCCATACCTTTCACTATCTGTGTGTAATAGTTCCATTTAGGTCTATTTCTACCTTTCTTTTTTTCTTTTCTGTTTCTAATATATGCCGCGCTATTCCCCTATGTCTTAGTATGTGTCCTATCACCATTATATTCTTTTCCTGATATTTAAATTGATGTAAGTATTTGTAAACCTTTGTATGTACACCTCTTTACAGGGATAATAAAATGATGCTGTATTAAGTGCTGAAATTTGTTGTTTTCTTTGTGTACACATTTACACATATACAGCAAAGCCAAAGAACAATGGATTGAGAAAAAATTCAAAAAGGTACAAACTAAGATGGATATTGGAAAGATAGGCGAAGCATACAAACTAATTAGAATGAATTTTAGGGATATAAAACCATATAGCAAAAATATAAGTGGTGCAGGAGGGGAAATCATTATAGAAAATATAGAGAAGGTGGATAAATAGTAAGAATATATAGTGAATTTATATGTAGGACCGGAACTAGAAGCACTAGAACAGAAAACAGACATTTAAAAGGATGACGGGATATCCTATACTTAGAGATGAGTTTGAACTAGAATTAAAGAGCCTGAAAAATAATAAGGTACCGGATACAGATTACGTGTAAGCAGAAGTTCATAAAGCTGCTGGACAAGCAGTAATAGAAGGTTTCTTCCAACTGTGGTACGTTGAAAAAGCAGGTTATATACCGTAGTGTCGATTCTATCTAATATTAAGAGAATAGTTGTAACGCGTTGACGTTACGTGAAATAGAAACCGGATTCAAAAAAGGGGGAAAAGGAATCTTAAACGGACAAGTTAATATTGATGTACCCTGTATATTCTGATTTCATGATTAGTCATGTTCATTAAGCATGACATTTCAATGAACTGTTAGTTGTATTAAAGCTAATAAACTTTAAAACACAAAAACATAGCTTTAGTGCAGTGCGAGACATATTTGAACGTAACTCAGTCTATAAATTATTTCAAAAGCACAAAAGGGTAAGCAGAATATTTATAACAGTAAAATTATTAATATGCATGTAAAATGCAAGTAAAATTAATGTTACATTGAAACACGGTTAGCTACAATACAAAGTAAACCATAAGCAATATCATAAACATATTCCTACAATGTAGTTGCTAAGTAAAAACACATATGCTTATTTAATGAAACTCACAAATATCAACTTTAAAATATTTAAATCACATCATTCAATACAAAGCAAAAACGTTTTCAATGTATTTATTGAGACCTGAGAAATCAAACGAACCTTTAAATGATGAGACCATATGGGTTCATGCCTACACAATCGATAAGAATGTTTTACAATGACAACCCCCGCCAAACTTATTACTAGTAGTAAGAAAGTGACGAACGTTAGACAGTGGACACAAAACCATGAATTAATTATTTGTGCACCACTCACTGGACCCCACATGCGGGTTATCGTTGAGATGTTAGTCGACTACACTCCTTTGGTTTTTAATTAACGAATGGGTGTTAACGTGGTGAAATCAGCGGATTTTAACAGAACTCACAATACTAATAGATTGGGATGGATTAGTTCCAAAACAGTAAAGATTGGAAATAAAACCCGATGGCACATTTAGTCAATTCTAGCTTCATGGAATGCTTTATCCATATTAAGACGTAACTGTAAGCCATAGCTTATTACAAATTGTTGTTTTTTTAAATAATTGGTGGCATTTAAACATGATTCTTGTTTCGCAAAAAGATAGGTAAAGTTATACAAGGAACACTATTAGTTAAAGTATAGTGTTAAATTATTAAATATATAAAATCTGGATATCGTAAATTGAATTGAAGGTGTAATGACGTATTGTAAATTAGTATAGTTGAACCAACAACGTCATGGCTAATTGAAAATGAATTTCACAATTTTGTATGTCTATTTTTAATAACTGTAGCAGTTGTTTTAGAAAGTTGGGACTAGTTGAAATTTTATGGCGTGCAATCAAATCACTAACGTAGACGAATCTTTTCCAATAATAGTGCTTTACCTAGTGTGCCCTTGCTCTTAGTAAGTCGTCAACATATATAAAGGTCAACGACGATTTTCCTGATTATAGAATTCTGGGCAAGGTACTTCCCCTTTCTCTAGAAAATCTACCTAGCGTTCTGAATCAAAACTGTTCCAAAATTTTTTGTAAAGATTCAGTTTTACGATGATGTGTAATTTGTAGTAGTCAGTTGTAACAATCCTTTGAAATGTTTGTAATCATAATTCATTTTAATTGTTTCTGCATTTTTAAATCCCACCAATAGGACTAGGTTACATGCATTATTAATCTAACGAAGGATTATTTTGTATCTTACATTGTTCATATTCAAAGGTTGTCAAATTCAGTATGGCGATTTTAAAAGTTAAAAATAATATCACGGTTACTTTCTATTTTAATTAGCAAAGTTTTATGATTCATTTGTTTTGATTAATAATGTATAACATTGATGCCTGTGATATCATTGTCTTGGAACTAGAAGATTCACAGACTAAATTATGTTGATTCGAAAAATGGAATCTTCCCTTTTGTTGGTGCAAGTTAATGTATAAGTAAGATATTTTATATATGTTGGATAGAGTAAAAGGACAAATGTAATTTCAGTTTGTAGTCCTAATTCATTTGTCAGAAATCTGCCGAAGATAATCTCGAATTGTTTTATTGAGGGAAGGCTTTTTGTTGAGCACTTCATTATTACCATTGACAAAAATAACAAGTACACTTGAGTAGGTACAGTTACTTTTTGATAATTAGGTTGCTACATTTTTTTTTTTGCTAGGGCTGACACTACTACTTCATTAACACCATACTGTAAGTTAGGTGTCTGCAAAACTAAATCTTCCGACGTAACTAGGGGTCTATTCCTTGGGTAGAGCTATGAGCAATGGGGGTAAGTCGAAATCTGTGGGGGGTCACACTCAAACTAAAACAAACAGGCGCCACCAAGTCCAGATTAATTTATATTAATGCATAGCAAATTTCTAAGGGCGGACGTGGAGACCCAAAGAAAATAAGATCGCCTTCGCTGACTCAAAAACTTGTCTTAACAGAATAAGACGCTGTTCCTGTAAGGAAAAATAATAATTAAGTCACATAGAAATTGGGAACACAATTTGCGTCCTTCAAGTATACCTAAATGCATAGAGAATATTTTCTACATAATGGAATCATAAAATTTAACTCTTACTGACTTTTGTTTATCAGGTCTGATCAAACTAGATCAGAATAAAAACTTTAAATGTAGATTATTAATTTACTAGAAAGAATTTTCTTTGTTTCAGTAAATAAAATTTCATTATAATTAAATAAAATAAATATTTGATATTCTTGCAAAATTGTTGTAAGGTTTATCAACTGATCCTTACTCAAATATATTACAGTTCAGTTGTAACTAACAATATTAAGTTTCTTTATAACCCAACCAGATCTGTGTAGGTCACTTACAAATGAATATACGAAATTTTCTCATTAATTTAACAAAATTAAAATTAGTCTGAAGTCAAAAGAATCACCAAGATATTCTCTAATTTTATCAAAAGTGGCAGTACTGTAATGCTAAACATCTGTTAGCCATTGTGCAATTGTTGACGGCATTGTTCAAACAAACAGGTGACGTAATAGCAGCTGTTAATTAACGTTGTAGCCACGTGTAGTCACATATTTACGGAACTAAGTGAAATCAAATTTGATACTGGGGAAAACCAGCCTAATCACAGGTAAACTGAATAACAATTTTGTACATCTAACAAACAAAATGAAATAATGTACTTTCAGAAGGAAGTACTGAGGAAATTCTTAATTCTATTACGAACCCAAAACTAGCTGTCGTCTTTGGTTGCAATGGAAACAACTTCGCAGTGCGAGGCCTGAAGCTAAATATGCTTGTTTTCCATGCTTTAATACAGATGTAGGAGCGAAGCAGATTTCTCACATTGGTTCACGGCAGCATTACTTCATAGCGTACTCCTCCGTTGTCGAATTTTATTTACAAATATAATCTTTCATTGCTTAGTCCATAAGTTAAAGTTTCTAAATTTATCGTTGCAATTTCTGACGTATTGTTGCGGTTTCTGATTTATCCTTGCGCTAAATAAATTTTTAAATTAGCTAATATGATAACGAATATGCAAAATGTGGATTAAGTACTAACCGTTACTCAGGAAGTGTTTCACAAAAATAAAGCGACTCGGAGGTCACTCGCCATTCTTTTTGAATGCATCTTCACGCTGCTTTTAACTATCGACGAGTGCGCTCACTGCGTTCTTGCATGGTGGGAGGATCATAAGTGGGGTTCTCGAACCTCTCACGCGCGCGCCAGTGGCTGTGGAATTGCACCGAATTCCGAAACAAATAGACTACTAATCTTAGATATAGTAATACTATAAAAATTTAATTGTTACTCGAATCTTTATTTTAGTTAATAAAGGTATTTCAATATTCATTGTACGTTTAATGAATAGGTTCTTTTACTGCTAAAATAAAATTGTTACAAGGTGTCAAACTGATTAATGTAATTAGTCAATAAAATTCGAAATATCTTGTCAGGTTGGTTACTTTTAATTTTATGAAATTTGGTTCCCATAGATCGTGTTTGAAAAAGGTATGTTAATTAAGAACATTAAATTTTTAAACAAAGTCCCAGAAGTCCCGTAGGATTTGGTTAGAACAAACTGAGACCAAAATATCATTGATATTTAGTGCGCCCAAAAGTATCTACAAACAAATTACTCTAGGTATTAATGATAAAATTTCTGAAACTATAGCCTACAGTAATTGCAAGATTAATATTTTTTTCTTTTGCAACAGACTTTTGATTAAATTTATGTAAATTTTGCGTACATCTCATCTACATTTTATACTTTCCTTGACGTCAATTTTCTTCTGTAGGAAATGGTTTCTGATCACGGTCAGGAGGTACCGATCCCTTATACATTCGAGGACACGGCCAATGTCCTTTTTTTCTAACACCATAAAAGTGCTTGTCCTTAGTGGTACCATTCCTGTTACCCGCTATTTTCTGGTTGACCATGACGCTGGTCTTCTCCCATCCTTCCGGTCTACCTCTGAAAGAATGGGCAGAACTTCCCACAGAAACCAGCTAAGCATAACGTTGCCCTTATCTAGGCTGAAATGTTCTTGTTTTACCCCTTACATTTGCGTATTCCTTTCTTAGTCATCAACCATTTGGCTACATCTTTACTTTTATTTCCTTCTGTTGGGTATGCCCCCAGCTCCGGTCGTGGGGTGAGTTACAAGGTGGAGTGGTATTATGAGCCGAGTGTCACTCTAGATTATGTATCCAAGTCTTGCCGAATTCCATCGTTATTATACCGGTTTAATCCTTGATCGACTTTGCATTAAAGTTGTAGATTGCCAGGAGGGAAATTGGGAATGGGGGTTTATTGTGGGTTTATTATTTAAAAGAAGCATGAGGAATATATTTTGGGGGATAAATGGGGGTCAGCAGTCTTATAGGGTTTTTGGGTAAAGAAATATTTCGAGATAGAGATTTGGTTAGGAAATAGCAGATAGCGAAGCTTTTAGTGGGGTTTTCCACATCATACAAGTGATTTTCCAATGCTCCACCCGAAGGTACTACATTGGCTAGGAAGTGAGTTTTTTGTTACCTGGAAAATTTTGAATTTTGCCGAATCCTTGCTGTTTCAAGCAAGGTAGGGATCTTTAACGTGCGTGACAACACTCACACTCGGGACCTCCATTTTACCTCTCATCCGAACGAGGGTGTATTTTTTGAAAAATGCTCGCCTAACATTTTTCAAGCGGACCGTGTCGGGATTCGAACCCGTGACCTGGGGTTTTTCCTCACCGTGATCTATCCTGAAGTGTAGCCGCATGATCTGCCCTGTACGATTAGGCTCACCGAAAGTATTGTCTGCTTCAAACGACAGAGAGGAGGACGCTTCACGATCTCCTACCTTTTACGGCACCTACGGAATTAACCTATACATAAACAAAAACGCCCACACACATTTGCCTATATGCAATTTTTCGGATTGTGTCATATTTTTAAGCTGATGATGTCTTGATAGGTTTTTCGTTATAAATGCCAATATGTTTTAATTCACTTAAAATTTTTGGAAAAATTTGACTAACTAGAGGAAATGTAACGTTACTTTAAAATGTTTATAATGGTATATCCTTCTAATAGTTTTTGTTTTGGGAAATCCCAATAATAGGGTTTGGGCTATTTCCTTTAAGAAATAATCCTTAGCTTACATTATTCTTGATTTAAAATTGATTATTTTTGTAATCGCATGTTTATACTCAAAGGCTGTCAAATTTATTATGGCGGTTTTTAAAATTATAAATGATATCGCCGTTACTTTATATTCTAATTAGTGCAGTTTTATGATTCATTTGTTTCGATTAATAATGCATAACGTTTTCGAACCAAGAATATTCACACGCTAAATTATACTGATTCAGAAAATGAAAAATCTGCTATGTTAGTACAAGTTAATGTTTCAGTAAGATATTTTTAGATATACTAGAAAGAGAAAAACGACAGAAGTAATTTAAATTTACAGTTTTAATTCATTTGTCAGAATATTTATTGCCTTGTTACTCTAGATTATGCACTCCAAGCACGCCGAAATCCACCGTCAGGATATGGTTTAGTTATTCATGGACTTTTAATGGAAGGAAATACTTTTTCTTTGTATTAAAGTTGTAGATTACTAGGAGGGATTTTGGGATGTGGGAGGGGGTATTATGGGTTTATTTTTTAAAAGAAGGATGAAGAATTTATTTTTTGGATACATACGGTCAGCAAGATTTTGGATAAATAAATAGTTCAGGATAGAAACCTTTAGGGGAGTAGGGAGGTTTGTCTCTTCCGAAACTATTTTAAAACGTAGTCGCATACGTTGTTCCGCACGATTAGGCTCTCCGTAAGTGTTTTCTTCGTTAAAAAGTAGAGGACGCTTTACGACCTCTCACCTTTCGTGGTTGGCTTAACCTATACATACACAAAACACATATAAGTTGATGATGCCTTGGTGTCGGTTTTTCATTATCAATGCCGATTTACTTTAATTCACTTAAAATTTTTGAAAAGCTGAATTAAAGGGGATGTGTCGTGTCGTTCCTTTAACATGTTTATAATCATATATCCTTTTAATAGCTTCTGTACTGGTAAATTCTATCAATAGGGTTGGGGTTATTTTCTTTAAGAAATATAAGTTTTGGGTTACGTGTATTTTTGGTCCAAGAAAGGATTATTTTGGTATATTGCATTGTTCATATTCAAAGGCTGTCAAATTCATTATAGCGGTTTTTAAGGTTAAAATGATATTACCTTACTTATATTCTAATTAGTACAGTTTTATAATTTATGTGTTTCGATTAATGATTTATAACGTTTTTGAACGAAAAAGATTAGCACATTAAACTATGCTGATTCAGAAAATAGAAAATCCGCTACGTTGGTACGAGTTAATGTTTCACTAAGATATTTTTATATATACTCGATAGATAAAAACGACAAAAGTAATTTCAATTTGCAGTCTTAATTCATTTGACGAATTCTGTCGAAACATTTTGTGGAGGGAAGGTATTTCTTGTGGACGCTTCGTTATTACCATTAAAAGAGATAATATTCAAACTTAAGTATGCAGAGTTAACCTTTGAATAATAAGGTATTGAACTGATTAATGTGATTGGTCGCTAAGGTTCGAAATAATACCCTACCAGGTTGGTTACTTTTAACTATTAGAACAATTGGTTCCCATAGACAACTTCGTGTTGGAAATAATTAACAACATTAACAACATCTTTTTAAAGAAGTACCAGAAGTCCACTACGATCTGGTTTAACGAATTGAGTCCAGAATATTAATAATTTTAGTTGTTTCTAAAGATTTCTACAGTCAAATTACTCTAGGTATTTAAGATGAAACCTATACCTATAACATGTAGTAAGAGTAAGTGATATTTTTTTATAACAGATGTTTGATTAGATTTATGTGAATTTTGTGTACATCTCATCTACATTTTATACGTATCTTGACGTATTTTTTCTTTTCGTAGGAGTACGTTCTGATCAATGCCTGAAGGTACCGATGCGTTATACGTTTGAGGACTTTGTCGTGTCATTTTTACCTTCTGACACCCTAAGAGCGCTTGCCTTTAGTGGTATTTTTCCTGTTAGCAGCTATCATCTCAACCTTGAGATAACACTTTTTTCTTTTCTAGATGGCCATAATACTGGTCTCCCTCAATCGTGCTGGTCTGTCTCCGAAACAATGGGTTGAACTTTCTTGGTAACTAGGTAGGCGTAACCTTACCCATGTCTAAGCTGATCTGTTCTTGTTTTATTCCTTACCTTTGCGTATTCCAGTTCTAATCATCAACCATTTTCTTGCATCCTAACTTTTATTTCTTTCGGTTGTGACTGAACACAGGTCAAGCCGTGAGAGCAGCATATAAACTGAAATGGTATTAAGAGCCGAGTTTCACTCTATATTAAGCAATCCAAGTACACCGGAATCTACCTTCAGGATATGGTTTAGTTATTGATCGACTTTTAATGGAAATAATATACTCTTTCCTTGCATTAAAGTTGTAGATTAGAAAGGATTTTGGGATGGGGGAGGGGGTATTGTGGGTTTATTTTTTCAAAAAGGAGATAAAGAATATATTTTGGGGATACATGCGGTTATCAGCGCTCTGGGTAAATAAATAGTTCAAAATAGAGATAAAGCTAGAGAGTAGGAGATAGGGAAACTTTTGGGAAGTTTGTCTTCTCTGAAACCTATTCTGAAACTTTGTCATATGAGTTGTTCCGCACGATTAGAATCTCCGTAGGTGTTCTCTTCTTTAAAAGGCGAAGTGCGCTTTACAACCTCTTATCCTCTATCGCACCTACGGAATTGAAATGTCACCTGGGTTAGGTTTAACCTATACATACACAAAATCACCTACATTACATGCATTTACCTACACACAATTTTTCGGGTTTTTTTATATTTTTAAGCTGATAATGTATGTTTTGGTCGGTTTTTCGTTATCAATGCTAATTTGTTTTAATTCACTTAGATTTTTGAAAAAATCTGACTGAATAGAGGGGATGTAACGTTTTTTAAAACGTTTATAATAATATATCCTTTTAATAGTTGATATATTGGTAAATTCTACCAATGGGGTTAGGGTTATTTCCGTTAAGAAATAATACTAAGGTTTCATGCATTCTTGATATAAAGAAGGATTACTTTTGAGTTCTACATTGGTCATACTCAAAAGATGTCAAATCCATTATGGTGGTTTCTGAGATTAAAAAGATCTCCGTTACTTTATATTTTAAATAGTACGGTTTTATTATTCGTTTATTTTGCTTAAGAATGTACAACGTTGCCGCATAAGACATCATCGTCTTAGAACGAAAAATATTCACACACTAAATTATTTTGATTTCAGGAATTGTAAAATGCACTGCGCTGGTATAAGTTAATGTTTCAGCAAGATATTTCTATATATACTAGATAGAGAAAATGACCAAAGTAATTTCAATTTACAGTCTTAAATCATTTGTCTGAATTCTGTCGAAGATAATCTCGAATCGTTTTATGAAGAGAAGGTTTTTTGTGGAAAGCACGTCGTTATTACCATTAAAAGCGATTACATACATACTGGAGTAGGTACAGTTAACCTTTAAATAATAAGACATCGAACTGATTAATGTGATTAGTCAGTAAAGTTTCGAAATAATACACTGCCAGGTTGGCTACTTTTAATTATAGGAACAATTGGTTCCTATAAACATAATGTTGGAAAAAATGCATGTCAATTAGAACATCAAACTTTATAACGAAATCCCAGAGTTTCCGGTAGAATTTGGTCAGAAAGGAATTGTGTCCAGAATATCATTGTTTTAATTGTTTCCAAAGGTGTGTACAGCCAAGTTACTCCACGTATTTAAAATAAAACTTCTGAAACTATAACCTACAGTAACTGTAAGTGAATAAACATTTTTAACTACTTGAACTTATAAACATATCTACAGTACTTTGTTACGTACCAATTTTGTTTTAAAATTTCCCTGGTTAACTCAAATCCCTTTGCTTTTAAAACCAAAATTTATCCGAATTAAATAGTCTATGCCTTGTTTTAGGTATCCAGTAATTTCTTAAATCCTTCAACATAATTAATAATAAATACGCTTTCTACAAATGTTCATTTTAAACTTATTTATTTTGAAACGACAAGTTTATGCTACAATTAAATAGTTTATATCCTGTTATATATACCCGTTATCTTGGTATACATTACGACCGCGTATAATAGTTTTCTCTATTGTTCCAATGTAAAGCCTTGTTGAAATAAGGTCGCACACTATCCGATAAAATCCGGGTTTTCCAGTTTCAATAGCGCTTCGTCAAGCGAGGATTTGCAGTTCGAATTCGTGTTATTTGAACCATTGCTGAATTTGATTCTACAGCTTGTATGTCGAAAATATTTTCTACATTAATCGTCACCGTACTTCAAAAGCAATGCTAGGTTTTTTTTTCGTTCGACAACTAGGAGGTGTCTTGCATGTATTGGTGAGTCTCGTCGCGCGTACCCTTTCAAATCAGATTCTCTTTTTAGCTTTTTTTAAATGGAGGCCAAATGTGTTTTTTCTTTATGTAGACCAACTGCTTTTGTCCGTAGACCGCTGCTGCAGTTATGGTAACAGGGTAAAAAGATCCTGACGACCATGGCGTTTTTGTGCTGACTCACCTCCGACGGCTTGCGAGCTAAGTATCTGGACACCTACAGGTATGCAACTCGTTTACTTTTGTGTATATCAATGGCATATTCCGTATCAACGTTTGGTGTATTTAGGTGACATTGTAGAACTATTGTTCGTTGCTGCTAATCGATATTATTGCTCTACAGGTGTGATGTACCTTTGTTAAAAATGTTGGACAGAAACACGCTTATTCCTTTATACTGATTGGTTTATTTTACAAACGGTACTATGTACGATTTAAAGGATGTCTGACAAAAGCTCCCACACGTTAATTCTTTCCTACTAATTAGTTACTTTACAAAAAGTATTATGTGAAATTTTAGAAACGCTTGACAAAAGCTCTCACAGGTTTATTTACTACTGATTAATTTTATTTTGTGTGTAGTACGAGATACGCACTTCGTATCTAAATTCCTAAGTTGTCCGTACAATATAATGGTTTGCTGTGAAATAATAACACTTAATTTATTTTATTTTTGCTTGTTTGTACAGAATCCTTTATTTATTGTTATGTGTCAATAGATAATCGTAGGCGATGTGTTTTTTTGTTTACTTTTGGCATGTAGGCGAATCCTCCCACTCTCCGCGTTTGATAGTTAGCCTGGCATTTACTTTTTTTTCCGAGTTTGTTTTAGTTAATTTTTGCTCCGATTTTTTTTGTTAGTGCCTAAGTTCCTACATTGCCCGCATTTCTCGGCCTGATGCTACTTGTTTTTTCTTCTTTTACGGTCGACCTACTGTTTATTTTTTCTTTTTATTTCGGCTTTTGGTGTTCCTCATATGAGGATTGGTTTCCTTTATTTCTTGTGTGGATTCGATCTTCTTAAATTTTAGTTTGGTTTTTGTCCGTGATTGCTAAATATCAGTTAGTTGGTTCATTTCAGATTATTGGGCTTGTGTTGTCGCCAATAATCCTAGTCAATTGAAAACTCTGGCGCCCTATTCTAATTTCTATTTTGTCGTTTCGCTCTTATTTAGTGTTTCTGAAGTTTAACCGTCGGATATGTTTAAGATCGTCCTATGTTAGCAATAACTTTTCTTTTGGTTTCTATCGAGTTACGGTTAGCCTTTATTTAATTACTTTTTTTTAAGTTCTTTTTTTATTCGTATTCAAGATGACTGATATGGCGAAAAGACTGTATGATGGTATCTGCAATAGACAGCAGAAGTCATCAGAAAGTATCGCTGACTATTTCACGTGTATGGCGGCCGTGTTTGAGTGGCACGGTTCTTTTAAAGAGGATGATAGATTATCCATTGTGCTCTGTAACCTCGCTCCATTCCATCGAGTTTATTTGCCTACCGTCCGCTCCTTACAAGAGTTAAAGGACGAGTGTCTGAAATTAGAACCGGCAAAGATTTTGGTCGATAATGTCGTATCACCTAGTCCAGACCCACCCGTTAATGCTGAACCAGGTCTTGCTTATAAGTCCGCTACTATTGAGAAAAATACTTTTGCTTCACATGACCCAGTTGTTAAGGTTTCTCCTACGCCTACGGGTAGATCCGGTACTTCTTCCGTGCGTTCTACTGTTCTTTGTCCTAGTTCTACTTCTACTCATCAGGTCGTATGCTTTAATTGCGACAATCCTGATCATGTTTCGACACGTTGTACTCAAGTACTCCATTGCTATGGTTGCGGATAAAAGGGAGTTTCTTGCCGCAACTGTTTCAACTGTCATCCTACTGCTAATCAGTATTCGAATAATTCTTCCAAAGTCTGTCCTCACCTCTAGGTGTCTAATTTCTTCTACATTTCACTCTACCTTCTTTTCTATACCTCATCCTGGTCATCCTGCTACTACTATCAAAATATACCCTCCTTTGGAAAATATAACTTCGAACAAAATTTCTTCCGTTTCTAAGTCTACATCCTATTCTACTCCTCCTTCTGCTCGCCCTACTTATTCACTCTCACCCCAAACTATGCCTCCACCACAATTGCAACCCATATTTCGAATTAGTGACTTGCAGCTAGCGTCTCAAGAGTTTGTTCCCGCCTTCTTAAACGATTCTTTCCACGAAATTCATGTCGTGTTTGCAAGCACAGATGTAACTGAAGTGACGATAACTTCTAATTTAGTCTGCGAAGGTTCTGTTGAAGTTCATGAACCTGTATCTTTAATGTCTGTTGCTGTTGCTGTCAAAATTTTACATGTTCCTGATTTCTGAAATGGTTCTACTCAAGAAATTTCTGTCGTATCTACAATAACAGCCGTAGTTAAAGTGAAGATAATTTCTAATACGGATACAGGTCCTGTTGAAGTTAGTACACCCGTAGCTGTGATGCCTGTTGCTGTCATCGTCAAAGTTTTACCTGATCCTGTTTCGTTATCTATTATTGTTAAGGAATCAGTTCCTATTGTGGCTGAAGTTTTGTCTGTTCCTACTCTGTTGTTTAACAGTAATGAAGTCTTACTTGATTCTATTCCTTTATCGGACGTGGATGAAACGATACCTACTGTTACTCATTTTTCTCATGCTGACAAAATGCTACTTGCTTCTGTTCTTTTAGCTGATTTGGGTGAAATCCTAGCTGACGTCCTGTTATCTAATGTTGACGAAGGTCAACCTGATTCTGCTTCCTTATCTATTGCGGATGAAGTTCTTCCTGATGTTGTTTGTTCTTGTAAGGTTGCTGAAATTCTGTCCGGTGCTGTTCCTTTCTTTCATCTTGATAAACTTCATTCGACACCTTTATCTAACGTTGGTGAAGTTCTACTTGATACTGTTTGTTCTTGTAACGTTGATGAACCTCTACCTGATTCTGTTCTTTATGTTATATGGTTGAAGTGTTATCGGATTCTGTTCCTTTTCCTAGGGTTGATATTCCTACAGCCAATGCTGTTTTCTTTTCTAACTGTGATACTTCTTGTTTTTAATCTAACGTTGCTGAAATTTTATCTGCATCTGTCCCTTTTCTAACGTAACTGAAGTGTGCTCCGCTTGTGTTTCTTTTCGTAAGGTTGATTCGTGTACAGTTCATACTTTTTCCTTTTCTACTGTTGACTTTCTTACTACCAATCCCAAAAACAAACAACCTTCTTCTATAACGTGTTCTGAGTTCCATAAATTACGCCAACCACTACTATCTCCATCCTCGCCACCACATTCTGAATCTCGTGCTAAAACTACTACACTCCCTGCTATTCCTATTTGGCAGAAAACTGCCCACAAGAGGCAGACATTATTCTATGCTCCTTCCGAACCTGAGGAATATGTGGACAAAACTTTAATGTCCTTGATCTCGATTCGTTTTCCTTCTGGCGGCGTAAACGCTTTAAGCACAATATTTAATCCTCGCACCCCAAATTCTTATGCCGACTTTGCTCTCTTTAGGTTTTGATTTCTAGACTTTTAAGTTTTCTTTTTTATTTTACTTCCCTGTTTTGCTGGGTTTTCTTTTTTCTTTTTTTTACCTCGTGTGGGTCCGGGAATAGAATAGCCCCATAGTACGACCTGCCTGTCGTAAGAGGCGACTACAGCGATCCAACACACGCACACTTTATATACGCATAACACATACACACACACTTCTTACAGTACAATCCTTAGGGTTTTTGTTTTGTACTTGGTGTTTGGTGTTATTCTTTTTTGTTTTTTTTTCCTCGTTCTTTTCGTTTCACATTCCTCTCCTTCCTTTTGCTGGTCTTCTTTGCTGTTAGTCCCTATACCGATTGTGTTTCGTCCATCCGTTTTGTGGTAGGTGCTTTCTAGTCACGACTTAGTCGAGTTTAGGACTAATCAGCATTTCTTTTCTTTGGTTTTTTGGTTACGATTTTTGGTTGCCACAGTTTGTAATACACCGTTTCCTTTTACCAGCGTTCCTCCGCTCTTCCTCTCGTTCTCCCTTGTCCCTTTTTGCTTGAGGATTGAACTTTGGGTCCTGTTTTGGTTGGCACGGTTAGTTTTTTTCCTCGTTCCTTTTCTTCTTTTGAGGTTGATAACCGTACTGTTTCTTTTGAGAAACATCTGTCTGTTGATGATTCCGCAGTGCTGCGGCTGTTCCACCGTAGTCCTCCTTGATTGCGTATTACTTGTCTTCCCCTTCTTCCTTCCTTTTTTTCTCTATTCTATTATTGTCCCTTTGAGCCGGACGGGAGTTCTGTTTTATTTTGGTGTTTTTTAAATTTTTTTTCTGTTTTTTTTTTGTTTGGTTTTCCTAAGGCATTTTTTTTTTAGTTTTAAGCGTTTTTTTGGTTCGGGTTTTTTCCTCTTTTTTTTTGGTTCTTTTGGGTCCTGCCCACTCCCATTACTTTTGTTTTGTTTTCTTATTGTTTTCTTACCCCGACCTTTTAATTTTGCTGGGGTGGGGAAGATTTGTTAGGTTCCAATTTTGCTTTAAAATTTCCCTGGTTAACTCAAATCCCTTTTGCTTTTAAAGCGAAAATTTATTCGATAAGTTAAATAGTCTATGCCTTGTTTTAGGTACCCGGTAATTTGTTAAATCCTTCAACATAATTATTAATAAAAACGCTTTCTACAAATTTTTATTTTGAACTTATGTATTTCAAAACGACAAGTTTATGCTACAATTAAATAGTTTATATCCTGTTTAGGTACCCGTTATCGTGATATACATTACGACCGCGCATAATGGCTTTCTCTATTGTTCCAATGTAAAGCCTTGTTGAAATAAGGTCGCACACTATCCGATAAAACCCGGATTTTTCAGTTTCAATCGCGCTTCGACAAGCGAGGATTTGCAGTTCGAATTCGTGTTATTTGAACCATTGTTGAATTTGATTCTACAGCTTGTACGTCGAAAATATTTTCTACATTATTCGTCACCGTACTTCAAAAGCAATGCACGGTTGTTTTTTTCTGTTTGACAACTAGGAGGTGTCTTGCGTGTATTGGTGAGTCTCCTTGCGCGTACCCCTTTTAATCAGATTCTGTTTTAGCCTTTTTAGCTGGAGGTCAAATGGGTGCTTTTTTATGTAGACCAATTGCCTTTGTCCTTAGACAGCTGCTGCAGTTATGGTGGCACGGTAAATAGATCTTGACGACCATAGCGTTTCTGTGCTGACTCACCCCCGACGGCTTGCGAGCTAAGTATCCGGACACCTACAGGTATGCAATTCGTTTTCTTTTGTGTGTGTCAATGGCATATTCCGTATCAACGTTTGGTGTAATTACGTGACATTGTAGAACTATTGTTCGTTGCTGCTAATCGATATTATCGCTCTACAGGTGTGATGTACCTTTGTTAAAAATGTTGGACAGAAACACGCTATTCCTTTATACTGATTGGTTTATTTTACAAACGGTACTATGTACGATTTAAAAGTTGTCCGACAAAAGCTCCGACACGTTAATTCTTTCCTACTAATTGGTTATTTTAGAAAGAGTAATAGGTGAAATTTTAAAAACGCTTGACAAAGGCTCTCACAGGTTTATTTACTACTGATTAATTTTATTTGGTGTGAAATACGAGATGCGCACTTCGTATCTAAATTCCTAAATTGTCCGTACAATATAATGGTTTGCTGTGAAATAATAACACTTAATTTATTTTCTTTTTGCTTGTTTGTACAGAATCCTTTATTTATTTTTATGTGTTAATAGATAATCGTGGGCGATGTGTTTTTTTGTTTATTTTTGGTATGTAGGCGAATACCCCCACTCTACGCGATTGGTAGTTAGCATGGTATTTACTTTTCTTCCGGCTACGTATAGGTACGTAGCAACTTTCTTTTTGTTAGTTTAAGAATGCAAAAAGTAATTTTGTCAGCCGAAAACGTTTTCCATTAAGCTAACTAATTTTTTGATGTCTTTGGGTTTTTTTCTTTGTTTACGAATGTCTATGTGTTCTTGTAATAAAAAAATGTGTGATAAAGACTTTCCTGTTTTTCAAAACCAATGTAAATGTAATATAGTTCTAGCTTTGATGTAATGAAATATATTGCAACTACATTGCGGCGTGATTAATATAAAGGTAGTTTGGAATTTGATTGTGGAAACCTTCTTTTTAGCTAGAAAGTTTTGAATTGCTACATTAGTGTCATTATTATGTTTGTATTTAAATTTGCTTTTAAATTTAGTGTACTTGGATATTCCTCGTGTGAAATTGTGGCTAGAATCATTTTCCTAATCTCAGGTTTTCGAGTCCTTATGTAATTCGTTCTAGGGTTTTCCGCTAGAAGTCACCGCATTTTAAGATCAGGTGGCGTCCGAGATAATTACCGATTAAGACTGGTATTTCCTACACGACAGCATTCCGGGACCCTCTTCAAACACTTACACCACCCTTCCCATTGAGTTAATCTGCAGTAATTCATGTTAGTACAGTCTAGGTTTTCGGTACTTTATCGAAACACTGAATTTTTAGCGAGGTAATTCACCGAGTTTCTATGTAGAAAACTGGCTAGATTTTCTATTGCCAAAAATGTATGTAACACAGTGCTCGCCGGGATTCCGGATAAAAGTATGAAAATGGGAATAAGTGGGAACATTTACTTAACCCGTCTGCACTGGCGTAGGTTTACAATTTCAACTTCATGCTGGCAGCTTGTTAGCACATGGGCATTGTTAATTTTTACCTTCCTGTGGGTTATGTATTTAAATATAAATTCACAAGTTCTAATTAATTAAATTTCGAGACCTCTGGAGTGGTTAAATTTGAAGCCACGTATATGCAAAAAACCAATGCAGTATAAATAAATAAACGACTTAATAATATTATGTCCCCACAATTGAATTAATCGTCGTGTATGCCTACATTCTTCTATGTTAATTATCAAAATAATTCTTTAAGACAAAGTGCTGATTGCTGCTCCTGATAAGCAATTCTTTCACATAAACTATAAATGATTGATTTATTTACAAAAGAAATTGCTAAAGTCAGAATAATAATTATTTTCAAGACCACAAACAGAAAAACTGGTCCTAATGCCGGTGGCACATAGGTCAGCGGAAGCAAGAAATTATCTGCTCCGGTCACGCTGCCCACTGGCGCTGCAGATGCACGGCTAGTGACTACAGGATCTGCGGCTCCTCACGTAGTAATTAAACGCAAAGAAGAAACGTAATGGCTCATGGATATGTTGCTAAAGTACCAGTATCATTTTTATAGCGATTAAAAATTATAAATTATAAATCTTGTAGTTGTAATGCAAAGCACCTCGAGCTAGATACATTTATATTTAAATGTTATGGAATATTAAATGACAAATCTTAGAGTCAGTGTAAGGGCAAATAGTTTTTAATATTTCCTAGCTGTCAAGGTAATTGGAGTGAGAATTTTATAGAATTTTTGAGAAGGAAGAACTGTGTATCTACTAAAATTTGTATTTATTTTTTCTAAAGAAGTTGGGATCAACTCTTAAAATTCTTATAGTCTTTTGGCCATCAGTTAAGCGAATGGTTTGATTCAATTTGTCAGGACTTCTCATTCTGCACTTGTTACATCATTCTACCATACCTGAAAAAACCCACAGCCTTTGAATTTAAGTAAACTATTTAATCGTTGGCCACACTTTGCAATTTTTCCCATTTACTTTTTGTTCCATTATCAGTGATATCAATTCTGGTAACCCTTTCTTTACTGTGTTTTCACAAACAAAACACGTTTGAGCAACTCCGCATTTGTTATTTTGGCTACCAGATCATTTTCAATATTTTCCTAGAGCACCAAAGTTCAAAATTTTCATTTTTTTTTCTCTTGCTTCCCTATAATCCATGCATCATATCCATACTATACCAATAAACGTAGGTGGAAAAAACTATTCTATCCAGCTCCATGAGAGGTTTTTCCCACAATTCTAAAATTTTCTGGAGCAACTAAATCTTTGAATTCTTCAAATCGAACAAACCTCCATTGAGTTACAGAACTTTTAACACATAAATCACCAAGATTTGTTACACATCCAGATTTAACTCTATTCCCAGGGCCTTTTAGGTCAATAATCCGAGGAATCCGGGAATCTACACGTCTTGAAATTTCCCAAATTGGACAAACTTCTACAAAGTTTGTTATATGCAGTTTTGGCCTCAGCAAATCTAACTGATAATCTACAGGAAAACTCGGTGAACTACCCCTACATTTGATTTTTCCATGCTTCGCCCAAAGGCACTACATTGGCCAAGAAACAAGCTTTTTTACCTGGAAATGTTTTATTTGCTGAATCTTTGTTGTTCCAAGCAAGGTAACGATCTTAAACCTGCATGACAACACTCGCACACTAGACCTACATTTTACGTCCCATCCGAAAATCCTCGCGTAACATTTTTCAAGCAACCCGTGTCGGGTATCGAACATGGTGCTTGGGTTTAGTAGTCACATGCGAACCAACTAAGTCACGGAGCTGTCCTGTGAAGTACTCCGCTAAAAAATTTGTTTCGAGAAAGTACCGAAAAGCTCAACTTTACTAAGAATGGTTGTCGACTAACTCAGTGGGACGGGTGGTGTAAGTGTTTAGAAAGATTCCCGGTAAGCTATCGTGAGTAAAATATGTCTTAATCGAGAATTATCTCGGACATCACCTAATCTCGAACTACGGAGGGGCAGAAAGAATAACTTGACGATACCAAAACTTGAGATCAGGAAAATGATTCTGGTCATAATTTAGTACACTTATGCTAAAACCAACCTAAAATAAACATTATAAGGACACGAATAGACCTGCTCGAAAGCTGCTAGCTAAACGGAAGGTTTCCAAAATCAAATGTTAAATTCCATGAATATTAAACACACCTCCAACTAATTGCAATGTAATTAACTTCAACAAAACCGAAACTATTACCTACACCTTAGTTGTGAAAAACCCCAATATATGACTGATACACAATTATGTTTTCATTACAAGTACATTTAAACATTTTTAAACAAAAATTAGAAACCAAATATATCACAAATTACTTAACTTAATGGAAAACGTTTTCGACACACAAGATTACTATCTAAAGTCTTAAAGTAATAACAAAGACCGCACTGTGGATACATTTATAAATTCATGTAATTAGTTAAAAATGTTCGTTCATTCATATACAATTACTGTAGGTTATGGTTTGAGAGGTTTTCATAAATATCGGATAGTGATTTTTGACGGCAGGCAACTCGGACACCACTAAGAGCCTACATCTCTTGGACGTCTTTTGTTCTGACCGAATCCTACTGGAACTTTGAATTGAAACTAGATATTTTGAATCAACATGCCTTTGTCGATTTAGTGTGAACCGAAATAATCCTAAAATTAAAAGTAACCAACCTAGTAATCTGAACTGTAATGTCCGCCTTAATCAATTCGATACCTTCTTTAAGTTAGCTAAGCTACTTAAGCTACATGTTATATCTCTTGAGGTTAAAGAAGAAGTCCTTAACCTAAAAGCTTTCTTTCCATAAAGCAATGCGAATATCTTGGGCAGCATGTGGACAGATGAATTAAGATTGCAAATTGCAGTTACTGTGTGTCACTTTTCATTATCTAATATATGTAATGCTATTTTACTTGAAACCCTTTTTCTAGACTCAAAGGAAGGAACGTTCCATTTTTTGAATCACCAAAATTTTGCGTATAAATGTATTTGTGCCCCGATGCTGAGGTTATAGGTGCTAGCGTGATAAATTATTAATCAAAGCAAATTAATCATAAAACTATAATATTTTGGAATAAAAAGTTACGTTGTTGATATCATTTCTGACCTTTAAAACCGTCATAATGAATTGGCATCCTTTAAGTACGAAGCATACAAGACACATAAGTTATTCTTTAACATCAAGAATTCATTTAGCCTAAAAATTATATTTCTTAAAGGAAATAACCTAACCTTATTGGTGGAATTTACCAATACAGAAACTATCAAAATCAAATATGATTACAAATATTTCAAAGAAATGTTACATCCACTCTAGTTAATCAGACTTTTTCCAAAAAATTTAAGTGAATTATAACAAATCAACATAGTTAATAAAAAAAACCACGAAGACATCAATCTATAGGTACGAAATAAATAAAAAAAGGTATGAGTATGTAAATGAATTCGTGTGCTATTGTGTAATGTATGTCAATGTTAAATTTAACCATAATCTAAGTGACGTTTCTATCCCGTAGGTGTCACGGAAGGTGAAAGGCCGTGAAGCGTCCTCCTTCCTACCTTTGAAAGGGGAAAACATTTACGATGAGCCTAATCCAGCGGCCAACTTATGCGGCCCTGCTCCAGGGTAGTCCAAACCCACAAAATATTAGGGATCGGTACCTCCTGACCTTAATCAGGAAACACTCCCAAATGAAGAGAAGAAAATATACGCCAAAATCAGTATGAAATGTAGATGAGGTGCACATAACATTTACATAGATCTACTGAAACTCCTGTTATAAAAAAAAAAAAATAATCATAAGGGTAAAGTGAATAGGGTAGCTAACACCAGGATTCAATTTCTAATCTTTGTTGTACCAATTACCCTATTTCCTCCCGTTTCATCTTTGGATTCATAAACATTAATGGAAATTTTATTTTTAATAAAGAATGGTTCTATAAACTTTGGTGCTAATTTAACATTAAGGTATTTTGATGCGTCTGACAGGTCAAAGCCCTTACGTCAAACTAAATCTCTAATTTTAAATTGTACCTCCTGTTTTACGCGCGTCTCCAATCATACATACTTTGGACGTAACGTGATACGTTTCTAAATTCAGTTGCAGACGTTGCCGTCACGGTTAAAGCCAACAAAATAACAATAAGTAGGGACTTATCTGGTTTTTTGCTGGAACTAAAGGTCGTCTCGCTCATCTTCAGGTCAGGGTCGTGTACGGGTAGTTTTTCTATGCGTACATGAATTCTAAAGGCGAAGTGAATGTGCCTACACTACGGCGGAACACGAAATAGTTGTTTGAGGTAAGAGGAAAGGTACGGAAATAGGAAGGGATCACTTTGCCGAACTAACGCGCACACCCGTTTGATCTTTTTGATCGCCGATGGTAAAGTTTCTTGTTTTAAAATGCATCATTCTCCCAAACCTGTAGTATCTCCTCCATTCCACGCTTTTCATGCTTGATCGCCTAAACACATCATATTCCGTTAACTTGAGAAATGCGGGCATATGCCGAATACATACCATCAATTATGGGTTTATTGTCCTCGTATTTGTAGGAAACTAGACTCATAAACTTCACACATAATAACTTAATTTAAGGATGGGAAAAATGCTTTCCCTTGCTAAATTCAAAAATTCTCTATTTTTAGTATTAAAATGAAATTTGGTGCAGTCAAAAGCCGTGACTAAGTCCTAATTAATTTTTACTTTCTGGTAAGCATGACCTAATTTTTTACCCATGTCTTTATAAGGTTTATCAAATTCATGCAAGATATGTTTTAAACAATTTCTATTTTCAAAAGATAAGTCTTTTAAATTTCCAGAACCTTCTGCTTTTTTCAAAGAAGAACCATCAATGACCATCTCCCTTCTAAAGTTTGCAAAATAGGGAGTCATATCAATAACTTTATTGTCCGCGTATGTGTGTTTTTGTGTGTTGTGTGTTTATGATATGGTAATATTTTTGGTGAGTGCTTCCTTCTCAGTCCCAGACTATCGGCAGCTGAAAATCCAGGAATGAAAGTTGAGCATTACCACATGTGTTCTAGCTATCGGCAGCCTGAAACCATAGGGCTCACGCGCGATCCAAAACGTGTTATATTGTTTTTGTGTATATGTTTGTGCGTGTTTCTATTTGTGTGTGTGTGTGTGTGTGTGTGTGTTGATGATAAGTGTGTTCCCCTATTAGTCCCAGGCCATCGGTAGCCGGAAATCCAAGTCCGAAAGTTGAGCACTACTGCACTAGCTTTAACCATCGGCAGCCGTCAACCAGAGAGCTCATGCGCGGTCCAAGACGTATTGTATGTTTTGATTTGGGTGTTTGTGTGTTTTGTCGGCGTATGTGTGTGTTTGTGTGTTGTGTGTTTTTCTTTTGTTTTTTGGGTGTTTGTGTTGTCTTTGCTTGTGTGTGTTTATGGTATGTAAATATTTTGGAGTATGATCCCTTCTTTGTCTCAGACTATCGGCAGCCAAAATTCAGGAATGAGAGTTCAGCACTGCCGCATGTGCTCTGGCTATCGGCAGCCGGAAACTAGGTGGCTCACGCACGGTCCAAAACGTGTTATATTGTTTTTGTTGTGAGTGTGCCTGTGTCTTATTGCGTGTGTGTCAGTGTGTGCGTGAGTGTCTCTGTGTGTTTTATTTTGGGTATTTGGGTGCTGTGCCTTTATGTTGAGTGTGCTCCCCTATTAGTCTCAGACCATCGGCAACCGAAAATCCGAGACCAAAAGTTGAGCACTACTGCACTTGCTTTGGTCATCGGCTGCCGCCAACCAGAGAGCTCATGCGCGGTCCAAGACGTATTGTGTGTTTTGATTTGAGTGTTTGTGTGTTTTGTCCGCGGATGTGTGTGTTTGTGTGTTGTGTGTTTTGGGTTTTTGTGTTGTGTCTTTGCTTGTGTGTGTTTATGGTATGTAAATATTTTTGGGTATGATCCCTTCATTGGCCCAGACCATCGGCATCCAAAATTTAGGAATGAGAGTTCAGCACTGCCGCATGTGCCCTGGTTATCGGCAGCCGGAAACCAGGTGGCTCACGCACGGTCCAAAACGTGTTATATTGTTTTTGTTGTAAGTGAGTGTGCGTGTGTCTTATTGCGTGTGTGTCAATGTGTGCGTGTGATCCACGATCCAAGACATGTTGTACGTTTTGATTTGGATGTTTGTGTTTTGTTCGTGTATGTGTGTGTTTGTGTGTCGCGTTTTTTTTGTTTTTTGGGCGTTCGTGTAGTGTGTCTTTGCTTATGTGTGTGTGTGTGTGTGTTTATGCTATGTTAATGTTTTTGGGTGAGCTTTCTCCTCAGTCGCAGACCATCGGAAGCCGAAAATCCAGGAATGAGAGTTGAGCAATACCGCATGAGCTCTGGCTATCGGCAGCCGGAAACCATAGGGCTCACGCACGGTTTAAAACGGGTTATATTGTATATGTGTGTGCGTGTCTATTTGTGAGAGTGCGTATGTGTGTGTTTGTGTGTTGTGTGTTTTGTATTGGGTATTTGAATGCTATGCCTTTGTGTGTGTGTGTGTGTATGTGTTTGTATTGATGTTGAGCGTGCTCCCTGCTTAGTCCCAGACCATCCCCAGCCGAAAATCCGGTACCGAAAGTTGAGCACTACTGCATATACACTGGTCATCGGCAGCCGCTAACCAGAGAGGTCACGTGCGGTTCAAAACTTGCTGTGCGTTTTGATTTGGGTGTTTGTGTGTTTTGTCTTTGCTTGTGTGTGTTTTTGGGTGTGCTCTTTCTCAGTCCCAGATCATCAACGGCTGAAAGTGTATGAATGAGAATTGAGAATTACCATATGTGTTCTTACCATCGGCAGCCGAAAACCAGATGACTCACGCGTTATCCAAACGTGTTGTATTGTCTTTGTTGTGAGTGAATGTGTGTGAATGGGCCTGCGTGGGTGTGTGTTTATGTGTTGTGTGCTTTGTTTTGGATGTTTGTGTGCTCTGTCTTTCAATTCCAGACCATCGGCAGCCGGAAATCCGGGACCGAAAGTTGAACACTACTACATGTGTTTTGGCCATTGGCAGCCGGCAACCACAGAGCTCACGTGCGGTCTGTGAGACATGTTGTGTGTTTTGATTTGGGTGTTTGTGTGTTTTGTCTTTGCTTGTGTGTGATTTTGGGTGTGCTCCTTCTCAGTCCCAGATCATCGGCAGCCTAAAGTCTATGAATGAGAATTGAGCATTACCATATGTGTTCTTACCATCGGCAGCCGGAAATCAGATGACTCACGCGTTATCCAAACGTGTTGTATTGTCTTTGTTGTGAGTGAGTGTGTGTGAATGGGTCTGCGTGGGTGTGTGTGTGTGTTTGCGTGTTGTGTGCTTTGTTTTGGATGTTTGTGTGCTCTGTCTTTCAATTCCAGACCATCGGCAGTCGGAAATCCGGGACCGAAAGTTGAACACTACTACACGTGTTTTGGCCATTGGCAGCCGGCAACCACAGAGCTCACGTGCGGTCTGAGACATGTTGTGTGTTTTGATTTGGGTGTTTGCGTGTTTACAAGGGTATCTATTTCTATGTTTGTTCCTATGTTTTGCACTTAATTAGGTCTCAAAGTGAGTTTTGCACAAATTCTTGAGTTGCCATATTTAGTGTAGATATTTCTAGTTTTTTTTAATGCGTTACGTGTTAGTTAAAAAAGTCTTTTTCTACTTACTGCTTTGTGTATATAAAGTCGATGCAGAAATCACTTGTATAGTGTTTTTAGGTTTTAGCTGGTGGTTCGTTGTATTCAGTAATTTTACTTTATCCTTAGTGCCTGAGCACCGTGACCACGGGATCGCTACAGGTAGTTCCAGGGATTGTCAGGTAGGTGTTGTTGTCGCGTTTTTGTTGTATTCATTGTGTGTTTATGGTTTTGGTTGTTCTCTGTGTCGGTGAGTTTATATGTGGGAATAGGTCTTTTTCCCATATGATGTCCTTCGACGTTTTCTTCCGTTTTGTAGGTCGTTGTTCATCTGTCATGTTCTTGTTGAGTGTTGTTTGGATCCTACGGATCTAGTAAGTCCCGACATTCTAACGCCATATGTTCAGGTGTACTAATTGCTCCGCATGCACACCTGTTCGTAACCGTTATGTTGAATCTGTATTTGTATGTGTGGTAGGGTCCGTGCCATGTTAAGAAGTATATTAACCTTTGACTCGGTATGAATGGTTTTGTCTTGAGCCGTGTGGCTACAGAGGCACACCGGTGGGCAACCTTTAGTTACACTTTTTGTAATAGTTTTCGGTCTTTGCATCGTTGAGTATCTGGCATTTACACACACATATGTGCACGCGCGCACGCATAAGTGCAATCACGCAAAGACACACACGCACACATGCACACACGAACATAAGCACACCGCACACGCGCATATACGTACACACGCACACTCGCACACGCGCTCTTGTAAACCTACGCACACACGCGCACACGTACACACGCACGCACACAGCTACTCATGCACACCCGCACACTCGCACACACGCACGCAGGTACATAGGCACACATACACACACGCACACAAAAACACGCGCACACGCATGCACCCGCACACACGCACACACGCACGCATGCGCTAATAATTATACCTGGAAGGGTATTTACCTGGTTCTAGATGTGCGTAACGTACTTGCATGTTAGATGTGGTCATAGTCCTCAATAGGTGGTGCACCAAAACTAGGTTCAATAAAAAATAGCTTATTTAAGTATGTTCTTAAGAGTGCTATTGAAGAAAAAGGCCAATAACATCATTCTTAAAAATGAATAATCAAATAAAATCTGTGAATTAACAAACAATATACTCCTTTTACAAACAAAATTGACGTACCCCACGATTTTCCTCTGAACTCTTTCCCATGATTTTATTGAATTTATGCATTACTTCACTGTACATAACTTAGTACGCTGCTGTCAATCTTTTAATAGTTTTTATTTATGTTACAACTTTAAAAGTAATAAATATTTCAACCGAGGGTTAATAATGTCACAAAGATTTTATGGGCATCCTCGCTTTAGATTTATGTAAGTGTAGGTACATAAAACAAGCACCGCAAATAGGTTTGTTCTATTTACATAACTTACTAGCAGGTGTAAAATATTTACATGACGTGGGCTGCTCCGTTAAACAAAGGTACTCTGGTAACGAGCTTTGTATAATGATGGTTTAGTTTTAATAGTTAGTAAGTATTTTAGAAGTAAATAGAAAAAGTACACCGGATCGCGGACCCTTGTCTTCTTCAGACCCCATTTATTAAAAACATGCACCAAACTTATTTCTATTGCAAACTGGACCCCCTTATCGGGATCTGTCTGATGTCTCAAAAAAGGTTTTTGTAAATTGTCACCCTTTCTTAAAAGGTAATATTGTAGGTCGGCGGTCTACTCTGACCGGAATTTACCTGCAAAAGTAATTTTACTCTTCTTTTGAACTAGTTTAATGCCGAAATTGAAATTGTTTGTTTATTCTGTCAACAATTCTGAATATTTCCAGATAGCAATCAATTCGAAGTGTTGAGTCCTTGTCTAACTTGTTGAAGAACTAATTCAATCTCATTTCAAACTACATGCAAACTTCTTTTGCTTTGAGTTGCTCTAGTTCTTTTTGCATATAGAGGTCGATTTTGAATGGTTCATCTTTTATTACAATGTCTACAATACTGGAACTGCAATGTCGTTCGACTTAAGATCATTAAAACCACTCATGACGAGCTGAAGCATCTACTACAAAGCTCTGTTGGTTATCTTGTGTGCAAGTAGCGTTGGACGATTATGAATGATATAATCGAAATATATCGATTATGGCTAAATAATTGACTATTTGATTATGCTTTCGAGGTATCATTCGTTAAAAATCATTCGAATAATTTTACATATCAAACATTCGCTACACACAGTTGTATTCATAATCGACCTTTTACACTCATATCTCAATCTCTCGATTTAAAATTCGAACTCAGTTGTTGTTCGGTTTCTTTGTCGCACATTTCCGTGGTTAATTTTGAGTTATTTTAAATTCTTAGTTGTAAATCGTAAAGCTGTCATCCCTTGTCCTGTTATATTCTGTCGTAAAACCTCCTTTGTGCATGTGCATGTGAAAATTAAGTTGAAAAAGGGGTAGTGAAAAACGCCCTCTCATCGATATCGAAGCGAAACAGTTGTTCGTTCGGTAAAGTGAGTTAGTCATTAGTGCCGCCGAATGTGAATTCATCAATAAACCCCTAAAAAGCACAGTGAAAGTGCAAACGTAACAAGCACTATAATTCGCATACAGTCCACTTATTTGAAGAGTAGGAACTACACCTTAGAACAATAGAACAACGCGGAGGTAAGTCGGTATACAAATTTATAAGACCCCCCGCGCATTAAACAGTTGTACACTACAATATATATTTACTTTGAAGTGTTTGTTTCCGTTAAAATGCAAATCGTAGTCATTATGAAGTTAAACTGGAGTTCTAATTTTTATTTCTAGCCTAAGGGCACACGCGTGAAATTAGCCCCCCAACTTTTGAAAAAAATAACTTTCTATAGCTCATTCGTTTGCACATTGTTTGCACATGTATGCACATCCGGTATTTTTGTTTGCGCACTTTTCGTTTAAAAATTATTCAAAAAACAATTTAGGGCGCCAACTTCACACTGGCCCCCCAACTTTTAGGAAATTAATTTTAAACCGGCGGAATTAATACATCATCGTTTGCAAATGTATGCACATCCACTATTTTTGTTTGCACACCTTTCGTGTAAAAGTTATTAAAGAAACCATTGTGGCGGGTCAACTTCGCACTAGCCCCCACGACATTCAGCAAATTTATTTTAAACAGACGAAATTGATAGATCTTTGTTTGCACATGTATGCACATTTATCTTCGGTTGCACATCATGAATCAAGTCGCTTTTTCGTTTGCACACCTTTAGTTCAAAAGTAATTTAACATTTACTTTCGTAGTACCCGCTATACGAGAGCTATTGTTCAAAATGTGCAAAAATGGATTACAATGATATTACATATTTTATACACTGATGGGTAACATGTTACGGGTTCTTTTTATCCCCTAATGTGACCAGTGACCTTAAAATGATGGAACGCAAATATCTTTCGACTATGCTAGGGGTCTATTTATTGGGCAGAGCTAATGAGGATTGGTCGTGGTTATTTTTACAAAACATTATTTTCTTACTAGGGCTAGATTCTTAACTAAACAGGGGTTTAAATAGGGCGCCACCAAGTCATTAACTTTAAACACAGGATTTTCCTAAGGGGGACTTGGGCGTCCTTAGAGAGGAATACCGTATTAACTGCTAACGCAGAAGCTATAAAGAAAATTAATTAAATTTACAAAAATGAGGACACAAGAGGTATTCTCTTGTTACCTCATATAAAAAAACAACAAAGATTAATCAGGCAACAATATTTTGAGCACAGATTTTATGCTTCCAAATCTGAAAAGCCTATTAAAGCTCAGAATAAAACAATTAATTAAGAAAACTGAATGTTGCTTCTTTAATTAAAATAGTTTCTTCATAAAAATTGTAAATATAAAATTCATATTTAAGAGTTGCATCTACTCATAAGGTAGGCTTATATATTCGAAGGAAATATTAAAAACTTTAAATGTTGTTTTCGTTACAAAAATTTAACTTGAATTTATACCAGAAATATCAGATTTGTTTTTCTGTTTACATATTTATAAAAATTTAACTACATTGTCTATAAATTCATCATTCAGAAATTGTAAGTGAAATCATGCATATATGAAACATTAGTAAGAACTCTTTAAGTTTGCGTAATTTCATTAAAATTAGTAACTGTGATCACACTGCACTAGTATTGACAATAGATCCTTTTCAGTTTGTTAAACGGGTTAATGATAATAAGTGGTTGCAAAGATATTTTCTGAAGCAGCCTCGTATCAAAGATCACCAAATGTAGACTTAATGTAAGAATAATACTAATCTCTTACCTTGGTTCAGCAGGTGTTGTTTACGTGATGGTGTTACAGCATATTAGGGCAGGTGTTAATACATACGTTCTTCAGAAAACAAGTGACGTAAAATCCATATGTTCTACAGGACACAAACGGCTGCGCGATCCTTGGACCGGACCATATGAACTTGTAACGGGCATTTTTATAGTTTAACATTTTACGTTATACTCAATTTTTAAAATACATCGTTTTTGGATCGCTGTTTGTATAAAGTAAATACTTTCGAATAGTATTCAGAATTGTATGCAATTTAACTCGTGTGTATTAATTAAAGATAGATAAATTGAAGATTGATTCTCATTAATAAATAAATTCCAAGGAATGAATGTTAAACAGCTTGTAATTAATTATAGATTGCATCGTTCTTGTCTTGCCGTAAATATAAATTTTGCTCCTTATTGGGATATACAAGTAAAGATAAGAGACGATAAGCGGTTGTAATAGCGACGAATTGATATAAACAGACGAGGAGTAGAGTTTTGTTCTTTGTTCCGATATATTAAGTACGTTGAAAATACTGCTTCTTTCTGCTTTTGACAATAGTGAGAATTAATGCGGGATTAATTTTCGTATTGTTCATGAACAAGCACGGCATGTTTTTAGTTGATTTTCTGTTGGAAATAAAAGCGGTAAAGCTTGTTAAACTCGAGGCACGTGTGTTTTAAGGAACATTTGACGGACTTACTTTAGTGATACGCGTACTTTACTAATTTGTGGTTTTAGTTGTTTGTCTTGTGAAATAATAGTCGTAGAACTTGCTAAACTGACCGATTCTTTCTTTAGGATTAATGTGTGTGCGATCTAGTCTAGTGTCCCTTTGTTTTATCAGATTAGTGCATACTTTGGATTATTTAAATACAGTGGATACTGTAGTTTTTGCATTTTTCTAACACCAAAGAATCTAAAATAGATCATTGCTTGCGCGAATTTCGTTATTTGCGAAATATAACAGATTACCGGTTTACAAAGGTATTGGTTGAAGTTTCTTACTGCTTTTTGGAGGTTTATGAAAATAATATACATTTAATCCCAGTTGAAATTAAACTAGTGCTACAAAATATTTCGAAATTATTGTCTCAGGAAATAGAATTAACAAGAAATTTATCAATGCTACATAGTTCCGTCGCGTGATGGTGTCTGCTGCTAACCCCAGTGAAATGCGTAGGTGTGATTAGTGTGACGTGCGATAAGTTCCATCAACACCCTCACAGTCCAGGGCGAAGTGCTTCGTTAGTGCAGGACATCGTGAATCTCACACTTCCGTTGCAAGGAAGCGTGGCTGAAGGACTTTTGTAAGTTGAACTATTTCCTACTTGTTATTACTTTAAATATCTATCCGTTGCTTTACCATATCTTTGTCGTTCTGATACCTTTTACAAAAGACTTGCATGATATTTTAAAACATAAAAAAAAGAAAGAAAGAAAGATCAATACTACTGAATTACTCATATCAATTGTGTCTTACCTATTTATTTTTTTTTAACATTTTGTCTGATTTATGTTTAATTGGTGTGTGAGGAAACGTTTCTGCTACTCCCCAATATTACCTCACTTTGTACTAAAAATTTTTGTACTGCTTTTACCGTTGTTATATTATATAGATTATCCAAACAGTTTTTTTTTTACATTCTACAAAGTACTGAATAATTTAGACTTATCATTGCTGCTATGCTTTTTCTTTTTTTTCCAGGTTTGCTTGACTATTTTTCTTGCAGGTATCACTAACTCCTTACAGCCGCGTAAATTGTATGTTGGTCTGCTTTCTACAACCCCCCCTAATCACCGATTAAGCCCGGTCATTTCTTTGATTTTCTTTGTGTTACGCACGGCTACGAGCCAACGTAGCATAACTTTGGCGCCCGAACAGGGACTGCCACGAATTACGTAACATAAATTTGGCGCCCAACGTGGCTGCCTCGATTAACGTAACAAACTTCGTGCGTTTTTCTTATACGCACAAACTGGACCAACCAAAATCTAATATAAAACTTAGATGTTCTACGGTGTGTAGATCTTGACCAAAATAATTACCATCGTATAATCGTCCTCCTAATTACTTGTAATTTCACACTTGCCACTTCAAAAATACCATTTCAGTTCATTATCGGACTTTATTACCAAACCATAAAAATTTCTACGTACTTTGTAGAACGTTTCCTTAAAATTCAAACTTATTGTTTTCTCGCATAACATTAAATAAAATCCAATTATTTATCGTACGGTTGAAGGACGTTTATCTTGGATTGATATTTTATATCGCAAAGTTGACGAGAATGAACTATAACTTGATACTCGCAGGTGCGAAAGTAGAATTAATATCCTCTTGAAATACAGCATACAGACTGCCTTATTTTTATAAAACCAGATAAGGCGAGTTCATTCTAACAAAATGAGCATACGGAGAAGCCTTACAATTGATATACCAAACGGTTTCTTAAAAGGTTCTTTCTCTACATATACAGGAGAATTATAAAATAAATATTTAATCGAAGATTTGCCGGAACATTTCAATAAGTATTTAATTGAAGATTTTCTAACGAAGCGTTGAAAGGCATATTTTATTGTAACTTTTACGAAATTATTAAAGGAATATTTTAAGTGCTATTTAAACAAGTGTCCAAAGAATTATTAAAAGAATTTATCAAAAGAATTATTCAAACGAAGTTATTAAAAGAATTTTTCAAAAGTCATTATAAAAAGACTTTATAAAAAGAAACTATCCAAAAACGTTATTAAAAGAGCGCTACAACAAAATTATTTAATTTATCTAATAACTTATTTTCAACTCTTACCATTGTTAAAACCACTACGCCTAATGTTCAGCGCACTAGGGCTCTACTACCGCACAAGGCCAGACGCAAATTCATGCTAGAACCCTTTTGGTTTCCATGATGGTTCTCGACGAGAGCTCTAGCTAAAGTCAGTGCTGATGCAATATGCACGAAACTGGAAAGCTGCTTGGCTTTGATAATATTTATACTAACATTCGACGCCTGATGTTAGCAACCAAACTAGGATTTCTGTATGGCGGTTAGCACTCATAATACCAATACTGGTATTTATTTATTTAAAAAATGGTTTACATGATATAAATGACTAGACAAGAGTTTGTAAAACTAAAAATTCATTGACGTACTGCAGTGGTCAAAAAAACTGTTACAATGAGACTAATTGATATCTTTTGGTTTGCACATTATGAAACACATCAACTTTTTGTTTGAACACCACTGTAAGTCAAAAAAATTTTAAATTTAATCAGGGGGGGGGGCTAAGTTCACACATATCAAATATTGCATTTTTGTGCAATTCTAACATGTGATGACGGAAATCACAGTATCTTCGTTTGCACATCATGAATCAAGTCGCTTTTTCGTTTGCACACCTTTAGTTCAAAACTAATTTAACATTTACTTTCATAGTACCCGCTATACGAGAGCTATTGTTAAAAATGTGCAAAAATGCATTACAATGAGACTAATTGATATGTTTTGGTTTGCACATTATGAAACACATCAACTTTTGGTTTGCACACCACTGTAAGTCAAAAAATTTTTAAATTTAATCAGGAGGGTTAACTTCACACATTTTTTGAAAAATTCTAACATGTGATGACGGAAATCAAAATATCTTCGTTTGCACATCATGAATCAAGTCGATTTTTCGTTTGCACACTTTAACTTCAAAACTTATTTAACATTTACTTTTGTAGTACACGTTATACGAGAGCGACTGTTCAAAATGTGCAAAAATGGATTACAATGCCTAATCGATACATTTTTGTTTGCACATTATGAAACACATCAACTTTTTGTTTGCACACCACTGTAAGTAAAAAAAATTTTAAATTTAATCAGGAGGGTTAACTTTGCACATGTCTAATATCGCACTTTTGAGAAATTCTAACATGTGATGACGGAAATCAAAGTAGCTTCGTTTGCACATCATGAATGAAGTCGATTTTTTGTTTGCACACTTTAACTTCAAAACTTATTTAACATTTACTTTCGTATTACCTGCTATACGATGGCTACTGTTCAAAATGTGCAAAAATAGATTGCAATGAGACCAATTAATATCTTTTCGTTTGCACATTACCAGACATACACATATACCTATACTGTTGATAGAGAATATTTTAATCAACACATTTCCTAAAATATTGTTTTTAAATGTATATAGTCCAACGTATTTACATTATTATATAGCGCCACAAGATGCCGCTAGTTCGAGAATTCAGTTTTCAAGCGTCTCGTATGAATACTAGACAACAGGAGGTATGTACTTCCGCTCAAGCAAAACTTGAAATTTATGTTGTATTTTTGCCTATTAATTTGCAGTTAGATGCACCCGCTTGAGTTGATGCTAGTGGTAGTTAGATAATTAAACAGTATTAGAGGTTTTTACAGCATTTTATAAATAACGGCATTCGTAACGGTTGTTTAAAACAGCATCGGTAGCTATCGTGTAGCGGGGACTACGAAAGTAAATGTTAAATAAGTTTTGAACTAAAGGTGTGCAAACGAAAAAGCGACTTGATTCATGATGTGCAAACGAAGATACTTTGATTTCCGTCATCACATGTTAGAATTTTTCAAAAATGCGATATTGGACATGTGTGAAATTAGCATCCGTGATTAAATTAAAAATTTTTTTTGACTTACTGTAGTGCTCAAACAAAGAGTTGATGTTTTTCGTAATGTGCAAACGAAAAGGTATCAATTGGGTTCATTGTAACAATGTTTTTACGTTTTCAACAGTAGCTATTGTATAGCGAGGACTATGAAGCTGAATGTTAAATTACTTTTAAACTGGAAGTGTGTAAACCAAAATAATAGATGTGCATACATGTGCAAACGAAGATCTATCAATTTCGTCTGTTTAAAATGAATTTGCTGAATGTCGTGGGGGCTAGTGCGAAGTTGACCCGTCACAATGGTTCTTTAATAACTTTTAAACGAAAGGTGTACAAGCAAAAATAGTGGATGTGCATACATGTGCAAACGATGATGTAGTAATTCTGCCGGTTTAAAGTAAATTTCCTGAAAGTATGTGGGCCAGTGTGAAGTTCGCCCCCCCTAAATTGTTTCTTGAATAATTTTTAAACGAAAAGTGTGCAAACAAAAATACTGGATGTGCATACATGTGCAAACAATGTGCAAACGAATGAACTATAGAAACTTATTTTTTCCAAAATTTGGGGGGCTAACTTCACGCGTGTCCTAAGGGCGCATATCTTGTGCTCGTTTGCCGAGTTCCCCCGAGAATTAAAAAACCCGGTCATGACTATGGAATTGGGTGAACAATTTATTTTATTCTAATTCTGTTCTGTCTGTCAGTATTTAACTTTCTTGTAAATACGGCCAGTTTCTTGCATACCACCAGATTCGTACGAGTGTGGATCCAGAACACTTATTACTACACTCGAAAAATAGTATAAAGCGGTTAGGTGATCCTATACGGAGACTGACCTCCGAAACAGAAACTTATCGTCCAAGCGGTGATCATAGACTGTAGTAGGCCGCGCAGTCACCAAACATATGGCAAACAAGATAGAACATTGAAGGTGAAAACGCGACCGCGTTTATCAAATTTAAATAAAAGAGCAGATATTACCATTAACAAATAAACCTAAATTTTATAGTAATAATATAAAGAAACAAAATGAATATATACAGGGTTGGACGGAACATACCGCCCACCAAAATGAAAACATTTAAATTTTCATCTAGAGGGAGGGGGCAGAGTTTGACCACAGGACGCCTAAACGCAACACGCGCTGTTCTAATGGTGACAACGCAGACAATCCCGTCGGCGCCAGGATGCACGGAGATAATACGCCCAAGTGACCACTGAAGAGGAGGAAGAGAATCGGCTTTAATTAGTACTAAGCCTCCCGGTTGAATATTATTTTTGGCTACATGCCATTTGGATTTTTCTTGAAACGTACGCAAGTATTCCCGGGACCAGCGCGCCCAAAAGTTCTGGTAGATACGCTGCAATAATTGCCATCGACACAAACGATTTAAAGGCAGTGCCATCAGTGCGGGACCAGGCGGGGCATAAAGAGCTGTTACGGGCCAATTCAGCACTACGACACCAAGGTACGGATCGGAATCCGTGCGCGGCCTAGCTCTAGCCGGTGAGGGGTGGGTTTGATAAAAGTCGTAGGTCGAAATTGCTAAACGCCCTAAGATGACAATTATAGTGGGGCGTAAACTTGGTAGTATGCCAAAAATCGGGAATGACGGCAAAATGGGGTGGGCGCCACCAGTAATGTCACTGTGTTAGATATATTCGGGGATCTCGTTACTGGTCGAACAAACGTCCCTGCACTTGTTATAATAAGACAATATGAAAATAAGGAAAAACTCACGGTGTAGAATGTACTGATTCACCCTACTCACGCAAATTACTACAACAGAATCATGCACCTGGATTATACTCTTAACTCTATTTACAAACGCATGGCTGAAAAGAACACATTAATTAAGAACAGTAAGTAACATAAACAAAGGTGTATATAAGCAAATGTAGGTACGACGTATATTGACTACGCCACAGCTACGATCAAATTAATTATGATAACTAACCAAAAGTAACAACTAGGTGGAAGTTTGCACTGGCCAGGGCTACCAAAGATATACTTGTGAGTACAATTATTTTTAAGGTGGGGCAGGATTGAATGCATCTGGGTCTCACGGCAGTACGGGTTCTTAGGTTTGACGACCAAAAGAGTGTAGACTTTAGCCCGAAATATCACGCGTGTTACACCGGGTGCATGCAAACCTCCGGTAACAATGTGGACGGTAGACGTAAGTCTACTTGAACTATTTAGGCGCTACAACTGGTACAGTCTTACGTTACGAAACAAGTTGTACAATTTGGAAAGGTATCACAGCTTTAAAATTTTACGGACCAATAGACTACAATGCGCAAACAAGCGGCTTTCTGTTTTACACGGTTGACTACAGTGAAAGTAGGGTAAATACGGGTCGAAATACACTATCTACTTTTAGCTTCACTGACGGTAGATGCAAAAGAACATTCTATAGTTCAGGGTAAAATATCCCAATACCAGCGTGCGAACAAGTTTGGTCACTACTACAGTGCAACGCTTACCTTGAAGGGTTTGTGGGGTGAATCAGGTCACTATAGACACAGCGAGGAGAGTGGGTGTCGGGATAATGCAACCTCCCCACTAACTTTACTATAGGTGTGTGCTAATGCATCAGGTTCCCGACTAAATCGGTTAATTACAGCGTACGGCAAAGTGTAATCTGAGGTCACTTTTCTTTCATCCAAATAAACTCCCACTATGAATTGGTATCTTATAGGTATAATAATGACGGTATATAAAATCGAATGTTAGAGTGGATCTACAAAAGATTAATTAAAACACACCCAAACGTAAAACGCAACTCGACACTTTTTTTAAAAATTTGACAATTCCTTCCTGTCACCTTCTAGCCTTCCTCGCAATTTTGAAAAAGTGTACAGTTTACTTGACTGTTCTTTATCACAAATCTGCATGTTTAATATGCTTGCTAAAGTGAACTATATAATACTAAACATTGAATTAAACCGAACGTTACAGAGCGAAAAGGTAAAAAAATGACCCGGCGTTAAACAACTAAGATTGTTAAGATCATTACTAGCTGGGGTTAGAGGGCGCGAATTGAGGACAGCTTTAATTTGGGCGAAAACGGTTGACAACTTTTCAAAGGTTAGAACCTGTGCCGAAGTAGCAGCATTTTGACGGATTTGACACCAGCTTCCCAAAAACCCCCAAAATAGGGCGCGGAGGGTGGATTAAAGTGCGAAGTAATTAGTTCTTGGGAAGCTGCGGCTTTAGCAAAGGAAACCAATTGGCGATAGGTACTTACAAAGTTTGTACCACAGTCGCTGTACAAATGTTCACACCGACCACGACGAGCAAGAAACAGACGAAACGCGGCCAAAAAAGCGTTAGCGATTAAATCGGAAACTAGCTCCACGTGAACAGCCTTGATACACATACAAATAAAAATGCAGAGGTAGGCTTTTAAAGTTTTGGCGCCGCGTATTCGGCTCATGGTTATTGTAAACAGGCCGCAAAAGTCCACGCCGGTATGCAAAAATGGTTTAACTTGAGTTATCCTAGCAGATGGAAGATTGCCCATGGGGGCTGAAAAGACTTGGGATGTGTTTTCCAACAAGGAATAGAAGAGCGAAGTACCCGGCGAATAGATCTTGCAGAAATTATCCAAAATCTTTGGCTTATAAGGAATTATGTTGTTTCAATACCTGCGTGATAATATTTGTGATGAACGTATTGAATATACAGATCCGTAAAACTACTCTTACTGGGCAATAAAGCGAGGAATCGTTTATCGTAAGAAATAGGGACGTATCTTAACCGGCCACCTACACGAAGCACGTCATTTAAAAGAAAGGGGATAATTTTTGGAACCTTTTAGCAAGTAGGGTCCCGGAGTGAAGGGCCCTAATCTCAACCGTAAAAGATGCTTGTTGGGTATGTTTAACAAGGCATTCCAAAGCGAGCTTGAACTCACGAGCGGATTCAAATCCGGGAAGTGATTCGACCTCCCAAAATTTGGAAACAATTTTTTCCAGGGAGGGTTTTTGGTCCGTAGAGCAAAGTTAAGCGGTAACCTGCGTGATGCTTGACGCGGGAATCGATCCCATTGAAATATATCCGAAAACAGTATTCATGCCTATGGGTCTATGGTGTTCAACAGGAACAGAATCATTTATTAGAATTTCTGGAAATACATCGGCCCCTAGAATAAATATATAGGACTGTGTTTTGAAAACTGTGGGTCGGCTAACTGAATGTTATGTAATTTCGGTAAGTGGTTGACGTTGACGCAAGTACAAGTGTAGTAGGCAGGTTTTCACAAATCTTACGTAGGATTATTGCGTCAATTTTAAAAAAATGATTCATTTTGTTCACTAGTTTAATAAAGACAGAAACAGCGCCGTGAGTAGCCTCGGTCTACATAGGGCCAAACCGTTAAGGGTATGAGGTAACGGGGTAGGTTTTAAACCTAAGCGCTTAACACATTGTTGAGTAATAAATGAAGTCATACTACCGGTATCCAACAAGCATCGAAACTTTTGAAAATTACCGAAACGATCACGAACTTCAATTTGCAAGTAGACAATAAAACCACTCTTTTTTGGGGATTCATGTTGAATAATACAACATTGGAATTATTGGAAACAGAGGAGAAACGACTTACTGGTGGAAATTTGCAAGTACTCAAAGCGGGGGAAACAGATGGCTTGCAAATACCTTGTACGGCGTTATCATACGAGGCGGTATAATATCTAGAGAAACACTATTTTTTGAAAGCGATTCTAATGAGGGGGTTAAAGTGTAACGAGGTATGATGCCGCTGGCGACAAGTGCGACAAGTCATAATCGATTTACACTTGGAAAAAGTATGCGAACTGCGTAGACAGTTAATACAAAGTTTGCGTTCTTTTACACAATTATAGTGGTCGTTAGGGGTTACTTCTAAAAAGACCAGGCATTTATATAGCGAGTGGTCAACTTTGCAATGCGGCACTTAGCAACACAATTGGTAGTGCGGACTAACATTGAAACACTGAAACGTTAACCTGGTCAGCTCTGCGCAGAGGGAAGTTGAATGGAATGCAACGACGAAGATTTGGTGGACGACATCTTCAGAGGTAATGGTGCAAGAGCTTACACCAGGTAACGAAATTTGTTCCTTTTGTTATTGCTTGAACATTTTGTGCTGGTATTTTGTGCTAGAGTGATTTGACATATTTGGTGTATATTTCATGAACATAAAATCTAATTTCAAGGTTATATGGAAAAGACAAGTTGAATTTATTATTTGAAGGTATAAATACATGACTTGTAATTTTGATGTAAAGAGTAAACGGGTCTTTAGAGTTGCTGAAAACAATGATGCGATTTATTTGTGCATTCAGAGTAACAGGATTTATACTGAGCTCACCATAGACCAGAGTAAATTTCAGTTTAGGGTTTCAAGGTAGGCCCATCTACTTGAACTGTATATATAGAAGTGTTGAAATAGATTAAATGCATTAAGTTTAAAAGGATTTAATGGTTGATATTGTAAAAATTTGTGAAGATGTTTATGTCCAATTTTGTAAATATTGAGCTGGTGTGACGTAAAAATTTTGGATTTGTATGAATAAAAGGTATGTTTCGTTGAATTATTTGATTGGTAATTTTATTTGGTAGTCTAAGTGAGAGAGAGTAAACATAGGATAATTAAGTATCTCTGAAGAAGCTGGAAGCAGAGCTAGCCGTGGTATGCTGATTTAGGGGTGTTTTCTAGAGATATTAAAATTGTATTATATTTTTCAGGAATAATTTATGACAGCCTAATTTTTAGGGCTCGATTTTAGAGCTTATCCACTGCAATATGTATAATCAAATGCAATTATGATGTCTTAAGAAATAGATTGTTACATTGTATAATTGAAGGACACATTATAAAAGGTTAATGAAAGTTCATAATCAGACGTGAGAAAGGAAGCAACTACTTTGTATTCCAGACGTATTATGATACTGCAGGTGCAGGCCACAGTAGGTTATAAGAAAGCAATTATTAGAATTAAGATTACTAAGTAGTAATACAATGTAATTTTATCAAGAAGTAGCAGACATGAGATCTGCACTTCCCACAAGACGATGCAAAGACAGGGATAGCATAAATACCCTAAGGAGCCCATGATAGCCAGTCAGTCTCGAACTTCCTAACTTTAACATTGTTGGTAGTTCAAATTACTCACCGTAATGTTTAATCATTAATTATGGATTTAATAACTTCAAGTATTTTTGTCAATTTCAATTATTTAATGTTTAGTGAATATAAACGTCTAAGTTGTTGTAACAGAAATAAGTTATTTTTTGTAATTAAACAATTAAAAATAAAATTGATAGAAGATTTATTGGAGACAAAACTTTTTAAAAAGAAGCTCCTAAAGGTCCAAAACCTATCTCGTGCAGTCACCAAACATGTGGGAAACAAGATAGAACATTGAAGGTGATAACGCGATCGGGTTTATCAAATTTAAATAAAGGAGCAGATATTACCATTAACAAATAAACTTAAATTTTATAGTAATAATATAAAGAAACTAAATGAATATATACAATTATACAGGGTTGGAGGGAACACCCTCATAAAGTATACCTAAGCGAAATTTAAATAAATCCTTTAATACAATGTCGCATGCCTATCTGACTTGTGTACAACCTTCATCATAGTCATTTAATTAGTTGTATTATACTAGCTTGGACTATTGCACACAGAAGTGAAAGATGTAAGGAGTGGAAATTTTAGGGAAATGTGTAGGTTAGCTCAAAAGAGAAAACAATGAAGGTACGCGTTAACCAGTTCCAGGACCGAAGACCTAATGATGATGATGAATCATTTTTATGCTTAGTTTACAAATGACAACTGGAATGCTAATGCTAGAAGATAACTCTGAAGTCCAATCAATTTCCTCGTTAAACACCGTCTCTGTTTTTCAAACAGTTGGCAAAGTATGATATCTCAAAAAGAAGTCATTATTTTTGACAGAAGCAATGTGATAACATCAGAACAGTTTTTAAAAGAGATGATATAGTGTCTAATTCAACGACATTATCAATAATTTGCCGAAGATTTATAAGATATTCAAAAAACTAATTTAAATACAAGCTCGTTTTCAACATGTTCCAGTTCTAGAACCTGAGAAAATAGTTGTAGTACAACTCCCATCACATTTTTTCTCAATTAATAAAATCAAGATACCCAAAAATAAATAAAAGGCCAAAATCGAGATTCAATTTTAATAAAGTAACGGTTAAGACAATCACCTCGTCTCATTGTGTTCAGCGTGGAAGTCGTATGCATCATTTTTTATATCTCGTTAAATTACGAGTTTCCGTTCAGCTTGATTTAACGTTTTATGATGAGATGAAGAAGCGATTTGGCTGCTGTTGGCGTAGTTCATGAGGTTATTTAGTAGTGCATCGCGCCTGATTGAACTCTGGACCAGATTCCTGATAATACAACAGGTTGGGCCGCCAATTAGGAGATGTCCCCAGGTCACAGTCTGCTTCCTCGTATGTATTCTCCAAAGCCCTCGTTCTTTAAATATCTCTTCTTTCACCTTGATTTCGCCGCCAATATTTTACCAAAAATTTCAAGTGCCAAAGGGTACGACTGTCGTGACAAAGTGTTATGAACCGTGCCCAAACAAGGTGAATTTTATACCTGAATTTTTAATTGAGAAATACCAAAGTTTAAAAGTAGATCAACTATCATGGGCTACTATATTAGGACCTGTTTTTCGTTCATAAATTATTAACGATCGAAATGTTAAGAGGATATAATACAACAGATAAATTGAAAGGTAAAGTTCAAATGACGTTGCATTAATTTAACACACCTCAATTTTTTACCTGTATTTTTTTGACTATTTTCAATTATTCTGGTGGATTTGTAAATTATTTTACAGACGCTGTTTCTAATTGAATTTCCTGAAAGCTAACAGTTGCCTAATAAATGTATAACATACGCCTTATTGAAAAGGATTGATTCATATGGTTTAGATTGTTTATAGATCTCCTGCTGACATTACCAGTAGTTCTCCATCGTATGGATATTAATTTTAAATCTAAAATGATAAACGCCTTTTTGAATTTAAAGATGCAATTACATATCGGATAAATTATCAGTTTATTTGTTTATATTTCAAGTGTACAGTGAATGTAATGTGCGAGGACCACTGCTAAAATTTGCAGAAAATATTTAAAAAACCTACATCGCTTTATAAATTCTCAAAATATTACCCGTTCGGGGCTATAATACCTCTTTGCTTTCGATGAAACCAATCTTCAAAACAATTTTTCCACTCCGAGCGTTGTAGTTACACGCGTGAAGTTAGCCCCCAACTTTTGAAAAAAATAACTTTCTATAGCTCATTCGTTTGCACATTGTTTGCACATGTATGCACATCCGGTATTTTTGTTTGCACACTTTTCGTTTAAAAATTATTCAAGAAACAATTTAGGAGGGCCAACTTCACACTGGTCCCCCAACTTTCAGCAAATTTATTTTAAACCGACGGAATTAATACATCATCGTTTGCACATGTATGCACAACCACTATTTTTGTTGGCACACCTTCCGTTTAAGAGTTATTAAAGAAACCATTGTGGCGGGCCAACTTCGCACTAGCCTCCCCGACATTCAGCAAATTCATTTTAAACCGACGAAATTAATAGATCTTCGTTTGCACATGTATGCACATCTATTATTTTTGTTTGCACACTTCCAGTTTAAAAGTAATTTAACATTCAGCTTCATAGTCCGCGCTATACGATAGCTACTGTTGAAAACGTGAAAACATTGTTACAATGAACCCAATTGATACCTTTTCGTTTGCGTTTGCGTGTACTACGAAAGTAAATGTTAAATAAGTTTTGAACTAAAGGTGTGCAAACGATAAAGCGACTTGATTCATGATGTGCAAACGAAGATACTTTGTTTCCGCCATCACATGTTAGAATTGCACAAAAATGCAATTTTGGACATGTGTGAAGTTAGCATCCGTGATTAAATTAAAAATTTTTTTTAACTTACAGTGGTGTGCAAACAAAAAGTTGATGTGTTTCGTAATGTGCAAACGAAAAGGTATCAAGTGGGTTCATTGTAACAATGTTTTCACGTTTTCAACAGTAGCTATCGTATAGCGCGGACTATGAAGCTGAATGTTAAATTACTTTTAAACTGGAAGTGCGCAAACGAAAATGATAGATGTGCATACATGTGCAAACGAACATCTATCAATTTCGTCGGTTTAAAATGAATTTTCTGAATGTCGGGGGGCTAGTGCGAAGTTGACCCGCCACAATGGTTTCTTTAATAACTTTTAAACGAAAGGTGTGCAAACAAAAATAGTGGATGTGCATACATGTGCAAACGATGATGTATTAATTCCGTCGGTTTAAAATAAATTTGCTGAAAGTTGGGGGGCCAGTGTGAAGTTGGCCCCCCTAAATTGTTTCTTGAATAATTTTTAAACGAAAAGTGTGCAAACAAAAATACCGGATGTGCATACATGTGCAAACAATGTGCAAACGAATGAGCTATAGAAAGTTATTTTTTTCAAAAGTTAGGGGGCTAACTTCACGCGTGTGATGTAGTTTGGAAACAACGCAAATTAAATGTGTCAACTTCAACAACCACATCAAACGCTCACCACACATTTTTAATATATTGTGCTACCTGCATTGACGTAGCCTACAAAAAAGCCAAAAGTAACGATGACCGGGCTCAATCGCGAGTAGGGGATTTACATGCAAAACAAAGTGAGGCCTGAAATAAAAATATACTCACTCATGCACAACTCCTAAACATACACAAAAGAAAAACCTTTAATTAAAAAAAAATTATGTACAAAAGCACAATAATACCAAAAAAAAATTAACAATCCGTAATAACAACATATCAACACAATCAAAAGAAATCGTTTTTAAAATGGCGAGCTGCCGTTTTTATGTATCTAGCCTCTACATTATTTAGCAACAACAATATAATAAAAATTACATATGCCACATTGGCAGTACAATGTCTTAACTAATAAAATTTTATAATCGGAAAAAAACAAGGTAAACCAACAGTTATAAATCATCATCGTACGCCTACGATTACATACATACAATTAAACTGAGAAAATGGTCACAATAAGTGTAATATTCATGCTTCATACTATCTCACATCACGATAATCAGTTTAAGGCCACCAAATGTAGTTACCAAATGGTGTAAATGGTATATAAACACCCTTGAGTTGACACCGTCTGACTGGTTCCTACCGTCTCTAATGACGAAGCGAAACAGAGGGGCGCGTGATCTTGCCTTAGGGTTGTCCTCTTATCACAGCAAGGGGCGGCAATTAATCGTGGCTTTAGGGCCACCGGAAGAAGCTACAATAGTTACAGGCGAATTAACTTATTGTCGCCGAAAAGTATAGGTTTGTAAAACCATCATTACCTACCACGCTGTATTGCGTGCGCAAAGTTTGCACAAGGAAACGGAACCAACAAAAATATGGCAAATGTTTTCGTCTTGTATATGGAAAAGAAAGTGAATATCAATTTGTTTAACTAATAACCAGAGCTCAAAGTAATATTAGTGTTATCAACCATGATTACAAAACTTGAAACACAATTTTGTCGGATAGTTCAATAAGTTACTTCCAAGAGTTTTAGATTGAAACAATAGAGAAAGTAATTAGAGGCTATCGCAATGTATAACGAGTTCATGGATACCTAAAATAGGGTATACACTATTTAATTTATAAGATAAACGTTTCGTTTTGAAGCAAATAGATTTGAGTTCAAAATTATTAGAAAGCGAGCTTATTACAGGAAGCTAATATACCGGGTGTTGTTGGAGGATTTAAGAGTAGAAACGGAATCGATGTAAATGAATAACCAAATAAACGGATACGGTTTTACCATCGGAAAAGAACGTAACAAATCCCCCCAGCAAAATTAAAAGGTCTGGGTAGGAAAGCAAAAGTATGGGAGTGGGCAGTACCAAAAAACCAAACACTAAAAAAAATCGCTTGAGAAAAAACTAAAAGCATATTCGTTTACGAAAACAAAAAAAAACAGAAAAATAGGAAACGCCCCAAAATGAAAAAAAACTTATCCGACTCCAAGAATCAATAGTGGTTAAGATAGGACTACCAGAGAAAGCGACCGAAGACACTCACTGGAGTGAACCGAGTACTAGAACAACAGAAGAAAGAAGAAGGAAGGGAAGACGGGTAATAAGTCATACACGAGGACTAAGATGAAACGGCATCGATACTGCAGCGTCGTCAAAAGACGGATGTTTCTCAGAAGAAACAGCAAAGTTATCAATCTCCAGAACAGGATTGATTTCTCGCTAAGAAACCAAAAAAAAAAAGAAGAATGCGAGAATGAAACCGAGCAGTAACAACCAAAACAGGACCCAAGGGTCAAGCCTCAAATATCGCCTTATTGAAAAGGATTGATTCATATGGTTTAGATTGTTTATAGATCTCCTGCTGACATTACCAGTAGTTCTCCATCGTATGGATATTAATTTTAAATCTAAAATGATAAACGCCTTTTTGAATTTAAAGATGCAATTACATATCGGATAAATTATCAGTTTATTTGTTTATATTTCAAGTGTACAGTGAATGTAATGTGCGAGGACCACTGCTAAAATTCACTGAAAATATTTAAAAACCTACATCGCTTTATTGCTTCTCAAAATATTACCCGTTCGGGGCTATAATACCCCTTTGCTTTCGATGAAACCAACATTCAAAACAATTTTTCCACTCCGAGCGATGTAGTTCGGAAGCAAGCGAATTAAATGTGTCAACTTCAACAACCACATCAAACACCCACCACACACTTTTAATATATCGTGCTACGTGCATTGACGTAGCCTACAAGAAAAACCAAAAGTAACAATAACCGGGCTCAATCGGTGAGTGGCAGGGTATTTCGCATACAAAAACAAAGAGTGACCTGAAATAAAAATATAATCACTCATGCACAACACAACTAAACATACACAAAAGAAAAATAATAACCAAAAAAAATTATAAACACAAGAAATAAAGAAACGAAATAATACCAGTTCGAACGTACGGAAAGAAAACATAGGCGGTATCAGGCTGAGAAAAACGGATAATGTACTAAATTAGGCAGTAAACAAAAAAATCAGGCCAGAAGCAAAACAAACTCGAGGCAGAAATTAAGCGCAACCAAATCGAAGTAACCTTTAATTAAAACAAAATCGAAGCCCCACGCCAGGGCGTCAAAATTTATGCTACGTGCATTGACGTAACCTACAAAAAAACCAAGAGTAACGATGACCGGGCTCAATCGCTGAGTAAGCCGGGTATTTCGAATGCAAAAACAAAGGGTGGCCTGAAATAAAAATATACTCACCCATGCACAACTCACAACTAAACATACACTAAAGGAAAACCTTTAATTAATAAAAAAAACTTATGTACAAAAGCACAATAGTACGAAAAAAACTGAACAATCCATAATTACAAGTTACACATATCAACACGATCAAAAGAAATCATTTTTAAAATGGCGAGCTGACGTTATTAGTTATTTACCCCCTACATTAGTTAGCAACAACGAAAAAGACCCAAACGCAACACTAAAAACCACAGCACTAAATTATTGCAAATATAAAATTACATATGCCACATTGGCAGTACAATCCCTTAACTAATAAAATTTTATAACTCAGAAAAAAAAAACAAGATAAACCAACAGTTATAAATCATCATCGTACGCCTACGATTACGTACATACAATTAAACGGAGAAAATGATCGCAATAGGTGTAATATTGATGCTTCGTTCTATCTCACATCACGATAATTAGTTTAAGGCCACCAAGTGTAGTTACCAAATGGTGTAAATAGTATATAAACACTCACCCTCGAGTTGACACCGTCGGACTGGGTCCTACCGTCTCTAATGACGGGGCGAAACAGAGTGGCGTTTGATCCCGCCTTGGGGTAGTCCTCACATTACAACAAGGGGCGGCAATCCATCGTGACTTTAGGGCCACCGGAAGAAGCTAGAATAGTTACAGGCGAATTAACTTATTATCGCCGAAAAGTATTAATTTGTAAAACCATCATTACTGGCCACACTGTATTGCGTGCGCGAAATTCCCACAAGGAAAACGGAACCAACAAAAATATGGCAAATGTTTTCGTTTTGTATATGGAAAAGGAAGTGAATATTAATTTGTTTAACTAATAACCAGAGCTCAAAGTAATATTGGTGTTATCAACCGTGATTAGAAAACTTGAAACACGATTTTATCGGATAGTTCAATACGTTATTTCTAAGAGTTTTATATTGAAACAACAGGGAAAGTAATTACACGCTATCGCAATGTATAACGCGTTCACGGATACCTAAAACAGGGTATAAAGTATTTAATTTATGGGATAAACGTTTTGTTTTAAAGCAAATGGATTTGAGTTAAAAATTATAAGAAAGCGGGCTTATTAAGGAAGATAATATACTGGATGTTGTTAGAGGATTTAAGAGTAGAAACGGAATGGATGTAAATGAATAACCAAATAAACGGATACAATTTTACCGTCGGAAATGAACGTAACAAATTCCCCCCAGCAAACTTAAAAGGTCGGGGCAGGAAAGCGAAAGTACGACAGTGGGCAGTACCAAAAAAAAAAACAAACACAAAAAATAATTCGCATGAGAAAAAAAACTAAAAGAAAATTCGTTTACGAAAACAGAAAACCAAAAAAAAAGAAACGCCCCAAAATAAAAAAAAAGAACGCTCATCCAGCTCGAAGAACCAATAGTGGTAACGGTCAGACTTCCAGAGAAAGCGACCCAAGACACTCACTGGAGTGAACCGAGTACTAGAACAACAGAAGAAAGAAGAAGGAAGGGAAGACGGGCAATAAGCCATCAACGAGAACTAAGATGAAACGGCATCGACACTGCAGAGTCGTCAAAGGACGGATGTTTCTCAGAAGAAACAGCAAAGTTATTAATCTCCAGAACAGGATTGGTTTCCCGCAAAGAAATCAAAAAAAAAGAAAAGAAGAAAGCGAGAATGAAACAGACCAGTAACAACCAAAACAGGACACAAGGAAAAAAACAAGGTAAATCAACAGTTATGAATCATCATCGTACGCCTACGATTACGTACATACAATTAAGCGGAGAAAATGATCACAATATGTGTAATATTCATGCTTCATACTATCTCACATCACGATAATCAGTTTAAGGCCACCAAATGTAGTTACCAAATGCTGTAAATAGTATATAAACACTAACCCTCGAGTTGACACTGCCGAACTGGCTCCTACCGTCTCTATTGTCGAAGCGAAACAGAGGGGCGTGTGATCCCGTTTTGGGGTCGTCCTCCCATCACAACAAGGGGCGGCAATCCATCGTGGCTTTAGAGCCACCGGAAGCAGCTAGAATAGTTTCATGCGAATTAACTTATTGTCGCCGAAAATTATAGGTTTGTAAAACCATCACTACTTATCACCCTGTATTGCGTGCGCGAAATACCCACAAGGAAAACGAAACCAACAAAAAAATGGCAAATGTTTTCGTCTTGTATATGGAAAAGAAAGTGAATATTAATTTGTTTAACTATTAACCAGAGCTCAAAGTAATATTGGCGTTATCAACCGTGATTAAAAAACTTGAAACACGATTTTATCGTATAGTTTAATTCGGTATTTCCAAGAGTTTTAGATTGAAATAGAGAAAGTAATTACACGCTATCTCAATGTATAACGAATTCACGGAAACCTAAAACAGGGTATAAACCATTTAATTTATAGTATAAACGTTTCGTTCTAAAGCAAATAGATTTGAGTTGAAAATTATTAGAAAGCGGGCTTATTATAGGAAGCTAATATACCGGGTGCTGTTAGAGAATTTAAGAGTAGAAACGGAATCGATGTAAATGAAGAACCAAATAAACGGATACGGTTTTACCGTCGGAAAAGAACGTAACAAATCCCCCCAGCAAAATTAAAAGGTCTGGGTAGGAAAGCAAAAGTATGGGAGTGGGCAGTACCAAACAAACCAAACACTAAAAAAATCGCTTGAGAAAAAACTAAAAGCATATTCGTTTACGAAAACAAAAAAAAAACAGAAAAATAGGAAACGCCCCAAAATGAAAAAAAAACTTATCCGACTCCAAGAACCAATAGTGGTTAAGATAGGACTACCAGAGAAAGCGACCGAAGACACTCACTGGAGTGAACCGAGTACTAGAACAACAGAAGAAAGAAGAAGGAAGGGAAGACGGGTAATAAGTCATCCACGAGGACTAAGATGAAACGGCATCGATACTGCAGCGTCGTCAAAAGACGGATGTTTATCAGAAGAAACAGCAAAGTTATCAGTCTCCAGAACAGGATTGATTTCTCGCTAAGAAACCAAAAAAAAAAAAGAAGAATGGAGAATGAAACCGAGCAGTAACAACCAAAACAGGACCCAAGGGTCAAGCCTCAAATATCCAAAGGAACAACAAGGGAGAACGAGAGGAAAAGAGGAAAAGCGTTGGTAAAAGAAACGATGTATTACAAACTTGAAACTGTGGTACCCAAGAGTCGCAACAACCAAAGAACTCAAGAAAACAAATGCTAACTAGTCCTAAAGTCGACTAAGTCGTAGTTTTCGAAGAAAAGAAAAACAGATTAGAAAGCACCTACCACAGGAGCGGATGGACGAAACACAATCGGTATAGGGAACGACAGCAAAGAAGACCAGTAAAAGGATAGGGAAAGGAAAGTGAATCCAAAGTAACAGGGAAGTAAACTAAAGCAAACAAAACCCATATTATAGCAGCATCAAAACTACAGGAGAAAACAAACTCCGTTTCCAAAACAAAACAAAAAACAAACAGTACAAAAAGAAAATCAGACCGAATCCCAGTGTAGTTAGGTATGAGTATATCTGTGCGTGTGCGTGTGTGTGTATACGTGTTGTTGATGTTTGAGTAGGTGAGTGTATGTGTGTGTGTGCGCGTGTGCGCGTGTGCATGAACTGTATGTGTATGTAGTGTGCGTGTATAAAGTGTGCGTGTGTGTATGTGTTGGACAGCTTTAGTCGCCTCTTACGACAAGCAGGTCGTACCATGGGGCTGTTCTATTCCCGGACCCACACGGGTGGAGTACAAGGAAAGAATGAAAGAAGAAAGAACTAAGCAGAGACGTGTGTATTTATGAAGTGTGTAGGTGTATGAAGTGTGTGTGTGTATGTGTTGGACGGCTCGAGTCGCCTCTTACGACATGAGGCTATTCTATTTCCGGTCCCATACGGGGTAAAGAAAAGGAAAGAAAATCCAGCAAAACAGGGAAGTAAATAAAAAGAAAACTTAAAGTTCTGAAATCAAAACCTTTGGAGAGCAAAGTCGGCATAAGAATCTGTGCCGCGAGGACTAGGTACTGAGCTCAAGACGTTTACGTGGTCAACAAAAAAATGAAACAAGACAAAGGACATTAAGATTTCGCCGACATACATCTTCCGGTTTCGAAAAGAACATAGAATAATGTCTGACCTTTTGTAGGTAGTTTTCTGACAAACAGGAATAGCAGGGGGTGTAGTTTTTCTAGCACGAGGTTGAGAAAGTGGTGGCGAGGGTAGTTTAGGAAACTAACAACGTGTTATGGAAGAAAGTGGTTTGTTTTTAGACTTGGTTGTTAGAATATCAACGGTAGAGAGAGAAAAAGTATTAGCTGTACGAGAATCAACCTTACGAAAAGAAACACAAGCAGAGCACACTACAGTTACGTAAGCTAGAGGGACAGAAGTAGATATAATTTCAAGACGTTAGATAAAAGACTAGAAGTATCATAGTTAGGAAGAAAAAACAGAATTGGCTGTAGAAGTATCCACCTTATGAAAAAGAGTAGAATCCGATAACACTTCAACCATATTACATAAAGAAACAGACTGAGGTAGAAGTTCATCAATGTTACAAGAACAAACAGTATCCAGTAGAACTTCGCCAATGTTAGATAAAGGAGTAGAATGAAGTTTATCAACATGAAAGAAAGGAGCAGCACCAGTCAAAAATTCAGCCATAATAAGAACTAATTCCATAACAATAGTAGATAAAGAAACAGGATCAGGTAAAGCTTTGACGACAACAGCAAAGGCATCACAGCTACGTGTTCACTGACTTCAACAGGACCTTCTCTATCCGTATTAGAAATTATCTTCATTTCAGCAACGGCTGTTGTTACCGGCACGACAGAAATTTCTTGAGTTGAAGCATTTAAGAAAGCAGGAACAGGTAAAATTTTGACAAAAACGGCAAGAGGCATTAAAGAAACAGGTTCATGGACTTCAACAGGACCTTTGCGAACTGAATTAGAAGATATGGTCACTTCAGCGACATTTGTGTTTACAGACACGACAGAAATTTCTTAGGTAGAATTGTTTAAGAAAGCGGGAACAAGCTCCTGAGAAGCTAGCTGCAAGTCACTAATTTGAAGTATGGGTTGCAATAGTGGTGAAGGCACGGTTTGGGGTGGAAGTGAAAACATTGGGTCTAGTTGGTCATCTTTTGAGTCGCAAAGGACAGAAGGAATTTTGTTCTTGTTAGTAGAGGTTCGTTAAGTAGGGGCGTGATAGCCGTAAAACCAATATTACAGTTCAAAGGCTCATATGACTAAAAAGGGTACGATGTGATGGTAGTAGGGCGAGCAGAGGAGGTGTAGAAAAGGATGTAGAACTAGAGACGGAAGAAATTTTGTTCAAAGCTGTATTCGCCGAAGAAGGGTATGCTTTGATAGCAGTAGCAGGATGACTTGGATGAGGTACAGAAAAGAATGTAGAATGAGAAGCAGAAGAAATTAAGCACCTAGAGGTGAGGACAAAATTTGAAAGATTATTCGAAGACTTATTAGTAGTAAGACGACAGTATGGACAGTTGTGGCGAGTAACTTCCTTATGCCCGCAACCATAGCAATGGAGTACTTTAGGACGAGTACAACATGTCGAAACATGACCAGGTTTGTCGCAATTAAAGCATACGACCTGGCAAGTAGAGGTAGAACTAGGAAGAAGGAGAGTAGAACGCACGGAAGAAGTATCTGATCTACCCGTAGGCGTAGGAGAAACCTTAACACTCGGTCATGTGAAGGAAAAGTATTTTTCTCAATAGTAGTAGACTTATAAAGCAAGACCCGGCTCGGCAGTAACAGTATGTGGGTCTGGACTAGGTGATTCGACATTATCAGCCAGAATCTTTGCCGATTCTAATTTCAGACACTCGTCCTTTCACTTTTGGAAGGAGCGGACGGTAGGCAAATGGGCTCGATAGAACGGAGCGAGGTAATCTATCATCCTCATTAAAAGAACCGTGCCACTCAAACAGGGCCGTCATACATGCGAAATAGTTAGTAATATTTTCTGATGACTCTTGCTGTTAATTGCAGATACCATCATACAGTCTTGTCCCAATATCAGTCATTTTGAATACGAATAAAAAAGAAATTGGAAGAAAGTAACTAAATAAAGACTAACCGTAACTCGGTAGAAGCTCAAAAAATTATTGCGAATACAGAACAATCTAAAACATATCCGACGGATAAACTTCAGGGACACCAATAGGAGCGAAACAACAAAATAAAAATCAGAATAGGGCGCCAGAGTTTTCAAAGGGTTTAGACTTATTGGCGAAAATACAAATCCAATAATCTGAAATTATCCAACTGATATTGAGCGATTAAGAAGGAAAACAAAATCAAAATTTAAGAAGATTGAACCTACACAACAAATAAAGAAACGAAATAAATACCAGTTCGGACGTACGGGAAGAAAACATAAGTGGTATCAGGCCGAGATAAACGGATAATATAGTAAGTTGGGCAATAAACAAAAAAATCAGGCTAGAAGCAAAACAAACTTGGGGAAGAAATTAAGCGCAACCAAAACGAAGTAATCGTTAACTAAAACAAAATCGGAGCCACACGCCCGGGCGCCAAAATTTATGCTACGTGCATTGACGTAGCCTACAAAAAACCAAAAGTAACGATTGCCGGGCTCAATCGATGAGTAGGCGGGGTATTTCACATGCAAAAACAAAGACAGTCCTGAAATAAAAATATACTCACTCATGCACAACTCACAACCTAAACATACACAAAAACCTTTAATTATAAAAAATAAACAATCCATAATTACAAGTTACACATATCAACAGAATCAAAAGAAATTATTTTTAAAATGGTGAGCTGCCGTTTTTAGGTATCTACCCCTTACATTATTTAGCAATAACAAAAAAAACCCAAACGCAACACTAAAAACAACAGCTCTAAATTGTTGCAAATATAAAATTACATATGCCACATTGGCAGTACAATGCCTTAACTAATAAAATTTTATAACTCAAAAAACAAGGTAAACCAACAAGTATAAGTCATCATCGTACGCCTACGATTACGTACATACAATTAAACGGAGAAAATGATCACAATAGGTGTAATATTCATGCTTCGTTCTATCTCACATCACGATAATTAGTTTAAGGCCACCAAGTGTAGTATATAAACACTCACCCTTGAGTTGACACCGTCGGATTGGGTCCTACCGTCTCTAATGACGGGGCGAAACAGAGGGGCGTCTGATCCCGCCTTGGGGTAGTCCTTCCATCACAACAAGGGGCGGCAATCCATCGTGACTTTAGGGCCACCGGAAGAAGCTGGAATAGTTACAGGCCAATTAACTAATTATCGTTGAAAAGTATAGATTTGTAAAACCATTATTACTGGCCACACTGTATTGCGTGCGCGAAATTCCCACAAGGAAAACGGAACCAACAATAATATGGCAAATGTTTGCGTTTTGTATATGGAAAAGGAAGTGAATATTAATTTGTTTAACTAATAACCAGAGCTCAAAGTAATATTGGTGTTATCAACCGTGATTAGAAAACTTGAAACACGATTTTATCGGATAGTTCAATACGTTAATTCCAAAAGTTTTAGATTGAAAGGTTAGAGAAAGTAATTACACGCTATCGCAATGTATAACGAGTTCACGGATACGTAAAACAGGGTATAAACTATATAATTTATAGGATTAACGTTTCGTTTCAAAGCAAATAGATTTGAATGGAAAATTATTAGAAAGTAGACTTATTATAGGAATGTCTAATGTACCAGGTGTTGTTGGAGGATTTAAGAGTAGAAACGAAATCGATGTAAATGAATAACCAAATAAATGGAAAAATATGGGCAATGAGCCATTATTTCGACCTTGTAATTGGTCAAAAACTCGAGTTACTTTTTTTTTAATTCAGCGGCAAACAAATTGTTTTGTGATGTTACGTTTGAAAAACGTCATCATACGTAACATCGATTATGGATTGTAAAGCCCATACGAACATCGAATCAAATACGCCCAATTAAACTTAGGGAAAGGTAAAGGGGCGACTAGCAGTTTTGTTAAACTATTCGTGGGAAATAAGATCGACACGGGCTTATACAGGAACCGCCGCACCTGTATAACCATAAAATAACAGGCTTTGGCTGGCGGGGGAGATCAACCGTTTTACAAGCAAACAGGGAGCGGCCGCGAATTACAGGTTGGGACTTGCTATTTGATTTTTAAAAATTACTTATCGTTTAATCTCTAAAAGGAATAACACAACTAACAAACACTATACTTAATTTATTTATTAATTCGCAAAAGTGAAAGTTTGTACCCAACAGAGAGGTAAAGTTAAAATTTTTATCTGTTCGTACACTTCGATACCTTTGTCACATCTCCCGTCCGTTGCATACGGAACGGTTTATATAGACCAGGGCCATCCTATTTTACTTTCATTCTGTAAATTATCAATTGTTAACAAACACTTTAACGAGTCCCTGGTGTCCTCATATATCAGTTTTATTTATTTTGGATACATAAATATTCCTTAATCTATTCTTGTCATCATTAAGTAGTTTAGTTGGATTGATTAGTTACAATTATCATCTGTCCTGTGCTATATGTCGCTCAACGGAAGCGAACCTTTATATCTAAAAAGGTACTTAAGTTTAAATTTATGTTTACTTTCGCTATAACATCAATCTTCATAAAATAATTAAAAGTTATTGCACGACCACCACTAAATTTATCGAACGCTATTTTTACTAATTTAGCAAAAAGCGCATGCGCGCAGACCTTACGTACGGTAAATAAATAGCCGCGGTCCGCTATTTTTGTAAAATAGCGTGTACAACATATCGGACGCTATTTGTTTTATTTGACGTTAGTTCTGAAAACTTGAATGTATCATTGTAATTAATTATTGAGTTTTTAATTGTAAATTGCCATTAATAGATGTATACCAAAGCAATACAACAAATATATTCGTCATCATCTACTTCAAACACACGGTTGCGATTTTCATATGCAGATGATTAATAAATAAAGTATCCTTAACAGAAAATTCTTTAGATTCAAAATAAACTTCTTTCATCTTTAAATATAGGTAATTCGTTTAAAAGTTCAAATTTAATTTAGGAATAAAAAGTGAATTTACAAGTTTTGTTAGAAACTCGGCAAATAAAAGTTACCAAGAGTTAAATTAGTTCAATAAATAAGTAACATTTAAACATGAAAACTAGAAACGAATTTTCAATGTAAGATAAGAAGAAAAAATAAGTAAAAGAGCAACGACAGCAAACATTATAGAGTATAAAATATTTTAGAATATAAGATTTATATATATATATATATATATATATATATATATACACACTCGTATTCTAAGAGAAAATTGTTATAAACGTAGCTAAATAAAAAAATTGTCATTTAAACAGGAAAATAATGCATTTAAGCGTCGAAATCTTAAATTTACACAAACGATAAGCACACTTTAGTATAAGCAAAAAAAAACTTTTATGCGTCAACGTAGATTACAGCTAAATCCAAGTCATTTGTGTATAAAAAATGTTAATATAGTACGGTGGTGTTTCAAAACACATTACTGTTTGCAGAACTAATTGCGAAAATAAATTATTTACAAGTTAGTGAAATACGAGATCTAAAAGCGTTAGTGGGTATAAAATTTTAATTTTTGCCTTCAAGTAGACGTAAATTGCATTGAATATTCGCAAAAAACACAATTTTAGTTCCATAACTTTATTGAAACTTAAACATTAATTATTTCCTTGAAAACTATGCTCAAATACAAGAAAACTAACATTTCCTATCATTTTAAGATATTACGCAGTAAGCTACGCAACTTAGTACACAAGCAAACTACTAGAAGTAGCGAGCAATATATTCCAGAGTATCAAAACCTATAAAAGCTATACAACAAAAACGATATTAATGAGATACGAAACTGAAAGATATTTTCTCGTCCGGTAATATAATCGATATTTTTTGATTCAAATAGCAATTTTTGCAATCCAACAAAATAACTATTATTGGTTTGCCGTGTTTGCAAAAACACTTGTAAATTTTAACAGACACAAAAGATACGTTACCCACAGTTTATAATAGGTTAGTTCATAATACAAATGGTAGATTTTTATTAGTATTATTACGATGAAAGAAAAAGGTACCATACATCTTAATATTATCCAGTAGTATTACATCATTGAAGATGCCCCATGAGTCGAAGCACCACTTGCTACACTTTAAATAACCCCTAAACTCTTACATAATAAATTTTATGATTTAGACATGCAAATTTCTATGCCAAGGTGATACATTTACGCTTTCGTTCTCCGGCGTCGGATTCAAAATCTCAGGGAGTCGTGGTTCGGCTTTTCAGCAGATTTTTGTTACAAGAAACTTTTAATTCTGGTAGTTTCCTAAAAGGATAGCGTAAAGAGAGGTGGCGCCAAAAAACATGCACTAAACGGTACTTTGACTAAAGCACAACCGATGTAGTTGAGTCCTGGTACTAAAGTGAAGTCTATAGTTCTCGCTAGAAATTGTTTGAAATACAATAAAATTCCACATTATTTCTCCGAGTGCAGTAAAAGAATCCCTGGTACGGTTTTATCACGTATTTATACATGTCAATATCTTTTGTTCTTGCAAAGTAATTAGTAACATAACTAAACAGGACCGGATTGAAAAGCAAAGAGAGTTTCTTTAACTTTTCGACAAACAGTAAAATTTGGAAACTGGATATCCCATAATTGAAAAGGCATGTTACGGGTTAAATCACTTAACATGTAAAAAAACACCCATACAGTTGATTGCTGTATAGTTTCAGGATTATTCGAATAAATAAATAAATTATCACTTGTTACAGAAATTGAATAACCGGAATTATTAGTCAATCTTTCAAATTGCGAGGATCATTCGGCTGCAAAGTACACATTCCTCTTTACAGTAGACCCCACCTTAAATTTTAAGCTAAAAATATGTACTTAATTTTCAGGTATTAAATCATACTTATAATTCATTTAGCCTAAGCAAAGCAAACCAGTTTAGGTTACTAAAATTACTTGAAATATAACATTGATGCCTTCCGTAGAATTTTGGGTTGCACCTTTTTTAAACTTCAAAACTAGCAGGTGACCCCCAACAAGCATTCGTCTAGTCGCTTACCTTAAAGCACCAAACAAATGTTAGATTAGATAACACAAAAGAGTCACATGTTTCAACTCGAAAGAAGCCCATCTTTTATAAGAATTTTCTGGAACTGCAAAACGCCAAATAATTGTATCTTTATGCAGCTTTCCTTTAAACTTTGAAGATGACTTGTTTATCGAATTTATTTCTAGTCGTCCATAAAGCAATAAATTCAAACCACTAAATCAGAATGCCATATATATGTAGAAGGAACTGACCTCGTGTTACTATAATCTTCTTAAAACTATCCGTAGAAAATAACGCTGTAAACGAAATTAAATTAGACAATGAATCTGACTACCGTTAACAAAGAGCAAGGCTTACATGAGACCTCATTTAGAGTTGCAAGTCTAAAATGGTGGTTCTTAAATCGCACACTATGCTCAGAAACAGCAAGCAAATGCCGTCCGACTTGACGTACTAGCGAAACGACGTCGTGTTGCTGTCAATTGAACAGAGTTCAAACAACGATACAATAAAGCATGGGCTTTTATTGTTTATTTTAAATAATACTCAACTCCTAATTGGATAATACTGCAAACGCTAGGATAGTAACTAATATTAAGAAATCAATCACTGAATCATACAACTAACACACTACGCCTATTTATAAATATCGTCAAAAATAAGTGTTACATCTTAAATGGAAAGGGTTTCACCGACAAAAAGGTTTCTAAACTTCTGATTTAGATCAAGGAGATTTACAACGTGATTGATTAGTTACAATTATCATCTGTCCTGTGCTATATGTCGCTCAACGGAAGCGAACCTTTATATCTAAAAAGGTACTTAAGTTTAAATTTATGTTTACTTTCGCTATAACATCAATCTTCATAAAATAATTAAAAGTTATTGCACGACCACCACTAAATTTATCGAACGCTATTTTTACTAATTTAGCAAAAAGCGCATGCGCGCAGACCTTACGTACGGTAAATAAATAGCCGCGGTCCGCTATTTTTGTAAAATAGCGTGTACAACATATCGGACGCTATTTGTTTTATTTGACGTTAGTTCTGAAAACTTGAATGTATCATTGTAATTAATTATTGAGTTTTTAATTGTAAATTGCCATTAATAGATGTATACCAAAGCAATACAACAAATATATTCGTCATCATCTACTTCAAACACACGGTTGCGATTTTCATATGCAGATGATTAATAAATAAAGTATCCTTAACAGAAAATTCTTTAGATTCAAAATAAACTTCTTTCATCTTTAAATATAGGTAATTCGTTTAAAAAGTTCAAATTTAATTTAGGAATAAAAAAAGTGAATTTACAAGTTTTTGTTAGAAACTCGGCAAATAAAAGTTACCAAGAGTTAAATTAGTTCAATAAATAAGTAACATTTAAACATGAAAACTAGAAACGAATTTTCAATGTAAGATAAGAAGAAAAAATAAGTAAAAGAGCAACGACAGCAAACATTATAGAGTATAAAATATTTTAGAATATAAGATTTATATATATATATATATATATATATATATATATATACACACTCGTATTCTAAGAGAAAATTGTTATAAACGTAGCTAAATAAAAAATTGTCATTTAAACAGGAAAATAATGCATTTAAGCGTCGAAATCTTAAATTTACACAAACGATAAGCACACTTTAGTATAAGCAAAAAAACTTTTATGCGTCAACGTAGATTACAGCTAAATCCAAGTCATTTGTGTATAAAAATGTTAATATAGTACGGTGGTGTTTCAAAACACATTACTGTTTGCAGAACTAATTGCGAAAATAAATTATTTACAAGTTAGTGAAATACGAGATCTAAAAGCGTTAGTGGGTATAAAATTTTAATTTTTGCCTTCAAGTAGACGTAAATTGCATTGAATATTCGCAAAAAACACAATTTTAGTTCCATAACTTTATTGAAACTTAAACATTAATTATTTCCTTGAAAACTATGCTCAAATACAAGAAAACTAACATTTCCTATCATTTTAAGATATTACGCAGTAAGCTACGCAACTTAGTACACAAGCAAACTACTAGAAGTAGCGAGCAATATATTCCAGAGTATCAAAACCTATAAAAGCTATACAACAAAAACGATATTAATGAGATACGAAACTGAAAGATATTTTCTCGTCCGGTAATATAATCGATATTTTTTGATTCAAATAGCAATTTTTGCAATCCAACAAAATAACTATTATTGGTTTGCCGTGTTTGCAAAAACACTTGTAAATTTTAACAGACACAAAAGATACGTTACCCACAGTTTATAATAGGTTAGTTCATAATACAAATGGTAGATTTTTATTAGTATTATTACGATGAAAGAAAAAGGTACCCTACATCTTAATATTATCCAGTAGTATTACATCATTGAAGATGCCCCATGAGTCGAAGCACCACTTGCTACACTTTAAATAACCCCTAAACTCTTACATAATAAATTTTATGATTTAGACAGGCAAATGACTATGCCAAGGTGATACATTTACGCTTTCGTTCTACGGCGTCGGAATCAAAATCTCAGGGATTCGTTGGTCGGCGTTTCAGAAGATTTTTGATACAAGAAACTTTTAATTCTGGTAGTTTCCTAAAAGGATAGCGTAAAGAGAGGTGGCGCCAAAAAACATGCACTAAACGGTACTTTGACTAAAGCACAACCGATGTAGTTGAGTCCTGGTACTAAAGTGAAGTCTATAGTTCTCGCTAGAAATTGTTTGAAATACAATAAAATTCCACATTATTTCTCCGAGTGCAGTAAAAGAATCCCTGGTACGGTTTTATCACGTATTTATACATGTCAATATCTTTTGTTCTTGCAAAGTAATTAGTAACATAACTAAACAGGACCGGATTGAAAAAGCAAAGAGAGTTTCTTTAACTTTTCGACAAACAGTAAAATTTGGAAACTGGATATCCCATAATTGAAAAGGCATGTTACGGGTTAAATCACTTAACATGTAAAAAAACACCCATACAGTTGATTGCTGTATAGTTTCAGGATTATTCGAATAAATAAATAAATTATCACTTGTTACAGAAATTGAATAACCGGAATTATTAGTCAATCTTTCAAATTGCGAGGATCATTCGGCTGCAAAGTACACATTCCTCTTTACAGTAGACCCCACCTTAAATTTTAAGCTAAAAATATGTACTTAATTTTCAGGTATTAAATCATACTTATAATTCATTTAGCCTAAGCAAAGCAAACCAGTTTAGGTTACTAAAATTACTTGAAATATAACATTGATGCCTTCCGTAGAATTTTGGGTTGCACCTTTTAAACTTCAAAACTAGCAGGTGACCCCCAACAAGCATTCGTCTAGTCGCTTACCTTAAAGCACCAAACAAATGTTAGATTAGATAACACAAAAGAGTCACATGTTTCAACTCGAAAGAAGCCCATCTTTTATAAGAATTTTCTGGAACTGCAAAACGCCAAATAATTGTATCTTTATGCAGCTTTCCTTTAAACTTTGAAGATGACTTGTTTATCGAATTTATTTCTAGTCGTCCATAAAGCAATAAATTCAAACCACTAAATCAGAATGCCATATATATGTAGAAGGAACTGACCTCGTGTTACTATAATCTTCTTAAAACTATCCGTAGAAAAATAACGCTGTAAACGAAATTAAATTAGACAATGAATCTGACTACCGTTAACAAAGAGCAAGGCTTACATGAGACCTCATTTAGAGTTGCAAGTCTAAAATGGTGGTTCTTAAATCGCACACTATGCTCAGAAACAGCAAGCAAATGCCGTCCGACTTGACGTACTAGCGAAACGACGTCGTGTTGCTGTCAATTGAACAGAGTTCAAACAACGATACAATAAAGCATGGGCTTTTATTGTTTATTTTAAATAATACTCAACTCCTAATTGGATAATACTGCAAACGCTAGGATAGTAACTAATATTAAGAAATCAATCACTGAATCATACAACTAACACACTACGCCTATTTATAAATATCGTCAAAAATAAGTGTTACATCTTAAATGGAAAGGGTTTCACCGACAAAAAAGGTTTCTAAACTTCTGATTTAGATCAAGGAGATTTACAACGTGATTGATAAGCAGACAGAATACCAAAAACGCAATCATTATTATGACTGTCTAACCATTAACCAAATCGAAAGACTATTTTATAGCTACTTTGTAGGCCATATAAGGTGTAATGTAATAAAAAAATGTTATATTAATTATTTATAACTGTTAGTATTTCCCAGTAAAGATAATAGTTGACCTTTAATAAAGTTTAAAGCACGAATCAGTAGTCGTAAACCACTATAGCAATGATAAATTATTCTTACCAGAGGAAGTGCTGAAACTCCACAACCGCAGAAACGTGTTTAGAAAGCAATTCTTTCTTGCTCATCGCATCGAATTCCGATACGTACTTGCCCGTATAAAATTATGAATGAAGACTACAATTTAACTTCGACCGCACTGGTCGCTATAAGAACTAACTCTTCGATCAAAATCATCCGGAGTTTCCTTCTTGTTCTATAAGCTATAATGGAACGTCGAAGTATAGCTTCTTGGGGGTTTTAAAAGAAGTTTTCTTAATTTACGAAATCAGGGAGGCAACATATACTCAGTTCAAACAGAGACGTGCAGCACACTATAAACACAAATAGCAAAGATGAAGATTCTTCAAAAAAAAAATTATTACCGCAAGTAAGAATCGAACCTGCATCCTTCTGAACCAGTGTGATCGTACAACAATCCCTATTATATCGGAGGCGCCCGACCTCTTAAATGTATCATTAAACTTATTTCGTGTACACAAAAAAGTTAAATTAGTTAAACAAACTTGACATATACGGAGGTAGATGTTACATAGATAAATTTTAAATAATCCATGTGGAACCCATTTAAACGGATTATAATCTATTATTTTATTTTTAATATTATTTATGTAATCATTATTTACTGATTTCCGTTCTGAATGGACTTACACCTTGAAGAAATTCTAGATTATTAGAGTGGGTGAAACGGCTTGAAAGTTGCGGTGATTTAAAGAGCCGAACTACAGGTTCAACTAATTTAATAGGGTCTTTAGTGAGAAACCAGACCAAGACATGTCCCCGAAAGAGGACAGCAGCTCTTTCGATACAGAGTAGCAGAGACCGTAGGCAGAGACACACTATTGCAATGTGGATGGCAGCAAGAAACCACCACATTACCTTCCAAGTTTGCAGGGTACTTAAGTTGTTATTTAAGATGATGACATCCTTTGCGGTAACAAATCCCGGAGTTAAAATATTCCCCCATTCGGATCTTCGGAGGATATGATCGCCAGGTTCTCTTTTTGATATATGTTGCAAGAGTTTTTCAGTATTTTTGCCTTCTTATTATATTTTTAATTCACGTTTTTGCTTCCACTTTCAATTTGCCAACGCTTTGGTCCTCTAATATTGATTTTTCCAATGCTCCACCTAAAGATACTACATTGGCCAGGAAGTGAGATCTAATTACCTGAAAAATTTTGAATTTTGCCTAACCCTTGCTGTTCCAAGCAAGGTAGGGATCTATAATGTGTGTGACAATACTTACACATGAGACCTCCATTCCACCTCTCATCCGAACGAGGGTGTATTTTTATGTAAAACTCTCGCCTAACATTTTTCAAGCGAAACGTGTAAGGATTCGAATCTGTGATCTTGGGCAGAGTAGTCACACGCCGCCTTCGGTATGTGGTCGCTGCGCTGGATCTCATCTCACAAAAGACTACATAAAACCCATTTTCACCACCCCTGTCTGTACCAACTGCTTCCGCATAAACCGTCCGAACAAACATCTCGTCAACAGTCCTAAATGCCCCGTCTACAAACAATCCCTGCACACAACAAAATTACGCACCTACTATGGATACCAAGCAACACAAACAAAGTAACGCATAAGTACCGCTACCAACCCACGCAAAACTGAATTTACACCAGATCAACTTCTAATACTCCTAAGGCACTACCTTAGAACTATTCCACATGACACAATAACGTCGCATTCACATAACCTTGATCCAAAAACCATACCTAATCAATAACAAAATTCCGAATTTACCAACCCACACACGCACATACCTACATCCCAGCCCGACAGAGCCTAAATACTCCTCCGCGATTATCATAATAAAGCCACACATAGACCCATCCTAACTCGCCTCCTTTTCCTCTCCACTAATAACAGTAGTCGAATGACACTGTAAACAGGCACTACCCTACTAATTTCCAAGTACTATCAATTTAATAAAGACATCAGCACGTACCTACACAAATTAGACGTCATTCTCACAGCAACAGGAGACACACTAACTATTAATTACAGTAGTGAACGCCAACGCCAAATCCACAACAAGGATCCCTACTACCTACTACACATCCAAAACTCCAGCTAGCATTCCCACAACCACAATTCTAATATAGACCTCACAATCACAGTTTGTCCTGCCATCAACCTACTCGGCTTCTATACAGTCTCACTTATAAACCAAATCATCGACGACAACTCTATAACGTTCAATATCCTCTCCAACCAACCCCAGAAACTTCGTACGAAAACCCACTCGTTAACACACAGAAAGCAGGTTGGATCGATTCCTAGACTCCCTGATAATGCTTAACCCAAAGTATCCTACGCTGACTCCAACCCTCATACTCTAGCCAACACTATGGTCCAAAATATTTTTCAGCTGCCACGTGCTCCATACTGCGCAAACACCACATCCAACGAGCTACACCACGGTGACCCCTGGCTCTCACTACTGTAAGTCGCACACTAACACAATCCAAACACAAACTACAAACCAGACGTAGAAATGCTAATTCAACCACAACATACATGTTCACCCGCATCTACTCAATAGACAGGATACGGTACATAGATTACAGTAGCATCACCAGAAAACATAATCAACGCACAACACACAGACCCCTGGACCACCTACCGAAAACTAATGAAAACCACAGAACTTAGCTTCAAAATCGCTCCACCATCGACAACCCTGCCTACCTTTGAAAACACATAATGAATTCTAGTAGATGCAGCAAAATTCCTTCGTCACGTCCCGATGACCACACCCAAGGACAACAAGTCTCACCCCGCCAAACTTGCCCCGGGTGATCGCAAAGTTTAGAAAAAAAGTCGGAAACATTTTGTGAGTCGGAGCGTAGAATGTCAGAAGTATGAAGCAAGTAGGTAAGCTAGAGAACCTGAAAATTGAAATGGATAGGTTAGCATTAGACATAGTAGGGATCAGCGAAGTTCGGAGGCCAGAGGCGGGGGATTTTTGTAGCGGGTAGTTCACACAGGATTAGAGGAAGGAAATTCGGGTGTGGGTATAGTTATGAGGAAAAAAAACACTGTGTAGAAAACTACCTTTAAAAGAACGAAAGAGTACTCATGGTTAGAATAGAATCTAAACCGGTAAATACAGTAATAAAGCAAGTATTCACGTCCACCTTTAGCTACAGCGAGGAAGAAGTAGAAGCGATCTACAAAGGTATCGAAAACATACTAAGATACGTAAAAGGACATGAAAATTTAATAATTACGGGGATTTTAACGCAGTTAGTAGGCGAGGGTAGGGAAGGAGCGGTAGTAGGTTCTTACGATTTAAAACCGTCAAATTCTTACAATTAAAAAGCGAATTCTTACGTTTTAAAAAAGTCGATAAATACATCGCGCAAGCGCGGAATAAGCGACGTCACGGGCGGTTGGTAACGCTAATCTTGTACAGATTTCGGCGCGCCCATCTATCAATGACGTCACCAATGCACAAATTTAATACGCCATTATCGGAAGATATAAATTTAAGACAACAGTTTATAACAACGAACAAATTAACAATGAGAGTACTTACATAAGAAATCCGACGTCCGGCGGGGTTGAGTTAAAGTTGGCTTCTCGGTATCTCAGGGCTCCATAGGGCCCTTTTAGGCAGTTAAAGATGGTAACTGCTCCGGTGCAGTCGGCAGAGCATGGACATCCGTTCTAGGGTCGTGCAGTACGGTTCGCCAACGGCTACAAATTTCTTCTACCTAATACGTAGAGAACGGCAGGATGATCAGGTTTTATAGGAACGACAACAGATAAACAAAAGGGAAATCTACATACTAAAGATAAGATAAAGGCACGTTACGATACCTAAAACGTCCACTGCACTCGAAGGATCAGGCAAAAAAGCAACGTTAAAGCGTCTAACGGAAACTTCTCCCCACTTTGTCCCTACTCCACTCGCGTCGCGTGATCTGGCGCAAACGCACTGTGACGTAACGGAAATACGCGCACCGAGTCTTTTGAAATTATAACGCGAAACTTCCGCACATCAAAATTAACCTAAAAAATGTTTAAGTGCCAATTTATTGGCACGTAACAAGGTTTATTTGGATTAGGCGCGATAAACGACAGTGAAAATAGGTTCGTAAAATTTTGCGGCAAAAACAATCTAACCATCACAAATACATTATTTCAACATCATGGTAGAAGACGAAACACGTGGAAGATATCGGAGATATAGGAAGATATCAAATGGATTACATTCTTGTTAGACAATGGTTTAGAAATCAAGTAAAACACTATAGAAGTTGACTTGAAGCGGATAAAGACACTGACCACACCATTGTAATTATGAAAGCGGTTCTTTAATTTAAAAATTATAAAAAAGTAACGGAAAAAGACACTTTAACTTTGAGAAACTAAAAGATAAAGATACCCACAAAAAATTTGAAAAAAGTCGAATGAACTGCTGAAAGATATCGCGAAAATCTCTGATACTAAGGAGGTAGAAACAGAATAGAATAATATTAAATCCAGCTTATACATGGCGGCCAGAGATATTCTGAGGTATACACATAAACGCACGTGTTGTAGATAGATAGAGAAATTAGTTCTTAAATGTATAAATTTGTTAGTTTTACAGACGTTAATCAAGATAAAGATTTGAAAATGCTAATTAATTTGGATGCAGGTTTTGTATTAAATTGAAGTAAATACCTGGCATGTATGTGGGAGTTTAAGTTGATGATGTATTTTCCACGTGATTACAAACATAAACTATTCTAATTAGACATGGAAGTAGTTTGTTGTCGTATTTGTGGCAGGAATTACTTTTGGATAAGGCATGAGCGTTGCATCGATGTCAAGGCGTCCTGAAAATATCAAATCGGAGAAAATTTCAAGGAATCCTTCTCTTTGCTTTTTTTGTTTTTTTTTAATAATTAAAAAAAGGTAATAAGTTTAAAAGTGAATACTTCTACAGAAGGAGTGAAAAGTCTTGCACAATAAATTTATATTCCACACCAGTTGAAAGAAATATTAAAATGGAACAATGTATTACGTTCCATTTTATATTTGTAAATTTACTGCCACATTTATTTAAAAACCCATTTCAATTTCTACTTATTTGAATACACTTCTCTACTACACTTTTTTGTCAAGTTAGATCAGTTAGACAACCAACCTGCTAGTCGTTTATTTAATTCACAAACCCACATGTTTATATTACATTTACCGGCGTGTAGTTGATAAAAATTTCCTGAATGCTGCTAATTTAATTGCAATTAAAATAAGTGATTTTATTTTTGAAAGCTAGAAATATGCTCAAACATATTTCTATGTTTATGGAATTTCTGTGATTATTCTTTAAAAAACTTTTTATAAATATATTGGCTGATTGAGTTAGTTTGCGTTGTTTCTTCTATGATAAATAATAGTAATGCAATCGGACAATTACAAAGTCCTTAAGATGAAAAGATACTTTTTCTTTTTACGTGACTTGGAGGTAATTGAAGGGCGATGTTAATATTTTCGGCCCGTCTTATAACCAATATTTTTCTGATTTTAACACACATTCTGAGTAGTATATTTGCTTTCGCATTGTTAGGTTCTTTAAACTAATGCTTGCTGTGTCGTGCTACGGTGGTTGCATGCATGCGGCTCCGTGGCGTAGTTTGTATGTGTGTGACTATTATGCTGACGGTTCAGGGTTCGAATCGCAACCCGGTCCGCTTGAAAAATGTTAGGGGAGCATTTTTCACAAAAATACGCCCACGTTCGAATTTGAGGTAAAATGGAGGTTCCGTGTGTGTGTTGTCACGCACGTTAAAGATCCCTACCTTTCCTGATACAGCAAGGGATCGACAAAATTCAAAATTTTTCACGTAAAAAGAACTTACTTTCTGGCCAATGTAATACCTTCGGGTGGGCATTAGAAAAAAATCAAATGTAGTTGCGTTGTATGCAGATGAAGTTATGATGAAGTAAAGACTTTGTCGTTACCTAAGACTCTCAAAACCCTACATGAGCGAACATCATTAACTGTCAACTTACGATACGTGGATTTGCTGGTAGTGGTTAAATATTCAGAGATAATGAGCTACTATTATCGTCTACTTAATGTTGTCATTATTAGAATAAGAATTTAGTGTAGTTTGGTATGAGGTTTTCATGTTGATGAATAACTGTGTTAATTGGTTTCACAATTTTAAATAGACTTGATAGGTATCTATCAGTTGTAGTATTCTATTAATTGTTAATGTTGATTACATTTAAAACATTATTACTAATATATACTTTGTTTCTTGGGTGATAGTAGGTTCTATTTAGGCTGAGTTCGCCATAGACAAAGTCGATAAAATTTTTGTTATATTTATATATGGTATTTTTCGTTGTTATTAATTACAGTCGTCAAATGCCGCTTAGTTTTGTTATTCTAAAATCTGCAACAACATTTAAGGTATGATTTCAATGGAGTAGTTTTTCTATATTTAAAACGCTTTTTAATTTGATTTTTACCAGATGTAATTAATTTTTTTTTACGTGAGAAATGAAAAAGTCAGATGTTTATCCTTACCAATCAATTTAATATTGTTTTCTATCAAAATTCATAGAAGCTACTTATTAGAATTGTACATTACAAGTGTTTTGTATTTAATTATCCTTTCAGGTACAGATGTTCCATAAAATGTGAATTCGGTCGTGCGTCCTGTTATCTCTTTCTTCAGACCCCCGCCCGCCTGTTTTACGACTGTTTAGCATGGCATTCGTTTTCTTTCTCTTTTGTTACCTTTTTTTGGTATACGTAATTGGGACGAGCACTCGCTTATTAATCTCGGTCTGTTTTTACTGATCCACTCGTCTTACGGGTTGAATGGTTGGTTTAACCTATACATACACAAAAACACATATAAGCTAATGATGTCTTGGTATCGGTTTTTCATTATCATGCCGATTTAGTTTAATTCACTTAAGATTTTTGAAAAAATCTGAATTAAAAGGGACGTATCCTTCCTTTAAATTGTTTATAATCATATATCCCTTTAATAGTTTCTGTACTGGTAAATTTTATCAATAGGGTTAAGGTTATTTCCTTTGAGAATATAAGTTTTAGGTTACATGTATTTTTGGTCCAAGAAAGGATTATTTTGGTATATTGCATTGTTCATACTCAAAGACTGTCAAATTGATTATGGCGGTTTTTAAGGTTAAAAATGATATCCCCGCTACTTTATATTCTAATTAGTACAGTTTTATAATTAATCTATTTCAACAAATAATGTATAACGTCTTGAAAGGAAAAAGATTCACACACTAAACTTTGCTGATTCAGAAAATGCAATCCGCTGCGTTGGTTCAAGTTAATGTTTCACAAAGATATTTTTATATATACTCGACAAAAGTAATTTCAATTTGCAGTCTTAATTCATTTGTTTGAATTCTGTCAAACAGGTTTTTCTTGTGGAACACTTCGTTATTACTATTGAAAGAGATAACATGCAAACTTAAGTAGTTATAGTAATCTTTGAATAATAAGGTATTGGACTGATTAATGTGATTGGTCAATAAGGTTTGAAATAATACCCTACCAGGTTGGTTACTTTTAATTATAAGGGCAATTGGTTCTCATAGACTTCTTGTTGGAAATAATTAAAAACATCAAACTTTTTAAAGAAGTCCCAGAAGTCCAGGACGATCTGGTTTAACGAATTGAGCCCAGAATATCATTGATTTTAGTTGTTTCACTTAGGTGGCATTTCAATTCTGTAAGTGTCACGGAAGGTGAGAGTCGTAAAGCGTCCTCTACCTTTTAACGAAGAAAACACCTACGGATAGCCTAATCGTGCGGAACAGCGTATGCGGCTACGTTTTAAAGTAGGGTTTGAAGGAGACGACACCTCCCCCTTCCCCCTAACAACACCTCCCCCCCACCAGGTTACTATTCTGAACTATTTATTTATCCAGAACCCTGCTGACCGCATGGATCCACAAAATATATCCTTTATCCTTCTTTCAAAAAAAACCTACAATACCCCCTCCCACATACCAAAATCGCTCCTGGTAATCTACAACTTTAATACAAAGAAAAGTATTTCTTTCCAATGATAGTCAATCAATAACTAAACCATATCCTGACGGTGGATTCCGGCGTGCTCTGAGTGCATAATCTAGAGTGACAAGAAAATAAGGATGTAGGAAAATGTTGATGACTAAGACTGGAATACGCAAAGGTAAGGAATAAAATAAAAACAGATCAGCTTAGGCAAGGGCAATGTTATGCCTATCTAGTTACCGTGGTATGCTCTATCCATTGTTTCAGTGGCAGACGAGCAAGATGGAGGAGAACAGCGTCATGGCAACCCAGAAAAGAAAAAAACCGCTATCTCAAAACTGAGATGATATCTGGTAACAAGAATAGTACCACTCAGAGCAAGTGCTCTGAGGGTGTCAGGAAAGAAAGAAACATTGACAGTGTTGTAACAATTTTATTTTCGCAGTAAAAAATCTATTCATGAAAGGTACAACGAATGTTAAAACACCTTTATTAACTAAAGTAATAATACGTGTAACAATCAAATCCTTACATTAATACAGTATCTAGAGTCGTTAGTCTATTTGTTTCGGAGTTCGGTGTATTCCACAGCCACTGGCGCGCGCGTGGGAGGTTTGACAACCACTCGGGACCCTCCCACGATAGAAGAACGCGGCAAAAGCACTCGTCGATAGGTAAGAGCAGCGACAGCAGGCATTTGAAATTAATGGCGAGTGACCTCCGGGTCGCATTATTTATGTGACACACTTCCTGAGTAACGGTTGGTATTGTATATTCGTTATCATAGTACCTAATTTAACAATTTGTTTAGCGCAACTACAACTTACGAACTACGACTTATAAACAACGCAATGGAAAATTATATTTATAACGAAGATTAGACAATGGAAGATTACGCTACAAAATTTATGCATTTTGAATCAGAGTAAGAAACACACTTCGCTGCAACACCTGTATTTGAAGCATGGAAAGCAGGAATAATTAGCTGCAGATTCCGCACGGCGATGCAGTTCCCAATCTAACCAAGGACAGCAGCCCGGGATTTGGTTCGTAGTAGATTTAAGAACTTCCTCAGTACTTCATTCTGAAAGCACATTATTTCGTTTCGTTTTATAGAAGTACAAATTTGTTATTCAGTTTATCTGTAGCTAAGCTGGTTTTCTTCAGTATCAAATTTAATTTCACTTAGTTTCGTAGATATGTGACTACACGTGGCTTCAACATAAATTAAAAGCTGCGGTTACGTCACCTGTTTGTTTGAAATATGCCGTCAACAATTGCATAATTGCTAACAGATGTTTAGTATTACATTACTACCACCTTCGATAAAATTAGAGAATATCTTTGTGAATATTTTGACTTCAAATTGATTTTAATACCGTTAACTTAAAGAGAAAATTTTGTATATTAATTTGTAAATGACCTACACAGATCTGATTGGGTTATGAAACCTTAGTATAACCAGTCACACTGGGTTGTAATATATTTGAGCAAGAATCAAGTTGATAAACTTTACATTAATTTTTCAAGTAATTCAAGCATTCATTTTATTTTATAGCATTGAATTTTATTTACAGAAACGGAAAAAATTCTCTCTAGTAAATTTATAATCCACGCTTAAAGTCTTTTTATTCTGATCTAGTTTGATCAGACCTGATAAACAAAAAGCAATAAGAGTTAAATTTTTATGACACCCTTATGTAGAAAATATTCTCTATGCATTTTTAGGTATATTTGAGGGACGCAAATTGTGTTCCCATTTTCTATGTGACTTAATTATTATTTTTCCTTACAGGAACAGCGTCTTATTCTGTTAAGACAAGTTTTTGTGTCAGCGAAGGCGATCTTTTTTTCTTTGGGTCTCCACGTCCGCCCTTAGAAATTTGCCATGCCATTAACATAAATCAATCTGGACTTGGTGGCGCCTGTTTGTTTTAGTTTGAGTGTGACCCCCCTACAGATTTCGACTTACCACCCCATTGCTCATAGCTCTACCCAAGGAATAGACCCCTAGTTACGTCGGAAGACTTTGTTTTGCAGACACCTGACTTGGAGCATGGTGATAATAAAGTAGTGTCGGCCAGAGAAATATAGGAAAACATTTCACTGGCACCCATGTGTGGGATTGGCCAGGAAAATTCGTTACACTAGCGCCCATGCGTGAGGCTAGCGGAACCAATTAGAGAGAAAAAAATCGTTACACTGGCGCCCAACGTGGGGCTAGCGGAGCCAATTAGAGAGAAAAAAATCGTTACACTGGCGCCGGCAACGTTTGGGGCCTCGAAATTTGTTTGTTCATAATTTGATTTACTTCGAAATTTATTTGTTCAAAATTTAATTTGCTTCGAAATTTGTTAGCTCAAAATTTATTTTGCTTTGAAGTCCATTTGTCCAAAAATTATTTTGCTCCGAAATTTGTTTGCTTAAAGTCTATTTGACATTTAGATTTGTTTGTTCGCTTTTGATAAAAGATTGGTTGTAATGTTAATCCCCATACAGTCAATTAATTAATTTGGTCAAATTTACTTTTGGCTTTCATTCTATTTTGACCCCTTATAATTTTTTTGATATTGTTTTGGCAAAATAATTTTACCAAAACATCGTTTGATTTTTACCTTTAGTAGTACGAATTTGTTTTGATAATTTTTGTAAGGTTCGGATCAGTTAGATTTATCGGTTTGATTCCATTAGGCTTGAGTAATCATGTCGGAAAAATTCCAAATTGTTTGTCTACTTAAAGAACAATTGGAGTATGAACTAAGAATCAGAGGAGTGGTGAGTGAGAGACAAGTGTCGGAGAAAAGGAAAATTTTAGGTAGATTGTTGGCTAAAGAAATAGATAAGCCTGGTTGTTTGATTGATCTTTCGTGTTATGAAGTAGACTTTGCAACGGAAAGTAAAGAAATTTCAGTTTCAGTCGAGTCAGTTCGTAATGTTGTGTCCGAATTTGAAGGTGACTCATCAGACTCAATTTTAGGAGAGCTTGTTCAAGGTTAAACCACCTTTCGGGGCGAGTTAAGCGCATGAAAATCCCTTCAGTAAATTCCGAGGAAGCAATTAAGTTCAGAAATGAGACAGTAGCAACGATATTAACCCTTGAAGCTGACTTATACGATAAAATCAATAAAAGTACAGAGTCCACCTATTTGGATCGGTCCGTTGTAGTATCTCCTTCAGTTGCTAGTGCACCTATTCATTCGACTTCGTATGTAACGCCTTCCGTACCTATAGGTTCATGGCCTGTAAAATTCTCAGGTGATCCCAAACAACTATATTCATTTTAGATAGAGTTAGTGATTTAGCACAATCTCGTAAGGTATCCGAAGCTGATTTATTTGGATCAGCATGTGAACTTTTGTGGGTGACGCTTTAGTTTGGTTTAGAACAGTGAAAAGTTCATTGAGAGACTGCAACTCCTTGTTAGAACGTTTAAGGAAGATTTCCTACCTGGTTCTTCAGATGATGACATTTGGGAAAAGATCAGAAATCGTCGCCAAGGTAAAGACGAAAGGATTATTTTATTTGTCGCGCATATGCAAACCTTGTTTAGTAGACTGACCAACGAACCAGCAGAAGTTACTAAAGTTAAGATGATAAGAAGAAATTTGGTTCCTGAATATATTTCAGCACTTGCATTGTCGGACATTCAAGATTTGTCTACCTTAGTAAATTTGTGTAAAGGTTAGAAGAAGCTTCTTTGATGAAACTAAACTTGGTTTCAGCATCTTCTACTAAACCTAACAAGATTTGCAACCCTCTAAGCATCAATTTGAGAACAAACCTCCTGGGTTGAATGAAAAGTTTGTGCTGTTAAGAGTAGGGTGTTTCAGAATAAATTAGTTAATCCCCAAGTAACAGTAGCGGATAAGAGCTCTTTGGAGTCCTCAGTTTGTAATTCCTTTAGTCCCGATAAGAGAAATAATTTTGTTTGTTGGAATTGCTCCCGTAGTGGACATTGGTTCAGAGATTGTAGAGCAACTAAAAGATTTTTGTTTTGGATGTGGTCGAAAAGGCGTTAAGGCTACGTCATGCCCACAATGCTCAAAAACCAGTAAGGCGGCAGGCGCATAGTGGTCGGCATCCTGTTCCGCGTAATAAGGCCATGGTTATGATTTGTAAACAAGAAAATACTTTTGTAAAGACGAGTGGTCAAGATGGCTTACTGTTGTTAAAAATTTTGTCAGGACTCTCCGAAGCCTAAGAATAATACTTTGTTCATTGAGAAGCAGTGTGATAATCGACCTTACATTATGGTGAAATTAATGGATAGAGACATTACCGGTCTTCTAGATTCGGGATGCACTACCTCAGTGGTAGGATCTTTAGCCCTTTCAATTGTTAGAAAATTAGACTTGAAAATTTTAGTTCAGCAAAACGGGTATCACTACAGCTGATGGTTCAATAAAGTCTGTTGTAGGCTCAGTAGATTTGCCAATTTGTATAGGTAATGACTGCCGCATCCTTAATGCATTAGTGGTTCCGTCCCTACCGCATACATTTATCTTCGGTAGTGACTTTGCAAAATTATTTGGTGTAGTTGCTGACTTTAGAAGTAATAATTGGTTTATCCAAAGTAACATTGGGAACGACATTGGGTATATAGGTTCGTCTTCCATCCCTTTGAACACTGAAGATTCTTTATTTGGTTTACATGACCTTTCAGATGCTCAATGTGCAAGCACAAGAGTTAATAAATTCATTTAGTGAGATTAGCAGCGACGATAGATTAGGACGAACTCACCTAATCGAAATGGACATAGACACAGGCAATGCCAAACCCTTCCACAAGAAACCATATGTCATGTCACCATATATGGGTAAGATATTGAATGAGGAGTTGGACGACATGCTTAGACTTAAAGTTATAGAACCGTGTACTAGTCCGTGGTCCTCTCCAGTTTTGTTGGTTAAGAAAGCAGATGGAGAATATCGTTTCTGTTTCGATGGTAGAACCCTGAACGACTTAACTGTTCATGATTCGTACCCCCTTGCGAACGTAGATAGAATTCTCAATATGTTGAGAGGTGCGAACTACATTTCGTCTCTGGATTTGAGAAAATCGTTTTGGCAAATCCCCCTTTGTGAGTCGTCTAAAGATAAGACTGCCTTCAGTGTTATTTCACGAGGACAATTTAGATTTACATGCATGCCATTTGGGTTGAAGAATGCTGCGCAGACACAACAGCGTTTAGTAGATGCGATTTTTGGTCCACGTTTTGAACCCCATGTATTTTGCTATTTGGACGACATAATATTATGTTCGTCATCTTTGAAGAACACCTAAAGTTATTGGTAGAGGTTAAGCAACGTCTAAAAGAAGCTAACCTTACTATAAACATAAGTAAATGCGAATTTTTTAAAAAGACACTTAAATTTTTGGGTTATATAGTAGGTTCTAACTCACTTCGTACAGATCCCGATAAGGTGTCGGCAATGGTTAACTTTCCTCGTCCGAAAATCACAACGGAGATTAAAAGGTTTATAGGAATGTGCAGCTGGTACCGTCGCTTTATAAAGAATTTTTCGTCTTTAGTTTCGCCTATTAATGACCTCATTAAGAGTAAGAAAAAAGGTCAAACTGTAAACTGGAGTGCGGAAGCAGAAAATTCATTTGTGCTGATCAAGCAAGCATTAGTTTCTGCACCTCTTCTTTCGCAGCCAGACTACTCGGCACCCTTTATTGTTGAGTGTGACGCAAGCAACACTGGGTTAGGAGCTGTGTTGATTCAAAATGTAAAAGGAGAAGAGCGTGTAATTTCGTACGCAAGTAAAACCCTGAGCCGTACCGAGCGCAATTATTCCACCACAGAGAGAGAGTGTTTAGCAGTTATTTTTGCAATTGAGAAATTTCGTCCGTGGGTAGAAGGAGTTCGCTTCACAGTTGTCACCGATCATTTTTCGTTACTTTGGTTGAGTAATCTTCAGAATCCAACTGGAAAACTCGCCAGATGGTCTGTTCGATTAAGGCAACATTCATTTGATTTGGTGCATAGGAAAGGAAAGTTTAATATAGTCCCAGATTGTCTTAGTCGTGGTGTTCCTTTAGAAAATCCAGAAGTTAATTTAGTAGAGATTAAACTTGATGGCGTAGACTTGTGGTATGAATCTTTGAGAAAGAAAATTTTGTTGTCGCCCAGAAGCTACCCACAATGGAAAGTGGAAGATGGGTTTATTTATAAGTTTATACCTTCCTATTACCGCATTCGGCGAATGTTGTAGAGTGGAAGTACTTAGTGCCAAAATCTCAGCGTATAGATGTCATTAAATCATGTCATGACCCCCTTCAGCAGGACATTTTGGTTCCTTAAAACTTTGTCTCGTGTTCAAGAATTATATTATTGGCCAAAGATGATCTTTGACGTACGTAAATTTTGTAGGAAGTGTTTGATTTGTGGTGCTCAAAAACCACCCAATAAAGGTCCCCTTGGGATGATGGGAAAGGAGAAAGAGGTTGGACTACCGTTCCAAACCATTGCGTTAGATTTGATGGGTCCGTTTCCTCGTTCCAAACGCGGACATAAATGGCTCTTAGTTGTTGGTGATTGGTTCTCGAAGTATTCGATTTTGCAACCTTTGCGTAGTGCCACGGCACATTTGATCGAGAAATTTTGGAAGAAAAAGTATTTCTTGTCTACGGAGTACCACAGTTTGTTATTTGTGATAATGGTCCACAATTAATTGGACGTATTTTTAAAGCTTTGTGTGCAAGGTACGAAATTCAAAAGATTTGGTATAATGCTGTTTATGCTCCCCAATGCAATTTTGTGGAAAGAATCAATAAGACAGTTGGTACAGCAATCCGTTCATACGTAGAAGAACATGATACGTGGGATATTGAGATATCAAAGATCCAATACGCAATCAACTCAGCAAAACATGAGTCCACCAACTATTCGCCAAATTTTTTAGTTTTTGGTCGTCAGGTACCTTTAAGTGGAAAAGCTTATAATGATAATTTTATACCTGGTGAGGATGTTGATGTCGTCTCCAGTAGTAGACCTTCTTATGTTTTGGATCGTCAACCTTTGTTTGATATTTTGGAAATGTCCGTGAAAATTTGCATGTAGCTTATCAACGTTCGAGTAAACGCTACAATCTTAGGAGAAGAGACATTTCATTCCGAGTCGGAGAGTGTGTTTGGAGAGCTAATAAGGTCCTCTCGAGTGCTAGTGATAAGTTTTCCGCTAAGTTAGCTCCAAAGTTCGTTATGAGTAAAGTTCGAAAAAAACATTCCAATTTAGTGTATGAGTTAGAGAACGAAGATGGGACAAGAGCAGGGAAATGGCACGTAAAGGACTTGAAACCAGTTGAAGCGTCGTATCCAAAGGAAAATGATGATCCTGACGATTAGTTCCGGTCCGGTCATCTCTTTGATGTTAAGTAATGCAGTAGTGGTTTGCTTTGTTTTGTCCAGATTTTTGATTTAGTGTCGTTTCACTAATTTTGAGTATTTTGTTTGAGAAGTGAAATAAGTGGTTAGAGATTTTGTAGATTTTGTAGATTTTGTAAGTTTGAGGTGTGCCTTGGTGTGCACGCTGGTCATTTTGCTCGCGCGTTACTCAGAGATGTGTTTAGAAGATGTCTTTAACAGATATCTTTACAATGTAGAAGTAAGTGGGCTATTTGATTGTTGGTCCTGATTTCTACATATCTAGGTAGAGAGAATATTAGATTATTCTTTCCTTGTTTTTTTGACCGTTCGAAATTCTTTGGTTTGATAAGGTCAAGGTTGGCTTGGTGAGTCTCACCATTTGGTCCATCACTAATGAGATCTGTTGTTTGTTGGAACTTAGTGATAGGATATTCAGTAGGGTGTAGGATATTACAGCCCTGACTGGTTCGATTTTGTATTTGAATTTGTTAAGTAACCTTATGGTTAGGTTACCTTCGTTTTGATTATCTCTTTGTAATAAAGTGATAATATTTTGTATTTGAATTTGTTAAGTAACCTTATGGTTAGATTACCTTCGTTTTGATTATCTCTTTGTAATAAAGTGATAATACTTTGTATTTGGATTTGATAAGTAACCTTTTGGTTAGGTCACTTTTGTTTTGATTATCACTTTGTGATAATAGTGTTTTAAATTTAGACCTATTAGTAAGGTCTTCCTTTGATTGTCACCTTATAGTGATGATACTTTGGATAGTTATGCTGTTTTGATGAGGAAGCATTCCTTTTTTGTAGATAGAGCTAATTGAGCTCCTGGAAGTGAAGTTTTTTGGAATTAGAAATAAATTGTAAATGTTTGGTTATAGGTAATAAATATTAGCCTTGTTAGGAATATGGACCCCCAGGTTAAAAAAAAAAAATCATTGTGAATTTAATCTTTTGTCCCGTGGAGTGTTTGACTTTCTAATTTGACCCTCCCAATTTTGATTAATACCGATTGTGACTCCCCGATTTTGTCTCCCAATGGACGTCAGATACACGTAGTTACCAACACACTCGCATTTGTAATTATTTGTCTCCCCCATTTGAATAAATTCATAAAATTGCATAGTTAGTTAGGAAAGTAGAAAAGGCTAGTATTATTAAGATAAAATTTTTTTTTTGTATTTGTTATATTTGAAGTTTATTCCTTAAAAAATTTTTTTCTTTTAGGAAAGGGTAGTGTAACAATTTTATTTTCGCAGTAAAAAATCTATTCATGAAAGGTACAACGAATGTTAAAACACCTTTATTAACTAAAGTAATAATACGTGTAACAATCAAATCCTTAGATTAATACAGTATCTAGAGTCGTTAGTCTATTTGTTTCGGAGTTCGGTGTATTCCACAGCCACTGGCGCGCGCGTGAGAGGTTTGACAACCCCACTCGGGACCCTCCCACGATAGAAGAACGCGGCAAAAGCACTCGTCGATAGGTAAGAGCAGCGACAGCAGGCATTTGAAATTAATGGCGAGTGACCTCCGGGTCGCATTATTTATGTGACACACTTCCTGAGTAACGGTTGGTATTGTATATTCGTTATCATAGTACCTAATTTAACAATTTGTTTAGCGCAACTACAACTTACGAACTACGACTTATAAACAACGCAATGGAAAATTATATTTATAACGAAGATTAGACAATGGAAGATTACGCTACAAAATTTATGCATTTTGAATCAGAGTAAGAAACACACTTCGCTGCAACACCTGTATTTGAAGCATGGAAAGCAGGAATAATTAGCTGCAGATTCCGCACGGCGATGCAGTTCCCAATCTAACCAAGGACAGCAGCCCGGGATTTGGTTCGTAGTAGATTTAAGAACTTCCTCAGTACTTCATTCTGAAAGCACATTATTTCGTTTCGTTTTATAGAAGTACAAATTTGTTATTCAGTTTATCTGTAGCTAAGCTGGTTTTCTCCAGTATCAAATTTAATTTCACTTAGTTTCGTAGATATGTGACTACACGTGGCTTCAACATAAATTAACAGCTGCGGTTACGTCACCTGTTTGTTTGAAATATGCCGTCAACAATTGCACAATTGCTAACAGATGTTTAGTATTACATTACTACCACCTTTGATAAAATTAGAGAATATCTTTGTGAATATTTTGACTTCAAATTGATTTTAATACCGTTAACTTAAAGGGAAAATTTTGTATATTAATTTGTAAATGACCTACACAGATCTGATTGGGTTATGAAACCTTAGTATAACCAGTCACACTGGGTTGTAATATATTTGAGCAAGAATCAAGTTGATAAACTTTACATTAATTTTTCAAGTAATTCAAGCATTCATTTTATTTTATAGCATTGAATTTTATTTACAGAAACGGAAAAAATTCTCTCTAGTAAATTTATAATCCACGCTTAAAGTCTTTTATTCTGATCTAGTTTGATCAGACCTGATAAACAAAAAGCAATAAGAGTTAAATTTTATGACACCCTTATGTAGAAAATATTCTCTATGCATTTTAGGTATATTTGAGGGACGCAAATTGTGTTCCCATTTTCTATGTGACTTAATTATTATTTTTCCTTACAGGAACAGCGTCTTATTCTGTTAAGACAAGTTTTGTGTCAGCGAAGGCGATCTTTTTCTTTGGGTCTCCACGTCCGCCCTTAGAAATTTGCCATGCCATTAACATAAATCAATCTGGACTTGGTGGCGCCTGTTTGTTTTAGTTTGAGTGTGACCCCCTACAGATTTCGACTTACCCCCATTGCTCATAGCTCTACCCAAGGAATAGACCCCTAGTTACGTCGGAAGACTTTGTTTTGCAGACACCTGACTTGGAGCATGGTGATAATAAAGTAGTGTCGGCCAGAGAAATATAGGAAAACATTTCACTGGCACCCATGTGTGGGATTGGCCAGGAAAATTCGTTACACTAGCGCCCATGCGTGAGGCTAGCGGAGCCAATTAGAGAGAAAAAAATCGTTACAGTGTCCTCAAACGTATAAGCGATCGGTACCTCCAGGAGTTTTTCACAAAGTATAAAATGCAAATTAGATGTGCACAAAATTCACATAAATCTAATCAAACATCTGTTATAAAGAAAAATTGATTATTTACTGTTACTGCATGTTATAGTTACAGAAATTTTATCTTAAACACCTAGTGTAATTTAGCTGTAGATGCCTTTAGAAACAACTAAAATCAATGATATTCTGTACTCAATTCGTTAAACTAGATCGTAGCGGACTTCTGGGACTTCTTTAAAAAGTTTGATGTTCTTAATTAACATGCCCTTTTTTCAACACGAAGTTGTCTATGGGAACCAATTGCTCTTATAATTAAAAGTAACCAACATGGTACGGTATCATTTCGAATTTTATTGACCAATCACATTAATCAGTTCAGTACCTTAATATTCAATGGTTAACTATAAATACTAAAGTGGGTATATTATTTCTTTTAATGGTAAAAACGAAATGTTTTACAAGGAAAACCTTCCCTCCATTAGAATTCAGACAAATGAATTAAGACTGTAAATTGAAATTACTTTTGTCGTTTTTTTCTTCTTGGTATATATAAAAATATCTTACTGAAATATTAACGGGTACCAACATAGAGGATTTTTCGTTTCCGGAATCAGTATAATTTAGCGTGTGCATCTTCTCAGTTCCAAGACGTTATACATTATTAATCGAAACAAATGAATCATAAAATTGCACTAATTAAAATATAAAGTAACGGTGATATTTATAATTTTAAAAACCGCCATAATAAATTTTACAGCCGTTGAGTATGAACAATGCGATTAGAAAAATAATCCTTTCTTAAATCAAGAATACATGTAACCTAAGAATAATTTCTTAAAGCAAATAGCCCTAAACCTATTATTGGGATTTGCCAATACAGAAACTATTAAAAGAATATATGATTATAAACATTTTAAAGTAATGTTACATCCCTTCTAATTAGTCAGATTTCTTTCAAAAATCTTAAATGAATTAAAACAAATCGGCATTGATAATGAAAAACCTATCAAGACATCATCAGCTTAAAAATATGACAACTCGAAAAATTGTAAGTAGTTAAATGCATGTGGGCGTTTTGATCTATGTATAGGTTAATTCCGTAGGTGTCGCGAACGGTGGGAGATCGTGAAGCGTCCTCTTCTCTACCTTTTTACAGGAAACAATACCTACGGTGACCCTAATCGTACAATTCAGATCATACGGCTACGGTGAAGACAAACCCCATCAAAGGTCCCTATCTGCTATTCCTTAACCGAACCTCTATCTCGAACTATTCCTTTACCCAAAACCCTATAAGGCTGCTGACCCCCATGTATCCCCAAAATATATTCCTCATGCCCCTTTTAAATAATAAACCCACAATAAACTTCCCATCTCCAATTTCCCTCCTGGCAATCTACAACTTTAATGCAAACTAATATAGAGATTTGGCTGCAAGTTTAATTTATTATGGAAATTCCAAAATGTAACGTAAAGTGAGCAGATCTCATGCAAACCAGATACAATCAGGTATTTTTGTAAAGCATTACTAAAACTTTGGATGTTTGATAGTTATTTTCTGTAACAATTTATTTATTCTGGAAAACAATTCAAGGAATTTTATTGTGCAGTTTCATTGTCTAATTTGATGTAACAATTCATTTATGTTTCAAAATGTTTCTGAGTAATTTGGTAAAGAGAACTTAATGTTTTAAATGAGTATTTAATGTTACAAACATTTTTAAGTAAAACAAGATATAAATATTTGTTGTGATAAGGATACATTGAATTTTAGAGAATGCATTGTTGAAGAAAGTTATTAAAAGTCATAAATTTTATTATTCAATATGCATGCTTTATTCTGGTAATTGATTAATTATAAAATTAGGTGTGAAGCTTAATAGATGGGTACTTTGAAGTATTAGTCCTTGAGACTAAAGTGTAAGATAACTAACTGCGTTGGAAAGCTATAAATGATGATTTTAAGTCTTGTTTATTTGATTATGTAAATAGCAATTTTAATGATGTAAAGCAAAGCTATTTTTTGGTGTTGTATAGAACGTTTGGAATTTTGGATAATATTTATACATAAATGTGACCTACATAATCTAACTTAATGATAAAGCAGTTAATCGTCGTGTTAAGAAAAATTTAGTGTTAGTATGCATTTTAGTCATTATCGTAGGTACATTAAGATTTGTTTCTGTGAGTTTATGAGTAAACAGTTTTATATTCGACTAATAAAGAACGGTAAAAGAAATTTGCTACCATAGTTACATTTTTAAACATGAATTTTCGATTGTTCTGCTAAGAGAATTATATTTGACTCCAATACTTAATAACCGTAACAAATGACTAATCACGGAAGGTGAATGGATAATTGATCAAAATTTTATTTAGAGGTTCATAAATGACTAAACCGTTTTATATCTGTTCTAAACCATTAAAATTCTGTCCAGTCGGAAATAATTTATACGTGTTATACCTATATTACCGTAAAAATAAAAACTTAAAAAGAATATATCTTTCTAACCAGAAAACCTTACAGTCACAGAAGAAATATTAAAACCGCAACGCGTGGAAGAAGAAATTCTTCTTGTACGTTCATTTGAACTCTATCAAATACGTACATAAAAGTATGAATGAAGAGAATTCAGACAACGCTGCCCTGCTCTCTTTTAAACCTACCACAATTTATAAAAATCGGCGTGTGCTTCTCTCCCACTCTAACAACTAGATTAGCACATAAAGATATGACGAGTTCTCTTCGCAACCATTATTAAACACAGGTAGGAAGAAAATTATTGGTTAAACATACCCAACTAGGACAGAAAAACGACCTTTGTGCGTGTAATGAAGTAAAGGATAGACTAAACAATGCAAAAGAAAGACACACGATGGCAGATAGGTCAAATGCAAGAAAGAGTGAGAACTGTTTACTGGTCAAGTACGATGGTATTTACAAGTGGTTGTTTAAGAGAGTAGGGCTGCAGCTGTTTGAAAAAGAAGTATGTTGTAAGAATAGTGGCGAAAGGAGATCGCAGGAGATTCTTAGTTATATGAGCGCGCAACAGGTGCAGAGTTGGAGGAAGACGGTATTGAGAAGTCGTTACCTGCAATTTGTGTATTTTTATTGTAACGTATTTTTCCTAACCTATAAAATAAACAATATTTTATTAATTGTAATGCAAAGAGAAAGTGTACTGCACTAATTGTCGTTTTTTCTGAGACTGAATTACTGTCATAAATTAAACTGCCACGCCATTTACTTATTAGCAGTTTGGCTCTTGATCTAATTACATTACAGATTACGGGGCGGATGGTGGTATGTTGCAGGCACACTACATATAAGTCAATATATACACACGGAAAGGGCATATAATTACAATACTGAGAATTATTTTATGACACTATACTTAATTATTTACAAGATTAACAAGTGTGTTTGTTAATAAGCACAAAGAAGAGCAAATGCATGTATGTAAAAGTACCATAAGCCGTGCTAGATCATAATGAGAACCTATACGAGATTAACACAGTGCGTGTTAATAAGCACAAATAAGAATAATGTTTATATATATAAATATATATATATATATATATATATATATATATTTTGCTACGATATCGCCGCCTCTGCCTGTTGTATGTAGCGCTGTTGCCTGGTGCTTGCCTCCTCTCTGTAGTTCTTTTAGTGTTATCTAAAATAACTTTAAATCAACACAATTAAATTTTCTGCTCCGACTAGCTCAGTGATACCCGCACAGGGTGAACGACGATATAATCACAGAGAATATTTACCTCTACCCCTCTACAACTTCATATACCTAGGTACGACAAACGAGATTCACCAAAATTCGTATAAGCTAAAAAAATGTTCAATTTACAAGCTAGCGAAACTTTTTGTATTTTTACCTTGAATAATTTCGTTGAACGTTCAAAGACGTACTTTTACCTACCAAAGTTTTGTTGACCCTTTACACAAATTATTTAAATTACATGTAAGTTTCAAATATTCAAAATATATTTATACTATAAATTGTAAAATAAATTCTAACCTGGTATTCCCTCTATTAGTTCCCACGAGAGATTTCTGATATAAATCGGTTGCTAGTTTAGTGGTTTCCAAGTTGTTTACCCGCAGCTTGGCATATACCCCCAGTACTTTGAACTGTTTTCCAGCAACTGGTAGTCGTTTGTACAATGCTTTGAAGTACCAACACCGTACTTTGAGTATTACTTTTTATCCCATTAATTTGGTTACTTAGTGGTTAACTTCGTGATTTAGTTGATTATTCAGTATAGCGTCGTTCTTTATTTCTTTGTTTAGTTAATTCTTTAGTGTCGTTTCTTAGTTAATTTTTTAGTTCATTGCGTAATTAGTTTTTTGGTTCATGGCTTTATTAGTTCCTTAATGCCATAAGTTAATAAATAGTAAAGATTATGTTTACATTAATTAAAATTAGACTTACGTTTTTATATTAACGGCAGACTTTTATTCATACGCGCACTTCTACTGTGTACTTTACTTGAATTCTTTAATTTGTGCTATTTTACTTTATGCCACTTCTAACTTCACACAATTTCAGTTTTATGCAATAAATTTTCTTTGGCGCTTGAGAATATTTTAAATGTTTAAAAACGGACTGAATGATTTTCAAAATTATTTATTTTGATGAATGTGTTTAAGATATTACAAAATGAGCTTTCTTTTATCAAATGTGGCTAATTATTGATTTTTTACAGGGTGCTTTGTATTTTCTTTATGCATAATGAACGAATTATGTACTTTTATGATTTAAATGTTTAGTTTTCTCTTGATTTTTATGATGTTTACATGACGTGTATCTTCCTTGTGACCTTATATACCCTTAAATAATCTTATTATCATAGCAATATATATATATATATTATGCTGTGATAAGGGGCTGTTTAAGGGTGCACGACATAGTAAAGGTCATTAGAGAATGAGTAATTAGAATAGGCAGCAGAAAATTGTAGTTATTTCAGGAAATAAGTAAGAAATAGAAGTAGATAGTAAGTAGGCAACACCCTGTGTACAAAGTAGAAATAGTTTTGGGCGACGCAGGAAAGACATAGGAAGACGCATAGTTGGCGTAGGAATGAGAAGTACGAGTATTAAACGGATGGTAAAGATTAAATACCCTGTAGATAGTGTTCAGTTGACATAAGTAAAGCGAATAAGAATATTTTTCAGTGGAAGCACGCGTAGAAATGATAAAGTATAATTAGACACGCATTAAGAAAAGAGTCTCAGACGATTAAGTAATACGGATGTGAAAATAGAGTTTCATGTAGCTAATATAATGCGTATAAAGATCTAACCATTTTGATAAGAGAAATGATTAAAATTGCGTGAATCGCATGTAAACAATGAAAGTTTAAAGTAAAATTGCATCAGTTGTTTATGGAAAGGCGACTATTCTATCAAAATACAGCATGTTGATAGTGAAGACACCTGCAGGCAGGTGGGCATTATGAACGAACGCAGAGCATTACATCAGAAAATATTCGAAATGGAATTATTGATTGGTCCGAAGCAAACGACAGGTTCTAGACCACACCACGGATGCAGTGGGGATTCGAAATTATATTAGCAAGCACCGCGATAAGAAAGTCAGTTTTGAACTCAATGAAGGCCCAAGTGCATTGCCAGTAATACTGAATAATACGTAACAAGTGATACAAAGTGAAATAAATGAGTGTGTATATGAAAATTACCGTTTAAAACGTAAGTAGGATTATTTTATGAATTAATCGTAAACTAAGACATAAAAATAATAGGGCTTCGAGGTCTGAGGAAAATAGGCCAGAATGCTTGATGTTAAGAAAGATTACAATAAAACAATTTAAATGTCGAGGCGAAAGGAAGAACATAATCTTGAAGTATAGGGGTGAACGAATTACAATTTGAAGTCTATGGCAAGAATGATTAAAGTATAAAATTATAATTTAATGGTGTTGGTCCATAATGGTGATAAGTTGAATGGAATCAAAAATTGGGGAAGATTAATTTCAATGGAAGCGTCGTCGTAAAAAGATAAAACCAGGTCAGATTGTTAGTTATAAGGCATCTGTTTTCTACAAGAATTTTATTTTATTTTTAATATCAAATTGGCTAAATATTATATGCTTGTAAACAAGTCAACAAAGGGTTGAATACGTATTGAAATAATAATAAGAAAACGGATTTAGAATATTCTACATTTGTTGGTAAAGATAATGAGTTTTCTTTGGTGACTTTGGGTTTTTAGTACAAATTAAATGGTTGTTGATAAATGAAATTTATAAAGGTGAATTAATTTGAAAATGTATTGTAAATAACGTCAAAGCTGTACATAAAGCATTAGTTTCATTAAATGGGATCCAAACTTACTGAATTTATATAATTACAAATATATGCTAGCCGAGGTCATAAGATTGAGGAGGAGCCACAAATTAAGTAGGGCAGAGATAACCCGCAAAGGCGGTAACTTGTTGAATTTTGTCATTGGTCGATAAAGTTGTTTATGATAAATTCCAGTTGATAGCAACATTAAGAAACAGCTGGAGGAGGAAATAATCACAAGCTGTAGGAAAGATTAAAATGGTGGTTCAATAATTTAATTTAGTATTATAGCAATTAAAATAAATAGGTCGCTCAACGTAAGGACACGTGATATTACAGAATTAATAGGTCGACCCACTAAAAGGGTATGTACAGCAATTAATATGTCGACCCAACGAAGGGCTCGTAAATTAAACCACAATAAACTGAAATTAAGAGGGCTCGTAAATTAAACCACAATAAAATAAACTGAAATTAAGAGGGCTCGTAAATTAAACCACAATAAACTGAAATTAAGAGGGCTCGTAAATTAAACCACAATAAACTGAAATTAAGAGGGCGAATTAAATTAAAATAAATTTTAAAGTACGATTGTAAGATTTTATATAAATTAATTAAACTAAACCGGGATTTGAAAAGCTTCAATTAACAATAGTGAAATTTGTACAGTAATTTAAAGTTAGATAAATTTTAGTATTTAAAAGTTTAGCATATAAATTTAATAATAATGGACAAGAAAATACGGGAAACACGGGAGGCTTTGAGACAACAAGGAGTAGAGATAGGATCCCAGGAGAGCGTTATAATTCAGGAAACCAGTTCCAGTGAAGAGAGGCGAACTTCACAAGAAAATAAGATGTTGGATATCTTAATGGCATTGAATGAAAAGATGGATAGGAGTGAGCAAGCCATAAATGCAGTTAAAATAAAAATGGATGAAAACAATGAGAAATTGGAGGGTAAAATTAAGAATCTTAGTGATGGACTGAAAGAAGCAAACCATAATATCGCGGAGATGAAAGCACAATTGAATGAGAGAGTTGGTAGAGTTTCTGAGGAGATAGACGGTTTATGGGATCATATTTCTTTAATCAAAACGAAACGAGAAGAGTTCGAAAGTGAGTCCAACAATAAAATTAAGAATTTAAATATTAAGTTAAATAAAATTGAAGAAAATTGCGAAACGGAATTCAGATCAATAAATCAAGAGATAAATAATTTAAAAAGCAATCCAATAAACTTTAATAGGGAACCAATTAAGCTAATGCAAACGAATCTTTCAATGGAACAATTTACGAAATTTTACGGGGACGGAAAAGTAAACCCTAAGATATTTCTGAAAAATTTTAAAATGTTGATACAGGGATACACAGATGAATTATTCAAATTAAATTTAATCAGGGCAATATTAAAAGGGAATGCTAAACAATGGTACAATCTAGTTGAGGATGAAATAGAAACGTTTGAACAGTTTGAAAGCAAATTTCTACGTCAATTCTGGAATGACAACCAGCAAAATCGAATTCGAAATGATTTAATTATGGGAAGATACGATTTGGCGAAAGGGATAACGCGAGAATCATATGCGATTGAGAAATTTACTGTAGCGAAGCAATTGGATCCTCCTTTAGAAGATAAAATTATTATAAAGTATTTAGCAAGTCATTTTAATGCGGAAGTAAAGCGATACATAACGACGCAAAACATAGTGGATAGAGACACGTTTATTGATTATTTGCAGAGATATGATGATTTGGAAAATGATGATGAAAGGAAAATAATTTTAGGGATCGACGCACGAATTTCATAAGGAATGATGAGACTAGGAATAATTATCGAAGGAACAGGTATAATTATGATCGCGGAAGAAATTTTAATGGGGAACTATGGAAACTTTAATAATGATTTTAGGCGGAACAGGATAATGGTCAGACACCAAGGCAACGAATAGAGAGAACGAATCATGAGGGAAACAATGGAGTAATGAATAGACAGGAAAAGGATGATCGACGGACACCAGCAAGAAATATTAATAGTGTGGAATTAAGGAACACGAATTGCACAGATACAGGAAGAATGAGTCAGGCAGGACCTTCGACGCGAGATCAGGATTTTTGAGTACGGACGAACCAAGGAAAATTCTACGGATTAACGGATATGAGCACCAGCGCGAGTTTATTAAATATGAAATGGATAATGAATTAGGAAGACTTGAGAGAAACTTATTACCAATAATTAATTTAAAGGTGGAAAATAAAATAGTTAAAGTATTAATTGATACTGGAGCAGAGGCATCACTTGTAGCGGAAGAATTTGTTAAACGAGAGAAATTGGGGATAAAGCGATAAAGATAGCAAGGTGTAATTTAGTGGCACCAAATAATAAGAGATTTAGTGTAATAAATGAGATGGTAATTCTGAGATGTGAAATGGGGATAGAATATGGGAAAATGAGTTCATGGTGGTACCTGGACTGAAGATAGATGTTATATTTGGGATGAATATGATAGATAAGTTGGGGTTGAAGATAAATGCGGAATGCAAAGAGATTGAGTGTAATGGGAAATATATTAAATGGTATGAAGAGGGGAATATAGTAATAGAAGATGACTGCGTAAATATTAATCAGTTTAGTGAAGAGATAAATAATGGGGGGAATGAAAGTGAAGAGATTAAGTGTCCAGATGATTTAAAAATAGGGTGAATGTATTATTGAATAAGCATTCAGAATTAATTGGGTCGAAGTCGAGAATTGCCAAGGGTTATGTGCACAAGTTAGAAGTAATGAATGAGGAACCGTTTAACAATAAGATATATCCTATTCCAGTAGCATATAGGAATAGAGTGAAGGAAGAAATTGAGGAAATGTTACGTCAAGGCATTATAGAAAACTCCAGTACACATTTTGTGAATCCATTAGTCGTCGTGAAAAAAATGATAATAGCATTAGGTTATGTTTGGATGCAAGAAAGATAAATAAGCGAACGAAGCCGCAATACAATTGTCCACCAACGATGGAAAGCATATTAGCAAGAATAGGTAATAAGAAAATATATAGCAAATTAGACTTAAAGAATTCATTGTGTTTGATTCCATTAGCGCGTGAATCAAGGAAATATACGGGTTTTTCGGTAGAAGGAAAATTATACCAATTTAGGGTGGTCCCGGTTGGTTTGTCCTCGAGCACGGATGCATTAGAGAATGTGATCAAGAATATTTTGGGACTGTATGAGGAATTTAGTATCCACTATAAGGATGAAATATTAATATTTAGTAATAGTGTAGAGGAACACTACGTACATTTAGAGAATATTATTAGAGTTGAATATAGCAGGTTTAAGGTTGAATTTAAGGAAGTGTGAATTTTTCAAAGTAGGGTTAGATTTTTAGGATATAGGATAGATAATAAATATAGGATTGAAAAATATAGATTAAAAGGACCCAGATTTAAGAGTGAAAAAGGGGGAAGTTGAAAATAGATAAATTGAATTGGCCCATGCAAGGACAGATGAATAGATAAAAGGAAATGTAAAATAAATTATGAATAGGTATACATAGAAATAGAATAGGATTTGAACATAAGAATAGGCATAGATAGGAATAGTATAGTATAATAGGACATAGGTATGGGATAAATAAAATGTAAATATGAGATTAATAATGAAAAGGTTGAATTTCAATATGGAAATAAAATATAATAATTTCATACCAATGTGAGTTTGAGTTCACGTTGGGCAACAAAAATGGACATTGATATAAAATTTTATATTTTAATTTGGGGAATTATGCTGTGATAAGGGGTGTTTAAGGGTGCACGACATAGTAAAGGTCATTAGAGAATGAGTAATTAGAATAGGCAGCAGAAAATTGTAGTTATTTCAGGAAATAAGTAAGAAATAGAAGTAGATAGTAAGTAGGCAACACCCTGTGTACAAAGTAGAAATAGTTTTGGGCGACGCAGGAAAGACATAGGAAGACGCATAGTTGGCGTAGGAATGAGAAATACAGTATTAAACGGATGGTAAAGATTAAATACCCTGTAGATAGTGTTCAGTTGACATAAGTAAAGCGAATAAGAATATTTTTCAGTGGAAGCACGCGTAGAAATGATAAAGTATAATTAGACACGCATTAAGAAAAGAGTCTCAGACGATTAAGTAATACGGATGTGAAAATAGAGTTTCATGTAGCTAATATAATGCGTATAAAGATCTAACCATTTTGATAAGAGAAATGATTAAAAATTGCGTGAATCGCATGTAAACAATGAAAGTTTAAAGTAAAATTGCATCAGTTGTTTATGGAAAGGCGACTATTCTATCAAAATACAGCATGTTGATAAGTGAAGACACCTGCAGGCAGGTGGGCATTATGAACGAACGCAGAGCATTACATCAGAAAATATTCGAAATGGAATTACTTGATTGGTCCGAAGCAAACGACAGGTTCTAGACCACACCACGGATGCAGTGGGGATTCGAAATTATATTAGCAAGCACCGCGATAAGAAAGTCAGTTTTGAACTCAATGAAGGCCCAAGTGCATTGCCAGTAATACTGAATAATACGTAACAAGTGATACAAAGTGAAATAAATGAGTGTGTATATGAAAATTACCGTTTAAAACGTAAGTAGGATTATTTTATGAATTAATCGTAAACTAAGACATAAAAATAATAGGGCTTCGAGGTCTGAGGAAAATAGGCCAGAATGCTTGATGTTAAGAAAGATTACAATAAAACAATTTAAATGTCGAGGCGAAAGGAAGAACATAATCTTGAAGTATAGGGTGAACGAATTACAATTTGAAGTCTATGGCAAGAATGATTAAAGTATAAAATTATAATTTAATGGTGTTGGTCCATAATGGTGATAAGTTGAATGGAATCAAAAATTGGGAAGATTAATTTCAATGGAAGCGTCGTCGTAAAAAGATAAAACCAGGTCAGATTGTTAGTTATAAGCCATCTGTTTTCTACAAGAATTTTATTTTATTTTTAATATCAAATTGGCTAAATATTATATGCTTGTAAACAAGTCAACAAAGGGTTGAATACGTATTGAAATAATAATAAGAAAACGGATTTAGAATATTCTACATTTGTTGGTAAAGATAATGAGTTTTCTTTGGTGACTTTGGGTTTTAGTACAAATTAAATGGTTGTTGATAAATGAAATTTATAAAGGTGAATTAATTTGAAAATGTATTGTAAATAACGTCAAAGCTGTACATAAAGCATTAGTTTCATTAAATGGGATCCAAACTTACTGAATTTTTATAATTACAAATATATGCTAGCCGAGGTCATAAGATTGAGGAGGAGCCACAAATTAAGTAGGGCAGAGATAACCCGCAAAGGCGGTAACTTGTTGAATTTTGTCATTGATCGATAAAGTTGTTTATGATAAATTCCAGTTGATAGCAACATTAAGAAACAGCTGGAGGAGGAAATAATCACAAGCTGTAGGAAAGATTAAAATGGTGGTTCAATAATTTAATTTAGTATTATAGCAATTAAAATAAATAGGTCGCTCAACGTAAGGACACGTGATATTACAGAATTAATAGGTCGACCCACTAAAGGAGAATTACAGCAATATATATATATATATATATATATTATATATATTATATATATATATATATATATATATATATATATATATTGGTGTGAGTAGGCCGCCTCTCGTTGTGCGTTGCTAATTTTGCTGTGACCCGCCTACCGTGTTCTATTCTTGCCAGGCTAGTTTAACAGAAATCATACTGTGAGATTTATGAAAATGAAATGAAACACAAAAATCTCAGGAAACATATATGAACAAACTTTTATACATTAAAAAGCATCTTCTCTTTATACGCATTATCTAAAGAATCTCTTACATTCAATATAAATAACGATTATAAAAACAATTTACAGCTTAAGTTTAGACAGAAAATCTTATCTAATCTTTGTTAACAAGTACAAAAGCTCTAATATCTTCTCTTTGAGGAACAAAACCATCTTTTATTATTTCTCCGTTTGTCAATGTAATTGGCAAACGAAGCTGTAGAAATTACTTAGTAAAGGTCAAAATGTTTCGATCTCTGACCTCAAAATTTTCTGAAAATTATCCTTTCACAAATAATTTTTATAAAATTATTTTAGTTAAGTTACTAATATTTAAATATGTTTACAAGTTACCAAAAAACAAATTATACTTGGTGTGGTTATTGTCAAACGGCGCTTATCAAAACCTCATTTACATCGTAATTAGCGGTATTAAATACTTTCCGGTTCCACTTCAAATCTCCATTTGATGTTCGAGTATCAGTTTACAAAGTGCATCTATTTTAATCGATTAGTCAGCAGCCGTTTTTGTATTAGGCTTATTTAAATCAAAGATCGTTTAATTTTCGTAGAATTTTTAACAAAACTTTGGCTTCATAATTCAAAGTTCTATTTTACATATTGCATGTCGTAAAATGCATTATAAATTACTGGAACTTACACGTTCGATTAATCTTTACTCAAAGTTTACATGTTTGATGTCGTAAAATGAACGAATCAAATCTGAATAACCCGTTGTTATTCAGTTCTTGTTTATATACTAAATAATCTTTATACGTCATTGTTCAATTTTCTTCTACTATATTTTTGAAAATTAGTCATCATGGATAATGTATACATTTACACCGATTTCGCGTTTTAATGAGTAAATTAAGTACGGTCGATACGATTTTATGATTCTGATAAAGCGTCTTCCATTCTTTTCTTATGCACAAAGTCAAGAGTCGCGGTTTCCTTCTGTCTGAAATACCTAAAACTATTAAAACGCTTATCTATTTTATTTTATGGCTTTTTCCGATAGTAGCATTTCTTCGAATTAGAGCGTTTATTAATTGCTACTAATAATTGGCTTATTTAATGGCTTTTAAAACATTTTTTAGTAAAATGACGTATTCCTTTAGTAATAACGAAAATTCTGGAATTAATTTCTTTGGAATAAAGAAATGAATATTTTTAAATGTTTTATGTATACTCACGGAATTGATATAATTAATGAGGACTTCGTTCTTATGTTTTGCAAATGCAATAAGATTTGCTTTTGCGGTAAATGAAATGTGCTCTAGCAAAGTATGGATTTCAGTTTCATAAAAAAGGTAGCTAAAAATCTAAGGTATTTTTAGTTTTTGCAGAGTAATTATTTATACACATGGCTGCAATAAATTTTTTATTTACACTGATTCAAACTTATTTTAAAATTTTTTTCTCGTAAGAATTAACATTAACACGTGGATTTGAATAAATGTTTTTTGGGTTTTTTATTTTATTTGCTAATGAAATACGCTATATTTATACAGGGTAAACATGAAATATAGGAAAATTTTACTTTTTTCCGTTTTTCTTCTCTTTGGAGTAATGTGTGTTAACCAGGATAAAAAATCATTAGTCGTGTGTAGTGTGATTTAATTAGCGTAAGAGTGTACGTATCGTAATCCAATTCCAATCACAAGCAGCTTTGGATAAGAATCGACGAGGATCAAGTTTTTAGTCAATTCGGAGCTATTTATAATTGTTTTCTCTCGTCTAAGTGCAGGTACGGTTATCGTGGTCGAGGCAAAATGAAATATGATCACCTGGGTTTATATAACTCTAAAATTTTTTTTAACGTTTAAAGAATTCGTTGAGCACGAGTCGTACTGGATTGTGCGGGGCAGACCTTATTTCGTCGACATAGATCTCCATCTCATAGGTATTTGCTACTTCGACCCGGATGATCGATCATGGTCCTGTCCTTTTGGTCTGGAGTTGGGGATTGGCTGCTTGGTTTTTGGTTATTACTAGGTCGCGAACGCAAAATTGGGGTGCGTTTGGGCCTTAGTTGGCGTAGCGGTCGCGAGAGTTTATTTCGCATTTGTGAACACTTTAGATAGTCTTCCCTAGCTGGTCTTTGGTTCGGAGTCAGCTTCTGGTTTATGATCCCATGTTTTGGTCGTGTGTACCTTAGAATCACTTTGCTAGGAGTGGTGCCAGTAGTTGAAATAGTATCGACCATCGCTATGGGCAAGCTGAAGTTCATGATGCTAAGGTTCGATTATGCCCTTTTGTGGCAATGTCTCGACTTTTGCTGCGATGATCTCTTTTTTTGCAGAGAATATCGGTAAGGCATCGCTTCGGTCGGTGTATGGATGGTCGTCCTGATGATAGGCCCAGTGTTGGCTGTGGTTGTCGGATCTGTCGTTTTCTTCATTATGCGCGAACTGTAGCTCGAGCTACGAGGCTCGATTATGCCGTCCTGGAGCAATTTCTCTTTTGTGGCGAACGTCGGGTTGGGCGTTAATGGGGACGGCGTGAGTGATGTATTGATAATGGGCCTAGTGCTGGCTGTGATTGTCGGTTTGGGAGACCCGTTGATAATTTTGTCGAATTTGATCACCAGGTGTTCTAGTGGGGGGCGCCCGTCGGTCCGGGCGGATGTTAACCATAGCTGTTGGTTGCCACGGCCGATTCCAGTGTAGCGTACGGCGTTGGTCGGTTCCAAAGTGGAGAGAACCTTTGCTGTAGTCTAGTATTGCATTGTAGCGTCTCAATCAAAGCTGTTCAAGAATGATGTTTTCTGTTACACTCGGGACGACCAGAAAGATCTCTCTATCTTTGACGTGCCAAATGTTGAAATTAATGCCGGCTTCGCCTTCGATGTTGACTCAGCTTGTTTTCCCCATTTGAACGAGAGTGTTCTTTGGTCAGATAGTGGCCCTGGTGGAAAGCAATTTTTGTTTGAGTAGAGAGAAGGAAGCTTCTGTGTCCAACAGAGCTGTATGTGTTCTTCCATCTAGATTAACCTTGAAGTAAGGTAAGTCTAGATCTCTTAGGTGGTGTTTAATTACGGTGTCCTCAGTTTTCCACCGACCAAACTAGACTCTGGCGCGGTCCGACCAGTTGCTCGAGATCTTTTAACGAGTCAACAGACAGAAGATACTTATACCTAAAAACTTGCATTATTTATACATAAAATATGATAATCGTCGTCTACTCAAACACACTGTCACGATAATATAAATGTGGATTTAGAGCAGTGTCTTCAAATTTTTAAAAGTTTATAGATAGTGCCCTATTAGTATAAAAATGGTACATTCAACACATCTTTCTCTTGACAATTCCGAAAACAACATACGTAAAATAAAGCAAACAAGGCGCAGAAAAGTACAAAATTAGCAAAACAACAAATAAGGACCTTGCACACTCATTGAATTTAATAGCTATGCAATAAACCCATTCGGCAACTGTGTGCTTATCTCTATATCTTCACGCGAGTGCGTTACGTTCATTTCCCTACTTGTGAATTTTTAAATAAAACAAGATATGAATATTTGTTGTGACCAAGATAAATTTAATTTTGAGGGATGCATTTTTAACGAAAGCTAATGGGGTTTAATGATGGGGGCGCCTTGAGAGATTAAAGAGTAACATAATTATTGTCTACGTGGGGAAAGTATAAATTTTGATTTTAGGTTTTCTTTATTTGATTATGTACATAGCAAATGTAGTATTGTAAAGAACAATTTTTAGCGTTTTATACAAGTTTTAGAATTTTGGTAAGTGTTATATATATATATATATATATATATATATATATATAACTCTAAAATTTTTTTTTAACGTTTAAAGAATTCGTTGAGCACGAGTCGTACTGGATTGTGCGGGGCAGACCTTATTTCGTCGACATAGATCTCCATCTCATAAGTATTTGGTACTTCGACCCGGATGATATTTGTACATAAATGTGTAAATAAACAATTACACTATATATGCTTACGATGCATGAGATTTTTGTTAAGTATTATGTTCTTAGCTTTAAGGTGATAAAAGAAAGATTTTGTAATAAATTTTCCATTCATATATATTGTCGTGATTAGTGGTCATCAAATCGTCATCTAGCTTTATTTCGTAAAAATATGACCCCGCAATCCGAACAAATTCGAATAAATTTTATAAAAACTCAAATTATTTAAATATTTATTTATATAGAGAAGCGTATTTGTTAAAATGCTCAGTGTATTGAATTATACATGCATAAACTCGTGATTGAAAAATTTTCAATATTAATAATAAAGAAATATTATTATTAGATAAGAATAATGATATATTTTGCACGTAGAATGACGTTTGTCAAAGAGCTTCATCCAAAAAGCACTCATTTGTGTATAATACTTAATTGCATTTTTTTATTAATACCAAACATACGTGGTAGGAAACTGTATTTATTTAAAATATTAGTCGATCTTCAAAAAAACATGGAAAATTTATTTCAATTGATAAACGTGTTTACTTAACTTCTAGAATAATCCAGTACTTAAATGGAATGCAAACGTACATCCAATTATGGCGAATCAATTAGATAAGGTCGTAAAAATACGATTAGTTACAGCCACAAGTCTTAAATATGGATAATATAAGGAACGACGTTAATTAATTAGCGTAGCGTGAGGCCGTAAAACGACAATGTTCCGAACCTTGCATCACTCATCTCCGGAAAATAACAAATTAGATGGTTTGTGATTGACCGAGAAAATTCTAGATGCCGACGCAATCGAGAGGCTTGTCCATATAATCCATATAACCCAAAAAATGAAGGACTTGGACAGTTGTTGAGTACTCATTCATACGTCACGATGCCGTAGAACTAGTGATAGATACCACGTAGCAATAATATTACAGTTTTAGTAGTTGAAATTATTTTATGGAGATAACGACAGAAAAATATTTTAAAATTAAGTAAAATTATTTGAAGTACAAAAAATGAATAAATAATGATTGACTACTGCAAGGTGAATTTTTAATTTGACTAAAAGTGTATAAGGATTTGTAATGCTATTTTGATGTTTAATAGTATTCAATTGAAAATTTTTAACAATTTGAACGATTTCGGACAAGGATGGATGACTACGTACTAAACAGAGGCATCAACAACGACAGCATAATTTACACGCTAAAATATAGTTACATAATATATATTTTAAAAAGAACATTTCTATTTAGTAGTTAAATTTTATGATAAGAGTAGAGTGTGTGTGTGTGTGCAGGTGGATAATTTGATTAGAAGCAACGGACAAGCAGTCGGTGAGATTTTTGCTATTATATAAAAAATATGTATTATACCTAATTGATTTCGTTTAAATCCGATTTTTAAAGGGGTGGACATTGATTTATCTGACTTAACTTGACAAATTTTGTACATAATAATATTTAATTACCTACGGAACCGTCAACCAGAAATGACCGCAATCAATCTTGAAGATAAGACAACGCGTGGATAAATGGAACTAATTAGTAGCCTCAGGCCGTAAAACGCCACATTCTATGAAAGTTGCATCATTCAAAACAATTCTAGATTCTACGTAGAAGACGAGCCCCTGAATACCAACGAATGAAAACGTAGGAGTAACAATCAGACTCAACGCGATTATTCTAGGCGCGTGACATACCCAAGGACTCGATTCTACATAACCAATTAACAGACGATCAGATAGGCAGTTATTAGTTAGTTATTTAATACTCATTTTAAACGTCACCATGCTAGTCTAATATCAAGTGATAAAGTATTATAGTAAACAGAGACGACTTTGAAAGTTTGTTGCTACTTTAAAGAAATTGTTTAGAAAATGGAGACTGAATTACTGCAAGATATAGTTTTAATTTAAGTAAATATACATATGAAACTGGAATGGTACTTAATGGTAAATTTTAATCGATTTGGACGATCTTGAAATCTTGAGTAAAAATGCAATTTTGATGTTTAATTCTATTTAATTGAAAAATTTTAACAATATGGAAAAGGACGACCAGCTTAATTTACGTGATAAAATAAAAACCACGTAGTTTTTAAAATTTTAAAAATAACATTTTTAGAAGTTAGTTAAGTTATGTAAGATTTTGTGGGCAAATCTTTGTGTGAGAATGGATAATTTAATTTGAGGGTGGCTGACCTCTGTAGGTTTTGCGATTATATAAAAAAATTATCAAACATAACTGATCAGATACGTTTAAATCCGATTTTAACGGGAGGTTGTTGAAATTATTCATCTTATTTTATAAAATTTCGTATATAATAAGATTTAAGTAGGAAATGAGTTGTAAATAAAAATCCTAATTAGAGAAGAGAAATTTTAGACTCTATCTTAGTGTAAGCGAGTGCTTGTCCGGTAGTTATAATTTTATGATGTTAGATTTAAGATTTTGTTCGTAAGTTCAAAACTTTTGTGGTGGTTTTAAACACTATCTTTAAAGTCTGATGTCTGAAAAAAAAATTGTTATGTTAGATGCAAGATATTGTTTGTTAGAAAAATCCTGTCGTGCGGTCGTAATTATTGTTTGAAAAATTGTTTGTTAAAGAATATTTCTGATCATTATAAGTTTGATGTCCAGTTCTAGTGATTTCATTTAAACTCTACTAGCAAAATATTAGTACAGCACTTTTATTAGAATCATCTATAGATCACATCAACGCTGATTGACGCTCAACGTCTGACATTTTCAGTCCACAGCACTTTCATCGACGGGATTTGTAATGCTATTTTGATGTTTAATGGTATTCAATTGAAAATTTTAAACAATTTGAACGATTTCTAACGAGGATGGATGACTAAGTACTAAACAGGCATCAACAACGACAGCATAATTTACACGGTAAAATATTATTACATAATATTTATTTTAAAAAGGACATTTATATTTAGTAGTTAAATTCTATGATAAGAGTAGAGTAGTGTGTGTGTGTGTGTGCGTGCAGGTGGATAATTTGATTAGATGAAACTGGCAAGCCGTTGGTGAGATTTTTGCTATTATATAAAAGAAATATATTATACCTAATTGATCAGATACGTTTAAATCTGATTTTTAAAGGGGTGGTCATTGAGTTAATTGACCTTAACTTAACAAATTTTTTACATACTAAGATTTAATTACACTACCGTACCGTCAGCCAGAAATCACCGCAATCAATCTTGAAGATAAGGCAACGCGTGGATAAATGGAACTAATTAGTACCCTCAAGTCGTAAAACGCCACATTCTATGAAAGTTGCATCATTCAGGACAATTCTAGATTCTAACGTAGAGGACGGGCTTCTGAATATCAACGAATGAAAACGTAGGAGTAATAACTAGACTCAACGCGATTATTCTAGGCGCGTGACATACCAAAGGGCTCGATTCTACATAACCAATTAACAGACGATTAGATAGGCAGTTAATAGTTAGTTGTTTAATACTCATTTTAATCGTCACTATGTTAGTTTAATATCAAGGGATAAAGTATTATAGTAAACAGAGACGACTTTGAAAGTGTGTTGCTACTCTGAAGAAAGCATAGGCCGGTTTTTATAGCGAAAAACCGATAATTAAGGGAGAAATAAGGGTTTTCCGGGAAATGATTAATCTGCAGCGACGTATTCGTTAACGTGTTAAAAAAGCTTGCATCCCTCAAAAATTTCCGATCTAAAAAACCGAACGGGCCGTGCGACGAGGTCGGCAACTATTTCGTTAGCGTTGGTACGAGAGAGAAGAAAGATCGAGTTGGTTTCTAAAATTCGTATTCGGGCGTTAAAAAATATCTAATATATACCAAACAACGCTATTCGTATTCTAAAACCTAAATTATTAACAGTTTGCAAGCTGGTGGTATAGTATTTTTCTTAAAACAGGTATTAAAATTTGTATAATTACCTCGAGAAACATCAAACACAGGTAGCGAAAACCGACGGAAGCGAACGAATATGTACCTTCAAAATCTATGAGGACACAATTTTTTTAAAGTTTGTTAAATTTCAAATTATAAATCATCCAATATTACGTATTAGTTCCGATAATTGATCATTATTATACAATGACATGGCTTTTTAATATACACGGGCTATTTATTTGAAAAATAATTATTTATTACATTTGATGTTTATTTGCGGAGTCGCCCGAACAATTACAATAGACCGTGATTTGTTCCTAAGACGATGTATTTCTTATGTGACTATTAGGCATAGTAAGTATACGACCAACGCGATTTCAATAAACAACGCCTCGATAGCGCAAGCTTAACATCGCTGGTTACGAATGCTAACTCCAGTGGTTCGGTGCCCAGTAAAATTCATTTTTTTAATTTAATTTTGTGTTGCTTTTTAAAACATGCAATAGCATTTATTTAACAATATGCATTAAATAAACCAACACATTATTTTTTCATATGCCTCAGTTCGATCTACAATCTATAATTTGTGAATTATATTTACTCAAAAACCATTTACAAAGTTTACTTTTCAGAGATTGTCCAACTTGCAGGTACGTATTCGCTTATATGTGTATAAAAACTAAAAAGCTTCAATATTTTACGATCTAAAAACCTAAACGCGCAGAGCCAACAATAGCTACATTTGCGTTGATCAACAGTCGATCGAGTTGGTTTCAAAAATTGGTATACGATCCTTAACAAATTTCTAATATGTACCAAAAAATATTACATCTATCATAAATTATACATCTTTAAAATTTTTACTGCGATTTGTGTAATTTATTTGAGAAATGTCAAAACAGGTTACGAACAAACACGTAGTAGCACGAGTACGTACTATCTGAAAATCTGTTAACACACTTAATTTACAAATTTCTAAAATTAGAGCTTCTTTATAGTACTGATAATTATTAATTCTACTTATAAAAAAGTATCACACATTAATGGACGCGGTCTATTTTAAATACAAAAAAAGTTAAAAATTTAATTTGACGTTTATTACCGAATACATCCAAAAAATTTCAGGTCTACATAAATAATTTAGAAAACGCTATATATATCTTTTGAGGCTTCAACTACTACAAGTATACAACCAAAAAATTTACTACAAAAGACGGTTCGATAGCGTAAGACTAACACCTCCGTCTACCATACGTAACCTCGGTGGTTCAATGCCCAATTAAATTAAATTTTTTTTTTATTTTATGTTGATTTTTTTAAACATTAACAAACGTCTAATATGCGTAAAATAGCCAAACACAATTTATAACCACTAAACAATGGTCTACAATAAGTTAACTATTCCTTATTTACATTAACAGTCATTAAAAACTTTAACATTTCAAGCGTTTTTGTTTTTAATTTCTTCTATATTTCATTTATCTTAAATACAGACGTAGGAAACGTCCTGCATTCCTTTGATATTTGTTTATTTAGGATCCACTTATGATTACTTTTCTTTTAACAAACATCAAAAGTCAAAAGTAAAAAACAATTGAAAAAATTCGTACGCATTTTCAACTAAAGTATTCGTAATCACAAATACAAATACTTTTTTATTTTATATTGAAATTTTATTAACGTCCAAAGGAAAATATATTCAAGCAAAATTTATAAACGCTATACAACTATCTACAATAAGTTAATTATTCCTTATCTACATTAACAGTTATTGACAACTTTGTCTTAATGAGCATACCCAATACGTGGTAAGAACGAGGCAGCATGATGTACAGAGAAGGTAGAACTATACGGTTGCCTACATTAACTAAAAGTCCTTATAAAATACCAAATATGTGCTGAAGCACAAAGCTTCTGAGCGTAAAACCTAAATTCAATACCGGTTACGTATACGTATTACACTCATTTCTGAATTTAAATTGAGAAACGTTAAACGCATATTGCAGCATAGGAAAAGCCTCTTTTAATCTAAATCACTAATGGCAAAATTGATTGCATAGACTTCAGTTGAAGATTATCTTTGACGTAAGTTGCTATTTGCAAACACGTTATTACAAATGTGCTCATATGTAACATTGGCTACATTAACAATTAATAAATATTGCTTAATTTTGATTGGTTTGCATGTATGGATTTTATTTGTACTATTCCATTTGTTGCACAAAACAAGACTTATAAACTGTTAGACAGAGGCAGCATAGAGTGGATTCGTAAAAATAAGAAGGTAAAACCAGTAATTGCCTAAATTAGCTGTAAATATATATACAAGGACATTCGAAGCACTTGAATTAAACTAAGGCGATTAGCTGATTTCAATAACTTTGGCAGACCACGGTACGTTCAAAAACATGTCTTGAGTTGTTAAACAACAGTTAGTTAAGCTTTCTACAATTACTACTTATTACAATCGATTATTTAACAACTGTATATAATATCCGTTGCTCTTTTATATCTACGTAACTAACATTGTTAACATTGCTAAAAAACCCTTCGAATGCTATGTTTGTAAAATATTTATAAGCTACATTTCCATTACTTATATTGCGTAGAACTTTGAATTATTTTTTTTAAGTTTACTAGAGCAAAGTGGTCTTGATCCAATCGACTCCCCCCGATGTGATTTCGAAAAAGTCTACTTGGGCGAACTGATCTTGATCCGATCAACTACCCGAAGTGATTTCGACAAAGCCTACTACGGCGAAGTGACCTTGACCCGATCGACTCTCTGAAATGATTTCGACAAACTCTACTAGGGCGAACTTAACTTGACCCGATCGACTCCCCGAAGTGATTTCGACAAATTCTACTTAGACAAAGTGGTCTTGATACGATTGACTCCCCGAAGTGATTTTGACAAAGTCTACTAGGGCGAAGTGGTGTTGATCCATTCGACTCCCCGAAGTGATTTTGACAAAGTCCACTAAGGCGAAGTAGTCTTGATCCGATCGTTCCACGAGGTGATTTCGACAAAGTCTACTAGGGCATCTTTATCCTATCGACTCCCTGAAATGATTTCAACAAAGTCTGCTAGGGCGAAGTGGTCTTGATCCGATCAACTCCAAGAGGTGATTTTGACAAAGTCTACTAGAGCGAAATAAATCTTGATCCGATCGACTCCCGGTGTGATTTCGGCAAAGTCTACTTGAGCGAGGTGATCTTGATCCAGTTGACTCCCAGAAGTGATTTCGACAAAGTCTACTAGAGCTAGGTGATCTTAATTCGCTCAACTTCTCAAAGTCGTTTTAATGAATTCTACTAGGGAAAGTTAAGACGGGGTGTAGAGAGGGCGGGGCGTAGAGAGGGCGAGGCATAGAGAGGGCGGAGCGTTGAGAGGGCGGGGCGTAGAGAGGACGGGGCGTAAAGATGGTGAGGCGTAAAGATGGTGAGGCGTAAAGATGGTGAGGCGTAAAGATGGTGGGGCGTAAAGAGAGTGGTCCACAAAGGGAGTAGAGGCGCTCAAGGTAGTCCCGTAGGGACTACAAACCGCTTCTAGTTTTAACTATAAATAATATTTTCTAGTAACGGTATTTTAAATAAAGTGTAAAACAATAACGTGAGAGTCGAATTCGTGTTAGTTAATCACTAGTCTAAATTTTATCTTTAGGCAAAAAATATCACAATAAAAGACTTTCGAAATATCCTTCAACAGATATATTCCAGAAGTTAATTTGTGAAACGCATATTGAAAGCGACAAGTAATGGGTAAGCGCTATAAAAGTTTTATGTATGTAAAAAAACGCGAAGGGTTTATGATTATCAAGGGATATTAAAGCGGTAGATAATGCGCTTGTACTTATTGGAGAGGGCATACAGCTAGTGTAACATATGTTATATAAAGTAAACATAATTAAGCTTTATAAGGTCAAAGTGCAAGAGAAATGTTCATTTGAAATAGTAGGCCATAGGCACTTTAAAACGTTTGGCGAATTTAAAACTTATGCTAGGATTAAATACAGTTGTACTAACAATAATATGCACGTGTCGATTTTATAAACCGAGAAAATTTTAAAGAGTAAATTTACGCGAGGGTGGGTGTTGTTTTGAAATTACGATAGTCTTTCCGTGATTTTTAGTTTAAAAATAAGTGTTGAAGTCTAAAGCACGCAAATGTGGATGGGGATCGCTTTTAAACACAGTGGAAATTAGTTCTGGGTCCTTTTCGATTTAAGCAGCTAAATTTACAAGTATGACACTTTGTGAAACCTATTCAAGTATTTATTTAAAAACGTGCAAATAAAAATTAAAGCAAAATATTGTCGTGAAGAATTTTTCAGTAAGTAACAAATCTGAATTGATTGTTAGGTGTTACAGAAATGCCTTTAATTAGGACTCCTGGTGTGGACTGGGACAAAAGATTTCTGGTATTAAGTGAGATAATTCTGATGTTGATAAGAATAGAATTTGGAGCGAGGGGCGTAATAAGCTCGTCGTAAATAGCATAATAGTACTGGAGTAGAATGGAATTTAATGCCAGAACAATTTAAAGTTTGAATGTTGAAAATAGCAGACAAAACATTGGTGTCATGTGTATAAGGTATTGAAAGATGGAGTCTTCTGATGTGTGGATGTGTATCGACTTGGATAAACTATTCGTCGTCCAGCCCCAAACAAAATAATCGAAAGGTGTCAGATCGCGAGACCGTGGTGGCCATTTAATAGACCCGTTTCAACCAATTCATTTGATCAAAATCTCACTTCTTCATATTATTTTTCATCTTCGATATCTCTGTAATAATTTAATTTGGGATGTTACGATGACAAATTTAGTATTAAAAAACGATTTTTAAGCAAGATACCATAGGGTATTGGTATCGTGAATACTTCACCTCGATTAATTCGGGAGCGACTACAGATATCGGCTTTGTACTTTTTAATAAATATTCAAGAATTTTTATTTTACAGCAGAATTTATAAAAAGTATTTTGTGCGCAAGGATATCGTTAAATATTCTGTGCAATTTTGAAATATCGTATCTTCTAGAATGCAATCATAAAAAAATAATAATTATCAACCCTATAGAAATCTCGTGGATAGTTCGCTTTCCAGATAATCTGAAATATCGGTCTCTGTCTATTCATGTAGTTTATGTACCAATGGCACTATCTAAGAAGTATCTGCGGCAAGATGACCAACAGAAAGTAATTGCATAAACTTTATTTAAAGAAACGCCCGAATTTTCTTAAAAATATCACACAGATTATAGGAAGAATGCTGCAGCTTTTAAATTTATGGAGGTATTTTAAATATTTGTAGTTGATTTGTTTAGTTATTAAATTCATGTTGATATATAAAGATGATAATTCGATAACGGGTGATTATTCATAAACCTACCTACCAACACGATGATTAATGAAGTTCGACTGCTACCTTCTCGTAGGTCATCTCATCACTTATTTATTTCTTGCCCATCATGATGCTCTCCATTATCTACCTGTCCCATACCATCCTACTGGTCTCTATACAGAATGACAGCAGTGAGTGGTGGCGACCGATTCTAAAGCAGAGCATTTCTTGATCAGTACGCGTCGTGCGAGGCCGTCCATGGCCACTTATTTATCTTCACTTGCACCTGCAGCGAGTCACGGGTTCAGTCTATTTTATTACCGCGTCTGTAATAAATAACCAAATCTTCTTCTGTAAATATTTTGGAAACATTTGTTGGGTGCGGCGTTGCTTAGTGTTTTTTATTGGTATAAGTGGTGCACCTCAAGATACAATAATCGGTGAAGTGGATACGTTAAGGGGTGATTTAAAACTCGACATTAGTGTGGTCGTGATGAGAGAAATGGATACTGAAAGTCCAGTGGTTTGGCCTGCTTGGTGTTACTCAGGTTAGATTTTGTAAATTTTATAGAATTATATCGCAATTTGGTAACATACGGTATGATAAATTTTTCCAGTCAGTCGTAGAATTATCAGGGTCTTATATTTCCTAGCTGGGTCCCATATATAGGCATAATGACGAAAGATAAAGGTTCTGAAGGAGTTACTCCAGCATCCTTCTTTTCCCGTGGTACAGACTTGGTGCAATTTCTAGTTGAAAAAATTTAATAAAAATTGACAGTTTTAATCAAAGACCTCTACTAAGCGGCGGCTGTTTGTTAGCTCCGGTTTTTAACCCTTACGCTATAGTATTTCCATCAAGAACCACCTATACATATAAAATTATTTTACCTCACAATATAATAAAACTGGTAGACAAAACATTGTATTCTATTGTTCAGTGTGGTTTATTCATTGCGGTCACAGTATCACTTGCTAGACTATTTTCAAACATTAAATAACCTGTAAAATTCCATAATAAAAATAGGAACTGAAATTTCTTACTCTTGGAAAAGCTCAAAGCATGTTTGAAGTTAAAAAGAGTTTTACGCGATATCAATTTCAACAGATAAACAAATTTTTCATAGGAGATTCCCCACTGATTCCAAAAAGTAAAAAATCGCAGAGAAACGGTGCTTCTGCATGATTTGGAAACGTGGTATTTTCAGTTAATTTTAAATTAGAGGATTTTTGGGGAATATACATATCGATATTTAAAATTTAACGGTTTTTAAATAAAAGATACCTTGATTTTTATTTTATAAAAATTATTTTACAAACAATTATTTGTAGTAATACTCCTCTCGATTGTGAAGTCTAACTTTTTCTAACAAAAACGTATTTCTTTTAAATTCGTTATATTATTTTCCTGAAAACTAATTAAAATATTAGGTTGTCACGAAAGTTCTTAGCGTTTTGTGATACTGTTTTTCGTGCGTCTATTACTGAATAAATGAGCCCTTGAGATTGAAAGTGGCTGAAGTCACATTTTCCTGTTCTGAGATTTTATTACAGGCGGAAAAGCTACTAAGTATATTATTTTAATTAAAATTATAAAATGGAGGCGGCCTGTAAAACAATAATTAAAGGGGATCACCAGCACTAGCTCGTATACAGGGTTAAAATTTTGCAGAAAGGGCTAAATTAATATATAATATACAACAAAAAAAATTGGCACTTACCTTTCATAAATATTGTGGCTTAAAAACAATTACCAAGATCGCCAGACAAGTCGAGAATGTCCAAATGTTCATGCAAAACCTTGAGAGACTTGTCATCCCAAGGACATTGTTTCTTTGAATCAATTCTTATCCTTTTGACTACTTATGCAACTTTCATGATCAAAAATAAAAACTATTGACTTAATCAACGGCAAACAAAAACTATTTAAACAACAGAGCAATAAACGTGAACCTCTTACATTAGGAAATTCATTGATTTTAATTTAGAAATTTGATTAAATGGTTGATATGGAATTCTGAAAATTTTATGTACATAAGTAATTCCCAAATACTTTATATAGAAGAAAACGTATCTTATAAATTTTACACTAAATTAATCCTACGGTTTATGGCCAAAACGTCCTAACGAAAAAATGTCTAAAACTTCGTCATTCTAACTTAACTATAAAAACCTACTAAAAATCGTCAATTGTTTTACGGCTTGCCTTCCAACTCAGAACATCTTCTAAATTGGGGGAGAGAATCTCTTTTGTTGCTCTTGTTCTTCGCAACTACTCAAATAATTCAATAGCACACGTACCTGTAAGGATCTTGTTGATAGCTTAACTTGTGCGCCTCACGCACACTAGTTTTTTATTATATACTTTAATATTACTTGTAAATCCGCGAACACGCGGGCATAAACCCTCGCGAACTGGATGAGTTAATTACTCGTTTCTACTTTTACTAACGTGATATTAAGTTCGATATCACATCTGCTACGCCGGAGAACGCTACCAGCAAACTTCTCTGGCTACGTTTTTTTTCTACCTTTTGACAACGGACAACGCCATTGGAATCTCCGTCTTTTGACTAAAGCCTAAAGTTATATATTAATTCTACCCTTCACCGTTATTAACGTCATATTTCTGTTATCCAATGACTATTAACAGAACCTCCCAAAAACAAGATTTTAGAGACCAAATCCAGCCATTTTCAAAACGAGTGCCACGGATAGCAATTATTTTTCTAACGGAATAAATATGTTGTACATACTTGGAATTTTAAATACTGAAATTGTTGACCATATCTTTTGGCGACAGTTGTCTGCCATTGACAAAAAACCGGGTAACCCACAGGAGCCAAAATGGATTTTAATACAATGGTTATCTCCAGACTACTTAAAATTACTTGCAATCTTTGAACGAATCAAATTGGAAAATAGTTTGGCTATTTGTAATGTTTCGTTTTCTATAAACCCTTGTCAATCACCGAAATATTAAGAAAAGTTTTACAACTGAAAATTGCTTTTCTTTGTTTACGTTAAAAGGTAATATTCTATTTAAATTTATCAGATTCGTTAATCTATAATCGAGATAAGTTTTAAAGAGTATTGTATTGGGTTTGCAAGATAGGACCTTTCAATTATTATGACAGCCTCTGGAATTTATAATATTTAAGGGTAAAACTATTTCTAAACCTGAGGTTTTTATTATAAAGGATGCTTACTAAAATATAACGGTAATTTATCATGGAATTCTGCCTATAAGTAATACAAGTTAATAAAATTTAATTAATTAGTTAATCTGTTAAAACGTTAACATTTCAAAATAATGTTACACTCCCCTTATAAAAGCAGATTTTTTCCAAAAATCTTGTGTTAAGAGATTCACTCTTTCATTTCTATTTACTAACTTATCCTTTTCAATCCTTATCCTAACTTGTAGTCGGTATATCGAATAGTATTCTTAAAACTAAGTTTTTGTCTAAAAATTTCAACACTATAAGTGAAGCAAACTTTCCTTTTCCTTTCCGGTAAAAAATACCTATAGAAGTCCTGACGGTCAATAAAAGTGTTGGATAGTTGAAATGGATCCCTTGTAATGTGAAGCAAGCTACACATCCCAGTCAAGAAACACTTTAACTCCAAGGCTAGATTTACTCTTGGACACCTTGTAGAATGCAATAGGAAATCTTATGCCAATCAGTTAAGCAGTGAACTGCTCGTTAATCATAAAAATCCCACTAAATGTTCCCCGTGAACACCCAAGTTCTGTAACAGGAGAAACTGTCGTGGTGAAAATGTGTCTGAGACAAAATCGGGACTCTCGATAGAGCTCTAAATACACGACCACAGCAACAGTTCATCACTAAATTGCATTGAGGAAAGACCCAATGAAGCAAAAAATTGGTAGGAAAATAGGGAACGTAGTTTAGAAATTCTAGTATAAGAAGACGGGTAATAACCATTCACTTGAGTGCTACACAGGTTTAAATTAGCCATTGTTTTAGTTAAAATTACGAGCTGAAAATCAAAAACCAGGACTCGACCTCCGGTATTGCCCGAATGCAAAGTTGCATTAGTTTTGTTTTCTTCAGACTTCAAGGAATTTTCTGCAGAAGGACATCAAATTAAAGTTAAATAATTAAATCTGTCTTACAAGTTATTATTATTATTAGGGTATTTCCATCTAAAACTATATTTAATAATATAATATTCACAGTATAATAAAATTAGTAAAACAAAACAAGGAATTCTATTGTTTGTGTGGTTTTACATATTGAGGTTATCAAGCCACTTGCAGACTATTTTCAGACATTGAATAACATGATAAAAATTTCTAATAGAGATAACAATTAAAATTTTCCATCTTTTGCAAATACTCGAATTGCGTTTACAGTATAGAAATTTGAAGTCAAGGGCCATCCTAAACGAAATCCAATTTTATACGATAAGCATATCATTTACATCTACAGGGTACTCCTACAAAATTGCACACCGCCTCATAAAAAAAGCGATTACATCCCAAAAACGCAAGCTTTTTAAAAGTCGTAGAAAGAAAAATTTAAACGTATCAATTTTAAATTATAACTTTCTTGTCGAAACGACATTCAATATTGAAAATTTTATGTTTTTTAATAAAATGACGATTTTTCATGCATGGCTACCACTGCTGAGGAAATCCCTTATCTTTACTTTGATTCCGAACCTGGGATGGATAATTTCTTTTCGCCTCATACTATGACTTGTGCTAAATGGTACCCGATTATTAAATTAAATATCTCGTTCTCCGGTTAAGGTTTCCTACATGTCTTTCTGATTCGTATAAATGAATTCAGTGTCTCGCTTTATTTTCTTTCTGACGACGCAAACGTCGTAAATCTCGTTCTTAGTCCTCGAGTCCCAAATTTATATGAGGGCTTCACCTTACTTTAATATTTTCTTTTTAGATTTTGTGCACATTTCTAAATATTTCTTTTTGTTTTGTTTTTTCTTTATTTTTACTTCTCATATAAATTTTTCCTTTGGTTAGTTTTGTTTACTGTCATTCCTCACACTCTGTTAGTTTGCTACACGTAAGGCAAGCGGGGTTGGAAGGAAAGAACAAAATCAATATTGGAATCCTTGCACAATAAACGATAACTGAGCAATTTTGAGGAAATAAATTTTATGAGCAGTGGACGAATATCTTACCTCCCGATTTGCGTTATTTCCTTGTTGACCGCGGCTATAGGAACCAGAACCATAAACCAAACCAAATGTAAATCTGTTTTCTCGTAGCTCTAGAGTAGCGCTTAATGTTTGCACAAGGTGAAAAGAACGGGTTTAAGGAACGGACTTAATTTTTAATTTAACACAAATCGTTTTCCATTGTGAACACCGGGCAACTTTTATTTTGCCTTTCAAAGGAATTGAGAAATGCATCTGCCGTACAGGTAGCAAAACCAGTATCATCACGACTTTTCCTTATCTTTGATGTATTTCATTATCAATATATAATTAGGCATGCCTAATAGATACATGGACGTGCTTTAAAACCAAAAGAAAAATTCTGACCAAACAGAAATTGTAAATATAAAATATATACAATAAAACAAAATAATAGTTTTATCCAAAATTATACAATAACGAAGAAGAGAAAGATAGAAAATGAATTTCACGCTAACATAGTCGAAAGATTTGGGGCTAAAGTATGAAATAAAAAAAACACAACCAAATTTGCCATGAAAAAAAGATTAATAGATTTAAGAATTATTGATAACTGCAATGTACTCATTTCTTCATAATCCAGTCTGCGTACAAACAGCAGTCAAGCGGATTGTACTGTAACGACAAAGTGATATTTCTTGTGTTAATCCCAAGTGAGCATTGGTTCAAAGAATAGAAGAATGTGGGTTAAAATCTGCGCTGAAAACATTAAAATTTTTATTAAACAAACACGCCCTTTAATTACCTACCAGTCACTAAAAAGAAAGCAAATTTTAACTTTCAAGTTTTTGTTGGGTTTATAATATTTATCACAGAAGAACCCACGCAAACCAACACTAAATAATATTGAACTTGTTTAACGAATGAATTATAAAATTGGTTTCTGAAGAATAATCACGGAAGACCCATTATAGAATAGCAATAACTTTGAGCATATTTATAGCATTTAAAAATAACACATTGGCTTTATCTAACTACAATTAAATTAGGCCATTTAACCACAATAAATATTAAATACTAACGAATCATACGTGGCTCGTATAATTGAGAAAATTTTCAAACGTGAAAACAAACTTTTATTAAAACAGGATATAGAGTGTGAAATGCAGAATATACTCAAACTTCGATATGGACGTAACGTATCAATAGATGCTATAGGTGACTTCACTAAAACCCTGTAGTTGATTTCAAGCCGAAAATCAATAAATATATTAAAATATTAACTGTTTCTTGAATTGAAAGATTAAACAATCTGATCAAGTGTTAAAACATCAAAACCGATCGATCATTCGTAGTTCTCCTTTTGCAAATTGCCAAGAAAGAATTAAGATTTTAATGTATAGATTATAACGTCTTTCAGATGCGTTTTAAGGTTACAAAGATGCAATATCGATGTTTATCGGAAAGTACCGTCGAGAGAAAGGCTACCTACTGCAAAAGATTTTCAAAGTAGTAGAATTGTAGCCACAGGTTGCTAACCCACCTTCACGTACCCTTCTACATCTGATTTTCCAATGCTCTAACCGAAGGTACTATATTGGTCAGGAAGCGAGTTTTTTTACTTGAAAAATGTTTTTATTTTGCCAAACCCTTGATGTTCCAAGCAAGGTAGGGATCTTTAACGTGCGTGACAACAATCACACACGGGACCTCCATTTTACCTCTCATCCGAACGAAGGCGTATTTTTGTGAAAAATGCTCGCCTAACGTTTTTCAAGTGGACCGGGTCGGGATTCAAACCCGGTACTTTAGACGTAGTAGCCACCTTTACGTACCACCGGATATCGGTGAAATATGGTATATATAAGTCAAAATATAAGTCAATATATAAAATATATATTGCTATAATAATAGGGTTGTTTAAGGGTATATAGGGTCACAAGGGAGGAGTGCTTTATGTGAACATTATAAAGATCAAGAAAATCAAACATTTATATCATAAAAAGTAAATAATTCGTTCATTAGGTAAAAGCATATACAAATCACTTTGTATAAAATCACTAACCAGCTACAGTTATTTGGAGGAAGCATATTCAGTAATAAATTAACCACATTTACTAAAATAAATAATTGCGGACGCAACGCAATCCATTTAAGAACATTTAAAACATTCTTAAGCTCAAAATAAATACAAATATGGCATATATAAAGTAAAATAAACTTCTTTCAACCTAGACGCATTTGCGTAAGAAATCTGTCAATAAAACGCATGTAATTTATACCAGTTTGTATAAGCAAACATTTAAGAGCGGGCATATTTCATAAAGTATGAAGAATTGAGACAAATGCGTACGTGCCGTTTAAATGTAGAAATTGCCACATTTGATGAAATTCAAGATAGGTAAACAAAATATAGATATTAAAATTACGACTACGCGCACTTTCGAGCATATATGATACAATATTTGGTAACAAATTCCAATACAAAGCTTTGACGTACGTGCAAATTTAAATGTATAGAGTAAGCAACATTGAATAAAACCCAACAGGTTGAAGATAGCACATAATTGCATCGCGTTTGCCATGGTTTAATAACAAGATAGCGACCTGTCAACCAATACGAGCACGTGGAACGAAGTTGTCTATATAACCGACCAAAGCAGATAAGAGGATTCATTTCATAACCGACGCACTGACTTTAATAGTCGAAACAAAAGTATTACGTAAATTTCAATTTAGTGAAGTTAAATTGAAAGTTATAAGTAAAAATCATATTAAAAATTCCAAGTGGTAAACCTTAAAAGTGCGCGATTGAAATGCGTGTGTATAAAACTCTGCCGTTGGCATAAAACGTATGTATAGATTTAATTAATATAAATGAAGTGTACATTTTATTAATTTAGGGCTCTAAGTATGGATACAACTAAATCTAAGCTAAATCGACTCTAAATAACTGGGCGTTAAAGTAAACAACCAACTAAATAATTAGATAAATAAGACTGAATTACGACGCTAAAACACTAAATTACTGGGATAAAACTCTAAATAAATGGTATGATACTAGAACTACAGGGTTACTATTTCAAAGCATTGGACAAACGACTACAAGTTGCTGGAAAATAGTTCCAAGTACTGGGATACACTCCAAGCGGTGGGTCTGCGACTCGAAACCACTGAACAAGCAACCAATTTAGAATAAGAAGCAGCAGGAGGAGTATTAGGCCAGAATTATCTTTTCAATTTATAGTACGTTACATTTATTATTTTAAATATTGGATAAACTTAAAACTTGCGTCTGATATTTGGTGTAAAAGGTCAACAAAAATTTGGTTGGTATATAAAAGTATGTTTAAAATAAGAGGAATAGTTCTTTGAACGTTCAACGAAACCATTTATAATAAAATACAATTCATTTTACTAGTTTTAATTACTATAGAAAGGTTTAAAAAGGTTATAAATTTTGTAATGAACAAATTTGTGAGGAATATTTATTTTAATTTCGATTCAAAAGTTCTGTAAATAGTAATTGATATTAAAAAGGACGTAGAGTTGTAAGTTGTAAAATTTCGTAGCTTATTATACAAATTTTGGTGAATTTTGCTTGTTTTATAGGCAGATGAAGTGTTAGAAGGAAGTGGGTAAAAAAATTCTCTATTATCATAGAAGTAAACTGTGCAAATTTAAGGAAATGTGTAGGTTAGTTCAGAATGGAAAGCAATGAGGGTACACGTTTAACCAGTTTCAGGACTGAAGATCTAATGATGATGATATCATATCGTCGTTCACTCTGTGCGGGGTATTACTCAGCTAGTCGGGGCATAAATTTAATTGTGTTAATTTTAAATTATTTTAAAGGCAAGATGGCGATCAGAAGGAAATTGGTCGTTATACATGTGACGAGCGGCGATGTCGTAGCAATATATATATATATATATATATATATATATACATATATATATATATATATATATATATATATATATATATATATAGAATAGGGATGTTAATATTTTTGGGATTATTTCGTTCACAATAAAAAACCATACAACGTTAAATCATTTGTAATATTTCGTACGTTTCGGTGTATGGTTTTTTTTTATTGTGAGCGAAATAATCCCAAAAATATTAACATCCCTATTCTAAATAACTTACGCTCAATATTTTAAAAAGATTTCTCATATATATATATATATATATATATATACGTGTGTGTGTGTGTGTGTGTGTTGTGTGTGTATGTGTGTATGTGTGTGTGTGTGTGTGTGTGTGTGTGTGTGGTGTGTGTACTGTTTCGTAGCACTTTACTAGAAATTTTGCTTAATTAGGTCTAATATTTGTTTTGTATTTAATATTTTAAAATTTTGTTGTTTTTGAAAAAAGTTAGATTACTTCAAAAAGTTTATGGTTTAAGTATAACAAACCTTAATTAAAAATACTTTTATTTTGACCCAGGAATCCAAAAATCTAATAATATGCAGGGGCTTTTATTTACAAAAAACCAAATTTTGTTATTTATTTAGTGTTTGGAACACCCTGTATAATTTCAAAATAATTTTAGAATGTACCTCTTATATGCCTCCATCCATATATGAAAGAACATTTTTAATATATTTATATATATATATATATATATATAGTATATATATATATATATAATATATAATTGAAAGAAGGGAAATATAAGGTCCCAGACAGGATTTGAACCTGCCATTTCAGGTTTCCAGACTGACGTATTTATTAATTACACCGCCGGGACTGTTGATGAAATTGGAAAATTTTACATATTTAAATCATGTATATTACCATACATCATCCTAACTTTTAATTATTATCTTATCTCCTTTTCTTTACTTATGCATGGATTGCTTAACGGAAGTTATACTATGGAATTTACAAAATGAAATAAAACACAGCAATTTCAAAAAAACATCTATACATTCAAAAACGTTTTCTTTCATACAAAAGAGTTTATAAAAACAGTTTATCGCTTAAGTTTAATCATAAAATAATTTCTACGAGTTACTTAATTATTAAAATATTCTTTACCTAATCTTTGTTAAAAGATACACAATCCTTTTTATATAATAGCTGGTTAATTTTTCTACCTCCTATTACCATACTTGTAAGACTTAGAACTTTGACCTCAAAATTCTTTGCAAATCAGTCGCTTCACAATTAGAAAAAAAGTGAACTTATTCTAATTTAAAATACAAAATATTTAAATGTTATCAATTAACAAACAAAGAAATCCAAAATTTTATATTTATGGCTATTTGTTAAAGAACGGTTATCCAAATCTTCTTTTCACTACCCTCAACGGTATATAACCCTTCCTGGTTTTATTTTAAAATTGACGTTCAAATCCCAGTGTACAAAATCATCCATATTATCTTAAATCTCCATTTGACGTTAGTTTGCAAACGTGCATCTTCTTTTGTCAATTAATTGTGGAACGCCGATGAGATTGACTAGAAATTATTTAAAACGTATTTGTTTCATTTTGTACAGTAATTTAAATTGCTCTATCTTACACATTCGAAGTTATATGCAATGTGTCGAATACTGTATGCATGCTAAATTATTCTCGTAAAATGAAATGAATCACCAAGTACTAAATCTTAAATCTTACAAGTTACTTGGCTTTAAACGGACCAAATTCGAATGAATCTTGAATGAATCGTTCTAATTTCAGGTTTCGATTTTTATATTAAAATTATCTCATACGTCACCGTTCTAGAATCTTCATGATTCATTTGGAACATAACATATTCCGGTGATGCAATATTTCCGCGAATTTCACGATTTTAATAATCAAATTGGTGTCAAATTTATGATTTATGTTTTATCGTAAAACTCGCTGTTTATCTTTGTCTAATATCTTTTGTTTCGTATGTGTAGTTGAACTCGCGTTATCTTATCTGGGTTTCATTTTACGACTCTTTAACGGGTCGCGAGTTTCTTTGTATTAGCATTTACTAATAATTGGCTTCTAAAATATTTTTTAGTAAGCGTGACGCAAAGGTTCTGGTTCAATATTTCAAACTCATAAAGTGCTATTTTGGAAAAGAGTAAATATAATTTTGTTTTAAATGAAATTGCGTTAAACTAACACTATTCTATGCAATTTATGGCGAATGAAGTGAATATATCGTTATGATAATGAAAAAAATGGCTTTGTACATGCAATTAGACTCGAAGGGCCTTAGTTCTCTTAAACTATCTCCACTGATTGTATTCTGAGAATATTTCTCAACGAATTATGTGATGTGAATGTGCTTACGTCTCACTTCTTGTCTGATCAACAACTGATACAATAACCAGAGACACAACTGAGACGAGAAACAATAATCTCAGTTCACATATCCTTAGGCTCCTTTTACCAAATTTTTCTCTAAGAAAAACGGAACACATAATAAGAGTTCCCCCTTTCGCGCTTCAAAATGCTCCCATCCGAAAAAAAAATTTAATTGTCAAAAATCAAAGTATTTTACTTTCATAAAAATTCTTCATTGTCATTAATAATAGCGATACGTTCTTGATGTCCTGTTAAACTCTCAATCTTTTTTTAATACAAATCACGTATAAATCGATAGACTAACAAACGACTACTACAATATTGAAACTATGTAACACTGCAACGAGGTCGATAAATTGGACATTTTTAGTCTAGGCATGATCTTAGCAGTCTTTTTGTTTATTTGATTGTCCTGTTGACTTCTGTATATATTGAATTTTTCTAAGATTGTAAGAATTAACTATTCACAAAACACCTGGAGATGTATGTCTACTAAATGAATTCAAGATCGTTAAGCATTCGGACGTACAAGAACAGTATCAAATAACAAGCACAAAGTGGAAAATTTCTAAGACGCGATCTAGCCCAATTAAACAACAATATAATATGTAACAACCGTGTTGAAAATTCTGTACTTAACAGTTCCTTACGTTCTTACGTTCAAGTACCTGAATTAATTATACTTGACCAAACCGAAGTGGTATAACAGTAATATAATGCTCCGGCTAGTTGTCAATGGTGAGGGGTGAATTCTATAAAAGCAAATGCAAATTTTTAGAGGTATAAAATTCCAACACTTTCACTAAATACACATTCATACACGTATATTGTTACGCCTTTTGGCTGCACAAAATTTTTGTTTTAATATTAGGAATAGGGGACTTTTTAATCTAAAAATAAAAAGTTATTTTTCTTCTTTATTAATTTAATTAGGTTGTTACGTGTAAAGTTTGTGGTTTTTGTATTTATACTTAGGTCAAGACCTTAATTTATCGATGTATTCGTTGATACAGACATTTTCCAGCTCAATGAAATTTATGGTCATTGCGCTTAGACAATGAGAAACGTTTTATGGATGTGAGAACAACGACGAGTTCGTAGGAAAGGCGTGTTTTAATTGGACATTACCTCTAACAATCGTACAATATCGACTTACTAAGCGCAAGTGTGTATTTATTGCAGGGTGGTGTACCCGTGAATCCTTTTCCTTTAAAATACCTTCATTTTCTGCTCCAAGGCTGTTGTAGATTCAACAGCTTACTTCACTGTCACATTCTGGACAAAATATACGAAACGGACCACGAAACCCTGCTCTTTATTTAGACGTCAGCGAAGGCATACTTTAACTACAACTATTAATCAAAGTAAGCCTTTAGCCTATTTTGTAATTGCTTTTTTATGTAAATCTGTAATCGTTACGACTTTATTTGAGGCGTAATAAAATACGTCTGATGGGTTAACGTTATAATATGGAATGGTCTTTGAACTTTCTGCCTATTGTAACCTTTGAGCGCCAGCGCAATTGGAGAAACCTTTATCCAAAAGCCGTCCTAGAAGATGGGTGTACCGAGAGACCGTTCAATTTTTTTTACTGCAGTAGAGGTTGATACAGCCTTGTGTACACGTTTCGCACCTTCTACTAATTTAAAATAATAACCAAAGTTCCATGCAAGTCTTGTTTACTTAACCTATATTATCAAACATGAATATCACAGTAAATAACAAACAAAAAAACTAAGATCTATCCTTAACTGGCCAACTACGTGTGTATCTAAAAGAAAAAGAACATATTTATCAATTATTCACATCCAGCTGAATGAACAGGTACATATAAATTATGCGGATACAATTGTGTTGCTTCTCCGTATAAGAATTACTGTGTTTGCAATACGCTTTAAATAAGCGTGCTTCAACTTAAAGAGTACATTTAAAAATAAGTTTTATTTATTCGTATGACTTCAACCAATAACAATTATTAAATATATAACAGCATGAAATGTATAGCATATGGTGAGTAAAAATTCAATTACTTACAGGTTCTGTTGGTATTTTACACAGCTCCGAACGATGGTTTAGTGCAGGATTTTTGGTTGCAGGTAATCAAATATAAAGATTCCAACACAAGGGCCTTTTCGCCTGCAAAGGTATTTTTAATCCCGTGTTTTCACTCGCGTTTAGGAACATGTTTACTTTCAATTCGGTGTTTTAATACTGTATTTGAATTACCCGTTTAATCAATCTCATCTCACACGGCGATGGTTACGTGTTGATCAATTTTGAAGTTCTGTAATTGAAGTTGAAAGATTGCTTGATCCCCTCTTTTATTATCAGTGGATTTTGTAGGTTTTCGTATCAGGATCATCGCATGTTATATCTGTTCTCACGGGTTAGTGCGTTTAAGTACTGTTCTAAAGTGGAGGTAATTGTAGTTCTCTTCCGGTGACGAGCTATTTGTTCTCAGACTTTTGAAGTTTGTTTACGTTCGCAATACATCTTTTATGGCGCTAATTAATAAGTTTGTAAATATTGGGGTAATCTACTATGGTGGCGGTTTCTTGGAATTTGCTCGAACCTGTACAAGTAAAATTTCCTATGACGAAATCTCTCTGTATTTTTCTAAATTAATACGAAGAACGTAAAATCCCGATCTTTATTCCTGTTTGTATAGAAATGAACTGGGTACTTCACTATTTTATTTCTGTATCCTAATTTAATATCATATTAGAATTGCCACGTTATAAAATGTAAAATATCAAAACTTTTATATTTTTTACAGGCTGCGTACGTGCTAAAAATTTATTTAACTAATTCTGATGTTCGTTAGAATATCGGAATCTAAAATCAAAATTTTATAACTTCCAAAAAATGATATTTTAGTTAAATTTTGAAGTCGAATTCTTTTGAAACTATGAAAGAGATGGCGTAGGTACAGACTTTCTTATCCATAGTTTGAGTAACCTATGGGTTTCTAAAATAAGAATTAGAAAATTCTCAAAAATTGAAATTTTTTGCCTAACTTTGAAGCCGTTCTCTGAAATTATTAAAGAAGCACGAGCGCCTTAGAAATTCTAGTGTTCGATAAAATATGGGAATCTAAAAAAAATTCTAAAATTTCCAAAAATTAAAATTTTAGCCAAATTTTGAAGCTTCATTATTCTGAAATATGGAAGAGATGGCGCAGATACAGACTTTCCTGTCCTTTGAGTAATTTACGGGCTCCTGAAATAAAATTAAAAATTTACCAAAAATTGAAATTTTGTGTCAAGTTTTGAAGTATTCTTCTGAAATTATTAAAAAAGTACGAGCATGTTAAAAATTCTGATGTTCGATAGAATATCCGACTCTAAAATCACAATTCCCTAAATTAAATTATACCGAAGTTTTGCGGTTGAATTCTTCTAAAACTAGTAAAGAAACGGCGTGGGTGTAGAGACATTTCTATCATTTGTGTAACTTACGGAATTCTGAAATAAAAATTAAAAATTTTTCCAAAATTGAATTTTTTTGTCAAGCTTTGAAGTCGAATTTTTCTTAAACTATTAAAGAAGCACGAGCACCTTAGAAATTCTCATATTCGATTGAATGTCGCAATCTAAAATCAAAATTTAAAAATTTCCAAAAATTAAAATTTTAACCAAGATTTGAAATTAAAATCTTCTGGAACTCTTCAACAGATGGCGTAGATACAGACATTCATATCCTACGTTTGAGTACCCAATCGGATTCTGAAAAATATTTAAAAATTCCCAAAAATTGAAATTTTTTCTCAAGTTTTGTAGTCGAATTCTTTTGAAATTATTAAAGAAGCACGAGATTTTAGAAATTCTGTTCGATAGAGTATCCGACTCCAAAATCAAAATTTCAAAATTCCCCAATTAATATTTTACTCAAGTTTTGAAGTTGAAGCTGAAACGATTAAAGAAAGGGCGTGGGTGTACAGATATTCCTATCATTTGTGTAACTTACGGGATTCTGAAATAAAAATTAGGAAATTCCCAAAAATTGAAATTTTTCTTCAGGTTCTGAAGTCGAATTCTTCTTAAACTATTAAAGAAGCACGAGCACCTTAGAAATTTTAATATTCGATAGAATATCGGAATTTAAAATCAAAATTTAAAAGTTTCCAACAGATGGCGTAGGTACAGACATTCCTATCCTACGTTTCATTACTCCATCGGATTCTGAAATAAAAATTAGAAAATTTTCAAAAATTGAAATTTTTAGTCAAGCTTTGAAGTCGAATTCTTCTTTAACTATTAAAGAAGCACGAGCACCTTAGAAATTCTCATGTTTCATAGAATATCGGAAATTAAAATCACAATCTAAAAATTTCCAAAAATTAAAATTTTAACCAAGATTTGAAATTAAAATCTTCTGGAACTATTCAACAGATGGCGTAAGTACAGACATTCTTACTTTACGTTTGAGTACCCTTTCGGATTCTGAAATAAAAATTTTAAAATTCCCAAAAATTGAAATTTTTTGTCAAGTTTTGAAGTCGAATTCTTCTGAAATTATTAAAGAAGCACGAGCATTTTAATAATTCTGATGTTCAATAGAATATCTTGACTCTAAAATAAAATTTTCCAAAATTAAAATTTTACCCAAGTTTTAAAGTCGAATTCTTCTTAAACTATTAAAGAAGTACGAGCACCTTAGAAATGTTTGATAGAATATCAGAAATTGAAATCAAAAATTAAAAATTTCCAAAAATTAAAATTTTAATCGAGCTTTGAAATTAAAATCTTTTGGAACTATTGAACAGATGGCGTAGGTGTAGACATTCCTATTCTACGTTTGAGAACCCTATTGGATTCTGAAATAAAAACTAGAAAATTTTCAAAAATTGAAATTTTTCCTCAAGTTTTGAAGTCGAATTCTTGTGAAGTTATTAAAGAAGCACGAACATCTTAGAAATTCTGGTCTTCGATAGAATATCCGACTCTAAAATCAAAATTTCCAAAATTAAGATTTTACCCAAATTTAATGTCGAATTCTTTTTAAACTATTAAAGAAGCACGAGCATCTTAGATATTCTCATGTTCGATAGGTATCGGAATTTAAAATCAAAATTTTAAATTTTCAAAAATTAAAATTTTAACCTGTTTTAAAATTAAAATCTTCTGGAACTATTCAACAGATGACGTGGGAAAGATATTCTTATCCTACGTTTGAGTACCCTATCGGATTCTAAAATAAAATTAAAAAATTTCCAAAATTTGAAATTTTTTGCAATTTTTGAAGTCGAATTCTTCTGAAATTATTAAAAAAAGTACCAGCGTTTGAAAAATTCTGATGTTCGATAGAATATCCGACTATAAAATTTAAATTTCAAAATTCCAAAATTAAAATTTTACCCAAGTTTTGAAGTTTAATTCTTCTGAAACTATTTAAGAAAGGGCGTTCCTATCATTTGTATAACTTCCGGGATTCTGAAATAAAAAATTAGAAAATTTTCAAAGATTGAAATTTTATGTCAAGCTTTGAAGTCAAATTCTTCTTAAACTATTAAAGAAACACGAACACCTTATAAATTCTCATGTTGGATAGAATATCAAAATTTAAAGTCAAAATTTTAACATTTCCGAAAATTAAAGATTTAATGAAGTTTTGAAAGTAAAATCTTCTGGAACTACTAAACAGAGGGTGTAGTTACAGACACTCCTATCTTACGTTTGAATGCCCTATTGAATTCTGAAATAAAATTAAAGAATTCCCAAAAATTGAAATTTTGTCAAGTTTTGAAGTAGAATTCTTCTGAAATTATTAAAGAAGCACGAGTATCTTTGAAATTCTGATTTTCGATAGAACACCGACTCTAACATCAATATTTCAAAATTCCAAAATTAAAATTTTGCCCAAGCTTTTAAGTTGAATTCGAGATCGAAATCCAAATTATAAAATTCCACAAATTTAAATTATGAGATCGCATTCTTTTAAAACTGTTAAAGACATTCGTATACCAAAATTTCAGAATTCTCAAAATATTGTAACTTTTTTGCCAAGTTTTGAAGTCGAATTCTTCTTAAAATATTAACCATATAGCGTGGGATCCTTTGATATTTTTATTCTACTTTTTGGAAATTAAAATACCAAAATTCCCGAAATTTAAGTCTTTATATCGAATTTTTTGTAGCTGTTTGATAGATGGCGTGAGCATCTAAAACATTTTTATACTATTCTAAAATCTAACTGAGTGTGATACAAAAATTTCAAAATTCCCAAAATATTGAATTTTTTCGTCAAGCTTTGAAGTCAGATTCTTATTAAATTATTAACGAGATCGTTTGGGATCCTAAGATGTTCCTATTCTACTTTTCGTAAAGCTATCAGAATCTGAAATCAAAATTATAAAATTTCACAAATTTTTAAAACTGTTAAAGGGATAGATATCTTTACACTATTTTTTAGAATCCATCCGTGTGTGACAGAAAAATTTTAAAATTTCCAAGATGTTGAATTTTTTCGCTAAGCTTTGAAGTCAAAGTCTTCTTAAACTATTAACCAGATAGCGTGGGATCTTAAGACATTCTTATTCTACTTTTCGTAAAGCTATCGGAATCTGAAATTAAAATTATAAAGTTTCACAAATTTAAATTTTGAAATCGAATTTTTTTGAAATTGTTAAAATTGTTGCGCGTGTATCTAAGACATCTTTTACACTATTTTTCAGAATCCATCCGAGTGCGACAGCAAAAATTTCAAAATTTTCAAAATGTTGAATTTTTTTGCTAAACTTTGAAGTCAAAGTCTTCTTAAACCATTAATGAGACAGCGTGGGATCCTAAGACATTTCAGAAAGCCATTGGAATCTGAACTCAAAATTATAAATTTTCACAAATTTAAATATTGAAATCGAATTTTTTTGAAACTGTTAAAGTGATTGCGCTAGGGCTTAAGACATCTTTACACTATTTTTCAGAATTCATTCGAGTGCGACAAAAAAATTTCAAAATTTCCAAGATGTTGAATGTTTGGCTAAGTTTTGAAGTCAAAGTCTTCTTAAACTATTAACCAGATAGCATGGGATCCTAAGACATTTCTATTCTATTTTTCAGAAGGCTATCTGAATCTGAAATTAAAATTATAAAATTTCACAGATTTAAGTTCTGAAATCGAATTTTTTTGAAACTGTTAAAGTGATGGCGCGGGTACCTAAGACATCCGTACACTATTTCTCAGAATCCATCCGAATGTGACGATAAAATTTCAAAATTTCCAATAAGTTGAATTTTTTTGCTACGATTTGAAATCAAAGTCTTCTTAAACCATTAACTAGATAGTCTGACATTCTTATTCTATTTTTGAAAACCTATCGGAATCTGAAATCAAAATTATACAATTTCACAAATTTAAATTTTGAAATCGAATTTTTTTAAAACTGTTAAAGTGATAGAGCGTGGGCTTAAGACATTTTTACACTATTTTTTAGAATCCATCCGAGTGTCACAGAAAAATTTCAATATTTTCAAAATGTTAAACTTTTTCGCTAAGCTTTGAAGTCAAAGTCTTGTTAAACTATTAACCAGATAGCGTGGGATCTTAAGACATTCCTATTTTACTTTTCGTAAAGCTATCGGAATCTGAAATTAAAATTATAAAATTTCACAGTTATAAATTTTAAAATCAAATTTTTTTGAATCTTAAAATGATAGCGCGGGTACCTAAAACATCGATACAGTATTTTGTTCAGAATCCATCCGTGTGTGACACAAAAATTTCAAAATTTCCAAAATGTTGAATTTTTTGGCTAAGCTTTGAAGTCAAAGTCTTCTTAAACCATTAACCAGATAGCGTGAAATCCTAAGATATTCTTATTCTACTGAACTCTACTGAACTCTACTGAACTCAAAATTATAAAATTTCACAAATTTAAATTTTTTAACTGTTAAAATGATAGCGCGCGTACCTACGACGTCGGTACTGTAGTTTGTTTTGAATCCTTCCGAGTATGACAAAAAAATTTCAAAATTTCCAAAATGTTGAATTTTTTCGCTAAGCTTTAAGGTCAAAGTTTTCTTAAACTATAATCAAATAGCGTGGGATCCTAGGTCATTCTTCTTTTACTTTTCGTAAAGCTATTTGAATCTGAAATCAAAATTATAGAATTTCACAAATTTAAGTTCTGAAATCATACTTTTTTGAAACTGTTAAAGTGATGGCGCAGGTACCTAAGACATCTTTACACTATTTTTCACTATCCATCCGAGTGTGACACAAAAATTTCAAAATTTCCAGAATGTTAAATGTTTTGCTAAGCTTTGAAGTCGAAGTTTTTTCAAACCATTAACGACATAGCGTGGGATCCTAAGACATTCCTATTCCACATTTCGTAAAACTATCGACATCTCAAATCAAAATTATAACATCTACAAATTAAAATTTTGAAGTCAAATTCCGTTGAAACTGTTAAAGAGATAGTGTAGGTGTCTAAGACATTCTTATACTATTCTTTGGAATCCCAATTGAGTGTTATACCAAGATTTCTCACTATATTGAAACTTTTCGCCAAGCTTTGAAGTCGAATTCTTCTTAAATTATTAACGAGATAGCGTCGGCTATTAAGATATTCATATCTTACTTTTCCAAAAGCTATGGGAATCTGAAACAAAAATACCAAAAAGCCAGAAAATTAAATCTTGAAATCGAATTCTTTGAAACTGTTAAAGAAATAACGTGAGTACCTAATTCATTCGTGTACTATTTTTCAGAATCCCATCCGAGCGTGATACAAAAATTAAAAAATTTCCAAAATATTGAAAGTTTTTGCCAAGCTTTGAAATTTCGGTCATACTTGGCGTCGCGTGTCTGAAATAATTTTAGATATGGACCTTACGTGATCCTGCACCACTTCCTGGTGTATTACATTATTCAAACATTATAATTAAAAACTTAAAAAAAAATTGATCTAGAAGTAGTTTCCAGTGAGCTATTTGCGCGATACCAAAAACTTGGTATTATCAGAAAAAATTCCTATTACTTTTAATTTGGTACACACCTTAGTAACTTTGTACAAAGGTTCACGGGTTGACCTCCGCAAATACATTAAATTTTGTGTCAAATTCCATTCTAAACTAATAGTACTATAAATATTAGCTTTTGACAAACTTATCTTAGTATGTTGATGGTTCCAACCTTTACATCCTATTTATTCCGATGGTAAATTACGACGAAGAACCGTTGCCAACCTATTAGTTATAATCGATCTAAACTGAATTGATCTGCAGAAAATTTGTTTGCAATAAACTTGTAAAGTGATTTTTTTTTTAGTTAAATTTGGACGGAATTTATTCGCAAGTTCATCTCCTTAAATACCCTGATTTTATTATTATTTGAACAAATACTTTAAATGCTAATGTAGGTGTTGTTTTTTAAATAAGCTATTCTGAATAGTTGTAAAAATATAAACAAAAACAGGTTTTAAACATGCATATCATAAATTTGTTTTTTCTATATACTCAAGGGAGCTATTGATATTATTCCACTTACATCAAAATAAATTGGCCTTCCTATTTTGCATACACTTTAACAACCAATTTGAATTCAAGTTTCAGCAATTCTATTAACTATTACAGCGCGATACTATCTAGATAAAATTAATGGTGGCAGCTTTTGACTTGACCGTAACTTGACTGTGGGGAGTTACAAATATATGGGTTCATTTTTTGGAATTTTTTAAATTCTTGAACTTAATTCTCTGGCAATAATATGAAAACACGTTTGTTCATAGAAGGTGATCCGAGTTATTTGTAGGAAACTTTGGAAATGGATTGTGTATTGTAACGAAAACGCTTTTGCAATGACAACAATTCTTTATTATCAACTGATTAAACAATTTTTTCCAACTACTTGTGACTACAGTGAAATTCTTTAACGTCCCGCCCTGTACAATTTATTTCCAGCTAATCGCTAAGGGCAATTTGTACATAATTTTATAATTCTAGAACGTTTAGATTTATACAAATAACATCTAGAAGGTTCCTATTGTAAGTTTAATAAAGTTCTTAAATGCAACCTCTTGTACACTGTCAATCAAACCCATCTGAAAATTTTACGCCACAGGGTAACCAATCTATTATATTTGTTTTTCCCCGTAAAACCGAATGCATTGTTTCAGTGCGCTATGTGACGACCCGTTGCACTGTCCTCCCTCCAGCGATTCTGCCCCAGAACATTGTGACCTGGATGTTGCAAGTTGCTGTGGCTGTAAGGACAGTCAAAACCATTTCTGCAGTTCTCATGCTGATGAAAGTAGCCATCAACACTCTTTGTAGCAAGCGACGTACCATTTGGATTGTAACCACAAATCAAGATCTGGACCTCGGCTTTCTGGAACAGCACCTTTAGCATATTTCGTATCAACCTCCAGTCCAATCCATCGAGCCCACAGCCGATCTTGGGTATGACCAATTTATTGTCTCCAAATTTGAACATGTGGCTTTTGAGGTTTGCTAACACCCTTCACAGATTCTGCTAATTCGACTTACCAGAAGGCCGTTGCTTAGTCACCAGGTGCTAGATGTTACGATGTCGGTTAATAGACTGTATGCGCTTCCCAAAATCTAATTGTTGTCGAAGAAGCTAATCTAGACTACCGAATTTATTCTATACACCTAAGCAAATCCTTGAAACATATCAAGGTCCGCCGCTACGCATTGAGCAAGGTGGAGTTCCGACAACACATCGAATAGATCACCTTGAAGCTCCTCCGTGACTACGAACTCGCTTTGTCTGTGCCGCTGTACAGAGACTTGAACCCATCATACGTAGGTTTAGACTTTTGCTCCTTTTCACAAGCATAACTGCTTGTTCGTCTCACTACCTGTCGTTCTTCGACATTATCGTCTTCATCACCATCGTAGAATGATAATCGGTTAATGCGCACCACGATTGTTCTGGCCTTCGAGAGTTTATGAATCCAATATACCACTTCGTGATCCTTTCTATAATGTCGTTGCAGCGTTGGTGAGAATCCACGCCACCGTCTGAGATCATATAGCAAGACCCGGCCGCCCTTGAAAACCAGAATTCTGCGCCTTGATGTCATATCTGGTCTTCATCTGATCGCTTGCGATCTTGATGTTATTTTTAACGTCTCCATGGATGTCAAACATCTTGCACTTGAACTTCCCGACGTAGTTCTCACCCACGATGTCTTTTCCGGGTTTACACCTAAACTTAATGTCACCTGATAACGATTCTTACGTCTGAGCATAGCACGTATAGATGTCTGCCCAGTGCTCTCAAGAACTGCAGATCGGTAGTCCAATAAAAATAGATGTAACTCAGTTTCTCTAATGCTCGGAGACTACATTGAAAAGGTATTTGTCCAAGGTGCGGTTGTTGTGCTTTCCCATACCATCTGATTGTGGGTGCAATGGTGTTCTTCAAGTCTTCCTAATTTCCAGCAACCAGCATACTTCTTAGAATAACGCTGACTCCAAATTTCTGCTATGATCGGCATGCAACTCTAAAATACAGAAAAATTCCGTTAACAGTACATCAGCGGCGGTTAGAGCTTCTTGGTTTGGTATAATTCACTTCGGCCCACTTTGTAAAGTAGTCCATGGCTACCAAGATGTACTTATTCCCGTAACCACTCTCACAAAGGAGCTTCCCATGTTGAACCGCCCTATTGGAACTTTCCAGCTGACACTTGTGGCACCAGTTTCAGTCTATCCAGTAAAATTTTTCTTTGACCCTTTCACAGTTTTCTTAATGTTAAAGTGTTCCACTGAGGTCCAATTATCTAGATATCCTAACATCTCTGACACTAGTTATATAAGAACTACCACCTGAAGCGCATTTACGGATCCATCTCCATGTTGCAAGGATCTCACCAAGATCCCATTCTCTACTTCAAGTAATACAATTTTGCCCAGTACGACTTCAGGATGCTACTCAGCGGACTAATGTCCTGCCAGGATTGTCGTTCTCCTCTACCTTTCCAACACAGAATAATAAGTAGATCTTTGTCACTCTCGTGTTCAGTTTGCAACTGTAAAGACTGCCAATCGTTATTGATCACAGTAGTCCGACAAGTAGATCACATTTAGTTTTTAACCGTAATCAATGGCTACAATCTTCAAGACAACGGCGTCCCGAAAGCCATTCGCATTACGATGACGTATACCGTCACGGTTTTTCGTATCGAAGTCATGCTTCAGCAGTCTTTCTATCCATCGAGCGATTTGCGCGTTGGTGTTTATAAACTATAATATCCACTTTAGGGCTTTGTAATGGTTTTTTATGTGAAATTTTCACCCGAACAGGTACTTATAAAAGTGTCCTACAGATTTTACAACATCCAGCAGTTCTCTTCTTTTACCGCAATAATCCTATTCCGGCTTCAAGAGCTTCTTACTGAAGTCTTGTATCTAGGATAGTACGCTTCCGATAGCGACATTGCTTGCGTCCGTATCCATGACCAATTTAATTTGCCTTCTGGCCGAAGGTAACTTAAGATCGGAGCCGTTGTCGATAAATGCCTTAGCTCTTGTAACGTGTTTCGGCAATCTTAATCCCAAACGCAATCATGTCTTTTTTCAGTCAGTTTGGGCAAGGTCCTGGCATATTCACAAACCTGGAAACGAATCTTATATGATTATGTTCACAACCCCTGATGTTTGTCATTTGGAACCGTCCATCTATGCAAATACTGCCTGCATGCTTAGATTGTGCGATGCGGATGGGGGTTTCAAGGGCAGAATACAGGCAAATCAACTTGTATTCGTTTGAGTTTGGAATTTCCGCTACTAGAGAGTGTTGTATTCTTTTGCCACGAGTCAGGCAGCTGGAATGGGCTCATCACTGGTTTTATCCCTTTGACGCCATTGCAGTACTCAGTCCTAGAGTGATTGAGATGTAAACATTATGTGCCGTATTCATTTGTTTTTGGTTAACACACTGATAAGATGAAATAATACTCTTCACTTTTATGTAAAGCCCAAATGATAATTTTAAATTGAGCTAGTAATTGAAAGATGGAAAATATAAGGTTCCAGACAGGATTGGAACTTGTATCTTTGGTTTTCGCGCCCCATGCGTTCTCCAATTACGCTACCAAGACGGGTGATAAAAATTGGAAAATTATACGAATCTAAACCATGCACATAGCTATATATCAACCTAACTTTTTATTATGTTTAGCATTTTTTGTCAATCATATCTGATAGTGTCGAGATTTTTGACAGGAGGAGACGCTTAAAATTACGGTTGATGACAACTACTAAATATACATATTGGATAATTACACGCAGCAAGTTGATACTAAAGCGCGGTTCATACGCTCTACCATACCATTCAATTGCGGAATTAATCGTGTTGTTAGGGTTTTTTTCATCCCCAGCAATCGGCTAACTTCTTGGAATAACACTGACTTAAGATTTTTGCCCTGATCGGCGTGCAGCTCTATATGCACTCCAAAACAGCACAACAGTTTGTTAACCAGCACGTTAGCAACGGTTGCAACTTTTTGGTTTGGTATAGCATACGATTCGGTCCACTTCGTAAAATTGTTCGTGGCTACCAAAAATTCCTGGATTCGGTCCCACGGAATGGACCAGCAATATCGAGTGTTGCTCTCTCATAGGAGCTCCCCGCGTTGTATTGCCTCATTCGAGCGTTGCTATTTCTTAATGGTGCACATAGCTGATACTTGCGGAACCACTCTTTCATATCGTCCTTGCAGCCTACCCAGTAAAATCTTGGTTGGACTTTTTCCAGAGGTCGCATTATGCTAATGTCCTAAAACCTTCAACACTTGAATCTTAGGAACCACCACCTGGTATTCTCACGGATCCATCTCCATTATACAAGGGTCGGACACAGATCTTGTTCTCTGCCTTAAGGGAATCTCTTTATGCCCAGTACCACTTTAGGGTGTTACTCAATGGGCTAATATCTTGCAAGGATGGACTTTCTCTGTCTTTTCAATCTAGAATGACACTAAAATGTTTGTTATTTTCTTGTTCTGTTTGTAACTGGCTACCAATTATCGCTGATCACCCGTACTTCGACTAACACGATCATATTTTACCTGTGCAATCCGGACGAGCATTTTCCGGGCAGAATTTGTGCAGGTCGAATTTTGCCCTGTTCCGTCGACCCTACCTATTAATTTCGGCTCCTCGTTCATGTTCTTCATTAAGCTGTTTACATAGATAGTGTATGTGCTCGAATCCGTGTTATTTTAGCTACGCTCTTCTTCAGAGCGTCATATTTGCCACAGATTCAATGCGTCGCTTGCACAACCGCCTCGAACTCTAAGGCGTGAGCCAAGGCATCGCGCAAAGTCTCTGACCGGGGCAGCCGTAGTGCTTGCTCGATCTTCTCGTCGCATATTCCAGCAATAAAAGTCTAGACTCCCACCAACTCTAGAAAGCTATCCGGTGGTATTTGATAGGCTAGTCTCACCAAGCAAGCAATATCTTCTTCAAATTTTTGCACCTTTTTGTTAGTTTTTTGGTAATGGTCTTCACTTGAGCGTGGTATATGTGTTACAAATAACAGTATCGCTGTACGTAATTTCTAGCCTTGATGTTAAGGCCGCGTGGTTTCTTTGGTCATGGTCTGGTATGGTTTCCGGAATGTTCCAGGCCCCACGTCGTAATGCAACAATTAATGCGATTGCAATTTTACTATCGCTTCAGCCGAGAATTCTCCCAGCAGCTTCGAATTGTTTGATATATGTGTGCCAAGGTAACTTTCCATCAAATGTGGGTGGTTTTACGTTAAACCTTGACATCAGTTTGGTTTCCTCGTTATTATTAAATTCTGAGACTGATACTGATGCCTCTGATTCTTGCACTGTTGGGGAGTTAATCCGTTCATCCATCCCCAGTACCTCTTTCTCTATTCTACGCGAGTTTTCTAACAATTTTTGTGAAAAATGTCGTTTCTAGTACTTTCGAGCTTTTCAATAAAGTATCTAATTTTGTAACAATTTTTGCCCAACTATTTTAGCGCTCTGGCCTAATTGCGCTGTAAAATTTTCTTGTAAATTCACTGCTGTCTCATTCAGTTTTTTGCAAGGTATTCAGCATTTTCCTTTAATTTTTCTGTAAACCTCGTGTTTGATTCTTTTAATTTTGCTGGCAGTCTTGCAACGTTTTGGTTCTGTTGTTGTACGTGTTTTTGTACGCCAGACTGTAAGTCCGTCAAGAAAGAATGAAATTCGCTATCCATTTCCTATTTTTGGTTATGTGTTACAGACATGCAAATAGGAATCGTTTAAATGGCTTTTCCATTACACCGCTACAGCTGTTACCAATATAGCAAAAACTCTAAATGAACAAATAATAGTTTTTTATTTTCAACTTATTTTACAAGCCTTTTCAACAATTTGTAGCGACAGTAAAATTTTCTAAAAGCTCAGCATTTTATATATAGCTAATTGGTAGAAGTACAAATATTATCTTCTTAAAAGTACGATGCTATCTTCTTAATTACTTTATATTCAAGCACTATAATTAAATATCCAGGCACTAATTATTAATTTATGTAATCACTACAGCAATTTGTATCACACGGGATAATGTATATCAACAGTAATTTATATCATTTATGTACTACTACTTTACTTTGTGTTACGACTTCCAGAACTTTTAATTAGACCTAATATTGTAATCAAAACTTTCATTAGAATTCATATCTAAGCTTCAATTAGAACTCTGAACTAACTACGGTTATCACTACAATTTATATACATATTTAATTGTACCACTTATTTTTAGAACCTTCTCAGATTTCCGATTTTAATCTAAATAACTTTTAAATGCAAACCTATCAATCAAGTTCATCTGAAAAATGTGTTGCCGCTGGACCGATCAATCATCTTTTATGTACAAATGCTTCGTTTAAGTTCTAATGTAATTATTCTGGTCAAAGACAGACAACCGGCGCTACAATACGCACAATATTTTTGCAAAGCTTTCTGGCGAATTTGATGAATTTTGTTCAAATTCTTGTCGTACATCTATTAGTCAGCGTGGGCGTTTTTTGTATGTTTGTTGTGTGCCTTGTAGCGGTGCGACGTTTTGCATGGATGGGTGTAGTGAGTCGTCTATTGTTCGGTACGTTTTTATGGCGTTTGTTCTACAGTGTTTGTGTACTGTGGGAATGTTTAAGTCGTTTCTGATTGTGTCGTTTCTGACAAACCACCGGGCGCCGTTAGTCAGTCTGAGGATAGTATTTTGGAATGCCTTTAGGTGTCGTTCGTTTGTGTTGAATAGGTATGTCAGCCATGCTTGTGAGGCGTAATGGTCTGATGTGAGTTTTGTATATTCTGGTCCGTGTCTCTGTCGCTAGTTTGTTGTTAAAGGTCAGCATTGGATGTAGGTAGTATTTGATTTTTCTTGATTCTTTCGTGTGGGTCTGGTCTAGGTGTTTTTGAAAGCAGATGTTTCTGTCAATAGTGACTCCCAGGTATTAGATGGTGGTCTTCCACGGCAGTCGCTGCCCTTCAAATGGTGGCGGAGGATGTCGGTGTAGTCTGTGTCGTGAGAATAGTATGGCTTCGGTTTTGTCCACGTTGATTTTGATTCTCCATCTTCCCAACCAGCCGGGTAGGGTGTCCAGTTGGCGTTGTAGTCTTTGTGTGGCTAGTTTGGGGTGACGTGCAGTAGTTATGAATATAGTGCGTCGGTGTAGTCTGCATTTAACGTTGTCGTATGTCCTGTATGTAGGCGTTGAACAGAGCCGCTGAGAGACATCCGCCTTACGGAACTCTAGCCGTGATAGGTACTACGTGCGATAATTGTCCGTTTACTCTCACTTGTAGTTTTCGGTCTGTGAAGTAGCTGCCGAGTAGCTGTATATATTGTAGTGGTACTTGGTGTATGGTCACTAGTTTGTAAAAGATTTCTCTGTGCCATACCTTGTCGAATGCGTTTTGTATGTCCAGAGATACTACTGTCGTGACGTGTACTTTGTTGTAGTTCTCTGCAATGTGATCTATAACGTGTATTACTTGTAGTGTGGTTGAGTGATTTTCTGTGAAACCAAATTGTTCTTGTCGGTCTCGTAGGTGATGTTTCAGTTTTTGTAGTAGTAGTCGTTCGAATATCTTGGATATCGCGAGTTAGATTTTAGGTCTCTTGGAGCGACTTTTTAAAAGCTTCTTCCAAAAACTCTTCTAACAATTTTATTTAAAACAGATATTATAATGGAAATTAACAAATGGCTGCGTTATATTCATTAACGCTTTTAACAATCAAAAATTACTTTTAATTACTTTTACTAATTAATTTTAATTAAATTAAATTTGAGTACCTTGAACAACCAACAATGTTAAAGTTGTGAAGCTCGAGACTGGCTGGCCATCTTGAGCTCCTGAGAGTATTTATGTTGTCCCTGCCCCTCACATTGCTTCTGGAAACTTGCAGAGCTCATGTCTGCTATTTTCTTTATTCATTTATACAATACAAAGTAACAATCTTAATTTTAACTATAAGTTTCTTACAGTCTATTGTGACCTGCACCTGCAGTGTTGAGTCTGGAGTACTATGTAATCACATCAGTTCTGATGTCTGGTATATGAATTTCCATTAACCTTTTGTAATTTGTCCTTTAATTATACATTGTTGCATCTAACTTAAGTTTTAATGATTCTATTTAATTATACATATATATTGATTTGGGTGATATGTAACTCGCGCTGAGAAGCGATATCGGTCGGTAGTGTGACGGGTTTTCCCTTGTTCTTCTGGTTTTGTGGATCATGATTGTAATTGCGGTCTTCCATGCTGCGGGGTAATGTCGTTGTAGGAGTATGCTATTGAATAGTTTCGTGATGTATGCTAGTGTGCATTTCGTGACATTTTTGAATGCTTGGTTTGTGATGTTGTCTTTCCCAGGTGCTCTTCTGTTTCTGTTGCTGAGAATTGTTTCTTTTGTGTCTTTTGGTGTTATAAGTGGTATGTGTTCTTCTGGATGCGTTTGTAGCAGTTTGTCTATAGTTTAGTTTATTTGTGTTTTATGTCGCTGGTGTGTTGTTGGATTCAGTAAGTATGTTTCTTGTAGTGTTGGGGCGTATATGTTTGCCTTTTTTTGGGCGTTGTAGGTTTTTCCGTCTGGTCCGTTTAGTGGTGTGTTAGTTAGTTGATGTCTCCTTATGAGTCCTCGAGAGCATTGTTGATATGTTCCGTCCGCTGTTGCGTATTTTGTTCATCTAGTAGAGTTTTGAGTACAGCTTGTGTTGTTTTTAGTTGGGTTTTAATGACTGGGTCCCTCGTTATCCGCCATCACCGGACTAACTTCCTTTTCTGTTTGATGATGTCGCGAAGGTAGTCAGGAAGTCGTGGTCCGTTAGTGTTACGGATTCTTTTCGTAATGCTGTAATTTAGTGCTTCTTGAAGTGTATTGGTGATGTATTCTGTGGCTGCGTCAATTTGTTCGTGTGAATCGACGGTCGGGTTTCCAGGTGTTATTTTGTGTTGTAAGTACTCGTTGAACTTTCTCCAGTTTGTTGATGTCACGGTGTTAGTCTTCTCTTGTGTATGTGGCGTTGTGTGTATTGTAGTTATTATTGGTAGATGGTCGGAGTTCAAGCCTTCTATGACTTCTGTCGTGAAGTTGTAGGGCATGTTTTTGACTAGTGTGATGTTGGCTGATGATCTGGGTTTAGAGATACTCTTGGTGGTGTGTCTGATCCAGTGATGTCGAAATCTTTTCCCAGTGAGTGGGTACAAAGTGTTAGTCCGTTGTGATTGTTTATTCTGGAATCCCATGTAGTGTGTTTGGTGTTTAAGTCGCCCGTGATTATTGTAGCGAGGTCTCCTAGTGTTAGGTTGTCAATGTTTTGCGTAGATAGTGTTCTGATTGGGCTACGGTATACAGAGATGATTCTCAGTAGTTTCTCGTCTGCGTTGATTTTTACCCCTGCAGCATCTAGCTGTGTTTGTAAAGGGTCTAGTACGTGATGTGTAATTCGTCTGTGAATAAGTACAGCTACTCCTCCACTTGATACATGCCCTGGTTCGATAATCCTGTCTTTTCTGTTATTTGCATAGTTGGCTCTTTTAAGTGCGTAGTTGTGATTTAGTTTGGTTTCTCCGAGTAGTGCAATGTCGATGTTGAATTGGGTGAGAAAGTGTCGTAGTTGAGTTAGTTTGTCTTTGATTCCGTTGGCGTTCCAGGAGAGTAGTCGCAGTTGTCGTCGTGTTCGTTGCTTATCCATTAAGCCTCGTGAAGATGTCGCACAGTCCCTTCAGGAGAAACGGTATAACAGGTTCCCCAGCATTGTAGGTCGATATGAGTCTTTGTGTCTATTGTAGTGCCTTGTTTAGTAGTTTATTGATGCTGTTTTCTTGGTAGGTGTTTGTAGGGGAGTGACTACTTCAGGTGTTGAAGCTGCTGGAGTAGTCCTTTCAGTGGTGTGTGGTTTTGTTGTGGAGGTTGCGGAAGTTGTCATTGTCGTCTTTTTTGTTTGCTTGTTAGTAATAGATTGTCTGCGCCTTCTTTTCTCTCGTTTTTTGGAGCACAGTCTATGCTTACGTAGATGGAGCTGTGGGGTTCTGTGGGACGTGCGTGCTGGAAGTGGTTGCAGTAACCGCTTCTGTCGGTGCCTCCTGTGGGATCTTGCGCGATCGTGTTTTCTTGTTTCGGTTAACTCTAGTCCAGTCTTCCTCTTCGTCTGTGTCGGAGCTGTAGGATGTATTCTGTGCCAGTATAGGTGCTGGTGGTTCTTCTGTTCTAGTAGTTGTTGGTAAACAAGACAGTTTATTTAATTTGCGGGGTGCGGTTCTCTACAGTTTGCACACGTCGGTGTCGTTTCCCGTTTTTTGATGCATTCAGAGGGGTGATGTTTTTTGCTACACTTAATGCATGGTTTCTGGCGGACAGTGCGTGCTGGAAGTGGTTGCAGTAACCGCTTCCGTCGGTTTTGTCGATGCTTCCTGTGTGGTCTTGCGTAAACGTATTTTCTTGTTCCGGTCGACTCTGGTCCAGCCTTCCTCTTCGTCTGTGTCGGAGCTGTCTGGTGTGGTTTGTGCCAGTATAGATGCTGGCGGTTGGTGTCTCCTTTTTCTGTTCCAGTAGTTATTGGCAAGCTGGACGGTTTCTGTAATTTGCGAGTTGCGGTTCTCTACAGTTTGAACATGTCGGTGTCGTTTCGCGTTTCTTGATGCATTCAGGGGCGTGATGTTCTTTACTGCACTTAATGCATCGCGGTCTGTATCAACAGTTTAGAATTGAATGTCCCTAGCGTTGGCATGCGAAGCAACAAACATACAGGGCGTATTTAAGGAAAAAGTACTCGAATATCATACAACTATTAGAGTTGTTGAAAAGTGATTATTATGTGAAATGAGAAAAAATGTATGATAATTATCTGTAAAAATTAAAACAAAATAATAGCGTAAATAAACTAAGGCCAAGTTGATCAAGGCGATGGATGTTTTTGGAGTTTAATAAACGACATTTCATACGCAAAAGCCCAATAAATTTAGTGTGAAGTTGTTATTGAAAAACCTCCACACACATCTTACTTTAATCCTTCTTCAATCATCTGAGAAATACCTCAGGCAGAAAGGTTTAAATAATAGTCTCAACTATTTTAAAATGTTGAACTAACTGGCGTCACCTTTGTTCAGCAATTCCTAGAACCGATGGTCATAAAATCCAAAGAAATAAAAATTTTTGCTTTTAAACTGGAATGTAAAGTAGGTTCAGGAAATATAAAAGACGTCAAATAATAGTACAGGTAGGTAACTTTCAGTCCCAACACTAATATTTACGACCCTTCATACTTTAAATAGTTTAGAATTTCTCGGACTTCATCCTTTTGAATCACCTTTGAACCGAGTAATGCGATTTATGGGCGCAAGAATTCCATTCTTTGCCCCAGTCGAAAAGTGCAGGTAAATTTTTGTACTTGCACTAAGTAGGAAACGATAATTAACAGGTTATAAAAGTGGCTATTGTATTATCAAGTATCCACTAAACCAAATAAGGAGTGCATCTTCAACAAAAACAATAAATGCTTTATCCGTTCTGGGAACTTGTACCAAGCGATTCTTAAATGCCGCTTAACTCATGTTAATAGTGTTCGTACCGTTGTAAGGTATCTGTGTAACTGCCCATTGTATTTACAAGGCGCGAAACAATATACGTTCATGCTACTTGAACCTTCTAAGGTCAGCATTTATTTTTTTCGGGATGAAGAGAAAAGTTCCTGTAGTTAAATTTTTTTTAAAAATTGGAAGCGCTTGGGCTTGCGATAGTATTCAATTTTGCAAAGAAAAAACTGGCGTGTAAATTCTCTGATTTTTATAATCAGGAACGTTGTAAATAGCCCAGTAAAATGACAAAATATGGAGGAAATAATACTGACTGGGCTGAAACTTTGTAAACAGGCTTGTTTTAGGGTACTATTTAACATATTAAAAGTACCCCATGTCTAGACGCTACGTTACGAGCAGGAGAGAGTCCAAAAGGTCCAAAAATCAGTTTATTGCAAATAGCTCGGAAAATATCAACTTTGCGGATATTTATATTAATATTAAAATTGTAGCTTACAAAATTTTGTACAATTTCGTTTTTTGTTCAAGTCTGTACGACCAAATGGAGCAGAGATATAATTTTTTTAAACATTGGTAGTTTTGCGACGCAACGAAAACGCGTACGCGTGTCGCGCGTTTTTCACTAATATCTCGAAAATGGACTCTTAAATCGAAAATATATTAAATAAAAGTTGTAGAGAATCTTAATTACGAACAATATCGTGTTTTATTCATTTCTGTACGGCCCAAATTTGCCGAGTTATTAATTAATTAAAAGACTCTTTTTATGTTGATAGTGGATGTTTTGCATGTAAAAATCAGTATTAACTCTGAAAGTATAGGTCGTACACATATAGTATGTGTAACGAAAGTAGAAGAGAATAAAATTTTGAACATGTTGATGTATGCATGAATCCATCTTGGTAAAGATAGCTTGATGTTAAGAGCAAAAAACATGAAAAAATATCATTTCTGAGTGCATTTTGGAAAATAACTTTTTTCGATTGGTTGAAGGCAGTAATGTTATGTATTTTTCTTGAAGATATTTTAATTATCTTTAAAATGAGAGCTTTTTTCATTGAAACGTTGACGAGTTACAGGCGTTTAAATATTTAAGAAAAATAATCAATTTTGTTAAATTAACATTTATATTATATATATATATATATATATATATATATATATATATATATATATGTATATAATTAATTTTGGGTTTTAGGTCAGCAGAATTGAAGAGTTCTCTTTTTTTTATAAACTCAAGCTTTCGGAAATTTATTTTTCCATTTTCAAGAGTACTAAAAGTAAATACAAATGAATTAGTTACGTGAACAAGGTTGACTAATAGCTAAAAATTATAATTAACTGATACATACTAAAGTGAGATAAGTTACAATTGGACGATCAATAATAATGTACAGTGTATAAGGGTATGGTATAATTAAATTTAAAAATAAAAATAATAATAATTATATCATCAAAAAGTGGGTGCTAGCGTTACAAAAGGTGCAGTTACTACACGATACAGTCTAATGATAGAATGGTACTTGGGTAAGCGAATCGAAAAGCTTAAGTAGTATACGTGAAGTGTAGTGGTATGAAAGGTTAAGTTTGGTCATGACAATTATCCGGGTAGAAATATTAAAAGTGGTTGCCGAGATTTGGATAGTGAGTGGGGATCAGTTGTATCCAGGCACAATCACGAAGTATATGGACACAACGACGAGGGTTTTTGGTACACATCTTCAGAGTTAACGATGGACGAAGCCTACTCCAGGTAAAGAAAATTAATTTCTTGCTTTCTGCATGAACATTTGTGTTGATATTTTGCGCTTGAGTGTTTTGACTTATTGGGGGGGTGTATTTTATTACCATAAAAACTCATTTAAAGGGGTGTATGTACAGGACAATTAATATTGATTATTTAAAAATGTTTATTGATGATATAAAAATGTTGTTGTAAGGAGTAAACGGGTCTTTAGCTTTATTTTAAATAAAAATGCGAGGTTTAAAAGAATTTAGAGTAACTGGGTTATACTAAGCTCAAAATAGACCAGATTAAAAATCAATTTATGGTTGCACGACGGGCCCATCTACTCGTCTAAAAGAAAATTGTTGAAATACATTAAAATCATAAAATTTTAAAAGGTTTAAAGATTGAGATGGTAACAGTTTTTATCAAACTGTATGTACCAATGTGTAAATATTTTCTTAATAATGGAAACTTGTTAATATGTGTAAATAAAAAGGTTGTATGTCTTGTTGCATTATTTGAGTGGTAATTTCATTTGACTGTGTTTATGGGAAAGGAATGTACTTAGGATAGTAGGTATCCAAGAAGAAGCCGGTTTCTGAGCTAGCCAGGGTGTGCAGAAATAAGGAGGCGTTCCAAAGGAATAGTAAGAATTTTTTTATTTTTATTTTCAGAAAATTTTGTCGGCCCGACGACCAAAGGGGCAAGAATTGGTTTTAGATCCACTGCAATATGTATTTATATATATATTTTTTACTGTGATAAGGGGTTGTTTAAGGGTGTATTTTATAGCAATGGTCGTTTAGTAACCATAAATTATAATAGGAAGCAGAAAACTGCATTTATTTAGTGAAAAATTGAGTAATTGGGATAGTTTCTAAATAGTAGGTATTTAACACCCTGTATATAGAGTATAAGTAGTTTTAAGCGACGCAAGTAAGCACATCTTATAACAATAGGACGCATGGTGAGCATAGAAATAAGTAATACATACATTAGGTAAATAGCAAATATTTAACACCCGGTATATAGAGCTTTAGTAATTTTACGTAATGCAAACAATGATATTTTTCAGTAGAAGCACGCGTATTTAGAAGTAAGTATAGTTTATGTAATTAAACACGTATTCAAAAGAATTCTAATCAGTTATGATAATACGGACATAAGAGATAAAACTTAACAAAGCCTTCGGTAAGTGCGTAGAAGCAATTAACATTTTGATAAGTAAAGGTAATCAAAGATGCGTAAATAAACATGAAAATCGAAATTCAGATTGCATGAGGTATTTTTGTATAATATGGAAAAGCGATTATTTACTCAAAACACCGCATGGTCTGATAACAAAGCGTCTGTAGCAAACAACCATTACTCAAAAAGCCAAAATGTTACATCAGAAACCCACTTTAAGTGTAAGAAATACAAAGACCTCATTGGTTAAGACTAGTAAGCCAAGCCCACATAGAAAGGGGGATCTACCCATATATTAACAGCGAGCAATGATAACGGAGCACAGTTTCAACTCAACAAAGGCAAACTGCGTTACTCTAAATCTAAGAGTAACGCGTAATAGTAATATTTTATAGTAAAATTGTTTAGTGACAGATAGTGCTACGAACATGAAAATTTCTATTGCCGATTAACGGCTCTAAGTTTGATGACAATAAATCTAAGTTTGACGATAATAATCCAGAGGGGGACGACAATAATTCTAAGTTTGACGAGAATAATTCGAGGTGTAATAATATAATAAATTTGAGGCCGATGGCAATGATTCAAATGGGTGTATAATAAATTCGAGGGTGACGACAATAATTTGAGGCCGATGGTAATGATTCAAATGGATGGTATAATAATGCAAGGAAAATTCTAATTGATGGTATAATATTTTAAAGCGTCAATAATTTTTTGAGAAACAATAAAGAAGCACAAAGTAAACAGACCAGGTTAGATCTTATTAGTTTTAAAACAGTTTTTTCTATTTGAATTTGAATATTGAATTAATATAAACTTGTGTAACAGAGTCAGCAACGAACTTTGCATACGTTGAAAGTACGTAATATAATAAAGGGGTTTTGAACGTTCCAGGCTTCTTTGATAAAAAAAGTAGTGTTTGGTGACTTTAGATTGATTGCAAAGCATATGATTTTTGAGATAAATAAGACTTACAATATTGATTGATTGAAAAGTGTATTTTAATAATTTTCAAAACCTGTACATAATATTTGTTTTTATTATATGGAATTAATTAACTTCATTTTATAATTCAAATAAAAGCTAGCCGTGGCAGAATAATAAAATTAGTGGTAGTGAAATTTGATAATTTAAACAGAGAGGTGGAGTTATAAGTAGAATACCGAGTACGGCGTTATCATATCAAGTATTTATTGGTCGGCACAACGACGGGGTTCGAGAGTTCCAGTTAGTACATAGCAATATATATATTGCTGTGATATAGCCTGTCGATCGATGCGCAATTTTTTTATTGCTGTGATATGTTCCTTTAATAACCTATGACTCCTTGAATTTGTTGCCTCGGATAGCTCAATCTATCAAACACAGAATGCCCTACTTCACAACAATATTGTTTAACCCCTTTTATTTCTATCTGTTAAAATAATTTAAATGAATCAATCCAAAAATTACACAATATAATGATCGATAATATGTACAGTTTTTATATCGATGACTTATTGATTTGTTCAACATTCAAAAATTAGCACCTGAATAAAATATTAACATTTATTTTTTCACCAAATTCTCTGAAAGCGAGCAAAAATATCTCTGTAATTACTCTTAAGCATCTTTTGAACGTTAAAACGATGCTTTATCTATTTTTCAAAATCTCAAATGGCCTTTTTGTTAACCCTTACAGATATTTGATATATAGAAAATATTAAAAGTCTTTTACTAATAATAAATAAGGTTTCTAATCTGTGTTTTCCTTGTTTGGCACTGCCTCTGAATATCGGTGGTCAGCACCCCTTGATTGTTACAGCTTGACTTGCTTCACTTGTTGGCCAGAATGATTTATTAATGGTTGCTTGAATTTTTTCCTCGGATTTTTGGATTAACTCTGAGTATCTTGTAGTCCAATTTAAGTACCTTTACGTTTTATAATATTTTTTGAAGTATATTTAGATATTTAATTAAGACGGTTAATTAGACGTATATTTGGACATTTAATTAGACGTATAATTTTACGTATGATTGGAGGTAAGCGTAAAACGGCACTTTTCGTTGCATAAATTGGCACTTTCTACTTTTCACAATTTCAATAATTTATTGACTTTTACTAAGTTTCACTTGTACGTAATCTTTCACTTTAAATTGACGTGGTGCGTGCCTTGTTGAAGAGATACTGCCTGTTTACGATTTCCTTATGGTATTTATAGACTCCTCCTACCACGTTTTAATTGGTGTGTTTGTTAATCAAGGCTTGTACTTTTTGCCTATCTTTGTAGAACTCGGTATTTCTCAAAATTCCCTGGTTTTAATTGTTGTTCCGCCATTCAATCTCGCACGTAGACGTTCAATATTTTACCGTAAATTCAAGTAACAATAAAAAAAGTCTAAGAAACTTTAAGAAGACTGGGAAAAGACTGCGTAAATATTTAGTAAAACTAAAAAGTATTTAATTATTGATTAAACGGGGTCAAATTTGAAAACTAAATAAATTTATAGTACTAGGGAGAAATCCGAACAAAAATATTGGTGTAAATCTACGCAAAGAAGCACAAAACAGAGGATTGTTTTAAGCATTGAATGAAGCAACTCAACTGAAAGTAATCCTGGGGCACTAACCCACAGCACGCAGTAGCAGGTCTAGAGTGAACAGAGAAAGACGCACAAAAAAAACTACAGGTTAGAACTATCTAGCATAAAGCATTATTTTCTCTTTATTTTGAACATTGACTATATTTATTATACCTGAATATTTTATGTAAAGAGTCAACAAAAATTTTTTTTATACGTGAAAATTTACGTAAAAAGGGGAAAGGTCTTGAACGTTGAAAGATTCTCTAGTAGAGTACAGTGTTATTTTTGCTAGCTTTAAAATAAGGAAAGAGAGCTGTAATTTTGGGGATAAACAATTTAAAAATTATTTGATTCATGGGTTTATTTTGTTGTACAGTAAAACATATTAAGCTGTGAAGTGTATATCATTCTTTTCTTTTTTATTATACAAATATTAGTCGATTTCGTTTTTCTCATTCAAAGCAGGAAAAGTATTAGATGGGGGGGGGGAGATTATTTGTTATCATAACGTTGTGCACTCTGTGTGAATTAGACTGAGCTAGTCGAGACATTTAAATTTTAAGATATTAAAAAATACAGAGCGGTGGCGGTCAGCAGGAGACTTTGCTTCTTTCATGGCTCTCAGCTCTGTATCTTTTAATATCCTAAAATTTAAATATGACTCGGCTAGCTTAGTCTAATTCACACAGAGTGCACAACGTTACGATAACAAATAATTTACCCCCTTTTTATCTAATACTTTTTCTGCTTGAATGAGAAAAACGAAATCGATTAATATTTGTATGCTGAGAAAGAAAAAAATTATATACTTTTCACAGCTTAATATGTTTTACTGTATGATAAAATAAACCCCCGAATCAAATAATAATAATTTTTAATTTGTTTATCCCCAAAATTATAGCTCCCTTTCCTTATTTTAAAGCTAGCAAACATGATACTGTACACTACGGGAAAATCTTTGAACGTTCAAGACCTTTACCCTCTTTACGTAAATTTTCACGTATAAAAGAACTTTTTGTTGACTCTACATAAAATATTCAGGTATAATAAATATAGTCAATGTTCAAAATAAAAAGAAAATAATGCGTTATGCTAGATAGTTCTGACCTGTAGTTTTTCTTGTGCGTCTTTCTTTATTCTCCCTGGATCTGCTACTGCGTGGTGTTGGTCAGTACCCCAAGACTACTTTCACTTGAGTTGCTCCATTCAATGCTTAAAACAATCCTCTATTTTGTGCTCCTTTGCATAGATTTACACCAATATTTTTGTTCGGATTTCTTGCCAGTACTATCAATTTATTTAGTTTCCAAATTTGACACCGTTTAATCAATAATCTAGTATTTTCCTAGTTTACTTAGTATTATCCAGTTATTCCGTAGTCTTTCTTAGATTTACCCCGTTTTTTCTATTGTTCCTTTGATTTACTTAGATTTCCTTAGACTCCTAAGTTATGATTATTTAAATTTAATTAATTAATAAACTTTTACTCACGTTTCCCAGCACAACTTGTCTCATATATTTCTCACTATTATTTACTTTAAAATTTTCTAACACCACTTTCACAAATATTTAATTAGTTAATTTTAATATTCACTCTTGACTACAAGTGATGTGAACTGTGCTCAGTTTGAATAAAGACTGCCTGCTTATCAAATTCGCGTGTTATATAAGCAACGCTTCTATCCAAAATTTATTGGTTATCAATGTTGTTTGTTCAAAGTTTACGACCAGCCATAGGGTGTTTTGAAAACTTTTGGGCTTTTACAGGTATACGGCTGATAATAGTTCGCCGGAACGATGTCTTGGTGACGTAGAATACCAGTGGATTTCTATTACGTATTTATTCGTGACCGTCGGTTTTGATGTTGTTACAGGAATTTCTTATTCGCCTTGGCAGTAATTTAACTTATAGCTTTTATTTGTCTAGAAAATACTTTGGGTTTTGTATAAACCGCATGCAGAAAATCACGTACATAAAATAACGTAAATTAGGTGCCGGATATGGTATGCCGGTGGTACTATTCCAGAAACCGGGGTACAAATCTTGGTATGCATCTTTAGCCCAAATGGGCGGCACTCGCAATTTACAATGTCGATTGCTACTTTCATCAATATGTGAAATGTAAAAATGACTCCAGTTGTTCCTATCGTCGCAAGGACATCCAGCTTCCAGCCCAGGAAATGTTCTGGGCCAGAACAGTATTAAGAGGGGAGGAGGTGGAGGAGAAGTGTATCAGTAATTAACAAGTATATAGAACACTGGAAATTACACTTATTCGGTTTTCACTAATGTGGTCTCATATTCAGTTAGCGATAAGAAAGGATGATTCATAGGTATCATATTACAATCATATCTGTCTAGCGAAAGGAATGACAATAAATTTAATGACTCATACTCAGGTGTCTTCTCGATTTAACTCGAATAAAGGATTATTGTGTATAAGAGCAACTCTGTGGCGATTGATCACTATTAGTTTGAATTCCGTTCTAATAAACGTTGGATGTGCATAAATTAATGTAAATATAAATTGGCTTACGTCATATAAATGTGTTTGATAACTAAATTACCGTAGGATTAGTGCTACAACAGTGTTTAATTCATAATATTTAGAAAATTAAATTAGCTCTTACAAATAGTATTTAATCTAGTGCTAATGTAAACAAGACTGTAAATATTTGGGATTAAACTTGTATTTATTGTAAATAAAAATCAAAAAGGACATTTAGACAATTTGTTACAATATGTTAAATACTGTTTTAGTATAAGTTGTAGAGGATTGAAGGTTATAGTTTAAAATTTAAACTGCGTCGAACGAATTTTATGAAGCTATCGAAGAGAAAGAAGCATAGTGGTTTAATACTCGAAAGGGCTACAGTAAGAAACTTTTGAAGATATTTGCTTAATGCGGTAAGAAGATCTGTACAACCTAAATAAGTTTTTTGTTTCTTGTAGTGCATATTAGGGTAAACTATAAGTGTAAGCCTCGTATTTTTATACTGATGTATAGTTTGAAAAAGTATGGAAAAACACCACAATCTCAATTCCTATTTTTAAAATGGTATTGGTCTGTCTAATATTTGGATTACCAAGAAAGAAACAATCTCGTTGTCACGTGTACTGATGTACTTATCCTATTCATTTTACAGGTTTTGCAATTCCTCCATTTAAACATCTCCTACTGTCCCTATTTAAATTTCGAAATTGTCGAATTAAAGTTCTGTGAACGTTAAAATATTTATGCAAATATATATCTTACCATTAATAACTTAAAAACTATATCCATATTTTAAATATTAATTGCTCCATTAATTATACTTTATTTTAATTTTATATGTTTCTACCTACTCTTCAGATGTGAAACTTTAAAACTTATTAATTTCTAAAAACGCACACACGGTCTTTTTTAATGAACTTGATCTTATAATTGACTGTTATGTTAATTTGAAATTTAATAAAAAATTAAACTTTCTTATTTACTACTTTTGGTGTAATAATTAATGAGTTTACTTCACTTGTTACAAAATATTTGTTACGTGTTTATTAACCTCAGGTGTTCCAGTCACGGTTTAGGTTTTAAATTAATCAAAGTGATCTACTTTCAGACGATAAGATTAGTAGGACTACCTTCGTGAGTTGTTGAAATTTCTACGCGTGTACGTTTGTACCTTTCTTATTTTATTATTTCAACAAGGACCTGTTAGTTCCCAAACAGGTACGGGCATGCAAACTCGAGATACCCGAGTTCAGCTATTTGGTCAACAACCCTTATCTTCCAACAGCACTCATCTAGTCAACCATCCGAATGCGCTCGCCCCAAGACACCAACAGGTCTATATTCAGACTTTAGTCACCTCGTCACATTTTGTCCAACTATACACATTCATTATTGTTTCTACTCGCCCGGGCACACAACCCACGTATGTCTGGATACCGTCGAACCAAACTCGTGTCCTCCTCCTTTTCACCCCATCGAGTATAGTCCCATAGTATATTTCTAGCTTCTTTTACTCCTACTTCTGTCTGATATGGACCGGTTATCACATAAACTGACCACATATGCACTTGTGGTGTTTATCCGTGCCCAAGGGCAACTTCCTCAACTGATGAAAGATATGATTTGCCAAAGCAAGAAAACACAGACTCCAGGAGGGTACAGCAAACAGCTCAAAATCCCGCCCCACTAGGGTGGGCTTTGGATTCTGGAAGGCGAGAGGCAACGTGATACCGTTGAGTTTAAAATCGATAACCGGTGAAGCAAGCGGCATCGGCTCGAAGGTGGCTTATGTTACATCTATATTAGGAAGTAAGGAATGAAGAAAAAGCGGAACAAGATGACCTAGATAATATCACTTTGTTAAATATAGGTTTAGTTAAAAGAAAAATTACAGAATACGTATACAAAGGTCCTAATAAAATTAACAAAAGCAGTCGTAAATTTATACCCCAGAAAATGGCACAAATGGCCTACATCACAAATGACGCTGCCCAGAAAAGCAACATTAGTGAAGCTAAATAACAAACAGTTCAAAGATGTTTTGGTAACACAATCCAAGCCGTCGAAAAGGTAAAAACCACACCAATTCCACCACCAACACAAGCACTTACATACGCTGCCGCAACCACACCGAAACCTCCATCACAACATGCCCTGCTCACCAGACCGCTCTCAAAATTATCACACTCAAACCCACCTGCCCCGACACAACTACCAACGAACTATTCAAGACCATAGAGATCAACTTTTGCCCCTGACTCCCAAGTCTTAACACACAAAGCTCCCCCCCCCCTACTAAATCATCCGTTACAATAATTATCAACAAACCCACTGATATTAACCTTATCTCAAACTTGCTCGAAATTCTTACAACATTTGCCTTCTTAAACCCAAACTACTATGCTCATTATTTTCGACCTAGACAAAACAATTCCTTCCTCAGATGTTTTAACCCTCATATCTATCAAAACTCCTTGGAGCTCCTTATCGCACTAACAAATCAGAAGTTTTCATCTCTATTTACCAATTTAGATCAGTCCTAACACAATCTTATCCTCAAAGTATCACTCAAGCTCCGATTCATTTTAACCACTAATTCTCTTATTTTTGTTGGATATAAATATTGTAGAATACGGGATCTCTTTCCAGTAACTAGATTCTATCAATGTCAAAGGTATCGATAACTTGCTAAAACCTGTCATTCTTCCTCTGCCTGTGGCCGCTGCTCAAAATCCCATCTTTCCAAAGACTGCCCTATCCCCTCTACTTCCTCCCTCATCTGCCACAATCGTTCAATTATTAACTGCACCCACGACCATTCCGTTACTAGCCCTGGCTGTCCTATCTACAAACAGTCCCTATACAAGACGAAACTATGCACAGATTATGAACTATGGGCACCTAAAACATTTACAAGTGTATGAACCCTTCCAATATCCTACTAAACTCTCAACTATAAAAACCAACCTACAACTTTCCCGTGTCGGCTCACTAGAGTTCTTCCAGGTCTTTCAACAACACAACATCCAAATCGCCCTAGCATAAGAAGCACACACGAACAACAACAAAATACCTAACCTACCACCAAACTCCCGTTCTTGTATACACCCGAATCTCACAAACCAAAATTTAACATCAACTATCATAGTTACTGATCCATAGATACTTTCTACCTCGTTTCTCTTTCAACCCCACAAATCATCATCATAAAACTTTTCTGGAAGGCGGGATCCATCTACCTCACTCATACTTTCAATTCCGCATTGACATTAACAACTATTTACAACAAATCTCACATATAGTACCCTTAGTTGGTGACAAATCTGGGATACTTGCTATGGACGTCAACGCTAAATTCAATCTTTGGCACAACGACAACACTGATGAAACGAAACCTTATTAGATGAATTTATACTTCAACACCATCTCCGCAGTTAGCACTCCTACTCTTATGTCCCAACATGTGAATCCGTAAACAGTAGCATTAGCATTGACAATACACTTCCATCACAGCAGCCTCCAACCTTGTAAAGTTCTGGACTGTTTCCCTTATCCATCTATTCAGTGAACTTAATCCCATTACCTTCAAAATCCTACCAAATTTACCTTAAAAATTTATCGTAAAACCGCTTCATATTATACTTCTAAAACCAGCTGGGCATTATCTTATACAATCTAACCAAACTCTGCCCCAAAGTCCCTACCATTCCAAACACCAACACAAGTCCACACACACTTGTAGAATTAATTATCCACAATGCCCAAGCAAATTCCATACCACACGAAGTTCCTCATGGTGGAGGCTAGAACTGACAACATCGAAACATGCACTAAACTTCGTGAGACACAAACTCCGTAGAGCACGACGAAAAAACACCGACCAAACCCTATTAAGCACCTTATCATTTACACACACAACGGCCAGAAAACTATACAAACAACATAACACGGGAACAACAGTCAGGCCCTCAGATTACCTATTATAATTTAATTAACCTCAAGACAACTCATATTCTCACAACACCCAAATATTAAACCATTATGACTTTCGGAAATATGATAAGGACTCTCCTAGATTCAGCCGTTCCTTCTGCTACAATAGATGTCTCTCTACATTTGATTTTCCAATGCTCTACCCGAAGGTACTACATTGGCCAGGAATCGGAATTTTTAATTTTGCCGACCCCTTACTAGTCCAATCAAGGTAGACATCTTTAACATGCGTGACAACACTCACACATAAGAACTACAATTTACCTCTCACCCGACCCAGTGCGTATTTTTGTGAAAAATGCTCGTCTAACGCTTTTCAAGCGGTCCGTGTCGGGAACACGGGTTCTTAGGATTAGCAATCATACGCAAACTTATCTAACTCACGGAACCGCCAATAAATGTTCCATCTGAACCTCAACAAAATTTCATCAATGAGACCCTAACTTCACCAGACTTCACCCCGACACAGACATAGATATTTTTTCCATGGCTTTATAGTAAGTAAACTAAATTCAGATAAAGCCATTGGTCCTGGCCACATCACCAACCTTCAGATCCAAAAAACTTGACCCACAATCAGAAAAGCTACCCTCATTCTATTTAAGAAATGTTTTACCTCAGGCACCTTTCTTAATCCTCTAACATTTGCAAACATAGTACTTATTCAAAACTTAGCAAATCGACAGATGATCTTAAATCCTACAGACCAATTGCTCTCTTGCCCTTCCTAGGAAATTGTAATCCTAACGAAACTAAATTTCTACATAAACCAACATTCCCTCCTTTCACTCAATCAGCACGGATTCCGTCCAGGCCACAGTGCCGAACGAACGTAATATTCTTGTTCTTTGATTTTCACTCAGCCTTTAACCTACTTTGGTGACCAAACCTTCTAAATTAATTCGGAAAAATCAATTTCCCCTCAAACCTTTATTGCATTATAAAATTTTACCTAACTTCTCGAACTTCCGCTTTTTTATCCAACTTATATTCTGTCTAACCCTTAAACACAAATATCCCCAAGAACCACGCCTTTGATTGATGATACCGTTTGTAACCTATGAATCAATCCTCTTCTGGATGGAAAAGTGCCCAATACATCCACTTTTGCATATGCCGACAACATCGCCTTCCTGCCCTCCTCCACGGTATACTCTCAGTTCTCATGCTCTTCTGCCACTTGACGGCTAGTTTCCTGTCCGCCAACCTTATGCTAGCCATCTCGAGTCGGCAGTAAAATAGTAAATGCTTGGCGCTTTCTGCGCACTCGCCGCATTCGCAGTGGTCGTTTCAGTCAATTTGAATCTTTGCAGCTAGACATCAGTGCCCCGTGTCCTGTTACAAGCTACACCATCTTATGATTGAACTTAACCTTTATCTTATCTTTAGCTTTTATGCTCGGTATATTTGTGTGTCAACCTGCGCATAGCAGCGTTGTTCCACCTCTCCCCCCGCTGTTGGATTGACCTTTCTCGCTGATTTTTCTTAATTAGCGACCTTGGTCCGATAAATACAATGTAAGAAACTCCTCCTGTTGCGACTTCCTTGGCCAGTTCATCTGTTCTGTCGTTTCGTTGATTGCCGTTATATGACCTAGCCCAAAAAACTTCAAATTTCGAAACCCAAGTGCCGTGTGCGCTATTCTCCAAAGGTCCCGTTGAAGATCAGTCGAGGTGTTCATATTTCCTAGAGCAGTCAGGGCCGATTTTCTATCGCTAATGATGATGTATCCACTTGTGTTTGAGTGGTTGATGACGTACTCTATAGTTTTCCTTATAGATACTAACTCACAATGAAAGATTATGCTCTAGTCCACAATTTAGTTTGGAATCAGAACACTTTACTTTCCTCTTTATACACAACGAACATCGCTCCTGCCTGCCCATCGTTCATTCGAGAACCATCCGTATAAATTCTGATACTCGTCGCGTTTTTATCGCTTTCGATAAACTCAAACCTCTGGACATCAGCCGTATGCGCTCGTTTGGAAATAACGATTTTTTTCTCAACCTCTCTACTGAGAAGGCCAAGATTTTCAACAATTTCCCGCCCTTTTCCTATCTACGAGCCACCGATCTCTAACCTCCTTGACGACAAATTCGATTGGGAGCATCGTACTAACCACCGTCCTCGTGAAAGTGATCCTGTTCGTCTTTGCCGCTTCTACCGCAGCTACGAGTTGAACGGGCGGTTCCGTGGGGTGGTGGTATGTGTGTGACTATACTACGTCCAAGGTCCCGGATTCGAATCTCGACACGGTCCGCTTGAAAAGTGTTAGGCGAGCATTTTTCACAAAAATACACCCTCGTTCGGATGAGAGGAAAAATGGAGGTCCCGTATGTGAGTGTTCTCACGCACGTTAAAGATCCCTATCTTGCTTGGAACAGCAAGGGTTCGGCAAAATTCCAAGTTTTTCAGGTAAAAAAAAAACCCGCTTTTTGGCCAATGTATTATCTTCTGGTGGAGCATTGGAGAATCACATGTAAGGCTATGCGTTGAACGCTAGCCATTTGCCGAACTTCCTTGATCTTACAACCCTACACACAAACAGGTGCCGCATACAGCATCGCCGGTTCTATTGCTCCGCGTAGACTGCCCTCAATGATTCGTCGCTGAATCCCCAGCTTGTTTTCGCTGCTGCCATCATTTTGTTAGATATTACGCTGCCCTTACTTTTGGCATACTGCACTACTCCTTCCAATTTAATTGGTTATCTAATTTAACGCTTATTTGAATGGAATTTCTTTCCTTTCTAGCTCTAACGTAGGAGGACGTTGTCCCGATTCTGTTCCGAGATAAATCGTCCTCGACGTTGTCGTGTTGAATTTAATCTTGATCTTTTGCAACTATTCGTTCAACCTACTCAACGCCTCATTAGGTTTTGTTCGCATCTACAATAAAAATTTCGACTTGACGATCAACAGCGTATTATTCGCAAACCCAACAATAGTGCATTCTTTGGGCCATTTAACCCTATATAATCTCTCATACAACAACTTCCAGAACGTGGGACTATAGCATGATCCCTGCGGGCATCTCCTTTCCAACGTTTGCAACAAACCTTCGCCTGGATTTTTGACCTGTGCCAATCGTGCCGAGAAATAACTCTTGACCAATTACTTAGGTTTTGCGGACAATCCCTACGTTCCAACTCTCAAACAATAGATGGCCTCCAGACAGCATCAAATGCTCCTGATATGTCGACGCAATACTCTTTTGTATCCTTCGTCTAATTGATTTCTTCGACTACGAACCCTAAAGCGTCGATAGTCGACTTACCCTCTGCGAATCCAAATTGTCTTCTATTAAAACCGCCGCTGTCTGGAACAGCGCTTAACTCTGGTGGTCATAACATAGTTATTACCGCAGATTAATGATGGGTAATGCGTGACTAGCCAATTGAGATTTGGAAGGGAGAATATAAAGCTAAGTTTAAGTTGTTTTTGAAAATTATTTGGGGATGTGATGTCAGAGAAGTATCTCTAAGGATTGGTTGTTGCAAGAACAGAAGAGAGAAGAAATGATGTGACGTTGGCTTAATTTGAGGGGAAATACACCATGTCCAGTAAGGAATTGTACGGTTAATGAGTTGTATAGGGGAATGTGGGGAGATATCTCAGCGATGTTAGGGAAGCTTTCAAAGGTGTATCTGCCTGTTTGTAATGTGGGCCATGACCCTCGACAAGAATGGTACAGCAACGGTTTATTAAGAATTCAATTTTTGTTTTAGGCAGTATTTGATATTTTGCGGGGGGTATGATGAAATCGTAAAAGGTGCTCGGAGGATTTTGTTTCAAGTTGCGTATTGGAATGCATTAATTAAGTGAGAGTTCTATAGGAGCGATTAGCAGGAGAAAATTAAAGGCTACGTTAGAAACGTTTCCGTTGAATGAGGAATAATAGAGGAGAAATGATCTGATTGTGGTATAGAGCTTATTTCTTATGGACAGAGAAATCAGTGAACACCTGAAGTCTACCGTGTATCTAATTATAGGGATTACAATTGGGTTTGGGATAAGTCTGCGGTCTGCGTGTGTGATTTGTAAGATGAACATATTTTGGGTGTGAGTGATGTAGATTTAGTAGGATGATTTTTGACTTGACACGGTGGATTTGTCTGGGGATAGGTGTTATTTGTTTATAGCGAATCAAAATGCGATACAGTTGAGACCGGTTGCGCCTATGGAGGCCCGGGAGTTTCCGTGGATGAGGAAGGCGATGTCGTTGGCATATGCAGAGGTGGATATATTGAGTATGTTTCGATCCACAAGAGAGTTCATTGATAGGTTCCAAAGGGTATTATCAATCAAAGACCTGATTCTTGGGATACCCTTGTGTTAAAGGTTTGGAGACAGAATAAAAGTTCGAGGAAAGGGCGGCAGTTCGAGAAGTTAGGTAGAATTTTATAATGCAAGAAAGGTTAGAGGGGAAATTGATTTTTCCGAGTTAATTTAGAAGGTTTGGCCACCGAAGGAGGTCAAAGGCTGAGTGAAAATCGAGGAACAAGAATATTACATATTTATAGGAAGAGGATTGGGTGCTTATGATGAGTGAGCGATTGTTTCGTTCGCCACTAGAGCGTGAACGGAATCTGTGCTGCTTGAATGAAAGAAGGGAATGTTGGTCTATGTAGGAATTTAGTTTTGTTAGGATTACATTCCATAGGAAAGGCAGGAGGACGATTGGTCTATAGAATATATGGTCATTTGGGGATTTGCCAAATTTTTAAATGAGTATTATGTTTGTAGATTTTAGAGGATTAGGAGAGGTGCCTGAGGTAGGACATTTCTTAAATAGGATGCGGTGGGGTTTTCTGATTATGAAAATTTTTGGATCAGAAGGTTGGTGATGTGGTCAAGAAAGGGGTTTTATTTGAATTAAGTTTGCTTACTACCGAGCCAAGGAGAAGATCTGGGTCCGTGTCCGAGATGAAGTTTGGTGAAATGTTATTGATCAGGTTTTGTAGGGTTTTAGTGGGGACATATATTGGCGGTTCCGTGGGTTAGACAGGTTTGCGAATCACTGCTAACCTCAAGGTCCCAGGTTTTATTCTCGACACGGAACCATCTGAAAAGTGTTATGCGAGCATTTTTCACAAAAATACGTCCTGGTTGGGATGATAGGTAAATTGTAGCTCTCATGTGTGAGTGCTGTCACGCACGTTAAAGATCCCTACCTTGATTGGAACAGCAATGGTTCGGCAAAATTCAAATTTTCGATTCCTGGCCAATATAGTAGCTTTGGATGGAGCATAGGAAAATTAAATGTAGGGGGTCATATATTGTAGCAGATGGAACGGCTGAATCTGTGAGGGTCTTTATGGTTTGATGTTTGGGTGTTATGAGGATGTATTTTCTTGGGTTAGATTAAATTGTAGTAGGTAATTCAAGGGTCTAACTGTTGTTCACGTATTATATTATAATGATTTTTCTTAGTGTTGATAAGTAGTTGTTTGTAAAAATTTTTGTCCGTTGGATATGTAAGTGATAAGGTGCTTAATAGGGTTTGGTTGATGTTTTTGCGTCGTCCTCTCTGCAGTTTCTGTCTAGTGAGGTGCAGTACTTGTTTTGATGTTCTCAGTTTTGGCGTCCACCGTAAGGACCTTCGTGTGGTATGGAATTTTCTTGCTATCGGAGGAAGCTTTGTGGATAATTTTGAGGGTAATGCAATTATGGTCACTGGATTGATGGATAAGTGAAACAGACCAGGAGTTCATAAATTTGGAGGCCTCTGATGTGGATAGTGTAAGGTTAATGTAATTGCTACTGTTTACGGATTCCCATGTTGGGATCTGAGAGGAGGAGTTGTGAATGTAGAGATGGTGTTGGAGTATAAATTTTCTAATAAGGTTCTGTATTCGTTAGTGTTATCGTCGTGCCAATGAATTAATTTAGCGTTGGCGTCCATATGAAGAAATGAAGTAAATGGATTCCGCCTTCCAGTGGCGTTCTATGGTGGTAATTTGAGGGGTTGAAAGGAATACCAGGTAGGAAGCATCTATGTTAGGATCGGTGATTATGATAGCAGATGTTAAATTTGGATTTGTGGGATTCGGGTGTATATAGAAACAGGAGTTTGGTGGTAGATTAGGTAATTTCCTGTTTATTAGGTGCGGGTTTCGAGTGAGGGCGATTTGGATGTTGTGTTGTTGGAGGACCTCGAAGAGCTTTAGGGAGGCGGCACGAAAATGTTGTAGGTTAATTTGTATAGTTGTAAGTTTGGTAAGGTATTGGGGGGTTCATGTGCCTGTAATCGTGTTAGGTGCCAGTAGTCCATAATCTGTGCATAGTTTATCATGTATAGGAACGGTTTGTAAACAGGAGAGCTAGGGCTAGTAACGGGATGACAAAGGTTCGGTTAATTATTCAACAATTGGTGCAGATGAGGAGGAAAGTGGAGGGGTTAGGTCAGTCCTTGGTAAGTTAGGATTTTGTGCAGCGGCTACAGGTGGGGAGAGCAACATGTATTAACAAAGTATCCATATATTTGACGTTGATACTATCTAGTTACTGCAACGAGGTCCCGTATTCTACAATATTAATAGCCAATAAAAATAGAAGAATTGTCTGTTAGGTCTGATTTAGATCAGCGAATAGCAGTGGAAGTTCCTGATTTGTAAGGGCCTCCTGGAATAAGGAGTTCCAGGGAGTTTTGATAGAATATGAGGGTTAAAATATCTGAGGAGGGAATTTCTTTATCTAGGTTTAAAATGATGAGCTGATGTAGTTTGGGTTTGGGAGGTAAGTGTCGCAAGTGTCGAGTAAACTTGGAGATAAGGTTAATATTAGAGGGTTTGTTGGTATCTATTGTAATAGACGATTTAGTTGAGTGGATGCTTAGTATGATGAGTTAGGTTTTGCCATTTTTGCCTTCATTTGAATTTTTGATACTGAATTTAGAATTAGCATTTAAAACACCACTTCACAGCAAGTTTGTCTTTATGTTGCACCCTTCCTTTTTACAGGTAGGAATGGGTGTACAACAGAGTCTAAATAAATCTCTGGCGGGGCTAGCGTCGACCGTTTGCGGCTGCGGTAGATTGCAAAAGACTATATCTCAGGGGTTTAAAGAACAAAGTTAAATTTTACCCAGGCAAGTTAAAGGGATGCAATTTAGAACGTGACAAAAGAAAATCCCTTAATACAACTTATATATTGACGTTCAGTAAATAACATTAATAAAAAAATTAAATATATATCGTTATTTTCTTACAACCAAAATTTTATACGATAAAATCACTAAGTGTCGTTTATATATCTATACTCTCATCATTTAAATTTTGTCTTAAACTCTACGAGATAAATCTAAATTTATTATTGTGCTTACGCACAATTTCAAATTAACGCTCTTAATAAAAGGAAATCATAAATACACTTTGTAGTGTTTAACTTCAGTTAAGAGAATTTAAAATGAACGTTTAAATTGAACATAACCCCAAAATTCACAATAAAGGTTTGATGAAAACTTTCTTGATTACAACTCAATGGGTTATAGCAAGGCAAAGATAATATTTAAATTAGTTACGGTAATCGGTAATAGTTAAGGTAATCGATAAATAAAGTTATGACTATTTTTTACATGCATAATTTTTCAGACAATTGATATTTAAAACGGAACGCATGCGTGTCGTTCCATCACAAAAATAAATAAGATAAACCATACCTGTATTTCAGATATATATGAAAAGAAACATATACTTAAATGTTGAGTTTTACGGCTTGTTCAGAACCATAGGATTTTCTTATTGTTGTTGAGACGAACACCATTGTTAATTATATTGGTTGTTAACCTCAAACTTCTAATTTGTAAGGGCGAATTCTTGTTTGTTCCACAGCCATATGTTTCATCAACGAACATTTGATTTATTTTAGAAGGTACTTAAAACGTCAATATAAATTCTTAAACGATAATATTTGTAAGTAGTAAAATTAATGCATGGGCTTAGATAGCTTAGCATAGATAATTAAATTCTCCATCAGAGAATATATCACCTAAAGATACTTCAGGAAGGAATATGCCACGGGAAAGCATGCCATCAGAAGATATGCTACGGTACGGTATCTCATCAGAGGAATTTGCTACCAGGGATATGCTATACGGTAGGACACGCCATCAGAAGACCCTAGAAAATAAACGTGTTACAATAACAAAATATTGCAATTCGTAACGAGGAACAGTCTAAAAATATATATAGAAACAGCTTACCGTTCATCAATATTTTGAACGGGTTATTTAGGTAGACATTGTTCATACATATCTTGGTAGTATTCTAAAATAATATTTATGTATGTTAAGAAGTATAAAAGCAAAAACACCTTTTACATACCAGGTACGACATCATGGCCTTAGAAAGGACATCTTTATCGGAAGACGGCATGTGCTCAAAGAGACCGTTAGATATCAAGACAAATCAAAATTTGTTTTAGTTTACAGATAACCAAACTTTTTGAGAAGGGGACAAATCACGAAAACTATCCTGAATGCTAGATTCATATATACACCAGTTGTGTATTTATGGATATTATTCAAAGGTTAACCAATAGGAAAATTGTATCTGATTTTAATTATTTATATTATTTATACAAAAGAAAGAATATTTTTTTAAGACTAAAGATAGATGTATATAGTGTATTATTTAATAATACTAAAGGGAAATGTTACACAAATCAAAACTTTGTGATTATAAACGGTATTAGTATAAAATTAAGACGAATAATGCTTTTATATTGAAGGAAATTGGACCACAATGTAACATGGCAAAAGAAAGGTAAATTGACATGTTACAATGTATGATTATGAAAAAGGAGTTATGAATTTTGGCCAAAAAAAATGTCATCATCATCATCATTGGGTCTTCAGTCCTGAAACTGGTTAGACGCGTACCATCATTGTTTCCTTTTCTAAACTAACACACACATTTTTTCTCGAAATTTACACAGTCTGCATCTATCACTATCTAATCTAGGTCTACATCCACCTCTTTTTTCCTATCTCTGTTTGTCATATATCCCATACTATTCCCCAAAAATGCCTTAGAACGTATTCTGCCCTTCTATTTCTCATATTTTTTTCCCAAAGATATCCTTGTTTCCTTACTGTTTTTATAAACTATTTGTTATTACCGTTGTCTGTCCATCCTCATACATCTGAAGCACGGCATTTCAAAGGCTGCTACTGTTCCTCTGTCTGCTTTTCAGACTGCTCGTATTTCGTAGGCATACTGTCTGTGCTGTGCTCCACACATACGCTTTCAACAACTTTTTGTTCTATGTTTGTTGTCTTTCATCATAGGCGCCGTTCTTTCTTGTTAGATGCAGTTCGGTCCCCTTCTATTGTTTTACAATTATATACCCTATTTCTCCGACATTCAGTGGTTGCGAAGGGGGTGTGGGGAAGCAGCCTGTGACTGCCAAGTTCCCCCAGCACTTGAACATTTACTAATTTAATTTTTTTTCCAATATATCTTTTCGCACAGTCAACATTAGTTGCAGATATTTCACAACAAACAACTAGTTGTTTATACTAATCATCAGATTTATCTGCGCTTATTTTTTCGTCATTGGGTTTCCCGTCTCAAAACTGGTTGGACATGTACCTGCACTTAATTATTTTCTAAACTAACCTACATAGTTCCCCGACATTCTCACACAGCAATACAGCTCGGTTCCCCTTATTTTGTTTACTAATATTATGCCTTATTTCACTGAGATTTATTGAAGGGGGTAAAGCAACCTGTGGCTGCCAAGATCCCCCAACACTTAGACATTTGCCGAAATAATAGTTCTCCAGTAAATGCTTTCACGCAATTACCATAATTCGAGAATATTGCCCATCCAATGCTTGTAGTTGCTTATAATAAATGTCATGTTTCTTCTATTGTTTTCTAATATTATGACCTATTTCACTGAGATTTAATGAAGGGGTTAAGCAACCTGTGGCTGCCAAGATCCCCCAACACTTAGACATTTGCCGATATAATAGTTTTCCAGTAAATGCTTTCACGCAATTACTATTATTCGAGAATATTGCCATCCAATGCTTGTAGTTGCTTATAATAAATATCATGTTTAAGTGCAGTTTCTTTCTTCGTCATTAATTTATCCATCTTGGGACTGGTTAGATGCGTACCTCCATTGATTTCTATTCTGAGCTAGCCTACACATTTTCCTGAAACTCCTACAGCCTACATCTTTCACTATCTGTGTGCAGTAGTCTAACCTAGGTCTACCTCTTCTTTTCTTTTTTCCTATCTCTGTTTCTAGTATATTCCGCACTATTCCCTCATGCCGTAGTATGTGGCCTATCATCCTATCTCTCCTATTTTTTACCGTTTTTCTCATATTTCTTTCTTCCCCTACCATTTTTAGTACCTCTTCGTTCTTAACTTTGTCTGTCCATGATATCTTCATCAATCGTCTGTAGCACTACATTTCTTGTCTGCTTCTCCTACTGTCCAGGCTTCACAGCCGTACAGTGCTGTGCCCCATACATATGTTTTAAGCAATCTTTTCCTTGTTTCTATGTTTGTTGTCTTTGAACACAGTAGTTGCTTTTTCTTGTTAAATGTAGCACGACCTTGTGCTAATTTTTGTTTTATATCTTTTGTGCTTTTCCCATCTTGCGTTATTTGGCTTCCTAAGTAGCAGAAATCCTTAACCTCTTGTAAGTTCGTGTTACATATTTGTATTCTTGTTTTTGATTTATTTTTGCTTCCTTTGCATACTAGTACTTTAGTTTTACTTTTGTTAATTTTCATACCGTATCTCTCTGTTAGAACCGTTTCCATTTCTAACTCTTCCTTGCTAGATGCTAATACCGCTATATCATCTGCAAATCTAAGCATATCAATTTTTTGTCGTTGCATATTAATTCCAAATGTCTTCCTGCGTTTGACAGTATTCATTGCCTCTTCAATGTACAAGTTAAAAATTAATGGGGATAGGGAACATGCCTGTCTCATCCCTTTCCTGATGTTTACTTCTCTACGTTCCTGCTCTAATTCTATTACTCCTGTTTGCTCTTTGTAAAAGCTATGTACTATCCGTCTATCCCTATAACTCATTCCAATCTTTTTGAGTATTTCGAACATTTTTTTCCATTTTACATTGTCAAATGCTTTTTCCAGATCTACAAACCCTATATACACGCTTTCCCCTTTTTCTATTGTTTTCTCCATTATCACCCTCAGAGCTAAGATAGCCTCCCGTGTTCCCCTGTTTCGCCTAAACCCAAATTGGTCTTCTCCTAGTATTTTTTTAGCCCGTTTTTCCATTTGTCTTTGTACAATTCTAGTTAATATTTTTGATACGTGTGCTGTCAAACCTTATTGTTCGAAAATTTTCCCATCTATCTATCTTTTTTGGCATGGTTACTATGATGTTATGTTTGAAATCTTTGGGTATCTCGCCTGTTTCATACATATAGCTTACAAGTTGGAAGAGACGTTCTGTTACTGCTTGACCAGCGGCTTGTAGAGTCTCCGCTTGCACCTTATCTGTACCCAGCGCCTTACCATTTTGCAGACCCTTTAATGCTAATTCAAACTCATCTTTAAGTATAGCATATCCCAAGTCATCATTTTCAATGTCTGATTCCTTTTCTAATGCAGTTAGTTCTTCTTCTGCATATAAATTCCTTATATATTCTTGCCATTTACCCACTTTCTCTACATTTTCTATAATGACGTTTCCTCCCGCGTCCCTTATATTTTTGCTATACGGTTTTATATCCCTAAAATTGATTCTAATTAGTTTGTATACTTTGTCATTCTTTCCAACTTCCATCTTAGTTTGTACCTCTTTGTACTTTTCATCAATCCATTGTTCTTTAGCTTTCCTGCATTTGCGAATAATTTCCCATTTTATGGCTTTGTATCTCTGTTTCCCTGTTTCGTCTGATTTATTTTTGTATTTTCGTCTTTCTTCTATTAAATTCAGGATATCCTTTGTTATCCATGGTTTTTTATTTTCTTTTTGTGTATATCCCAGAATATCTCTGGTCGCCATGTCTAGGCTGGATTTAATGTTATTCCATTCTGTTTCTACTTCCTTAGTATCAGATATTTTCCCGATATCTTTCAGCAATTCATTTGACCTTTTTTCAAATCTTTCTTGAATATCTTTATCTTTTAGTTTCTGTAGGTCCATGTGCCCTTTTCTGTTTCTTTTTCTCAAATTTTTAAATTTAAGTGCGGCCTTCATAATTACGATGTTGTGGTCAGTGTCTATATCTGCTTCTGGGTAGCTTGTACAGTCTTTTACTTGATTCCTAAACCGTTGTCTAACAAGAATGTAATCTATTTGATATCTTCCTATATCTCGCGGCATCTTCCACGTATATCGTCTTCTAGCATGATGTTGAAATAATGTGTTTGTAATGATTAAATTGTTCTTGTCGCAAAATTCTATCAGCCTATTTCCTCTGTCGTTTCTAGTGCCTAAACCAAATAAACCTACTATCGCCCCTTCCCTACCCTCACCTACCACTGCATTAAAATCCCCCGTAATTATTAAATTTTCATGTCCTTTTACGTGTCTTAGTATGTCTTCGATATCTTTGTAGATCGCTTCTACCTCTTCGTTACTGTAGCTAGAGGTGGGCATGTATACTTGTATTATTACTGTGTCTACCGGTTTAGATTCTAATCTAACCATGAGTACTCTTTCATTCTTTTGTAAGTAATTTTCTACACAGTATCCTATCTTTTTCCACATAACTATCCCCACACCCAAATTTCCTTCGCTGCTCCTCTGGCCAACGAACTTCGTCGATCCCTACTATGTCTTGTGATAACCTATTCATTTCGATTTTTGGGTTCTCTAGCTTACCCACTTGCTTCATAGTTCTAACATTCCACGCTCCGACTCGCAAAATGTTCCTGACTCTTATTCTTAACTTTCCGATCGCATCCTTCGAAGTAGTTCCCTCCCGGAGATCCGAATGGGGGACTATTTTAACTCCGGAATCTTTTACCCCAGAGAATGCCATCATTTTATTATAATTTAGGTACGCTGTGTACTTGGGAGGTAATGTGGTGGTTTCCTGTTGCCTTCCACATCGCGGTAGTGTGTCTTAGCCTGCCATACCGACCCCTATAGTTTCTGCCAATCTAAGTACCGAAAGAGCTGCTGCACTCTTTCGGGGACATATCTACGTCTGGTTCCTCACTAACGACCCTACTACTTTGGTTGGACCTGTAGTTTGGCTCTTTAGCTTATTAGAACACGCAAGCCATTTCACCTGTTCTAGTAATCTAGAACTTCGGCAAGGTGCAGGTCCATTCCAAATGGCAAAAAAAATGTATAACAATAAAATCCTGGTATATACAGGGCATTATTTGTATCAAAGACTGGGAATCAAGAGGTTAAGATATCTCAGTGTTATAATTAATTTTAAAATGACAGCTTTTATATGTAATTATTGTCCTATCGAAACAAGATACTTACAAAAAATATAAAATAATATTTTGACTAACTACTCAATTTCATGGATATCTTTTTAACCTTAAAAAGGCCGAATTATTTATTGTTCTATAAATATCCCTAGATCTTTTCGGACTGATAAATTAAGTGTTAATTAACTAATTTCACATCTAATTGTATTTGCATAATGCATTATAGAATACTAATAACTTGATTATTTAAATTAAAAACCCATGGACGATATGTCTACCTATTACGCCACTAATACATGGGTGACAACCGGTAACGCACAGATGTTCACTAATTCCATTTTAACTACATTTTAGCATAAAGCGTAGGAAGCAACAATAATTTATATATAGACAAGATTGTTAGCCATCAAACCATAACATTCCGAAAGTGAAAGCCATATAAAAAATTTACAAAATAATAAAAACCTAAAACTTCAACAAAACGAAAGTATATCCATAGAAACATAAACGAAATAGAATGCCGCCAAATTTGCATGTATGTTATTAGCATAATTATACGAATCACTGTCCTCTGTCTGTATAACATCTCTCTGTTGATTACTTTTATATATGATGTAGCAATTTGTGTGCTTCTGAAGAGGTTTGAAAAGGTACTGCCTAGTCACGCTTTCTTAATATTGTAATAACAAAACAGACTTGATTTCGAAGATGAGAACGAGATGTAGATGCTTCGTGATTGTAAGGTTGACCTTTGTCCTTGGCGTCTTTGTAGTGCCTAATAGATAGCATTAAAGTCTTTTTGTGTAATGGTAGAATCGGTAGATCAAGAAGATGTCGTGAATGGGTACCTAATAATATGATATTGAACGTATGAATTATTTTGTGTGCTATTAAAGCAAAATTTTTTGGTGATGGATGGTAATTTTTTTTTCGCCTCAGGGTACACGCCATGAGGTTAAGCCTGTGTCCAAAATGTATTGTGCCGAGTGCCGACCGTACTAAGCATACTAGTAGACAAATATTTTAATATCAGTAAATATAATAGCAAAACAGTTTCTAGAAATTTAAGGTTAACTAACAATTAAATAAACATTAACCTAAAGAAGACCAATAATTATATCGTAATAGGCAACGCGATTTATAAAAGTTGTATACACCGAGCAATAGTTAGAAAACTTTTGGACAATTCTATGAATATTTCTGAGCATTTCAGACTTAATGGATGTCATCGGCAGGTCAATTAAACGTTCTTGAGGCATTGTAGTGCTAAGGTGAATTCTAGATCAAGTTAAGTTTAGAGGACCATCGTCTCTTAGCTGAAGCAATTGGAACATTTATTTATTTATTTTTTATTTATTTGTTCCAACGTTTCAGTAGTCTGCTGCCTGAAATTTAAGCAGACCTGGCTTCCCCACAGAAAGTAACCATCATGTGTTATGTGTGTGGGGGGGGGGGATGGTTGTGTGTATGTGTGTTGTGTGTGATGTTGGTCCGTGTTACGTTCCCCCTTTAGGACCAGGACCATCGGAAGCCGGATATCCCAATCTTCAAAGAAGAACGCTCGACGGATGTTGCCTTATCAGTCCGGACCATCGGCAGCCGGTAGTCCAGATGTTGAAAAGGCAATGTAAGTGTGTTAATAGTGTTTTGTGTTTGCACAGTGCATAAGAGGTGTTTTGTGAGTTTGTGTGTGTGTGTGTGTGTGTGTTTGTGTGTTTGAAATGTTAATTTGTGTTTATGTTTGCCCAGGTTGAAACATGTTTCATTTGCTCTGTATTTGTTCGCATTGAATTACAAGTATAATGCGCCAAGCGTGCCTTATTCTTTATTAATGTTCCATATAGTACATAATGGAACGCTTTGTTTTAATAATCTTCTTGTAGTAAAATATCTGTGTGACATAAAGTTATTTCGTCGAGCATCTCTAGCAATCTTGTCGCTTTCGTACCTCCCCACCTCTAACCGCGAGTCTTTGAATCGTCGCTATCATTCGTTTCTAGTTCTGTTCGTTAGTCGCAGCCTAGCTATCAATTCATCAAGATGTTTTCCAGACTAGAGGCTTGCGACCTTCGATTAAATTATTTGTGTGAGTGGTTCAAGTCATGGTAGACTTGAATAGATTGCAATAACTTCTACTAACGGTTTGTAATATATACATTTTACGAATTTAATTTTGTTTCATTTATTTAGCGCGCTTACGAAAAACTATAGAAAAGTACAAGTGAGAATTTTGTTTTTGTAAGTTGTATGGTTCTGTACAAGGATTGGAAATTACAGACATGTGGTCGTGATTGCTGTTACCCCTAAAAATGGTTTATGGTTTTGTTTGCAGCTGATGAAAATTCTGATTGAATTTGTCTATGAAAATCAGATGCAGTTTGGTTCGTTATTAAATTTAAGAAATTTTGCATGTGTTTAGAATGTCGTTTGTCTTTGATAAACAAACGGTCATATAAAAAACACGAAATTTGCTATCATGTTTATGACCATATGACCTGTTTCACTTTCGATTATTGTTAAACTGGTTTTACACCCCGCAGAAAGAAATTTTTGTTAGGTTAGGTTTATATATTTGTAGGCTTTGTTTACATTCGAACTTCAGATAAATTTCGAAGTATATTTTCGACGCTATATTTTTTTTGTGATGTAGTAACATATTAATGATATTTGCCGTGAAAGCAGATGCTTTGTATAGCTTTCCTAAAATTCAAATTAAACATTCTTCAATCTTGAAGTTAGCCTTTATTCACATATAAATTATAAAAACTTAGTATAAAAATTTAAATTTGTTTAGTGACAATTGCAAAGTGTTTGCATTTGTGTTCATACAAAATTTTGAGGTTATGAAAATTTACATACTTAATACAAAAAGTAATGCAAACGTAGCATCATAGTAAATATACCAAAAAAGAAAGGCACGGATAGATGTGAAAATTTTGGATCAATAAGTTTGACAGCACACGTGTCATAAATATTAACTAGAATTGTGCAAAGACGAATGGAAAAACGGGCGGAAGAAATACTAGGAGAAGACCAATTTGGGTTTAGGCGAAACAGGGGAACACGGGAGGCTATTTTAGCTCTGAGAGTGATAATGGAGAAAACAATAGAAAAAGGGGAAAGCGTGTATATAGGGTTTGTAGATTTGGAAAAAGCATTCGACAATGTAAAATGGAAAAAAATGTTTGAAATATTAAAAAAGATTGGAATGAGTTATAGGGATAGACGAATAGTACATAGCTTATACAAAGAGCAAACAGCAGTAATAGAATTAGAGCAGGAACGTAGAGAAGCAAACATTAGGAAAGGGGTGAGACAGGGATGTGCCCTATCCCCATTGATTTTTAACTTGTACATAGAAGAGGCAATGAATACTGTCAAATGCAGGAAGACATTTGGAATTACTATGCAGGGACAAAAAATTGATATGCTTAGATTTGCAGATGATATAGCGGTATTAGCGTCTAGCAAGAAAGAGTTAGAAGCTGCTCTTAATGAAATGGAAACGGTTCTAACAGAGAGATACGGTATGAAAATTAACAAAACTAAAACTAAAGTTCTACTATGCAAAGGTGGGGGAAATAAATCAAAAACAAGAGTACAAGTATGTAACACGAACTTATAAGAGGTTAAGGATTTCTGCTACCTAGGAAGCCAAATAACGTAAGATGGGAAAAGCACAAAAGATATAAAACAAAGATTAGCACAAGGTCGTGCTACATTTAACAAGAAAAAGCAACTACTGTGCTCAAAAACCACAAACATAAAAACAAGGAAAAAATTGCTTAAAACATATGTGTGGAGCACAGCACTGTACGGCTGTGAAGCCTGGACAGTAGGAGAAGCGGACAAGAAAAAGATAGAAGCCTTTGAAATGTGGTGCTACAGATGTACGATGAAGGTATCATGGACAGACAAAGTTAAGAACGAAGAGGTACTAAAAATGGTAGGGGAAGAAAGAAATATGTGGAAAACGGTAAAAAATAGGAGAGATGGGATGATAGGCCGCATACTACGGCATGAGGGAATAGTGCGGAATATATTAGAAGCAGAAATAGGAAAAAAGAGAAGAAGAGGCAGACCTAGGTTAGACTACTGCACACAGATATTAAAAGATGTAGGCTGCAGGAATTTCAGGAAGATGTGTAGGCTAGCCCAGAATAGAAATCAATGGAGGTACGCATCCAACTAATCCCAAGATGGATAAACTAATGACGAGAAAATAACTGTGCTTAAACACGATGATTACTATAAGTAACTACAAGAATTGGTTGGGCAACATTCTCGAATAATGTTAAGTGTGTGAAAGGATTTACTGAAAAACCATTATTCGGCAAATATCTAAGTGTTGGGGGATCTTGGTAGCCACAGGTTGCTTAACCCCCTTCACTGAATCTCGGTGAAATAGGGCATAAAATTAGAAAACAATAGAAGAGGAACGAGCTGTATACACATGCTGTGTGAGAATTTCAGGGAACTATGTAGGCTAGCTCAGAATATAAGTGCAGGTACGTGTCCAACCAGTTTTGAGACGGAAAACCTAATGACGAAAAAATAAGCGCAGATAAATCTGATGATTATAAACAACTAGTTGTTGGTTGCGAAATATCTGCAACTAATGTTGAATGTGCGAAAAGATATATTGGAAAATATAGTAAATCAGTAAATGGTTAAGTGTTGGGGGAACTTGGCAGCCACAGGCTGCTTACCTCCCTTCACAACCACTGAAGGTCCCAGAAATAGAGTATATAATTGTAAAACAATAGAAGGTGACCGAACGACATCTAACAAGAAAGAACAGCGCCTATGAGGAAAGACAACAAATTTAGAACAAGAAGAAAGTTGTTGAAAGCATATGTGTGGAGCACAGCACAGTATGCCTATGAAATACGGGTAGTCTGAAACGCAGACAGAAAAACGGTAGCAGTCTTTTGAAATGTTGTGTTTCAGATGTATGAGGACGATAGCATGGACAGACAAAAATAATAACGAATAGGTTATAGAAATAGTAGGGAAACAAGGATATCTGGGGGAAAAGATAAGAAAAATAGAAGGGCAAAATACGTTCTAAGAGATTTTTGGGTAATAGTATGGGATATATTACAAGCAGAGATAGGAAAAAAGAGGTAGATGTTGACCTAGATCAGATAGTGATAGATGCAGACTGTGCAAATTTCAGGGAAATCTGTAGGTTAGTTCAGAATAGGAAACAATGATGGTACGCGTCTAACCAGTTCCAGGACTGAAGACCTAATAATGAATACAAAAAGTACTTGATAAGTAATAGCAGTGAACTTTTGTTTACTTTTAATTTGTTAAGTACATGCAAGTTTATTTCACTTCATTGCAAAATTTAAATACACGCTGCGTAATAATTATGAAACTGTAATCCACCTGATAAGATCTGCCCAGGATAGAAATGATAGTTTCAATGCGTTGTGTTTACAAATTTTTTTGAGTAAATATTTAAAACAAGCTTATGTTTAGAAAGCAGTCTTTTGCTTTAAAAAGGCAAAATTTTGATTTTGTTATAAACATTATTGTTGAGAATTTTTACATGTTTAAAAGTTATGAATTTTTAAAAGAAAGTTTTTTTACTTCAGTAAACAATTAGTTAAACTTTGAGACTTTTATTTTGGTCAAATGCGATCAAATCTGATAACATAAAGGTAGAATTTTTGGGTAATAATTTTGTGCCAATATCATATTGGATATACATTTTTTATTTTTGATATTTTTATAGGACACAAATGGTGTTCTACATTTTTTTTATTTAATCTTTGTAATTTCTTACAGGAGCTGCGTCTTATTTTTATAAGACAGGTTTTTGTTAACGAAGGCGATTGTTTTATCTTTGGGTTTCCACGTCCACCCGTAGAAGTGTGCTTTGCTCTTATCGTGATTATCTCAGGACTTGGTGGCGCCTATTTAACTTTGTTTAGTTTTTGTTTGAAAACAAAATTCGACTAACCCCCCACTTCTTATTGCTCTACCCAGGAATAGACCCCTAGCTATGTCGGAAGATGGCCCTTTCTTCGATTCTCTGTGAAGGAAGCGGAAGATTTTTGTGCACTGGCGCCCATTTATAAAAATAAGTTTCACTGGCGCCCATAAAACAATAAAAATACGTTTTACTGGCGCCCAACAAATAAAAAATTTGTTTCACTGGCGCCCATCCAACACTAATAAAAATCGTTACAAGGTTACTAAAAGGTTGGATTGAATTAGTATAATTTTGTACATGTTTGAACTTATACTATTACATAAATAAAAAATTAGGTTCTTTCAGAGGAAAGGATTTGTTTACTGTATTGTTTGCCTCGAGTATGTGTAAGTTCTTAAAATTTAGCGTTTGTTAAAAGGAATAGAAATTCCCTATTCTACTACTTAAAATTAACTTATACTACTACTGTTGGTTATTATTTGTGAGAGACAGGATTGCTAATATGTAGAAGCATGCAAATTCTACATATTAGGGGGTTCGATCGTTTCAAAGTCGGGTTAATGGTTTGATCTTGTTGCTTCTGGTTGTCAAGAGCGGAGCTCTTGGAATTCCAGGAGATCGGTCTCCGGTCTCCGGGGCAGAGTCTCGGTCCAAGCAGAGGTGGTACTTTAATGTCTCTGTCCGGGTAGTTTTGTTTGTGTCTTTTATCCGTCAAAATAACGTTGGTGGATGAGTGCCGTAGTTTTTTGTGTGAGTGCATTTAAGTGTGGAAAGAGGTTTTCGTTCCAAATCATCTGGTGTAGGGTCTTGTTTAATAATGTTTGTCTATGTGCGTAGAGGTACGGTTGTAAGTCATTACACTCGAATACTATATGTTCCGGTGTTCCTATTTCTCCGCACGTGCATATGTTGTTGTCAACTAAGTTCATGCGTTCTCTGTATGTTGGATAGGGTCCGTGGCCAGTTAGGTAATGAATAAATCCCCGACTGGGCACCAGGTATTTGGCTTTTAGGCGGTCTTTAATATTTGGGATCATTGCGTATACCCTTCTACCGGTTGTGCTTTGATCCCATCTTGTCTGCCATTCTGCAAGTCTGTAGTTCTTTATTTTCGTCTTTGTCGTGGGCAGTTGGTTTGTGTTTAAGATGCGTTGTAGTTGTTGGTTGTCATTGTGTGTAAGATTGTATATTGCAGCTTGCTGTTTCACTACTAGGTCCAGAGGCATAGTTCCCACCAGTACATGAAGTGCATCATGTGCATCATACTTATATTTACACCATCTAGTTTGATGGTGGGGTTCCTTCATCACAAGGTATGTAGTTTTTTGTGGTGTTATGGTCATTTTGTTGGTTTTGCACCAACTTTGTGTATGGGTAAGGGCGATGTTAGCTTTACGTTCGATTTCCCTTCTGAAATTGCCTTTAACCACCAGCAAGATGTCGTCGGCGTATGCAATCGTCGACAACACTTCGTCAACGGTGTCCAGCTTTTCCAGGAGTTCATCCATTACAATATTCCAAAATAGGGGCCCGCATATGGACCCCTGCGGGCAACCTTTATTTATATGTTTGGTAATGCTCTCCATGCCTTGTAGGGTTACATACCTGTCCCTGCAGTAGCTCCTGAAAGAGTGGTATAGTTGTGATGGACTGTTTATGGTCGTAAGTCTTGTAAAAAGTAAAGGCCACCCAAGGTTATTAAATGTCCACTAATATTAATAGGACGTATTTTTTGTGTGATTGCTTGATGGTTTGTATTGCTTGGTTTATGGCGTCCTCGGTTGATTTGTTATCTGTAAAGCCGTATTGTCTTGGATGTACTCCTGTGATTTGTCTGTGGTCCTGCATTCGTTTACATATAGTTTTTCATATGTTTTTCCTAGCGTGTTCAAAAGGCATATAGGTCGGTAAGAGTCCAGTTGTTTGGGGTCGTTACCTTTCCCTTTAGGGATAATTACGACATTCGCCTGTTTCCAGATGTATGCAAACTGAGTGTTGTCCGTGCTTTGGGCAGTCTACCCTTTTGTGCTTGGAGTCTTCTTCCCTACAGTGTCCACATGTATTGGTGGTGCGTGTTTAATGTTTCGTGACGTGTCCTAGATCAAGACATCGTAGGCATTTGGGTACTACTAAAAAGTCATTCACTGTAACACAGCGATATTCGATATAGAATTTTCCTAGATTTATTAATATATTCCTCACTTTGCCACTTACCGTCGCAACATGATGTTGAGTCGGTTTGTTTTTCGGTCGTGTTTTGAAACAAAGTTGAAAGTCCCTATTCCAATCCTCTCTGTTAATTAGGTGTTCAAGGTTTTCAGGTACGTTGGTATGTCGTATATAATAACCAAGGGTTTTTTCTTGCGTGGTTTTTCGCAATTTAGGGTTTGTTTTAGGGTTGCGTAGTTTAAAATTTTGTTTGCCTTGGTTTCGTTATCAGTATCTATAATTACTGCTTTGTTGGTTGTTCGGATGTTTTTAATTTTAATTTTGTCTTTTAGTGGATTTACTGTTTTTGAAAAAATTTCTTGAATTTGTGTAGGTGTTTCACCACGTTTTGACGTTATGAACACCGTTGTATTTTGGTTCAAGGTCGCTTTTGAAATTGCGTCTTGCTTTGGAGCTTTCGGTTTTTGTGCTACAGCACTGGCGTATGTCTGTGTTGGTATTGCCGTCACGTTTGCGTACATGTTTGAAGACATGGTTGGATTAAGCATTGATTGTTGTTTCAAATAGCTGTTTTCTACTTTAGTTTCAATTATTTTGTCTTGTAGTGTGTTGTTTTGTTGTTTTATGAATTTATGTTTGCCAGTTAATTCGGCTTGTAGATATATTAATTTTATTATTTTATCTTTAAGGGTTTTATGGGCTCCTACTCGCACACGGTTTCTTGGGTCTAGTTCATGGTCAATAAAGTTAAGAAGGTCCGTCCCTAGGTTCTCTAGGTGCTCTAAGATAGACTGTTTTATATCTTCCGGGTTGTTGTAGCTGGGGCTTCCTCTCAATCTTTTGTTCTGTAGTATTTTGGTCGTTGGTGGATGGGCAGAGGGTGTTAGTACGACGCTTATTTAACTTTGAAAAGCAGGATCAAGCTGCATTGGTGATGTCGAGGTGGTATGTAGTGAAGGATGTGAGTTTAAGTCAAGATCTGGTGTTGTTTTACCACCAAGGGAAACCTTGGGGGAATGTTGGGTAGGCATCTTGTACTCTAGCTGTCTGTGATATTACCTATCATTAAGTTATTTAAATTTAATTAAAAACCAAATGAAATGACAAAAGTTCGTAATATGCAGTAAAAGCGTTATACTAAAATCTAATATGCTGCTCGTTGAAAAATGTTGTAGTAATACAATAATACTTCCATTAGAAGGTTATTTTTTTGAAGAATGCGATGGTGTATTAATAATAATCCTTACACTACTTCAAGTTCAAGTAAGTTTACATATTATTCATAACAACATGACGTTAAATGGAATGCGCTTGGTTTTAATTCCTTGTTGATTGTTATAAATAATTGTGATTGTGACAGCTAATACGAATGTTATCAATAGAAAATCAGAAAACTACCGGTTTTAAAATAGAACGTAAACTTTTCCTGTTTAGAATATGTTGCGGTATGCGGAAACAACTATGGTATTAGAAAAACACGTAAGTTGAACCACTTAACCCGGACCCGCTTCCCAAAATAGTCTCCCAAAACAGTTTAGGACAGTTTAAAATTCACAACAAAAATCCTCTAAAAACATATCTTCATGTATAATCGCACGTGCATCAAAAGGGTCAGAACGCAGTTGTACAACAGTCCTTCTTCGCGTGGTAAAATTCAGAAATCGTTTTTTCCTACGTTATTTTTTCTTGATGCCCTTTGTTTCTGTTTGTGGTTTGCACTTTATAATTAAACTTATTTTAAGAAACTTAGATAATAAGATTAATTAGATTACGGACTACATCGTTTGCACGTTTGTTAACGGCAACGTTCGCAACTACTCAATTGGAACAGGTTGCGTTAACCTTTTTTTTTATTGCAATTAGTGTGCTACGTACAATGACGTAACCGGAAGAAAACTTAAATACCAGGCTAACTGCCAACCGCGGAGAGTGGGGATTCGCCTACATACCAAAAAAAACCCAGAAAAAATAAAATAAAGTACATCTCCCACGATTATCTATTAACAAATAAAAAAGAATTAAATACATAATTCGGTACAAACAAGAGAACGCGAACGCAATAAAATAAGCGTTATCATTTCAACGCCAACAATTATACTATACGGACAGATTGGATAGTGGATCCACGAAGTGCGTATTTCGCGGCTAACATGTAATAAAACTCAGTAAAAAAGGAAAACTTAATGGTTAAAATTTATCAATCGCAAGTATGTTAAAGTTTGAAGTATTAAAGGTAAATTTAGGTTTTCCATCTAGTACAGGTGTTACACTTAAGCATTAAATACAGCCCACGTGGTAGCAAGAATTAACGACGTATACCCAGAAGCACCAGCGCAACCAGCTGTTCAACAAGTATGTTGGACCGGTTTTACACCATCTACCGTTGATAAATAAAAATTCTTAACATGTATAACAGAACATAAGGCGCATACCTCTCTGCGTCAGGATACTTAACTTGCTAACCGCCAGGGGGAGGAAGTCAGCATAACAACGTAGCTACCCCTGTAACTATAGCAACTGGTCCACGGCAACGAACAGATGGGCTACACCAATGAAAAAACGTCTTTGGCCTCCAGCAAAAAAAAGCTAAAAATTGAATCTGGTTAGATGGGGTAAGCGTGGAAACACTCACCAATACACGCAAGACATCTCTAATTGGCAGAACAACAATAAACGTGCATTGCTTTTAAAGTGATAGAACGAGTAATGTAGAACATATTTCGTTGCACGGGCTGTAGAATCAAATTCAGAATGAATTTAAATGACACCAATTTGAAATCTAAACATCCGTGTTATCGAAACGCGATTCAAACTAGAAAACACGGTTTTACAAGAGAATAGTAGGATATATTCCTTCGATAAATCTTTAGTTGGGAAACCGACTAGAACGAAATTATACGTTATCGAAAGGTATAACGCGCTCACGGATACTTAACACGATATTGACTTATTTAATTATAGCATAATAAACTTTACGTTTCAAAGCAACTAGATTTAAATTGAGAAATTATTCGAAAGCGCATTTATTGCAGAAAAATAAAATATACAGGGTATAAACTATTTAATTGTAACCTAAACTTGTCGTTTTTAAAGAAAAAGAGATTTGAGTTGAAAATTATTGGACCGCCTATTAATTATTAACCGGTAAAAATGTACGTGATGTTCAAGATAAACGGAACAATTCCTCCCCCCGCCCAGCCAAATTAAAAGGTCGGGGTAGGAAAGACAAAATAAATCAAGCACGGAATACCAAACAACGAGAAAAACAAGAAACCCAAACAAACCAAAAGAAAATTCGCTTAAAACCAAAGAAAATTCTTTACGAAAACAGCAACAAAGAAAAGAAAAATAGAAAGAAAAAAAATGAATCCCCAAAATAGCCAGACACCAAAACAAAAATCCTGCTCGAAGGGCTAGTAATAGACATAATAGAACTCCAAACAAAAAAAAACAAAACAAAACAAAACAATTAACCTGGAACATCAACGGAAGTGAACTAAGAGCAAGAATAGAAAAATAAAGAAAAGAGGAAAAAGAGAAACTGGGTAACAAATAATCAAAGAGGGCTAAGGTGGAACGGCCTCCGCACTGCGGAGTCGTCAACGGACGGATGTTTCGCAAAAAAGAAACAGAAAAGGTTATCAACCTCAAAAGAAGAAACGGAATGAGAAAGAAAACCAGCAGTGCCAACCAACACAGGACCCAAAGGTCAAGCCTCAAGTAAATAAAAGGACAACAAGGAAGAACGAGAGGAAGAGAGGAGGAACGCTGGTAAAGGAAACGGTGTACTGCAAACTGTGATACCGAAGAACCAAAGAAAATAAAAACTAACTAGTCCTAAAGTCGAGTAAGTCGTGGTTTCCGAAGAACGAAAAACGGACTAGAAAGCACCTACCACAGGTGTGGATGGACGAAACACAATCGGATTAGGGAGCGACAGCAAGGAAAACCAGCAAAAGGACAAGGAAAGGAAAGTGGAACGAAAGGAACGACAGAAAAAAGAAAAAAAAACAACAAAAATAACACCAACACCAAGTACAAAACCCAAAAAAACTAAAATCGTACGAAAGAAAATAAAACAGAAACCCAGTGTAGTTATGAATGAGTAGGTGTGAGCGTGTGCGTGCGTGTGTGTGTATGCGGGGCGGGGGGGGATAAGAAGGATGTGTGTATGTGTTATGCGTGTGTATTGTGTGCGCGTGTGTATGCGTTTGACCGTTCTAGTCGTCTCTTACGACAGGCAGGTCGTACCATGTGACTATTCTATTCCCTAACCCACACGAGTGAAAGAAAAGCAAGAAAACGAAAGAAAACCCCGTAAAACAGGGAAGCAAAACGAAATCGAAACGTCCAAAAATCATGTCCGAAGGAGAGCAAAGTCGTCATAAGGACCTGGGGCACGAGGACTAGATATTAGGCTTAAGGCGTTTATGCCGCTAGAAGGAAAACGAAACGAGATCAAGTACATTACAGTTTTGTCGACATATATCTTCAGGTTCGGATGCAGTATAGACAAATTTCTGCCTTTTATGGGCAGTTTTCCGCAAAACAGGGACAGCAGGGGATGTAGTAGTTATGGCACGCGATACAGGAGATAGTAAGGGTAGTTTAGGAAACTCGAAAGAAGAAAGTTGTTTGTTGTTAGGATTGGAGGTAAGAAAGTCAACGGTAGAAAAGGAAACATCATGAGTTGTCAGAATATCCACGGTAAAAAGGGAAAGTATTGGCTGTACGAGAATCAACCTTACGAAAAGATACACAAGCGGAGCACACTTTAGTTACGTTAACTAGAGGGACAGAAGTAGATAAAATTTCAACTACGTTAGATAAAGGACTAGAAGTATCACAGTTAGGAAAGAAAACAGCATTGGCCGTAGAAATATCAACTCTAGGAAAAAGAGCAGAATCCGATAACACTTCGGTAACATTGCACAAAGAAACAGAATCAGATAGAATCAAATCAAATAGAATTTCGGCAACATTAAATAACAGGACATCTGCTAGGATTTCAACAACCTTAGCTAAAGGAACAGAAGCAAGTAGCGTTTTGTCAGCATGATAAAAACGAGTAAGAGTAGGTAACGTTTCTTCAACGTCCGATAAAGGAGTAGAATCAAGTAGGACCATCACTGTCAGACAGCGAAGTAGGAACAGACAAAACTTCAGCCACAATAGAAACTGATTCCTTAACAATAGTAGATAACGAAGCAGGATCAGGTAAAACTTGATGACAACAGCAGCAGGCATTATAGCTACGTGCTCACTAACCTCAACAAGACCTTCTCTATCCATATTAGAAATTATCTTCACTTCAGCTACGGCTGTTATTATAGACACGACAGAAATTTCTTGAGTAGAACAATTTAAAAAAGTAGGAACATATAAAATTTTGACAGCAACGGCAACAGACATTAAAGATACAGATTCACGAACTTTGCTGACTAAAGTAGAAGTTATCGTCACTTCAGCGACATGTGTGCTTGCAGACACGACAGGAATTTCTTGGTTAGAATCGTTTGACAAAGCTGAAACAAACTCTTGAGAAGCAAGTCACTAATTTGAAGTAGGGGTTTTAATGGTAGTGGAGGCACAGTTTGGGATAAGAGGGAATAAGTAGGACGAGCAGAAGAAGGAGTAGAATAGAATGTAGAACTAGAAACGGAAGAAATTTTGTTCGAAGTTATATTTCCCGAAGAAGGGTTTGTTTTGATAGTAGGAGCAGGATGACCTACATGAGGGACATAAGAGAACGTAGAGTGAGAAGCAGAAGAAGTTTGGCTCCTAGAGCTGAGAGCAGAATTTGAAGTATTATTTGAAGACCTATTAGTAGGAGGATGACAGTTTGGAAAGTTGCGGCGAGAAACTCCCTTATATCCGCAACCATAACAGTGGAGTACTTGAGGACGAGTACAACGTGTCAAAATATGACCAGGTTTATTGCAATTAAAGCATACGATCTGACGAGTAGAAGCAGAATTAGGAAGAAGAACAGTAGAACATACGTTATAAGTATCGGATCTACCCGTAGGCGTAGGAGAAATCGTAATAACTCGGTCATGTGAAGCAAAAGTATTTTCTTCAGTAGTAGCAAACTTATAAGCAAAATCTGGGGGTTCAAAATGTTGAATCAGTAAATTGGACAACGACTTCCGGTCAGAAAACCTATCCCGGGAACCACGATACCAAAGTAACGCTTTCGACTTAAACAAATCCACTGCAGACTCAAATAACTGCAATTCTGACATATGGTGAGCTCGTCGGAGTTTTTAGACTCATCTCAAAAAATCATGTACAGTAAGAGTGTTCTGGACACCAGCAAATTTCAAATTCCACTCCCACACAGGAAGACCTTGGCAGGAAGCCGAAAAAGAAGTAGGGACTGTCTTAGGCACTGTAGCAGGGGCTAATTCCGGTTCAGCAGTAACAGTATGTTGGTCGTGACTAGGTGATACGGAATTATTGGCCAAAATCTTCGCCGGTTCTTACTTCAGACTTTCATTCTTTAATTCTTGCAAGGAGTGGACGGTAGGCAAATGGGTTCTATAAAATGGATCAAGGTTACGAATGAAAGCGGACAATTGATCATCTTCACTAAAAGATCCATAGTTCCCAAACAGACCCGTCATACACGCGAAATAGTTAGGTAGTGGTTTCGGATGACCTCTACAGTATCTTACAGATCATATTAAACACCACTAACTTATGATTAGTCATTTTGAATCAGAATTTTAAAAAAAGAAATTGGGTGAAAGTAACTAAATAAAGACTATCCGTAACTCAATAAAAGCTAAAGAAAAAAAATTACTGCGAATACATGACACTTTAAAACATATCGGACAAATAAACTTTAGAAACACCAATAGGGGCGAAACAACAAAATAGAAATTAGGAACAAGAACAGGGCGTCAGCGTTTTCAATGGACTAGGATTATTGGCGAAAACACAAGTCCAATAATCTGAAATGAGCCAACCAAGGATACTTAGCGATCACGAACGAAAGCCAAACTAAAATTTAAGAAAATTAAACTCACACAAGAAATAAGGACAAATTCAAGAGCAAGGGAAGAAAACATAAGTAGTATCAGGCCGAAAAAAACGAATAACGTACTAACTTCGGCAGTACAAAAAAAATCAGGCCAGAAGCAAAACAAAAATTGGGTATAGAAATTAAGCGAAACAAAATCAGAGTATACATTATCCAAGACAGAATCGGGGCCAAAGTTACACGAAACAAAATCGGAGCCCCACGCCAGGGCGTCAAATTTCATGCTAAGTGCAGCGACGTTGTCAACAAAAAAGACAACGAAGAAGAAAGAGAAATTTACCGGGCGCAATCGGTGAGTGGGCGGGGTATAATACCTACAGAAGTTAAATAAGGCCTGAAATAAAAGTAAATTATTAACCGCTCCCTACAACCTGTAGGAGAAACCCCCGCCTGCAGTTGTACCTAAATAAAAAAAAGGAAATAACACATTAACAAAAGAACTCTAATTAACATAAAAAGAAAAAGAAACATTGTAATAGGCACTAACCCGGTTTTAGTAAGTGCTAGCTAGTGTATTTGTATGCCAGATTTCACAACTTCGTTTAGTAATCATAATATTATGATACCTCACATAGGGTCTGATAATACTAACATATAACCTACGATTAAAAATACAATGGCAATAACGTCTTCCTATATGCCAGCAAGTTTTTTTTTATTCCATTCCCGTATTAATAGATAGTAGTTAAAGTTAAGCGTAATATAGTAATCCCATGGCAATAGATCCCAGTATCATAAATCATTTTCGTGAGCCCCAAACAGTAAAATCTAAGCGGACAGGGTCTCAACACAAGCACGAAAGAAACACTCACCCACGTCCCTACGGTGTTGGATTTCTCGTTCGCTCCTCGGACCGGAGCGGGCCAGATGGACCTGAGATCACGCAACGGGTACAGCCTTCTATACCCCAAAGAGCGGCAATTTAAGGGACTATCGTGTCCCCCGGAGGAAGCTAGAATGATTACGAAAAATATTGATTTATTTACGCCGACAAGTTCGGGTTTATTAAACCATCAATACTCACCAGGCTGTAAGGCGTGCGCAAAATTTTCATAAAAGAAAACTGAACGAAGAATCTAGCAATTACAACGAGTGCTTTTTAACATTTTGAAAAGAAAGTGAACATAAATTCGTTTAATTAAACAACCAGAACTCCAAGTCGTATTGTGGTTATCAAAGCGTGATTAGGAAACTTTGAAACACGCTTTTATCGGATAGTACGTGACCTTAGTTTGACGAACCATAGAGAAAGCAATTATACGTTATCGGAATGTTTAACAAATTAAAGGATACCTAAAACAAGGTATTGACTTATTTAAATTTTATCATAAACTTGTCGTTTCCAAGCAAATAAATTTGAGTTAAAAAATTATTGTAAAGCGGGCTTATGATGAACAGGTAAAATATACAGGATGTTGATGAAGGATTTAAGAATAGCAACGGAATCGATTTAACTGAAAAACAAAATAAGGGAAAAAGGGGTAATTAATTTAACCCGAAAATAAACGTAACACGTCCCACTCAGCTAGTCGGCAATCATTCTTCTTAGTACAGGCGATGTTTTCGGTACTTTACCGAAACAGAATTTTAGCGGAGTACTTCACAGAGTTTTTCTGTAGATTACCGGCTAGGTTTTCTGGGGCTAAAACTGTACGTAACAAGAAACTTAGCTGTAAAGATAAAATATTATTATTGCAAAAGTCTGGAATTTATGAAATTAGTTACTCACACTACAACCTAGGAGATATCTAGGACAGGCAATAACTAGATTTAAACGCATTCTTTAGGACGAAAACGATCATAAAATTCGCATGTTACCTAACACATTTTTGACATCCCACTAAATTAGAGAACGTAAATTTTTTAAAGCATATTTTTTATATATAGTATTAAATGTGGTAAACCTAAATGTTCATCGATAGATGTCATTCGCGCTCGATAAGTAGGCACTTATAAAAAAATACAATTTGCATATCAATGCACATAACCTGCCTACATTGATTCGCAGATATTTTGTTTGTGCATAATTGAAACTTGTTTACTTTTTAATGACTCACTTTTAATACGAACTAGAGTTACGTAGTTTATCCAGCAAAGGTCAAGTTTTGTATATAATCATATGCATACATCACGATTCAGAAGCTTATAAATTATTTATAAATATTAATTATTTACTAATTCTCTTGGTGACATAAGAAATACCACCGAAAACAAAGAATAATGTAAATATCGCCCACTCAAAACCTGCCATTTATTTTTATACAAGACTAGAAAATTAATTTGTCACAAGTAAATAAAGTAGAAATTAAGTAGTCAAATATTAATCATTGCCTAGTTTCTACACCAGATTTGCATTAAATTACCAAAACCGGTACCGATCGGCAGCTCAATATTTGACAATTTTATATATCTATTTTTAAGATTTTCCTTCAAATACATTATTGGTTTTTTAAGTACCACTTTAGTCAACAACCTATGGATTGCTAAAGATGTGTTAAAAATTTCTTCATTAAAATTAGCAACCAAATTTTATTCAAATCGAACAAAATTGTAGTAAATTTATGACGATATTTAGTGTGATCACTAATAGATTTTAGTCGTTATTTCTGGAATTAATGGACTATTTTGTTATGCTTCTCAGATTCGAACTTGTCAAAATGAGATGCTTTCAAAAGAATTTTTAAGGGGTTCTATCAATTACCGTTAATTATTTGGGAAGGTTCCAGCTGTTTGTAAAGGAACGCCGGAGCTGGAGAAGAAGGTATCCGAACTAGCTTATGATGTTGATCTCCGGGATAGTGGAAGCACGGGAGTTAGGGCTAGTGAATGCGCAAGCATTGGAGGTGAAGCATCTCGAGCTAGTGGAAGCGCCGCCACCCGAAGGTACTACATTAGTCAAGAAGAAAGTTGCTTTTTAAAACGAAATTTTGAATTTTGCCGAACCCTTACTACTCCAAGCAAACTGGAGATCTTATAGGTGCGTGACAACACTCGCACACGGAGCCTACATTTCACCATTCATCCAAACGAGTGCGTTTCTTTGTGAAAAACGCTCGCCTAACATTTTTCAAGCGGACCGTGTTGGGATTTGAACTCGGGACCTTGGGCTTAGTAGTCACACGCGAACCAACGCCTGTGTGAAGTTGCACCTCACTTTTTAGCACAGCAAGTTTTAACGATAGTTCTATTTGCAGCCACAATAGTTCTATAGTTCCTGACGGGTTGTTATAGCTTTACGCGCAGTAATTCCCGCCAATTCTATCTTATACCGCACACGTTTTAAAGGTGATGCAACCGCTTTTTAAGTCAATTTGCAAGCACAATTTAAATCAAAACAGATTACTGCCATGGCGGCATCTCGGAATTCGTCTCAGGGTCCCACGATGATTTAGCAGGATGGGTTCCCAGTTACGCCATGTTGAATCAGATGACATCCGTCTTTCCTTTTACTGCACCCGTAGGGGATGAAAGAATACTAGGTAAAGGGACGACACAAAGCAAGATAAAAAGGAACTTACATACCTATACCTAAAAGAAAAGACACACACCACACAGGTAGATGTTGCTTGTTCGAGGATGCGTCGTTTAATGGCGTCTTCCTACACCACGCGCGCACTCCGCATTACTTTTGCGCAGGCGCGACTGTTAGTGACAACGGAAGTTGGTGTTATTTATTTAAAAATATACGCGGAAATTTATTTGCAAATTAAATTTGAACATGATGCATGCCAGTTGGCATGTAACAGGGTTATATCGATAGTTCCCCCAAATTAGTTAAAAAAATGACAAATTGAAAAGATGAAGTGCTAACTTCCCGTAGCACCGCAACATCTCAAAAAGTTTTTTCAAGTACAAGATCTTATAGTTCCAGAATAGTTCTATAGGTCCTGATACATTTTGGCTAAAGTTCTGACTTCTAACTACTTTCATGCAATTTTTGAAACTTCGCGAGAGCACCGCATCGCACAACAAGGGTAAATTATCAGTTTACAGGATTTTTTGACGTACTTTTTACTATATTCCTATAGTTTTTACGCTTTTTTTTTGAATAGTTTTAACGTTTATTGTATTAGCTAGGTTCATGGGATTTTTTATAATTCTGCACGCGTATATTCCCAACTTTGTAGTGTTTTAGTGCCAGCATACATGAAAACCACACAAGAATTGGTTCTTACAAAGTCCAGTCATTTTGTGGACTGAAAACATACAAAGCTTGCATTCCTCACGCTTCATACGTAGTTCTACCCACCAATGTGCGTCAGAGAACTTAACCTCTTTTGAAGGGGAGAGAAGTTTTCTGTGAGTAATTGTGTTGAAACAAAGGACTTGACTACCGACTTCGTGCTCCATAGATTGGCTTCTATTTGCATACGATTTTTGAAACTTTGCAACAGCACCGCATTGCACTACATGAATAAATTATAAGTTTACAGGATTTTTCAACTTAATTTTTGACATATTCCTATAGTTCTATAATAGTGCTGACGGCTTAGGTAGGTTTCATCAATAGTTGCGACCTCTTTTCATATTTTCTAGGTTTTCGAAACTTAACATCAACACGACACCACAAGAGTAAAGTACCAGTATGCCGCATTTTCCAACCAAAATTTGGGTATATTCCTAAAGTTCTACAATAATTCTGACGACATATGTGGGTTTGATCGATAGTTCCGAATAGAATTTTAACATTTTTGAGACATAGCTTTACTAGCGCACCACAGGAGTAAGGTACCAGTATGCCGCATTTTGCAACCTACTCTTTGGTCGAAAATGGGTTGAAAAATGAGACTTGCTGGTACTTTACTCTTGTGGTGCAGTGCTGAAATTAAATTTTGAAATCGTTAAAAATATGAAAAAGGGGCCGGAACTTTTGATTTTATCCGCCTAAGTTGTCAAAACTATTGTGGAATTATAGCAATATACCAAATTGTATGTTGCGAATGGACCTGCATTTTGAAGAAGTTCTAGATTTTTATAACGAGTGGAATGGCTAGCGTGTGACAGTGTTTTAAAGAGCCAAACTACAGGTTTAACCAAAGTAGTAGGGTCGTTAGTGAGGAACCAGACTAAGACAGGTCCCCGAAAGAGGGCAGCAGCTCTTTCGATACTTAAAGTGGCAGAGACCATAGAGGTCGGTATGACATTCTAAGACACACTACTGCAATATGGAAGGCAACGGGAAACCACCACATTACCTCCCAAGTACACAGCGTACTTAAATTGTTAATTAAGATGATGGCGTCCTCTGGGGTAAGGGATTCTGGAGTTAAAATAGTTATTACATTTGATTTACAAAATGCTCCACCCGAAGCTAATACACTGACAGGAAGCGAGTTTTGTTTACCTGTAACATTTTGAATTTTGCCGAATTCTTGCTGTTGCAAGCAAGGTAGAGATCTTTAACTTACGTGAAAACATTCAAACACGGGACCTCCATTTTACCGCTCATCGGAACAAGGGTGTATTTTTGTGAAAAATGATCGCCTAACATTTTTCAAGCAGACCGTGTCGGAATTTGAGCCCGGACCATTGGGCATAGTGTCACACGCATAGCAACTACTCCACGAAGCCGACTAGTTAAAATAGTCCCCCATTCGGATCTTCGGGAAGGGACTACTTCAGAGGATATGGTCGAAAGCTTAAAAAAAAGCCAGGAACATTTTGAAAGTCGGAGCGTGAATGTCAGAAGTATTAAGCAAATAGGTAATCTAAAGAACTTGAAAACTGAAATGGATAGGTTAGCAATAGACAGAGTAAGTATTAGCAAAGTTTGGTGGCCAGAGGCGACACAATTTTGTAGCGAAAACTAGGGTAATTCATACAGAGGAAGGAAATTCGAGCGTGGCGATAGTTATGCGAAAAAAAGATAGGACACTGTGTAGAAAACTACTTACAAAAGAACAAAAGAGTACTCATGGTTAGATTACGATCTAATCCTATAAATACAGTAATATTACAGGTATACATCCTCATCTCTAGCTACAGTGAGGAAAAGGTGAAGCGATCTACAAAGATATCAAAAACTAAGATGCGCAAAAGGACAAAAATTTAATAATTACGGGGATTTTAATGCTGTGGTAGGTGAGAGTAGGGAAGGAGCGGTAGAAGGTTAATTGGTTTACGCACGAGAAACGACATGGAAAATAACCGGTAGAATTTTGCGACAGAAACAATTTAACCGTTACAAACACATTAATTCAACACCGCGCTAGAAGATTATACACGTGGAACATTCCAGGAGATATAGGAAAATATCAAATAGATTACATTCTTGTTAGACAACGGTTTAGGAATCAAGTAAAAGGATGTAAAAGCTACCCAGAAGCAGATTTGGACAATGACCATAAGATCGTAATTAGGTACTCCCTGTATGTTTGTTGTGGTTTGTTTAGCATTTTTCTTAATCTTCTTTGGGAATTAAACAACTCGTAGTTTTTAAAATAATCTTTATTTACGTTTCGATCCATGACCTAGGATCGTTGTCAAACTAACAAAAATTTTTGTTTGACATTTTTGATTTGAATACATTTTTACCTAATGTATTCAAATCAAAGATTAATAAATCAAAGTCACCTTCAATTTATGTCATAAATGTCAAATTTGAAATTTTTATTATTTGGACTATCCTGGGTCATGGATCGAAACGTAAATAGATGATTTTAAAAACTATGAGTGGTTTAATTCCCAAAAAAGATTAAGAAAAATCATAATTAGGATGGCGACGCTTAAATTTATAAATTTGAAGAAAAGCAACAGAAAAGGTACTAAAAGATAAACATATCCACGAAAAATTTGAAATAAAGTCAAATGAAGTACTGGAAGACATCGGGAAAATTTCTTGATTAAGGAAGTAGAAGTTGATACGTTCACTCTCGACGGTAAATTAAAACACACTCTTCTTTGTCTTACATTATTCATTCACATAGATTCCGCTTTAATACGCACCCACCTTCCTGTATATTTTACCTTTCTACAATAAGTACGTAGCATAAATTTTGACGCCCTGATGTGAGACTTCGATTTAGTTTTGGGTAACTTTTGCTCCGATTCTGTTTTGTTTAGTTTTGGCTCCGATTTTGTTTTGAGTAATTTTTTGCTCCGAATTTCTTTTGTCTAGCGTTAACTCCAATTTTGTTTGGGTAACGTTTGCTCCGATTTTTTTGTTGTTACTGCCTAATTTCCTACATTACCCGCACTTCTTGACCCGGTGCTACTTATTTTTTTCTTCCTTTACGTTCGGACTGTTATTTATTTTTCTTTTCGGCTCTCTGGTGTTCCTCAAATGGGAATCGATCTTTTTTATTTCTTGCGTGGGTTGGATCTTTTTCAAGTTTAATTTTGTTTTCCTTCTTGATAGCTAAATATCCTTGGTTGGCTCATTTCAGATTATTGAACTTGTGTTTTCGCCAATAATTCTAGTCCGTTGAAAACGCTGGCGCCCAAAAAATTTTCTTTTCTTTCCATTCTGTACCTTTTGTTCTTCCCGTCAAGTCTAGAGTTTGTTTTTTTTCTATTTTGATCCTACAGCCCATCCAATAGGCGTTCTGGGCTTCTAAACCGTGCTCCGGATCATAAAATTCTTCTTTTATTGTTGGTGGGACGTGGAGGTTGGATTACCCTTTATTAATTGGTTCCTTCTTTTCTTTTTGTGTACCATGGCATATTGGCGCATTCATGTAAACTGGTTGCGGAAAACAGAGCTCATATATGAATTAAAATCTCGCGGTTTTAATTCCGCGGATAATGCAGACGAATTACGCAGATCTGTACAGAATACGTATCGTATGGAACGTAAACAAGAATTTTATTTTATTTCTGTGGAATCTGATTTTGCTTCCAAACTGGTAGTGTTACAGCTGCGATTCAAGAGCTAAAACAATGTCTGTTTACATTTAGTGTGGACAACGCAGCAGAATCGCCCAGCTCATAACCAATTACTCTAGCTGATCTCCGCGGCTCCTTTTACACTAAAATAAGGAAGTTTTGTCACACTATTACTTTATCGAAAACCCAGATAGCTACCTCTAGCGCGGCACACACTACTAGTGTCGATTTCGATTAACTTCCTCTACTTACTTCCGAATCGTAATCTGAATCTGAACCGGATTTTGCTAGAGTTGAGGAAAATACTTTTACTTCACATGACCGAGTTGTTAAGGTTTCTCCTACGCCTACGAGTAGATCAGATACTTCTTCCGTACTATCTACTGTTCTTCTTCCTAGTTCTGCTCCTACTCGTCAGGTCATATGCTTTAATTGCGACAAACCTGGTCATGTTTCGACACGTTGTATTCGTCCTCAAGTACTCCATTGCTATAGTTGCAGACATAAGGGAGTTTCTCGCCGTAACTATCCACATCGTCATCCTACTACTAATAGGTCTTCAAATCATACTTCAAATTCTGTTCTCAGCTCTAGGAGCCAACTTGTGTCTCCTTCTAACTCTACGTTCTCTTCTGTACCTCATCCAGGTCATCCTGCTACTGCTATCCAAACATATCCTTCTTCGGGCTTCAAACAAAATTTCTTCCGTTTCTAGTTTTACATTCTTTTTTGCACCACTTTCTGCTCGCTTCTTTTCGTTACTTTTGGTTTTCTGCGGAAACCAATCGTCTTTTGAGGTTGATAATCCTACAGCCAATGCTGTTTTCTTTCCTAACTGTGATACTGCTAGTCCTTTATCTAACATCAATGAAATTTTATCTGCTTCTGCCCCTGTATCTACCGTAACTGAAGTGTGCTCTGCTTGTGTTTCTTTTCATAAGGTTGATTCTCCTGCAGTCGATAATTTTTCTTTGTCTACAGTTGATATTTTGACAACCCATGATGTTTTCTTTTCAACCGTCAACTTTCTTTCAACCATTTCTAAAAACAAACTACTTTCCTCCATAACGCGTTTTGAGTTTCCTAAACTAACCTCGCCGCCACCTCCACAACCGCGTGCTACATCTACTACACTCCCTGCTGTTCCTGTTTTGCAGAAAACTGCTCAAAAGAGGCTGACAAGAGTCTATGCTGATTCTGAACCTGAAGATGTATGTCGGCGAAATCCTAACGTTCTTGACCTCGTTTTGTTTTCTTGTTGGCGGAGCAAACGGTTTAAGCTCATTATTTAGTCCTTGCTCCCCCAGATTCTTATGCCGATTTTGCTCTCCTTATGACTTGATTTCTGGATTTTAAGATTTCTTTATTTACCTCCCTGTTTAGCTGGGTTTTCTTTCTTTTCTTTCACCCGTATGGGTTTGGGAATAGAATAGCCCAATGGTACGACCTGCCTGTTGTAAGAGGCAACTAAAGCGGTCCAACACATACACACCCACTTCTTACACACATACACACTCGTCATAAATACACACATCTCTGCTTGATTCTTTCTTCTTTCATTCTCTCCTTGTACCGCATCCGTGTGGGTTCGGCAATTGAATAGCCCCGTGGTACGACCTACCTGTCGTAAGAGGCCACTAAACCAGTCCAACGCATACACACATACACTTCTTACACACATCAACACACACCCTCACATACTGATATATCAATACACACGCACACACAAACATACACACACGCACACACATACCATATATAACTACACTGGGATTCTGTTTTATTTTCTTTTGTGCGATTCTTAGGGTTTTTGTGGTTCTTGTACTTGTTGCTAGGTGTTATTCTTTTTGAATTTTTTTTCTCGTTTCTTTCGTTCTACGTTCCTCTCCTCTTTCCTATGACTGGTTTTACTTTATGTCGGTCTTCGTGCTGACCTGGTTTGATTTTCGATCCACTTCCTGTGGTAGGTGCTTTCTAGTCCAATCAACGCGGTAACGCATGCAGCATACTTGGCACTCTACCATCATCTGTGCCTTTGAATAAAGTTTTTTATTTATAATTTTCCTACTAACAAATTTGCTGTTTTAACCTGTCACCTTACTTTGAAGGGTATGTAATATACTTTAGAAGCTTAATTTATGAGTCCTTCATAGAACGATGGCAATAAATTTTGAACCGCAGTTTCTGCAGCTTCCTTTAATTCGAAAGGGGTACAAACTTCAAATTCGTTATTGAACATACCAGGTATTAAATTTATTTTGTAGTACTTTACATTTCAAGGGCAAAGCTGTCAGTTTGACAATGACAACTGAACAACTTTCTGACAGTGGGAAATAACTCTGATCTACAACTTTCCGAATCCAGACAGGTCTTGAGACTAAGGAATCGTTGACTCATCGATCTTCCATATATTAATAATGTGCGTATTGTTAATATAATTGTAAATATAAGTAATTTATTCAATTTTAGTTATTTACTCATGATTTATGCGACATTGAAACAGCACTTATCGTCCGAGATTTCGATTGATAGAGCCCCCTCAAACACAAGGAATGTCACATTCAGTAAATTTTTAAACAACCGATGAAACGAGTGCGTTTTTTTTTTTGTAAAAAATGCTCGTCTAACATTTTTCAAGCAGTCCGTGTCGGGAATCGAACCCGGGATCTTGGGCTTAGTAGTCACACGCAAATCAACGCTTGTGTGAAGTTACACCTTACTTTTTAGCACAGCTAGTCTTAACGAAATTCCCAACATTCTAATGTTTTAGCGCCAGAGTACGTGAAAACCACACAAAGAATTGGTTCTCGCGAAAGTCCAGTCATTGACTTATCATTTTGTGGTCTGAGAACATGCAAAGATTGTATTTTTCACGCTTTATACGCTGTTGTACCCACCAATGTGCGTCAGAGGACTTTAACCTCTTTTGAAGGGGAGAAAAGTTATCTGTGAGTGAATGTGGCGAAATAAAGGACTTGATACCGACTTCGTGCTTCGACTGGCTTTTATTTTCATACGATTTTTGAAACTTTGCGACAGCACTGCAGCGCACTACATGAATAAATTATCAGTTTACAGGATTTTTCACCCTAATTTTTACCATATTCCTATAGTTCTACAATAGTACTGACGACTTAGGTGTGTTTCACCAATAGTTTCATATTTTCCAAGTTTTCGAAACTTAACATCAGCACGGCATCACAAGAGTAAAGTACCAATATGCCGCATCTTTTGACCAAAATTTGGGTATATTCCTAAAGATTTACATAGTTCTGACGACATATGTGGGTTTGATCGATAGTTCTGACTTTTTTTCATTATTTTAACATTTTTGAGACATAGCTTTAGTGCCGCACTGCAGGAGTAATGTACCAGTATGCCGCATTTTGCAACCTACTCTTTGTTAGAAAATGGGTTGAAAAATAAGGCGTACAGGTACTGTACTCTTGTGGTGCGGTGCTGAAGTTAAATTTCAGAATCGTTAAAAATATGAAAACTTGCCGAAACTTTTGATTTAACTCTCATAAGTCGTCAAAACTTTTGTAGAATTATAGCAATATACCGGTTTATTAATGTAGTGACTGTTATTCTTATGTCGGGTCTGTAGTTACCAATATATAATAATTTTACAACGGCTATCGAATTCGTTGAAGTCTCTCGTCAACTGACACAAACACAAGCATCTAAAACACGCCTCTCGCTTTAACTTACATACGAAAATGTTCTGTCTTCTATTTTGTATCCTTCCTATAGTTTCTACGTCTGTTACCAGTTTATTGTTTCCTTGTCCAACCCGTATTTTATCTCTTTTCCTTTATATTCCCTGTTTACAGGTACGATAATATCTTAACAACATCTACCCTCCCTTGAGTATCGTCTATCCCCGTTCTATATGTAGAGTCCAACCAACTATCTCCGTTTCTCGTATGTCCATTATTATTGGTCCTTGTAGAAGTCAACCACTCCACACTTTAAACCTAACGCGCTGCATCTCCCTTTTATTTTTCCTTGTCGCTTTTAAGTCAACGGACACCTAAATTTTGTCTCATTTTAATACATGCTAAAACACGGTCTCTCTAACTAATATCGATCCATATTCGTATTCAACCTTCCACGCCCTACCTCAAATATACTTGTTTTTTATTTATAACGATCCTTTAAGTAGAAATCCTTAATACTTATCTTCAAGCTTATAAGTTAATACCACGAACATATTTTCAACGTTTAATTTTTACTAGAAACGTTTTCTTTGCTTGCACGGTCTTTTTTCGAACCCTTAGCTGTTATAACTTGTTTATCGACAATACTTTCCTATCTTATGCTATAGCTTTGCAAGGTTAACCAATGTTAACGCTTTATACTACACTATGCTAAATTATGTACACAAAGAATATGTACACTTTGAATAGTAATTACTTTATGCAATTAAACAATTCACCCTCTTAAATTAATTATTGATTTTCACTATATAGTGAATCTGAAAACTTTCGGATTAATAAACCTACACGCTACTTCTTTAAGATGCAAGTCTTTACTTTAAACTTTAGGGAATTACATTTCCTACCCAATATTTGTAATTAATATTTATAGTTAGGTTACAACGATGCAAAATTAACCTTATAGTTTATTGTAACTTGTAAATTCCTATACTATCGTTTTGAAAAACGTCTTAAATTTTAATTGACTTGTATATTCATGGGGTACCCTGCCATGAATAATCATCTAACTTATTTAACATGCATTATAACCTATAAATCTACAGAAATATATATATATATATATATATATATATATATATATATATATTGCTGTGACAGGGCCCGTTTTTGAGGTGCCGCTAAAAGAGTGCTGTGATACAGCATACATATTTGAAATTGTTTACTTACCTTCCTGTTTAATTTTTGACTGGCTAGCTCAACGGAACTGACGGAATATTTTAAAATGAAATCAAACAGCAATATTACAAAGCATTTATACAGTATTAAATATTCTCTCTCATACAAAGGCATTTGGAACATTTACAAAATTGTTTCTCTCAAACATAAAATAATTTCTAAGAAGTATTGATTACAAACTAAAATTGTTGCTTACCTCATTTTAAATTTACAGAATAAACTTATTCTTTTAGAGATGGTTTACCTGGTTATGATTATTTCCACGCTTGTAGGATTTGTTTTGGCCAGAAAAATCCTTGACAGATAATCTACTAAAACGTCAGAGAATATTTCGGACTGATCATAAATTCTCCTGGTAAAACCCTTTACATAAAATTATTACATGATTAACACTTATTATTATACCTTACATCAAATATAAATCAGTTAAAAATAGATCTAAAGGTGATACTTGCAGAATCCACAAAAACGCTCTTCGTAATAAAATATGTTCTTATTTTTAATTGACGTCAAATCAGCTTACAACATTCTCCATATTAAAAATTCTCATTGCAAACAGCAATTACCAAAGTATATTTCTGGTTAAATCCTCCTCTCGATTATTTAAAAGTAACGTTATCCTGAGGAACTTTCTGTAAGCAACGTTTAAAACATTGCTTTATTTCCGCATAACAACCGCTTGCGTCTTAAAATAACATTAAGAATCTAATTTCAAAATCGAATGACTTCGAATCTAATCAATGAATGTTTGCCTCTCGAATGAATAAACGCTTTCTTTATATATAAATTTATCTCTTTCCAGAAGCTTACTAGAAAAATATGGGACATCATGATGCAAGGATTCTCGGAAGAATCAATTAACGTTTAAAATCATCGAGCTTTATTACCTTGTTATTTCGTTCTAGTTATCCGTCGCGCGTTTTGTATGTCTTTGTCTAACATATACTATTATTGTGCCGTACCTGTTCTCTCCAACAGTGAATGCGAAAATCATAAATTATTTTTATCAGTTATTCCAGGGATTTTGCAAATTTTTTGTGTCTCGGTAGCTTCTAGGAATAAAATGTTTATTTATTAATGAGTTTAAACGATTTTGACGTATTTTTGAATACCGATAACTCGAACTTTTATGTTCTAGAAAATTCTCTATTTAAAATGGATTGCTGTTATTCCCGGGTAATTAATTTAAACTTTAATTGCTTTTAAATGCAAATGGGGTTTTTTTAAATACACGTAGATTGTTGTTTCTTAAACTAAAGGCATAAAGTTCTAGTACTCTTTTATGTTATTTACAGCAAATCAAATGCATTTTCATCAAAATGTATTGATAATTAATAGGTAAAATAAATGGCTTTGTATTTATTTTAAAACGATCGATTTTTACGTTTACATTTAATGCGTTTTACGGTAGCTTACAATTAATTATTTTTACACATACGACTTACGTTACTTGCTATTTATTTACAACATGCTCATATCATACAAGGTGCTTAATTATACTCGCGCAGTTTGCATTTTTGCATGGTACTTTAATAAATAAAGGTGCGTTTGTATTTTACAGGGTGTAACACTGAATTTAATGATAATTTTATATTTTCCGGATTCTATTATATTTTGGTGGGATTAATTTTTAGAATTTGGGGTTCAATGACCTTTCGTGACCCTTTATCACGTCAATATATATATATATATATATATATATATATAAATACAGACAAGATATTTTTGTATTCGCAACTTGAAAAATTTGTGTACAACAAAAGATTACTAAGAAGTATCTGTAAATAAACTTTAAAGGAAATAATAAAAGCATATTTACCCATACAAATCGGGCTAATAGTTGTATACCCATTAACAAAACAATAACTTTATTACTTCGTAAGTAAAGAAAGATCTACTGGCCGGTTTTGGCTTTTTAGAGCCTCGTCAGAGTAAACTAGTTTCTAACAACCTTATGAAGTAATCCAAGCTATAATACTGACATAAAATCGAAGGAACCTTTATACTACGGCAAGAGTAAACACTAACGCCATCAGGTGGCAAACTCCAACACTACTAAGCGCGGAAGTACAAAAGTTGATACAAAATTAAATCGTAGTTTTATAGATGGCTACATAAGTATGTTCTGCCTTTGAGATTTGGGGAATGTTATAGCAAAATATATTTGCACTAAATAACAAACCTTCTGGTAGCGTCACACGTTTTTTGCCCCAAAGGCAATTCATATTAATACAGACAAAATATTTGCAGTTTGCAAACTGAAAAATTTGTGTACAACAAAAGATTACTAAGATGTATCTGTAAATAAACTTTTAGTGAAATAATAAAAACATATTTACCCATACAAATCATGCTAATAGTTGTATAGCCATTAACAAAACAATAACTAGTCTATTCTGACGAGGCTTTAAAAAAGCCGAAACCGGTTAGTAGATGTTTCTTCTCCTTATGAAGTAATAAAGTTATTGTTTTGTTAATGGTTATACAACTATTAGGGTAAATATGTATGGGTAAATATGCTCTTATTATTTTCTTTAAAGTTTATTTACAGATACATCTCAGTAATCTTTTATTGTACACAAATTTATCAGGTTGCGAAATGCATATATCTTGTATGTATTAATATGAATTGCCTTTGGGGCAAAAAAACCGGTTACGTCACGAAAAGGAGGTGTGTTATTTAGTGCAAATATATTTTGCTATAACATTCTCCAAATCTCAAAGGTAGGACATACTTGTTTAGCCATCTATGTAACTACAATTTAGTTTCGTATCAACTTTTGTACTTCCACGCTTAGTAGTGTTGGAGTTTTCCAACTGATGGCTCTCTCGCACCCTTGCGACCAACGCAATTGGGACAATTTGAACATAAATAGAATTGTGGATTGCCTATCATTTCCTTCTGAAACTGAATAGTACAGGTTTAAACTCCTACAAAATCCTTTCTCCAACCCGTGACTAGATGCGATTCCAAGCCCTAGCTGCGGTACTTTCCTTTCAAACTAAAAAGGCTTCGTGTTTGCACCAATTTTCGTCTTGGAACGCCAATTTGCAGACCCCACTTTTGTGGCTGTGGAACTCCCGTCATTCTGAACTGAAGTATTTAATTCAAAAATCACTCACACTCATTCACGTGAGCTCTCGCCTAGAACCGAATAGTCTTTTTAGAGAGAACGGAAAAGGACCTGATCTTTTCCCCTTGGACGTGCTCTTGTCTGGGATGCCACTTGCGTCGACTCACTCGCAAAGAACAACCTTCCAACCGATAAGTGTACCCCTTACAGTGCAACTGCATTAGCAGCGAAAAAAGGAACACGCCAAATTCTTCGTAGCATTTGCCGTCAAAACCTTAGGCCCTTGGTCGGAAGAATCCATCGATCTATTAATTCAATTGGATTACGTTTAAATGCCATTTCCAGTGAAACCTGCTCTTGTTTATACCTGATTCGACGCATCGCTCTAGCAATTCAGCGCGGGAACGCATGCAGCATACTTGGAACTCTACCATCATCTGTACCTTGTTATACCCCCGTAAACGAGGTACGCGAGCCACTAATGACAGTTGGTAGCGATATTACATAATGTAAAAATTGACGCGCAAATTATCTATGACGTCACACAATATGCAAATTAATGCAACATAATTACACCAATAACACAAATTATATAGAAAACCCCCACGGTGTTCTCACGTGAACATGTACATCTTCCTTCAGGATTACTCCATGATGGCGGCGGCTTCCTTCAGGATTACTCCATGATGGTCGCGGCCTCGCCAGTCTTTCGGGCGTCGCTGCTTCGTTGCTCTTTTTCGGGCGTGGGAATTCTTGAGCCGGGTTGAATGCAAATTTAATATCTTCTTCCTATGTAGAGGGAACAACAGGAACGGGTTTATAAGGAACGATAATCAAAGATAAGAGAAAAAAGGGATCTACATAACAAAAAGATACGATGAGATACCAGACCAACTACACCTGTTCACATCCCGGAGGCTAGTTCTAACGCGTCTCTCGGAAATTCCCCACTCTCCTCCTTCGTCCACACGCGTCGGCACAATCTGGCGCAAACGCACTGTCTGAAGTGACGGAAATACGCGCACAAGTCTTTTTAAATTTATGGCGCGAAATTCTTACATATTAAAACTAAATTGGGAGAATGTCTAGTGCCGAATTTTCGGCACGTAACAACCTTTGGATAGAATTTTTTATTTATAATTTACTTTACTTACAAATTTGCTGTTTTAACCTGTCGCCTTACTTTGAAGGGTATGTAATATACTTTAGAAGCTTAATTTATGAGTCCCTTATACCACTTGGCAATAAATATTGAATCGCAGTTTCTGCAGCTTCCTTTAATTCGAAAGGAGTACACACTTCAATTTCTATTGGATATACCCGGTATTAAATTATTTTCGTAGTACTTTACATTTCGAGCGCCAAACTGTCAGTTTGACAATGACAACTGAACAACTTTCTGACAGTGGGATGTAACTCTGATCTATAACTTTTCGAATCCAGATGGGACATGAAACTAAGGAATCGTTGATTCATCTATCTTCCATAGATTAATAATGTGCGTATTGTGAATAAAAGTAATTTATTCAATTTTAGTTATTTACTTATGATTTATGTGACATTGAAACAGCACTTATCGTCCGAGATTTAGGTTGATAAAGCCCACTCAAACACAAGGAATGTCACATGCAGTGAATTTTTAAACAACCGATGAAACATTAATTTACATCAAATATTTATGTAAATAAGGTAGTAAATTCTTGGTCGTTATATCTAGTAGCCATTTGCCATGTATAAACTTTACGTCATTGATTAAACCATTTGTTTATTTACAATGTCAATACAAGCTCACTTTAAATCTGTTTCCCTTGGCTACAGTTCACACCAAAACTCGCTAGTTTAACTTCTATGAAATAGAAAAACGCAAGAATCATGAACTATTTGATGTACTAGAAATCTCACCATCATACTGTAGTGGGTATTGGTCTGTTTGTGACCAGAGTAATTACATTATATGTAAGCTAGGCGCTTATACACTCCGTGACAATGCACCTATCGGATAAATTTTAATTGACAGGTACAAGATTTTCCATTTAAAGATCACAATAGGAAATCTCCAGAGTGTGATTTGCATAATTCTAGTGGTAGCCTAATCTAGAATAATTGAAATGTGTATAAATTTACAGTCGGAGATATTGCAAAGCAGTTCTGATCCAGCTTGGGTTACAATGTTAGTTCGGAAGTTTCGATTAAAGTTTTGAAGGTCATGACGTGATCTAAAGTAGTGATACAAATAAATTTCCTTTGTGAGGTAAATTATTGTAGAGATTGATATAAATCTTTTCTAGTGATTATATAAATTAATCATAGTGACAACAGCTATTAGCAATTAATTCAGAAAGTGATTTATTGTGAGGGTTTTTAGAAATTTTATTGTAGCTGCGAGTTTGAAAATAAGGAACTGTTGTTATTGAAAATAAAGTTTTAGTTACATTGGTGTCAGGTAGTGGAATTTTAGCGGGGAAAAAACATATGAACAAATTTATTTACATGCCAAAAATTCATGTTTAACAGAAAATGAATAATGACATTCTTACATTTGATTGATTTAATTGGGAAGGGCGGCACATGCCACATGCACTTAGGCCTTCAAGTCGGCCCATTGTGCTGCCTTCTTTGCCCTAAGTTGGTCCTTCAATACTAAACAACCCGACCTTACATTTGAATTTGAGGATGTCGGACCAGGCGGTGTCTTTAATTCCGGCCTTCTCAGGCCAGAAATCCTCCAGCATGGATCCTCGAAGTCTGGCGAGTGCCGTACAGGTGCACAAAATGTGCTCCGCCGTCTTGTCCTCCTGTTAACAGCCGCGACAGATGGGGTCGTCTGACAGACCCATCCTGTGCAGATGCTTCCTTAGTATGCAATGCCCGGACAGTATGCCCACCAGTAGCCGTAGTTTCTGTCTCGACAAGCATATGACAAATTTTTCGGTTTTGATCATGGGGGACCTTATGAAAATTTTTGCCTGTCGGCAGCTTGTTGTACAAGCCCACCTGTCGTTGTGACGGCGGTGGGTTATTTGCCTTATCATGTAGAACATCACCGATGGTGCAATAGCAACCGATGGGTCAGGGTCAATCAAGCCCCGGGCCGCTCCTTGCCTCGCCAAAGAATCTGCCTGTTTGTTGCCATGTACCCCTGAATGCCCATTGATCCATACCAGCTCAAGGGCATTAGTGTTAGAAACAAGGTTGAGGATGCGGTGACATTGATGAACCACCCCCGAGAGAAGCTTATGCTCACTTAGGCTCAAAAAAGCTGCTCTGCTATCGCTTAGGATGCGTACAGCTTTATTTTTGATTCTGCGTTCCAGTATGGCGTTAGCACCATACATGATGGCTATGACCGCTTGGAAGACAGTTACCAGTCTATCCAGCGTAACACTTTCATGAAGGTCTAGGTCATCGGAGAAGATGCCTGCACCGATACCTTCATTTGTTTTGGAGCCATCTGTGTAGATGGAGATCTCCGTTAAGGAGGCATCCTCAGTGTTTAGACAAACCCCGAAGCGCCTCTTGGAGATCATTATGGGTGCGATCGCATCAACTACTCTTCCCAAGAGAGGGGTGTTCTGCACCGCCTCTTTTAGTATGTTGTGGTGTCTACCACCGCTTCCCTTGTCGATCCTTACACCTTTAAACCGCAGCCTCATTGCCGCTATCAGAGCCATTTCCTCCACATGTAGGTCCAGCAGAGTGAGGCCTAAGATGGCTTCTAAGGCTAGTAGGTGTAGATCGCACTGCGCTCGTGATGCCTAGAAAGGCCACTCTTTGGATATGAGTAAGCTCTTTGACTGCATGAACCAGTCTGGTCCTGGGCCTCCAGACTACAGCGCCGTAGCAGAGCATCGGCCTTACTATCGTGGTGTATAGCCACAGGACAGCCTTTGAGGAAGACTCCAAAGTTTGCCTATGGCACGTTTACATTGCCAAAACACTTGTTTGGCTTTGATAATTTTTGCTTGTAAGTATTAGGCCCAATTCAGCTTCTTGTTAAGTATGACGCACAGGTATTTGACCTCTTCTGATAGGGGTAGAGAAGTTTGGAAGAGCGTTAGCAATCTAGGTACCATCGGCTTCTTTTTATTGGTGTACAGCACCAGCCCCGTTTTATTGGGGTTAATTGTTAAAGAGTTCTTGGAGCACCATAGCTCCGTGATCCTTAGTGCTGCTTGCATTAAGTTACACAGCACCTGTTTAAATTTGCCGACTACTAAGATAGCTATGTCGTCCGCATACCCTATCGTGTAGAAACCTACCTCGTTAAGGCGTTGGAGAAGTCTGTCCACGACTATGTTCCATAGTAGCGGTGACAGCCCCCCTTGGGACAGCCTATACTTATCGCCCCAACTACTGAAGTTTCCCCAACATTAATGTGTACCCGTCGACACCGCAGAATCTGCATACTCAGCTGTCAAAGGGTGTCCTCCGCTCCATGTGCCCACAGAGCTTTATCAATGCTTGCAAAGGTGGTTTCGCTAAACGCACCCTCGATATCAACAAATGCACCTAAGGCAGACATGTTGTTAAGGGTTTTTTAATACGTCCTACAACAGCGTGGAAGACAGACTCCGAGGATTTTCCTGGTATAAAGGCATGCTGGTTTAGGTGAAGTGAATAAGAAAGCATTATCCTCTCCCTCATATCATCGTCGCACAGTCTCTCCAAGGTCTTTAGCAAAAACGACGTAAGACTGATCGGTCTGTAGGATTTAGCCTGAGAGTAATCCTTCCGGCCTGGTTTAGGAATGAAGACAACTCTAATCTCTCTCCAGCCGCTGGGGATGTATCTAAAAGCAATACAGCCCCTAAAAATTACCACGAGGAATGGTGCCAGCTTCTCCACACCCCACTATAGTAGGGCGGGGAAGATGCCATCCATTCCAGGGGACTTAAACGGTTTGAGAGTTAAGATGGCCGATTTGATTTTCTTTTCATCCACTGCTTGGTTTGAAACTTCCCGGTCGAGCTAGATTGGTCTACCCCGTATGAGGAAAGTTGTGAGTAACTTAGCTGTTTCTGTCTCAGTGGTTTACGTACCATCCGCACGTTTCAGACAGCATGATTGATGGCGAGGATCTTTGGACAAAATCCTGTTAATGCGAAAGAATCATGAATCATGAACTATTTTATGTGCTAGAAATCGCACAATCTTACTGGAGTGGGTATCGGTCTATTTGTGACCAGAGTAATTACATTATATGTAAGCGAAGCGCTTATACACAAAAGATGATTGATAGCCCCCCCCCGTGGCGCTGCACCTATCGGATAAATTTTAATTGACAGGTACAACATTTTCCATTTAAAGATCACAATAAAAAATTTCGAGAATGTGATTTGCTTAAGTCTAGTGCGTGGTAGACTAATCTAGAGCAATTGAAATGTGTATAAATTTACGGTCGGAGATATTGCAAAGCAGTTCTGATCCAGCTTTGGTCACGATGTTAGTTCGGAAGTTAAGTCCCGATTAAAGTTTTGAAAGTCGTGACGTGATATAAAGTAGCGATACAAATAAATTTCCTATGCGAGGTAAATTATTGTAGAGAGTGATATAAATCTTTTGTAGTGATTATATAAATTAATCATAGTGCATCGATAAGTTAATTAAGAAGATTGGCATCATGGTATCAAGAAGACAATAACTGTTAGCAATTAATTCGGAACGTAAATTATTGTGAGGGTTTTTAGAATTTTATTGTAGCTGCGAGTTGTTAAGAAGGTTTGTATACCCAGTTTGAAAATAAATACCTGTTGTTATTGAAAATGGAGTTTTAGTTACATTGGTGTCAGTGGTGGAAGTTTAGTGGGGAAAAACATTTGAACGAATTTACTTGCATCCCAGAAATTCATATTCAACAGAAAATTAATAATGAAATTCTTACATTTTTGAAGGACTTCAAGTCAGGTATGGAAGAAGGTTTTACAAACTTGTCAGCGAAATTAGAAGAATTTTCAAAGAAAGGAAAAAATGCGGAAATACAATAACAATTAAATTCCCTGACGTATAAACGCCGAAACCACAGCTCCAATGCTACAACATCACGCTCCAGAATTTAAAAATGTCGGAGAGTTCAACCTGACGTCAAGATTTAGAGTTAAGCCAACCATATTTGATGGAAAGTCACCTTGGCAGACATATTTGAAGAAAATCGTAGCGACAGTTCACGACTGGAACGATGGTAGAAGGGCAACCGAATTGATGGTCGCGTTACGAGGTGAGGTCTTGGACATTTTGCAGACCATACTGGATCATGACTAAAGAAGCTGCGGAACCTTAATACCAACGCTGGCGATGAAGTACGGCGACTCTCATCTGCAACAAGTGCACCTCGCTCAAGGGAAGAACCGTTACCAACACACTAGCGAAAACTTGCAAGAGTTTGATGTAGATACTGCTTGCTTGGTTAGACGAGCCTATCCAACAGCACCGGACACCTATCAAAAATTGGCGACAGTGTAGACTTTCATTGATGGAATACGTAACGAGGAAATAGAGCAAGCACTACAAATGGCCCTGTTAAAGACTACATGATGCGTTAGCGTATGCTTTAGAGTTTGAAGTGGCAAAGCAAGTTGCGCATTTAATACTTGTATTGTTCGCAATAAGCAGAAAATAAATTGTTGCGAGAGTTTTTAGAATTTAATTGTAGCTGGGAGTTGTTGAAAATGCTTCAGTTTGATAATCGAGAACTTCTGTTTATGCAAATAGAGTTTTTGTTGCAATATTGTATTTCTCCATTCCCATGAAAAAAGTATTAGTAGATGGTTTATACAGTTTCTACCGCCACATTTCCACCAGCATCCACATTTCCACACACATCTGGACCAAAAAGTTTTCTTCGACTAGCCATTTTCATCTTTCGAGATAAATATATCTTGTTTGGTATCAATTAATATTAGAATTTTCTCAGCTATTTGAATTTTTAGGAATTTTTCAGATAGCATCATCCCCAAGGGAGCTACCCTCACTTTAAGATTTTTTACCAGCAGCAGAGATTTCTAACCGTCCTTATAAGTTTTTTAGCCATGCAGTTTTATGCATAACCCGAATCTGCAAACGGATTTAAAATCGGAGCACCCCCTGCAAAGTTATACTCTTTTAAAGCTCTCAAACCTCTAAATTTTGCTCTTTGCTCCCATATCTGAACCAAATAGTTTTCTTCGTCTAACCAATGCATCTTTCGCGATAAACCTATCTTGTTTGGTATCAATTAATATTAGATTTTTCTCAGCTACCCGAATCTCTAGGAATTTCTTAGATTGCACCACCCTCCATGGAGCTACCCTTATTTTAAGATTTTTTACTAAGATCGATTTCTGACCGTCCTTAAACATTTTTACATCAAATTAGCCTAGAATTTTACGCAGAATTCGAATTTACACACACACCCTCTAGCGAACATGCATAAGATTATTTTTGTCTCCTTTAAGATAAACGTTTCTTCTCGTTTTAAGTTAATTATTTAAAACACGAACAAAAAAAACCTTTAACCAAACACGTATCAGTATTAACACAAATAAATTAAGCACGCAAAAATTTAATAATTTATTTTATCCGATTTACAGTTTAATAAACTAATTACAATTTTTACAAAGTATAACATTATTTTCTTCGTTTAACCAAATCCAAGCAGGTTAAAGTAAACTGTCAACCGTCGTTCTAATTTAGCCTCTATATTTCTATTTGTCTACGCCTCCAACTCGAACAAACATTTTTCATGTCCCTTGTATCTATAGCTTCATCGCACTCACACATATGCCTCCACCAGCTAGATCTCTGCCTTTTTTGTACAATTCACACCAATCACCTTGCTTGGCTCCATTTTCCCACCTTTTAACAGACGCGTGCTTGCTTCTAAATATCCTTAAAATTGTTGATTTTATTCAAGTCGCCCTACTAATACTGTCTCCGAATTAATTATATGCATCTCTCTTGTACTCAATACATTTTTATTCTATGTTGGTCTTTTCTCGGTTCTCCCCTATACTACTTTCAAGATTGAAATCAATATTTTAACCAACAAACTGCGTTTACATTAATTCCAACGGCTGTTCTTTTCCAATAACCCATTAAAGTTTGTTTGTTACTACGCTGCCGAGAAATATTATCTCCTCTCGTTATTTGTTTTAAACGTGTTGGATTTTACATTTGAAAATAGAAATGTTATTTTAACACCTGCTCCACGCTTTTAGATTGTAATATAATACTTCACTACAAATTTAAATACGTTAGAATAATTTTACCTCAATTATCATTTATTATGCTCTATATTTACACAAGTACTATGTTACATTATCCCTAGCTAAATTAAATTGAGCCTACATTATTATACACTACTTAAGCTAAAAAAAATAATTGTTAAAAAAATATTCTAATTCCCTAACTGAATAAATTTATTTTATTTTATCCAATAGCTTTCCACCTATGAGTTCACTTGCGCCCTTATCTATCCCAATGACCCCTTAATTACACAATACTATCCCCCTACTTTAATATAAAAAGCAACACAAATTTGCTGTTTTCTTTATATTCAAATACCCTAAAATTAATTCTGTATGTACACCTATTACTATTCCTATTACGTAACCTATCACTATTGTGTTACACCTATCACTATTCTTCTGCTTATACCTATTCTTGTTATTTTACACCTATCACTAGTCTTAACTCTATCACTATACTTCTATACCTATCACTATTATGTTTATTTATCACTATCTATTCACACCTAACTCTATCTATCTTTATCTCTCAGTACATATCTACACCTATCTCTATTTATCTTTATCCATCACTATCTATCTACACCTATTTCTATTTCTTTATTTAAATCTAACTCTCTTTTTGATCCTCATTATGATCCTTCTAACCTGCTTTGCTACCTTGAACTTAATTAATGCCGCACTTGATGTGGACAAACCAAATGATACTACCTTACCATTATTACATTTTCCCTCTATCGAAAACCCTGTGTACCTTCTAGAATTACGATGCAAAGGAAATAACCAGAACAAATTTTTCAAAACAAGCTTGCTAAAAATACGTTGGCCACTTAACCTTGCTATAAGTGTGTCTATGGACGGTGGATAATGAAACTGTGGTTTAGTTCGTTGATTGATCTTTCTCGCGTCCAAACATAAACGAATACTCCGATCTTTCTTCTTAACGACCACCAACGGATTCAAAAAAGTGTGTTTGAAACTTCTATTATGTCATCTTCTAACATTTTTATAAGTTCTTGGTCTACCTGTTTTCTATATGCTGCGGGTATAGAATAGATTTTTGTATTGAATGGTTCCGAGTTATCAACCTCTAACACATGTTCGTACCCTTACGCTGTGCTAAGAATGTTTTCTTAATAAATTTTGTACTCCTTCACCTTTCTCATCTGGACATTTAAAAGTATTTATTATTTTCTCCTCTTCTTCATCTACCTCTAACACATTTACATTCAACCCAGTGTCATCTTCAGTGACCTCATACCTACTCATCCCGGGCAACTTTACGTCCCTTACTTTCACCAATTCGAAGAATTCCCATCTTCCTCATACAATCCACTCCTATGATACCTTTGAATTTTAGTTCAGGAACGATAAGAAACTCCTACTCACAGCGTACTAATCCAATTTCTACCCTTAACATGACCATACTATTGACTGCCGCAAACCTTTTCTTGTTAGGAGCTATTAGATGACTCCTTTTTATCGGTATAACTCTATTTCTAATTTCATCTTGGACCTCCTTGACGAATTCCTCCGATATCAAACTCGCCTCCGCTCCTGAATCGAGCAACAATCCTATACACCTATTTAAAATTTTAATTTCAATCACCGGCAAACCAATTTTCTCTTTCTCTTCTGGTTCCTCCTCTTCTTCGATGTCCATAAATTCGCGTGGATGTTCATACTTATAAATCCTAATTTCTAGTGGTTTGTCCTTCTTTAAAAATCCTGCCTAGGTCTGGTCTCTCCACTAGGTCCTGGTTGTTCTTCCACAACTTGTGCATACGTCCTTCGGTTCGTGTCCTGTCCCTTAGATCTCTCCCTATATCTACGTTTGTCGACGTCTTATTAATTTCGGGTAAACTATGCTGCCTTTATATCCCAGGACTTCTCTTCGAATAGTTCCCCTCGTGCCGCTGCTGCTCCTGAAATAATTTCCCCTTGGTCTCCAGTTATTCCTAAAATTGTGATTTGTTCTCCTTTGAGTATACGCATTATCTCTCCTACTCTCGAATCGTATTACAGTTATATTCCTGTCCCTGCTCTCCCGAGGTCTTCCCGAACTTACATCATCAAACCTTTGCAGGTACTCCAAAAATGTCTCCCTTTCTACTATGTTTTCTAGAGCAACGTGTTGCTTAACCTCACTCTCAAAATGTCTCAATAAATATTTTATAATTTGACGATCTGTCAAAGGTGGATTTAATTGCTTCGCGATGCTATATTTTCTAATCGCATATTGTTCTCGGGATCCTCCAAGTTCTCCCTTATATTTCCCTGCAATTAGATCATCCCTAACCTGATCCTGCCTATGATCGTTCCAATATTATTCCTCAAAATCTAAATATGACTCAATATCTGACCTTACCAAATTATACCAGGCTCCTGCGTTATCTTTCAACAAAGCCTTTACTACATTTAATTTAGCTTGTTCGTCATACAAATTACACACTAATTTCCGGATATTATTTATAAAATTTTGTGGGTTTACCCTATTGTCTCCATATAATTTCATTTGTTGTTCTACTGAAATATTACTCGCCAAAATCCTTGGGCTTTCCCCCGCTAAAGCACTTATATTTTGTTTAATCCCTGTCACCTCTCTCTCATTTCTGCCTATCTAATCTCTACATGACTCGCTTACCTCAGTTATTTTTCCATTGATCTCCTCTTCACGAAAAATTCTAACTTCCGTTTCCAGTTGTCCAATTTCACACCAAATCCCGCTTATACTCTTTTCATTCCTTTCAACTCTCATTTCAACCTCCCCCATTTCTACTGTTAAACTATTTTTAAAATTAGAGAATTCTTTGGTTGATCTCTCTATCTTCTCACTTAAGGTTTCTGTCAATTGCTCAAACTTCCGGTTCGATTCGGCACTCATCTGTTCAAATTTTTTATTCGAGTCCTTTTTAACCCCGCTTAGTGTTTCACTTATCCTTTTAGGCATACTCATTTAGCATCTCATTTTCTTGGCCTCCCGATTCTGTTCTTGATTGGTCCTTACTACCTCCTGCTTCCTCCATTTTTCTGATTTTTCACACAACGCACTATCGTCACTTCCAATCTCTATTCCTTCACTTCTAAGCTACTTCTTTCTTAACATCCGTTCAACACACACTCCAAAATAAATCTAAAACTATTACTAAATTATTTACAATCCACCTTTTCCTCTCAAGTCGCCAGTTTCCTGAAATAAAAAAAAATATTTTCTTTTTATCTGGAATTGTGCTCCTCACGTTTGGGTCGCCATAATATTGTGTTGTTTACGTTGGAATCAGTCCTCTAATTCGTGCTCCACTGTTGGGCTGTCATAATACTGTGATGTTTAACGTTGATTCTTGCCCTCGGCTGCTTCCAATAACTCCTATTAGCTCAAATTTCCTAAATTAATATTGACACCTACCTGTTACATGCAAAAACCTCTCCATATTCCCATGTTGAAACTTAAATAGCAATTCACACCAATCATACACTCAAAAATAACTCAATTAATCAAATATATCACACTCTATTTAAATTAGATCCACTGTACATTTTAAAAACACCATTCCTTTATGTATATTCATAAATGTCAATAATTTTATAACAATAATCATGCAAATTGATAATCTTTTAAACACATATATTTTTATTAAAGTAAGAAGGCGTTCCTCATACCTTACGTTACCCTTTGTCTTAGCCTGAGCTCATAGTTAAACTCTAAAACTGTGCATATAAATTTTCAGCACTACCAAATATCAATAAGCCCTCTATACCTCTTTACAACATTTGGTTATCTGTAAATTCATTAATTATGTTCAAAGATCAATTTCCTTTTAAAGTCCCATAAATGTCTGTTCATAAAATATCAAATAATAATAAAAACACATCAAAACTCAAATCCAAATAATCATAAACACTATAAACATGTTCTATTCAATCGCCTACCTGGTTTCTATCTTCTAAATGCACACCACCAACTAGCTCTTTGGAGATGCTGCCGCCTAGTAAATTCCCAGTCCATCAGCTAACTCCTCGGTCGAATTATCATATCTGCCATGCATGCCGCTGTTTACAATTTCCAATTCAAAAATTCCAAACTCCAAAATTGACTTTTATTATTCAAACATCGCTTTTTTCCATCATCCAAACAATTTTAAATTTTAATACTTTTGTGCATTCCAATACCAAAATAATTAGCTTTATACTTTCACACCACTTTAACGTTTTAATAAAAAGATGCCCTACATAAATTTTTATTAAATTGCACTAGTTCACTTAAAAGTAACTATTCTCATAAATGATGGATACAATCAAAGAGAACTCGGCCCCTCTCTGCCAGTGATTAAATAACTAAAATTCGCTACCCACCCCCCTATTTTAAATTGGCACGTACGCTTTTATACCCGTTCCTATAATTCTTGAAATAATATTCCAACCGTCCTGTGTTCCAGTGCAAACCTCTAACGAAACTCAGTTTCCCGTGAATTTTCATAACGAATAAAACAATACTCGATAAACCGCTTCAAAACTGTCAACCGTCGTTCTAATTTAGCCTCTACATTTCCATTTGTCTACGCTTCATCGCACTCACACATATGCCTCCACCAGCTGGATCTCTGCCTTTTTTTACAATTCACACCAATCACCTTGCTTGGCTCCATTCTCCCACCTTTTAACAGACGCGTGCTTGCTTCTAAATATCCTTAAAATTATTGATTTTATTCAAGTTTCCCTACAATACTGTCTCCGAATTAATTATATGCATCTTTCTTGTGCTCAATACATTTTTATTCTATCTTGGTCTTCTCTTGGTTCTCTCTTATACTACCTTCACGATTAAAATCAATATTTTAACCAACAAACTGCGTTTACATTAATTCCAACGGCTGTTTTTTTCCAATAACCCATTAAAATTTGTTTGTTGCCAAGCTTACCGAGAAATATTATCTCCCTTCGTTATTTGTTTTAAACGTGTTGGATTTTACATTTGAAAATAGAAATGTTATTTTAACACCTGCTCCACGCTTTTAGATTGTTATATAATACTTCACTACAAATTTAAATACGTTAGAATAATTTTATCCCAATTATTATTTATTATGCCCTATATTTACACAAGTACTATGTTACAATATCCCTAGCTAAACTAAATTGACCCTACATTATTATACAGCTTAAGTTAAAAAAATAAATGTTACTAATATTCCAATTCTCTATCTGAATAAATTTATTATATCTTATCCAAAAGCTTTCAACCTATGAGCTTACTTGTGCCCTTATCTATCCCAATGACCCCTTAATTACACGTGTAATTAATGGGTCATTTTTAAAAAGAAGTCAATTTGTACGTCGTGGATTGAACGGTTTCATACCAGTTATGAAAATTCTTGTGTAACGGAAAACTTCCTTTACTTTTATGTGCGACTGCCCGGATCCCGGTTCAAGACTCCTGGTTTCCAGATTTTGTATTTCAGGTAAAGCTATTCTTTGAACTATTTTATTTACCCTTAACTCATCAATATATTATTTAAAAGCAAATTTGAGCTGTCTAGAGCAGTGAAAGGGTGTTTAGAAAATTCTGGCCTGCTGCATGACTCAGAAAAATATTTCAATGTGTTTTGAAAGAATTTTACCATTTTTGTTAAACCAATATGTTATGACTACTAATGATAATTTATTATCTTCTACAATTTGTAAACTATATTAAGACTCTTGAGAATTTTTAACATATCTTCGGGAACGCCAGCTAAGACAGAGTAGAAAACAAAATTTGATCTAATTTTAATACCGCCAATAGATTAATATAGAGAACCATTTTTTAAAAAAAGTAAAAACAAAAACACTGCTTAATTCAATACTAACTAAGCTGAAGAAGTCGCTCAACAATATACACACGCTCAGATATTAGTTGTTTGTCTGGTACAAAAACAATGATGAAAACAGTGACAAAAACTTGAAGACGTGAAAAAATTGGCTTTGGTACTAAAAAGGTAACTTTAGTGACCGAAATAAAAAGCGACTTGCCTAGAAAAGTTAACTAATAGTTGAAAAAGTGATCAACTGGCAACCCTGTACATACGTATAGAGTGGGCCTAATATCCCAGTTTATGTTTTTGTGAATAGACCTTGACTTTTTGTTTTTTTTTTATTTATTGAAGGTAAATGTTGAAACATTTCTTACTTACATGCAATTATTATGTAAGCAATTCCGTATATAGTTTTGTTGTGGTTATACATCAAAATATTATAATTATTGCTATAAGTACATTCAAATTGGACTTTTAGAAGGACAGAAGTATTACTATTCTAATTAATGTCAAAGGAAATACAGATAAACACAAATAGTTTCAATTCAGGGTAATATTAAAACTTGTTCTTATTGGTCTTTGATAATAATTATTACAATGTTTACTAACACCAAATTCTTCTTAATATCGAAAATTAACTACTGTATCGCTAAGTTCGTTTTGTTACGTTACTTCGAGGCCCCACGTTGGGCGCCATATTTCTGTTACGTTTATCGAGGCAGCCACGTTGGGCGCCAAATTTATGCTACGTTGGCTCGTATCCGTGCGTAACACCAAGAAAATCAAAGAAATGACCGGGCTCAATCGGAGAGTAGGGGGGGTTGTAGAAAGCAGACCAACATACAATGTACGCGGCCGTAAGGAGTTAGTAACAATACCTGCAATAAAAAAAATTAGAATAGTAAACCTGCAATAAAAAAAATTAGTCCTGCAAACCTGAAATAAAGAAAAAGCATAGCATGCTGATCGAGCATAGATTGTTCAGTACTTTGCAGAATGTAAAAAAAAACTGTTTAGATAATCTATATAATATAACAACGGTAAAAGCAATACAAAAATTTTTAGTACAAAGTGAGGTAATATTGGGGAGTAGCAGAAACGTTTCCTCACACACCAATTAAACATAAATCAGACAAAATGTTAACAAAAGATAAATAGATAAGACACAATTGATATGAGTCATCTAGTATATCAGAACGACAAAGATATGGCAAAACAACGGATAAATATTTAAAGTAGTAACAAGTATGAAATAGTTCAACTTACAAAAGGTCCTTCAGTAACGCTTCCTTGCAATTGAAGTGTGGGATTCACGATGTCCGGCACTAACGCAGCACTTCACCCTTGACTGTGAGGGTGTTGATAGAACCCATCACACGTTACCCTAATCACACCTACGTATTTCACTGGTGTTAGCAGCAGACATTATCACGCGACGGAACTATGTAGCATTGATAAATTTCTTGTTAATTCTATTTCCTGAGACAATAATTTCGAAATATTCTGTAGCGCTAGTTTAATTTCAACTGGGACCACATGTATATTATTTTCATAAACATCCAAAAAGCAGTGAGAAACTTCAACCAATACCTTTGTAAACCGGTAATCGGTTATATTTCGCAAATAACGAAATTTGCGCAAGCAATGATCTATTTTAGATACTTTGGGGTTGGAAAATTCAGAAACTACAGTACCAACTGTATTTGGGTAATCCAAAGTATGCACTACTCTGATAAAAAAGAAAAGGACAGCGAAACTAGATCGCACACACCGCTTAAATATCAAGAGACAAAGCACCAACAAAAAAACACAATGAGTAAAGCACGTGTATCACTAGAGTAAGTCCGTCAAAAGTGTTCCGTAGAACACGCGTGCAGGTTGAGTTTAACAAGTTCTACCACTTTTATTTCCAACACAAACTCAACCGAAAAACAATTAGTAAGGCACGCGTAAGCAATAAAACCGTCCGTCAAATGTCCTTAAAACACACGTGCGTCGACCAAACACGTTCGCCTATTTAATATACAACTTTTATTTCACAAGAAAAACAACTAAAATCGTATCGTGCTTGTTCATGAACAATTCGAAAATTCATGCCGCATTAATTCTCATTATTTTCAAAGCAAAACGGAAAGCAGTATTTTTACCGTAATTAATATATAGGAATAAAGAACAAACTACCAACTGCTCATCTGTTTATATCAACTCGTTGCTATTACAACCTCTTATCGTTACGTTATCTAGACTTTTATATCCACATAAGGAACAAAATTTATATCCACGGCAAGACAAAAACGATGCAATCGACTCATTATAATACGACGCATTCACCTAAGGATGTGTTTCAATCTCGATCACCTAACCACACTATCGAATTGTAGAGAGTGAAAGTCGATAATCGCGTAATATAATATAAAGGGATTATTCGCAAACGAGTTAATAAATATAAAACATAGAGATAGTAGTTGCAGAAATGCATTTACGAATTGAGTATAGCGTAAAATGTTAAACTACAAAAATGCACGTTACAGTTTATGTAATGTAACTTGTTATTTGTAGCCAGGTATTTATGTTAATGATTTATTTCATAATTTATATCATAATCGCGACTTTACACTCCGTCTAAAACTGATCTCTGCAGTATCTTTCGTTTTTATGTAAGCCATCAACTATAGCCCAGAAAATACTAAAAGCTCCAGATTCTTTGCTTTTGTGCGCCTTAATATTAGTTCCTTAAATATACTCTTGTAACTGTCAATCAATCTATTGTTGGTTTAATTGCATTGCCATTCTTGATACTTTAGCTTCTACGTTATAATACATTTTAATAACTTCAGTTATAGAATTGGGTAATTCATCCAATTAAATGAATACCCTAACACGAATTTTTGGCATGCAAATAGAATCGTTCAAACGTTTTTTCCCCACTAAAATCCCACCACGGCACCAATGCAAAGAATACTCTATATGCAATAACAACAGTTCTTTATTTGCAAACTGGTTACACAAACCTTCTCAACAAAATTTTTTAAAAGCTCGCACAGTAATCCACTTCTCTAAGTAAACGCTAACAGTACGCGTGCTATCTTCTTTACACTACGATGATAAGCTTCTCAATTAACCTATATCGATGCACTATGATTAATTTATATTAATTTATAATACTACAACATTAAATTTATATCAGTTTCTGTAATAATATATCTTACATGATGAATTTATTAGTACCACTATTTTATATTACCTTACAACTTAACTTTCGAACTGATATCGTGACCAAAACTTGATCAGAACTGTCCTGCAACATATATGACCGCAAATGTATACACATTTCAATTGTTCTAGATAACTCTAACACGTACTAACTTATGCATATCACATTCTCGAGATTTTGTAATGTAATCTTTAAAAGCAAAGTCGTACCTGTTAATCAAAATTCATTCAAAAAGTACTAACGCTACGTGGGGCCATCAACCATGTTTTGTGTATAAACGCCTCACTTATTTCTAAAGTAATTACCCACAGACAGACCGGTAGGCTTTACACTGTTTTCTCTTAAGCCTGTTCTGTCCCAGAACACTCTGTGATCCGGACGTTGGAAGTCCCTGTGGTAGACAAACCCATTTCTGCAGTTCCCATGTTGATAGAAGTAGCAACCATCACTTTTCATAGCAAACGCTGAACCATTTAGATAATCGCATACCAAAATATGGACTTCGGTTTGATGAAACAGTACCTCTAAAATATTCCGTACCACCATTCAGTCAAACCTATTGAACCCACAACCGATTCTGGGTATGGCCGACTTATTGTCTTCAAATTTGATCATTTGACCATTGAGGTCTACTAATGCCCTCTACAGATCCTAGTAATTCAATTTACAAGAAAATTGATTTTTAGTCATCAAATAGTAAATACGACGATGTCGTTCCTTTTGCCGTATGGTGTTTCCAATCTCTGATTGTTGTCGGCAAAGATGACTCTAACCAACAAATGTCCTCAGGATATATCAAGGTCCATTGCTAAGCAATGTGTCAAGAGTATTCGGATGGCACATTAAATGGGTCACCTTGAATCTCTTCCGTAACCCTAAACCTCGCTTTTCCTGTGCCGCTATACAGAGACATGGACAAATCATAGCTCGTTCCAGACCTTCGCTCATCATTTTGTTTGTTTGTATCGTTGGAGCCTTAGGGTTTTCTAACGATGCACTCAGCTGACACTTTCGGCACCATTCTTTTACATCGGCTTACCTAGTAAAATCTTGCTCGGATATTCTTCTATTATGCAGATGACCTAAAACTTCCGACGCTCAGCTTTTAGGAACCACACCTGAAGCGTACTCAAGGATCCATCTCCATTCTCAAAAGATTACACAAGATCCAATTCTATATTTTAAGAGAATCCTATTGTGTCTAGTACGACTTCAAGGTACTACAAAACTGAACGTTCTCCTTTGGCTTTCCAGCCCAGAATGACACCTAGGTCTTTGTCATTCTCCTATTCCATTCGCAACTATGCTGGCTGCCAATCATCGTTGATCACTGTACTCCGAACAACAAGATCACATTTTACCCGCGCAATCGCGAACAACTATTTTTCGGATAGAATCTACCCACGTCGATCCTTCCCCATTAACTTTGTACTCTGACCAATAAAACCACATTTTACCCGCGCGACTGGTTACTTGTGCCTAAACCCGCGGTTCTGGCGTAGTGGCGTGTTTTTTTCACTACTCGTTATGCGGTACCCCTCGAGTCACCTCGCCCACGTTCTCTTGACTGCGCTCCTCTCCAGAAAGCCCTACCTTGCCACAGATTACATGCGTCGCTTGCTTTGCCATCTCAAACTCCAAAGCATGAGCCAACGCATCATGTGAAGTCTTTAACCGGGATAGTAGTAGTATCTGCTCGACTCCTCGTCGTGTATTCTATCAATGAGGGTTGCACTGCCACCAACTCTAGAAAGATATCTGGTGTTGTTGGGTAGGCTCATCTCACCAGACAAGCAATATCTGCTTTAAACTTTTGGCAAATTTTTGTTAGCCAGTGGGTAATGGTTCTTCTCCTCATTTCCAGCGTTGATGTTAAGGTCCCGTAGCTTTTTTGGTCATGGTCTGGGATGGTCTGCAAAATGTTCAAGGCCTCACCTCGTAATGCGATAATCAATTGGGTTGCCCTTTAACCATCGTTCTAGCCGTAGCTCTAGCGAAAGCTTGGAACTGCTTGAAATATGTCTACCGAGGTGGCTTTCCATAACTCTAAACCTTGACGTCAGTTTTCACTCATGGGCATTTTTTAATTCTGGAGAGTGTTGTTGTATCACTGGAGCTAGGGGTTCAGACGCTTGTACTGCTAGCGAATTAAATTTGTGGTTGATTTTCCGCATTTTTCCTCAAAAATTCTTCTAACTTCGCTGCCAAGTTTGCAAAGTTTTACTCCATACCTTACGCGTAGTCCTTTAAAAATGCAAGTATTTGATTATCTTTTTTTGTTGAACACAGAGTTTTGGCATGCAAATAGGATTATTCAAATGTTTTTTCTACTAAAATCTCACCACTTGACACCTATGTAACGAAAACACTACTTGCAATAACAACAGTTTTTTATTTTCAAACTGGTTTTAAAAGTCTTATCAACAACTCGCAGATACGATGTCCTCCCGAGGTCCCATTATGTAGATATTCTAAAACCTCCAACACTCGGCTTTTATGCACAACCACTCGAACCCTACTCACGAATCCATGACCGTTTTCCAAGGATCGCATCAAGATCACATTCTTAACTTTCAAGGAGCCCGATTGTGCCCAGTACGATTTCAGCTTACTACTCAACGGACTAGTGTACTGCTAGGATAAACATTCCCCTCTGGCTTTCCACCCGAAAATGACACCTAGGTTTATGTCCTTTTCCTCTGTTTAATTCGCAACTGCAGAAGCTAGCAATTGTCATTGATCACGGCAGTGCGATTAAGTAGATAATACTTTGTTTCTAACCATAAGCAATGGCTACGATATTCAGGCAAGATCGTCTCGAAAGCGCTTTCGCATTACATTGATTTGTACCAGCACGGTGTCCATGACGAGGTCATACTCCTGCAGCTTTTGTATCCATCTGGCGACCCGCCCTTTAAACTGTAGTAGTCACTCCAAGATGGTGTGGTCGGTCCTTATGTAAAATTGTATCCCATAGATGTAGTTATATAGGGGTGTTCTACGGATGATGACCAAAGAAGCTACGGGGTCTTTACACCAACGGTGGCAATGAAGTACGGCGATTCTCATTTGCAATAATTGCACCCCGCTCAAGAGAGGAACCGTTACTAACAGGCTAACGAAAATTTGCAAGAGTTTGATGTAGATACTGCTCGCTTGGTGAAACGAGCCTATCCAACAACACCGGACAGCTATCAGAAATTGGTGTCAGTGTAGACCTTCATTGATGGAATACGTGATAAGAAAATAGAGCAAGCAATACGAACGACCCGGTTGAAGACTTTACATGATGCGTTGGCGCATGCTTTAGAGTTTGAGGTGGCAAAGCAAGCTGTGCATTTAATGTGTAACAAGGTAGGACTCTCTGGAGAGGAGCGGAGCTAAGAGAACGTGGGCGACGTTACTCGACGTGTACGGCTGAACGAGCAATTGGAAGAAAGCGGCAACGACACCAGAACCACGGATTTAGGAACAGACAGAACCGATGTAAACGTTTTAAGGAAAAACATGAGAAACAGAAATTAATAAGTTGGGTCGACGGAACGTGGCAAAAATCGACCTGCACAGATTCTGCTCCGAAAATTGTCGTCCGCATCGTGCGGGTAAAATGTAATCTTGTTGCTCGGAGTACAGTGAGCAACAATGATTGGCAGCCAGTACAGTTGCGAACAGAATACGAGAATGACAAAGAGCTAGGTGTCATTCTGGGTTAGAACATATAACCTGGTAGGACATTAGCTCGGTTTGTATCACACTGAAGTCGTGCTGGGCGCAATAGAATTCTCTGAAAGTATAGAATGGTATCTTGGTGATATTTTTGTGAGTGGAGATGGATTTGTGAGTACTCTTTAGGTGGCGCTTCTTAAAAACCGAGCGTCGGAGGTTTTAGGACATCTGCATAATGGGACCTCGGGAGGACACTTCGGTGTTACGAAAACTTTAGAGAAAGTCCCAGTAAGATTTTACTATGTACGCTTCAAAGACGATGTAAAGGAGTGGTGTCGCAAGTGTCAGCTGTGTGCACCATTGGAAAACCGTAGCGCTTCAATAAGACAAACAAATAGTAATGCTCATGATGATGAGCGAAGGTCTAGACAGGTCTGTACAGCGGCACAAGCAAAGCTTGGTATGTGTGTGACTACTACACCCAAGGTCCTGAATTCGAATCCCGACACGGTCCGCTTGAAAAATGTTAGGCGAGCATTTTTCATAAAAATACACCCTCGTTCGGATGAGTGGTAAAATGCGGGTCCCGTGTGGGAGTGTTGTCACGCACGTTAAAGATCTCTACCTTGCTTGAAACAGCATGGGTTCGACAAAATTCCAAATTTTCCAGGTAAAAAAACTCGCTTCCTGGCCAATGTAGTACCTTTGGGTGAAGCACTGGAAAATCACATGTAAGGCACAGGCAAAACGAGATATAGGGTCACAGAAGAGATTCAAGGTGATCTGTTTTATATGTCATCGAGATACTCTCTGGCACATTGCGTAGCGGCTGACCTTGAAGTGCCCCAATGACTTGCTTGGTTGCTCAAAAATAAATTTTGTGGTCAGGATCATTTTTGCTGACAACAAACAAAGGCTGCGGCTAAAAGACCGACGTTGTGGCGTCTACTATTTAATGACTAAAGATTAACTTTCTGGTAAATCGAATTACCAGGATCTGTGGAAGTCGTTAGTGGACCACAGTGGTCAAATGACCAAATTTGAAGACAATAAGCTGACCATACTTAAGATCGGTTGTGGGCTCGATGGATCGAACTGAAGAGTGGTACGAAATATGATAGAGGGTACTATTCCAGCAACCGGTGTCTAATTTAGGTGTGCGGATACAATCCAAACGGTGCGGTAACTGTTATAAAAATTGTTGATTGCTACTTCTATCGACATGGGAACTGCAGAAATGGGTTCGACTGCAGCAGGTACTTCCAACGTCCGGATCAGAGCGTTCTGGGACAGAATAGGTTTAAGAGGACGGTACAGTCGCGCCTATAGGCCTGTCTGCGGCAAGAGTAACTACATTTGAAATAAGCAAGACGCTTATACACAAAAGATGATTGTCGGGTCTTTGCGGCGTTACACCTTTCGAATAAAGTAACAAGAATTTTCTGTCTTTCGGTATTTTGTTGATAAGATCTGGTTTCAATTCTATATACCTTATGATATCTAAGTAATTGGTTTGTACGACTTTAAGTAATTTGTCAGATTTTTCTGTCTAGTCGAGTTTGTTTTCTGGGCTGTCGTTCTTACGTACTCGTTTATGTGTTTTGGATAGCATTTTGAGATTTTGGCTACTTGAATTTCGAGTTTGGGTGTCATCGTTAAGGTTCATTAATGATATTGGAGAGGCAGGTCTTGAGGCCCGTATTGATGATGGTGGTGATATTGGGGTCAGACTATTTCGTGCAAAAAGGTCTTTCTCCTTATCTTCTGACATGGTATGTATCCTTTTTTACTTTACTACACTTCACTTCGCTAAATGAATAACTTGAAGGGCCCTTCTAATTTTAAGTTAGTCCTTTCACTACTGTCTCTTAGTGTGGGTAATTCCCCAATGCCCTCTTGTTTGGCCGCTTCCCTTTGGCCGCCGAGGGTTTTTACACGAACCGTTTTGGCAGTCACTAAGTCGTTGTCCGACCTTACCTTGGGCAGGTGGCAAAAGAAGTGCCACGTGCCACTGTTCTCTTATGTTAGCTGCGTCCCACGACTTACATTAACACAAGATAGTGATTTGTTTTGCTGTTTTCGGTTTTCTGTCTTTGTGGCACAAGGTCGCAGCACCTACCCAGTAAAATCTTGCTCAGACTTTCTCCAGAACCTTCTTAACGTCGTGGTGTCCTCCCGAGGTTCCATTATGCAGATGTTCTAAAAGTTCAGACACTCGGCTTTTAGGCACAACCACTTGAAGCATACTCACGGATCCATTGCCGTTCTCCAAGGATCGCTTCAAAATCAGCTTGCTACTCAACGGACTAATATACTTGCTCTTCTAATTAAGTGGCAGCATATTAATTTCATTGCCACCGGGTGATATTTCTGATTAAATTAATTTCCTAGGCTACAATTATATGAGTGACTCCAGTAGCAGTTATAGTTCGTATATCCAAACTGTTGTATGTGATAAACCTTTAAACCTCGGAGAGCACTGCTAGAGCCACTTTCTTATTTCGTGCCGTTAACTTCTACATTTTAAAATTGGGGATGTTACTTTGCAATCTCCAAATATTGTCGAATCTTGACGGTGTCCAATAAAATTGGAGAGGTATTTTTTCTGATAGTATTTCATACTAGAATTTATTCTATCGTCCCTTTAGTTTAGTGGGCTTTCATCTTGTTGTTTAGAGTTGTAGTCAACGATATTTTTCCAAATTTCACAATTTTGGGCAGGGTCCTTGATCGAATTTCTCTGTGTAATACGCACCTGATTTTTTGGACGAAGCTGTGCTTCATCGGTATAAACTTGAAATATATTTACCAAACAAAATTGACCTGGATTTACATTAAACACTGAACAAAATTCATTTGCATGACCAAGTGTCAACTTCTACCAGTAATGATATTCAGTTGCTACTATTCATACATGTTTAAGTTATTTATTCGATTTTAATTATCCACTTATGTTCTAACTGACCACAAAACAGCAGTTACCAAAAGAGATTGAAGCTGATAGGACTCACTCAAGCTCCAAGAATGCCATTTGTAATGCCTTTTTATACAAAAAATGAATTAATTTGTTACAAACAAATATTTATGTAAATGAGATAATAAATTCTTAATCGTTATATCTAGTAGCCATTTGCCATTTATATTTTTACGTGGTTATTTACACTACTCGCTTGTTTACATTGTGCGCACAAATATACGATAAATTGGTTTATATTTATTAGCTCAGACTACACCTTCAGTGGAGAACCGGCACCTGTAGAACAAGTATTCAATATCCAAAGACGTTTAAATAAAATAAGCTATTAAAAATCTCTTGGGCTAAAAGTAACAACAAAAGCATAAGGAACTTGTAATACTTACAATGTCAGAGGTAGTGTCACTGTAATCGTGTTTCTAGACCAAACAGTAATGAAGAAATAACTCACTAGTCCAATAGTCAAAGGTCTTATAAACCTAATACAAACGCAGAATTTTCAACCTTGCTTAATGGTCGAATATTTTCAAGAATGTTCAAAAGCGTATAAAACCTCGCGAGTCTAAACAGCCACGCATGATCACGTCAACGGAGCAGTCATAGACTGCTTAGAAGAAGACGAAGGCGCCAGAACCTCCCGCAAGTGATGTCACATGGGTTGGATAAACTTAGAAGAGCTAAGACGAAATTTTATTACAGAATGAACAATTTCCTACCTTCCCTCAGAACTACCGTCCTATCAGCCTCCTACTGGTTCTCGGCAACCCATCAGAGGGTGTGGTACTTCGACGGCTACGGAATGAAGTCAAACAGCAAGAGGGTATCTCCAATGAGCAATTTGCTTTCAGATCAGGTCATTTCACCGTTCATCAGATCCTACTCCTCTTGGTGTACGTAACTTATGGAAGCAGTCGCCCGGCGCCATCCTCCTTGATATTTTCAAGGCCTTTGACCGAGTGTAGCATCAGGGACTCTTCTACAAGCTGCTAGTGTTGGACATCCACCACGAACTGGCAAGACTCATCACATCGTTTCTGGACCAAATGAGATTCCAGGTGAAGATAGACAACTCCCGCCAGATGGAGACCGTTATGCCTCAAGGCTCGCTCATATCACCGCTGTTCTACCCGCTGTTCGCTCGCGAGATAGCGAAGACCAGCAACACCCACCTATCTCTCTACGCCGACGTCACGGCTGTAGTCACCAGGTCACTATCTACTTGGTCAATGACAGTCTAACTTCAAGAAGTTGCTACCGCCTTAGAAAGATAGTACTTAACATAGCTGATCAGCGTCAACACGAACAAAATCAGCAACATGTTCTTGACGAAGAGGAGGAAGATTCAACCAGACAAGGACGTCGTGATCTTCAACGAGGCAATCCCATGGAAGACGCAGGCCAAGTACTTGTGAGTAGCCATCGACCGAAAACTTCCCTGGGTAGCCGACATCTGAAGCAGCACTTCCAGATTCAACACTGCAACGGCCAGCCTGTACTCCTTACTCAACAGACGAAGCCAGCTTGACATTGCGAAAGCCTACAAGACCGACCCTCGACCACTCATCGGCAGTGTGGGACTAAGTAACTAAGTCCCACATCAAGAGGCTGTAAAACTTTCGCATGACACTCGACGCTGATACGTGAGGAACGATCAGCTTCACTCTGCTGTCAGCATCTCAACAATCGTCGAATTCATCAAGCCATCTGCAAAAAGGACCTTTGACTGAATGGCTCTTCATAACAACGCCCTCATCAGGACAACAGTTGACTACCACGAGATCACACTGATGAAGTACCAAAGACCGAAAACAGTAGTTTCAGATTAGCTTAGTTAATCTGTAAAATAATATATCTTAAATAAGCTGTCATAGGATAGCATAAATAACCCTTTTTTGCAGATAGATGTAAGTATTGATATATGTTAAGTTCCAATTTCTTTCCTATTAGACTCAAAATTTAATATTTTAAAATTTACAAATTTCACAATTATCCCTTAGATTGAGAATAAAAATTGTTAGTTGAACACTCGATAAAAAATATACCGAAGTCAAAGTCAAGTCCACCACGTGTGTATGATCCCCAATGATTCATAAACAAGATGTCCCATTCTGTGCAGTAGTAAATACGATATATTTGCCAACTTACTTCTTTGTAAAATACCTAACAATTCGTTAACTTCATTCCATGATTTAATCACGTCCTACAGGTAAAATAAACCTTACGTTTAAAGATTTTGATTTGCTCTGAAAGGTAGGGATTGCGTAATAATATTAGGGTGCGTCGATTAACTGCTATGGTGCGGAAGTGAGTTTTTGCGAGAAAAAAAATAGTAAAAAAACAGAAAAATTTGGAATAAAGGTATTTAAGTGGCTGAAATAAAAACAATTACGTTATATTAATTACTTACCCTGAAAGATCTTTTTAACTGGGGCGCCAAAGCGTTTGTCACAACAACTCCTTCGATATTATTCGAAGACGGAAGACTTATTCCGCATAGGTCTCCTTTGCTTCGGTTTCCTAAATTATTCTTACTTTACCGTTCTTAAGAATACATTAAAACACATAATTTTTTTGGTTCAACTAAATAATGCCTTCCAAATACTGGGGTAGCTGGATATCTTTTACAAATATTCCTGTCTACCCAAAAATGAGTTTTATACTTAAGCCATATTAAAATTAAATAATTTTAATAAATATACAAGTATATTTTTCTTAAAAAACCTAGACTTCTTAACCATAATCTGACCAGCTATTGCTAAAAAATTTTAAAAAGATTTTAAATCTAATCCATCTAGAATACTAGCACTTGGAATTTTTCCGAGGATTTTCTCATAGTACAGTTTTTCTATTGGGTTTATGGAATGAATCTCGGGAAAGTACTTATTGTATCATGTGATTTACTTTTAAAATTGTTTTAATCCGAGAAGGGATGCGACAACGGTCAAAACGATAGAACGTTTCTCGATGAGAGCTTCCGAAGAATTAAAAGTCGGAATGAGTGAACTGTTAGTTTCGAAAGACGATGCCGCCCACTATAAAGAACACTGACACAAGCTACGATCACACCAGCATATTTACAACAACTGTCGCAGCACACTGCAACACAAAGCACTTGATGGTTAATCGCGGTAAAACCCATAGATTGAACTATATACACGATGGAGGGGAATTGTCCTGCAAGTTACATCTTATGTGATAATTAAAGTTAATTTTAACTCTTAATTGCAAACGGAATATGCAGTTTTAATATATCTTATACACACGATTATATTATATAATAAATCAATTATTTATTAATAATGTAATATTTAACAGTATAGTTAAATAATTAACAATTAACTGAAAAATTCATAGATGATTAGGAATTATGATTTTAATTTACTTAATGTATTAAACATTTGACTATAGAATACATTATTAATAAAAACAAATTCCTTGATTTCAGAAATTTAAATTAATTTTACATGCGATAAAGAATAACTAATTACGTAAAAAATTGTTAAACTTTAAAAACTTAATTATCCTAATTTAAGACTTTAATTGCAACTAAGAATTTTAATGGGTTTTTAATATTTTATAGAAATAACTTTTTATAAAACTTTCAATTTAATACTAATTAAATTATAATAATTCTACTTTAATTTTTATTGTATTATTCACTATTTCAATTAAATAGAGAACGATTTTGTTCCAATAATTTGATTATGTAATTATTTTTAATTTTTAGTTTTTGTGGAATTAGCTAGAAATAGATGCTTACACTCACTTAATATACAGCTTTGATATTGAATATATAGAAGATTATATTATAAATAATAAATCGAATATTTATTAATAAAAAATATTATACAGAATAAATTAACTAATAACAATTACCTTAAATATTCATATTAAAATAAAATATTATTTTAATTTAATTAATATATTAAACTTTTATATGTCGAATAGATTTTTTTAATGGAAAGGGTTCCTTGATTTCAGAAATTTAAATTAAATTTACAATTGAGAAGAATAGATAACTTAAAAAATTATTAAACATTTAAAAAATTAACTATCCTAAGTAAAATAAATAATTAATTTAAAACATTAATTATAGTTAACAATGTTAATGCGATTTTTAGTATTTTATATATACAATTTTTTATGTAATTTTCAATTTACGACTCATTAAATTATATATTTCTATTTTAATTTTAATGTATTGTTCCTTATTTAAATTAAATAGTGAACGATTTTGTTCACGTAATTATTTTTAATTTTCTGATTTTGTGGAATTAGCTAGAAATAAATGGTTACACTCAACTAATATACAGCTTTGATGTTGAAGATATACCAGATTATATTATAAATAATAAATCGAATATTTATTAATAAAAAATGTTAAAGAGAATAAATGAACAAATAACAATTACATTAAATATTTATCTTAAAATAAAGTATTGTTTTAATTAATTTAATATTAATATTTATTAATAATAAAATAATAAAGACAATAAATGAACAAATAACAATTACGTATAATATTTATCTTAAAATAAAATATTATTTTAATTTATTTAATATAGATATTTATTAATAATAAAATATTAAAAAGAATAAATAAACAAATAACAATTACGTCAAATATTTATTTTAAAATAAAATATTATTTTAATTTATTTAATATAAATATTTACTAATAAGAAAATATTAAACAGAATCAATGAACAAATAGCAATTACGTTAAATATTGATATTAGTTAATTATGAATAAAATATTTTTTAATTTATTTAATATATTACACTTTTTTGTATGGAATAGATTTTTTAATGAATAGGAGTTTCTTGATTTCAGAAATTTAAATTACCTGAACAAATTATTCAGTGTTTAAAATTTTAACTATCATAATAAAATGAATAATAAATTTGAGGAAATTAATTGCAAATAAAATTTTGGTGGAATTATAAGTATTTTATACACATCTTTAAAGTTTTTCTATTTAATCTTACTTTAATTTTAAAGTATTCTTGGTTATTTAAATTAAATAATAAACAATTTTGTTTACATAATTTATTCAGGTTAACTATTCTTTCTGATTTTGCAGAATTAGGTGGAAATAGATGCTTACGCTCAACTAATATACAGTTTTGATAATGAATATATACAAGATTATATTATAAATAATAAATCAAATATTTTTTAATAGAAAATATTAAACAGAATAAATGAACAAATAACAATTACCTTAAATATTTATCTTAAAATAAAATATTATTTCAATTTATTTAATATAAATATTTTTTAATAATAAAATATTAAACAGAATAAATGAACAAATAGCAATTACATTAAATATTTATCTTAAAATAAAATATTATTTTGATTTATTTAATATTAATATTTATTAACAATAAAATATTTAACAGAATAAATGAACAAATAACCATTACCTCAAATATTTATCTTAAAATAAAATATTTTTTGATTTATTTAATATAAATATTTATTAATAATAAAATATTAAACAGAATAAATTAACAAATAGCAACTTTAAAATATTAGTTAATTAAGAATAAAATATTATTTTAATTTATCTAATATATTACACTTTTTTTGCATCGAATAGATTTTTTAATGAATAGAAGTTTCTTGATTTCAAAAATTTAAATTACCTGAAAAAATCATTCAGTGTTTAAAAATTTAACTATCATAATAAAATGAATAATAAATTTAAGGAAATTAATTGCAAATAAAATTTTGGTGGCATTATAAATATTTTATACACATTTCTAATGTTTTTCTATTTAATCTTACTTTAATTTTAAAGTATTATTTGTTATTTAAATTAAATAATAAACAATTTTGTTTACATAATTTATTCACGTTAACTATTCTTTCCGATTTTGTGGAATTAGCTAGAATTAGATGCTTACACTCAACTAGTATACAGCTTTGATAATGAATATAAACAAGATTATATTATAAATAATAAATCAAATATTTATTAATAGAAAATATTAAACAGAATAAATGAACAAATAACAATTACCTTAAATATTTATCTTAAAATTAAATATTATTTTGATTTATTTAATATAAATATTTATTAATAATAAAATATTAAACAGAATAAATGAACAAATAGCAACCTTAAAATATTAGTTAATTAAGAATAAAATATTATTTTTATTAATCTAGTATATTACACTTTTTTGTATCGAATAGATTTTTTAATGAATAGGAGTTTCTTGATTTCAGAAATTTAAATTACCTGAAAAAATCATTGAGTGTTTAAAAATTTAACTATCATAATAAAATGAATAATAAATTTAAGGAAATTACTTTCAAATAAAATTTTGATGGAATTATAAATATTTTATACACATTTTTAATGTTTTTCTATTTAATCTTACTTTAATTTTAAAGTATTATTTGTTATTTAAATTAAATAATAAACAATTTTGTTTACATAATTTATTCACGTTAACTATTCTTTCCGATTGTGTGGAATTAGCTAGAAATAGATGCTTACACTCAACTGGTATACAGCTTTGATAATGAATATAAACAAGATTATATTATAAATAATAAATCAAATATTTATTAATAGAAAATTTTAAACAGAATAAATGAACAAATAACAATTACCTTAAATATTTATCTTAAAATAAAATATTATTTTGATTTCTTTAATATAAATATTTATTAATAAAAAAATATTAAACAGAATAAATGAACAAATAACAATTACATCAAATATTTATCTTAAAATAAAATATTATTTTAATTTATTTAATATAAATATTTATTAATAATAAAATATTAAACAGAATAAATGAACAAATAGCAACCTTAAAATATTAGTTAATTAAGAATAAAATATTATTTTTATTAATCTAGTATATTACACTTTTTTGTATCGAATAGATTTTTTAATGAATAGGAGTTTCTTGATTTCAGAAATTTAAATTACCTGAAAAAATCATTCAGTGTTTAAAAATTTAACTATCATAATAAAATGAATAATAAATTTAAGGAAATTACTTGCAAATAAAATTTTTGATGGAATTAAAAATATTTTATACACATTTTTAAGGTTTTTCTATTTAATGTTACTTTAATTTTAAAGTATTCTTGGTTATTTAAATTAAATAATTAGCAATTTTATTTACATAATTTATTCAGATAATTATTCTTAATTTATGGATTTTGTGGAATCTTCAAAATTTTAATTGAAATTTTTCAGAAATTTATTTTCGAAAAATTTATATTTAAATTGTTTACAGAAAATAAAAATCTTTTAAAATTAAACTTTGAAAAGGATAAGTCGCTTTTAAATTATATTTGGTTCTCATTTGGGTTTAGGGGTAAATTGTATTTAAAAATCTTATAAAAATATGGGTATTTTTCAGTGGTTAAACTTGGTCAATGTGAAATTTAATTTCTATTAAGTCTTTGACGAATCATTTTTAAAATGTATTACTTTTCGGTCTCTAATTTAGTTTTAGGTAGATTTATAAAATCTGGGAATTTTAAGTATTCGGACAACTATTTTGACCGATTTAGTCTTTCATAGCCGAGCCAAAGTTTTTTGAAAACCGTGAAATGTTATCAAATTTTTTCTCATATATAAATTACATTAATTTATGAATAGATATACCACAACTTCACTGTTTTTTTCTGCTTACAGGGGATACCGCATCTACGGATTCCTTGGAAGGAAGCCCTCAACCTACTATAAAGTCTTCAAAGAGGCGCCGCTTAGAACATACAATTACAAATTCGAACGGTTTAATTTCTTCTCCTACTCGTTCCTTGACCGCTGACTATCTTTTGCACAATAACAATAACAACAATAACAATAATCATATAAAAACTGAGAGGTTTAGTCCTGGCACACCCGACACATCTTCTCGTTCTAGATCTGTAACACCATTATCTGCCTCGCATCCTGATACGCCACCAGTACCTGAACAACCTCTCCCTTCATCGGGAAGAAACTATAGTGATTTTATGAGAAGTTTAGCTGCCAAATATAACAACTCAAACCCAAACGAGTAAGTATTCTTTAAAAGCTTCTCAATTTTAGTTCTTTTGTCGTTACAGCTACTTCACAGCAGCGCGAAATGGGTTTCCACCTCCCATTGACCCACGGTTTAAACCACACTTTGCAAATATTGTTCCAAATTTGCCCACACCTTCAAATAGTAAAGAAGACCTGAGCAAAAAACCTGATTTTAGTTCATTATTAAATCCCTTTGCTGCACCAACAATGTTTCCACCTTTAATAGATATGTCTTCGACCCAGGCATTGATCGCCATGGTTAGAACTGCCAAAGAAGCGGAAATTCAAGATTTACTTAAAAAGACTAAACGTCCAGAGCCGACGTCGCCTTTAGACCTCTCGGCAGCAGGTCCACCATTAAAAAGAGGAAGAACCAGAACTCCGTTGTTAGGAAACTTCAGCGGCGGGAACGTTCTTGTTAAAGCAGCTGAATCTGAAAGTCCTCGTCTGCACGAAGATATTACAAATTGGACTGTCGATGATGTGTGTAATTTTGTTTCTGGAATTGACATATGTGCAGAATACGCTAAGGTAGGTTTTACATATGTATTACTAAGTAATATTTTAGAAGTAGTCACCCATAAAGGTTTGGCACATGGGTTAATTAAAATATTGGCATCTTTCCATAGGATATTTGAGAGAAATGTTAGAAGATGGTTAGAACTATATACTAGATCATAGTAATGCTTGAGTCGATCATTACAAAAGATATTTTTAAATAAGTCGTATTAGCAAGCTTACGAACGTACACCTCCACACTTTAGAAGCCTTTGTAACGACCCTTAGTTTCTAAAATATTTAGTTGTTTTGAAGTTCCGTTAATTTTATAAAGGTAGCAATAATACTCCTCCTACTGCATTTCGTACTGGTTTGTATAAATAAATTATGAACGAACTTGTTTTGACAAAAATCACTTTTTGAACATTTCAACCAATTCATGTTTTACATCAAAGTTGCCGTGCATAACCTTAAATTGCAAAAAAAGTCCCATCACCGAGCCTAACGTTTTCGTTCCTTTTTTGAGTACATTGCTAAAAATAAATAAATAAATTAAACCTGGTGGAATTTTTAAGTCCAAGAAGATACGTTGATCGTAGTCTCGATAACTCCTGGGACATAAGTAAGCCAAAAAAGCTTAAGATTAAAGGACAGTTTAAAAAATGGCCAAGGAAAAATTAACTTTGAAGATTTAGAAAACGCCACGAACTTTGCTGAAGTTCCAAAACAATAAGAACCTCGACACAATACCTACAATTACAAATTGTTACATTGCAAACAAGAATATCTTTAAATTACAACACAGGAAATAAAAATCCATAATACAAGTACGACATTAACGTCACTACTATGACATCTCAACCACCTCCGTCAGTAGATGCTCTAACCCCTTCCATAAGATCTGGAGCTACCCCACGTACTCCTCCTCCAGCTCAAAATTCACGAACGAGATCGTCTTCAGTAAACTCAAACCCTACAAAACAACTAAGGGATGGAAAAGAAGAAGATATCGATAATACAATAACACCGTCGTTACTTAACATCATTCTAATAAAACGCGAGCTAACTGAATACATACACAAAGACACAAGCAAAAATAAAACGAACGCAGAAAATCGAACAACTATCACATATTGCAAACGAGGCTGTCCACTCTACACACATATCAGAGACAAAGCTACAGACGGTACAAAAATGTTTAGTTGATACCCTTCAAATAATCGCAAAGGTAAGTATAACACAACGCTTATACAACCACCTACACAAACACTTACTTACGCCGCTGCAACATCTCTAAAACCACTCTCACAACACGCTCCTCTAACAAGACCACCACCTAAAATCATTACACTTAAACCAACCTGCTCTGAAGCCACCCCCAACGAACTTCTTAAAGTAATCAAGACCAATCTCCGAACTTCCTTTCCGAACCTGAATATCCAAAGCGTCCAGCCCACTAAATCCTCAATCACCATCCGCACCAACAAACCCACTATATAAACCTCATTTCAGCCCTCACACAAAACACCTGCAGTATACACCTACCCAAACCAAAGCTGCTACAAGTCATTATTTTTGGCCTACGTAATGAAATCCCCTCCTTAGATGCCCTAAACCTTATCTACCACCAGAACTTACTCGAACTCCTAATTCCCTAAGACTCCTACAAATCTGAAATCTCGATAGCCAATCGCCGCTCTAAAACTGATCACACCTCATTCTTAACCTCTTCAAAACTTAGAACCATTCTAACCACCAATTCCCTGTGGTTATAAGCTGCAAATCGTGTAGAATAAGAGACCTAGTTGCAGTTACCCGCTGCTATAACGCCAGCGTTTTGGTCATTCAGTCAACTTCTGCCGCTCCCCTACCTCCTGCGGCCACTGTTCCAAATCCCACCTCACCAAAGACTGTCTAAATCCTTCTACCGCCACTCCTGCCTGCTTCAACTGCTCCCGCATCAACCGCCGCTGTGACCACTCTGCCATCAGTCCTGAGTGTCCCGTCTACAAGCAGTCTTTACATATGACCAAACTACAAACGGACTATGGACTATAGACACCTCGCACGAATACAGGCACGAAAACCGCCTTTATCCCTTAGCACTCTTAACTCCATACAAATTAACCTTCAACACTTCCTTAAAGTACTAAATGTTCTACAACAACACCGCGTATACCTAATACCTAATACACAACCGAATACCCAACCTCCTGCCAAACTCACACGCATACATTCACCCGAATCCAACAAACCAAAACTTTACCTCAGCCATCATAATAACAGATCTCAACCTAGATGCCTTCTATCTCGCCTCCCTCTCCACTTCCCAAATAACTGTCATAGAAATCCATTGGAGGGCGGATTCCACCTTCCTAATCTCCGCATATTTCCAATTTAGCATAGACATCTACGCATATTTACACCAATTGACACACATCCTCTCCGTAATTGGAGACAAACCGACAATATTACCATGGACGCAAACGCTAAATCCACTCTCTGGTTTAGTGACCACACAGACCACAATGGCAACGCACTAGAAGACTTCATCAACCAACACCACTTATCCATTCACAACTCTCCCTCAGTAATTCCTACGTGGGAATCCGTAAACAATAAGTCAAATACAGACATTAACCTTCACACGCATGCAGCCTATAACCCGCTAAATTACTGGTCAGTCTCCCGTATCCTCCAATTCAGCGACCACAACCCTATCACCTTTGAAATTCTGTCTAACCTATCGCACAAAACGCACCGGAAAACCCCATTCTGCAATACACGCAAAGCAAACTGGACTCTATGCCTTGTTTCCTTGTCCAAACAAATTCCTACATTTTCTTCAATAAGCTTCGCTGGTATTAGCCCACACGCCCTTGCTAGTCTAATAACCCAATATATCCACTCATCCGCCTCAAATAGCAGCCCAGGAAATCCCACTCTCCACTTTTGGCAACATAATGAGAACACTTTTAAATACTGCAATCCCATCCGCAACTATTGACGTCCCAACAGAATCTCAACAGTCCCTAATCACAAATTCACAAATCCCTCCTGAATTCCTTCCAGACACCGGCCTCGATATCACCTTCTTAGACTTATTAGTGTCAAAACTAAATCTTAATAAAGCTCCAGGTCCCGATCATATCACCAATCTCATCATACAAAAATCATGGTCCCTTAATCAAAGAAACCACTCATCCCCTCTTCCAAAAATGCATTTTTTTAGGTACATTACCCAACCCTTTCAAATCCCCAAATATCACACATCCTGAAACCAGGTAAGCCACCACCAGCCCCCCCCCCCCAATTATCCCAAATCATATAGACCAATTGCCCTCCTACCTTCCCTTGGTAAGCTATTAGAACAAGTCATCCTTTATAAACTAAATTCCCACATTGACCAGCATTTCCTGCTATCTCCTAATCAACACGGTTTCCGCCCAATACATGGGGCCGAACACAAAATTCACTTCCACTGCCCAATCCTTCCGCCACAAATACGCTATAACCCTTATTTCTAGCTTTCCACTTAGCATTCGACGTCCTATGGTGCCCTAACCTCCTAAACCAACTCCAACTTGCAAAATTTCCTATTAACCTCTACCACATAATAAAGTCACACTACCTTCTAACTTTTATTCTATTTCCCAATTTTTAACCCAAGAATGTCCCCAAGGATCCCGCCTATCACCCACCCTCTGGAACCTGTCAATTAACCCACCCTTAGCCCTAAACTTCCCTAATACATCCACCTTTGCATACGCCGATGACATTGCTTTTCTAATCCATAGTAACTTCCGCGTATCCTTAGAATCCACAGCTGCTTACTTAATAAACTCTGTAGAATGCTGGTCTTCCCTAAACAAACAACCGCTTTTCCCAACCAAACCCAAGATGCTTCTCCTCAAAGGATTCCTACATATTCGACGGAGCCCCAAAGTCCACATCCTGAACACTCCCATCACCTTCTCACCGTCAGTACCATACCTCGGCCTCCATACACACACACCTAACTAAGCGCCGTACCAAAACAAAGATCATCCTACAAAATCTTCATCACTCACTTCCATCTTACGAATCCCACACGTAGACTTATCCTCAATCAACTTATAATACCCATACTCCAATACGCCGTAGACTCCTTGTTCCCTGTAACTCCTCCCTCTGCAAGACAAAAACTTAGTAGGATCGTTAGACCTTTCTTCCTCTACTACTCACGAGCCTACAGAACCGTTTCTACCTTTGCACTTTACACCCTACTACAAATTCTCCCCATTGAATTTACTCTCAACTCCTGCATTCAAATCAGTAACCTTAAAAAGAACCAGTTCATCTTCCTGCACGACAAAACTTTGCTCCCCGACGGATACCATACCCTCCTCAAGACTGAAATTAAATTCCTTACACATTGCTCCGTAATACATTCCTGGCAAGAGTTATGGTCCCTCTCCCAAACTGGTAGACATACCTACAACATCTTCCCAAATATCACAGATATCCTCTACACAATCCCTTTCCAATTCATCTACCAATCAATTCCTTACCGGACACGGTTCCTTCCACAACAAGCTTTATGAATTGCACTTAACCCCATCACCACACTGTCACTGCGAAAATCATTCAAAGTTTCTGGCAAGATCTATAGTCCCTCTCCTCCATTGATAGTCATACCTTTGAAATATTCCGGGATATAATAATTTCTCCACACATCCCATACTAAGTCAAACCACAATTCAATTCCTCACCGACCATGGAAACTTTCGTCTAAGCTCCAATTCATTCTGCCTTTTCCTGAACCAATCCCACCCAGAAGTTCCTATTCATCGTATAAACTTCTGCCCTTTCACAGCCCCACTAAATACAATACACTTTTCAGATAGCGATTAACCTAGACCAATTCGTTTCTTTTTCCAGTCCTAATTTCTTAGTGACATACCATCCAAACGAACTCAATCTTTTCCTAAATAAAATTCCCATCACAAAGCCTCCCACGTAAAAAAATCTAGCGAAAAACACAAATCCAGATAACCACACGAACCGACACCCTAATGATCACCTAACCCTCCTTCCCCCCACAACACATACACACACAGGCACGCACACAACGCACATACGACACACATACGCACGCACACAGACACAAGCACACGCACGCACGCACGCACATTCATATACACACAAGTTCACATGCGCATATACACCATACACACTTATCCACGTTAGACCCCAAGCCAAATCTTAAATTTTTTCTACAACCGTGAGTTGTCTCCCGGCACACGGCGATAGTGATCTAAACCACATAGACAATAATTGATAACTCCTTTCTTCTCCACTGAGGATATCCAGTTCGTCTACAACTATGGGCCAAATAATTGGTCCGCAAACAGATTCCTATGGGCAATCTTTGTTTATTTTGTATGTAGATATTTGTGCATCTTTTGGGTGGAGGGTGGGTGAGTGTTTGTATGTGTGTGCGCATATGTGTGTGTGTGCTTGTGCGTATGTAATTGTGCATGTGCGTGTGCGTGTGTGTGTGTGTGCGCGCGTGTGTAACTCAATTTATTTGTGACTATAGTTATGCCTTTGGTCCATTCTAGCCGTACATATCTAAGATAAAGACAAGCAACAAAATTCCGATTCTTATGGGTAGATTCTTGACTCGCTTCAATGTCTGGAAAGATGGAAGTTCAGTGTATCTGGTGTACGGAAGCGAAAATGGTTCAGTTCCGATGCAGTATCTTTTATTGTTTAGAAACCACGAGTTATAAAGCAAGAGGATGGGCGGTTTGTTATCAAGGATTTATTGAAGGTATTAATTTGGTGCTAGGGAAAACATTTATGACGAAGGAGTTACTGGTAGAAGTGAAAACAGATCTACTTCTATCATGGTTTTGAAATTGGTTCAAATGTGGGTTAGCTTAGGGCAGTGGAATAATAAGTAATCGGGAGTTTCTAGTGAGTTTTGAGGACTACAAGTACTGAAAGTAGATGGGATTAATTTAAAGGAGTTGAGTTTTTGCCGAAATTTGTCGTGGCCTGTGAGAAATTAAATGATTGTTTTGCTAGAATGTTGAATATGGTTAGGGATATTGTAATATCAGAACAGATCTGGTAGCATGTCTGCCAGTGTCAGAGCAAGACCAGGATGTTTGCCAATCGTGGAGTAGGGAGTTGTAGATACCAGATTTAATTTCGATAAATGGTATAGTTTGATAAATTTCCGGGATACGACTTAGTCATGTAGGCTTATGGGTCCGTGAAATTTTAATTTACGGATCTGTAGGGCTTGGTTTCTAGAGGTAGTATGTTGAGTATTGTATAAAGGGCCACAGTGGAGTTGGTACGAAATGCTTTGAAGACATGCAGGAGATGAGGACGCATTATTGGGATTAGGATTTTTCGTGTGCGGGGGGTGTGTGTGAGTACCAGGAGTATAAACCATATCGGACGATAGGAATAATTATATTGTCTACGATGAGTGTTCGTATGCTCTGAGTTAACTGAATAGATTTCGGTAGGGTTGTTGAATGTTAAATAGGATTAGTTTGGTTCTGGATAGGATGTTCTGGAGGTGGGTATGCATTTTTCATCTGGTCTCTAGGTGCATTCCTAGATAGGAGGCAAAATCGGAGAAGGTAAGAGATGTTTTTAGGATATGGATTTTTGGACTGTGACGAAAATGTAGAAATCCTTTTGGTAGTAAAATTTTGAATTTGGAAGAGAAAATGGGTTGTTTGTTAAAAAGCAACCAATTTGGGACGGAAATTTCTATGAATCAGGAAGGTTAGGTGGTCAGCATTACAGAGGGTGTTTGCGTTAGAATTACTGAGGTCAGTGAGTGGGTTGATGGCAATGTTCCATAAAGTAGGCGGCAGTAAGGATCGTTGGGAGCAGCATTGAGTGAAGTATGAGATTGAGGAATAGTAGTCAGAGTACAGGGTTACTGTTTAGACAGAGAGATACGATTTTACAATGGAAAAAGGTATGTGAAGGGAACTTCAGGATTTTTATTTGGTTTAGGTTAGGCCACCACAGTAGATCGAAGGCAGAGTGGAAATATAGGAAAATTGCAAGGACATATTTATTGTGGTTTGTTTAGCATTCTTCTTAATCTTCTTTAGGAATGAAACCACTCATAGTTTATAAAATCTATTTTATTTATGTTTCGATCCATGACAACGATCCTAGGTCATGGATCGAAACGTAAATAAAATAGATTTTATAAACTATGAGTGGTTTCATTCCCAAAGAAGATTAAGAAGACATATTTATGTTGTGATGTTTGGCCTTAATAGATGGATAGTTTGTTCTGCGCTATAGTTGGATCGGAACCCATGTTGGTCATAGGAAATCAGAGAGTTTGTTTCAAGATAGAATTATATTTTATAGAGAATTCTTTTTTTAAGAAGCTTTTCAAGGGTTGGGGGCGGGGCAATTAGTCTATATGAGGGGGATTAGAAGATTTCAGAATTAAGGTATCGTTTACCTATTTTAGGATATCAGGCACCGTTTGTTAGGCATGTGCAAAATAGGGCTTGGATTGGTTGTTGGTCTTTTAGGTACTTATGCTTATTATATGGTCAGGACCAGGAGCTTTATTGGGGTTTAATTGGGAGACATATATAACAATATAACAAGGCAGTTGTAGCCCAGTGACGCATGAGGAAGTGTTACTAGGGATTGTGCTGCTGTTGACGATTTGATGCTGGAAGAGTGTCGGTTTATCTAGGGTGGCCGAGGGAGCAACTGTATTTAAGCGTAATGATAGTGTATTTTTGCTAGAGCGGTTCTGAAGAGAAATCGGGGTTATTAGTTATTATTAGTAAGGATTTTACTTACCTGCGATAGGTTGTCCATGGATCAGCACTTGGCTGGTCAAGCACTTTTTGTAAGTGTTCCTTCTTTATTTCATGAACAGTCTCTTATATTGTGATCTTTGATGCTGGTGTTCCGGAACCAGTGATGCCAGTTGTTGGTGGTCCGCGTTTACATGTCGTCTGGCTCTTTGGATTTTGTGTCATAGATTGTTTAATAGTTTTCTGAGTTCACCAAGTGAGAGCTTTCATCAAAGTGTAGTTCCTGTAGTGTGAAGTCTTGTAGGGATGGTTTTAGATGCAATTTTATGAAGAGATTGGATAATGGAGTTTGCTAAGGGATTTGAATCATTTATTAGGGTTGGTTGTAGATTAGATATTTGTTTGTGTAGGCATTTGAGCGAGTGGCCCCTTTGTGTTATTCGTATTGCAGATGAGGTTTATAAAGATTTTCCTCGGTTGTACATGTTGGAGATAATAGAGTTGTGTGTGTGTGTGTGTGTGTGTGTGGGTGTGTGTGTGTGGGTGTGGGTGTGGGCGTGGTTGTTAATGTGTGCGTGTGTGTGCGTGCGTGCGTGTGTGTGTAAATAAATTTATTTTAAGGCTTTACTCTGGCCTTGGCTTATTCTAACCTGTTTACAATCTGAAATAATTGAGAAAATAGAATAAAATTAAGATAATTCTAAATTTTGGGAGGTTACCTTGACTAGTTTTAGGGTGCGTCGGATGTCTATTGCTGATAATGCGGGTGGGTGGTTAGTGTCTTGTTCTGATGCAGTTCAACGCTATTGGTAACCGCAGGTTAGAGGGTACGAGGTGGAATATATGGTTTGTGTTCTACGATTTGCTGAAGGAATTGATTTAATGTTAGGAGAATGTTTATAACGAAATATGTTAGATCAGGAAGTGGGGCGTAGGGATGTCGGTCTATTGTAATCTTAAAGTTGTTTCGGAGATAGGTTTGGTTAGGGCAGTTACTGCCAAAGAAGATTAAGAAGAATTTCGTTATGTAATTGGATAGGTTTTTGGAATTTCAGAATACGGATCTGTAGGGCGGAGTTTAGTTGCAATGGGTGGAATGTTTAGTGGTGTATGATGGGCAGAAATGGAGGGAGACATATAGAAGGTAGGGACGATTTATTGGATTAAGTATTCTTCTAGAGTCGGCGGATTGTCAGAGGGTACCGAGAATCTACTGCCTAACGGATGATAGGGATGATACTGTTGTTGAGGATGTTTTCTTGTTGGTTGAATTAATTGAATTGATTTAGGTAGGGAGTGTTGAACGTTGAAAAGTTTCAGTTTTCTGTAGGTGCACGTATCAATCTCTTTTGGAAGTAATTTGTTAAACTGTAACACATTAGCAAGACAGCTTATTTCTTTTAACTTTATAAATAGCGCCGAGAGCTGAAGATTATTGCACGTTCCCAAATAGATTCAATGTTGCTAGTAAATACATTTGATTTTTTTTCTAATGCTTCGCCTGAAGGCGGTCACGAAAAACCCGTTTTCAATAACGTAACCCAATATGTCTTGATAACAGAATCGACTTATTTTTATTCCACGTCGGAGTCATGAATGCAATTGAAACGATAACGTACGGAGAGCCCATTGTACCAAGTATATACAATCTCATATTTGCAATACAAAAATCAGGTGTTCAACAAACGTATAATAAAATTCCTTTATATTAGGATTTTCGGAAAACCCATCATAGTAAATTGAACTAAAATGCAAGCATAATTCGAGATAAAATGTGGCTCCATATAATTACGATTTAAACGAAGTCAGTTAATTATAATAGATATTGATAAGCTACGGTTTTTTGAGTTCGCTCGAAGTAATTTATCTACTCGAGAGAAAGATGAACAAAAATATTGAGAATTATACGTTCTACTTTTTTTTTAAATTGATGCTTTTCACACTGGTAATGAAATGTTCGCAAAGGAGCAATTATTTATCTCTATATTACAATATGGTTGCGCAAGCGACAATCTTCTCGAGGTTGAAAATTCACACTTTAATAATTTATCTAATTGAAAAAAGCTTTCCTGTATTTTTTTACAAGATAAACCTACAATGGATTGAACTAATTTTTAGTTTACGGCTCTTCCTGAAACTTAATGATAATATACACATTTCCCTTCAAATTACAGCAACGTAACTGTTTAGCAATGGCGTTTGTGTACCAACGGTCGTTAAGTAAGGTTAGGTTATTGAGCTATCAAGCCTTGAAACTAATTATGAACGAGTGCTGTTCCCAATATTTTTCCTAATTGTTTATAAAGTGTAACGTTGAGTGATTCTTGATCTCGTTATTACTAAAGGTGAGAATAAGTTAGATGACCGCGATGGTAACTCGTGACCGGAACGTTGTGGTTATATTCAATTGTCTGTTAGTCCACTTCGGTCCAGTAGGCCGTGTCCGACCTTCTTCAAGACTATAAGTATATACTTTCTTACAATATTGCAATAAATTAGTGGTCTTGTCACCAAATAAAAAAGGCAGTTCTTATATCGCTTTGCGTTGTAATTTCGGATAATAATCATCATGTAATATTTTAGAATGTCTATAATATACTTTAGTTATACAAATAAAGGATTTACCAATAGCAAAATCGACATGAAATAAATGATCAACAAAGTAAGACAGAGTAAAAAGTTATTACTCCTAATATTCAAGTAAAATCAGTAACGTAGCTCCAGTTTAAGCCACTCGGGCATATCTCTCATTTAGACAATCTGAAATTAAGTTTAAGAAAAACAATTATCCTTTTTCTAACTGTAAACTAAAATACAGAAATTTCTACCTATATTTACTAGTAGGCAGCGTTGTGGGTTAGTTGGTATGGTTATGACTACTAAGCCCAAGGTCCAGGGTTCGAATCCCCACACGGACTGCTTGAAAAATGTTAGACGAGCATGTTTTACAAAAATACGCCCTGGTTCGGATGAGAGGTAAAATGGAGGTTCCGTGTGTGAGTGTTGCCATGCACGTTGAAAATCCCTACCTTGCTTGGAACAGCAAGGGTTCGGCAAAATTCAAAATTTTCCAGGTAAAAAAACTCGCTTCCTGGCCAATGTTGTACCTTTGGGTGGAGCATGGGAAAAAATCAAATGTAGTGTATGTCTTTTGGCCTCCATAATTCGCCTACTATTTTCAAACAACTATTCGATCAGGTAATCGGTTCTGATCTGGAACGGTTCTGCTTCATAAATCTTGGAGATAACATCATAGCTACTCCCTCCTTCGACAAACACATTCGAGTCCTCACTCTTGTCCATTCCCGTCTTTTCTTAACTGACCTTACTCTTCGTCAGATAAATATCACTTCTGTCTTTCCGAACTCCGTTACTTCGGTTATGCCGTTAACCAAGATGGTCTACTTGTCGATCCTGAAAAATTTACGCTATCCTCAATATCCCCTTCTGTCTAAGATGTCCGTCGACTGATTGGCATGGCCAATTTTGCCACTCTTACTTGACCACGTTCTAATCTTACTAGTAAGAGTGTCTCTTTCTCCTGGCCTCCTGATTGTCTTAACCCTTAAACATCATCTAATGCCGGTACCATTACTTTCCCGTCCAGACTTGCCTTACTCTGTATTATTCAGACTTATGCCTCTCATTTCGGTCTGGGTACTATTTTGAGTCAGTCTACCTCAGAAGGTTATATTAGTTATTTTGGTTATACTAGTCACTCTCTCACTGTGAAGGAGTGTGTAGCAGTTCTTTGGGTAGTCGAAAGTTCCCTTACATTTGATTTTCCAATTCTCCACCCGAAGGTACTACACCGGCCAAGAAGCAAGTTTTTTTTACCTGGAAATTTTGAATTTACCCGAATCCTTGTCCTTCAAAGCAAGGTAGGGATCTTTAACGTGTGCAATAACACCCACACGCGGGACCAACGAGAGCGCTTTTTGATAAATAACGCTCGCGTAACATTTTTCAAGCGGACCGTGTTGGGACTCGAATCCGGAACCTTGGGCTTAGTAGTTACACCCATATACCAACTAAGTCACGGAGCCGTATACTGAAGACACCCACTTCACCGTTATCACCAACCACAATTTGTTCATCTGGCTGAATTAACTCCAAAGTCCATCTGGAAGTTTAGATCGCTGGTCCTTCGTCTCTAACAATACAGTTTCTCGATTATCCATCGCAAAGACAAAAGCCATCTCGTCCTTGATACTGTGTTTCACTCTGTTCGTATTCTAGAACCTATTTATTTATTGACCATTATTATTATTAGGATAATTATATGAGGATTTGCTTTGAATACTGTTGATTTATAGGGATGGATAACTGAGCTAACGGTATCCTTCCGGTATACTAGTTGAGTAGATATTTAGTGGCGGTGATCTTATACATACTTTTCGTCTTTTTCTTATGCTAAACAGATTCCTTTAAGGCGAGCTCGTCACCTGTACTGTAGTATTAGTAAATAGATTAGGTAGGAAGGTCTTAAATACATGTATGTGGAAAAATACAATATCTTTTATTTGTATATTACTTATATCTATACTATTGTTTGCTTCTTCATCTTTTTTGTATTTCTATACTTTTTTTTTGATAGTTATTCGAACCCGGTGGAGTGGAAAGCTTTTATAGCCAAAGTGTGGGACTTTCCTAGCGGCATACTCACTAAAACCATTCCCCCGGCGGGTGCGTCTGCCAAACGGCTCCGCCGCACTGCAGCCTAAAAGGCTCATTGTGGTGACCCTGGTTAAGTATCATACCCAGTCTGCAGAATCTGCACCCCGAATTATTGCGTACAGGTCCCTCGATGAAAGGGTATCTACTTGCTTCGGTTCTAACTTTGGTCGCCCGAATAGGCGCTGTTTCGTTCTACCCAACGCCTCACATCTGCATAGTACATGCATTGCAGTCTCCGGTTCCTTTAAGCTAAGTCTGCATTCGAGGTCTCCGTTATATTTGAGCATCCTCTGGAAGTGAATCTTGACAGAAGTATGTCCTGTAAGGAACCTCACACTAATTTTGAGCTGTTCCCTGCTTAAACTAAGCAATTCTTGGGTTCTGTTTTTGCTAGGCCCCTTTACCAGCGTCCTGCAATGTGTTAGTCCCGGTCTGTTCTGCCAGTCTCTTAGGTATTGGTTGCACATCCATTCGCTAATACGTATGGCAGCTTTTGTGACTCTTATTACGTGCCAAATTTGGCACTAGACTTTTGTTAGTTTTAGTTTTGATGTGCGGGAGTTTTCGTGCCATAAATTCCAAAGACTCGGTGCGCGTATTTCCGTCACGTCAGAAGTGGGTTGGACAAACTTCGCGCCGACGCGAGTAGCGAAGGAAAAGTGGGGAAGTTTCCGGGAGACGCTGAAACGTGGCCTTTTGCCTTTCAACTTCCAGAATAGTGGTTTGGTATAGGTATCGTATCGTATCTTTATCTTTATTTATGTAGATTTCCTTGCCTTATCTGATTGTCGTCCCTATAAACCTGTTCCTGCCATTTCCCTACATAGGTAGAAGATAAATTTGAAGCACTATTTTTATCCGGAAGGGAGCCCTGAGATAGCTAGCTGGAGCAATCCCGAAAGACGCTATGCGCACCATCTGTAAATTATCTTAAAGGGGGCCCCTAGCAACCCTGAAGGAAGCTATCCTGTGAGACGCTTATATATTCATGTGAGTACTATGTGTTTATACTCAATTTTATGAATTTTGAATATTTCGTCATTATGTGTAATAATTTGCATATTGTGTGACGTCATTGACAGATGGGCGCGCTAGTTTCTGTATTTTAGATTAGCGTTACCAACTGCCGTTGCGTCGCATATACCGCGTCGACGGTTATGTAACAGAAACACGAAAACGTAAGACTCTCAAGGCAGGTTCGGGACCGATAAGTGGCCTTTGCGCCCCCTGTCTTGCAAGTTTGTCTGCAATTTCATTTCCCTTCCTTGATGGCCTGTCACCTACTGTAATGTAACAGATTTCTGTTGTGCCAGCCCATTAAGTGCCTCGATACATTCCCATACCAGTCTTGATGACACTTTCAGACTTATTAGAGCCTTAAGTGCCGCATGACTGTCAGACACAATATACATGTCTTTTAAAAAAAGGTACCGCTTATACTTTCCCGCATACTTTGCAGTATGGTGAATATTTCCGTTTGAAAAGCCCCTAGGGGAACGCTTAAACGTACCTCCGGTCTCTCCCTAAAGAGTCCAGATCCGGAACCGGTCTGGTCTTTAGAGTCATCCGTGTACCAGACCATGCTGCCCGGAGGTAATCTACCCTTTATTTCCCCACTCCACATTCTGGATCACAGTCTTGAAGAGTATATCCGGCGGATGCTGAGGAGTCATTTGGTCCAAACGCATCTCAAACAGATGTCCCCAATTTCTTCCAAGCAAACTCGCATGCTCCGTCCTTTCAATAATTCTTGACTAAAGGTTCTTAAGTCTGCATAGTACAAGCCTTGCCTCCCCCACCACCACCAAGTGTAGCGGGGGAAGGCCAAGGAGAGTCACCATAGCAGCAGTGGACGTGGAACACATTGCCCCTGTAATACTTAGACAGGCCAGTCTTTGGATCCTACTCAAATTTATTTTGGTGTTTGATTGTTCAGCCTTAGCCCATCATTCCAAAACTGCATATGTTATTGCTGGTCTGACCACCCTAGTGTACAACCGGTGTACTGTGTTTGGTCTTAGCCCCCAGTATTTGTCGCAAGTGCGTCCAACTATTGTTAAAGAAGTTTCCGCCTTGCGTACGATCTTATCAATCTGCATGTTCCATGTGAGTTTGGAGTTCAGAGTGACTCCCAAATACACCACTTCGCCTGACAGGCTGATTTCGTTACCGTTAATGAAGAGGGTTTTAATGCCCGCAATCTCAGTAAGAGTCCGCTTGTATACCTTCCAATTACCTGATTTTTACTTTATTAAATAGAGTCCTTACCTGTCCCCTCAGTTGTCTGAGTTTAGAGCTCCACCACGGAATCTTCCTGGTAGTTCTTCTCTTCAACTGAAGGCAGTTTACGTTGAATGCTGAAGTAACCGCATTGGTAATGTTCCCTGCAGCCATTTCAAAATCCAGACAGTTTTTGACTGTTAAAACTTCACTTACAAGGTACCGATCCAGGTCCAACTTATAGTTACCCCTGTCAGTTTTTCTTGGGTTTGATAAAATTCCTTCACCTGATTGAGATAAAGGAAAATCTGATATATCTGTGGTCTGAGCAGCTCTCCTCATCAGACACTTTCCAATTTTTTTTACTAAGTTGCTTATGTATGGCGAACTTATAGTTATATCAATGACTTGCATCCTATTTCTATACGGCACTGTCGGTTTATACGTTCATCGATTTCGTTTTAATTGACTCTCCAATTTTCGACTTTGTTAACGCGGCCTTCTCTTTCTTTCCATTTTCTTTCCTGTTGCAGTAATTCAAGCAAGTCGTTCTTGACTGACTCTTGTCCTTTTCTTTCTGGCCCGATCGTTTGATTGTAACAAAATTGGCAAATCCAACGTGGGGCTTCGAATTTGTGAAAAGTTTTTTTACTCAACATTTCGCTTAGACTTTTTTATGTACGCAACCCTTCGCTTATATTTCACCCCAGATTCAGACTTGGATTTTTGCTGATAATTTTAGTTCTTGCAGTAGAGAACCTTGATAGCTCTGGCGTCCTATTTTTTTTGTTGATTTATATACTTTACCACCGTGTTGCTTTTGCTAGCGATTTTGTTTGTAGTTTTTCGGGTTGGGTTTATTTGAGACACACGGTACGTTGTTTCGTTGGTATTAAACTTACCAGTATTTCGAGAATTCTTGTTTGTTTACCATAGTGACTTAGAAGATGGGCGTGGTTCGATTGTTCATACACAAACTGCAATAAGAAGTATTTGCGGGGTTTGACTCAGATCTTCGTGCAGAAGAACTACGTAAAGTCACTCGAGTTGCGATTCGTATAGAGACAAAACAATCCTTTACTCCACACCCGTATGATGTTGCTTTTGAGGTGGACTATGAGGCCATTAAATTACATTAAGTGAACTGGGACGGTGCACTGAGGAATTTACTGGGGATACTATGGAGAAGAACTTTGCTCGTTTACGATTCTTCTGGTTCACACCAAGTGACGTTGTAAATTAATGTCGACGAAGTCGGAGAAATAAGCTCTTCAGAAGAATAAAGTATAGTTTGCGTTAGAAACTGTTCGGTTGGGGGTCGACATGACTGAAAAAGTTGAAAAGTATCGCTTTTGCTGATATTACTCAACACCCGGCTTGTAGTCCACAGGCTGCTCCTGCTCTTGCAGCCATTAGGGACGAAGCGGCTCCGTGGTGCAGTTGATATGCGTGTGACTACTATGTCCAAGGTCCTAGGTTCGAATCCCGCACGACCCGCTTGAAAAATGTTAGGCGGGCATTTTTTACAAAAATACACCCTCGTTCGGATGAGAGGTAAGATGGAGGTCCCGTGTGTGAGTGTCGCTTGGAACAGCAAAGGTTCGGCAAAATTCAAATTTTCAAGGTAAAAAAACTTGCTCTCTGGCCAATGTAGTACCTTCGGGTGGAGCATTGGAAAATTACATGTAGGGGCCACTAGGGACAAACTACCTTTTCTGCCTTTTGGTTCTGTGCCAGACATGATCACTTCCGTTGCCCCAAATTCTATGACTGCTAATATATGGTACGTGGTTTCCAAATTAAATATTTCGGGTTCTGGGGAAGACTCCTTACCAGAATTTCTAATTCGCATAGAAAAACTTAGCGCGTCTTGAAATATTTTTGCTCGACAAATTTTTATTGGGCTTTCTAAACTCCTGACACGGAAGACAGTAATTATCTTTCGCTCACTCTAGGATTCCCTCACTTGTTGGCAAGACGTCCAGTTATTAAGAACCAAATTTTGCAAGTAGTTTATAACAAACACTTACTTGATGAAATAAACTCCAGAACCAGAGGTCCTAACGAAACCATTGGATTGTACGTAGCCACCATGCAAGGTTTATTTACGCGATTGGCTGTTCCCCTATGAAAAACACGACAGTTAGAAATTTTACGATGTAATTTAGCCCCGTACTACCAATCTACTTTATCCTTGGTAAAAATTACTCCTATGTTACAGTTATTTTACTTAGGAAAAAGGTTGGAATTCAGTAAATATTTTGTGGCGATGATAAGACCGCCACCTCATGAGACTGACCCTGATTTACTAGAACCTTTGTCAGCGTAAGCTTATCCTAACAGCACTTCGCGTTCTAAAACAACCCTTGCCATGCATTCAGTTGTTACCACTACTACTTTTCAAGTTCCGTTTTCTTATTGTAACCCAACCATACCTGCTTATGTTATGTATGAGTAGGTGTGTGCGTGTGCGCGCGCGTGTGTGTTTTTATATATATATATATATATATATATATGTGTATATATATATGTGTGTGTGTGTGCGTGTGTGAGTGTGTGTATGTGTGTGTGTGTGTGGGTGTGTTTATGGGTGTGTAAGAAGTGTGTGTGTGTGTGTGTTGTGCGTGTATAAAGTGTGTATGTGTGTGTGTGTATGTGTTGTGTTGAACCGATGTAGTCGCCTCTTACGACAGGCAGATCGTACCATGGGACTATTCTATTCCCGGACCCACACGGGTTCAAGGAGTACAAGGAGAAAACGGAGGAAAGAACCAAGAAGAGAACGGAAGAAAGGAGAACCAAGTAAAACTGTGTGTTTGTGAAGTGTGTGGGTGTATGTGTGTGTATGGAGTGTGTGGGTATAGATTGGACGTGTATAAAGTGTGTGTGTGTATGTGTTGCGCGTGTAAAAAGTATGCGCGTGTTGGACCGTTGTAGTCGCCTCTTACGACAAGCAGGTCGCACCATGCGGCTATTCTATTTCCGGACCCACACGGGTTGCAAAGAGTATAAGGGAGAACTAAAGAAAGGGGAACCAAGTAGAACTATGTGTTTATGAAATGAGTGGGTGTATATGTGTGTGTATAAAGTGTATGGGTATGGATTGGACGTGTATAAAGTGTGTGTGTGTGTATGTGTTGGACCGCTGTAGTCGCCCCTTACGACAGGCAGGTCGTACCGTGGAACTATTCTATTCCCGGACACACACGGGTTCAAGAAAAAGAAAGAAAACACAGCAAAATAGGGGAGTAAAACAAAAAGAAAAGTTAAAGTCCAGAAATCAAAACCTAAAGAGAGCAAAGTCGGCGTAATAATCTGGGGCACGAGGACTAGATATTGGGCTTCAGACGTTTGCACCGCCAGAAGGAAAATGAAACAAGATCAAGGACATTATGACTTCTCCGCCATACATCTTCCGGTTCGGAAGGAGCATAGACTGATATCTACCTCTTTTGGGCAGCTTTCTGCCAAAGAGGAACAGCAGAGGGTGTAGGAGTTGTAGCACGTGGTTTAGAAAGTGGTGGCGAGGGTGGAGATAGTAGCGGTTGTAGTAATTTATGGAACTCAGAACACGCTATGGAAGAAGGTTGTTTGTTTTTAGAATTGTTGTTAAGAAAGTGAACCGTAGGTAGAAAATGAAAAAGTAGGAGCTGTTCCAGAATCAACTTTACGAAAAGAAGCACAAGCAGAGCACACTTCAGTTACGTTAACTAGAGGGACAGAAGTAGATACAATTTCATCGATGTTAGATAAAGGACTAGAATTATTACAGTTAGGAAAGAGAACAGCATTGGCTGTAGGAGTATCCACCTTAGGAAAAGAAGCAGAACCAGGCAGGAGCTCATCAACGTTACAAGAACAAACAGTATCAAGTAGAACTTCGCCAATGTTAGATAAAGGATAGAATGAAGTTTATCAACATGAAAGAAAGGAGCAACACCAGACAGAATTTCATCAACCTTACAAGAACAAACAGAATTAGGAAGAACTTTATCCATAATAGATAAAGAAGCAGGATGAGGTTGACCTTCGTCAACATTAGATAAAAGGACATCAGCTAGGATTTCACCAACCTGAGCTAAAAGAACAGATGCAAGTAGCATTTTGTGAGCATGAGAAAAATGAATAAGAGTAGGTAACGTGTTATCAACGTCCGATAAAGGAGTAGAATCAAGTTAGACTTCATTACTGTTAGACAACAGAGTAGGAACAGCTACAATAGGAGCTGATTCCTTAACAATAATAGATAACGAAACAGGATCAGGTAACACTTTGACGACGGCAACAACAGGCCTCACAGCTTCGGGTTCACTAACTTCCACAGAACTTTCTCTATCCGTATTAGGAGTTATCGTCAGTTCAGCTACAGCTGTTATTGTAGACACGACAAAAATTTCTTGAGTAGAACAATTTAAGAAAGCAGGAACATGTAAAATTTTGACAGCAACAGTAACAGACATTAAAGATTCAGGTTCATGGACTTGCACGAGACCTTCGCTGACTAAATTAGAAGTTATCCTCAATTTAGCTACAACTTTTATTGTAGGTACGACAGAAATTTCTTGACTAGAATCGTTTATGAAAGCGGGAACAAACTCTTGAGAAGCTACCTGCAAGTCAATAATTTGAAGTATGGGTTGTCATGGTGGTGAAGGCACAGTTTGGGGTGAGAGTGAATAAGTAGGGCGAGCAGAAGGAGGAGTAGAATAGGATGTAGAACTAGAGACGGAAGAAATTTTGTTTGAAGCTACATTTGCCGAAGAATGGTATGTGTTGATAGTAGTAGCAGACTGACCTGGATGAGGTACGGAAGAGAATGTAGAGGGAGGATTAGAAGAAATTAGGCGTCTAGAGGTGAGGGCAGGATTTGAAAGATTATTCGAAAACCTATTAGTAGTGGGATGACAATGTGGACAGTTGTAGCGAGTAACTCCTTTATATCCACAACCATAACAGTGGAGTACTTTAGCACGAGCACAATGGGTCGAAACATGACCACGTTTGTCGCAATTAAAGCATACGACCTGACGAGTAGAAGTAGAACTAGAAGGAAGAACAGTAGAAAGTACGGAGGAAGTATCTGATCTACCCGTAGGCGTAGGAGAAACCTTACAACTCGGTCATGTGAAGTAAAAGTACTTTCCTCAATGTTAGCAGACTTATAAGCAAAATCCAGGTGTAGGAATTCTGAGTTTAATAAAGTAACAACGTCGTCCCAACATTGGAGGGAACGCTGATGTGCTCGGAAGAGAATTAAAGCCTCTCCGGTAAGTAATTCCGGAGTAAAACGAAAAAGTTGCCGAGCAGAAATATTTCGCGAAACACTGAATTCCTTAATACGAAACAAGAATTTCCGTAAAGAATCTTCAACTGAAAAAGATACATTTAATTTAGCAGGTATCCTTTAGTAGGGGTCATAGTATTGATATCAGTAGAGGTGTCCAATTCTTTCTCGGTATTTGAAGAAAGATAAGGAACTTCTTCGGTGATGACGGTAGCTACATTAAGAGTTTGAGGACTGGAAGAAGGCTGTTGGCTAAAATCTACAAAAATAACACGTTTGAATTTTCTAACAGTCGCCTCAACATCCGAGCAAATAGTCTGTAAAGCGAATAATAATTTATTTTTCGTAAGGGTTTCCTCCTCAGAGCTAGCCAACATCAATTCACAACGTCGCTGAATGTGTACCCATAAGGAGCGTAAACATGCGAACTTATTATCAGTAACATCCCCAGTAAAATCGTCAGAAGACGGTCCAAGTTCAGTAAGCGCGCGTTTGATAGCATCATGATCCTCTATAAACGTAATTGTATAAGGGCAAGGAGTAAAATTTCCACTTGAATCGCGTAGCGGATGGGTTTACGCAGCCCCTCGACTTTAATATCAGAGTCAACTCTTCGAGACGATGACTCGGGTTTTAACAGCTTATTTACATCCAACCCCCACGTAACCATTGTTACAAAAATACAACTGTATATCAGAGTAATGCAAATCCAACCTCAACCGAATAAACTATAAAATATCCCAAGTGAATCGCAACAAAACGATTTTATTCAATACGGAAGTAATAACGGATTAAATTTAAAAAGAAGTACTCAACGTAAGAGAATAAAGTCAATTCAATCAGAAATAGGGCGCCAGAGCTTTCAAAGGATCTACAATTATTGGTGAAAACACAAATCCAATAATCTGACATGAGCTAACCAAGGATATTTAGCAATCACGGAAGAGAACAAAATCAAAATTCAAGAAGATCGAACCCACACAAGAAATAAAGAAAACCTATCCTCATATGAGGAACACCAAAGAACCGAAAGAGAAAGAAAAAATAAACAATAAGTCGAACGTAAAGGAAGAAAAAACAAGTAGCATCAGGCCGAGAAATGCGGCACTAACGATAAAAATAATCGGAGCAAAAATTAACTAAAACAAACTCGAAGCAGAAATTAATAAAAACCAAATCGAGGTCACCGTTAACTAAAACAAAATCGGGGCCAAAGTTACACGAAACAATATCGGGGCATAAATTAACGAAAACCAAAATCGAAGCCAACATTACCCAAGACAAATTGTTGCCCCACTCCAGAGAGTCAGAATTTATGCTATGTACCTAGATGTAGCCAGAAGAAAAGTAAATACCATGCTAGCTACCAACCGCAGAGAGTGGGGGAATTCGCCTACATAACAAAAACACAAACAAAAGCACGTCATCTATTAATAATAAAAATAAATAAAGGATTCTGTACAAACCAGCAAAAGGAATAAATTAAGCGTTACTATTTCAAAGCAAACAATTATGTGCTACGAACAATTTAGTACTTTAGATACGAAGTCCGCATCTCGTATTTTACACAAAATAAAATTAATCAGTAGAAAACAAACATGCGAGAGCTTTTGTCAAGCGTTTTTAAAACTGCACATAATACTTTTTGTAAAATAAACTAATCAGTAGGAAAGAATTAGCGTGTGAGAGCTTTTGTCAAACATTCTTTTAAATTGTACATAATACCGTTTGTAAAATAATCCAATCAGGAGAAAAGCAACGCCACGGTGGTCAGGATCTATTCACCCTGCCACCGTAACTGCAGCAGCGATCTACAGACAAAAGCAGTTTGTCTACGTCAACGAACAGTTTTGCCTACATAACGAAAGAACCTATTTGGGCTCCAGCTAAGAGCAATACACGCAAGATACCTCCTACTTGTCGAACAAAAAAACGTGCATCGCTTTTGAAGTACTGTGTCGAATAATGTAGAAAATATTTCAACGCACAAGCTGCAGAATCAAATTCAAAATGGGTTCAAATAACACGAGTTCGAACTGCAATCCTCGCGTTATCGAAACGCGATTAGCAAAACTGAAAAACAGGCAGTCAAATAATAGTAGGATCTAAAATTTGGACAATTCTTTAAATGGGGAACACAAGAGAAAACAATTATACGTTGTCGGAATGTATAACAAATTAACGGATACCTGAAACAAGGTATAGGCTATTTAATTTATCGAATAACTTTTCGTTTTAGAATGAATAGATTTGAAAGAAATGTTAGGATTGAGCGTACTATTGTAACGAGGTAAAAATACAGGATGAGGTTGTGAATAGAAACAGAAACTAGATGAATGAAAAACGAATTACCACAAAAAAAGACGTATTTGAATCTATCCTCGAAAATAAACGTATCAACTGCTTTTAGTGCTGCTACAAGATTACGTTTGCATGTCTAGCGCAACCTGTCGTTTATGAACTTCAAGAAGTAGACGACGGAATATTTGTATAGTATTTTCGTTGACTTCGTTCTCTTAAAATGTTCGCCTGCTCTTATTTCAGCGATGAGGTGCGGTTTCACATGGATAGCTGCATTAATAATCAAAACTGCAGCGGAATGAGCATTGAAAATACTGGAACGTTTCATGAACCACCAAAGTGGCTGAAAGTGTTAATGAAACGTTTACGAACCTACACACGAATCACAGCAAATCATTTTGGACACCTACCATAAAGTGGCATTGTATTTGAATATTTTTGTATAAATATTTAGTTAAGAGTAATATTTACGTCATCAAAAAAGAAGTTTTTTCCTTTTTTGAAGCGGCCGTTATAATACAGCAGAATTTGTTTATAACATTTTCAGAATTGTTTCAAAAATTAATTCGGTTTTTTAGGTGTTATATTGCTAGTAGTTTGTGAATATTTTGACGTTGTGTAAAAATAATTTTTTTTATTTATAGTAGAAGTTCTGTATCTTGACGGATCTAACTTCTTTGAAACCTAGAACAAATCCATTAAATATAAACTAAAATACAATTATAATAAAAAGACGCCAGTTCTGCCAACCAATAAATAGTACCGCCGATTTTGAACCTACGAAACAAACTGCTAATTTATTCTTAATCGTTAATTTATTCAGTTGACTTTCTGACGACCATCAGCAGACTTTTATCCTCAAATTTATTTTTATTTAAAAAATTATGTGGGAACAGATCTAAAGCAGAGTTCGATCCATCGATGGACTTAATAAAACCTGTTTGAGTGCGTCGCCTTTTGCAAAAACATCCCGATATTATACGGTGTTATTAACGAGGTCAATTTATAATAGCATTCCAATCTAAACTTGGTATCAAATAAAACTAATGTTAGCGTGGAACTGGATATTATGCAGATTAACTAGACCAAAACCAAAATTTTTGCAGGTGACAAGATGTCACCTTTCGCCTTGTTCGATTTAGGTTGCTGTAATCGATTAAACATTGAAACAGAGTTAACTTATTAAAAACGTTATTTTTGCTCAGTATGTGGTAAAGACATTTTTAATATCCATAATTAATCTACCAATTTTATTGTAATAAACATTAAATTAAATTTTGTACGTTAAAAATACGTGAGTAAAAGTTTAATCGTTTAGAAAGGTGCAGAATACACGTGTCCTGTACTTATTTATAACTTATATTTTTACCAGTAATCGGCAATGATTAGATTTATTGATTGACGAAACATGTTCATTTTAATCGGTCTTTACATGCATTAAAGAAACATTACATCGTTCCACTTTCTAAGTTATATTCAAAAATTTGTAACACATAACTTTCAATTAAGAAATGTGAATGAGCTGCAATTTGTAACTTAGAAGTTAAATTATTGTGGAACGACAATTAGTTTAGAAATCTACATTTTAGAAGTAAGCTCATACATAGTTCTATTTTGTGTTAAAATTTGTGACGTCGTTTGTTAAAAATCGATCAGAGTGTAACTATATTATTGATATAGTGAAAACCACGAAAAAAGATATTACGTCATTCCGACCTATTTCACAACACTGTTACGAAAAATATATTTGCAATAACAGCAGTTTTTTATTTAGAAACTAATTGTACAAGCCTGCTCAACAACTCGTAGTTACAATTAACTTCATAAAAGCTATCCTAGCGCTTTATTTACTTTCAGAAGTAATCGCTAGCAGTACAAGTTTTATCTTCTTCATACTACGATTACGATCTTCTAACTTACTATAGAAACTTTATGATTAATTTATATCACTACAATAATTTATATCGACAGTACACAGAAATTTATGCCACATCTTTCAAAACTGTAAACTAGAAAATTTCGTAATAAAAGCTTAGTCAGAAATTAAGATCAAATAGAACTAACATCGTGAAAGTTCGATTAGAATTGACTTTCAACATCTATGGCCGCAGATTTATACACATTTCAATTGTTCTAGATTATCATGACACGTACCAGAATTTATTCAAATTACATTCTCGAAATTTCGCTGCGTACTTTAAACAACTCTTAAATGTAAAACTCTTGTCTACCAACTAAAGTAACACCGCGAGAAGCCATCACTCATCTTTTGTGTACAAACTCTTCGTTGCCTTCCAGTGCAATTACTCCGGTCACAGCCAGACCAATCAGCGTCCTCTCTTAAAGCTATTCTGTACCAGACATTCTGTGACCCGGACGTCGCAAGTATCTGTGGCGGTAAGGACAGTCGAAATCGTTTCTGTAGTCTTCGTGTGGACAGAAGTAGCAGTCAACGCATTGCATAGGAGACGCCGTACCATTTGGATTGTAACCACACACCAAACTTTGAACCCCAGTTGTGTGGAACTCTATCACTAGCATATTTTGTACCACCCTGGAGCTTAAACCATCGAGACCGTAACCGATCATGGGTATGGTCAAATTCTTATTTTCAAATTTGATCACATGACCCTCGAGGTTATTACATGTGATTTTCAAATGCTCCACCCAAAGGTACTACATTGGCCACGAAGCGAGTTTTGTTTAACCTGAAAATTTAAATTTTGCCGAACCTTTGCTGTTCCAAGCAAGGTAGGGATCTTTAACGTGCGTGACAACACACACACCGGACCTCTATTTTACCTCTCATCCGAACAGGGGTGTATTTTTGTGAAAAATGCTCGCCTAACATTTTTCAAGCGGACCGTGTTGGGATTCGAACCCGGGACCTTGGGTGTAGTAGTCATACACACACCACTACGCCACGGAACCGCCCGACCTTTGAGGTCCACTAAAACCTTCCACATATTCTGGTAATTCGATTTACCAGAAGGCTATTGCTTAGTCCCAAGTAGTATATGCCTCAATGTTGGCCCTTTAGCCGTGTAACAATTTTATTTCTTAGTTACTAAATCCAACCATAAAAGTGCAAAGTTATAAAACGCTTTTATTCAAATTATTCGTAAAATACATGCAACAAGTTTAGTAATACGCTAAAGTTGTATCTATAGTTAGTTTTCTATAAATAGTCAGGTGTCTGTACCTTCGATAACTGTTCGCAGGCGCGTTTTGGTTGAAGGTCTCCGCCGGGAACACGCCGTCGCTCGTGCGAGGTGATAAGCATTCGGCCCTGCAAGCTTGTTAAATCAAAATGTACGATTGGAAGCAGGCCGCCAATTTGAGGTTACATTTTGAAGAGTCGAGATCCATCTTTAAATAGCGCGCGTAATTAACCACCATAAAATCAACTGTAGAAACAACTATTCCAACCACAGATGTAAAACCACTTTGTATTGCAGTCCGTAGGAAGCGGCTTTGATAATGGAGAATTTGAATAATTAATAGAAGAACTTATTACTACAAAACCTGATGGAAGTATGGTGATTACGGTTGATTTTACAACACCTCTTCACAGCCAAATAATGCAGTTCTGGTTCGTAGATAACTTTAAGAAGTTGGTTGTGTTTCAAATTAGAAACACGCTATTTTTGTTTAGTGCATAAAAGCACGAATGTTATAAAATTTCGATTATTAGTTGAGCTGAATTTTTCAGTGTTAAAATTTTTAATGTACAACTTGTAAAGTTTTAAGATACCATGCACGTGGTTCATTTTGTCCTGTTGGTAACAGCGACAGATGTTTTGTTACGTCACTTGTTTGCCTGCAATATACTGCTGACACATGTGTTCTAATAAACATATGCTTTGAACAATGTTTGCCTAAGTTGAGTTTATAAGTATATTTTTATGATCTTTCTTTATTAGAAACTGAAACTAACACAATTAATTTAGATAAGGAAACTTGATTTACTATGTTTTAATTTGTAACCCACTCGAACAGATCTGCCCGGGTCGGCTTTTATTTGTAACAAGTTTACACTAAGTTTTAAAATGTTTGCTTAGTAACTATTTTGATGAAACTTTATTTAAAATCCTTGAACTCATTTAATTATTTATGAAACTTTGTAGCATTGAATTTTGTTTTAAAAGAGAATCTTTTGAGTAAATTATTAGTTCAAGATTAAAGCTTTTTTATTTTGATCAAATATGGTCAAAACTAACTACAAGAAACTAATATCCGTATGAGTGGAATTTTAATGTCAACTTATATAGGAGATATTTTTTTGGATATTTCTTTAGGTATGTTTGTGGTACACAAATAGTGTTCCACCCTTCTATTAAGCTAATTATTACCATTTCTTACAGGAGCAGCGTCTTATTCAGTTAAGACGGGTTTCTGTCATCGAAGGCAATTTTTTTCTTTGGGTTTCCACGTCCGCCCCTAGAAATATACTACGCAATTATCCTAATTAAGTCAGGACTTGGTGCCGCCTTATTTGTTTTGGATTAAGTTCAACTTACGATCAGAATTCGACTTACCCCCCCATTTCTCATAGCTCTACCCAAGGAATAGACCCCTAGTTATGTCGGAAGACTTCGTTACACTTGCCCAGGCGCGAGGATAGTCATGTAACCATGCAATAAATACATATAAAAAAAAGGAACGCTTCACTGGTGCCCATTTAAGTAATTTGTTTCACTAGCGCCCATGCGTGAGGCTAGCTGAGCCCAGTTAGAAAAAATTGTATTACTGGCTCACAACGTGGGGCTGGTGCTTTTAGTGCTCTCAAAAAAATTCGTTACAGCCGTATGGTCTTTCCAACCTTTGGCTGATGTCGGTAAAGTTTATTCAGACCACCAAATTTATTTCTAAACACCCGAGCAAACCCTCGGGGCATATCAAGACCCACCGTTACGCAATGTGCCAGGGAGTATTCCGATGGCACATCGACTACATTAACTTGAATCTCTTCCGCGACCCCAAATTTCGCTTTGCCTGTGACGTTGTACAGAGACATGAACCAATCATAACTCGATCCACATTTTCGTTCATTCTCACAAGCGTTCTTCGGCATACAATCGTCATCACCATTCCAGGGTTGTAGCCGGAACGTGCATCACTATTGTTCATCCTTTAGGGAATTTACGACGATACACCATGTCGTTGATATTTTATACAACTTCGTACCGATTCCGCCTTTTGTCTTTGTAGCTTTAGCGACAGTACATGCTTCCGTCTGGGGTTCTACAGCCAAGCACTGTCGCGCGCTTGAAAACCAAACACTTACGCCTTGATGTCATTTCTGGTCTTGAACCAATCACTTGCTATCTGAACATTTTTCCTAACTTCGTCGTGGATGTCAAGCATCTTGCGACTGATTGTCTTAAAGTAGCTCTCGCCTATGATGTCATCTAGGTCTTACACTCAAACTCAAGATAACGCGGCATAGCAGTTACTGGTGTCTGTCCAGTGCTTATATAAACCAAAGACCGATAGGCCAATAAAGATAGATGTAAATATTGGTTCCAGTTTCTTTAGTGTTTGGGGACAAACTTGAAAAGGAACTTGCCCAAGATGCTCATTACGCTCTACCAAGTGCACTTAGCTGTCACCTACGGCACTACGCTTTTGCATCGTCCTTGCAGCCTGCCCAGTAACTTCTTGCTCTAACTTTCTCCAGTCTTTTTACTGCCGAAGTGTCCTTCTGTGGCTTTATTATTCAGATGTCCTAAAACCTCCGACACTCTGCTTATAAGAACCACCACTTGAGGCGTACTCACGGATGCATCTCCATTCTTCAAGGATTGCACTAAGATCGCGTTTTCTACTTTCAGGGAATCCCATTATGCCCAGTACGATTTTAGAGTGCTACTCAACGAGCTAGTGTCCTGCCTAAAGGGATGTTCTCCTCTGGTCTTCCAACCCAGAATGATCCTGAGGCCTTTGTCATTCTCTTGTTCCGTTTGTATCTGTATTGTCCTACAATCGTCATTGATTCCGATAGTCCGACCAAGTAGATTACACATTGTTTCTAACCGTGAGCAATGGCTACAATCTTCGGGGCAAGGCCCTCTCAAAAACGTATCCGCATCATGATGACTTGTACCAGCACGGTGTGTGTCTAAGTCACACTTCTGCAACCTTTCTATCTCTGGAGATTTGCTCTCGGGGTTGCTTAACTGTAATAGCCACTTTAGGGAGGCCGTGTGGGTTTTGAGGTGAAGTTTTCTCCCATAGATGAACTTATAAAAATGTTTTACGGTTTTTACCACAACTAATAGTTCCCGTTTTGTAACGCAATAATTCCGTTTTGGCTTGGAGAGAATCTTGCTAAAATAGTACACAACCGATAGCGACATTTTTTGCGTCTGTATCTAAGATGATTTGCCTTCCGACCGAGGATAACTTAAGATCGGAGCTATTGTCAATAAATGTCTTAGTTGTTGGAATGCATTTTGGTAATCTTTATTCCAAACGTAATCACGTCCTCCGTCGGTCAACTTGGTCAAGGGCTTGGCTATATTCGCAGAAAACGAATCTTCTGTAGTAAGTGCACAACCGCGAAAAGCTGCGTAACTGCTGTTTGTCTTTTGACGTTGGCCATTTTTGTACTGCTGTACTATTTTCCGGATCTGGCTTGACTTCTTTCCGTGAAACTACGTGCCCTAAGTATTTCACCTTTTGCCTACTAGGTGATACTTCTTTGGATTCAGTTTCAGATTGGTTTTTCTGAGTATTCGAAGCATTTCTTCTAAATTTCCTCCGTATTCTCCAAACGACTTCCCAATCCCAATCACGTCATCTAAATATAGAAAACACGCTTTCCATCATAGCCCACGCATGATGTTATCCACTAAACGTTCGAATGTGGCAGAAGCGTTTTAGAGCCTGTAGAATACCATAGACCAACACAAATAGTGAAAGCAGTCTTTTTCCGATCTTTAGGTTCCATATTCACTTGCCAGTAGCCACTCTTCAAATCCAAGGGCTGAGAACCATAGCGACCATGAAAGCGTATCTTGGGTGCGCCAATCCTTGGAAATGGGTACTTATTCTTTTCAGTCACATCATTCAATCGTCTGTAGTCTACACAAAATTTTGTTGACGCGTCCTTCCTCTCAACAAGCATAACCGGCAATGCGCAAGGACTATCAGAGTGCCCAATCCCTCCTTGTCCCTCGATATCTCCAATTATCTTCTCACGTTTGACCAATGTGGAAGTCGTCACATCATTCAATCGTCTGTAGTCCACACAAAATTTTGTTGACGCGTCCTTCCTCTCAACAAGCATAACCGGCAATGCGCAAAGACTATCAGATTGCCCAATCCCTCCTTGTCCCTCGATATCTCCAATTATCTTCTCACGTTTGACCAATGTGGAAGTCGTCACATCATTCAATCGTCTGTAGTCCACACAAAATTTTGTTGACGTGTCCTTCCTCTCAACAAGCATAACCGGCAACGCGCAAGGACTATCAGAGTGCTCAATCCCTCCTTGTCCCTCGATAACTCCAATTATCTTCTCGCGTTTGACCAATGTGGGAGTCTCCGCAGCAGCTGTATTTCCTGTATCGATTCTGTGCTTGACTACTGCGATGTTCTTTAATCGACCACCGTCGACTGTTAACACGTCCGAGCATCGCCGATCAAGTTTCTACGTCCTGCTAGTTGTTGTTCTAAAAGCTGGCACGGTTTCAATTAGTCCAATAACTTTGCGGAACACTCCTTGGTGGGTGTTTTCTACCCTACAACTGACATCAATGTTACGAAAACTCTATTTGCTACTTCAGAGTGGCGTGGTCGGTTTTGAGGTTAAACTTTCTCCCATAGGAAAACTTAAATAAATGTTCTACGGATTTTACCACAACCAACAGCTTTCGTCTTGTAACGCTATAACTCCGTTCCGGTCTCGAGAGAACATTGCTAAAATAACCATGTGACTCTTTCTTAGTCCAGATTTTGCATTTGGAGATAGCTAACATCAGATATGTTGCAGACATTGTTTGGTAAGTCTGTATTCCACAGAAATGAACTTTGACTTGCCAGACCAGAATAGCTTAAGATCAGAGATGTTGTCAACTTCTTGCAGTCACACTTGGTCAAGGGCTTGGCGTAATATTTTCCAAAACCAGGAAACTGAATCTTCGTGAATATTGCACATACCCAAGAAAGCTTGATTACATTGGTGATACGTCTTTTGGATTCAGTCGAGCCATTCTTAGTACTCTCAATATTTTCCGGATCTGGTCCATCGACTCCAATCCAATCCGCATGAAATTACATGCCGCTTTGCAAGATATTTCCACGCTTGCTTACTACGGTGATACTTCAATTTGGCATGTCAGCTTTTAGATTGCCTTATCTAAGTACTTCATAGTGAAGCAGCTTTTCCAAATGTTCCAATATTCGACCTGCCAGTATCGCAATCTCGTCATCCAAATATACAAGACACGCTTTGCAGGATAGCACCACGTCATGTATGTTATCCGGTCAATCGTTCGAATGTGGCAGTAGTTACCCATTTTGACACGTATTATTCTATAGTACACAGTACAAGTAGTGATAGCAGTCTTTCTCCACAGATACCGTTTGGGTTCAATGTCTACTAATGCCAATAACTCACTTTCCTTCATATTCCAAAGTTTGGCCAATTGAGAACCATAGCGACCTGAAAGCTGTCATCTTGGGTATCGGCAATCCTTGAAGTGGGTACTTATCTTTTGATCACGTCGATTCTAATTACGTCTGACAGTCCACAATTTCTAACCTAATTGTTGTTAGAAGCTGATCTTCAATCTCAACATTAGCGATAATCCGTGGGCGTTGTACCACAACTGACTACTAGAGTGCTCAATCACTCCTTGTTCCTCATATCTCCAATCAGTTCTTTAATTTGCCAATAGGAAGTCTTAACATCAAGTTCTACGACTGTGTCAAATTTTTGTACGTGATATTTTCGAACATGTATCGATTTCTGTGTCTTATCCATACTTGTATGTACTCTAATTGACTTATCAGCTCGATCGACTTTTCAATCAACTACTTGATTCATAGAGCATACGCATCTTTATCAAGTTTCTAAACGTCACTGATTAATGCGTTGAATTCATAGAAGCTGACCCGGTTTCAACTGGTCCAATCACTTCGCGGAACACTCCTTGGTGGGTGTTGTTACCCCCACAACTGACTCCAATATTACGAAAACTCTATTTCACGTCAATGCAACGTTATTTAAATTTGATAACTGATTACAATCCGCTAACAACTTCATAGTCTCAATAACAATTTCTAAACAATTTTTGTAACGCTTTTATTATGTTTCTGAATTAATTACTATCAGTACAAGTATTTTCTTTCTAACATCACGATTACTATCAAAGTACTATGACTAATTTAAATTAATTCATATAATCACTACAATATTTTATATCAACATTAATTTATATCAATAGAGATTATATCGCATCTTTCAAAATTTCAAACTAGAACATATTGTAATCAAAGGTTTAATGGGAACAACTTCAATTAGAACTTACATCGTGATCACAGTTCGATCAGAACTGACTTGCAACGTCGATGACAGCAAATTTATACACACTTCAATTGTTTCAGATTACTTCAACACACTAGAATTATGCAAATTATATTCCCGAAATTTTGCTACTCTACTTTACATCGTTCCACTTTCTAAGTTATATTCAAAAATTTCCAACTCATAACTTTCAATTAAGAAATGTGCATGAGCTGCAATTTGTAACTTATAAGTTACAATATTGTGGAACGACAATAGTTTGGAATTCTACATTTTAGAAGTAAGGCCACACATAGTTTGTGTTCTGTAATAAAACGGGTTAAAATTTGTGAGCTCGTTTGTTAAAAATCGATCAGAGTGTAACTATATTATTGATATAGTGAAAACCACAAAAAGAGATATTACATCATTCCGACCTATTTCACATCACTGTTACGAAAAATATATTTGCAATAACAGCAGTTCTTTATTTTGAAACAGATTGTACGAGCCTGCTCAACAACTCGTAGTTACAATAAAATTATTAAAAACTATTCTAGCGCTTTATTTACTTTCGAAAGTAATCACTAACAGTACAAGTATTATCTTCTTAATACTACGATTACAATCTTCTAAATTACTATGGAAGCTTTATGATTAATTTATATCACTACAATAATTTATATCGACAGTACACAAACATTTATGTGACATTTTTCAAAACTGTAAACCAGAAAATTTCGTAATAAAGGCTTAGTCAGAAATTAAGATCAAATGGAACTAACATCGTGAAAGTTCGATTAGAATTGACTTTCAACGTCTATAGACGCAAATTTATACACATTTCATTTATTCTAGATTATCCTGATACATACTAGAATTTATTCAAATCACATTTTTGAAATTTCGTTGCAGTACTTTAAACGACACTTAAATGTAAAACTCTTGTCCGCCAATTAAAATTCATTTGCGAGGAGCCATCACTCATATTTAGTATACAAACGCCTCGTTGCATTCCAGTGTAATTACTCGGGCAACAGCCAGACCGATCAGTGTACACTGCTCCTCTCTTAAAGGTGTTCTATCCCAGAATACTCTGCGACCCGGACGTTGAAGGTAACTGTGGCGGTAAGGACGGTCGAAATCGTTTCTGCAGTCCTCATGTTGATAGAAGTAGCAGTTAACACATTGCATAGCAGACGCCATACCATTTGGATTGTAACCACACCCTAAACTTTGGATCCCATTTGTGTGGATCACTATCACTAGCATATTTTGTACCACCGTGGAGCTTTTAACCATTGAGACTGCAACCGATCATGGGTATGGTCAATTTCTTGTTTTCAAATTCGATCACCTGACCCTTGAGGTCCACTAACACCTTCCACAGATTCTGGTAGTCCAATTTACCAGAAGGCTGTTGCTTAGTCACCAAGTAGTATAGACCCCAATGTTGGTCCTTTAACCGTATGGTCTTTTCAACCTTTGGCTGCTGTCGGTAAAGTTTATTCAGACCACCAAATTTATTTCTAAACACCCGAGCAAACCCTCGGGACATATCAGGGCCTGCCGCTAAACAATGTGCCAGGGAGTATTCCGATGGCACATCGACTACATTATCTTGAATCTCTTCCGCGACCCCAAATATCACTTTGCCTGTAACGTTGTACAGAGGCATGAACCAATCATAAAATCGATCGAGAGTTTCGTTCATTCTCACAAGCGTAACTGTTTTTTTGTTTCACTACTTGCCGTTCTTCGGCATTGCCATCGTCATCACTATCGTAGGGTGCTAACCGGTTAACGTGCATCACTATTGTACCTCCTTTAAGGAGTTTACGATGATACACCATATTTTACAACTTCGTACCGATCCTCCTTGTGTCTTTGTAGCTATAGCGACAGTACATGCCACCGTCTGTGGTTGTTCATCGAAACACTGTCGCCCGCTTGAAAACCAGACTCCTGCGCCTTGATGTCGTATCTGGTCTTGAACCAATCACTTGCTATCTGAATCTTTTTCATAACTTCATCATGGATGTCAAGCATCTTGTCTTGCGCTTTATTGTCTTAAAGTAGCCCTCGCCTATGGTGTCAAACTCAAGGTCACGCGGAATATAACATACAGGTGTAGTGCTCTTATGAACCGAAGACCAATAGGCCAATAAAAGTAGATGCAAATATTGGTCCCAGTTTTATTAATGTTTGGAGACAAACTTGGAAAGGTACTTGCCCAAGATGCGGTTCATACGCTCTACCAAGTGCACTTAGCTGTCACTTACGACCACAATGTAGTACCTTCGGGTGAAGCATTGGGGACGTGACCGCAAATATAGCGGCCCTAATTCAAATTATAATGTCACTTACGACACCACTCCTTTGCATCGTCCTTGCAACCTTCCCAGTAACATCTTGCTCGAACTTTCTCCAGTCTTTTTGCTGACAAAGTGTCCTTCTGTGGCTTTATTATGCAGATGTTCTAAAACGTCCGACACTCTGCTTGTAGGAACCACCAACTGAAGCGTACTCACGGATGCATCTCCATTCTCCAGGGATTGCTCTAAGATCGCGTTTTCTACTTTCAGGGAATCCCATTATGCCCAGTACGACTTTAGAGTGCTAATCAACGGGCTAGTGTCTTGCCTAAAGGATGTTCTCTCTCGCCTTCCAACCTATAATGATCTTGAGGGCTTTGTCATTCTCCTGTTTCGTTTGCATCTGTATTGGTTGCCAATCGTCATTGATTCCGGTAGTCCGACCAAGTAGATTACACATTGTTTCTAACCGTGAGCAATGGCTACAATCTTCGGGGCAAGGCCTTCTCAAAAGCGTATCCGCATCATGATGACTTGTACTAGCACGGTGTGTGTCTAAGTCATACTTCTGCAACCTTTCTATCTCTGGAGATTTGCTCTCGGGGTTGCATAACTGTAATAGCCACTTTGGGAGGCCGTGTGGGTTTTGAGGTGAAGTTTTCTCCCATAGATGAACTTATAAAAATGTTTTACGATTTTCACCACAACCAATAGTTCTCGTTTTGTAACGCAATAATTCCGTTCCGGGTTCGAGAGGACCTTGCTAAAATAGTACACAACCGATAGCGACATTTTTTGCGTCTGTATCTAAGATGATTTGCCTTCTGACCGAGGATAACTTAAGATCGGAGCTGTTGTCAATAAATGTCTTAGTTGTTGGAATGCATTTTGGTAATCTTCATTCCAGACGGAATCACGTCCTTCTTCGGTCAACTTGGTCAAGGGCTTGGCTATATTCGCAGAAAACGAATCTTCTTTAGTAAGTGCACAACCGCGAAAAGCTGCGTAACTGCTGTTTGTCTTTTGACGTCGGCCATTTTTGTACTGCTGTACTATCTTCCGGATCTGGCTTGACTTCTTTCCGTGAAACTACGTGCCCTAAGTATTTCACCTCTTCGCCTACTAGGTGATACTTCTTTGGATTCAGTTTCAGATTGGTTTTTATGAGTATTCGAAGCATTTCTTCTAAATTTCCCACGTATTCTCCAAACGACTTCCCAATCCCAATCACGTCATCTAAATATAGAAGACACGCTTTCCACCATAGCCCACGCATGATGTTATCCACTAAACGTTCGCATGTGGCAGAAGCGTTTTAGAGCCTGTAGATTACCATAGACCAACACAAATAGTGAAAGCAGTCTTTTCCCGATCTTTGGGTTCCATATCCACTTGCCAGTAGCCATTATTCAAATCCAAGGGCTGAGAACCACAGCGACCATGAAAGCGTATCTTGGGTGCGCCAATCCTTGGAAATGGGTACTTATACTTTTCAGTAACATCATTCAATCGTATGTAACACACACAAAATTTTGTTGACGTGTCCTTCCTCTCAACAAGCATAACCGGCAATGCGCAAGGACTATCAGAGTACTCAATCCCTCCTTGTCCCTCGATATCTCCAATTATCTTCTCGCGTTTGACCAATGTGGAAGCTTCCGCAGCGGCTGTATTTCCTGTATCGATTCTGTGCTTGACTACTGCGATGTTCTTTAATCGACCGCCGTCGACTGTAAACACGTTCGAGCATCACCGATCAAGTTTCTAAGTCCTGCTAGTTGTTGTTCTAGAAGCTAGCACGGTTTCAATTAGTCTAATAACTTTGCCGAACACTCCTTGGTGGGTGTTTTCTACCCTACAACTGACACCAATGTTACGAAAACTCTATTTGCTGCCTCAGGGCGGCGTGGTCGGTTTTGAGGTTAAACTTTCTCCCATAGGGAAACTTATATACAATATATATACAATAAATGCTTTAGATGTTGGAATGCATTTTAGTAATCTTTATCCCAAACGTAATCGCGCCCTTCTTCAGTCAACTTGGTCAAGGGATTGGCTATATTCGCAAAACCAGAAACGAATCTTTTATAATAGGTGCACAACCCCAGAATGCTGCTTAATTGATGTTTGTCTTTTGGCGTCGACCACTCTTGTACTGCCGTAATATTTTCCGGGTCTGGTCTGACTCCATTGCGTGAAATTACGTGCCCTAAGTATTTCACCTTTTCACCTAGTAGGTGATACTTCTTTGGATTCAGTTTTAGATTGGCTTCTCTAAGTCTACGAAACGCTTCTTCCAAATTTCGAAATCGACTTCCCAATCGCAATCTCGTCATCCAAATTTACAAGACACGCTTTGCAGGATAGCCCACGCATGATGTTATCCAGTAATGCTTCGAATGTGGCAGGAGCGTTTCAGAGACCAAATGGCATAACTGTATATTGCCTTAGACAAGTACCAGTAGTGAAAGCAGTCAGAATTCTTTGTAAATTATATTCCATATACGCTCTAAAATTTGGCGCCCTGAAAATTTTACCGCCCTTGCAAATTGTCCATGATTACCCGTTTATAAATTTGGCACGTCCTGATCATAAATGAGCCTTCTTCCCAAAGTATCATTTAAGAAAACCTTCTTTGACCACGTAATAAATCCTGATGAACTGAACTAGAAATGGTTGGTTTGAATACCTGCACTGCTACGAAATGTTATGAATATTTACTAACTAAAAATCTTTAATCAGCCTTGTATTAACTAATGGCAACCTCACTTATCCATAGAAAATTCTTTCATTGATATGGGTGACTTTCTAAGTTATATTCAAACATTTCTAAAACACAACTTTCAATTAAAAAATGTGAACGAGTTGCAATTTGTAACTTAGAAGTTTAATCGTTGTGGAATGACAGTTAGTTTGGATCTCGGCATTTTAGAAGGAAGTCCATATTTTTATCTTATCTATTTTGTTTTGTAATCAAACGAGTTAAAATTTCTGACCTCAATTCTTAAAAATTGATCAAAATGTAACTAATTTATTGATATAGTGGAAACCACGAAAAAAGACATTAAGTCGTATATGTCTGACCAAATTCACAACATACTGGTACGAAAAATATATTTGCAATAACAACTGTTCTTTATTTTAAAATGATTGCACAAGCCTACTCAACAACTCGTAGCTATGATCAAATTTCTAAATTTCTCGTAGTGCTTTATTCACCTTGAGAACTAATTGCTATGTTCGTAATACTACGATTACGATCTTCTAACTTACAATCGAAACACTCATTAATTTATATAATTATTGCAATAATTTATATCGACAGTACACAGAAATTTATATCACATCTTTTAAAACTTTAAACAAGAACATATCGTATTGAAAGCTTAATCAGAGCTTAACTTCAATTAGGACTAACATCTTGATGACAGTCCGATCAAAACCGCAAATTTCTACACATTTCAATTGTTCCAGATTACTCTAACACACTAGAATTATGCAAATCACATTCCCGACATGTCCTACAGTATTTCGAATAATTCTTAAATTGTAGCTGTCGATCAAAGTTCATCCGAAAAAAATTACCGCCGCGAGGGGCCATTATTCATCTTTTGTGTCCAAACGCCTCGCTATATTCCAGTGTAATTACTTCGGCAACGGAGGAACGGATCAGCACTACACTGTCCCTCTCTTAAAGTTGATCTGTCCAGAATACTCTGTGACCCGGACGTTGGGGCGGCAATGACAGTCGAAACCGTATCTACAGTTTCCATGTTGATAGAAATAGCAGTCAACACTTTCCATAGCAAGCGCCGTACCATTTGGTTTGTAACTAAACACCAAAATATGGAGCCCCAGTTGTGCAAAACAGTACCTCTAGTATATTTCATACCATTCTCGAACCCAAACTATCGACACCGGAACCGATTTTGGGTATAGCCTACTTGTTGTCATCAAATTCGATCACCTGACTCTTGAGGTCCGATAATGCCTTCCACAAATGTCGGTAATACGATTTTACCAAAAGATTGTTGCTTAGTCATTAAGTAGTAAATGTCCCAGCGTCGGACCTTTAGCCATATGATCTTTCTATCCTCTGGTTGTTGTTGACAAAGACCGCCAAATTTATTTTTAAACACCCGAGCAGACTCTTGAAGCATATCAGATCTGCCGAAATGTGCCAGAGAGTAATTTGATGGCACATCAAATAGATCACCTTGAATCTTTTGTCGTGACTACAAATCACGCTTTGCCTGTGTCACAGTACAGAGATATAAACGAATCATAGCTCTGTCCAAACCTTTGTTCATCATCACGGGTGTAACTACTCGTTCGTCTTCATACCGTTTCTAGACATTGCCGGCATCATCACTGTCGTAGGTTGCTTACTGGTTAACCTGCACCGCTATCATCATTCCTTTTGGGAGTCCGTCTTAATGAATGGACCAGCAATATTGATTGCCATTCTCTCAAAGGATATATCTGCATTTTCCCAAGATCGAACTAAAACACCGTTGTCTGCTTTCAAGACTCCCATTATACCCAGTACGATCTCAGAGTGCTACTCAACGGGAGGGATGTTCTCCTCTGATCTGCCAACCCAGAATGACACTGAGGCCTTGGTCATTCTCCTGTTTCGTTTGCATCTGTATAGGCTGCGAATCCTCATTGTTTCCGGTAGTTACACCTAGTAGATCTCACATTATTTCTAACCGTTAGCAATTGCTACAATCTTCGGAGCAAAACCGTCTTGAAAGCGCATCCGCATTACGATGACTTGTACCAGCACGATGTTCTGTGTCGAAGTCATACTCCTGCAACCCTTCTGTCCATCTGGCGCTTTGCTATTTGGGGTTGCTAAACTGTAATAGCTACTTCAGGGCGGCGTGGTCGGTTTTGAGGTTAGACATTCTCCCATAAGGAAACTTATAAAAACGTTCTATGGAATTCACCACAACCAACAGTTCCCATCTTGTAACGCTATAATTCCGTTCCGGTTACTCTTTCTTGCCCGTTTTGCCTCTGGGATAGTACACAATCTATGGCGACATTGTTTGTGTCTGTATCCAAGATGAATTTGCCATCCGACCGAGGATAGTTTAAGATCAGAGATGTTGTCAATAAATGCCTTAAATGTTGGAATGCATTTTGGCAATCTTCATCCCAAACGTAATCACGCCCTTCTTCAGTCAACTTGGTTAAGGACTTGGCTATATTCGCAAAACCGGAAACGAATCTCCTGTAATAAGTGCACAACCCCGGAAAGCTGCGTAATTAATGTTTGTCTTTTGGCATCGGCTACTCTTGTACTGCCGTAATATTTTCCGGGTCTGGCCTGACTGCATTGCGTGAAACTACGTGCCCTAAGTATTTCATATCTTCGCCTAGTAGGCGACACTCTTTTGAATTCGGTTTCAAATTGGTTTCTCTGAGTCTTCGATACACTTTTTCCAAGTGTTCCACAAAACGAGTTCCCAATTACGATCATGTCATCTAAATATACAACATACGGTATTCGCGATAGCCCACGCAAGATGTTATCTATAAACACTAGAAGAAGACACGAGCATTGCAGAGCCTAAATGGCTAAATTTAAATTGTCATAGGTTAGTACCGATAGTGAAATCAGTTTTTTCCCGAGCTTTGGGTTCCATATCCACTTGCCAGCAGTCACTCTTCAAATCCGAGGTTGAGAACCATAGCGACCTTGAACGTGTATCTAGTGTGTTGTTTATGCTCGGAAATGGTTGTTAATTCTTTTTGGTCACTTCATTCAATCGTCAAGCCGTTTTTATTCTTTACAAGCACAACAGGCGATATCTCAAAGGCTATCAGAGTGCCCAATCATTCCATGCCCCTCCATATCTCTAATCGTCTTCTTGGACTCCTCGCGTTTGGCCAGTGAGAGTTTCCGCTGCTGTTGTCTTATTGGCCGGGCATTTCCTGTATCGATTCTATGCAATTTTTTCTAATCGATCGCCGTCGACTGTGAACACGTTTCGACACCGTCGGATCAAGTTTCTGAGGTCTGCCAGTTGTTGTTCTAGAGGCTGGCACGGTTTTGTCAACTGATCCAATAACTTCGTGGAACAGTCTTTGGTGGGTGTTTCCTACTACACAACCGACACCAATGTTACGAAAACTCTATTTGCAATAACAACAGTTCTCTATTTTTAAGCTCGTAGGTATTCCATTGTGAATATATTTACCAGATTATTCACTAATGCTGCCTTAAACATCTGAGGATATTTTTAAAATATAAGTCTATACAGCACAAAATAAAGTGTTATTTTGTGGCCGTTTCTAAAAACGATGAGCTATTGTTGCTTTTGATGGTATTTTCAAAACGAAGTCTGGATATCGCCACAGCATAAAATGAAATTACATTATGAGTGTTTTCAACAGACTATTAAGTAATATTGTTTTGAACCTATGAGGATATCCTCAAAAGGCAGACTTTTGAGGTCAACACATAATAGTTCCGTCGACAACAAATGAATAAACCTTATTTTTCTCGACATCGTTTACTAAATTTTCCTCTCCGTAAATTGTAGACGATAAATAAAATGCCTTACCAGAGCCGACGTCACCAAATCTTGCAAGGTTTGCTGTCGTAAAAGAACCAAATAATGCAATTGTAACGTGCATTTTTTAATCGGTTAACATTTTACGCTTTTTCTCAATTAGTAAATACCTTTCTGCAATTACTATTTCTATATTTTATATTTATTAACCCCTTGGGCGAATGCTTCGTTTCTTTGGGATCGCTGTTTGTATAAAGTAAATACTTCAGAATAGTTCAGATTGGTATGCAATTTAACTCGTGTGTATTAATTTAAAAATAGATTAATTTGAAGTTTGATTTTCATTAATAAATAAATTGCAATGAATTGTAAATTGGATTATTCGTAAATTACTTTCCAACTTATCGAAAATGATAAACCGTTGTAATTAATGAGTAGATATGATTGCTGCATTCATATAAATGTTGTTCCTTATGTGGATATACAGGTCTAGATAATAAGACGATAAGCGGTTGTAATAGCAACGATTCGATATAAAACAGAGGAGTTGCAGTTTGTTCTTTGTTCCTATATGTTAATTGCGTTGAAGGTGCTGTTTGCTTTGAAGATAGTGAGAGTTAATGCGTGATAAATTTTCGAATTGTTCATGAACGGGCGCGACGCGGTTTTGGTTTGTTTTTCTTGTGAAATGGAGGAGTCGTATATTAACTGTAGAGAGTGTAGCTCTGATTGCATTGAAGGAAAGATGCTTTATAGACGAACGTGTTTTACTCGACCGCACGGGCTTGTTTACGGAACATTGACGGACGCACATAGTGATACGCGTTGCTTTACTCATTGTGTTTTTTTAGTTGATTTGTCTTTTTATATTTGAACTGTGACGCGTGTTCTACGGAACATTTTGACGGACGGTTTTACTTTAGTGATACACGTGCTTTACTCATTGTGTTTTTTTTGTTGGTGCTTTGTCTTTTTTTAATTGAACTGTGTGTGCGATCTAGTTTCGCGGTCCTTTTTTTATCAGAGTAGTGCATACTGTGAATTATCCAAAGACAGTTGATACTGTAGTTTCTGAATTTTCTAACCCCAAAGAATCTAAGATAGAGCATTGTTTGCGCAAATTTCGTTATTCAAAAGCATTAGATTTTTATTTGTTACCATAGGTAGCAAATAAAACACCTCACGTTACTGTTAGTTTTAATGCATTACATCGTGCCTTGAAAGCCCGTGATTCTAAACTTTTATTACCATTTTTTTTACGATTTGTGTTACAAAATATTTCGACATTATTGTCTCAGGAAATAGAATTAACAATAAATTTATCAATGCTACATAGTTCCATCAGCCTGATAATGTCTGCTGCTAACCCCAGTGAAATACGTAGGTGTGATTAGTGTAAAGTGTAAGAAATTCCATCAACACCCTCACAGTCAAGGGTGAAGTGCTTCGTTAGTGCAGGGCATCGTGAATCCCACACTTCAATTGCAAGGAAGCGTTACTGAAGGACTTTATGTAAGTTGAACTATTTCCTACTCGATATGACTTTAAATATCTATCCGTTGTTTTGCAATATCTTTGTCGTTCTGATACCTTTTACAATAGAAGAGCATGCTACTAAGAAAAAAAAAAGAAAGAAAAACAAAATCAATACTACTGGATTACTAATATCAATTGTGTCTTATCTATTTATCTTTTGTTAACATTTTGTCTGATTTATGTTTAATTGGTGTGTGAGGAAACGTTTCTGCTACTCCCCAATATTACCTCACTTTGTGTTAAAAATTTTTGTAATGCTTTTATCATGATTATATTATATAGTTTATCTAAACAGTTTTATTTACATTCTACCAAGTACTGAATAACTTAGACTTTCCATTGCTGCTATGCTTATTTCCTCTTTTTTCAGGTTTGCTTAACTAATTTTCTTGCAGGTATTGTCACTCCTTACCGCCGCATTCATCATATGTCAGTCTGCTTTCTACAACCCCCCCTAATCTCCGATTGAGCCCGGTCATTCCTTGACTTTCTTTGTGTTACGCACGGCTACGAGCCAACGTAGCATAAATTTGGCGCCCAACGTGGCTGCCACGAATTAACGTAACACATTCAATCGTCGAGCCGTTTTTATTCTTTACAAGCACAACAAGCAATAACTCAAGGGCTATCAGAATGCCCAATCATTCCATGCCCCTCCATACCTCCAATCGTCTTCTTGGACTCCTCGCGTTTGGCCAGTGGGAGTTTCCGCTGCTGTTGTCTTATTGGCCGGGCATTTCCTGTATCGATTCTATGCGATTTTTCCTAATCGACCGCCGTCGACTGTGAACACGTTTCGACACCGTCGGATCAAGTTTCTGAGGTCTGCCAGTTGTTGTTCTAGAAGCTGGCACGGTTTTGTCAACTGATCCAATAACTTCGTGGAACACTCTTTGGTGGGTGTTTCCTACTACACAACCGACACCAATGTTACGAAAACTCTATTTGCAATAACAACAGTTCTCTATTTTCAAACTCGTAGGTATTCCATTGTGAATATATTTACCAGATTATTCACTAATGCTGCCTTAAACATCTGAGGATATTTTTAAAATATAAGTCTATACAGCACAAAATAAAGTGTTATTTTGTGGCCGTTTCTAAAAACGATGAGCTATTGTTGCTTCTGATGGTATTTTCAAAACGAAGTCTGGATATCGCCACAGCATAAAATGAAATTACATTATGAGTGTTTTCAACAGACTATTAAGTAATATTGTTTTGAACCTATGAGGATATCCTCAAAAGGCAGACTTTTGAGGTCAACACATAATAGTTCCGTCGACAACAAATGAATAAACCTTATTTTTCTCGACATCGTTTACTAAATTTTCCTCTCCGTAAATTGTAGATGATAAATAAAATGTCTTACCAGAGCCGACGTCACCAAATCTTGCAAGGTTTGCTGTCGTAAAAGAAACAAATAATGCAATCAATTCAATACACTTTGTTATACTGTGAACCAATTTTTTCATGTTCGCCTGTAAAAGCCAAACCACTCTCTTTATAATATTTTCCCATACAACATTTCTTTATCTAGTGGGCAGATAAAGATAAAAATAAAACAGTTATCATACTTTTATTGCGAATTTAATCTGCACTTGTCGCTATTAACACAAATAAGTGAACGCTTTCTCTATGCCGATATTAAGAATATGTATTCAGTATCATGCGTATGTCATACATGCCATACATGTCATACATGTCATACATGTCATACATGTCATACATGTCATACATGTCATACATGTCATACATGTCATACATGTCATACATGTCATACATGTCATACATGTCATACATGTCATACATGTCATACATGTCATATATGTCATACATGTCATACATGTCATACTTGTCATACATGTCATACATGTCATACATGTCACACATGTCATACGTCATACATATGCCATACAGTATTACTATTTGAACTAATATAGACCAATAGGTTATCAAGATCTTGCAGGTTAGTTCCGAATCTTAACTTATCTATTGTCGAAACTTTACATTTTTGCTTTAATGTAGATTTCTTTGTAAATTATATTTCAAGTACGCCTTATAATTTGGCGCCATGAAAAATTTGCCGACCTGGCAAATTGTCCATAATTGTCCGTTTATAAATTTGGCACGTCCTGATCATAAATGAACCCTCTTCCCAAAGTATCATTTAAGAAAACCTTCTTTCATCACGAAATAAATCCTGATGAAATGAATTAGAAATGGTTGGTTTGAATACCTTCACTGCTACAAAATATTATTAATATTTATTAACTAAAAATCTTTAAGCAGCCTTGTGTTAAGTAATGGCGACCTCACTTATCAATAGAAAAAATTCTTTCGTTGGTATGGGTGACTACAACTGGCAGAGAGCTCTTCGAAAGGTTGAGTCAGAATACTTTTATGTAGTAATTATCGATGTGTTACCTAATTACGATAGTCTTTCATCAATAGCATCATGTTCTTGCTTCTGATTTGAAAAGGTTAATGCAATTACAAAGTTCAGTACAACAATAACGTTCTTTGACTGTGATTAACTTTGGTCCAATCCCAACGACGAATTTACCATACATCCATTCAGATTTTGATTTGTATACACTCCGTGCCTTTAATTGTTAAAATTATTACCGAACATTTTAATGAACCTAATTACAATTAGACAATACCTGATAAATTGGAGTTATTAAAGTTTTGTCTAGCAAATACCATTCTTTGTGCTTCTGGTCGCCCGCCAGAAAAAAATATATCTTTTGTAGTTATTAGTACCTCCGTGTTTTATTTCACAAGCAACACAATAGCGTCACGATTTTGCAGTAACACAATAATTCAAAGTACTTCTCTTCATTGAAATAAAGTGGCTTTATTGATGTTCCACGATGGCACAATGGTACAGATGTGTTCGCGCGTAAACTCTTGTACGTGATGTAAAAAGAATTAGAAACGTGACAAACCGCCCTTTTGTATTACACCCGCATGTCATATAATGCTAGTTTTAGTTATAGTTTAGTAGATTTACAAATAGATGTTTCCTAAAACCTGACAAAAACTAAAAAATCTTAGAAGCCAGTTTATAAAGAAACCCTGGTTTTGCAACATGTAATAATTTTTTTTGTGTGACAAATTTTCTTTACAGTGTAACAAGGAAGGAAGGAAAAATGAAAAAAATTCAGTAAAAATTATTTATTTGCAAATCTAAATAAGTTTTCGATTTCATAATAAATCATGGGTCTCCTACGGAAAACATCAAAGGATCCGTTATTTCCTAGTTTAATTAAATCGCAAGGCTAATAATATTTGAAAATACTTCAGGTGTTTTAAAATCTTGTTTAGAATGCTTTAAATAGCATTTAAAAGTCAGTTCTAGGCTTTCAACTTGTTTTGTATACACGGCACGTGGCCATTAAACATTTGTTCTGATCAGAATAAAATTCCCAGGAGATAAAAATTTCTCAGATCAAACTGCCTTCACTGCCTGCATTGTTTTCCTAATCCGATCACTTCCACGTTATTCTTCGACCAAAACGGTATGGGAGTCGTTGATGAGCATATACCCTTCGGTCAATAATACCACAATTTAGAGTCAATCTGGAATCCTTTAAATTTAATACCGGCAAGTGAACAGTAGAGGATGAATGAACTTGTTTCGTTCCAATTTTGCTTTTAAAAAATTTTAAATTTAAGGTCAGTCGTTAATTATTATCTCGTCTATATTCCGAATAAAATCGTTGCCTTAGTTTATATCTTGTTCTGGCGAGCCTAGTGTATGAACATTAATCTTTGGTCTCCTAATTGTAGTTAGATGCATTTAAATCATTTATTCTAAGCGGTCTCTATTCATACTGGAATATACTATCAATTTGATACGAGTACACGTACTTTTTGCACAGATAGGCTATCAACACTCGCATTGAATTTTATTTATGAATTATTCATTCTGTTTTCTAATACCAACGGTTTTCGTTGGAGTACTGATTCTGTCCTTTGTACAATTACCGTGGGGATTGTACAAGAAATTATACGAGCTGGTACATGCATCCTCCTTTCAAATTACTTTCTCTTGTGTGTATCGGGTAGGTATTCATTAACGGTTGGAGGTAGTACAAAATTGAATTCTGCTTTTAGCTCGTTTTAGGATAAATTTTCTGGATTGGTTGGTTGGTTTTCCGCCTACATGAGAGCTACGTGAGATGACTCACTTCTCGTACACTGGGTTTGCAACCAAGACTGCTGACTAAGAAACAAGTTTGGTGACGTCGACTTCTGCATTGATTTTGGGGAGGTCAACCAAGTCACCCAAAAAGACGCATAATCTCTTCCGTACATTTTTACCACTTTTGACCGGCTCCGCGATACTCCTTATCTCTCTTCACTAGATATCCGTTCCACCTATTGACAAATCCTTCTGTCCCCCGAATCCAAACTCTTCATTGCCTTCATCGTCCTTCATTGAGGTTTATTTCAATTCTGACGCATGCCCTTCGGCGTCCATAATTCTCCCGCCATCTTGCAACGTCTTGTCGATCAGGTCATCGGTTCTGACCTGGAACCATTCTGCTTTGCCTACTTCGACGATATCATCATTGTTACTCCTTAATTCTAAGAACACCTCCGAATTCTTGGCCTAGTTCTTTCTCGTCTCTTACATGCTGGCCTTACTCCCAGTCAAGACAAGTGTCATTTCTGCCTTCCCAAACTCGGTTATCTTGGTTACATCGTTAACCGGATGGTCTCCTTGTTGATCCCGACAAAGTTTCTGCAATCTTTAAAATTCCTCCTCCCTCCTCCGTTACCGCAATCCGTCAACTGATTGGCCTGGCCAGTTGGTACCGTCGTCTCATTCCGAATTTTGCCACCCTCACAGCTCCGCTCTCTAGCCTGACCTGCAAAAACACTCCTTTCTCTTGGAACCCCGATTGCCTACCTTTCCCTTAAACAACGCCTAGTTTTTGCCCCCAATCCTTTCCTGTCCTGACTCTACCTTACCCTTCACCATCCAGACTGTCACCTCTCACTTCGACTTGGGTGCCGCTCTTAGCCAGTCCTATCCCGACGGCGAGAAGGTCGTAAGCTATATCAGTCGTTCACTCACCAAGCCTCAGCGCAACTACTCAGTTACTGAGGAGTGCCTGGCGGTGATTGGGCGATTGAGAAGTTTTGTCCTTACGTTTAGGGTGTCCATTTTTCCGTTATCACTGATCACCATTCCCTCCTTTGGCTCAATAAACTCCAAGTCCTTCCGGTCGCTTAGCCCGTTGGTCCCTCCGCCTCCAACAATATGACTTTACTATCCTTCACCGTAAAAGCCAAGATCACGTTGTTCCTGATACTCTTTCCCGTTCCGTCCCTGTCCTTGAACCCGTTTTTATTTCTGCAATTACCTAACTTAGAGAAACTATTCCTACTCCGACTCTTGGTATAATTCCATGTCGCAAAAGGGTTCCAACTATCTTAGGCGTGATCCTTCCTGGTCCGTGGTGAACAATATCCTTTTCCGTCGACTTAAAACTTCTATCGCTCTCCATTCCCAGGACGATTGAAAAATTGTCGTACCGTCTGAGCAGCGAAAGCATCTGATTTTCCTACACCACGATCCTCCCACTTCGGGTCACTGTGTGGTAACCAAAACATCCGCACACCTCCTCCAAAAATATCATTGGCCCTGCATTCGAGCTGACGTCGCTCGTTACATCCGACGTTGTTCTGTCTACGCAGCCCATAAGGTTGAACAGTTGCCTCCTCTTGGTCTTTTTGACTTTCGGGCCAAACCTTTCTAACTTTGGCAAGTCATCTCCTCAAATCTTGTCGGTCCTCTTCCTAGGTCCACCAAAGGTTATTCCTACCTCCTTGTAGTGGTTGACTACTACACCAAATTTCCTCTTTTTTTCACTCTCCGCAAAGCCACTGCACCATCCGTTACCAAGATGCTTGAAGAACAAGTCCTCCTTCTCTTCGGCGTTCCCCAATACTTGATCACCGATAACGGCTTACAATTCCAATTTACCTCTATGTGTGCCCGTTATCATTCCAAAATTGTGTGTACCTCCCGTTATCATACCCAAGCTAATCCTGCTGAACGTGTTAACCGAACCGCTAAGACAATGATCGCTTCCTATATCCATGATAACCACCGTTACTGGGATGTCCACCTCTTCCAGCTTGCCTGCCCTCCCCCGTCCGCACCTCCAAACACGAAATCATCGGTTGTACTCCTTTCTTTGCTTTGTTTGGACGTGAACATATCCTCTCCGGCGAGTATTTCAGACAGCTGTCCGAAATAAACGACATGTATATACCCGATCCTGAACATCCTTTACCCGATCCCGAACATTTTAAACATATCTGCGTACCGCTATAATCTTCGTCGTCGTCTTATTGCCTTTCAGCGTCAAACTTGCCCTTAAATTCCTTGATCCTTTCTCCATCCGTAAAGTTGTTTCTTCTTGGACCTATGACCTCACCGATCCTTCCGGCAAATACTTAGGTATCTGGCACGTCAAAGATCTAAAACCCGCCCATCTTGATGATCCTGATATCCCCGACGTTTCTCTGATTTCCTTCTGGGGTCACAGACGTCGCAAATATTGTTATTAATCCTCCTATCCTAAATTTTTATGCCAATATTGCTTTACTCTGAGATCACATGTCCCGTAATTCTGCCCCCTTATCTTCTTTTTTCTCTGAACATCCTATTTCCATTTTCCTTTGACTGGTATTCGCTGCTGTCGGTCCCTCTACTGATTGTTTTTCGTCTATCCACTCCTGTTGTATGCTTCGTAGGCTTTTCTCCTTTTCTTTGGAAACTGCGACTTTGTCGACTTTTCGGCCTTTGTAACAATTTTTTTCTTCATTTTTAGTTTGAAACGACTCCTGTTACCACAGTTTGTAGTACATCGTTTCTTTTCCCAGCGCTTTATTGTCGTTTTTTTACATAGTTGATGCTTGATCTTTGTGTTCTGTTGTGGCTTTCTACTGCAAGTTTTCCTTCTCGTTTTTCTTTTTTTTTTAGTTTCTTCGCGGGAAAGTAACCCTTTTCTTGAGATTGATAACTTTAACGTTTCTTTTAAGAAACCCCCGTCCCTTGACGACTCCGCAGTGTTAATGCCGTCTATCTTAGTCCTCGTTAATTGCTTATTACTCGCCTTCCTTTATTTCTCTTCTTCTTTCTTCTGTAGTTCTAGCTCTTGGTTCACTGATGTAAGTGTTTTGTGTCGTTTTCTCTAGTAGTCCTGGGTTACCACATTGGTCCTTTGAGCAGGATTTTTGTTTTGTGTCTTTTTTCGTTTTCTTCTCTATCCGGAATTTTTTGTGGTCGGTTTTGTTGTTAGTTTGGGTACTTCGCTGTCTCTGTTTTTTACCACGACCTTTCAATTTTGCTGGGGGGGATTTGTTACGTTCCAGTTTTGCTTTTAAAATTTACTTGACTAAGATGTCATTAATTATTATCTCGTTTATATTCCGAAAGAAATCGCCAAAACCACGAATTTAAGCACATGCAGAACCGATGCAAGCGGCTCAAAAAAGAATAAAACGAGCCGAACTTAATAGAGGTGGGTCTACGAAACGGGGCAGAAATTGACCATAAAGATTCTGCCCCAAAAAATGGTCGTCTTCGTAGCACGGATAATATGTTACCTTATTGATCGGAGTAGCTTTCTAGAGCTGGTGATAATGCAGGCGTTTATTGATCTAATACGTGACGAGGAGATTGAGCATGCATATTACTGGCCTGACCAAAGACTTCACACGATGCGTTGGCTCATGCACTAGAGTTCGATTCGGCAAAGTAAGCGACTCATTTAATTTGTGACAAGGTAGAACGTTCTGAAAAAGAGCGGAGCCAGGAGAACATGGAGGGGGTAACTCGATAGATATTGCGTGATCAGTAGCCCGAAAAAAAGCGGCCACCACGCCAAAACCACGAATGTAACCACAGGCACAACCGATGTAAGCGGTTCAAGAAGAAACATGACGAGTGGAACTTCACAGAAGGGTGTCAAATAAACGGGGCAAAAATCGACCACAACTATTGATGTAATACGCGACGAGGAGATTGAGCAAACACATTACTGGCCCGACCAAAGACTTCACATGATGCGTTGGCTCGTGCACTAGAATTCGATTCGGCAAAGTAAGCAACGTATTTAATTTGTGACAAGGTAGTATATTCTGACAAGAAGCGGAACCAAGGGAACGTAAAGGAGGTGATTCGATAGATACTGCGCAATCAGCAGCCGGAGAAAAAACGGCCACCACGCCAAAACCACAAATTTAGGCACAGGCACAATCGATGTAAGCGGCTCAAGAAGAAACATAACGAGCCGAACTTAACAAAGTGGGTCAACTAAACGGGGCAAATATAGACCACAAAGATTCTGCCCCAAAAATGTTCGTCCTCGTAGCGCGGATAATATGTTACCTTATTGGTCGGAGTAGCTTTCTAGAGCTGTTGGCAATGCAGGTGTTTATTGATTTAATACGCGACGAGGAGATTAAGCAAGCACATTACTGGTCCAACCGAAGACTTCAGATGATGCGTTGGCTCATGCACTAAAGTTCGATACGGCAAAGTAAGCGACGCATTTAATTTGTGACAAGCTGGAACGTTCTGAGAAGGAGCGCAGCCAAGAGAAAGCGAAGGAGGTGATTCGAATGATATTGCGTGATTAGCAGTCGGAGAAAAAGCGGCCACCACGCCAAAACCACGAATTTAGGCACAGGCAGAGCCGCTGTATGCGGCTCAAGAAGGAACATAACGAGTCAAATTTAATAGAGGGGGTCTACGAAACGGGGCAAAAAGCGACCACAAAAATTCTGTTCCAAATATGGTCGTTCTCATAGCGCAGATAATATACCATCTTATTGATCGGAGTAGGTTTCTAGAGCTGGTGGCAATGCAGGTGTTTATTAATGTAATACGCGACGAGAAGATTGAGCAAGCACATTACTGGTCCAACCGAAGACTTCAGATGATGCGTTGGCTCATGCGTTAGAGTCCGATACGGCAAAATAAGCGTCTCATTTAGTTGGTGACAAAGTGGAACGTTCTGAGAAGGAGCAGAGCCAAGAGAACGTGGAGGAGGTGATTCGATAGATAGATATTGCGTCATCAGCAGCCGGAGAAAAAGAGACCACCACGCCAAAACTACGAATTTAGGCACAGGCAGAACCGATGCAAGCTGCTCAAGAAAGAACATAACGGTTCAAACTTAATAGAGAGGTCTACGAAACGAGGCAAAAATCGTCCACAAGGATACTGCTTCGAAAATGGTCGTCCTCGTAGCGTGGATAATATATTAACTTATTGGTCCGAGTACATTGATCAACAATGGTTGGCAGCCAATACAGATGCTTACGCAACAGGGGTATGACAAAAACCTAGGTGTCATTCTGATTTTTAAAACCAGAAGAGAACGTCCATTCTGGACACAATGGGATTTCATGAAAGTAGAGAATGGGATTTTGGCGAACTTGACATTTTTGTAATTAGACGTATCCGTGGGATAATAATCGTAAGTACATTTTTAGTAATATCATTTTGGTTCGGACAAAATGGTAGCAAGGTCAAAAAGCTTGGCGGATGTTTATTTAACTATATTTATCATTGCCAGATATGTATTAGTAATAATTTTACATAAAAATCAAATCAAAAGTGAATGTAGTATTTCCTCAATTAGTTGTATGTTAAACGACACGCCCAGAAATAATAGCCCGGAATACATTTTTTATGGTTGTTATTTGGTTGGACAGGGCGGCACACAGATCGACAGCCAACTCCGAAGAACATCCACTTACTAAATTATTGTCATCATTGCTAGATTTTTAGTAATGTTGTTGCAATTAGTCACTGAATAGTGTACAAACCTATGTGACTACAACCAGAAATAATTTTTACGGGTGACAATTCGGAGGAAAATGGAAACTAGGAGAGTAAAAAAACAACTCCAGCTGGACGATGTTGTCAAGCTTTTAGTAATTTCAAATAAAAATCACACGAGAATTTGGTGTTTTTGTAATAAGTCACCGGTCAAAAGACAAATCCATGGTATAATAGTCAAAAATGCACTTTTTAGGTGGCAATTTGGTTCGAACAAATCTAGCATGATTTACTAAACTTTTGTTATCGTTACCAGGGCTAGTAGTAATTATTATACAATTAGTTGCTGAGTAGTAAACAAACACGACACTTGTGGTTGATCATTTGTTAGAAAGAAGTAGGGTGCCAATGTCAGAAGCCAAATTAGAAATAAATTTGCTTAAGGGTTTGTAATAGTTTCTTTTTTGGTAAATGAAAAATCTTTTAAAGACACCACTCCTCGTGGTAGTGTGACATTTCCGCCCACTAAAAACATCTACCAGCCATTCACTCATCTTCGGGAACCGCTATAGCATTACTTCAGAAGATAGTTTGTCTTGGTTCATCTTGTATTATGCAGTTAGTCTACTAGCTATGGTGTTCGTTTCCATAATTCTTCTAAACGTCTGTTTTGCTGCTGCCCACTGTTTTTCTGACATGAGCATTTGTTGTATTGGATTGCTTGCATTTGCAGTTTTTTTGATAGCACGTGTATAGCCGTCCCTCATTTCTTCTCCCTGTAGCAGTTGAAAAGTGTATGATTTGCATCATCCACTTCGCCACAATATATACATTCCTCGTCTTCCATGATTTTATATTTGTGTAGGTATGATCTAAAACAGCCGTGTCCTGACAGCGCCAGCGAAGCCAGTACTCTCCTTTGCCATGTTTCCTTGTGTTTCATTCTTTAATATCTATGATCAATTTTCTGGTCCATCGACCTTTCACTGACGAGTCCCATGTATCTTGCCACTTATTTAGAAATCCTTCTCAAGCATCACTTTCTGTAAGTCCTAGCCATACCTCTTCTCTCACGATAGCGAGTAGATAAATTGTTGGTATAGCAGAAATTAAACGAAATAGCATCAGTGGATATAGTTCAATGACCACTGCATACTCTCAACGCCAATTTGCTAGAAATTGTTTGGAGTTTTCTCTATAGTTTCTGTGTCTTCATGGTACCTGTCTAGACTGGTGCGGCGTAGAGCGCTACTGAGTGTACCACCGTACTCAGGAGTTGTTTTTTGCTTGACATTGAGTCATCTACATTTGGAATTAGGCGGGACAGTGACGCCGCTATTTGTGCAATTTTATAATTTACCTTGTCTATGTGTTCAGCAAACGTCAGTTTCCTCTCAAACCACATCTCTAAATATTTGATAAAATTTTGTGGCGTGATCAAAGTGTCCCCTAGTCTCACAGTTATTTCTCTCTTTTTTTCTTCTATATGAGAACACGACTAATTCCATCTTTTGTTTTGCAAGTTCACGCCCGTTTGTTGGCCATCCATGCACAAATTTCTTTAATTGTGAGGTTTGCCTTCCCCATAATGTCTTCTTCGTTTTTTACCACTACAACCATAGCGAAATCGATAGCAAAAACCACCGTTGTAACTCCTTCTGGGACATCCAGGTCCATTATATATAATATTCCATGACGTAGGCCGAAAACTGAGCCCTATGGCACTCTACCGGTTACACTTTTCGTGTATCGACAACCATCTCCTTCAAGAATAACCCAGTTTTGGAGGTAACTTCGTATTAGTCGCACTATACCTTTTCTAATGTCAGTCATTTCTAGTCTATTCATGATTTCATTTCGGACCGCCCAGTTAAACGCATTTTTGACAACAAATGGTATCAACAAACAAATGGACTTCTGTCGGTTAATAACTCTTCCTGCTTTCTTTGCTATTTAGATTGAATCCACTGTGGACTTTGCTTTTCAGAAACCAAATTGTCTCTCACAGATTTCTCCCACTCGGTTCAAGTTATCTTGCATAGCGCTTGTACTGCTCCAGTTGCTTTCCTACTGCATCCACCAGACTCAACGGTCTATAAACTGATGGTGACTTTTTGGACTTGTCTTTTTTTCTAAGTAATATCCTCGTTTCCATATTTCTAGAAATATTCCTGTATTAATGCATGCCATTCTGAATTGAAGAAGTTCTAGAATACTAGAACGGGTAGAACGGCTTGAGTGTTCCAGTGATCTAAAGAGCCGAACTATAGGTTTAACCAATTATTGGGGTTTTTAGTGAAGAACCAGACTAAGACAGGTCTCCGAAAGAGGGCACCCAGCTCTTGCGGTACTTAGTGGCAGAAACCAGAGGGGTCGGTATGGTATTCAAAGACGTACTACTGCAATGTGGAAGACAACAAGAAACCACCACATTACCTCCCAAGTGCACAGCGTACCTAAATTGATATTAAAGATGATGGCATCTTCTGGGGTAAAAAAATCCGGAGTTAAAATAGTCCCACATTCGGATCTCCGGGAGGGAACTACTTGGAAGGCGTGATTGTGAACAGTCTGCAAGTCGGAGCGTGGAATGTCAGAAGTATGAAGCAAGTAGGTAAGCTAGAGAACTTTAAAATTGAAATGTAGGGATTAGTGAAGTTCAGTACCCAGAGGGGGGGTTTGGAGCGGAGACATAAAGAAAGCAAAATAAAGATTCTTCACGTAGCACATAATGACATCGCACATTTGCTTTGGAAAAATTTAGATCTGCGGATAAAAGTGATGCCTTTTCTCACCTTGTATGTCCGTGTTCGTAAGTACATGACGTGGTCTACGTGGTGTCTATATTGCTTGGATAATCATCGTCGTTGTTCGGTTGTTCTTGTTGTTACAGTCGCTTAAATAGGGGGTTTTGTTCTAAGAATTTAACTTAGAAAGTGAGTAACTCTATGCTACAATAAGGATGCTGATGCTAGGAAGTGGGGAGTTGGGATCGAGGTTTAAATAGTTTTCAAAGTTGTCTGTAGTAGTGTTGGAGAACGGTATGGGTAAATGAGATGCTTGGAGGTATCAGGAGTATCATAAAGGGCGCATTGGCATATTGGGGAAATAATTAGTTTAAATGAGCGTAACTCAATCAAAATTTGACATGTCTGGTTAGGAAGTGGATAGTGGAACGGCCTGCCCTTGAGATGTGTGGGGGTACTTCAGTGAGAGATAAAAAAATTGTGTAGGTGTGTCTGCCGGTAGTGGAGGTCCAGAAGTTTTGCCAGTTATGGATCAAGGGCTAGTTAATTAAGGGTTTTATTTCAATTATTGGGAGGGTTTTGTATTGTCATATTGTAAAGTTCTGTCATGGAGTTTAATTGAGGATTTAAATTTCATATTGCGTACCTGGGTGTGTCTATGGGAGGGATTTGTAATAAAGGGCGGTTGTAAAGGTACGATAGGTTTGGGAGGAACGGTCGGTTTATTGTGTGTTAGGATCTTATGGTATGTTGGTGTAATTAAGGGGTACCAGGAGTCTACGGCATATCAAATTATTGGGATGACTATTTCGTTAAGGATTAATTTACGGGTGGTACGTGTGAGTTGGACAGAAGTTGGTAGTGGTTGGTGTAGGTTGAACAAGATGTTCTTGGTTTTGTGCGCAGTTTAGTTATATGTGTATGAGTTTTAAGCCGGGTAATCGCAGTGTACTCCTGGGTATAGGAGAAGGTTAGAGGTTAGAGAAGGTTATGCATGTGCCATTGATGCGGATTGTCAAACTTTGACAGATATCTAGAAATATTTTAAGAAGTAAAAGTTTTGTTTTTGAAGGGAAATGGGTTGTTTGTTGAGTGTGGTTCTGGATTCAATTCTTTTTATAAAGGATGCGGCTGTGATTTCTAGGGAGAATTTGGAGTTTCCGTGGATAAGGAAGGTTAGGTCATCTGCAAATGGTAATGTATTGATGTTGGGAATGTTTAGATTTAAGAGGGTATTTATGGATAGGTTCCATAAAGTGGGGGATAAGCGAATTCCTTGTGGACATCCTTGTTTAAGGCCTTGGTTACGGAGTGGTAGGCTGTCGTGAGGGTCGCGGTTCGGAGTGTAGGGAAAGAATGAAGGATTTTGTATATGTTAGATGGGAAATCTGCTCTTTGGTTTTGATTTAGGACATTAGGCCACCTGAGAAAGTAGAAGGGGGATTTGACGTCTATGAAGAAAGCGAGGAAATATTTATAGGGAGACGATTTGCGGTAGAAATAAGGGATATGATCATATTTTCAGCACTGTGACCTTGTCTGAAACCATGTTGGTTTAAAAATAGGAGAGAGTGTTTTAATGCGAGTTAATTTTTTGGAGTATGAAATGTTTGAGGGTTTTGCCTATGGAATCAATCTGTACAATAGGTTTATAGGAAGTTGGATCGTCAGCGAGTTTATTAAGTTTGAGGATCAGTGTAATAGTTGTTGCTTTGAAAGGATTAGGGAACGTGCCTCTTGATAAACATTTTTGGAAAAGGGCGTGATTGGATGATCTGAAAACTGACCAGGATTTTTAGATCCTATGATTGGTAATTTGGTTAGGATCGGGTGACTTCAGGGGTTGGAGTTTCGCTATTACTGCATGTACGTTTTCAATCAGTAGTTCTGTATCTGGTGCTGTAGTGGGAAGGATTATTGTCTGTCTGCTACTTGCTGTTGTTGTAGCTTAAGGACATTTGGGATCCGAGACGGATTTGCTGAATCAAGTAGGATAGAAATGGCATTGTCTATGGTCAGGACTCGGTTGTTTAATGCCGAGATTAGGATATAAGCGGTTTGGTAGTGTCGTTTTTAGCGTTTCGGATATTGTGTTTGTATAAGGTTTGTTCTCTGGAGTAGGATTGTTCGAATTCTTAGATGTCCAATATGACGAGTAAGGGGTTTTGCGGTGCTTTTTGGCGTCTATGTCTAGTAAGTAATAGGGTTTTTCTGGTATTGTTTAGGTCGTTTGTCCACCAAGGTGTTGATTTGGTAGTGAGGCGTCCGTCTATTTGGATTGGAGGTAGCTTCGGCATTTTTATGTTTTATATTATTATCTTAATTAGTGTGTGCGGGTTTATGTCTTTGTATTGATGTGAAGGAGAACCTGAAGTTGTTACTCTTGAAGACTGTGTTAAATGGTGGGGTTTTCATGAAGAGTCGTTTAGGACTATTAGGGAAAATATTAAAAGATATATGATTGTGGTTGCTGGTCTGCATTAAGCACTTGACATTCCAGGAGTTAATTAAGCGTGCAACGATGGGGAGGCTAGGGTGATGTCTGTATTGGATTAAAATTTAAAAGAAATCCATAGAATAATGCATGCATGCATTTTTGTGGGTGTCAATTTGGTTCGAAAAAGACTAGCAAGTCAGAAAACAACCCCGACTGGTAGTAAATTTATTTAACTTTGTTACTATTTCCAAGATCTTGCTACGTACCTAGACGTAGCCGGAAGAAAAGTAAATACCAGGCTAACTATCAAACGCGGAGAGCGGAAGGATTCACTTAAATACAAAAAAAAATCACATTGCCCACCATTATCTATTAACACATAAAAATAAATAAAGGATTCTGTACAAACAAGCAAAAAGAAAATAAATTAAGTGTTATTATTTCACAGCAAACAATTATATTGTACGGACAATTTAGGAATTTAGATACGAAGTGCGCATCTCGTATTTCACACAAAATAAAATTAATCAGTAGTAAATAAACCGGTGAGAGCTTTTGTCAAGCGTTTTTAAAATTTCATCTAATACTTTTTGTAAAATAACTAATTAGTCTGAAAAAATAACGTGTGAGAGATTTTGTCAGACATCTTTTAAATCGTACATATTACCGTTTGTAAAATAAACCAATCAGTATAAAAGAATAAGCGTATGTCTGTCCAACATTTTTAACAAAGCTACATCATATCCGTAGAGCGATAATATCGATTTGCAGCAACAAACAATAGTTCTACAGTGTCGCGTTTCTTATCACGTAACTACACCAAACGTTGATACGGAATATGCCATTGATACATACAAAATAAAACGAGTTGCAGCCTGTAGGTGTCCGGATACTTAGCTCGCAAGCCGTTGGGGGTGAGAGCACAGCAACACCATAGTCGTCAGGATCTATTTACCCTGCCACCATAACTGCAGCAGCGGTCTACGGACAAAAGCAGTTAGTTTACACACAAAAGCAGTTGGTCTACAGAAAGAAAGAACCCATTTGGCCTGAAAAAAAGCAATCCACGCAAGACACTTCCTAGTTGTCGAACAGAAAACAACAAACGTGAATTGCTTTTGAAATACGACGGCGAATAATGTAGAAAACACTTCTACGTACAAGCTGTAGAATCAAATTCAACAATGGTTCAAATAACACGAATTCAAACTGCAAATTCTCGCTTATCGAAACGCGATTGAAATCGAAAACCTGGGTTTTATCGAATAATAGTGCGCGACCTTATTTTAACAAGTCTTTACATTGGAACAATAGAGAAACCCATTATACGCGGTCGTAATGTATACCAAGATAACGGATGCCTAAACAGGATATAAACTATTTAATTGTGGCATAAACTTGTCGTTTCGGAATAAATAAGTTTAAAATGAAAATTTGTAGAATGCGTATTAATTATTAATTATGTTGAAGGTTTTAACAGATTACCGGATACCTAAATCAAGGCATAGACTATTTAATTTATCGAATAAATTTTCGTTTTAAAAGCAAAAGGGATTTGAGTTAACCAGGTAGATTTTAAAGCAAATTTAGAACGTAACAAATTCCCCGTCCCCCAGCAAAATTAACAGATCGGGGTAAGAAAATAAAAGTAATGGGAGTGGGCAGGACCAAAAAAACAGAGAAAGAAAAAACCCAAACAAAAACAAAAAAATTGTTTAAAAACTAACAGGAAATTCGTTACGAAAACAAAAAAAAAAGAAAACAGAAAAAGAAGAAAAAAAGAAACACCCCAAAATAAGAAAAAGAACTCTCGTCCGGCTCGAAGAGTCAATAATAAAAGAAAGAAAAAAGGAAGGAAGGAAGGGAAAACGGGTAATACGTAATCAAGGAGGACTAAGGTCAAACTGCCTCAGCGCTGCGGAGTCGTCAATGGACGGATGTTTCTCAAAAGAAACAGTACGGTTATCAACCTCAAAAGAAGAAAAGGACCAGGAAGAAAACCAACAGTGCCAACCAAAACAGAATTCAAAGGTCAAGTCTCAAGTAAACAAAGGGACAACAAGGGAGAACAAGAGTAAGAGAGAGGGAACGCTGGTAAAAGTAAACGATGTACTACAAACTGTGGTAACCATAATCGTAACCGAAGAACCAAAGAAAAGAAATGCTGACTAGTCCTAAAGTCGACTAAGTCGTGATCTTCGAAGAAAGAAAAACGGTTTAGAAAGCACCTTCCACAGGAGCGGATGGACGAAACACAATCAGTATAGGGACCGACAGCAAAAAAGACCAGCAAAAGGATAGGGAAAGGAAAGTGGAACGAAAGGAACAAGAAAAAAAAGGAAAAAACAAAAAGAATAACACCAACACCAAGTACAAAACCAAAAAAGACTAAGAATCGTACAAAAGAGAATAAAACAGAATTCCAATGTATGAGTAGGTGTGGGCGTGTGCGTGCGTGTGTGTGCAAGTGTGTGTGTGTGCGTGTGTGTGTGGGTGTGTGTGTGTGTGTTGTGCGTGTATAAAGTGTGGATGTGTGCATGTGTTGGACCGCTGTAATCGCCTTTTAACACAGGCAGGTCGTACCATGGGTCTATTCTATTCCCGGACTCACAAGGGTTCAAGGAGTACAAGGAGAAAACGAAAGAAAGGAGAACCAAATCAAACAGAAAACAAACGTGCATTGCTTTTGAAATACGGCGACGAATAACGTAGAAAACACTTCGACGTACAAGCTGTAGAGTCAAATTCAACAATGGTTCAAATAACACGAATTCGAACTGCAAATCCTGGATGATCGAAGCGCTATTGAAACTGGAAAACCCTGGTTTTATTGGATAATAGTGCGCGACCTTATTTCAACAAGTCTTTACATTGGAACAATAAATAAACCCCTTATACTCGGTGGTAATGTATACCAAAATAACGGGTACCTAAACAGGATATAAACTATTTAATTGTGGCATAAACTTGTCGTTTCGAAATAAATAAGTTCAAAACGAAAATTTGTAGAAAGCGTATTTATTATTAATTATGTTGAAGGATTTAACAAATTACCGGATACCTGAAACAAGGCATAGACGATTTAATTTATCGAATAAATTTTCGTTTTAAAAGCAAAAGGGATTTGAGTTAACCAGGGAAATTTTAAGGCAAAATTGGAACGTAACAATCTTTAGGAATTTGTTGCAATTAGTCGGAACGTAATTGACTTAAATGCTAACAACCAGAAGTAATTTTTGTGGGTGGAAATTTGGTGGGCAACGGAAGCTATTAGTTCTCGAAAACTCCGAGTGAGCGGAAATAATTGACATTTACATTACTCAGAATTTTAGTAACTATTCTACAAAAATTCAAATCAAAAGTTAATTTAGTATTTTTAGAATTTGTCGTCGATTAAAGGGCATATCTGGGGCTAATCGCCCAGTTTGTTTGGCAAATAGCAGTACCAAGTTCGAGAGACAACTCCAAAGAGCAGAAATTTATTCAACTACTCTTATCATTGCCAAAATTTTTAGTAATTATGATGCAATTGGTCACTAAGTATTGGACAAACCTAGACGGTAGCAACCAGAAATATTGTCTTGCGGGTGGAAATTTAAAGAGAAAAACATGCTACCAATGCTAGAAAACAATTCTCACTGAGCAGAAATATTTGAAACACTGTGAAGACTTTGGTAATTATGTTTCAAAAAAAAAAATTAATCAGAGGTTAAGTTAGTGTTTTTGCTTTTGCTCGTCGGTTAAATGACATCTCCAAGGATAATAGACTAAACTAGATATTTGTGGGTGTAGGTGTCAATTTGGTCGAGAAAGGCAGTAGAAAGGTTGGTAGACAACTCTCAAGAGCAGAAATTTATTTAAGTATTGCACAGTGCCGAGAATTTAATAATTTTATTGTAATTAGTGGACAAACTTAGGCAACAACTAGCAAAAGTAATTTTTTATGGACGGCAGTTCGGTGGGAAAAAAGAAGCTAGCTATGTCAGAGAACAACTCCAACTGAGTGGAAATGTATGTAACACTTTTAATATTGCCAAATTTTAGTAATTATTTTACAAAAAAGGCCATAAAAATTTAATTTAGTATTTCTACAATTGGCTGATCTGTCGAACGACTATTTTTAGAGCTATTTAAATATTAAGAAGACACTCTAAATAACAACAGGATCACCTGCCTACTCTCAGCAAGTTAAAATTCCCAAGCTTCATCCGTATCAGATCTAAAAATAGTTAATAGATTTATTCAGATTTTTTATTGAACTCAACAGATGATGGAGCAACTAATACTTACACCCATAAAATGTTATTTATTCGCAATTAAATTCAACGGAACTTTGAGTAGAAGAGTTTTGACTTCGAACAGGTTTGCTACTTAACCCCGTAATTCCCATGCTCCGATAATATAAAAATAAACAGTTGATAAATTATAAATATTACACCAAAAGAAACCAATTTTGAAGAACTTAAGAAGAATTTATGTAACGGTTTAAAATATTCGTAGGATAGAAATCGAAACCCGTTAATAAAATATGAAATATAACCTTTTAAAAGTGAATTTGTAGGGAATGTTCTGACTGAATAATTAAGTAAAATTAAGGTGTAATGGAATTCCTTGTTTATTTTTGATAAAAGAGCTGTTTAATATTGTAACGAAAACAACAGTTCTTTATTTTGAAACAGATTATACAAGCCACTTCAACACTCGCAGCTACAATAAAATTTTTAAATGCATTCCTAATGCTTTATTCACTTTCCCAACTAATTGCCAAAAGTATTATTATTATCTTCTTAACACTACGATGCTATTTTCTTAATTAACTCATATCGATGCACTCATATCCTTACAATAATTATATCGATCATTTCAATAATTTATATCACATAGGGTATTTTATTTGTACCACAAATTTATATCACCGCACGACTTTTAACTTCCGTGCCAACATCGTGATTAAAACCGAGCATAACTAGTATTACAATGAAAGCTGAAATTAGAACTGAACTGCAAAACCCCTTAACGCTAATTTATACCTTATTCAAATGCTTTAGATTAATCTACAGCATCCCCGAGTATGCAAATAATATTCTCAAGATTTCTTCGTAAAGTGTTGTACCAATCAATCATATTTTGTGTACTCAAACCCTTCGTTTACATTCCGATTTTGTTACATTCCAAATTTGGAGATGTACACTTTTAAATTTGTGAGTGAATTCCCGCCATTATTTTTCAAATAAACTTGTTAAATTTCCGCCATCCCGGACAGTTGCGTCGGCGCAAAAAAATGCGCAGACGCGGAGTGATGGCGGAAGTGCGCGGTGTGTGACACGACATTATTAGCCAACGAGACGTCGAACGGTGACGTTTGCCTGTGTCTTTTTTTGTCTTTTCTCTTTCAGAACGTAGGTTTCCTCTTTATCTTGCTATATCGTTCCTTACCTGATTGTTCGTTCGTCCTGCCTACAAACAGAAGAAGAGGGAAGACGTTAAATCTGGTTTCAACCCACACCAAACAACTCCCAAACAACAAGGACCCTGAGATCAACGGCATGGCGCGTTTAAGTGAGTACTTTTTCTCTTTTTAAGGTGCAACTTTTATCATTGTAAAAGTATTTGGTACGTGATACAATTTGACACGCAATTATGTCATAATATTTTTGTTGTGCAATAATGTGAACGTGGATAGTATCAGTGTTGCTAACTGTGGTGGTGGTTCTGAACACGCGACGCGGGGTTATAACAATTTATTGTGGTTACAGGCAGACGCTAAGCGCTACACTGCTTTCCTCTTAAGGCTGTGCTATCCCAGAGCACTCTGTAACCTGAACGTTGGAAGTCGCCATGGCAGTAAGGACAGTCGAAACCATTCCTGCAATTCCCATATTGATAAAAGTAGCACTCAGAACTTTTCATAACAGGCGCCGTACCATTTGGATTGTAACCACACATCAAAATCTGAACCCCGGTATTCTGGAACAGTACCCCTAGCATATTTCGTACCACTCACCAGTCCAACGTATTGGTCCACAACCGTTTTTGGACATGACCAACTTCTTGTTTTCAAATTTGATCATCTGTCTTCTGAGGTCTACTAACGTCTTCCACAGATCCTGGTAATTCGGTTTTACAGAAGGCGGCTGCTTAACCATTAAGTAGTACGATGCACCGATGTCGATTCTTTAGCCGACAAGTTCATCAAGACCACCAAATTTATTTTTAAACACCGGAGCAAGTCCTCGGAACATAACAAGGTCTGCCGCTGTGCAATGTGCCGATGGCACACCGAATAGATCACCTTGTATTGCATCCGTGACTCCAAATTTTGCCTTGCCTGTGCCGCTGTATAGAAACATGAACCAATCATACCCCGGGTCCAGACTTTCGTTCGTCCTCACTAGCGTAACTGTTTGTTTGTCTCATTGGAGCCATACAGTTTTCCAATGGTGCACACAGCTGACACTTCGGCACCTGACTTTTACATCATCTTTGTTGCTCGAACTTTCTCCAGAGTCTTTTTAACGCCAAAGTCACCTCCCAAGGTGTCCTAAAACCTCCAACATTAGACATTTAGGAAGCACCACCTGAAGTGTATTCAAGGATCCTCCTCCATTCTTCAAGAATCACACCAAGATCCCATTCTCTACTTTCAAAGAATCCTATTGTGTCCAGTACGTTTTCAGAGTGCTACTCAACGGATTAAGATTTTGTTAGGATGGACGTTATCCTCTGGCTTTGCAATTCAGAATGACACCTATGTCTTTGTCATTCTCCTGATCCATTTGTGACAATCATCGTTGATCGCTATATTCCGATTAACAAGATCACATTTTACTCGCGTGACGCGGACGACTATTTTTGAGGTAGAATCTTTGCAGGTCAGTTTTTGCTTCATTCAGTTGACTCCTATTAAGTTTAGTTCTTTATGTTTTTTCTTAAGCCGTTTACATCGGTGCTGCCTGTACCTAAATCCACTGTTCTGGCGTCGTGGCCACTTTTCTTCGACTGCTTGTCACGTAGTACCCGTTAAATCACCTACTCCACATTCTCTTGGCCGCGCTCCTCGCCAGAGCGTTGTACAGACTAAATGCGTCGCTTGCGTTGGCACTCCAAACTCTGGAGCGTAAACCCCAACGCATTAACTGAATTTTTTGGCTGAGCCAGCCGTAGTGCTTGTTCGATTTTCTCGTTGCGTATTCCATTAATGAAGATTTGCACTGCTACCAACTTTAGAAAGCTATCCTGTGCTATATCATCTCGTAACGCGACAATTAATGCGATTGTCCTTTCACTAGCGTTTCAGCCGTTCTTGCGCCAGCTTCAAATTGTTAATAATATGTCTGCGAAGGTGACTGTCCATCAAAGTTAGTGATTTTATTCTGAACCTTGACGACTGTTGGCATTCCCTGACATATACATTTCTGGGGCGTGCTGTTGTATCACAGACGCCGAAGGCTTTGGTGCTTGCACTGGGAATTAATTGGTTCTTGTTTTTTGCATTTTTATTTAATTTCCTCGAAAATTGTTTTGTCTCCGTGCCGGTCTTGCAAAGCTTAAGTCTTGCTTTTCTGCGCGTACTTTTAATTTTTCGAAATTCTCAGCCAAGTCTTCTCCATCGTTTCAAAAAAAAAAGTATTTCGCTATCAATTTTCTGTTGAGTACAAGTTTTTGGCATGCAAATAGAAATCGTTCAAAAGTTTTCTTTTTCACTAAAATTCACGGCTGTCACCGATGTAACGAAAACTCTATTTGCAGTAACAGTTCTTGGTTTTCAAACAGATTATACAAGTCTACTCACTCGCAGCTACGATAAAAATTTTAAAAGCTCTCCTAATGCTTTATTCACTTTCGGAACTAATCGCCAAAAGAACAAGTATTATCTTCTTAACACTACAATGCTTATTTCTTAATTAACTCATATCGAGGCACTCATATCACTACAATAATTTATATCGATCGTTGCAGTAATTTATATCACATAGGGTACTTTATTTGTACCACTAATTTATATCACCCCACGACATTTAAAGCTTTAATCGGAATTTAACTTCCGAACCATTAACGTGATTAAAACCGATCATAACTAGTATTACAATGAAAGCTGAAATTAGAACTGAACTGCGGAACCCCTTAACGCTAGTTTATACCTTATTCAATTGCCTTAGATTAATCTACAGTATCCCAGAGTATGCAAATGATATTCTCAAGATTTCTTTGCATACTTGTCAATCATATTTTGTGTATTCTAACCCTTCGTTTACATTCCGCCTTATTGTGGTCACAAACAGACCGATAAGCGCTACACTGATCTGCCCTTAAGGCTGTTCTGTCCCAGAGCACTCTGTAACCTGAACGTTGGAAGTCACCATGGCGGTAAGGACAGTCGAAACCATTTCTGCAGTTGCCATATTGATAGAAGTAGCAGTCAAAACTTTTCATAGCAGGCGCCGTGCCAATTTGTTGTAACCACACATCAAAATTTGGACCCCGGTATTCTGGAACAGTACCCCTAGCATATTTTGTACCACGCACCAGTCCAACCTATTGAGCCTACAACCGTTCTTGGATATGGTCAACTTTTTGTTTTCAAATTTGATCATCTGGCTTCTTAAGTCTACTAACGTCTTCCACAGATCCTGGTAATTCGGTTTAATAGAAGACTGCTGCTTAATCATCAAGTAGTAGGATGCACCGATGTCGATCCTTTAGCCGCCAAGTTCATCAAGATCATCAAATTATTTTTAGACATCCGAGCAAGTCCTCGCGACATATCAAGTAAATATTCGAATGACACACCGAATAGATCACCTTGTATTGCTTCCGTGACTTCAAATTTCACCTTGCCTGTGCCGCTGTATACAGACATACCAATTATAGCTCGGTCTAAACTTTGGTTCATCCTCACTAGCGTAACTGTTTGTTTGTCTCATTGGAGCCTTACAGTTTTCCAAGGGTGCACACAGCGACACTTGTGGCACTTTTACATCGTCTTTGTTACCTACCCTGTAAAATCTTGATCGATTTTTCTCCAGAGACTTTTAACGCCGAAGTCACCTCCCGAAGTGTCCTAAAACCTCCAACACTAGGCTTTTAGAAAGCACCAACTGAAGTGCATTCAAAGATCCTTCTCGATTCTTCAAGAATCACACCAAGATCCCATTCTCTAGTTTCACGTAATACCATTGTGTCCAGTACGATTTCAGAGTGTTACCAGAATTACACCTCTGTCTTTGCCATTCTCCTGTTTTATTTGTGTACTGGCTGACAATCATCGATGATCACTATATGCCGATTAACAAGATCACATTTTATCCGCGTGACGTGGACAACTATTTTTGAGGTAGAATCTATACAGGTCAATTTTTGCCCCATTCCATTGACTCCTATTAATTTTTGCTCCTTATGCTTTTCTTTAAGTCGCTTACATCGGTGCTGCCTGTGTCTAAATCCATAGTTCTGGCGTCGTGGCCTCTTTTTCTCAGACTGCTCGTCGCGCAGTACCCATCAATTTACCTACTCCACGTTCTCTTGGCCCTGCTCCTCTCCAGGGCGTTGTACTTTGCCACAGATTAAATGCGTCGCTTACTTGGGCGCCTCAAACTCTAGAGAGTGAGCCAACGTATTAACTGAAGTCTTTGACTGCTTCAGCCATAGTGCTTGTTCGCGTACTTCATTAATAAAGGTTTGCACCGCCACCAACTTTAGAAAACTATCCTGTGCTGTTCGGTAGGCTCGTGTTACCATGCAAGCAATGTATATTTAAAACTTTTGCAAATTTTTATTAGCCTGTTGGTAGCAGTCTTTCACTTGAAGTGGTTCACATGTTACAGATAAGAATCGCCGTACCTCTTCTCCAACATTGGTGTTAAGGCACATATTGGTAGAAGTAGCAGTCAAAACTTGTCATAGCAAGCGCCGTACCATTTGGATTGTAACCACACATCAAAATCTGGACCCGGTATTCGGCAACAGTACCCTTAGCATATTTTGTACCACGCACCAGTCCAACCTATTAAGCCCCCAGCCGTTCTTGGATATGGCCAACTTCTTGTTTTCAAATTTGATCCTTTGGCTTCTGAGGTTTACTAACGTCTTCCACAGATCCTGGTAATTCGGTTTAACAAAAGGCTGCTACTTAATCATCAAGTAGTAGGATGCACCGATGTCGATTCTTTAGCTCAAGTTCATCAAGTCGACCAAATTTATTTTTAAACACCCGAGCAAGTCCTCGGGACAAGGTCTGTCGCTGTGCAGTGTGCCAGTGAATATTCCAATTGCACACCGAATAGCACCTTGTATTGCTTCCGTGACTCCAAATTTCGCCTTGCCTGTACCGCTGCATGGAGACATGAACCAATCATAGCTCGGTCCAGACTTTCGTTCGTCCTCACTAGCGTAACTGTTTGTTTGTCTCATTAGAACCTTACAGTTTTTCAATGGTGCACACAGCTGACACTTGCGGCATCTGACTTTTACATCGTCTTTGTTTCCTATTCTGTAAAATCTTGCTCAAACTTTCTCCAGAGTCTTTTTAACGCCAAAGTCACCTCCCGAGGTGTCCTAAAACCTCCAATACTAGGCTTTTAGGAAGCACCACCTGAAGCGTATTCAAGGATCTTTCTCCATTCTTCAAGAATCATATCAAGATCCCATTCTCTACTTTCAAGGTGACTCATCGTGTCCAATACGATTTCAGAGTGCTACTCAACGGGTTATTGTTCTGTTACGATGGAGGTTCTCGTCTGACTTTGCAACCCAGAATGACACCTATGTCTTTGTCATCCTCCTGTTCCATTTGCGTACTGGCTGACAAACATCGTTGATCATTATATTCCGATTAACAAGATCACATTTTACCCGTGTGACGTGGACAACTATTTTTGAGGTAGAATCTTTGCAGGTCAATTTTTGTCTCATTCCATTGACTCCTATTAATTTTGGCTCCTCATGCTTTTCCTTAAGCCGCTTACATCTGTGCTGCATGTGCCTAAATCAATCCATGGTTCTGGCGTCGTGGCCTCTTTTTCTCCGACTGCTCGTCGCGCAGTACACATCAAATTACCTACTCCACGTTCTCTTGGCCGTGCTCCTCTCCAGAGCGTTGTACTTTGCCGCAGATTAAACACGTCGCTTGCTTCAGAGCGTGAGCCAACGTATTAACTGAAGTCTTTGACTGCTCCAGCCATAGTGCTTGTTCGATTTTTTTGTCGTGTACTACATTAATGAAGGTTTGTACCGCCGCCAACTTTAGAAAGCTATCCTGTGCTGTTCGATAGGCTCGTGTTACCATGCGAGCAATGTATGCTTCAAACTCTTGCAAATTTTTATTAGCCTGTTGGTAGCAGTCTTTCACTTGAAGTGGTTTACATATTACAGATCGCCGTACTCATTTCCAGCCTTGGCGTTAAGGGATTGTAAATTAGTTGGTTATGGTCTGGTATGGTATGCAGAATAGTCAAGGTTTCATCATTTATCGCGACAATCAATGCAGCTGTCCTTTCACCATCGTTCCAGCGGTTCTAGCGCCAGCTTTAAATTGTTAAAAATATGTCAGCAAAGGTGACTGCTCTTCAAATTTGGTGGTTTTATTCTGAACCTTGACGACTGTTGGCATTCCCTAACATTTATATTTCTGGGGCGTACTGTTGTATCACAGACACCGAGGTCTTTGGTGCTTGCACTGTTATGGAATTAATTCGTTTTTGTTTTTCCGTATTTTTATTTAATTTCCTTGGAAATTCTTCTAGCCTCCCTGTCGGTATTGCAAAGCTTAAGTCTTGCTTTTTTGCGCGTTCTTGTAATTTTTCGAAATTCTCAGCCAAGTTTTCCTCAAAGTTTCAAAAAAGAAAGTATTTCGCAATCAATTTTTTGTTGAGTACAAGTTTTTGGCATGCAAATAGATATCGTTCAAAAGTTTTTTTGTCACTAAAATCCACCGCTGTTACCGATGTAACGAAAACTCTATTTGCAGTAACAACAGTTCTTTGTTTTGAAACATATTATACAAGTCTACTCACAGTCGCAACTATATTAAAATTTTTAAAAGCTCTTCTAATGCCTCATTCACTTCCCGAATTAATCACTAAAAGTACGGGTATTATCTTTTTAACACTACGATGCTAATCTTTTTAATTAACTTTTATCGTTGCACTATGATTTATTTATTTTAATTTTTATTTGTTCCACTAATTTGTATCACATCACAACTTTCAAAGCTTTAATTGGAACTTAACATACGAACTAACATCGTGATCAAAACCGATCAGAACTAGTATCATGAGCAAAGCAGCAAGTAGAACTAAACTACAAAATCCCTTAACACTAATTTATACCTTATACAATTGTTCCAAATTAATCTACAGCCCAGAATATGTAAATGACATTTTTAAGATTTCTTGCGGTAATCTTTAAATGCGAAGTCTTGTACCTGTCCATCGAGCGATCGCGCACTGCAAAACCCATCAATCATCTTTTGTGTATTCAAATCCTTCGTTTACATTCCGATATATTATTCTGGTCACAGACAGACCTATAGGCGCTACAATATTTATGCGTGGTTGAAATCTTAACCTATCTGTGATAAACTGCACAATTTTATCTTTGTAATTTATGTTACGATTAATGAAAACGTGGGCTGTAAATAGAATTCCGAAACACGGAACCTTTCCAAAATTGATACGTGACCTGTTGTAAGAAATTTTACTACTAGTGATTGCAATTTTTAAACGCGCGCGTGCGCTTTTACATGTATAAGAACAACGCACACGCACGTACGCACACATACACACTCAAAATTAGGTGCAAAATTTTTTGAACCAATAAATCATTAAATGTCAAAGAAAACTAACCTACCTTACGGTTCTTTTCTTCTGTGAACTTTACCTTCTTTTTATTTTTACGAATTTTGCTTTAATATCTACGTTAGGGATCAAAATTCCTTGTAACTTACTCATAAGGACATTGTATAGCATTAGAATCTGATACATAAGAGGAGACTCGAAAAAGTAAGAGAGCCTTTCAAAAGTGGAACTTGTATTTCTACAACTTGAAAACGACAAGAATAAGCAACATAACGATGCCCAGCAATAGAATATTAAACCTTCCACAAATGCAAGTAAAACTATATTCTAGACCACAACGGCGAAACATTCCTAGAATGCAAGCAATAAAGAAGGCAAAATATGATAATTAATTCCATTGAATTTCGTTGTTGGTATGGGAAAGCAAAATATATTTTAAAACCACCAAGCGGCTAGGCAACCTTGCACACTGCCAAAGAAAACCAGTTGTCAGACTTTTACAAATGAATAAAGGTTTGTATAATTATTGATCCACGCTACGTGGATACCAGGAATGATTTAGTTAGGAGAGCGGTTTTATTACCCATAAAACTTTAACGACCGAATACGTATAGATAACAAAATAGAATTTTACAGTAAACGAGTACGAAACCCAACCCAATTAAAGTATTTAAGTGAGTGAAAAGTTTTAATCTTTCAAATAACCTATTAGAATGGTTTTAACGGCCAGCAAAATGTTTGCAACTGTAAACGAATAGCTATTGGAAATAATAAGCAACTGTTAGAATGTGTTACAGTGAATTGATAAGGCGAGCTTCTAGCCTTTTAGAAATGGTTTTACGATAACATTATTTCAAAGAATGTATAAACTGTTATAGGATATATTCCACGTACTTCTATTGTACAAAATACTAGGGTAATTGTATATGAGGGTTTAATACGTACTTACTGAACTTGTTACGCTTGTATATTTTGAGAACAACGTAAGGGTTTAGATTAGCGTTTTTAATTAAGATAGTAGCAAACTAGTAGCAAATTAACGCAGAATCACTCTATTTCAAAAAATTAACGTGACAAATTCCTCCCTAGCAAAATTAAAAGGTTGGTGTAGAAAGCAGAAGCAACGGAGCATGCAGTACAGTATTAACATAAAGCAAAAGACAATTCGTTTGAGAAAGCTCAAAGAAAAGCAAGAAACAAAAAAAAAATTAACTTATATCCGGCTCGAAATTCCAATATACCAATGAACTAAAAGAAAATTCGCTTAACAAAAATACAAGAAACACTAAAAAAATCAACAAAAGAATTTTTATCCGGCTCGAAAGATCAGTATATCGGACCAAATTAAGGAGTATAAAAGACAGGAAAAGGAAAAGTATAAGGTAGTAGTCATCGAGGACAAGGATGGAATGTTCTATCACTGCAAAAAGTCGTCGGAGGACGAAAACCTCTGGTAAAGAAACAGTAAAGTTTTCAATCTCAAAAAATGAAATTGGTTTCTCGCGAAAAACCAAATAGTAAGAAAAGGAACTAGGAAAAAACTAACAGTACAAGCCAAAACGAGACAATAACTGTCAAGCCTCAAAGTAAGCAAGGAAGTAACGAGAATGCTGAATAGAAAAAATTGAAGTACTTCAAGCTGTGGTAACAAAGAATCGTATTAAACGGAGAATTGAACAAAAGAATAGCTAACTAGGCCGAAAGTCGACTAAGTCGTGGTTTCCGAAGAAAAGAAAAAAGGTCTAGAAAGCTCCTATAACAAGAAGTAGATCGAAAAATTTCATAAAATCTGTATGAAGGTTATCAGTAAGAAAACCAGCAGAAGGATAGGAAAAGGAAAGTGGATCAAAATAAATGGAGAAGCAAAACCAAAACCAAAAACCATAAGAAAGCAGTACCAAAACTGCAAGAAGAGGTCAAAACAAAGAAAAACAAGAACCAAAGAAAATGTGTGTGTGTATTGGACCGCTTTAGTCGCTTCTTACGACCGATGAGTCTTACTGCAGGACTTTTAATTCAGACCCACACGGGGTGGGTACAAGGAGAGAACGAAAGAAAGGAGAACTAAGCAGAAATGTGTGTACAAGAAGTGTGTGTATGTTTTGGACCACTATAGTCGCTTCTTACGACAGGCAAGTCTTACTGTGGGGCTATTCTAATCCAGACCCCCACAAGGGGTTAGGTGAGTAGTGTTGATGAGCAAAAAATCAAGACCTATCAGAGCAAGAAAATCTGTTAGAAAACCTAAAAACGTAAAGTCCAAAAATCAATTCCTAAGGAAGGGCGGAGTTAGAATAGAAATTGGGAATGCAGTGACCACTAATGGAGTTTAAGACGTTTGCGTCGCCAGAAGGAAAATTGAGCAAGATCAAGAGCATTATAATTACGTGGACCTACATCTTTGGATTCTGAATCATCCTGCTATTTCCTTTGTTAACCTGTTTTTTTTTTGTTGGGTTACCGGAGCAAGGGGTAATATTGGTTGGATGGTTTTCCGCAAAACAGGATGCACAGAAGGCGTAGTAGTTGTAGTACGCGGTTGAGGGGGTTGTGGCGAGAGTGGAGGTAGTAGTGGTGGTTGTGGTTTAGTAAATTCAGTACGCGTTATGGAAGTAACCCGTTTATTTTTAGTATTGGTTGTAAGAAAGTCAACGTTAGAAAAGGGAACATCATTGGTGGTTAGAGATAACGCTTCAGTTACGTTAGATAAAGTAGCAGAATCTGGTAGAACTTTGTCAACATTTCATAAGGAAACAGAATCAGGTAGAATTTCATCAACGTTAAATAAAGAAGCAGAAGCAAGTAGCATTTAATCAACATTAGATATAGAGTCAGAATCAGATAGAATTTTATCGACGTTAGACAAAGGAACAGAATCAAGTAGAATTTCTTAAACATTTGATAAAGGAGCAAAACAAAGTAGAATTTCATCAACGTCAGACAAAGGAGTACCAGCAGGCAAAACTTCAGCCACAATAGGAATTGCTTTCTCAAGAGTAGATAAGGAAACAGGAGCAGGTGAAACTTTGACAGCAACAAGCATTACAGATACAGGTTCACTAACTTTAACAGGACCTTCTCTGACAGTATTAGAAGTTTTAGCTGCATCTGCTATTGCAGACACGACAAGAATTTTTGCGTAGAATCATTTATGAAAGCAGCAACAGACTCTTGAGTTGTTACCTGTAAGTCACTAATTTGAAGTATGTGTTCCAATGGTGGAGGAGGCACAGTTTGAAGTGGAAGTAAATACGCACGATTCGTGTGATCCGTTTGAACAGCTAAGGACAGAAGAAATTTGTTCCTATTAGAAGGTGTTGAGTAAGTAGGGGCGAGATACCCGTAGAAATGAATATTATAGTTCGAAGGCTCATATGGCTTGAAAGAATATAATGTGGTGGTAGTACGACGAGCAGGAGGAGGTACAGAGAAGGACGTAGAACTTGAGACGGAGAAGTTTTGCTCGAAACCATAATTGCCGCAGAAGGGTATGTTTTGGTAGTAGTAGAGGAATGACTTGAGTGAAGTACAGAAAACTAGCAGTAGAAGGAATTTGGCTCCTAGAGCTGAGGACAGAATTTGGAGTATTATTCGAAGATGTAGGATAACAGTTCGGACAGTTGCGGCGAGTAACTCCCTCATGTCAGCAACTATAGCAATGGAATTCTTGAGGATGAGTACAACGTGTCGACACATGACCAGGTCGATCGCAATTGAAACATATGACCTGACGAGTACATACAGGAATAGGAATAGGAACAGAAGAAATAACAGAAGAGGTATTTGACCTACCTACCCGTAGGCGTAGGAGGAATCTTAACATTTCAGTTATGTGAAGTAAAAGTAATTTTTTCAATCGTAGCGGGTTTATAAGCCAAATCCGGTTGAGCAGAAATAGTATGAGTAGGAGTAGTAGCAACTGCTGGAGTGATAGTGGGACGGAAATTTTATAGTTTAGTTTCGAAAGAAATGCGGAGATCGTCAAAAGTATGAAGTAATTGCCTATGGATTTTGCGCTTTGCTTGTAGTGGAGGAAACTGAATACAGAGATATCCTGCGTGGAGCCACAGGGAACTGCGTTTGAAGGCTAGTGAAAATTTGTCACCATTGACTTTAGCAAGGCATTATTGAAGCTTTTGTATAGAAGTTCTGACTGTTTCAAGGTCGCCACAGTTATAGCACACAACGGGGGGGGGGGGGGGGGCGAGTGTCTCATCGCGATCTAGGCATTAAGCACGCTACACGGATCTGCGGAGTTGATCTCCATAGACCTTAAAATCAAAACCACAAGAAAACAATTCGTACTGTAGCTTGGTTTCGCGTAAATGTATCACTTGTAAACGCCACGGTCCATTTTAAATCAATAAAAGAATAACAAAGCCAACAGAAGTTAAAGTATACCCGAAGGAAAAATTGAAATTCAAAAGAAAAAAAAAACTTAGGAGGACAAAATAGTATCTAAGAACACTAATAGAATTTGAGCAACAAAATAGAATCTATAAATAGAAATAGGGCGGCAGTGTTTTCAAAAACTCGAATTTCCACCGAAAACATAATTCTGGTAACTCTGCATAAAGAAAAATTTACAGTAAATCATAACGTAACCGACAGGAACAATAAAACGAACGCAATAAAGACAAAATTTTTATCAGGACGAAACGGTGTATGTACAGATAATTCTGGACCAAATGTTGAGTAAAATAGAGGTTTCCAAAAATTAGGGACAAACTTCTAAGTAAAAAGAACGAATTAAGAAATCGAGTAAATTTTCAGGAACAAAAGGAAGTTTTAGAGAATTGTAACCAACATTAAGTAAAAGGAACGGTTTCGAAAATCGGAGCCTCACGTTGGGAACGCCAAATTTTATGTTGCGGTATTCCGTGCAGCAGAGTAAGGGAAGAACATCGCCTACACCGAATACCGCAACAAAGTGAAATATTGAGAAAAGAATACAGAATATTTTCCGTTAAGGTTCCAGCGAAGAGCTTAAAGCAGCTTATTTATAAACCCAGAAAATTTATTTTTATGTAAGTAGATTCAAGTAAACGCTTTGTTAAGCGGTAATGGAAGAACTTAAATTGCTTGTTTGTTTTTGGAATGGCGGATCCAACTCTAAGGCGCGAAAGTCGATTTTTGTGTAGCAGCCGCCATTTGCTTGTACGATTTTGTGTAATTTTTTATATCCGCTGAGATTGTTTGTTCTGTTTTAGTTTGCATAAAAGGTTCAAAGACGTTCAAATTAAGTTTATTGTAGTGCCACTCTCAGCTTCATCCCATGCAACTACCTTGGATGACATCCAGTTACCCCGAGGTTTCTCCCTCACAAAACCGTTTATCATGTCAACTTTGAGCTACATTTTAACAGGAAATTCTCAGCACATACAGAACTTAAGAATCGTGTCTGATTGAAGGGTATAACGAGTGGTTTTTTAGCATGTGCCATGTTAAGCTTTTAACCTCTACCTAATAATTTATGACAAGTACGTACCCAAAAGTTTTTGAAGCACCTCTTTTATGCAGGTTCTTCAATAATTGAAGTATTGGTTTAGTTTGATGTGAAGTGCCAAGACCGTTTACATCAAATTGTGTAAGTTGACGCTATACGTCTAACCTCGCTAACACGTTCATAAAATTTTTGCCCTGATCTCTTCGCGTGTTGAACTACTTGAATGTAAAACCTGCTGCTTGTTTTGATTTTAATTTTACGAGTTTCCTGATTTCTTCATATAAACGGTACATCTAAATATATGCATGGAACTGCTTCAAATAAATATATTAAGTATACCAACATTAATTTTCAAAGATAGATTTTACTATGAGAACTTGGAGTTGTAGGAAATTCCTTCGGATATATCTTGATGAAACATTAAAATCCTTTAAGCTTAATGAGGCGTTTACAGCAGCAGTATAAATTTTATAGATCCTTTTAATATGCAAACAACCTAGGTCACGGCTAATTTAGTATAATGGTACTTAGAAAGGTAGCACCTGTCATATCTTTGGTAGCTTAGTTAGTATATTCTTATTTTCTTACCTTCTGCAAAGAAAGCCTAAGAAAAATTTGTATTATTGGAATGTTTGTAAAATGTTATCATAAGAAGAAGTTACATACTTGAGAAGATCAAGACTATAACCATCAAAGTCGGTTGCAACGATTTTAAAGACGGTACTTGTTTACCTTCATACTGCTATAAATCAAACAATCACCTTGGCACTGTTTTGGCAACCATCGGTGTTAGAATGATTAATAACCCATACATTTAACCTTACTCTTCGCCTTTGTCATACATATTACCTCCAACGTTACTATTACAACGAAAACCCTAGTTGCACAAAAATAGCAGTTCTTTATTTTCAAACAGATTATATAAACCTGCTCAACAACTTGTAGTTATAATGGAATTCTCCAAAAACTCTCAGAACCCTTTATTTCAGAACTAATATCTAACAGTACAAGTGTTATCTTCTTAACACTACGATTACGATCTTCTAAATTGCAATCAAAGCACTATGACTAATTTATATTAATTTATATGATCACTGCAATAATTTATATTAACACTAATTTATATCGAAAGTACACAGAAATTTATATCACATCTTTCGAAGTTTTTAACTAGAGCATATCCCAATAAAAGTTTAATCAAAACTTGTAAGGTTAAAACGCAAGTTACATATCCCCCAAATTAGAATATATATGTAATTAATGGAACCATTAAGAATTAAGAATTATTAAAACTGAAATTAGATACAACATTGTAAAATTGAAGGACATAATAAAAAGGTTAAAGAAAGTTCAACAAGCCAGAGAGTGAGAATGGAAACAGACATTCAGACGTAACGTGATACTGCAGGTGCAGGTCACAGTAGGTTATAAGACCGCAATTATTAGAATTAAAATTGTTACATTGTAGCAAATACAGAAATAAGCAGACATTAGCTCCGCAGTTCCCACAAGCAATGTCAAGGGCAGGGATAGCATAAATACCCGCGAGAGTCTAAGATGGCCAGTCAGTCTCGAGCTTCTCAACTTTAACATTGTTGTCAGTTCAGCTACTCACCATGATTTTAATTTATTTAATTGGTGAAAGTAAAGTTAGAATAATTTCGATCTCCAACGTTACTGAACTTAACGTATTTGTAAATTAAAATTAATCATTGTAATTCAGTATAAAATAAATTTGATAGAAGAAGTTTTTTGCAAAAGCATTTTAAACAGTCGCTCCAAGAGGCCCAAAAACTAACTCTCACAGGTCGAGCAGAAACAGAAAGGACAATCAAGTAGGGACCCGCACGAATCACGATTACGTATAAAAAAGACAAAAGAAACATCGAAATACCGGGCTAACTACAAATGCGGAGAGTGGAGTGGTTCACATAAACAAGAAAAGTACATCGCAGTCGAGTTTTATCGATAATTAAGAATAAAAATTTCTCTTTTTAAAAAATAAGTAAAGAGTTATATATTCTACAGTAAACGTAAAAATTTCTATTTAAATCACCAAAGAAAACTAAAATTATAATCCAAAGGCCATTTTTTATACCGAAGATGCGGAAGTGCGCATTTCGTACGTACATGTAAAATTAATCGTAAAAAAAAGTATATGCTCTCGTATTACAAGTGTTTTCGGATAAAAAAACATGCTATACACGACAAATTCTAAGAAAAACCATCCAGCAACATTAGCGACACTAATCTCCGAGCGGGTTTTGATCCGCACAATCCTCAATGGCGACATACGATATAAAAGAAAGGTCGCAAAGTAAATTTATGTGCAGTGATACTTATCTTGCATTTTCTAACATCTACCTCGGTGTAAAACAGCAGACCTCGCTCACTAAGAGGTTGTCTTCCCGATAGTTCGAACCATTAATGTTGTGGCCATACTTGCAACAGCGGCCTATGCAATAGAGCGTTTGGGTCTGTCTTAAGAAAACTATTTGGCCTACATAGAAGGACACTTGATTCTACGTAGAGAAGCACTGCCTACGTAGAAGAGCAATGCATATGAGATATAGCCTATCCAAGAAAACGTGCATTGCTCTTGGAACAGAATCAGCCACGCATAAAGTACATGCTAGCACGGAAAGCAAAATCAAAGTGATAGTGAAATTAGGAAACGAGATGATAATCGATTTAAATATTTGAGTAACACATGTCAAAAGAACACTTCCAAAATCATTGTAATGCAATAATAGATACCGATTACAATTTGTTACGTTCATCTACGGTCAATGAATTAAAACCACATCGATTCCGTTTCTATTCTTTCATACGTCGACAACATCCTGTATATCTTACCGTTTTATAATAAGTATGCCTCCTAACGATTTTTGTTTAAACCAATTTGCTGTAAATTTGAAAAGCTTATTCTATAAATTAAATAGTCAATACCTTGTTTTAGATATCCGTTAACTTGTTATACATTACGACCGCGTATAATTGATTCTTATGTGTCTTCCATCTAAAAACTTGTTGAAAACATTCGTTATATATTTGCTGTTTCCGTTTTCTTCGTGGGAATTTCGCGTATACAATACAGCGTGCTTCTTCCGGTGTATAGGCCTACCTGATACCTTGGACCTAATTGATGAAGCGATTGCCGCCCCTTTTTATATAGCACAAATTGCGTGGTTTTAAGCCCTGCTGCCCCGCTGCGACCCTAAGGAGGGTGTGATAGGTCCAACATATTTGACACGTAAGTGAGTTTTTATCTACTATTTCTTTGTATGGGCTCTATGAACTGGTTGTATCAGTATATTTCAGTTTTGTTGACTGATTACATCTTGTGGTACTTAATTTTTGTATTTAAGATGACGATTTAGAGCTGCTGTTTTTAGAGTTGTAATTTTTTTTTCTTTTTTTTTTGTTAATTAATATGGGGGTAGATGCCTAAAGACGGCAGCTCGCCATGTTTAAAATTGATTCTTTTTTTGGTTCTTCTTGACATGCCTATTGTGATTACTAATTATTTTTGTTTTCATTTATTTTTGGTACTACTGTGCTGATATAACATGTTTTTTTCGTTTGTTTAATTTTTTATGTTGCGTGTGGATTTAATGAATGAGTGCGTGTATTTTTATTTCAGGCCTTCTTTAATTTTTGTATGTATTATACCCCGCCCACTCACCGAATGAGCCCGGTCAATTTCTATATTTTCTTTCTTTGGTTTTTTTGTTAGGCTACGTCGGTGCACGTAGCAAATTTCCTTTGTTAATCACGTTTTTGGAAAATGTATGCTATTTAAACTTGCATTATTACTAATAAATAAAACGAATATATTCTTTCAGAAATCGAAAACTGTAGAGTACATTTGCTGTGGCATCCCACACAATACAAATAAATTGAGGTACTTTGACTTAACCTAAAAACACTACTAACATTCTAGTCTTGAACAAATATTTGTTTCAATTGTATTAGGATGAGTTTTACAGGGACAAATCAATGTATTAAATTATAAAGCGTGATCAGGGACGCCTCCTATAACCGGTAGTTACACAAAATATCGAAGGGGAATCGTGGGGGATATGTAAAAAGAATCCTAAAACAAACGAAAATATTTAGCAGAGTACAAATAAACGTAACAAATTAACTTCAATTATAACTAGTCCTACAATCAATGCTGCAATTAGAACTGCGCTTCAAAACTAACATCATGATCAAATCTCAATTAAAACTGTCTGCAATATCTATGACAGCAAATTTATATACATTTCAATTGCTCTAGATTACTCTAGCACATGCCAGAATTTTGCAATTCGCATTCTCGAAATTTCCTACTGAATGTTAAATAACCCCTAAAAGCAAAACTTTTGTACCTGTCAACCAAAATTCATCCGAATAGTAAAACACCGCAGAGGCCGTCAATCACCTTTTGTGTATAAACGACTCGCTTACTTTGAATGTAATTACTCCCGGTACAGACATACCAATAAGCGCTCCACTACCCCCTTCTTAATGCTGTACTGTTCCACAACACTGTGACTAGGACTTTGGAAGTCCCTGTGGCGGTAAGGAGAGTTGACCCAATTTTTGCAGTTTCTTTGTTGATAGAAGTAACAATCAACATTTTTCATAGCAAACGCCGCATCATTTGGATTGTAACCACATACCAAAATCTGGACTCCGATTTGCTGGAACAGTACTACTAGCATATTTCGTACCACCCTCCAGTCCAACCCATCAAGACCAGCACCGATCTTGGGTATGGTCAACGTCTTGTCTTGAAATTTGTTCATTTGACCCTTGATATTTACTAACGCCTTCCACAGATCCTGGTAATTCGATTTACCAAAAAGCTGTTGCTTATTCATCGAATAGTAGATGCCACTACCTCGGTCATTTAGCCGTATGGTTTCTCCAAACTCTGATTATTGTCGGCGAAGTTGGTCTAGACTGCCAAATTTATTTTTAAACACTCGAGCAAATCCTCGGGACACATCATGGTCCTCTGCAACGCAATGCGCCAGAGAGTCTTCAGATGGCACGTTGAATAGATCACCCTGAACCTCTTCTGCGGCTTCAAATCTCGATTTGCGTGTGTCGTTGTACAGAAACATAAACCAATTATAGCCCGGTCCAAACTTTTGTTCGTCCACGAGCGTAACTGTTTGTTTATCTCATTGGAACCTTACGGTTCTTCAATGGTGCACACAGCTAACACTTGCGGCACCACCCTTTTACGTCCTTGCAGCCTATTCAGTAAAATCTTACTAGGACTTTTTGTATAGTTTTCCTAAAGCCAAAGTGTTTTTTAGAAATGCCAATTACGTATATTTTCTAAAACCAACGACACTCGGATGTTAGAAAACAACACCTAAAACGTACTCACGGATCTATCTCCATTCTTCAAGGATTGCACCAACATTCCATTCTCTAATTTCAGGGATCTCATTGTGCCCAGTACGACTTCAGGGTGCTCTTCAACGGGTTAACGTTTTGACAAAATCGACGTTCTCCTCTGGCTTTCCAACCCAGTGTGACACCTAGGTCTTTGTCATTTTTCTGTTCCGTTCGCATCTGTATTGGTTGCCAATCATAGTTGATCATTGTACTCCAACCAACAAGATCACATTGCACCCGCGCGACACGGAAGACCATTTCCGGCGCAGGATATGAGCAGGTTGGTTTTCGCCCCGTTCCTTCGACACCTGCTAATTTCGGGTCCTCATATTTTTTTTCTTAAATTGCTTACATCGATTCTGCCTTTGCCTGAATCCGCAGTTACGGCATTGTGGTCTTTTCTTCTCCACTTTCTTTTTAACAGTTGAACCGAGCGGACGTGCTTTGCGGAGCTCCTAAATTAACAGCTACAAGTAAGTTCTTATGTAGAGTTTTTATAGCGAGGGAGTGAAATAAAATCAAAAAACAAAATCTAATTCGAATAAATAAGAAATAAATTGCGTTTTGCTTTAAATTCGACCTAAAACTCACGTCCAAACGAAATAAATTTAATAAATAAAACCCTTCTGGCATAATAAACCGAAAATCAATAAATTAGACCCTAATCAATAATTTTTCATCAGATATAGAGGCGTTTGTAGTAAATTTGGGAGATTTATGGCTAAATACCGCGTAAAACTTAGAAATATGTTGTAAAATTTTGTATAGTTTGAGTGCAATAATTAAAGAACCCCAAAGCTTAAGCCTTTTATGAACTAAATAAATAGCTGAAATTTAACAATTTTGAATAAAAATTTAAATAAAATATTATAATATTCTAGTGTACGTGCACTAAAACTTCTTGAAATCAAACTTTTGGTGTAATTAGTGGTGTAACAATACAACATTGTACCGGTAACCCAGTGGACAAACAGTTAGTTGGTTTCCGGTGCGACATTCCATTGCACTTGATTAACGCGATTTCCACCCATTCGTTTGAATAGTTAAATTTAAATGAGCCAATCAGGGTTGAGCATTTTATAAATTTGATTTATTGAAATAAATGCGCTTGTTTAAATTTAAATTTTGAATTGAAGATTTGAAGTTAGAATAAATAAACAAATACAAGGCTGCTTATGGTTCATTCTATAAGTAATCAAGGTATTTTTATTGGGTTAGCGATTTTATTTTATGGCGTTGCTGTTTGTGATGTTGTTTAGTAGTTTATATTTTCTTTGCGTCGATTGAGCATTGCAACATGCATTTGCTTGTTGAGTTGGGTTTACTGTTGGTTTCCGTTCGTTGTTCTTTTGTCCTTTTTTGTCATCATCGTGGTTCACCGAGATGACGAGCCGTTGCTAGGAGAAAAAGGAACGACAAGACGAAGTTCGCTAGATCGGAGGCTGAGGGCTTTGTCCGGAAGATGTTGAAGACTATCCTGATGGACGTAATGTAAGAGAGTCAGAAACAGGTTGTGATGTCGGAGAATGAGCCGGCGTCTACGGCGGTCCGGTCGGGGAGAAGGGGCTCCTTGTGGACGTTATTGTGCTGGAATTGCCCTCAACGTCAAGAGGGCAGCACAAGACGTCGACTAGCAGTAACTAATACGTTGCTGCTACCGACCTTAATGAGCTGAAACTCCTGAAGTTTATAGCGAGAAAAGCGCATGCTATTATTTGTAAGAAGGTGTTAGCAACTTCCACTAGACGACAGGAAGGTAATTCGAAACGCAGCGAATGAGATTCGCGGCGTTACAAATCAATTGATTCGTATTGTAAGAGGATGAGGCTTCGTATTGGGGATGTAGGAAAGGAAAGCGTTTCAGCAGGAAGTCTAATGGAGGTCGGCGCCCTTTCAGGTCAATAGCGTTCTACTTGTCAGGGAGTGTTGGTGCCGGGATAGGTATCATACGCTGCAGCAGCTGCAGATGCTATTTCAACGCTCGCGGTCCGTGTTGTCACTAAGTCGGGCCAGAAGGAAGTTGTGACGAACACGCTTAATAAGAAGGTGGATCCTGCTTGTGGACGCGCTTTGTGGGTTTTCGTGCTGCGAGTTGACCGATGGGGGTTTAGCACTTATCGTATAAAAAGTATTTATTCCAGGTTTTAATTCGGCCGCCGTTAAAATTTTTTATTAGTTATTTAACGTTATCACCTTGCATGTCCTACTATTTATTATATACTGATGCGCGGCCGCTCGCTGTTTAATTGTAAAACGGTAACCACCCTGCCAAAATCAATTACTTTACGGTTACACCTGTTCATTCCTGTATAAACCCAAGGCCGATCGTATTTTCCGCGAATAGTTTAACAAAACTGCTTGTGCCCCCGTTGCCTTTGCCTAAGTTTAGTTGTGCGTATTTAAGATTCTGTCTTCTTTTAATATTTGTTTGGATTTTACAATCCATAATCAATGTTACGAGTAATGACGTTCATCAATCTTAACATCTACTGGACTTGACGTCGTTGCGCGTGTCAACCTTTGCGTCACCGCTCGTTTTGTCGTTTGCCCTGGCGCACACCACGTAGCAGGAGAATGCCATCTGGCAATTCTTAAATTTGTACCTGACCTCTGCGCAATTGCCGCACCACTGCATCTTCTAAATACTCCCTGTATGTTTGCTGTGGTTTGTTTTGTATTTTTCTTAATCTTTGGGAATTAAACCACTCATAGTTGTTAGAATCGTCTTTATTTACATTTGCACTCTATGGACCTGTGTCCGTATTCGTAGCAGAGGCAACACTGCACAATAAACACGTGGTCTTTTGCCCATACTTTTCACCACCTGAGGTTGATTGCTTCCGTCAAAATCTACTTCCGAAGTGTGGATATCACGTTGGTGTAGAAATCCATAGGGCCCATTCCGACAAACTTAAACTTCTCTTTTAGGTCGTTTTTAAGATTCAGATCGGCAAAACGAGGATTCTGACAGTCGGATAAGCTCTTCCGCTTTTATTCCCCCCTCGGCCTCGGATAGAATGGTCCATGGTCACATCTTCTCAATTGTCTTCGCCGTAGGTCCCTTGAAGTCACCCCTAACCTTGGACTGCAACTTCTTGGCATCCGCTCGCACAGCGCACTCCGCTACTACACCACCTCTGCGAGTCTCTTGCGCTCCGCCAACAACAAACCCATCTCGAGCAAGATCAACGTTTTTCTTTAAGATGTTCATCACGTCTTCCTTCTGTCCCGACATAGCATCGACACGGATTCCAAACGTCGTGGTAGTACCCGCAGCCGCTTCAGCGTATTTTTTATTTAATAATACTTTGGTTAGTCTATCGTCTAAAACTTAAGACGGGCCTGGCTTATTAAAGTTAGTGTAGTGGTGTTTTAGCCGTATCTAGAATTTTTATTTCAGTCGTACAGCGTGGAGACCTTGCGTGTACCGTCGAGCTGTTGCAGTCGTTCTAAATGACGCTCACCCTCACTTCGTTCCTGTAGGCGCGAAGCGTATGCTTTTTTAACAAAAAAGCTGCAACCGACGCTGACATGCTGATGAAGCTACTGTTCTGCCGTTTTGAAGTTCCTATGGAGTTGCATGTCGATCAGGGCAGAAATTTTGAGTCAGAGTTATTATAAGAAGTTTGTCGGTTACTGGAGATTAGGAAGGCCCGAACAACACCATTCGCGCCTTTAGGCAAGTGCCCTTTCAAAATGATCTCTCTACAATAGATAGGCTATAACCAATATTTACATCTATTTTTATAGGCCTATCGGTCTTCGGTTCAGGAGAGGACTGGGCAGACATCTGCATGTGCTATGATGGGACGCAAAAAAGTTTACCGTGTGATCTTGTGTTCGGATGTAAACCGGGAGATGATATGGTGGGCGATAGCTACTTGTAGCAGCTCAAGCGCAAGATGCAAGATCTTCATGGTAATGTTAGAAAAAATATCCATAGTGCAAGGTATCGGATGAGGATCAGATATGGCTTCAAGGCGCAGGAGTCGGTTTTTAAGAGGGCGATCGCATCTGGTTATACAACTCCAGGTATGGACTGTTGCCAAAGTTACAAAGACCTTGGAAGAGTTGTATGAAGTTGTAAACAGTAACAACGACGCCGTATATCAGATTTATAAACTCGCAAAAGGTAGAAGAATAGTAGTGCACGTTAACTGGTTATCACTTTACGATAATGATGACGCCGGTAATGTCGAATAACGGGAAGCTGTGAGACAAACAGTTACACTCGTGAGGATGAACGATGGTCTGGACCTAGCTATGATTGCTTTATGTCTCCGTACAGCGGCATAGGCAAAGCGAGATTTATGGTAACGGAAGAGATTCAAGATGATCTATTCGGTGTGCCATGGAATTACCACCTGACACATTGCGCAGCGGCGGACCTTGACATGTCCCGAAAACTTGCTTAAGTGTTTAAAAACACATGTGTTGGTCTTTATCAACTTCGCCGACAACAACCATAGATTGGAAAGTCCATACGGCTAAAGCAGCGACATCGGGCCATGTACTACTTGATATATAAGCAACAGCCTTCTAGTAAAACGAATTACCAGGATCTGCGGAAAGCGTTAGTGGACCTCGAGGGTCAGATGTTTAAATTGGAAGACAAGAAGTTGGCCATACCCAATATCGGTTGGGGGTTCGATGGGTTGGACTAGAGGGTGGTACAAGATATACTACAGGAACTCTTCTTGAATACTGGGGTCCAGATTTTGATGTGTGGTTACAATCCAAATGGTACGGCTTCTGGTATGAAGAGTGTTGATTGCTACTTCTATTAACATGGAAACTGTAGAAACGGTTTTTGTCACAGAGACTTCCAACGTTTGGGTCACATAGTGTTCTAGGACAAAACAGCTTTAAAACTGGGACAACGTGGTGCCGCTCGGTCTACCTTGACCAGAACAAATATAGTAAAACGTAAACAAAGGGTTTGAACACAAAAGATGCTTGACATTTCCTGCGGTGCCACGTCTCTTGATTGACAGGTACAAGACTTTGCATTTAAAAGATTACAATAGGTGCATTCGAGATGTTTTTTACATAATTTTTGGTACGTTATAGAATAATTTAGAGGTTTGAATGTGTATATAAATTGCCGTCGTGGATATAGGAGTTCAGTTGTAATTGAAACTTTGATATGAGTTCTAATTGAAGCTTTGATTATGATACCAGTTCTAGTTTAAAGTTGTCGATAAAAATTAGTGTTGATATAAATTACTGTACTGATCATATAAATTAATAATTAGTGCTTGGATAGTTGATTGTAGTGCTTCGATAGTAATCTAGAAGATGGCAATCGAAGCATTAAGAAGATAATACTTGTACTGTTAGCGATTAGTTGAGCTTTTATAAATTTTATTGCGAGTTGTTGAAAGGGATTATATTTAAATGTCTAAAAACCCTATAATCTGATTCGTTTATCACTACATTCATTCGCACTTCCCACATCTGTTGTAACCTATCTTCAAAACATATATTTGCTTGATTTAGAATGACCCTTCAGTTTTGGTATCTTTTAGACTACAGTTTGAAATGGATCCGGGCATTCTTTATCAACAAGAGCAAGATAATTTAAACTATTAATGAAACATTTTAAAAGTTGGATACTTATTTTCACACCTGATTCGATTATGTTAATAAGATGCAAAGTGGTTTTGGTAATATTCTTATTTTTATAGTATTACGATTAAAATTTTTAACTGATTTGATTAACTTTTATTGCAGGTAAGCCAGGATCAAAAACCGCGCAAACTGTTTACAAGGTAGGCACTATGATAATTTGTAAGGTTTTAACGAGTTTTTGAAACGGCCAATAAAAAAAACCGTTTTTCTCAAAAATTTTAACATGTTTTCTTAATCTGTGTAAATAAATAGTAGCCATTAATAATTGTAATTTAAGAAGATTTGTTGCTGTAGCAAAATGCCGATGGTCTTGAACTATTCTAGATTATAAGCGTTTCAGGTTCTGAGGTGTCTGGGTAGACTTTCTATTGGAAAATTTTTGCTTACACTTTTAATATTTGTATGGTCCTTTGTGGCTAGATTTAATTAGAATTCTTGCACCAATTTGAAAAAAGCGACCAAATTTTGGCGTTTATAGGGGTGAGGTACTTTAGCAATGTCTCCTGTCACTCTCTTCCACCGACTTATTACCACAACTAGCAACATTAAGCTTTAGATCTAGTGTCAGCTTGCATCTCAACTAATACAACTAGTATCTCAAAACCTGGATGGGGGCAATTTTTTTCAATGATTATTAATTAGCTCCCTCTCCCCCCACTGGCGTTACCTACCCTATGGAACCTGTCTATTAACCCACTCGTTGAGCTAAATATCCCAAATATTGATACTTTTGTCCATACAGACCACCTCACATTTCTGATACATAATAACGCTTGACTTACACCGGAATCCTCTGCTAATATCCTTATACTACACGTCGAATCCCGGCCTATCCTTAACAAGCAACCAACATATCCTACTAAAACCAAAATGTTACACTCTGACATTTTCCAAGTTTGCTCCCTACTTTGACATCTCCGTGGAAACTCGTTTAAGAATACACATCCATCTTCAGAAAATCCAATCCAGGACTAAATCAGACATATACAGTATTACAACAATACTTTCCAAAATCCACTCAACTGACTCGAACTTCCGGAAACTCGTTCTCAATAATAGAATATAGAATAATAGAAGAAATAGAAGAAATAGAAGAAATAGAAGAAATAGAAGAAATAGAAGAAATAGAAGAAATAGAAGAAATAGAAGAAATAGAAGAAATAGAAGAAATAGAAGAAATAGAAGAAATTGAATGCCATCTTCACACAGTCGCAGATTGGAGGAATCTAAAGAACGATACAAAAGAACACACAACCCAAAATTGATAAATATATATATTCAAAATATATATGCAGACTGTTCAATACAATAAAATACAACACTCGATTGATATCACAGAAAATAAACAGAATAATTATGGAGTTGATCACAACATTTTTAACATTTTAATATCCAGTAACACAGAGAAATAAAAAATATCAGAAATAAATATAAATTAGCACTAGAATCTTATCTAATTAATTACTATGTTGGCGATGACGAGCTCAGTCCAAATGGAATCTACTAAAAGCTAAGACACAACATACATAATTACAATAGTACATTTAGGTACAATCAACAAACCAGCACCGATAACTAATCAAGTATCACAGCTAATGGATAATTAGCAAGTCCTTCAAAACTAATTCACTTTATTATTCATCAATATAAAAAGCAATATCACACAAAACCTACACTATCCTTATTCTAAAGTATTAAATAAGCGAAAATGATTTACTCATCTTAATATGTATATAATGTACGGAAAAATCCGCATACCATAGATGAGTTAGGCTATCGTTATTTGTCGGTCATGATGAATTGACGAAATTTGTTACAATGATAAAGGGAGGCTTGTCTGTTAAGGTTAAGTAAGCATTGGTCCACGGAACCAAAGAATGGAGGATAAAATCCGAACAATATGGGTTACAATCCGTACTTAGAATATTAAAGTTTCTATTAAAGAAACATAACCCTTCAATTATCTACAAGTTACGTAAAAAGTGCAATTTTTCACCATACAGACTTTTTAACTGCTAACTGAAGCTACTAATATCTATTACAAAGAAACCACGCAAACAACACTTAAAATATATTGAACTTTTTCAACGAACGCATTAAAAATTGTTTTCTGAAGAATATTTACAGAAAATCCATTATAGAATAATATCTACTTCGAGCATATTTCTAGTACTCAAAGATACCACACTACATTTGATTTTCGAATGCTCCACCCGAAGGTACTACATTGGCCAGAAAGCGAGTTTTTTTTTACCTGGAAAATTTGGAATTTTGCCGAACCCTTGCTGTTCCAAGCAAGGTAGGGATCTTTAACGTGCATGACAACACTCACACACGGGACCTCCATTTTACCTCTCATCCGAACGAAGATGTATTTTTGTGAAAAATGCTCGCCTAACATTTTTCAAGCGGTCCGTGTCGGGATTTGAACCCGGGACCTTGGGCGTAGTAGTCACACACATACCACTTCGCCACGGAGCCACCTCAAAGATACCACAGCAGTTTTATCTATTGACTATTAAACTAGGTCTTTTAACTACAATAAAACTTATATGCTACGTATCACAAGCTACTCGTTTGATTGAGCAATTTATCAAACGCGTAAACAAACATTTATTAAAATAAGGTATCGAGAGTGTAAATGCTGAAAGTATTCGAACTACGAAATGAAACGTAACAGTTCCCATCGTCCGTTACGCTACTGTTATACGTTTTCTGAGCATTCCAATTCGCAACCACGGTTACTCTGTACACACTACTAATGCCTTCTCTCCCAGTAAATCTAGTTACACACCGCGACACAACTCCGAAACTTAAAATTTCAGCGACCTATACAACTCTACAATCTAATCTAAACCACCACCACTTATCGTTCCATACCCACTATCAAAATCACGTCCCATATGCATAAATCCCCCTCCCCCGCGTCTGAAACTCCTAGAAACCCCTGAACACTTGCTTTACCATTGCAATAACATAATCCACCTCTACAACAAATTCAAAATCACTTTAAATCCGACCTTGATTTTCTCATCATCAACTGTCCCCTATGTTTGGATGAATTCTAACAAGCTATTCTTGATTACAAACCACCTATAACCCTCTTGCTTACCTGCGGTCAACAAAAGCGGCGTCGCCGTGGATTAATGTAGTAAGCGTAAGACTACGGATCCCAAGGTCCTGGGTTCGAATCCCGACACGGCTGACTGCTTGAAAAATTGGCAGGTATGCATTTTTCACAAAAATTACGCCCTCGTTTGGATGAGAGCTTAAATGGAGGTCCCGTGTGTGAGTGTTGTCACGCACTTTAAAGATCCCTACCTTGCCTGGAACGGCAAGGATTCGACAACATTCTAAATTTCCAGGCAGCAAAAGACTCGCCTCCTAGCCAATGTAGTACTTTCGGGCGGAGCATTGGAAATGTAAATGCACGGTCAACAAGAGCACAGACCTAGTTCAAACTGCATCAGAACTTTTCACGCTTCTTCCCTTTGACTACAATCTACCGACAGAGGTGTAATTAGAAATGAGAAAAGGACAGAAATTCCAATTGTAATTTTATTTTGTGTTAAGGTTGAACAGCTAGAATGGGCCGCCGAAATATAGCTAGAAATATACAAATACACAAACGTCCTTCCCTACTGTACAACTGTAGATCCTTTAGAACGACATCCACTGCTGTACTCTCCATCTATTCAAAACTCTCCATCTTCAATATCAACTCCACGCCGCAGTTCATATCTGCAACTTGAAACGCCAACGTCCTATACATCTATACGACCAAATCATATCCTTCATTTCTTATTGTACGATGACTCCTACTGAAATTAAACTACGTATCTTAACTCTCTTTTACACTCCTGGCAAGAATAAGCGTTTCACTTAAACACAGGTAGGTACACCATTTACACATTCCTCTTTGTCGATAACATTGTTGACTATATACTTTTCTCACGCAGGTCCACCTATCATCAGTTTTTATCTGGCCTCGACAAACTTTGTTACAGTTATGCTTTTTTTTTATTAATATCCTATCCACTTTGCTCCTAAAGCACTCCAATATATTTGAAAGACCTGTTCATCTACTATACCATTGCTCAAAACTAATTCCTCAATGAAACAACTTTTTCGTAATAAACCTGGACCCGAATACTCCTATACCAGACATTAACTTCTTTGTCACTAACCTCTTCACCACATTAATGACATTTTACAAGAAGGCCTGTCTACCAAAACCCCTATCACTTAGCTTTAAGATACACTCAGCACTTCGCCACTTGCGTGTGTCACCCCGCAACAGATACCCTTAGACAAAACTGGCTATTCCAAGGAAACCATAGCTAGTCAAGTTATGTAGAATGCAACAGCTAAGTCAATTGTATGAACATTGCTTAAAACAAATGTGAATGAACAAAGAACAAGCTTTCACATATGAAACTCCTTTGGCTAATGATACCCTTTTCAACCAACCTACGTTCATGCACAACTCCAACAGACTATAAGAAACAAGAAAGCTGGAAACCCAAACAACCCTTCCGAATCAACCTAGACGACGATATCTGTGATTCCATCAACCTATCTAAAGTACCTGGTTATGACCAAAAACTCATTCCCTGCTCCAATAACCATGGTTTATCCAAAAAAAGGTCCATACAAATATCATTCTATAAATGTCTTCAATCCAGAACCTTCTCTAAGCTATTTCTTGTTCTAAAAATTCAACAACCTCCCAAACGATTCGCAATCTTACAGATTCAGTGCTCTTTAATCTTCTTTAGGCAAACTGCTACTCATCATATTACACATTTCCACGCAAAACCAAATTCCTTTATTTCTGAAAATAAATAGCGTTTTGTGAAATCTTCTACCTTCGTACGTTATCGCCATTTTCGGCGACTTTCAATCCGCTTATAACTTACTTTGATGGTCTACCATGAATGAGATGCATTCCACAAATTTCCCTTCTAACATCCCACTACCAATAAAATTCTATTACACCTCGTAAAGAGCTACCTATCCTAAAAACCAATTTCCATGCTAAAACCAAGGATGTCCACAAATATTTACTATCCAATAAAATATAAGGATATAACCTACACATCTTTAATGCTATTGAATTTTCTTATACCAATGGCCTGATATTCCTAATTCACAGCAATTACACTCCTTTCTATAAACCATCGCAACAAATTAAGTCTCTACTCTCAACAAACTAACCCATTTTCCCTGCAAATTCAAGTTATTCCTATCAAAATACTACCTGGCCTTTAGACAAAGCCCAAAATTCGGAACAACTAAATCTTTCAAACTTTTCTAACAGCATCACCTACCTTGCCATAAACTTAGTAACCCGTGTATCAAATTATCCTGTTTCTAAACTACGATCCCCACCCCCCACCCACAACCTACTTCTTAGCAACACAATTATCCCTATTAACCGTTGAGACGCCTATTTATTAACACTAATCGAGCACTAAACCCCATGAACCGATCTTAAGAATTTTCTGAACCACTTTCATATCTTCTTTTTGCGCCTTGAGCGAATTTTCTCCATTTACCTCTACTAACAAACTATAATCTATCTACATAATCTTAAATATATGCTGTCTGTAACCTTGCATAAGCGTTACCTGCCATGCCTACTTCCAAGCATTAAAGCAGAAATCCACAGCGATGACTATCTCCTTCACCTGTGGCAGAGATCATAAAACCTCTTCCTCATTGACACACGCGCGCGCACGCACACACAAACGCGTACACGCACACTCACGCATGTACGCACGCGCGCACATACGCGCGCACACACCCAACCAACACATACACACACACACACACACACACACACACACACACACACACACACACACACACATAATACGTATATTAAATGTGTAACAATTATATTAATATTAGTAGAAATAGGTAATAAGTAGAAACCCTGTTTATATATTTAAAGAAATAAATAAATAATCTAAAGGAAACCCTTTGTGGACGAGGAGCTTGGTGACTTCCGTCTTACACTATTCCAAATTTCCTCCAAGAAGTTTGGTAGTTTTCTTAAAGAGAGAACGTTAAGAGGTAATTTGCTCTAGCGTTTGGAGCTCGTTTTGTACCGAGGTTTGTTTGTATTATACATTCGGACGGTTCTATTTGTATGTCAATGGGGTATCACGAGTCCATTATTGATAGAGCGAAGTTTTGTGAATTAGGAGTATGGTTGGTGCATACTCCTACACTGGCGCAGATAATTATTGCGCCTAGAAGCAGTATATAGCATGGATAGCTTTCCCCGTCGCCTGGACCGGGCTTGTATCTACGCGATTGGATATGCAAATGACATTACAATCCCACTGGTAGGTAAACATGAACAAGTACTTTGCAACCGTATGCAAACAGCACTTCGACTCGTTAAAACATGGTGTACCAAACAATCCTTAACTGCTAACTCAGCCTAAACGGAGTTAGTTTTGTTCAGAAAGAAAAAGAAAGTTGAGGTATCTAAGTTGTCAACACTTTTTGAGACATCCTTAGACCTTTCAGCTGCGACCAAATATCTGGGAATAATGTTTAACAGCAAATTAAACTAGTCTACATACATACAAACAAATATAGCGAAACCAAGCATAACGTTCTGGCAATGCAGGCGGGCAATAATCAGACTATGGTGGCTGTCCTCCAAGGCTGTCTTCTGGCTCTGTACTACTATGTGAATGAAGTAGTATTCAGGGTAGCTCCAAGACTGCAACTAAAGGAGGTATGGAATAAAAAAATGTGTTGGGGGAGATATCAAGCTATTCTTACAGAAGCGTCCAGAAAAATACCCCTTGTGCAGGCATTATGGGACTATGCCACCAATATTGTTAATAGGAAGACACTTTAGCGTTCGTACAAAACCTAATAATGAAGCCGTAGCAGAGGTATCCATCTTCACAGATTGTTCCAAAACGAAGTAGGGTACGGATGCCGGAATTGTTTCCTCTGACCTGGACTTCAACCAATACTTGGCACTCCGCACGCTAGTAACAGTTTTCCAAGCAGAAGTGATTGCAATAACCGAGGACGCAAACATCATTAAGGAAAGAAATGTTAGAAACAAATCCATTAGAATAATTAGTGATACCAGAGCAGCACTACTTGCAATCTCTAATCAGAAAATTACCTTCAGAGTCGTATGTAAGTGCACAAAAGCGCTAGATGTAGCTTCTAAAAACACAAATACTCTTGAATTAACCTGGACTAAGGTACACGCTGGAAACTGGAAGTGTTCAAGCAAGACTCGGCCAAAACTCTTGTGGGACCAGAGCTGGCCATTGCCTTGTCGCCTACTTAGATTAGCAATCTGAGAGACACACTTCAGACGTTGTGAAATGTTGCCTAACATAAAAAAATGTCTTCATGCTAAGGAAGCCATTGGAACACCATCCGCACAATTGGTTAAATTCTGCATACAGCTGCTGCGTCAGATACTGCTCCTTCTTGTAAAAGTAATGACTGGGTACTGTAGATTAAATAAACACATGCATACTATGGATTTCGTACAAGAACCATCCTGCCGAGGATGCTATATGGATGACTGCTGAACGCATTCTATGTGACTGCCCAGCGCTCGCCATATTAGGAGGACCTGAGGGGTCTGATCCGAAATGGCCAGACTTCGAAGCACATTTATGGGGTATATCTTCAATTTTGTCTCAAGTCTAGGATGGCTTGTGTGATCACCATAGTACTGTAAGGAAGGTAGCACAATGGGGCCGCATTGTGAATTAAGTACATTTGACTCAAGTGTCCCTCATTATAATCCAGTATCCAGCATATGGTATACCTAAAGTGACCATTTATATTTTTCGTCAGAGACGGACATCTGCAGAATTTTTAACAAAATAAAAACTAATTACTGTTTCAGGTAAAAATGGAGCTGATTACAAGATTTGTTGATGTTTCTCTTGGTGATCAATATAGCATTCATTTAGCCTAAAGCTAAAACGGGATATTTTTGCTCTTACTAGGGACAGCGGGACAGACAGTGTGAAAGCGGGACTGTCCCGCTTTTAAATATACAAATATCAAAACAGATATGGCGTGGATTTTTTTTCAATATTATCTATTAAGGAGTATTAGTGATAAAAAATAACGATGCTGTTTGTCAATAAGCGCAAATTTCTTTTTTTAATATAATATACTTCAAGTTCTTTTTTAGAGATTCATATGAAGTGGTGCATAGGTGAACCTCATTAGGTAAAACGCATGTACTATAGTGTATTCTAAGCTATTGTAGCGCTGTTTAGTTCACCTCTGACCAGAATAACTACATTAGAACGTAGACAAAGCGTTTGTGCACAAAGAATGATTGATAGGCTCTGCCGCGACTTCTTTTAGATGCAATAGGAAATCTCTAGATTGTTATTTACATTTAAGAATAGTCTAGAGGTTTTGAATATGCATATAAATTGCTGTTATGAATATTGGAGTTCAGCTCTAAGTGAAGCTTTGATTACAGTATGAGTTCTAATTAAAAGCTTTGAAATTCGTGTTACAAAATTAATTATTGGTACATGCTGTTTAACATAGATTGCTCTAAGTGAAATAAATTAGTGTAGTGATCGATATAAATTATTTATAGTGCATGAACATAAGTTAATTATAGTGCATTGTTTAAATAATTAAAAAGATAGCATCGTAATTTTAGTAGCTAGTGTTTGTAGGGTTAGTGATTAGTCGGAAAGGAATTGTTGTGAGAGCTTTTAGAATTTTATTGTAGCTACGAGTTGTTGAAAAGACTTGTATAATCAGTTTGAAAATAAAAAACTGTTGTTTGTGCAAATAAGGTTTTCGTTATATTATCTGCTACGTACCTAGACGTAGCCGGACGAAAAGTAGATATCAGGCTAACTACCAACCGTGGAGAGTGGGGGGATTCGCCTACATACCAAAAAGAAACAAAAAAAAAATAAAGTACATCGCCCACGATTATCTATTAACACATAAAAATAAATAAAAGATTCTGTACAAACAAGCAAAAGGAAAATAAATTAAGCATAACTATTTTACAGTCAACAATTATATTCTACGGACAATTTAGAAATTTAGCTACGAAGTGCGCATCTCGTATTTACACAAAATAAAATTAATCAGTATCGAATAAAAACTGTGAGAGCTTTTGTCAAGTGTTTTTAAATTTTTACCTAATAATTTTTGTAAAGTAACTAATTAATAAAGTGTTCTTTTGACACGCATCTTTAAAAATAGTACATCGCACCTGTAGAGTGATAATATCGGATCGCAGCAACAAATAAGAGTTCTACAATGTGACGTTTCTTGTCACGTAACTACACCAACCGTTGATACGGAATATGCCATTGACGCACACAAAAGAATAGTTGCATACCTGTAGGTATCCTCATACATAGCTCGCAAGCCGTCGGGGTTGAGTCAACATAGAAACGCCATGGTCGTCAGCATACATTTACTCTGCTATCATAATTGCGGCAGCAGTCTACGGACAAAAGTAGTCATTCTACGTAAAGAACGAAGTTGTTTTACATAAAGAAAGAAGTTGTTTTACATAACGAAAGAGCCCATTAGACCTCCAGCTAAAAAAAGCATCTGATTAGAATGGGTACATGCGGGGAAACTCACCGAATACACACAGGACACCTCCTAGTTGTTGAACAGAAAGACGTGCGTCGCTTTTTGAAATACAGTGACGAATAAAACGAAGAAGACCTTTCGACACACACGCTGCAGTATCAAACTCAACAATAGTTCAAACAACACCAATTCGAACTGCCAATTCCTAGCTTAGCGAAGCGCGTTAAAACTGGGAAACCCGGGTTTATATCGAATCGTACGCGGCCTTATTTCAACAAGTCGTTACCTTGAAATGAGAAAACCATTATACGGCGATCGTAAGATATACCAAGATAGCGGGTACCTAAAACAAGGCCTAGACAATTTAATTTATAGAATAAATTTTCGTTTTAGAAGCAAAAAGGGGTTTGAGTTAAAGAATTTATTCGGGAGCGTGTTTATTATGAATTATGTTAAAGGATTTAACATATTTATGGTAAAACGGGCTTATGAAGTAACAAGTAAACTATATAGAGGGTTGTTGAAGAATTTAAGAATTGAAACGGAATTTATTCGAACGAGTAATGAATTAACAAGGGAAAAATTTTAAAAACAAAATTGGAACGTAACATATCATATACTCTCAGAATTGATATTCTTGCTTGTTTGATTGTACGCCATGTTCCGTTGAATGTATTTCCTTGATTTTACTCTGAATTTTTGTTAAATTTAGCTTTAAATTAGGTTAAGTTATAGTAATGATCCGCTCATTATAAAAATACATCATCATTAGAACCAGATATCAGTGAGATCCAGTAGCAAGAGCTAACACTAGTCTAAAAAATATATAGCGTTTAATTTAATTAAACTGTCACTGCCTTAAAACCTGCAATCAGACGTTACTATGCAAATTCGGTAAATAAATTAATTTCAAATTATTGCACGTATTACCACCAGCCATACAGAAGTGATTTTCATGCATTCTGACACGTCTTACTCTGGAAACCTTTCTGAATTCTGACCAGTAAAATTTCAGGTGCTACGCATGACTTGATGATTTACCAGTGTACGTGATTTATACAAAAGCTAACTACCGAAACATTTCTTTCAAAATCAGTAATCTTGCTCGTATTGTATATTGTGAAATCCTAATTTCTGTAGAAATGGTATTCTCACGTTTTTTCCCCAAGAAGGTGCATTCCTAAATTCCGAACAGCATTAAATAGAGGCTATAGAAGTTTCATTAATTAACACGTAAAATGTAAACCTTTATTTATCTTTGATTGATCAATTAAGTTTGTGGTAAAAGTCCGTTTTCTCTTGATTTTTTTAGATTGTTATGTCACAAGATAATTTTTATTGGATTTTAGGAGGAAACAAAATTTTGTTTCCTAGTTGCAAGGTGTTGATTATAAATAACCTTCAATGTATTGGGCTTTTCAATCGAAAGTTTTTTTATATCATTTGTTATAAAAGAAATACGAAATAAAACCGAAAAGTTAATCTAGAAGAATCAATATTATTTAACCATTCTCTGATAAATTAGACAAATATTTTTATTGATATGAAAGATACAATAACAAATATGTTTGTGCTTCATTTTTTTTTCAGGTACTTCTGAAACATAAGTCATTAACATAATACCATTTTTCCAATGGAATTTCGGTGTTAGCTTTGGCATTTATACACGACGAGAACCAGAGTTGTTTTTAATTTTTAGTTTGATTAAAATTGTGTTTTGGGAGATTTTGACAACGCTTTGAACCAAATGGCGTTAAATCCAGTACAATAGGAAATCTTTGCATATGTCTTAAAGCCTGAAAACGCTTTCTATTAATACTATTGGTGACTTACAGTCCCATATTGTGTTATTCGCAAAACGGTAAGATAACGATATTAAAAACGGTAGTTAAAATTTAAAAGTTCGATAATTATTACACCGGTAACGTGGTATACGAGACACTATCAGCAGTTGGCTGCACTCATTCTTATACAGATTTAGGGCGCGTCAACTACTGATGATATCATCGATATTGCGCAATAGTTTGCAATATAAAAATTAACAATTAAAGATAAACGAGTCATTTTAACAACAAATTAATCCATTTTTTATACAAATAAGTAAAGTACTTACGTAAGAGATCCGGTATCCGGCGGGATTAAAGATGAACGTCGACGCTACCAATTGCGTACGGAATGGCTTCGGCTGGCGGCGGTAGACATGAGTCCTCCTCAGGCGTGGAGTCCGGTAATCCCTAGGTGACGGCAGATGTTTTACCTATGTAAGGTTTGACAGGAAGAAGGTATGAGGGTAGACAACAGAAGATAATTAGGGAAGGAACTACATAGATAAAACTACGATACGTTACCCGAGATAAAAAACGAGCACTTATCACTCCGACGATATTCGGTAAAAAGCCACGTTATTTCGCGAGAAGCGGAGAACTCTCCCCCCCTTGTCTAGTATAGTCCTAACCCTCCAGGGATAAGCGCACTACGCAAACTCACTACCATGACGTGCCGGAAGCTCCGCCTAGTCTATTTAAAAAGGTTCCCGCGTCTCGCGTATTTGAAAATTTGGCGGGAAAACTTCCGTACATTAAAAACTAAACTACTAACACTGTTTAAGTGGCAATGGCACGTAACAATTGCCTGCACAAGGGATATTTTTCTGGACCCTTTTGCAAGAATAGCTTGGTGTCTCCCCAGCTGTTTTTTTATTCCAAACCCCCTTTAGTCGCAGTCTTAATGCTGCTCTTAGTACTACTTCCTTCACATAGAGATCTAGTGGGGTGAACTCCAGAATTACTTCTAATGCTGCAGTGGGGATGGAACTCATGGCTCCTGTTTAGACTTGCTTGATACTGGGCCACCAAACTATTGTCCCATAGCATAGAATCGGTCTGATCACCGTAGTATAGAGCCAGAAGACAGCCTTCGGGGACAGCCACCATAGTCTGCTTATTGCCCGCCTGCATTGTCAGAACATTATGCTCGCTTTTGCTATATTTGTTTGTATGTGTGTAGACTAGTTTAGTTTGCTGTTAAACATTACTCCCAGATACTTGGTCGCAGCTGAAAGGTCTAAGGATGTCTCAAAAGGTGTTGACAACTTAGATACCTCAATTTTCTTTCTTTGTGAACAAAACTAACTCCGTTTAGGCTGAGTGGCACAAGTATAAATAGTTGTTTTATTAGGTCCGCCATTTGTCTTTGTACATGAATTGCAAGTAAGAAAATCACATGTCGTGAATTTACTTAAACAAGATTGCAAAGAAAATTTACTTTTATCACATTGGTAACTTGGCATTATAGTGGTCCCTATGTAGTATGTCCGTTGTTAAGTGCGTATTGCATTAGCTTCCTTGTGTGGTGTGCGTTGTCGTGTGGGTCTCAGAGATCTGTGCAATTCAGAAGTAGATGCTCTGGGGACCCCGTCACCCGCATATGCACGTGTCCGTGTCAGTTAATTGATCTCGGTGCTTGTATGTTGAATATGCTCCATGCCCAGTCATGAAATGTATAAATCCCCGGCTGGGTTGGAAGTTCTGTGTCTACAGTCTGCGTGCTGTGTCTGGAATTAGTATGTGAGTACGTCGCCCGTTCGTGCTAGTGTCTGTGTTGTCATTGGCTTTCTGTATGTTACGTCGTGTGCGTGATGGCGCTTCCGTAATTGCCTCCACCTTGGCGTACTCTCCTTTCGTAGGAAGTATGTAGCATCCCGTTGTTTTACTATTAAATCTAGTGGCATTATTCCTAGTGCTACGGCCAGTTCCTCTTGCGAGGTGGTACAGTAGGCCCCTGTCAACAGCAGCATGAGTCCCCATTGTGCCGAGTTCACGCGTTGTGGGGGCTTCACTAGATTCATCCTGGGATACCGCGCGTTTGCTTCATGAGTTATTATTTATGCCATCACGCTGTTCATGTAGAGTTTGACACAGTTAAGCGGGATTTTGTACTCGCGTTAGGCTAGACTGGCGATGCCTTGCCTTTTGTCTTTGCGCATGTCTTTTGTAAGTGATCTTCAAAGTTTTGTTTCTCGTCCAGGATAACCCCAAGATACTTAGTTTGGGGCAATCTTTTATCGCTCTCGTGTCGTAAGATGATTTGAGGGTACCTTGAGAGATTCCTCTTCATCATCATGTATGTGGTCTTGGACGCAGATATGAGCATTTTGTTGCTTCTACACCAGTTGTACATTCCCTCTACGGTGGTTGTAGCTTTTTGCTTGATCGCGACCCTTGTATTCCCCTCCACCATGACGAGTATATCGTCCACGTAGGCAACGACAGTTAAAACCTCTCTCATGGCTTAAAGGTCGTCCAACAGCCCATCCAGCAAAATGTCCTAGAATAGAAGGCCGCAGACAGATCTCTGCGGGAACCTTTGGTGGCAATTTTAGATATCGACTGTGTCATTGTAGTTTGTTGTTTGTTTGTTCGTTTATTGTTTGACACTATACCTAGGCCAAAGGCCTATCCTAGTAAATCGATGCATAAATTCTTGTTTACAAAATCATAAACAAGTTTACGATATATACAATTTTCCGATGTAGGTCGGTTTTGCTGATGGAAATTGTGCCGTTATCGGCGGGGGTGGTGGAGAATGTGTAGTGTAGTGTAATGTTGTGGGGGTGGGGATGATGGTGTAGAGGGTAATAGTTATAGAGAAGGATTTTGGAGGGGATTTGAGCTATTTTATTGTACGGAAGGTTTATTGATTAGGATTTCGTAAAGGAAATGGAGGAGATAGTTTGTTACTAGGAAATTTATACTGGGTAGTGGGGTAAAAGGATCTAGTGGGATTAAGTGTTTTAAGTGGGTTTGGTGGGGACGGAGTTGGGGCATAAGTATATTAGGTGGTGGGGGGGGGGGTTTCAGGAATATTTTGATTAGAGCAGAGACAATAAGGAGAGGGGATTAATTGGAAAAAATTAATTTCTGTCGGAATTTGCCGTGGCCTATCAGGAATTGAATCGTGGATCGGTTCGAGTAAGAGATATGGTCGGGAATGTCCGTAATTTTCAGGAAAATGTCGTATGTATGTTTGCCAGTGGTGTCGTTGTTCCATTGGTTTTGCCATGTGTATGATAGTGAATCATTTATTGGGTTTATTATGTTTGTCCTTGTCATTGTTTCGTATTCTGCGGGTAGAAGAATGCGGTCATGTAATTATATTGGTCTTTTGTTCATAAGTTGCGGATTTGGACTTTGGATTGGAGCAGGATGTTTAGAGGTTGTTGTTTCAGGATAGTGTATAATGCAGAAGAGGGGGAGATTCTGAATGCTCTTGTAGAAAATAATAGGAAAGGTTTTATAATTGGATTTAGGTTTCTGCGGGAATGGGGTGTTGTTAACGAGTGCCAGGAATCAATTGCATAGCTTAGGATAGGTATAATTATTTGTTGAAGGATTAATTTACGAGTGGGGCGAGTCAGTTCTGTGGATTTTGGTATATATATATATATATATATATATATATATATATATATATTACTCATATTTAGACCAGGGTAGAAAATTAAATAATCACATCAAATAATTTTAATCACCGTGTATAAGGAATTTCATTAAATAATACGCTTTATTAAAACCATAAAACATAAATAAACTCGGTTGTTTCAGTAAAATAAGAAATTTAAATTATTTATAAGACGCTTTATATCAAAAGAAGCAGTATTGAAAAGCTCTGCGTGTAATGTAATTATTTCTAAACAAAGAGAAATTACGTGCAAAATTTATCTTAATTAACTCTATTTAAGTAACCGGTAGTAAAACAAAGTGTACATATAATAATTAATATTTAAGTTGTATTCGCTAAAAATGAAAAGGATAGAAATCAATTTTAATTGGAGTTATTTAAACCGTTAATAACATATAATACCTATAGAAACTTGTAAAACCCAAGATTAAAATACCACGGAATAAAGCTCTGAGAATTAATATTATTTTGAACACCTGCGTAGTTTAAATATCACATTCGGCGAAAAGTTTGCAGATAATTAATGGTTCAAAGAATCTTGGGAAAACGTCGCATAATAGTTACAAAGAATCTTGGAGAAACCGGGGCTTAGTATTCACGAGAATGTGCGATACGGGTTTATTAAACCCAGATAACAGTCCGCGTGGACTGAAATAATCGATAATGAAGAGTGTCAAGTTGCACCAATACGAACAGGTTAGAAAAGGAAAGAGAAATGCGTCAAGCTAAGACACATATAGTAAAAGGCGTTATTTAAACAACGTCACGAGGGTCACAATTGGTTGAAAATAGAATGCAAATATCAGAGGTAGAAACAACAATTTCGGTACAAAATTAATTAGTTTTTCTCGGACAGGTTTGCGTGCTGTGGAAATTTTCTGAGATTTAAATGGGGCGAGTGAAAATTCGTAAAAATCGACGTGCGAGCGGCAGACTGGGCACATGGCATGAGAAATTCTTTAGAATTACCCGTTTTAGAGACTCGACCGACAGACAGGCTTTTTGCTATATATACCGAGATGAATATAAACAAGCTCTCTGAGACTTTTGACGATTCGATGCGTTAAAAGCTCGTACATACGCGACTTGATTGAAGATATTAAACCGTGCATTTTAGTTTGATTAAATAATTTAAAGTTTGCTAGTATAATTTAGTGATTCAACATAGCTTGTTATTTACGTGCTAAACATGAATGTACTTCAGTGCACTTAGATACAAGGTAATAAAATTTAGTTTCACTGTACCAATTAGCAAAATTTACAACGACAAATGTATACACAAAAGTAGGCAGTTTTGGTGTATATTGGTGACAGAAGCTCAGAAGCATGAATTTCTTTGCTATTTTGGGGGTGTTAATAATTAAATGGTTCAAATACGTGTCTGGATCCATGAAACAAGGGTCAGATAAACACAGATGAGTTCCGGAAAGGCCCAGAAACGACTTTGAATGGATGGTGATGGAGAAAATTTAAAAGCGTAGAGAATCAGAAGCCGTAAATATAGTCCTGTTGAATGGTGTGATTAACAAAGAAACGATACTTTGAAGCTACGAGGACAGTAACCTTCAGGTAAATTATACTATTTTGTTTGACATTTTGTGTGTATTGAATGACTTTATAATTGATTTACTTTAAATGGACATTAGTGAAATTGTTCTAACCATAAAAGTTTAATTTTAAGATGAAATTTGCTTGTTTAAGTAAAAGGGTATTTTGTTTTGATGTTCGGGAATATGATGAAAATTTGGGTATGTCTTTGAGCTCAATTAGACGAACCTGGTTAATTAACGTAAAGGGTGGTAGATGCTCCTTTATACTCAGACTCCGGTCTGCTTATATCGTTATATTAATTAGTAGGCATCCAACAAGGACTTTAATTCTGGATGCACATTAAAATGATAATAAATTTAATTTTGAAATTTTCCGATATTAAAAATTTATGCTGAAATTTAATTTGAAAATTTAATGTATTCTGAATATTGATGTAAATAGAGTTAACGTTGATGTTTGTGGTAGGAATGTGTTGTTTAATTTTTATGAATGAGGAGGTTTATAAAATTAGGTGAGCAGCCGAGGCGAAAAGCGTAGTACACGGATGATGGAGGTTTCACAGCATAATTTGGCGCCCAATTCGTGAGGCTCAATTTTATACAGGGTAACACAGCATAATTTGGCGACCCAAAAGTGAGGCTCGAATTCCAAATAAAATTTTGTTATTTTATTCCAGGAAACTGGCGATCTGAGAGAGAGTTTTGTGTGGGTATAAATTTAAGAGTATTTTAGAGTGTGTGTGAGTGATTGGAACGTATGCAGAGAAAGGAGTGGTTAAGGAGTCAAGGAGTGGAAATTGGAAGTGACGATAGTGCATTGTGTGAGAAAATTTCTAAAATGGAAGAAGCTGGAGGCAGTAGAGATCAGTCGAGGACGGAATCAGGGATCAAGGAAACGAGATGATATTGAGAATGTTAGAGAGGATGAGTGAAGAATCCAATAGAAAATTAGAACAGTTAAGCGATGAATCTAATAGAGCTAGGGAAGAAGCGAATAAGAAATTTGACCGAATGAATGAGACATTAACAGGAGTTAGGAAACCCTAAGTGAGAAAATATATAATAAGAATAAAGAAGTTTCAGAATTTAAAAATAGTCTTACCGTGAAAATGGGGGAAGTTGAAAATAGGGTTGATAAAAATGAGCGTGACATTACAGGTCTTCGACAGGAAATGGGACATTTAAGGTCCGAAGTACGCATTTTCTGTGAAGAAGAAATAAACGTAAAAATGACTGAAGTAACGGACTCATGTAGGGATCAGTTAGGCAGGGTAGAACGCGAAGTTAGTAGTATTAAATACAACATATCAAATTTAACGGGGGAAGGTCCCAGATTTTATACAGGTGGAGTATCATTGGACCAACACATGAAGTTTTATGGTGATAACAGGGTAAATCCACAAATTTTTATTAATAGTGTAAGAAATCTAGTGGGAAATTTATTTGACGAACAGACTAAACTAAATACGATAAAGGCTTTATTAAAGGACAACGCGGAAGCATGGTACAATTTAGTAGGACAGGACATAGACACGTATCAGGACTTTGAAGACAAATTTTTACAACATTACTGGAGTGATCACAAACAGGATCAGATTAGGGACGACTTGATTACAGGAAAATTTAAGGAGAGTTTGCAGGTTCTAGGGAGCAATATGCCATCCGCAAGTACAGTGTGGCCAAACAACTGAATCCACCATTGACGGACAGACAGATTATCAAGTACCTATCACGACATTTTGAACAGGAAATTAGACAACACGTGGCCTTACAAAACATCACAGAACGGGAGACATTTTTAGAGTATTTGCAGAGATATGACGATGTATGTGTAGGACGGACAAGAGAGATACGAGAACGAAACGTTAACACAGTTAGGTTTTACAACAGGACACCGAATTATCCGAGACGGCCTGACTACAACAGAAATTTTCGACCGAATTGGGAACGACGAGGACAGGAATACAGAAGTAATAGTGCGACTAGGGGACCGACGCCAAGACCTAGTTACACGCGACAGAACAGTTTACCGGAAGTAAACAGGACTGTTACCAGCACGCCGAATAGAGACAGGGACACGGATATTGACACGAGGAGGACGTACGCACAGGTTGTAGAAGGACAACCAGGACCAAGCACGGAAAACAGGATGAGACAGGATTTTTAGAACGTGACAGACCACTAGATTTCTGTGTAAATGTATACGAACATCCACGTGAATTTTTCAAAATTGAGGAGGAAGTAGAGCCAGAAACTGTAGAAAAATTATGTTTGCCAATTATTAATTTAGAAATTTTGAAAATAATGTAGAAGTATTACTTGATACAGGGGCAGAGGCGAGTTTAATATCGGAGGAATTCGTCAGCAAAATTAGGTATAAGGTTTGTGATAGAATTATGCCTATAAAGCGTAGTCATTTAGTAGTTCCAAATAAAAAGAAGTTTGCTGTAGTAAATAGTGTTGTGGTGCTTAGGATAGATATAGGAGATTTAAGCTGTGAACAGGAGTTTGTAATTGTACCTGGACTGAAGTTTCAGAGCATTTTAGGTGTTGACTGTATGATGAAGTTAGGGTTTTGATAGATATGGAAAGGAAGGTAGTAAGGATTAAGGATAGGGTAGTGCCATGGAAGGGCAGTTATGAAGTCACAGAGGATGACACGGGGTTTAGTATTAATGTAGTAGAGGTAGAGGATGATGAAGTTAAACAGATCAACACAATAAGATGTCCAGAGGAGAGGATAGTAGAGGTTCAAGCTTTAATACAAATACATGCAGAAGTAGTGGGGTAGAAGCAGCATATCGGAGCAGGTGAAGGCAGAATTATTTTTGACGAGGTTAATTGGCAAGTTTGTTTTTAATAAAGTAGATTTAAGGAATTCATTCTGGCGGATTCCATTACACAAAAATTCTAGAAGGTACATAGGATTTTCCATAGAGGGAAAAATCGATAATTGTAAAGTAGTATCGTTTGGTTTGTCGGCAGAAAGAAAAAAAATAGTAAATGAGAAACAGACAAGTGTAGGGATTAAAGAAGAAGCAATATTTAAGAGTCAGGATAATAGGGATGATAAGTTTATTGTATGTGAGATAATAGGGATGATAAGTATAGATATAGAAGGGGGAGAAATAGGGATGAAAAGTATTAGGATGGTAAGAAGAAAGACTTGGAGGGTCAAGAAGAGAGTTAGATTTAAATAGGATAGGGATAGAATAGGTGTAGATAGAAGAGTAGAAGTAAGTGTTTAGGGAAAATAAAGCTAAGTATAGGATAAATATGGGAGATAATTAGAAATAGGTTTAGGATGAGAATAAAGAGTAAATGTAGGAAGAAAATAAGATAGGTTAAGTATAGATATTTCATATAAGATTAGTGGAGAGTTAGGAATAGAGTAAGAGTAGGATAGGTATATAGGATTAGGTAGGGGGAAGTGAAGTATAGTGAAGATTAGTTAAAAGTTAGGAATAGGATAGGTAGATAGGATGTATATAGGATTAGATGGATAAGTAGGATGAAGTTAGGGATAATTTCAGTTTATAAAATTAAGTGAGAGTTAGGAATAGGATAGGGATATAGGATAGGTGTAAATATTTTTTTGATTGGAAACAAAGTAGGTAAGTTAGATAGATAAGGGTAGAGAGAGATAGGCAATTTTTTTTGTAATTTTTTTTTGTCTAAATGTTTTATATTTGAAGTCAAATAAGTGGGATTATTTGTATTCAAATAGGGGGAAAATACTCATATTTAGACCAGGGTAGAAAATTAAATAATCACATCAAATAATTTTAATCACCGTGTATAAGGAATTTCATTAAATAATACGCTTTATTAAAACCATAAAACATAAATAAACTCGGTTGTTTCAGTAAAATAAGAAATTTAAATTATTTATAAGACGCTTTATATCAAAAGAAGCAGTATTGAAAAGCTCTGCGTGTAATGTAATTATTTCTAAACAAAGAGAAATTACGTGCAAAATTTATCTTAATTAACTCTATTTAAGTAACCGGTAGTAAAACAAAGTGTACATATAATAATTAATATTTAAGTTGTATTCGCTAAAATGAAAAGGATAGAAATCAATTTTAATTGGAGTTAATTAAACCGTTAATAACATATAATACCTATAGAAACTTGTAAAACCCAAGATTAAAATACCACGGAATAAAGCTCTGAGAATTAATATTATTTTGAACACCTGCGTAGTTTAAATATCACATTCGGCGAAAAGTTTGCAGATAATTAATGGTTCAAAGAATCTTGGGGAAAACGTCGCATAATAGTTACAAAGAATCTTGGAGAAACCGGGCTTAGTATTCACGAGAATGTGCGATACGGGTTTATTAAACCCAGATAACAGTCCGCGTGGACTGAAATAATCGATAATGAAGAGTGTCAAGTTGCACCAATACGAACAGGTTAGAAAAGGAAAGAGAAAATGCGTCAAGCTAAGACACATATAGTAAAGGCGTGATTTAAACAACGTCACGAGGGTCACAATTGGTTGAAAATAGAATGCAAATATCAGAGGTAGAAACAACAATTTCGGTACAAAATTAATTAGTTTTTCTCGGACAGGTTTGCGTGCTGTGGAAATTTTCTGAGATTTAAATGGGGCGAGTGAAAATTCGTAAAATCGACGTGCGAGCGGCAGACTGGGCACATGGCATGAGAAATTCTTTAGAATTACCCGTTTTAGAGACTCGACCGACAGACAGGCTTTTGCTATATATACCGAGATGAATATAAACAAGCTCTCTGAGACTTTTGACGATTCGATGCGTTAAAAGCTCGTACATACGCGACTTGATTGAAGATATTAAACCGTGCATTTTAGTTTGATTAAATAATTTAAAGTTTGCTAGTATAATTTAGTGATTCAACATAGCTTGTTATTTACGTGCTAAACATGAATGTACTTCAGTGCACTTAGATACAAGGTAATAAAATTTAGTTTCACTGTACCAATTAGCAAAATTTACAACGACGAATGTATACACAAAAGTAGGCAGTTTTGGTGTATATTGGTGACAGAAGCTCAGAAGCATGAATTTCTTTGCTATTTTGGGGGTGTTAATAATTAAATGGTTCAAATACGTGTCTGGATCCATGAAACAAGGGTCAGATAAACACAGATGAGTTCCGGAAAGGCCCAGAAACGACTTTGAATGGATGGTGATGGAGAAAATTTAAAAGCGTAGAGAATCAGAAGCCGTAAATATAGTCCTGTTGAATGGTGTGATTAACAAAGAAACGATACTTTGAAGCTACGAGGACAGTAACCTTCAGGTAAATTATACTATTTTATTTGACATTTTTGTGTGTATTGAATGACTTTATAATTGATTTACTTTAAATGGACATTAGTGCAATTGTTCTAACCATAAAAGTTTAATTTTAAGATGAAATTTGCTTGTTTAAGTAAAAAGGGGTATTTTGTTTTGATGTTCGGGAATATGATGAAAATTTGGGTATGTCTTTGAGCTCAATTAGACGAACCTGGTTAATTAACGTAAAGGGTGGTAGATGCTCCTTTATACTCAGACTCCGGTCTGCTTATATTGTTATATTAATTAGTAGGCATCCAACAAGGACTTTAATTCTGGATGCACGTTAAAGTGATAATAAAATTAATCTTGAAATTCTTTTTAAAACTGAATTTTATGCTGAAATTTAATTTGAAAATTTAATGTATTCTGAATATTGATGTAAATAGAGTTAACGTTGATGTTTGTGGTAGGAATGTGTTGTTTAATTTTTATGAATGAGGAGGTTTATAAAATTAGGTGAGCAGCCGAGGCGAAAAGCGTAGTACACGGATGATGGAGGTTTCACAGCATAATTTGGCGCCCAATTTGTGAGGCTCGACTTTATACAGGGTAACACAGCAATATATATATATATATATATATATATATATTGCTGTGAAACCTCCACTATCCGGGTACTCCGCTTTTCGAATCGAGCCTCACAGATTGGGCGTCAAGAATGCTGTGAAACCTCTTGAATTACCTGGTCTGTTGATTTTCTTCTGTTAATCGCCTCGACTGCTCCTCTAGATAGCTTTCATCCTCATACATAAAAACAAACACATTCCTACCACAAACATCAACGTTAACTCTATTTACATCAATATTCAGAATACATTAAATTTTCAAATTAAATTTCAGCATAAAATTCAGTTTTAAAAGAATTTCAAGATTAATTTTATTATCACTTTAACGTGCATCCAGAATTAAAGTCCTTGTTGGATGCCTACTAATTAATATAACAATATAAGCAGACCGAGTCTGAGTATAAAGGAGCATCTACCACCTTTACGTTAATTAACCAGGTTCGTCTAATTGAGCTCAAAGACATACCCAAAGTTTCATCATATTCCCGAACATCAATACTAAATACCCTTTCTACTTAAACAAGCAAATTTCATCTTAAAATTAAAATTTTATGGTTAGTACAATTTCACTAATGTCCATTTAAAGTAAATCAATTATAAAGTTATTCAACACACACAAAATGTCAAACAAAATAGTATAATTTACCTGAAGGTTACTGTCCTCGAAGCTTCAATGTACATCGTCCCTTTAGTTAATCACACCATTCCAACAGGATTATATTTACGGCTTCTAATTCTCAACGCTTTTAAAATTTTCTCCATCACCATTTATTTAAAGTTGTTTCTGGGCTTTTCCGGAACTCATCTGTGTATATCTGACTCTTGTTTCGTGGATCCAGACACGTATTTTAACCATTTAATTATTAACACCCCCGAAAAATAGCAAAGAAATTCATGCGTCTTTCACCAATATACGCCAAAACTGCCTACTTTTGTGTATACATTTGTCGTTGTAAATTTTGCTAATTGGTACAGTGATGCTAAATTTTATTACCTTGTATCTAAGTGCACTGAAGTACATTCATGTTAGCACGTAAATAACAAACTATTTTGAATCACTAAAATATACGAGCAAACTTTAAATTATTTTATCAAACTAAAATGCACTGTTTAACATCTTCAATCAAGTCGCGGATGTAAGAGCTTTTAACGCATCGAATAGTCAAAAGTCTAAGAGACCGAAACTCATATTACCCCCTCTATATATAGCGAATAGCCGGCACGTCGGTCTGTTCCCCAAAACAGACAATTCTTAAGAATTTCTCATTCTATGTTCCCAGTCCGTCGCTCGCGCGTCGGTTTTACAATTTTCACTCGCCCCATTTAAATCGCAGAAATTCTCACACGGCACGCAAACATGTCCGAGAAAAACTAATTAATTTTGTACAGAAATTGTTGTTTCTACCTCTGATATTTGCATCCTATTTTCAACCAATTGTGACCCTCGTGACGTTGCTTAAATCACGCCTTTTACTATATGTGTCTTTGCTTGACGCATTTTCTCTTTCCTTTTCTAACCTGTTCGTATTGGTGCAAATTGATATTCTTTATTATCGATTATATTTTAGTCCATGTGGACTATCTGGGTTAAATAACCCCGTATCGCACATTCTCGTGAATATTAAGCCCCGGTTTCTCCAAGATTCTTTGTAAACATTAATTATCTACACAATTTTCGCCGTACGTGATATTTAAACTACGCAGGTGTTCAAAATAATATTAATTCTCAGAGCTTTTTAAATAAACCCTGTTTTGTATTTCGTGCTAAAGCATCTGACCGTTTCCAATATCCTTAGAATCGACATGTTTATCTAAACAAATTAAACTGAAATTGCCTTTTAAAATACGCAGGTGTGTTCAAACATCCTACTTCTAACTAACACTTCTAGGATTTGCTTTTTATTGGGTTTTTACAAGTTTTTATAGATATTATATGTTACTAACGGTTCAATTAACCGGTTACTTGAAATAGAGTTAATTAATATAAATTTTGCACGTAATTTCCATTTGTTTAGGAATAATTACATTACACGCAGAGCTTTTTAATACTGCTTCTTTTGATATAAAGCGTCTTGTACATGATTTAAATCTCTTATGTTTAATGAAACTAATAAATTTTTATGCTTCACGGTTTTAATAACGCGTATTATCTAATAAAATTCCTTATACACGGTGATTAAAATTATTTGATGTGATTATTTAATTTTTTACCCTGGTCTAAATATGAGTAATATATATATATATATATATATATATATATATATATATATATTGCTATGCTACTGGAATTATCGTGTCCCTTCGTTGGGCTGTTATATTATTTACTATGTACTCTAAATTATTCGCGCTCCATCATTTGGGCGACCATATTAATATTTCTATGTATAAACAAGATTGTAATTATCTCCTCCGACGTTGGGTCTTATTAATGTTGCTATAAATTCCTTCCAGAAACTTAACTGGATTTTATCTTGAACCAACCTTGTCAACCAATAACAAAATTCGATATGTTGCCGCCTTACTTGTTATCAATTTCCTATTCAACTCGTAGCTCCTCTTTGAACTATTTAAATTATCAAATCACTCTCTTATTAACTTTAGCTTATGACCTGGACTAGAATTTATTTGGAATTATAAAATTCAGGTAATTCGATTTTATATAATGAAACCAATATATTATGTACAGTTTTTGTAAATTATTTGAAATACACTTTTCAATTAGTTAATGTTGTAAATTTCATTTATTAAACATCATATTATATTTACTCAAAACCCAAAGTCACCAAAAAAACCTATTATCTTTATAAACGAAGTGTAGAACGTTCTAAACCTGTTATCATATCACGCACTTTATACGTATTCAAATCTTTTGTTGACTTTTTCACATTCATTTATATTAAGCAAATTCAATATTCAAAATAAAAAAATATATAGAAAAATAAAATGTCTTATAACTAAAAATCTGACCTGGTCTATTTTCTCTACATCGACGCTTCCATTTGAATAAAAATTATCTTCCTCCAATGTGGGATTATTACATGCCCATTCGAAATATACGCTTGAACCATTGCATTTAAATTATTGCCATCACCCTCTGGACTACCATTAACTTATGCACCCCAATTTATTGTCGTTTCATATCAGACTTATTACTTCTTATCAATCAATTTCCTCAAACTTAGAATTGTATTATTCTTCCCCCAGACTTAGAAATTGTAGTTTGTTTCCCCGGACATTGAAATCGTAGTCTATTTTCCCCGGACTTAGAAATTGTATTATTCTTCCCCCAGACTTAGAAATTGTATTATTCTTTCCCCAGACTTAGAAATCGTAGCTTGTTTCCCCACTTGACTTAGAAGTTGTAGTTTGTTTCCCCCCGGACATAGAAGCCGTTTAATCGGCAATTATAGTTTTCATCTTGACACTTATTTTATCTTTCACTTTTAAAATTATTACGTATCACTTTATTTCATAGCGGCGCACTTCGGCCTTTGTTGAGTTGCAAACTGACTTCGTTATCACTGTACCTGCTAATATATTATTCAGTTCCCACTCCGTCAGTGGGTATGGTCTACAACTCGTCGCCCACTTATAACCAATCAAATAATTACATTTAAAGCAGTTTCTGATGTAATTCTCTATGATTCCCAATAATTGTAACATGCTTGCAGCTGTCTTCGTTATCAACATGCGGTGTTTTGATAGATCTAATTGCTTTTCCATAAACAACTGATGCAATTCGACTTCTAATTTTAATATCTGCATGCTATTCACGCAATTCCCAATCTCCTCTCCTATCAAAAATGGTTGACTACTTGCACGCATTTACATTATGCTTCCCGAAGTTCTATTTCCATCTCCGTATTAATCTAATTGTTTGGAACTCTTTTGAATGCGTGTCTATTCACACCTTATTATCTCCACATACAAATTACGCGTGCTTCCACCGAAAAATATCACTACCTGCCCTACCCAAATCAACTAAAACTTTATCTTCAGGGTATTAAATATTTTCTTTCTACTTAATGCATGTCTTCCTGGTTTCTACGCTAACTATGCGTCTTCCTATGTGTATTTGCGTCGCTTAAAACTATTTATACTTTATATACAGGGTATTGACTGCTTACTATTTACAAACTACCTCCATTTCTCAATTCTTCACTAAATAAGTGCAGTTTTCTGCTGCCTATGGTAATTCCTCATTTCTAATCGACCTTTACTATAAAGTACACCCTTAAACAACCCCTTATCACAGCAATATATATATATATATATATATATATATATATATACAGTGCTTCCCAAAAGTAACGGATATATATTGTTTATTATCGGATTTAGAATTTTTTGTAAAATTCTAATTCTGCATAAAAAATACTGTTAATTGAGGTATCACAAGGGGTACATTGCTATTTAAAATTTTTAAGTAGGGGATGCTAGCGCTTAAGGGTTGAAGGGTTAAAAATTACATAATTAAATGACAATATAAAAATAAAAATCGACATGTCAGAGCTTTTTACTCAGAAAGTGTCAATAATCATTTAATCGAATATACCCGTTACTTTTGGGACGCACTGTATATATATATATATATATATATATATATATATATATATATTGTTTAGGATTGATTTTGTTTTGGATCGAAGATATAATAGGTGAACGTGGATTTTGAGTCGGGATTCTATTTGGATGTCAAGGTACTTGGTTGATTCGGAGAGGGTTAGGGGTGTATTAAATGAGTGGATTGTAGGGGCTCGTTGGAGGTGGCCTTTTATTAGTAGGATGTTTGATTTGGCTGGTGATAAGGATTGTTCATTCAGTAGGGACCAGGATTCAATATGTTGCATTAGAATGCGGGCGGTGTTTTCTAAGGATATTTGAGAGTTTCCGTGTATAAGGTAAGTAAGGTCGTCGGCATAGACAAATGTTGAGATGTTAAGGATGTCTAGGTCAAGGAGAGGATTTATGGAGAGGTTCCATAATGTAGGTGAGAGGACTGATCCTTGTGGACAGTTCTGGGATAGGGACTTTGTGACGGAGAAATAATTGGAGCTAAGGGTTGCAGTTCGTGAACGTAAATAGGATTTTAGAACTTGGTATATATTACGAGGAAAGTTGGATTTTTTAATTTGTGATAGGATATTCGGCCACCAGAAGCGATCAAAGGCAGCTTGGAAGTCAAGAGAAAAGACTATTACATATTTGGAGAGGGGTGGGGGTGTTTGAACAGTATGGTATCTTCGGCAGTGTGTCCGGGGCGGAAGTCATGTTGATTTTCAGAAAGGAAGGAGTTTTTGTTTATATGGGAGCTAATCTTTTGAATAAGGATGCGTTCTAGGATATTACTAATTGTCGGGAGCAGTGCTATTGGACGGTATGATTTAGGATCTTCTGGGGGTTTACCGGGTTTTAATATGAGAGTGATGGATGCTTTTTTAAGAACGTTTGGGAATGTACCTGATTTGAGGCATTTAAGGATAAGTTGGATCATGGAGTCTTTTATGATGGGCCAGGAGTTTTGGATAATAATACTGGTAATTTGGTCTGGTTCGGGAGCTTTTTTAGGATCGAGGTTTTTAACTACTAGGTCTAGTGAGTCTATGTCTAATTCATAGTCAGGTGTGTTATCTGGTGGTGTGTTAGCGTAGTTTATTATTCTTTGTTGTTCTTGTGTAGATACGTCTGGGATGGTGGAGGGGATGACTGTGTCTAGGAGGGTGGTTAAAGTATTTTGAAATGAGGGGTCAGTTTGGTTGGAGGGTGTAGATAGTATGTGGTTAGGAGGTGGTTTTAACAATTTTCGGTATGTCTGTCCAGGGTCGCTGTCGTGATCTTTGATTATGTCCATGTAGTGTTGTTTTTCGGTTGTCGTGATTAGAGTTTTATATTCGTTCCGTGCTGTTTTGTATTCTTGTGTGAGTATGTCTACGTTGTTGTAATGCCTACGTTTAGCGTTCTGTAGTTGGTGTCACATTTGGCCTAGTGCTTGTCTTTTAGTGTTTAGTTCAGATGTCCACCATGCGTTCGATCTTTGCGTATAGTATTTGTGCGGGATGGTGTCTTTGGCTGCGGTGTGAATATTTGTGATGATGGTGGTGGCGAGGAAGTTGGGGTCGGTCCTTTTGTATGTGTTGGAAGGGAAGCTAGGGGTAATTTTATTTAGGTTCGCTAGGAATTGGTACCAGTTGGCTTTCTGTGCATTGTAGGATGGGGGTTTTGAAGAAGGTTCGTGGTGGGAGATTTGGTAGTATTTTGAATGTTATAGCGAACTGGTTAATTTTGGGCAAAAAATGCAAGAGACATTTTTTGTTTAGAATGGAATAAGCTATTGGAAATAAATTTTTAAATGGCAAACAAATAATAAGACAAAAAGTGACATTGGAAATAAATTTTAGGGGTTGCGTTTTCCACCCCTTACAACGATGGGGTAAACCAAATAAATTACTGAGTAAGTGTATTTTTGATAGTAAAAAATGTCACCATAATTTCATTTTTGTAACTTTTTTAGTGTTTGTAAAAAAAATGAAAAACAAATTTTATGTACCCCTTTTAGGGGCTGTATCTTAACAAGGGATGCTCCAATGAAGTTTCTTTATATGAAAGGCTCTATTTCTTTTGCGATAAGGAATTACCCCCTGAAATGTTTTACACTTATTTTGTTACACCCTGTACACATGCACTAGCGCGCACAAGCACACAGCATATGTTCATATACATAGACCGGCAAAATGCAGGCAATATCTAGGTTTTATTATTATTTAAATTATGTGTATGAACGTTCGTTGCAATTGCAATGAGAGTGTGTTTAAAAATTCCGTCATGATACTTTATGCAATAAAATGGACTTTAAATAACAATATTTACATCAGAAAATTTTTTTAGAAAGTGCTGTGACAGAAAGGTGGAGAAACGTACGAAATGCTTTTATTAAAACCTTAAGAAAACAGACTAGTCGGGAAGCAACGAAAAAATACATAATCACGACAATCTTCTTTATCATCTTGCTATTTTAGCAAGCAGTTAGACTGATGAGTCATAACAAGGAAGTATAGACGATGAAGAAATTGATAACGGAACTCAAGAAATGGAAAATCATGAATTACGGCAAACAACAGAGATGCGACGAAAACGTAAGTTAGACATGAACTCTCAGAAAGCAAGCAGTCGTAAATCGTAACTAAACGAAGTATACAGAGCCCTACTAAAAGTACTAGAAGCATCAGAAGCCGCACCTCCTCCACAGCCAGATGAAAACGAATGCTTTTTATATCTTTGCTTTCATTAGTAAGACAATTTAATCATGATGAGAAATTACAATTATACGTGTAGGAGTGATCGAACTAGTGCAGAAAATAACAATGCAGTCTAAATTGCAACAGTCAATTCCATCTCCTTTGCCAAGGTATACAAACCGGCCTCCTTCATCACTAAATTATCCGTATCCATCTCAGCAACCCTCTTCCGCACTACATGCCCCCGACGGGGCATGACAGATATATGTTCTCCTCAGAATCATATCTGCCGATATGCCTCTTGAACGTCCTAGGGAAAATATATGAAAGATTACTAGCGAACAGGATGGTGGACCATAGAAATGTACACGGTATGAACATCTGCCAATACGGTTTTATAGAAGCGAAGTTGACTAAAGACGCTATCAATCACGTTTTTGAGTTCTCGAAAGTGTCCGACAGTAAATACGTCCTATGGTAATGATCGACATCGAAGGGGCATTTAACAACCTTTGGTGGCCGGTCTTGTTTCAGAGGCTGGAATCACTCAATGGCCTCGAACAACTGTATCATACGTTTTGAAATTACTGCCAAGACAGATACGTTACACTACAATGAGCACAGTCGATATCTAAAATCGAGACCAAAGGTTGCCCGCAGAGATCCGTCTGTGGACCTCTATTCTAGGTCATTTTGCTGGATGGGCTGTTGGACGACCTTCAAGCCATGAGAGAGGTTTTAACTGTAGTTACCTACACGGACGACATACTCGTCATGGTGGAGGTAAATAAAAGGGGCGCAATTGAGCAAAAAGCTACAACCACAGTAGAGGAAATGTACAACTGGTGTAGAAGCAACAAAATGCTCATCTCTGTGTTCAAGACCACATACATGGTGATGAAAATGAATCTCTCTAGGAACCCCCCAAATCATCTTTCGACACGATAGGGTTAAAAGATCGTCCCAAACTAAGTACTTTGGGGTTATCCTAGACGAGAAACAAAACTTTGAGAATCACTTAAAAAAGCCGTGCGCAAAGACTGTAGCATACTAAATTCTTCAAAAGGTAAATAGTATGTCTGCTCTACCTTATAGGCGGCAGAGCCTCGATAGATTACGAGGTGTTCCTGTTTGATGATTAAGCCCAGGGTAAAAAGGATGTTAAATGGCTTTGAGAGAAAAAGGTCCCTCTAAAGAGATCTTCCAGCCAGCTAAGCTTCTTCAACTTTGGGCAGAGCTATGAACTAGGGTCGTAGGATGGTATACGATAAAAAGAAAGAAATTTTATTGGACATCACCGTATCTTAATGAATGTTATAATACGAAACTATCCGAAGATCAGATACGTAAATCTTCGAAAGAAAAAAAACTTAAGACGAGCACCGTATAAAAAAATACTTACTTTTGACTCTGCTATCTGGAATGGGAACGACGATCTCGTACTATCCGAAAATTTAATCACATCTAAACATTTTTAGGCTAGGGCTACATTCGAGCCTAGTCACTTTATCACAAAAAAATAGATTATAAATCAAGGCCTTATATTTTCCTTCTTTCAATTACTAGCTCGATTTGAAATGATCATTTGGGCTTTACTTATAAAGTCTAAGTTATTATTTCATCTTATTAATTATATATATATATATATATATATATATATATATATATATATTGCCGTGGATCTCAGGTAGTCTTCTAGTCAACCATAAAATATTCGAAAAATATTTTATAAAATTTTCATATTCGAAAATAGAAAATTTTCCAAAAATTAAATTATACAAAAAAAATATTCTTACCCGTTTTTGACTCTTCCTCGGTTGAATGGCCTTCTTCAACTGCTTCCGGCTAGCTCATTTGGACCTCCTTTTGGATATCTATTCACAATCATATTCTATCATTCACGCACTCTCCCAATAAAACCATAAAATACACACATATACAATCTTTTATTTATTCCTATTTACAATTGCAATTTATTATTGTCCATATTTTATTCCATATTTATTCACGTTACACTTCAGTAACTCTTATTTTGTAATGTCCTTTATTTAATTTTAAAAACATCAAACACATAAAATGTACGCGGAGTAAATGGACCTTGAATAATACCTTCTCTAAAATTCCTTTATTATAATTTATTTATTTATTTTAATAATCTACGTTAACTGTGGAGTATGGTGAGCTCATAATAACCCAATTACTTTTTCATAATGTATGCCCCTCTACTGTGCATACTCTAAAAATACAAAAAAACCAAAGCCATGTACTCTTCACAAAATTTCACGTTCTGAGGGAACGTTTAAAAGCTTTCTAGACACCTTCAATTTCTAGTTGAATACCGTAATAAAGTTATTTACACAAATTCTGTTCAATACTCAAACAATTCACACTACCTTGAAAACACTCTCATATTCTACCCCAATATTTACAGTTTATAGAAATCACAGTTTTAAATCGTTACCTGGAATTTCTAGAAGATCTTCGTACTGTAGATGATGCCATGAAAATTTCTATCCAGCAGCAGGTCGTTTCTCGCAATTACTAGACGACTTCCATTTCAGTTGATCTACCAACGCTTTCTTCTCGGTGTAACCAAATTCCAAATTTCATTTCACAGTAATCTACGTTACTTAATGTACCCGACACGAGTTGATTAAAAATTATGAGTGGTACCCCAATTAAAATAATAATAATCTCGGCACATTAACCGCGTTTTAATTTAATTTAGAGGCTACCACTAAGCAATACTATTAAAATTTATTTGTCAATACTTACAACTCATGTTAACTTTTATACGTGCTTTTAGGACGATCGAAATAATAAAGCACGAAGTTAAAAGACAAGAGAAGACAAGAGAGCGAGCCCTAGTTCTCTAGCGTATTTATGTTTTTCGACTGTAACCTCTCCAGGCCCCCAGTTATCCGAAATCCTGCTCACAACACACATTCTCACAATTTTGCACTCAACCCCAATTTCAAATCTGCTAATTTCCGTACCTCATTATAAAATTTCAAAAAATCACGCTACACTATCCTCGTGTCTATATCAAGTCCAACTAACCTATCGAGCAATCGTAGATCCAATGAGGTTTCTTAAATCCCTCCTCTACTATTGTGGTCTCATGCTTATACGTTTTATACGTCTCAGTCTAGCCTTGCTTGAGTGGTTGAAAAATCGATATCCTTGTTTGTTCACTGTTTACACACGTGGACCTCTACGTGCGTTAACTAACCCCCTCATTAGCATTTCCCGTGAATATAAGCAACGGTTTATCCGACATTCTCTGTAACCATTTGTTATCTACACAATTTAAGCAGAACTTGACCTTTATAAAAAATACGCAGGTGTTCAATCGTAACATTTTAAATAACACTTCTCCGAGTTGGATATTCCACGTATTTTAACCCTTTTGATATATTTGTACTCTAGCAACGCGTCTCATCTTTGGTATTACCGGGTTTTTAACTTATAATCGTTCAATTAAATTCAAATTAATTAATAAATTAATGGCATTGGCTTCTACCATTTCATTTCTTTGCAAACCTACTTAAATTTCATTAATTATTTATAAAATTTCGTTAATACCAGACACTTAAAAATGAATTAACTAATATAATTTTCGAACGTAATTTCTGGTTGTTTTTTTATACAGGGTGTGCTGAAATTGCTTCGCTTATATTTATTTTTGATCTTTTAAAACCACTATGATATATATATATATATATATATATATATATACATTGTTTATATAAAGTTATCTGAATGGAGACTTTCAAAACAGTTTCTTTATTACGATTTAACATTAATTTATCAATATTCATGGGACATTTTTTGATTGCATACTTAACATTAATTCTCTATAAGAATATATGATTTTCATTTTTTATGTTACAGTTTAATCATGATACTTGAATAGGATCCTGTTTAGTTTACAAAAATCAAATTAAATGCTCAAAAATTTTTTTGTAGATTATAGAACTATATTTTTAATAGACATCTTTAATGGAATCAAAGGTCAAAAAATACTTATTGTCGGCATTAAGCTGTACTTCAGGTGTACTGTCAAAGTATGTTATACACTATAATTTGGCAAACAATTCTTATCGTATCACATGTTTAGTTATGCAAACATTTTAAAATAACTTTGTAACTTCAAAATTATCTTATAGAAATACCCTGAAAATAATAAGGTCATTTATGCATTATTCAAATACTAAATTTTACGTGTATCAGTTTAAATGATCATCAAACCTTCACAAAAGTTTCGAGTATTAACTTTAAATAAACATATACAGAATCTTCGAAAATTATTCGTACATCTTAAATGAATGTTCCTTGAAAAGAATATAGGTATGAAATGGAGGATGACTCACCGCTGGATATCTGCTTTGTGGCCGGATTTTTTCTTTTTTTTAAACATCTGCGTTCTTACTCTTGTAGTTGTGCGCAGCTGACGCAGGTGTCCGGACTTGACCTCCATACTATTCAATCATTTGTGGGGATTTCTACTCTTTTGCCTAGCAACAATTGAAACTGCGTCTAAAGCTCAACCAATTTCCAAAAGAATTTAATACGCATCTTTACTTTACTTCAGTCTCGTACTTGCCATACGGTTAACAATTGTTTAGTATAATACATAATTTTCATTACTTTAATACTTGAAACTTGAAACTAGAAACTCCAAAACTTTAAAAAGCTAAAATCTAAAACTTGATACTGACTACTTAATATTTGCAACGTTAAATCTTTAGTACGTTAAAACTTTGGAACGTTAACAACTTGCGCTGAAACGAAACGGGAAAAATGAATTTAAAGGTAAGTTTGTGAATTATTTACCTACCGTAGAAATGTATTTACAACTATCTTAGGTCGATGCTACAACTAAAAATGAATCCATGGTATCCGTTGACACCACCTTACTTTTCTCTGGGACTGCATGTTTTAACAAAAAACTTGCAGGCCCTCGATAACACTTGTATTCGGATTACATCCTGATATCAAAATGGAGCTTGACCACGAGGCAATGTTAATTATTCAAGCATGCGCCGGGAAAGGGAACATTGTATCAAGATACAAACAAATAGAAGAACACTTAAAGTTTACCTTGACTATTTTAATGTAGATGGGGCACTATGTATGAATTTGTAATATATGATTTCTATAGAAATTTAATATTTAATGAATAGGTGTATTGAACAAAAGCGTATATTTAAATAGCAGAAAATCGTATTTGTTACAAGACAAAAAGCTTAATGCAAGGCATCGCCAGTCTAGCCCAACGCGAGTACAAAATTTCGCTCAACTCATGGGGCAAACGCGTGGTATCCCAGAATGAATCTAGTGAAGCACCTACAACGCGTGAACTCGGCCCAAAATTGGACTCATGCTGCGGTTGACAGGGGCCTACCGTACCACCTCGCAAGAAACAGTGGCCGTAGCACTGGAAAAAATGCCACTAGATCTAATAGTAAAACAACGGGCTGCTACATACTTCCTACGGAAGGAGCAGCACGCCAAAGTGGATGAAATTACGGAAGCACCATTACGCACACGACGTAACATACAGAAAGCCATTATTGTCCACTGGCGGGACTCCAGAGCATCTACTGCTGAATTGCACGGATCTCTAGGACCCACACGACAACGCACACCACACAAGCAAGCGAATTCAAGACCCACTTAACAACGGACAAACTATGACCGACATACTGTGAGACGAAGACCTCTTTCCGCATCTAAATCAACTCACACGATACATGACAAAAACACTACACGAAAGACATAAAAGACAAAGACGCTGCCTAACTAACTAACTAACAAACAATCAAACAAATAAGCAACAAACACCAAAACAAAACAAAACTAATACACACAAAACACTCTGTCAACGTCGAACTACAAGCCTGAGCTATATTTTCAGATTTGAAAACAACGTCCGGTTTGCCGGACGGTTTATCTCATGCGGTAAACCGTGTCGCAACCGCATAATCGGAAAACGCTCTTAGCTTTGCTCGTTGCACGGCAATAATTGCAACCGAATTTGAGGTGTAACAAATTACGCCCGGTGTTACGAAATCATCGACGTTGCTGATAAAACGTAATAGTTGTTACTTTTAAGACTCGTACCGTTGATAAACTTGATCGGCAACTACTTATGTGAGTTCCTGGGGGGTCCCTACGCTTCCTCTATGATTCTTTCAGTTTTCAGTATCCTCAAAATATAGTGGCACCCTGAATCAGATCAAACAAGGTGACAGCTCATACTCTCGCTGAACCCCCGTCCACACATGAAGTTAAATTCAGAACACACCTAATGTATCGCTAAGTAAAAATACGTTTACCACTTTAAAGTGGAAGTGATCAGAAATGTGGCTTTTTCTCCTGATGATCCGTTGGATTCACGACTGATCACACACCCATGTAAATGATTACGGTAATGCTGTATTGATTTTAAATAGAAAAGTGGATTCACTTCGTAATTCTACCAGAGACGTGAACGACAATTTATTACACTTAACGGCAGTAACAGTAACACGTTTCTTAACAGAAACTAATGGTTGTAAAGCTTGCATTTAATGTTTGTGTACGGAACCAGAACCGCAGGTGTTTAATGTTAACTACCACCTGAGGATTCGTCTTAAGTAAGTTATTTACTTTGAAGATTTGATACGTTCACATTGACATTGTAAGCTATTACTTCGAGAAGACTATATTAAGTACAAAAAATTGGAATCAATAATTTTCTTTTAAATAGTCAGTTTGATAATAAAGTCGTCCTGCATTATGTCTTCAACCAAGGGACCTAACTTGAAGGAGTTGGGGGTTCCGGAGTGCAATGCAATTGAAGTTTTATACAAATTTTAATACTCTACTTATTTAGATTCATTCTCAAAGAAAGCTCGAAGCTACTCAAAGCAACGATATAGAAGTAAATTTGACCTTCAAGCTCTCTTCGCTGTAAATAATTCTCTCACCTAACGTTAATATCTATTTTTTAAATGGCTGACAGTAAGACTAACCCCATCTTGTTCTCCAACCTCTAGCTTCTTCAATAAGCTTTTAGAACGTTTCAGGGGTATGGATTGTAACAGTATTACGTAAAGTATTGGCCCAAAAGATTTTAGCCGGTAATCTACTATGAAATCCGGTGAAATACCCTGCTATAAATTCTATTTCTATAAAGTACTGAAAACCTTAACTGTAATAACAAACAAGGTTGCCGACTAACTCAGTCGGAAGACTGTGTTGAAGATGGTTCTGGAATGCTATCGTGTATGAAATATATCTTAATCGGGAAGTATCTGGGACGCTACTTAATCTCGAAATATGAGGATTTATAGGGGAGAATTCCATAAAAAATAACAGTAGGATACCAAAACTCAAAATCCGAAAAGTAATTCTGACAATAGTTTTACATGAGGTATTACGTTGATTTTCGAGATAAATTAAATAACCCTTTTCCCTTGTTAATTCATAAGCCCGCTTTACAATAATTTTGTTAAATCGATTCCGTTGCTATTCTTAAATCCTTCATCAACAGCTTCTACATTTTACGTATTTATAATAAATACGCTTTCTAATAATTCCTCAACTTAAATATAGTTGCTTTGAAACGACAAGTTTATGATGAAATTTAAATAGTCAATACCTTGTTTTAGGTATCCTTTAATTTGTTAAACATTCCGATAACGTATAATTGTTTTCTCTATTGTTGCAATGTACAGACTTGTCGAGCTAAGGTCGCGCACTATCCGATAAAACCGTTGTTTCCAGTTTCGCAATCGCGTCTTGATAACAATATGACTTGGAGCTCTGATTGTATAATTAAACGAATTTATGTTCACTTTCTTTTCAAAAATACTAAAAAGCACTCGTCAGAATACTTAGATTCTGCGTTCTGTTTTTCTTTATGGAAATTTTGCGCACGCCCTACAGCGTGATGAGTATTAATGGTTTTATCAACCTGTACTTGTCGACGTAAATAAATTAATATTTTTCGTAGTTATTCTAGCTTCCTGCGGGGGACACGATAGTTTTTGAATTGCCGCTCCTTGGGGTATAGAAGGCTGCACCCGTTACGTGATCTTAGGTCCATCTGGCCCGCTTTGGTTTTAGGGGCGAACGAGAAATCCAACATCTAGAGACATGGGTGAGTGTTCTGTTTTCCTGCTGGTGTCGAGACCTTGCCCACTTAAATTTTACTGTTTGGGGCTCATACAGGTCTGGAATTACTTTTTTGTACCAAAAAGGATTTATTGCCATGGGATTATGATATTACGCGTAACTTTAATTACTATCTATTAATGCGGGGATGGGTTATGAACTTGCTGGCATATTGGAAAACATTATTGCCATCGTGTTTGTAATTAATTATGGGTTATATGTTAACATTATCAGAATCTATGTGAGGTGTCATAATATTATGATTACTAAAAGAAATTGTGAAGTCTGGCATACAAATACTCTAGCTAGCAAATATTAATAAAAATGGTTTGTTCTCACTTACATAAACAGGGTGAATGACCATTGTGATGTTTCTCTTCCTTTTTGTGCCAATTAGAAAACCTTTGTTAATGTGTTTATTTTCTTTGTTTTTTTTTGTATTTAGGTATAACTGCAGGCGGGGATTTTTTACAGGTAGTATGGAACAGTTAATAATTTACTTTTATTTCAGACCTTAGTTAATTTTTGTACGTATTATATCCAGCTACTCACCGATTGAGCCCGCACGATTTTCTTTCTTCTTCCTTGTTTTTTTGACTACGTCGCTGCACGTAGCAGAGAAATAATGGAGTACACTAATACTGCTAAAACCGACCTAAAATAATCGAGTAACAAAAAAAACTAATATACGTATTTAAAAAGTGTTAGCTGAAGATAAGGTTTAAAAATCAAATGCTAAAGTACCTGAATATTAATCACATCTTTGGGTACTTACAACAAGGTTAAAATTATTACCTGTACATTATTTGTGAAAAGCACTAATATAGGAATATTACACAATTATGCTTTCACTACAAGTACATATAAATACTTTTCAACAAAAAAAGTAAAATATATCACAATTTACTTAGCTTAATGATAAACGTTTTGCGCGAACAAAATTACTTTCTATAACAAGAACTTGCTAAAGTACGTTTAAAAGTTCATACAATTAATTAAAAATATTCATTCATTTACAATTACTGTAGGTTATAGTTTCAGAAGTTTGATAATAAATAACTAATGAGCGATTTTTTACTGTCGATAACTTATAAACAACAAGCCATTATCTCTTAGACTTAATTTATTTTATCCAGATTCTACTAAGACTTTAAAAAGAAAATTAGATGTTCTGAATTAACATGCTTTTGGCCAACACAAAGTTGTCAATTTATGGGAATCTACTTACTCCTAAAGTTAAAAGTAACCAATTTTGCGGGGTACCATTCTGTACTCTATTGACTACATCAATGAGTTGGATACCTATTCTTCAAGGTTAACAGCACTCACTCAATTTGGATGTTACCCCTTTTGTTCTCTAAAAAAAAATTAGTTTCCCTCCATACATAATTTGAGATATCTTCGGCAGAATTCGGACAAACGAATTAAGAGTACAAATTGAAATTACTCCTCGTTTTTTCTCTATTTAACATATGTAATATTTATCTTATTGACACATTAACTTAAGCCAGATAAGGAAATTTTTATTTTTTAAATAAGCATTATTTTGCATGTGAAACTTCTTCGTTTCAAGATAATGAAATCATAGGCGCCAGTGTTATACATTATTAATCCAAACAAATAAGTCGTAAAACTACACTAATTTAGAATACAAAGTTATGATAATGATATTCTTTACCTTAAGAACAGCCACAATGAATTTGACAACTTTGAGTATGAACAATGTAAGATACATAACCCTCCCTTAGATCAAGAATACAAGTAATCTAAAAATTATATTTTTTAATGGTAATAACTCTAAACCTCTTAACAGCATTTACCAATACATAGACTATTAAAATGATATATGACTATAAACATTTCAAAGGAGTGTTGCAACTGGTATCGTCGCCAAAATTTTTAAAAGCTTGTGTACCTTCGAAAATAAATCTTCGTCTCATCAAGTGGTTCAATTGTATCCACTTCTGATTGCAGATGCCACTTTATTTTCCATAAGTAAAATTTTCTTCTACGGAGTCATATTCCATATACTTCTATAAAAAAAAACAAAATTGTTAATTTTGGATTAATCTCATTTTTGTTATACACAGGTTGAATCAAAATTCAATGTAAGTTTATGATTTTTATAACTAGAGCGAAGGCGTTTAGTGATGCCGTCTAAAAGTGGAATCATGATAGCAATCTTGTTATAAGTTCCAGGATCTTGTGTCTGTAGATTGTGAAGTTTCATTGTCAAGAGGCTATTTGTAGAGCGTCCAGTTCTTCGTGTAGTGTGCTGCTTTGAAAATCACTACAAATTTTGAATCGACGCTTGTGCGAATTACTTTCAAATTCTTCCAAAATAATCGACATATTGTGAAGTAACTACTAAACCGGGTGTAATATCTTACGGTGTGCATATTTAGGATAATACTGCTTCTCAGCAAAAAACTTACAACAAAATTATTGGATAATTATTTTTTTATAGATTCAATAATGAAATTTGTTACAGCAATGTACGCTATACGTATTATCAATAAATAAATTCATTGTTTTAATGTAGCTTTTATAAATTTTATAAACAAGTTTGTTAACACAATGTACGGTATTCTTACTTAAATCATTCCATTAATTAGCTTAACGAACTTAATTAAAGAACTTTTTGCGGCAATGTACGGTAAACGTTTTATTAATAAATAAATTCATTAGTTTAATGTACGCCTTTATAAATTTGATAAAGAATCTTATTAACACAATGTACGGTATTCTTAATATTAGTAAATACGTTACATTAACGCAACCCGAGCTCTAATAAAGAAGCTTCTTACGGCAATGGACTGTATACGATTTATTAATAAATGAATGTATTTGTTAAACAATGTACGGTATCCTTATTAAGTCATTCCATTAGGTCAATGAGATTCTATACATTTAATTAATAATTTCATTAACCTAACGAGCTGTTGTAAATTTAATAAAAACTTTTTGCGGCAATGTATCGTAAACCTTTTATTCGTATAAGTTAATGTGCGCTTTTATAAATTTTACAAACAAGTTTATTAACACAAGGTACGGTATTTTTATTATTGGTAAATACATAATTGGATTGGCTCAATTCCAGCTTTTATAAATTTAATAAAGAAATTTATTGCGGCAATGTAGGGTAAGCACTTTATCAATAAATAGATTCATTTGCTAACATAATGCACGGTATCTTTACTAATAATAAATCATTCCATCCACTGATTCAATAAGATTCTATAAATTTAATAATGGATTTTGTACGGCAATGTACAGTAAACGTTTTATTAATAATTGATTTACTAATTTCACGTGCGCTTTTATAAATTTTATAAACCAGTAGCTAACTAACAAAGTATAGTAATCCCATTAGTAGTAAATAAATCTATTAGCCCAATCTGTGCTTTTATAACAATAACAACAAAATTACTGCAACAGTTTACGACATACGTATTATTGACAAATAAATTAATTGATTTATAGTATCCCCCGCCCTCTTTCTTTTAAATTTTATTAACAGATTTGTTAACACAAATACAGTATCTTCACCATTAGTATATCAATCCATTAGCTTAGTGAGCTGCTGTAGATTTAATAAAGGAATTTTTGCGGCAATGTACGGTAAACGTTTTATTAATAAACAAATTCCTTAGTTTAATGCGGCCCTGCACGGTATACGATTTACTAAAAAATTAATTTATTTATTAACGCAATGTAAGATATCCTTACTATTAGTAAACCTTTCCATTAGTTCAACGGATTCTATAAATTTAATAAAGAAATTTTTTTAGTAATGTACGACAAACGTTTTATTAATAAATAAATTTGTTAGTTTAATGTGTGCTTTCATATATTTTACAAAGAAGCTTATTGACGCAATGTAAGGTATTTTTAGTATTAGTAAATGCATAATACCACTAGGTCAGCACGTGCTTATATAAATTTATTAAAGAAATTTCTTTTGGAAATGTACGGTATACACTTTATTAATAAACAGATACATTTGTTAACGCAATATAGGGTATCATTACTATTAGTAAATTATTTCATTGGCTCAATGAGATTCTATAAGTTTAATAAGAAATGTTTGCAGCAATGTACGGTAAATATTTTATTAATAAATAAACTCTTTAGTTTAATGTGCACTTTTATAGATTTTATAAAGAAATTTATTAACACAATGCCCGATATTCTTATTATTAGTAAATACATAGTTCTATTAGCTCATTCCGATTTTGTATAAATTTAATAAAGAAACTTCTTACGGCAATGTACAATATACGATTTATTAATAAATAAATTTTTTGATTTAATGTACCTTTTATAAATTTTATAAACAAGTTTGTTAATACAATGTATGGTATTCTTACTTAAATCATTCCATTAGTTAGCTTAACCAACTTCTATAAATATATTAAAGAATTGTTGCGGCAATGTACGGTAAACGTTTTATTAAGAAATAAATTCGTTAGTTTGATGTAAGCTTTTTTAAATTTAATAAGAAGCTTATTAACACAATGTACGGTATTCTTAATATAAGTAAATTCATTACATTAACTCAACCCGAGCTCTAATAAAGAAGTTTTTACGGCAATGAACGGTATACGTTTTATTAATAAATAAATGTATTTGTTAAACAATGTACGGTATCTCTTACTAAGTCATTCCATTAGTTCAATGAGATTCTATAAATTTAATACATAATTCCATTAACCCAACGAACTGTCGTAAATTTAATAAAAAATGTTTGCGGCAATGTATGGTAAACGCGTTATTAGTATATTAATTCCTTAGTTAATGCGCTTTTTTATAAATTTTACAAAGAAGTTTATTAACACAAGGTACGGTATTTTTATTATTGGTAAATACATAATTGGATTAGCTCAATTCCAGCTTTTATAAATTTAATAAAGAAATTTATTGCGGCAATGTACGGTAAGCACTTTATCAATAAATAGATTCATTTGCTAACATAATGCACGGTATCCTTACTATTAATAAATCATTCCATCCACTGATTCAATAAGATTCTATAAATATAATAAAGGGTTTTGTAGGGCAATGTACAGCAAACGTTTTATTAATAATTGATTTACTAATTTTACGTGCGCTTTTATAAATTTTATAAACCAGTAGCTTACTAACAAAGTATAGTAATCCCATTAGTAGTAAATAAATCTATTAGCCCAATCTGTGCTTTTATAACAATAACAAAAAAATTACTGCAACAGTTTACGACATACGTATTATTGACAAATAAATTAATTGATTTATAGTATCCCCGCCCTCTTTCTTTTTAATTTTATTAACAGATTTGTTAACACAAATACAGTATCTTCACCATTAGTAAATCAATCCATTAGCTCAGTGAGCTGCTATAGATTTAATAAAGAAATTTTTGCGGCAATGTACGCTAAACGTTTTATTGATAAATAAATTCGTTAGTTTAATTCGGCAGTGCACGGTATACGATTTACTAAAAAATTAATTTATTTGTTAACTCATTGTAAAGTATCCTAACTATTAGTAAACCTTTCCATTGGTTCAACGGATTCTATAAATTTAATAAAGAAATTTTTGCAGTAATGTACGGCAAACATTTTATTAATAAATAAATTTGTTAGTTTAATGTGTGCTTTTATATACAGGGTGGCGCAATAGAACGTGCATATTGCATCATCTTTTTTTGCGGGGTAGAAGGGGCGTGGGCGGGGAGTCCGATATCGTTGGATAGCGCGGTTCATAAAGTTTTAGTCACTATGAGTAACTTCGACGGGAAGCGTCGCACATTTTGCGTGCGCGCATTTTACGAAAACTCTCGTTCGTACGTAGTTGTCAGGCGACTATTTTGTTCTGAGTATGGTGTACGGCAAATTAGGGAGGCTCCGAGTGCTAATTTAATTAAAATCTGGATAAAGCGTTTTGAAGAGACTGGATCGACGTTTAAACCACACGCGAAAGGTCGTCCACGCACATCTAGGACCGAAGACAATATTGAGAGTGTTAAGCAGTCGGTACGAGAAGATCCACAAATGTCTACTCGCAAGAGATCGTCTGTCCTAAACATATCGCGACGAAGTTTGCAACGAATTTTAAACTTGGATCTTAAATTGCATCCATACAAGCTGCAATTAACCCAAGAATTGAAAGACTCTGACTTCATAGCACGGCTCACATTTGCTAATGAAATGCTCAATCGGTTTTCAAATTTTGAAAACATCCTTTTCTCTGATGAGGCACATTTTCATATGAATGGGTTCGTAAACCGCCAAAATTGTCGTTATTGGAATAGTGAAAATCCCAGACTCAAACATCAAAACCGTTACATAGCCCTAAAGTGACAGTTTGGGCCGCAATCTCTGCCAAAGGAATAATTGGTCCTTATTTTTGAAAACGCACGGGGCAAAACATCACTGTTAATACCGAACGCTATGTTGCGATGTTGGAAGGTTTTTTGGCCCCAGAACTTGAAAATTCAAGAATAAAGAACTCTAGGACTTGGTTCCAACAAGACGGAGCTACCAGTCACACATCAAATGACTCCATGGCGGTTGTGAAGCAGATGTTCCCTGGCAAACTGATTTCGAAAAGAGGTGATATCCCATGGCCTCCGCGCAGTCCAGACTTGACGCCTCCTGACTTTTTTTTGTGGGGATACCTTAAACACAAAGTCTACACCAATAATCCAAGAAACATCAGCCAGCTCAAGGAGAATATTCGTGATGAAATGGCAGCAATCACACCAGCACTACTTAAGAAAGTTTTCGCTAATTTCAGTTTGCGGTTAGAGGAGTGCCAACGTAGAGAGGGTCATCATTTAGATGATGTTATTTTTAAAAAATAAACTTCAGTTATCACTTAATAATTGCTTAGTTTTATTTTAATTATACCTTTTGTATTTATTTTTTAATAATTATTTTTAAAATGCACGTTCTATTGCGCCACCCTGTATTTTATAAAGAAGCTTATTGACGCAATGTACGGTATTCTTAGTATTAGTAAACGCATAATACCACTAGGTCAACCCGAGCTTGTATAAATTTATTAAAGGAATTCCTTTTGGAAATGTACGGTATACACTTTATTAATAAACAGATACATTTGTTAACACAATATAGGGTATCATTACTGTTAGTAAATTATTCCATTGGTTCAATGAGATTTTATAAGTTTAATAAGAAATGTTTGCAGCAATGTACGGTTAATATTTTATTAATAAATAAATTCTTTAGTTTAATGCGCACTTTTATAGATTTTATACAGAAGTTTATTAACACAATGCGCGATTCTCTTATTATTAGTAAATACATAATTCTATTAGCTCATCCCGATCTTGTATAAATTTAATAAAGAAATTTCTTACGACAATATACGGTATACGATTTGTTAATAAATAGATTCACTTGTTAACACAATGTACGGAATCCTTACTATCAATAAATCTTTCCATTGGTTCAACGTATTCTATACATGTAATAACGAAATTTTTGCGGCAATGTACGGTGAACGTTTTATTAATTTAATGTGCGTCTTCAAAAATTTTATAAAAGAAGTTTATTGACATAATGTACGGTATGCTTAGTATTATTAAATACGTACTACCATTAGCTCAATCCGAGCTTTTATAACTTTATTAAACAAATTCCTTTTCGAAATGTATGATATACATTTAATTAGTAAATAGATATATTTGTTAACACAATATACGGTATCTCCACCATTAATAAATTTTTCTAGTGGCTCAATAATATGCTATAAGTTTAATAAAGAAATTTTTGCGGCAATGTACAGAAAACACTTTATCAATACAAAATTCTTTAGTTTAATATGCACTGTTATAAACTTCATAGAGAAGTTCATTAACCTAATGTACGGTATTTTTTGATTAGTAAATACCTAACTCCATTAGCAGAACTCGAGTTTTTATAAATTTATTAAAAAAATTTTCTACCGCAATGTATGGTATACGCATTATAATTTCATGTGTTTACTCAATGTACGTTATCTTTACTCTTAACGAATCAATCTGTTGGCTCAATGAGATTGTATAAATTAATAAGGAAATTTTTGCGGCAATATACGGTAAGCGTTTTATTAATAAATAAATTTGTTGGTTTAATGTGCGCTTTCATAAATTTTACAAAGAGATTCATTAACATAGTATTAGTAAATATTAGTAAATATATAATCCCATCGGTTTAACCCAAGCTTTTATAAATTTAATAAAGATATTTCCTACGGCAATGTACAGTATACGTTTTATTAATAAACAAATTCATTTATTAACACAATGTACAGTATCCTTACTTTTAGTAAATCATTGTGTTGTCTCAACGAAATTCTATATATTTAATAAAGAGATTTTTACGGCAATTCACGGTAAACATTTTATTAATAAATAAATTCTTTCGTTTAATTTACGCTTTTATAAATTTTATAAAGCAGTTTATTAACATAATGTACAGTAGGCTTATTATTAGTAAAATTCAATCTGAACTTTGATAACTTTAATAAATGATTTTTTTACGACAATGTACGGTAAATGTTTCATTAATAAATAAATTCCTTACTTTAATGTACGGCATTGTAAATTTTATGAACAAATTTGTAAACACAATGTACGGTATCTTTACAAATAGTAAATCATTCAATTAATCTAATACGGTTTTATAAACTTATTAAAGCATTTTTGCGACTATGTACGATCAAAATTTATTAATAAATATATTCATTAATATAATGTACCCAATTGTAAATTTTATAAACAAGTTTGTTAACGCAATGTACGGTTTTCTTACTACTAGTAAATCATTACATTAACTTAATGAGTTTCTGTAAATTAATTAAAGGAATTTTTGCGGCAATGTACGGTAAACGTTCTATTAATAAATAAATTAATTAGTTTAATGAACTTTTATATAAATTCCATAAACAAGTTTATTAACTCAATGCACAGTATTCTTATTATTAGTAATTATACTCCATTAACTCAACCCTCGCTCTAATAAAGAAATTTTTACGGCAATGCACAGTATACGTTATATTAATAAATAAATTTACTTGTTAAACAATCTACGGTATTTTTACTATTAGTAATTCATTACATTAGTACAATGAGCTTCCATAAATTTAATAAAGAAATGTTGTACTGCAATGTACCCTAAACGTTTTATTAATAAATAAATTCATTCAAGTTTATATGCTTTTATAAATTTTATGAAGAAGTTTATTAACACAATGTAGGGTTTCTTATCATTAGTAAATAATTTCATTAGCTCAACCTGGGATTTTATAGATTTAATAAAGAGATTCCTCACGCTAGTACAAAGGATATGTTTTATTAATAAATAAATTCCTGCGGTTCATGTATCGCTTTTATAAATTTAATAAACAAATTTTTTAACACAATGCACATTATCCTTAGAATTAGTAAATAATTCTATTAGCACAATGAGCTGCCGTAAGTTTAATAAAGAAATTTTGCGGCAATGCACAGTAAACGTTTTATTAACCAATAAATTCATTAGTTTAATATACGTTTATATAAATTTTAGAAAGTAGTTTAACACAAAGCACGGTATTCTTATTATTAGTAAATACATAATTCCATTAGCTCAACCCAAGCCTTTATAAATTAAATAAATAGATTTTGCACGGCAATGTACGCTATACATTTTATTAATAAAGAAATAAATTTGTTAATATACGCTTTTATAAATTTTATGAACACATTTGTTAACACAATGTACGGAATTTCTTATAATTAGCAAATAATTTTATTAACAGAATGTGAACTTTTATAAATTTATTAAACAGTTTATTACGGCAATGTATCGTATACGTGTTATTAATAAGTAAATTCCTTGATTTAAAGTACGCTTTTATAAACGAATTTGGTAACACAATGTACGGTATCCTTACTATTAGTAAATTATTTCAATAGCACAATGATTTTCTATAAATTTAACAAAAAAAATTATTGCAAAAATGTACGTTAAACATTTTATTAATAATTCCGTAGTTCAATGTGTACGTTTTTATAAATTTCATAAAGAAATTTAACACAATGTATGGTTTTCTTATTATTACTAAATACATAATTCCATTGCTCAACCCGAGCTTTAATACATTTAATAAAAAAATTTCTTACGGCAATATACGATATACGTATAAATAAATACATTCATTTTTAAACAATGTACGGTATCCTTAGTAGTAGTAAATCATTCCATTGGCTCAATAAGACTTTAGAAATTTAATAAATAACTTTTTGCAGTAATGTATAGGAAACGTTTTGTTAACAAATATACTCACTAGTTTAATGTACTTTATTTTAATTTTATAAAGCAGTTTATTAACACAATGTACGGAATTCTTATTATTAGTAAATAATTCCATTAGTTTAACCTAAGCTTTTATAAATTTAATAAAGAAATTTCTTACGGTTATGTATGGTATGCGTTTTTCTAATAAATAAGTTCATTAGTTTGATGTGCGTCTTTTTAAAGTTTATAAACAAATTTGTCAACATAATTCACGGTATCCTAACTATTGGCATATCATAACATTAGCTTAATATGGATCTATAAATTTATTAAATAAATTTTTACCGCAAAGTACGGTATTAAATTATATTAGTAAATTAATTCATTAGTTTAATGTAGGCTTTTATAAATTTTATAAAAAGGTTTTAGTAATACAGACCGTTTCTTATTATTAGTAAATAATTTCATTAGTTTAACCTGAGTTTTTATAAATTTAATAAAGAATGTACGCTTTTATATATTTTATAAATGAATTTGTTAACCAAATGTACAGAATCTTACAATTAGTAAACAATTCCATTAGCACAATGAACTGCTGTAAAACCATAAAAGATTTATTGCGGCAATGTACAGTAACAGTTTTATTAATAAATAAATAGCTTAATTTACTGTACGCTTTTATAATTTTTATAAACAAATTTGTTAACACAATATACATTATCCTTGCTATTAGTAACTAATCTCATTAGCGCAATGAGCTGTTGTTAATTTAATAAAGAAAATTTTGCAGCAATGTACGGTAAACGTTTTACTAACATTTAACTTCATTACTTTAATGTACGTTTATATAAATTTCATAAAGAAGTTCGACACAATGTACGGTATTCTATTATTAGTAAATTAGTAAATTAGTAAATTAGTAAATTAGTAAATGCACAGTATACGATTTCTTAATAAAGAAATACATTTGTTAAACAATGTATAGTATGTTTACTATTAGTAAGTTTTTCCATTAGCTCAATAAATTTCTATAAATTTAATGAAGAATTTTTGCGGCAATGTACGGTAAAAGTTTCATTAATAAATTACATAGTATAAAGTCCGTTTTAATAAATTCTATAAATAAATTTCTTAAAACAGAAAATATACTTACTAATAGTAAATCATTTCATTAGCATAATGAGTTTTTATAAATTTATTAAAGAAATTTTTGCGGCAATGTACGGTAAACTTTTTATTACTAAATAAATTTATTAGCACTTTTATAAATTTTATAAAAATGTCTTAGCACAATATAGGGTATTCTTATTACTAGTAGGTACATTCCATTAACTCAACCCGAGATTTTATAAAATTTAATAAGGAAATCTCTTACGGCAATGTACGATAAGCGTATTATTAATAAATAAATTCATTAGTTTGATTTAAATAGTCAGCCGCAACCCTACATCCCTTCTCCTTCGCGTGTACTACCCGTTCCAAACAAGCCCTTCTATTTCACTTTGTATAAAAAGTGACTAATTTAAAAAAAAAGCGCATACATTTGGTAAGCTTTACTAAAGCTACTATGTTTTCTAATTAAAACATGTATTGCGATAGTCTGCATTAATAAAAGTAAAATTTATAATGTATACACTTTGTAATGCATTGTACTTGATGATTAGTTGTGGGCAACCAAGTCTACCTCAGTTGTATAAAAGTTAATTGAACAAAAACTGTTTGTTGAGCAACAATGTGTGCGAACTGTAAGGTTAAGGTTTCGTGAATGTAGTCAATATATACGACGTAGATCGCTAGAATATACTAAAGTTTAGAAGTTTGTGCTAAAAACGCTTCTTGCGAACTTGATATGGTCAGAAATTTGTAAAGCAGTGGTTCTCGTAAAAGACTCCGTTGCTGTAGTTGCTACATTTAAGGCTCGCTTGTACTCAACTTTTTCAAATTAAGGTTAAGCCGTATATTGACTTCGTATAGGCGCAACCTACCGTTGCGCTGTAGTTCTGTATTGCTCACAGAGGTTCGGTAACTACAAAAAATAATACTAAGAGAATAAACTAGGCTAACTTCGTATAGAAGAGCTTCTTGACAATATGGTTGTAAAGAAATAGTTAAAGCGTTCTTCTTTTATGGCTAATTAAAGTCCATCTTAGAAATTGTTTTAGACAGTATGAAATTTTTACAACACTTGCTATTAAATGTTGCTGTGTTGATTGTAGTAAAGATGCATGCCAAATTATTGTAATTAATCCTTATTACTTTCATCCGGAAAAATGTTGGGTAAATTATTTTTTTGCTTATTTATCAAGTGCATGTTCAAATAATGTTTGGTTATTTTACTGATAGATGGTAATAGAAACTGCTACAAACAAAATTGCTAAATTACGAAGGATAATAGTAGAAAATCTAAATATCTAAGAAGTGAAGGTGTAACATTCTTTTCAAATGTTTGTAATCATATTTCATTGTAATAGTTTCTGTATTGGTAAATCTCACCAATGGGTTTAGGGTTATTTCCTTTAAGAAATAGAATATTTAGGTTATATGTATTATATGTATTATTGATCTAAGAGAGGATTATTTTTGTATCCTACATTGTTCATACTCAAACGATATAAAATTCAAAGGTTTATAATGATAGCATAGTTACTTGTACTCTAAATTTTTACGGTTTTATTATTCATTTGTTTTGATTAATAAGGTATAACGTTGACGCCTATGACATCATAGTTTTGGATCAATAAAAATTTACACGCAAAATCATGCTGAGGCAGAAAATAAAAAGATTCAATTTAATGCATCATCTTAATTCAGCTGTCCAAATTTTATTGAAAAAAACCTCGTCGTTTTTTGGAGAGAAAACTTTTTGATTGAATATTTCGTTGTTACCATCAAAACTGATAACATGCAAAACATGAGTAGGTACAGTTAATCGTTGATAACAAAGTATCGAACTGATTAATGTGATTAGTCAATAAAGTTCGGAATAATATCCTACTAAGTTGGTTACTTTTAATTTTAGAAGAACTGCTCCTTTGATTGAAACTTCATGTTGGCATAAGGCATGTTAAGTAATAACAGTCAACTGTTTAGAGAAGTCCCAAAAGTCTTGTAGGTTTTGGTTAGTACGAATTGAGTCCAAAGTATTATTCCTTTTAGTTATTTCTGGAGGTATCTTTAGTCGAAAATCACTCCAGATATTTATGATTAAACTTCTGAAACTATAACTTACAGCAACTTTGAATGAATAAACATTTTCTTATTTTAGCTGTCTGAACTTATAAACGATCTTCAGTACGTTCTTGTCGTTAGTTTAAGAATTTAGAAAGTAATTTTGTTTGCCGAAAACGTTTTCTATTAAGCTAAGTAATTTTTGATATATTTGTTCTTTTGTGTTTAAAAATATATATATTTACTTGTAACAAAAACAAGTCCCTGTAATAGTCCTATACCGGTGTTTTTTAAAATTAATGTAAAGGTAATTGTTCCAGCCTTATTGTAATACAATATATTGCAATTAATAATCAGGCAATTTAACATTTGATTTTGGATACCTCCTTTTTAGCTATCAGGTTTTAAATATGTACATTAGTGTTTTCATTGTTAACGTTTATTTTAGGTTGATGTTAGTATTAGTGTACTCTGTTATTCTTCGTGAAAATTTTTAGCCAGAATCACTTTCCTAATCTCCGATTATTCGTTTTTTTTTTGATAGTTACCCGGTGGAGTGAATAGATTTTATAGCCGAAGTGTGGGACTCTCCTTGCGGCATACCCACTAAAAGCAACTCCCCTGGCGGGTGCGTCTGCCAAACGGCTCCGCTGCACTGCAGCCTAAAAGGCTTATTGTGCTGACCCTGGTTAAGTATTATACCCAATCTGCAAAGCCTGCACCCCGAATTACAAAATACAGGTCCCTTGATGAGAGGGTATCGACTTCCTTCGGGTCTAACTTTAGTCGTCCGAATAGGCGCTGTTTCGTTTTACCCAGCGCCTCTAGATTGTGTCGGTGTGGAAGTCTCTGAACGAGGTCTTTTACTGCCCTCGCTCTCCTTCTGCACCGACACCTTCTTTGTGGACGCGTGTGACTCCGTCCAAGTGCCAGCTTCGACTTTCTGGGTTCCATGGATATGTTTTGGTTGTTGAGGGGTCTTTCATTGCTGGTTCCACCTTTTCAAGTTTTATTTTACTTATGGTACCAATATTATTCATAATTGTTCCCATGAGTAAGGGGGGTGTAAATGGTCACCATGCCAGGTGCCCCCTGTTGGCATGGAAGGCGTGAATAAAACGGAGTGCCGCCCTGTTCCCCGAGTTCTGGACGGATTAAGACTGGTCATTTATCAAGCCACGCATCCCTTGGACTCAGTCCTTCAGCACAGGATTTAGGATTTTTAGTAAGGTTGTCTCCTCTTGATCTGGTCGGTTGAGCCAAGACCTCCACACCATCTTGCCCGTGAGACATGATCACGACAGCAGGGAAAGCGCGGTGTGTCGGTGTTGCAGAATTGCCCCACCGGTTTTGTTCACCTCAGTGCAGGCACATTAGCCACGAAACTACAGCTTGGGCTGAGGGGTTTGGTCCGCATGATCGTCTTCACTTGGCTAGGGGGCGGATTTTATTCCGCTCTAGCACAGTCTCTTGCTCTCTGCTATTTTGTGGGTCTTACACCACTCAGGCACTGGGTCACTGAAAGAGATCCTTCCCAGAGTAGATAGCCAATCTCTTGGTCATATATCCTGGGATTTCTTTTATCCGCCACCTGGAGACGCGCCCAATGGCTAACCAACCGCATAGGCCGATTATGCGTTACTCGTGTTATTCTTTCTGATGTTTTCTCTAGAAATCTCTGTATTTCGAGATTAGGTGGCGTCCAAGGTACTTCCCGATTAAGACGTATTTCGCATATGTTCCGGGACTTTCCTCAAACACTTACACTACCCTGAGTTATCAGCAACTATTCTTGTTAGTGCAGTCGAAGTTTTGGTACTTTGTCGAAACAGAAAATTTAGCGGGGTTCTTCACTAAGCGGCTTCGTGGCGTAGTTGGTACGCGTGACTACTATGCTCTAGGTCTCGAGCTCGAATCCCGACACGATCCACTTGAAAAATGTTAGGCGATCATTTTTCACAAAAGTACGCCCTCGTCGGATGAGAGCTCCCGTGTGTGAGTGTTGTCACGCACGTTAAAGATTCCTACCTTGCTTGGAACAGTAAGGGCTCTGCAAAATTCAAAATTTTCCAGGTAGAAAAATCTTGCTTCCTGGCCAATGTAGTACCTTCGGGTAGAGCATTTCAAAATCAAATGTGGAGGGTACTTCACCGAATTTGTATGTGGAATACCAATTAGATTTTCTGGGGCCAAAACTGACGTAACAAACATTATGGCAAATTGGCTTTTTAAATTCCCTTTGTTTTGACACCAATTTCACGAATATTTTATTTACTGGCAGAATCCAGGTAAAATAAATCATGGGCTGTCCAAAAACAAGATGTGTTTTTTAAAACAAACTGACTATAATTTATTCGCCATTTTTTAATTATACAATAAATCTTTCAAACTCTTTTAGACCGTTAATGTATGGATCTAGACAAAACTCATACCGAGTTTTGTGCATAATTAGTTCTCACAATTAAAAATTGAATCCACAGATGGCAAAGCGGAAGATTGCTTTATATCTGGAAGCAATTTCTTACTTCTGTTATTATGATGTGACGTATTGTATACATAAATAACGTGGACATTTTTATGAATATTTCCTTGCGCATTCTCACATGCAGAGCTTCTTTGAATATCCTTGTTGCTCTTAGTACAACCACCACACCTTAATGAACGGTGATTTACTCACAAGACGACCTACGTTATGTAAATGTCATTATTTTACATTTTATTTTATAGTTGTGGTAACAATTAGGCGACTAAGTATCGGCAAGCGTTTACAATAGTTGATGAGTTGATAAAAGGCTTCTTTTTTTTGGTTTATTTTTATGTTTAAAGAAACTTAAGCAACATTCTTGAAGGAATTAAATCGTTTGTTTGTCAGTACCTGCATAGTTTCTAAAGGCAACTGATTAAACAATGACTAGAATCAGTGCAATTTAGGATCATGGGATTTTGAGCTGGTCAGGTAAACGCCCACTTCATACTTCCAGAAGGGGCTCAATGGTAAACGTAATCTTAGAATTCAAAATTTGGATGTTAATCTCTAGCTTAACTTTTGTCATAATTTTCACTCATAGAACCTTTATTAACTTCTGTTCAAAAAAATACTTTTTTACATAATATAGAGCAGATTTTGGGGAACAAAATTTTTTAAGGAGGAATTTTTGCAAGTAAATGTGGCATTTTTTATTCCAACTTATCTAAGTTAGTTGAAATTTTGGTATTAACAAGTGTATTGCAGCATCTATGAGTAGAATTCTTACATTAGAACGTAAACGAAGCGTTTGTACACAAAAGATGATTGAGAGGCCCCTACGGGTGTTGGTCCTGATTGACAGGTACAAGAGTTTGTATTTAAAAGCATTGCTAAGATTACAATAGGTACATTCAAAATATTTGCGTATTCTGGTATGTTCTCGAAATAACAAAAACGATTAGATAAAATATAAATTGCAATGATGAGCGTTACGTAATTCAGTTCTACTTGAAGCTATGATTACAATATGAGTTCTAATTTAAAACTTAGAAAGTCGTGATAGAAAATATGTTAGTAATAAATAACTGTTAATTTAAATTGCCCTATGTGATATAAATTATTGCAAAGATAAATATAAATTTATTATTTGAGTAGTCTATTGACTCGCAAAGCGGCCTAATGCAAGTGCCCTTAGTATAAATGCTCGGTTTCCGGCTTTGACCTTCGGTGTGCTGCAGGGTTCGGCGTGTCGCTCGAGGCTTTAAAGATCTCCGCCCGATTGGCTTCAGGTTGCACTTTAAGTTGTACACTGTGCGCGCCCGACACGCAAACAGGAGACGAACTAAAAGAGTCCGGATGGACGCGCGCACATTCTCTTCTTGCGCGTGTTTGTGACACGCACCACTAGTCTGTATCTTATAGACAAAAACAAAATAAAAGGGAGACCACACGCCCGCACGCCGCCGAATTTCGGTAAGTGACTGTACTGCAAAAGCGGTCCTCTTTCAAATATTTCACCGCCAATGCGTGTGTGTTGGCGCTCGCGACACGGGCAGACCAGCCGCGCAGTTGTCTCCAGAGAGCAGTACGTCGGAAGGGACGGAAGATCTATAGCGAGACGATCTGCGTCAGCCACGCTGGGCTTGCGTCCACCACGCTAACTCTGCAGCAGTGGTCCGCTGCTGCTTGCCTATGCTGCCTGTTCGACGGCAAGCCGTCTTCGGTAGATCGTTCAGAGATTTTGCAAACTTCGCGACTTCGAGAACACACCAAAGCACGCGCACCGCCGAGGGGCAGCCGGTGCAGCCCCGTCACCATTGTATGGAGTAAATTTATAAAAGATTTCTGAACAGTGGATCACTCGGCTCGTGGGTCAATGAAGAACGCAACTAATTGCGTGTCAAAGTGTGAACTGCAGGACACTTGAACATCGATATTTCGAACGCACATTGCGGTCCTAGGATACTGGCGGCTCCTTGGCGTAGTGGTATGCGTGTGACTACTACGCCCAAGGTCTCGGGTTCGAATCCCAACACGGTCCGCTTCAAAAATGTTAGGCGAGTATTTTTCACAAAAATACACCTTCGTTCGGATGAGAGGTAAAATGGAGGTCCCGTGTGTGAGTATTGTTGCGCACGTTAAAAATCTCTACCTTGCTTGGAACAGCAAGGGTTCGGCAAAATTCCAAATTTTCCAGGTAAAAAAAGTCGCTTCCTGGCCAATGTAGTACCTTCGGGTGGAGCATTGGAAAATTCCATGTAAGGTCCTTGGATACTGTTCCCGGACCACGTCTGACTGAGGGTTGTATCTATTGTAACGACTGCTCGCGCTCGCTTGCGAGCGGCGGAGCAAGATTGGCTTTGATATTAAATAATTAAGAAGATAGCATTGCAGTTTTAGCAATTAGCTGGAAAGAAACCGTCGTGAGCGTTTTTAAATTTTCATTGTAGCTAAGAGTTGTTGAAAAGGCTTGTATAATCAGTTTAATAAATAAGAACTGTTGTTTGTGCAAATAGTTCGTTACATTGGTGCCATTGTTGGGATTTACTTGGTCAGACTACCGTGATCAATAACGATTGGCAGCCTCTACAGTTGCGAACCGAACAGAAGACTGATTATAACCTAGGTGTCATTCTGTGTTGAAAAGCTAGAAGAAGATGCCCATCTTGGCAGTATATAATCTGTTAAGTAGCACCATGAAGTCGTACTGAGTACAATGGGATTACTTCAATATAAAGAATGGGATCTTGGTGCGATGCCTGAAAAATGGAGATGGATCCGCGAATACGCTTTAGGTTGTGGTTCCTAAAAGTTGGATGTTGAAGGTTTTAGGACATCTACGTAATGGGTCTTTGGGAGGAGTTTTGGCGGTAAGAAAACTCTAGAGAAGTTCCGAGCAACGTAGGCTTCATGGAAGATGTTAAAGAGTGGTGCAACAAATGTCAGCTGTGTGCACCATAGGGAAGTCGTACAACTTCAATGAAGCAACAGAAGATGAGCGTTTGAGAAAGTGGCAACAGATATTGCCGGTCAGCGTTATTCCAAAAAGTTTACCGGGTGCGGGGGATAAGAAAGGCTCAAACAACACCATTGCATTTCCAATTGATTGATACGGTAAAACACATGAACCAGACCCGACTTTTCAAGTGGTCTCCAAACATCGGGGAGACTGGGACAAATATTTACATCTATTTTTAATGGCTTATACGCCGTGGGTTCATAAGAGTACTGAACAAGCACCTATATGTGATATGCTGGAACGCGAAGTACGTTTACTATGTGACTTGGAGTTTGGATGAAAACCCGGACAAGAGAGCTACGTTGAAACGCTCAAGCGCAAAATTCATCATATCCATGGTGACGTTAGGAAAAATATTAAAATCGTAAGCGATCGGATGAAGACCTGGTATAATATTAAGGCGCAGAGGTCTAGTTTCCTAAAAGGTAACCGCGTGTGGCTTTACAATCCCAGACAGAAGCATCGACTGTCTCCAAAGATACAAAGACATTCAAAGGATCCGTATCAAGTTATAAAAATAATCAGCGACGTGGTTAAACGCTGTAGATCACCGTGTTCAAAAAAGAAGCAGAGTTGCAAGCCAAAAAACGAAAAATATGAGCTGCAACGACAAATATACGCTCACTATTCGGCAATAAGAGACCGCCAAAAACGAATAAGGACATCAGGCCAGTCATTTGTAGGCAAACAATTAGGGGGGAGTATTGTAATGACAATTTACCAATGTCAATGTGACATTTTAAGTAGTTATGTTAATTGTATGCCTACTACATGTTACACCGCTTTTTGGTTAATAAATACACATATCAAGTCGGTCAAGCAGCGGTATAAATCAGTGTGCTTTTGCGAGAGAAACCAGTCTGCTTTGCCGACTCGCTCTGAAAGGTTATAGACTCTTTTACTACTGTGCCCATAACCAGTGTAGAATAGTTAGTACCTACCGCACCGTGCCCATAGCCGGATTCCGAAGCCATAGACGTCGTGCCCATGGCCAACTTCTACCCTCTCTTTTCTTGCTGTGCGTAAAGCCAGCTGTTACTACTGCCGTGCCCATAGCCGGCATTCAGCATCGCCCCGCGTCGTGTCCATTGCCGACGCCCTTTAACCCCGGTATAAGATTCGCGGTGCCCACTGTCGGCTTCCTTATATCGTCCTCAACCTATCTTATTTTTTTTGGTCACACAGCACGTCAGTAGCCCTAGACTCCGGCAACGGGGTAGGTAGGTCTAGCAACGGTTAGACCACTGTAGTATCCTACCAGGTACTAGTTAATGTCCACTGTCCACTGCCACGCCGGTGACTTAGGACAGGGCCATTACAACCGCATCGAAACTATTTTTCAATATATTACAACTGTTAAAAGCGTTACCTGAGCTTTTATTGCTCGAAGTTCTACTTGAATCGGAGCTAGAATCTTTTTCAGGCACCCTTACCTTAAAAAATCTCTTAGCCATAGCTAAATTTTTAGAAAATTTGTTTTTCAGATCATTGCGCTTTTCGTACCAATTTTGTAAATCTTTGTTCGCACATAATACTCCAATATCTACTTGAATTTCATCAAATTAATGAAATAAGCATTGAAACCTATCAATCTTTAATTGTAATTTAGCAACTATTACGTCACCATTTAAATCAGAAGCATCCTTAACAGAATCCAAATACTTCACAAAATTATTTAATCTTTGTTCTACTAAATCCTAGCAACACAAAAAAATACATCGCCAATAATTTTCTATTTACAATTAAAAAAACACAAATATAGATTTTCTATCGAAACAGCAAAACAAAATTAACTAAAGTTACTATTTAATAAAACAATTTTATTCTATGAACAAATTCACTAATTGTTTCACGAAGTGCGCAATTCGTAGCTAACATGCAATAAATCTAATCAGTACCAAAAAGAATAACGCTGATACTTTCGTATAAGCAGATGGGTTAAGTACAAAAAGCAAAAGCATTAAAGTTCGAAACTTTTCTAGTCAGGATTTTACCAGAACAAACATTAGCGTATCTAATTTCAAATTGGGTTTATCCCTGGATATGTTAGAAAAGAAAAACCAGTCACATACATGTATCGGGATTCTTATCTTGTCAGCCCTCGGAAGCGAATTGACACAGCATCGCCGCAGTAGTTAGCAACAACCAGGCTACTACCGTAATTGCAACTGCGGTCTACATGCAAGAGCAGTTGATCTACATCAAGGAATAATCGGGCCACGCAACAAGCAATTTAGCCTCCAGATAAGAGCTAAAAAAAGGAAAATCTTAATAATATTAGCAACTTAGGAGCGCTTACCGATACACACCAAATCTACACATTTGATAGAGGAGAAGCGTGCATCGCTCTTGGAGTAACAGCACGAATAGTTTTTACAAGTGCATCAACGCACAAGCCGCAGAATTAAAGTTTAAAGGGAGTTCTAAATAACACAAACTCGAAAAACAAACATCCGCGTTATCGAAACGCGATTGAAACTGGAAAACACGGTTTTACCGGAGAATAGTAGGATATATTATTTCGACAAATTTTTAGATGGGAAACCCGCTAGAACGCAAATATACGTTATCGGAAGTATAACGCGCTCACGGATACCGAAACAGGATCTTGACTAATAATTGTAGCATAAACTTGTCGTTTCAAAACAACTAGATTTACGTTGAGAAATTCTTAGGAAGAGTTTTTATTATTAATTATGCGGAAAGATTTACCAATAGACATGGAATTTATACGAAGGTATAATGAATTAACAAGGGATTTGAGTTAAAAATTATGGTCAAGCGAGCTTATCTGAACACGTACAATACATCGGGTATTGTTAGAGAATTGAATACGAGAAAAGGAATTAATATCAATAAAGTAACTAATTATTGCCGAAAATAAACGTAACAAATTTCCACTGAATTCTCTTCAACCTATTGGCTTCCACTACTTTTTCCCAGACTATATGGTTATGTGCCTCAGCTGCTCCCACAAAATTTTGCCTATTGTCTGAATAAACAATGTTAGAACGACCACGTCTGCTGAGGAACCTTCTAAATGATTTCAAAAATAAAGACGTGGACATGGAGGACACCAACTCTAAGTATACGACCCTATACACAGCACACGTGTACAACGTGATCCAACATTTCTTGTCCCCTTCCAGGTAGAAAGGCCCGGCAAGATCAACCCCGACAATTTCAAACATGCCGGCATTATTCACTCGATCAGGTGGTAGTGGAGCACACGCTACCCAAATTGGCTATGAATTAAATCTACGACACCTGCCACATTCATCTAGGACACGGCGCATTGATCTACGACATTGACTCCCGCGTGACTTAATTGTGTGTGCTTTTCCAAAATCATCATTGTTACCACAGGATGTTTAGAAGGAAGTAGTATTGGACATCTAAAATGGAAGGCAATCGTCTTTATCTAGTAATTTAGCTTTTAGACGTACGGGACCTTCCTCATCTTTAAATATGCAAAATTTCTTCCACGTTTCATGGTGCTCCTTAACAAACGATTGTCTTTGTACAAGCAACCAAAGCTTATTCTCAGCATAATCAACTTCGTCTACTTTCAATGAATTGCCAAAAATCAAAGTTCTTTTTTGATTTACTGTTTAAATTAGTAAATTAATACATCCTGGCAATCGTTCCAACTAGACAAGAGAATCGAAAAACTTGTCGACATAAATCGTTTGAAAACTGTGATTCAGTATTAACTGTCAACAAGGTGACACTTTTTCTCTTCTCGCGGTTTACCGCTTCATAGTTACATTTTATAAGTGTAACAGGCTAATGTTTTTCATGTTGATGAAGCCATTTAGGACACTCTCACCATCGCGATACTAATAACTAACGAGCAGTACCTCTGGATGATAAATTGGTAGAGTTCATATCGCCTGGTACATGATACCATTGATCTGGACTACTTACTGATCGAATTTCTTTTACTCGATTTGAGATAAATGTACCCCATCGATCATCTGCTGCGTCCATCAAATCCGACCAATAAAAGACACGAATAGATTCTGCATTTAAAGTTTTCTTCACCTCCTACCATTAAGCGTGTAGCGATACAAAATCAAGTGACTCTAAACGTGGTATAGTTGTCTTTTTCATTAGAGAAATGCGAGATTTCGCTTGGCCAAGCTGCACGGACGTTCCGGATACATTTTCAATCCGTAGAAAGATACAAGCTGCATACGCTTTCTGGCTTGCATCTAAGAACACATGTAAGTCCATGTGCCTCCACAGGAATGGCTAGGTATTTTTATATTAGGTAAAATAAATAACTCTTTTAACCATTTTAAGAATCTCTCACACATATCAAGTGGAAGTTCTTCATCCCACCCAATTTTCAGAGTCCAAGTTTCTTTCAATAACAATTTGGGTATCAGAGTAATTGGACAAGTAAATCTTATAGAGTCGTACAGTTTATGACTAACCGACGACATGGTACGTTTAGTGATTGTAGTTACATCTTTCATACTTTCAGTTACATTACAGCATAGCAAGTCTTCATTCTTATCCTAATTAATATCTAACAAATCAACAGAGGAATTCTCTGTAGTGCAGACAGTAGCATCAGTAGGGATATGTGTATGCTCCCTCCCACGTAACTTAAATTTGGCATCCATCATAATTTGGGAGGCTTTATACATAAACTTATTTAAATCGCTTACTGTTTCAAAACTTGTCACACAGTTATCCACATAAAATATAGATTTCAACTGAGAAGCTGTCTCGACGAACTCGCCAGTAACTGAATTTAAATGGTGAATAATACATGCTCCAAGTAAAAAAGGGCTACATGTCACACCGAAAACGACAAGTTTGTGACGGTATTCAACCATTTTTTCTATGTTATAACTTTCCCACCACAAAAATCGAACAAAATCTCGATCCTCAGGCGCCAAACTAATTTGCAGAAAAGCTTTCTAAATATCTGCAGTAACTACATACAGATGTAACCGAAACTTAATTAGCACATCTGGTATAAGTTCTATCAAATTAGGTTCTTGCTCAAGACGGTCATTAAGAGATGGTGAGCCCTTTCCATGAGCTGAGACGTCGAATACCGGTCTATTCTTAATGGTATGGCTACAAGCTTTTATTACTGCCCTATGAGCCAAATAGTGCAAGGAACTAACACTATCTTCAGCGGGTACTTTTTCAATAATACCTTCAACTTCTTATTCATCAAATATGTGACTATATGCTTGAAAGATGCCCGTACACTGAAGTTTTTTTGACATTGAAACTAATCTTTTTTCTGCAATAGCCCTATTGCTCGGTAAAATTAAATAAACTTCCAACCACGGCATACATACTTCATAACGTCCCTCAAGATCTCTGGTTACACTTTTACTAAAATTGGCTAATATAGTTTCGTGTAGTTCATCTCTCGTTTTCTTTTCCACAGGATTACGAATACCTATAATCTCAAAATTTCACAAATTTGTAATGGTTGCGCTATTAACGCACAAAGAAACAACCATTAAGGCCGCATTTTCACATGCATCAACATCAGGCACTTTGCCCATAAGTGTTGTTATAGTCTACGCGACTATTATCATAGTCTAAGGTATACTGTTAAAGTCCCGCGCGAGTTAAAGTTCGGGCCTTTGGAGCTGGTTTTTTAAAAAGCTTTGAAACTTTAACACATTTTTTATTTTGAAACAGATGAACTTGTACATAATACTAAAATTAATTATTGACTAGTGAGTAGCTTGAACAACGAAGTATGGAGTTCGAAGACTGACTCGGTTGAGTAGCTTGAACAACGAAGTATGGAGTTCGAAGACTGACTGCCGGGCATTGAGCTCCCGGGCCTTTTATAATAACCTGACCCTCACACGGCTGTGAGAACTTGCAGGTCTCATGTCTGCATTTCTCTTTAATTGTACACTTTATTACAATGTAACGACTTAATTCTAAGTAATTGCGGTCTGTTGACCGCCTGTGACCTGCCACCTGCAGTATCACTGCCCTCACGGATGCACAGCTGCATTCCGTTCTCATGAACTGTCGATAACCTCTCTGGGTTATCTTTGTGTTACAATGTTGCATTGAACTTATACTTTTACTTAATAATTTCTAATAATTCCTATTAGATTCAATATATCAATATATATATGTAATTGGGGGATACATAACTCCTCCCACCGTAAATGAAAAATTAAGGTTTTTCTTAATTTTTAAATACATAAAATACATTATTTAAATTCATTTAAAATTCATTGTTTCTAATGGTATACTTATTGTTTCCTTTTTTCTCTTTGTTTCCTTATATCTAGAACTGTTTCCTTCATTCTTATATCTAAGGTACATTTTGTATAATACATACATGATTACAAAAATTATTAAAATGATCAATACAATTGTCCAAACACTTATATTATTATAATGTAACTTTGGCGTTTTGAGTTCACTTAATTGTTCTTTATAACTTTCCACTAATTTCACGGCGTGGTTGAGATCGTCTAAGTCTAGATGCTCTAGCTTCATAGGTTTCTTGTTTATTTCTTCGTCTTCTTGTTGTATTTTGAATTGTAGTTCCGGTAGGTTTGCAAGTTTCTTTGTTGCTATGGGATCTTGATAAACTCTGATAACTTCATCTTTCAATTTCACATAACAATCTTCTTTGAGGGTAATTAGTTTGCTTCCAATTAATGCTTGGTTATTTTCATCTTGGTTGCAGTGGATGGTTGCTATTACTTCTGTTGGGAAAATGGCTATCCATTTGTTATCTGTAACCTTTGAATTTTCATATTAGTTATTTGCACTTGTTTAGTTTCACAGTTTTCGTAGTGATTTGAGAATTTTAATAGTTGTACTTCACAAGGGCTGTCTTCTTGAATGGTTGTTGTCGTCATCGATTGACATAAATATTGGTTTGGTGTTACTTCAGTACATTTTTCGTTTGTATAACCATATCTCAGTTCATTTAGGGATAGGAATTTGGTTTTGGGTATGATTACTTGGTATGTGCTAGTAACCTTTGTTGGAAAAGCAAATAAATGATAATATTGATAATTGTTACTTTCTACTATCGGGATTTCTATTAAAAATATTATTTCGTTTTTCTTAATGTTGCTAAAATTTGTTACATTAAAGTAAGGGTTGATATTATTGAGTAAATATTGTATTTTGTATACTGACTAGTTTATTGGTAGTATACCGGGATTGTTTTTATATGTTATATTATTACTTGGTTGTCCGTTCTACCTGGGTGGAGGTTGACGGTAAGGGTGATGATTGTCCATCTGAAATTACAGGGTGTCTTAGGTTTTTCAAATGAATGTATTTAGTTATTTTGCCGTTGTCTACTACTGCTATGTTTTTATCTGATATTTTCTTAATTTTAAATGGTCCTAAATTTCTGGGTGCTGTTTTATGTCGCTTGCTTTGAAAGTTTTTCTCATATACGGTTTGTCCTATTGAAAATTTATTTGAGTCGGTATTTTTGTTTCTGGTTGTGGTGATACGTTCTTTATCGTTTTCTAATTTATCTTTTACCTTATCGTAAGTTATTTTTAGTTTTTGTTTGTGGTCTTTCGCATATTGTTGATATACTTCTTTGTTGTAGTGTATGTCATAGGGATTTCGTGAATCTGAATGTCCTAATGTTAATTCTAAGGGTGTAAAATTTGTTGATGAGTGAATAGTGTTATTATAGGCGATTAGTGCGTATGACATTAAATTGGTTATATGTTCCTTTTTATAATTTATTCTTAATAATCGAATTTGTTCTAGCAGGGTTAAATGTAATCGTTCAATTAGTCCGTTTGACTCAGGGTGGTTTTCCGTTATGAAATGAATGTTTATTTTGTGTAGTTCTAAAGTGTTTTGTATTGTCTCATTTTTAAATTCGCTACCATTGTCTAAAGTGATTGATTCGGGTGTTCCGTAAAATGTGAAATATTGTAAAAATCCTTGGGTCACGTCAATGCTATTTTTGGATGTGATTGGTATGGCTTGGCCTATTTTTGTGAATGCGTCTATGATTGTTAGATAGTTTTGCGCTTCTACTACTAGAGTATCGGCATGAAGTTTTTGAAATGGTTTGTCGGGTGTTTTGGTTAACATTAAGGGTATCTTTGGGGGTTTCCTATCGTATTTTGCTCTGTCACATAGTTCGCATTGGTTAATGAAATCTGTGGTCAAGTCCTTCATGTCTTTAAAATAATAACGTCTTACAAGTTGTTTTATTGTTTCGTTAATTCCACGATGGTTGGTTTTTCCTTCGTGTTGATTTCTAATTACATCGTTTATTTCGTCAGGGTCGTTTAGTGTTATTAGTTTTGTAGTACATCTGATGAGTTCAGGTCCAGAGTTATTGAATAGTTTAATGTATAATTCTGAAAATCTTTGGTATAAATGTTCGGTATTGAAATAAAAATAAAATCGTTTCTTCTCGGGGGTGTATTCCTTTAAAATTTTAATTATTTGTTCCTCGTTATCATCTTTTGTTATTTGAATTTGATATATCTTTTTGTTATCTACTTTTGTATATTTTACTGGATTGGGGTTATTTAAAACTTCGGTTATTATAAATTGATTGGGTTTCATATCGATTGCTTCGTTTAAAATTTTAATCGCGTTTTTTGGTTCTTCGTTTTGTGTCGAATGTATAGTGTCGATCTCGTCTGGATCTTCCCTTGTTTCTGTATCGTCTACGTTTCCTATAATGGATTCCGTTTCTAATGCATTGAGTTGGATTCGGCTTAAAGCGTCTGCGTTGTTGTTATAAATTCCCTTTTTATATATAATTTCGTAATCATACTCTTCGAGTCTGATTCTCCATCTTTGTAATTTTGAATTCGGTTCTTTCAGTTTGCATAACCATACTAGTGGTCTATGGTCGGTATATATGTAAAATTTTCTTCCGTATAGGTAAGGTCTAAAATATTTTGTTGCCCAAATTATGGCTAATAACTCTTTTCTATAGTGCTATATTTTGTTCGGTTTCATTTAGGGTTCTGGATGCGTAGCTAATAGGTTTATCGCTACCTACTTTTCCTTGGCTCAATACTGCGCCTAATGCTACATTCGATGCGTCTGTCGTCAGTATAAATGGTTTTGTAAAGTCTGGGTATTCTAATACAGGGTGATTAGTTAATATGTTTTTGATTTTGTCTACTGCTTTAATAAATTCCGGGTGTGTTCAATTTTGTTTCCTTTTTAAACAATTTGTCAGGGTTTGGTTATCTGAGCGTAACCTTTAATGAATTTGCGATAGTAACCACTAAGTCCTAGAAATCCTTTAATTTCTTTGTTTGTTTTTGGCAATGGGTAATTTAGAACTGCATTTGTTTTGTCTGGATTTGGCATTACTCCTTGGGGTGTTATTACATGTCCTAAAAATGATACTTGTTTTTGTAAAAATTCACTTTTGTCTAATTGTACTTTAAAATGTGCTTGTCTAAGTCTTTCGAATACTTCTTTCAATCTTTCTATGTGTTCTACCAGTGATGTGGAATAAACTATGATGTCGTCAAGGTATACAAGGCATTTCTCATTGTGTATTCCTCGTAGTATATTGTCCATGACTCTCTGGAAAGTAGCGGGTGCGTTCTTTAGTCCAAATGGCATTCGTTTGTATTCGTAATGTCCTCTAGGTGTGCTGAAGGCTGTTTTGATATGTCTTTTCTTCCATCTCTACCTGATGGTATCCTGATGCTAGGTCTAATGTTGTAAAATATTGGCATTTGCCTAATTTGTCTAAAATTTCGGTAATATTTGGTAGTGGATATTTGTCATCTACCGTTTTTCATTTAACTTTCTATAATCTATTACCATTCTGTACTTTCTCTTTCCGGTTGCGTCTAATTTCTTGGGTACTATTAACACGGGGCTGCTCCATGGTGAATTGGAGTGCTGGATTATGTCTTGGTCTAATAAGTCTGCTACTTGTCTGTCAGCTTTTTCTTGGCTTGCATGAGGTAGTCTATATGCTTTTGTAAAGATTGGTTTATTGTCTGTTAACTCGATATTATGTTTTACTGTGTTGGTGAATGTTAATGGTATTCCTTCGCAATGGAATATGTCTCGGTATTCAAAACATAAGTTCTTAATTGCTCTTTCTTCTTCTTGATTGATATCGGTGTTAAAGCGGATGTTAGTTAAATTTTCTCTTAACATTTCGTCATGTTCTATTGGGTTGTAATCGTTTTCTAAATTCTCGTCTATTTCCATTTCGTTAAAATTTAGTTCTTCTACGTTAATTGGGTCTGTCAATGATAATTCTACGGGGTAGTCGTTTGAATTTAATATTGTTGTGGTTGCAAAGTTATCTTTTATTTGAACTAAGGCGGTTGGGGTTTCTACTCCTTGTTGAAAAGTTATATGATTTATTATTCCTAAATTTTTGTTAGATTTTACTGGGATTTTTATTTTTCTTTCCGTTCGGGGTTCTATAGTGTATTTTTGTTCAACTTGTGTGTTTTGAAATTTAATTGGGATTTTTCCGTATTTTGTCCTTAATAAGCGATTTTAATGTCAATGTTGGCTCTAATTTTCTTAGAAGGTCCATTCCGATTAATCCGTCATATTTGTCGTTAAATTCGAATACACAAAATTTATGTTTCATTTTGACATTAAATGTTCTCGGTAAGGGTATATTTGCTACGAATTGGTGTAGTGTTGTTTGATGGGCTGTTTTGATTTTAAATGGTTCTCTTTCTACATAATCTAAATAATGTTTTGTACGGTTCTGGGGCTAATTAATGTTTTTGATGATCCGGTGTCGATTAATAGTTTGAATTTGGCGTGGGTATTTCTATGTATGGTAATACTAAGTGATTTATGTTGTTTAAGTTTATTAAGTTTGGTTGTCTATGTATGGGTCCATTTGAAAATTTGAGTTCGAGTTTTCTTCATCATACTCCTCGTAAGTTTCGTATTGTTCGTCACGTTCGTAAGTTTCTGCATGGTTTGTTTCATTGTTCGTAGGTGTCTCAATGTCATTATTCTGGTCAGTGTCAAATTTTTCTATTTTTTGATGAAATAATTCTTCTGATGTAAAATTACGTTTCTGATGAGGGTTTGGTCGGATATGTGTTATTTTTGTGTTTTGTCTGGTGTTACCAGATGAGGTGTCCATTGGTGTTGGTTTGTAATAATTGTTAGGGTTGTTATGAGTATTAGTCATTGGTGTATTTCTATTAGGGTTTGCATTGAATGCTGGTCTTTGTTGGTTTAGGTTTTGATTGAATCTCGGTTGGAATGCGGGTTTCGTAAAAGTTGGGTTGGATGTTGGTTTTGAAAAATGTTTAAATTGATTATTAAAATTGGTATTGTTAAAACTTGGGTTGTTACTTCGCGGTTGATTTGTTTGTGAGTTAAAGGGTGTGAATTTTTGTTGAGGATCGTTTGTCTTGTAGCTTGTATAGTTTTGTTGGTGAATAGCTTTTATTCGCGTTGGGGTTGTATAGTCTGTTGCGGTAATACATTACATTTTCTTCTTCTATTACTAGGCTCATAGCTTCTTCTAAATTTTGGGGTCGTTGGAATCTGATTTTATCCGATAGTCGTTCTGGTAAAGCGTTTATATATGTGTCTAGTGCCATTTCGTCATACATTTTGTTTTTAAATGTCTAACGTTTTGATCGGGTTCTTCGATTTTTAATTTTGTTAAAATTAAACTTCTCACGTCTTGGCATTTCATTCCGAATTGGTAGGGGATTGATTGTGTTCCATTCTAAGGTTTATTAGGTCTCGTACCAGGCATTTTATATTACGTTGGTCTCCAAAATATGCAATTAGTAGCTGTTTAAACTGGTCCCATTCCGATAAATCGTCCCTACTGGCGATTAAGATTAGTGCCCTTCCGGCTAGTTTACTTATTACTAAGCGTATAAGCAATGAATTTCTTGCGTCATCTCCGGGTTTGTAAAGGTTTTAGGAACATTTCACATGCTCCAATGAAATTTGAGAGATGGGCCTGGGTGCCATCAAACGTCTGAATTGTCTCTAAATAGAGACGTAAGTCTGTGTTACTCATGTTGGTTAAGGGTTGTTTTCGATTTTTGGAAATTTTTTTTTTTTTTTTTTTTTTTGAATTAAGCTTTATTTCGCTATTTGTATGGTTACTTTTGCTTCGGATTTATTAATTTTCCGTTTGGGTTGTGAAATTTCAAATTTTGTAAAAATTGGGGTTAATTATTTGTAACGTTAATTATGCTTTGGATGTATTAGTTTTTCTTTTGGATGAAATAATTTGTAAAAATTGGGGTTGGTTTTGCTTTTTTGTGACGTTAACTTTGCTTTGGTTTTATTAATTTTCCTTTTAGATTAAATAATTTTGAATTTTGTAAAAATTGGGGATGGTTTTGCTATTTGTGATGTTAACTTTGCTTTGGTTTTATTAATTTTCCTTTTAGATTGAATAATTTTGAATTTTGTAAAATTGGGGATGGTTTTGCTTTTATGACGTTATTTTTGATTTGAATTTGTTAATTTTCAGTTTGGATTGGGTGGATAAAATTTGGTAAAAAATTGAGATTAATTTCGTACTTGTAATATTAATTTTGGTTTGGATTTGTTAATATTGCGTCGAGTTATTTTTAAAATCGTAGTCGTTGTTTATTTATATTTAATTACACAATGCGATGATGTACTTGTGAGATTTATTTCAATAATGTTAGATTAATTACCGTAGTCTTAGATTTGCCGGTTTTTAATGCAGCTTTTAATTTATTTTTCTTAAGGAATCTGAAATGGATGGGTTTATTCTCGTTTTAGCGTTGTTTCAGTTCGCTTGTAATTAATACTCTTCCGTGGGTTTTACTGAGTTGCGTAGTTATGACCTGAGGTTACTTACTTTTATACTTTATTGTTGAAATTGAATACTTAAGTTGTAATCGTACGTCGAGGTAATTGCACTTAAAGGTGTTATAGGATTTACTTGCTAATGCTTTGTTAAAGTGTTACGTCTGTTTTATTTTAGATCTCTTGGTATTATAATGCTTGTTGGTAATTGAATCTCTCCGTAATGTGCGTTTTCAGGTTTACAATTATGAGTGTATGATAACGTTTTAGCGTTTTAATTAAAGATTCTTATGATGACCGTTTTACTGCACTTTATAATGCTGATTAATTAGTTGAAAAACGTTTAGAGTTTATTGCAATTGTACACGCTTTTATTAATATAGAAATTGCGTCGATTTTATTATTCCGTGATAGATTTAGTACTTATGATGCAAATTGCTTTAGTACTGAAAGTTCCTGAAAGCTATTTCTTTAGTACTGTGCAAGAATTCTGAAAGCGATTTTCTCTGAGTTTTAACCGTATAATAAGGAATGCTTTCTTCGCGTATTTATCTTACAGTGGTTTTAGGTTACCGTGGTTTTTAGTTAATGCAGAGTTCCTGCTGTGATTTATTCAGTATTATAGAGGTCAATGGTTTAATAATTGTTCCGTGATTGCTTAAAGGATTAAATTGCGTTCTGTACAGTTTGTTCGAATTAGCTTTAGCTTTGAAATCAATCCCGCGCCAGTTCACCGGTTTATAAACGTGGGCTTGAATCGCGGTGGCCGATGTTTCCCATTTTTGGTGTTTAGTGAATGTGCGCCCGTTATTTTTTTGGATTATTTTGAGTTTGTTTTAATTATGGTAAGAATCTCTTAATATTAATTCTCATTTACTTTTTAAAGAAAATCTCTTTAAATTCAATTCTTATTTATTTTAAGAAAATCTCTTTGTAAATAATCAAGTCTCATTTGCTTTTAAAGAAAAATATTTCTTTAACATTCAAGTTTCATAAAATGTTTTATAGTCTCGTTTTGAAAATAATTCACTTTGAACTATTTTTAAGAAAATATTCATAAAATACAATTCATAAACAGTAATTATAAATGGTACTCAATAGTTATAATACTAGCATATATCAATGATAGTTTTGGTTTGAAATAAAATTATGGAAATGAACTTACATTAGTTTCATCTGTTTCTTTGGTGGGTTCGATCGATTCTGTATCTTGTCCACCTTGGTTTGTTTTGTTGGCCTTAGACGATTCTTGTTCCTTGTCCAACTTGGTTTGTTGCTGGATTTAGACGATGCTTGTTCTTCCTCCAACTTGGTTTGGGTTCTGCCAAAATTTCGAATAAAATTCTTGGTCACCAATCTTCCGATTTTTTGATTTTCAGTGCCCTTTTGACATCCGTTACGACTGCGCCAGTTAAAGTTCGGGCCTTTGGAGCTGGTTTTTTAAAAAGCTTTGAAACTTTAACACATTTTTTTATTTTGAAACAGATGAACTTGTACATAATACTAAAATTAATTATTGACTAGTGAGTAGCTTGAACAACGAAGTATGGAGTTCGAAGACTGACTCGGTTGAGTAGCTTGAACAACGAAGTATGGAGTTCGAAGACTGACTGCCGGGCATTGAGCTCCCGGGCCTTTTATAATAACCTGCCCCTCACACGGCTGTGAGAACTTGCAGGTCTCATGTCTGCATTTCTCTTTAATTGTACACTTTATTACAATGTAACGACTTAATTCTAAGTAATTGCGGTCTGTTGACCGCCTGTGACCTGCCACCTGCAGTATCACTGCCCTCACGGATGCACAGCTGCATTCCGTTCTCATGAACTGTCGATAACCTCTCTGGGTTATCTTTGTGTTACAATGTTGCATTGAACTTATACTTTTACTTAATAATTTCTAATAATTCCTATTAGTTTCAATATATCAATATATATATATATATATATATATATATATATATATGTAATTGGGGGATACATAACTCGCGTAATTGATAAGAGCCACTACGACAGTTGGCAACATAATAAACACGTGCATAATATTGCGCAACAAGGTATTACGTCATTATTACGTCTCAAATTTGTATCACATACAAAAGAAAAAGATAAAATGTTCTCACGTAAAATGTGGAGCCCTTCACGACATTGCAGCTATTCTGACGACAGGATCTCGGCGTTGATTGGGCGTGGGTCGGCCTTTGCCCTCGTTGAACCCAAATTAAATTGTCTTCCCTCTTCTTTGGTTGTAGCGATACGATAAGAATAAGGTAGGGAGCGATAAAAGGTACGATACAGGAAACCTACATATCTGAAAGAGAAGACAAGATAAAAAGACGACACAGATCAACCCCACTGTTCGACGTCTCGTTGACTAGTCCCTGTCGTGACGGAAAAACGCGCACTTCCTTCCACACTCCGCGTCTGCGCATTCTCTGGCGCCGACGCAACTGTCTAAAGTGACGGAAATGCACGCACAAGTCTATTTTTTAAAATATTGGCGCGATTTCAGTCACATATTTAAAACTAAAATCAGAAATGCTTACATAGCCGATTTTCGGCATGTAACAGTGTCCAGGCTAATTTTGTTTCAACGGCTACTGGTCCGCTTTCTAGTTTAAAATCCTTCCGGTTAAAAGGTTCCAGCAACATCTGCACCAATTAGCAACTTAATTTCTCGTTAGTCTTCCCCAACATCTGAAACAGTAATATTAGGACTGAGAAGTTCATTCAGTAGGAAATCATAATGTAAACGTGGAACAGCGCCACCTATTAATGCTTGATCCATAGCCGCAAATGAATACCGAATAGATTCGTTAAGTGAAGAAACAGTAACGGTATAACGATTATGAACTTTTGGTTCAGATGAAACGTCACCAAACACAATGTGACTAAGATATTCTTTACCCGTAGCATTCATTCCAACAGATTTTGCAGTTTTCTCTAAAATGTATGTATTTTGTGAATCTGTATTAATCACAGCTCGAATGTTGCGCATCTGTCAGCAACCAAATAATTTCACGATTAAAGTTTGAAGACATGTATATCGTTTACAGTTTTTAACAGCCATTATACTTGACGTGTTAGCAGTAATTTTATTTTATTTTACTTGTGTTTTGCTTTCCGACGATCGGCTAGGAGTTAACTCGGGGCACATAACAACAAAATGACGAGCATTACATAAAAGACATCTGACATTGGTCCTGCATCTTTTTCAAACATGACCTGCTCTTAAACACTGAAAACATAACGTCTTTTCATTGATTATTTTCTTTTTGTTTTCTAATGACAAAGAAGGCGCTTTAAAGCAATCCTTGTTTAAATGGTATTTTCCACAAAATATGCAAACACGTTTTTTTGTTGAGTCGTTTAACGACAGCAAATCTAATGCAGTGGATACATCTTCAGTTTGATAACGTATAACTTTATAAATGGACCTCTCTACTGATCCAAAACCACTTCTTGCTACCAAAATACATACATCACCTGTAACCTCTTCACGCAAAAATCCCATGAGATCTGTTAACCGTTTTGAGAAATCATTATTCGTTGTAACTGCACGCTTTCTTTCCCAATTTCTTAAAACCTCTTCTGGAAGGCAGGATTCTACTAAGAATTTAACAATATGGAGTACTTTTCTGCTGTAATTCCTTAAGTTTCCCGAACACGCAACTGTGACTCTAATCTGTCATACAAAACTGTCAACGAGGTTTTTTCTTTCGGGTGTATTGCGTTGGCGACAAGCCGTAGCAATTCACGTACATACACCTCGACTAAGACATCGTGACAACTAAAACGTTCTTTTAACTGCTCAACTAGTTTAGGATAACTTTCAGCTGTAGTCGGGAAACTTTCGCAAATCTCTCGTGCCTTCGAACCTGGCACAGTTGATTGAACAGAATATTGTAATTTATCTGCGTCAGGTATGGCAAGATCTTCGTGAATTTTGGAGAACTGACCCCAAAAACCTAACCATGACTTGACATCAGAATCAAACACCTTTAATTCCAAATGTGATAGTTTGAATTTACGTTCTGCATTATTGCAACCATTTTGTAGTGTAGCTGTGCGTACTTGCATAAGATGTTTCTTAACGATCAAAATATCTCTATATTTACACTGAGACTTCATTTCTTCGCTGAACATTGCTTCTGACAAGTCTTCATCAGTGCTTATAACTGCAATAATTTGTTCGACTTTAACGGTTAACTTTGATCGATCTTTCAACTCGCACAACAATTCTCGAATATTTAATAAGTCTACATTCTTGGCCAAAACCGCGTTCAAACTAGAAGCAGATTTAGTAAATTGGGCACGCATTGCACCACGCTGTTTTTTAAGGCTGTTTAAGTTTGCCATTATTATCGTACACAAAATCAAATCTCAGTTATCAAAATCTTTGTCAGTACTTTTCGTTTTGTCACGGTCGCCAAAACCTGTAAGAAGCAATCCAAAACTACCCGTTTTGATCTTTTTAATAATCAAGCATGGAAAGAGTACTGTCGAATATAACCAAAGTAATGTTTTTTTTATTTTGAAATAAATTAGCCAAACCTTTTAAAATCTATAATTTTTCAGGCCATATGCCAAAATTGACACACTGACTACTATTAAAATTACAATTCTAACAAGTTTAATACTATAATCGCACGTAGAAAAGCAACCCTCATATATTGTAGTTCATGTAAATTAAACAATAAATACCCAAATAATTGGAAAGAATTCACTTTTGATCTCGTGTGACGTAGAATTACAAAAAACAGTCACCACAGTATCAAAGCTACATTCTGCATGAGCAAATAATCCAATAATCACTAATCAATACGGCTCGATGTGACCAAAATGTAACTTCTTAAATAGAATGAACTGTAAATCAAATTGTAATAAATAAATCACGCTGGTTTATTTTAATTCAACTCAAAAAAAAAAGTACATGCTACAAGTGTCAAATTCAAAAACATTGATAGTTCTCAAAAATCAATCAAGGTTGCTTGGCAGCACAAACTAACATCCATTAGAGTGCTTGATACAACTTCAATTACACGAGCTTCCTTTTATTTATGCCAGCTCCTAATTTTTAACTATACTATTGCACTTGGCTGTGGGAACTTCAGGGAGATGTGTAGGTTAGCTTAGAATAGGAGACAGTGGAGGTACGTGTCCAACCAGTTCCAGGACTGAAGACCTAATAATGATGATGACCTTTTTATAAAGTGGTTGTTTTTATAATTTGGTGTCGATTGTTGTATACATGTTTTGGACAAACCTGAAGTTTTCCAGATCTGCTTTATGAACAAACTAATAATTCAAATGGACACTAGCACTAACGAGGTTATCGGTCGAACCACTAACAGCAAACGAAACCAACTCCTTAATGAGGTATTTTATATTTATTTATTCATCTGGATCAAGCACACCATGACTTTATAATTTACAGAGCTATTTTGTTATACCACTAAGTATACTTTTATAGTTTGTTTCTCGTATAAAATTCTGAAAGGCATATTAGGTTAACAAATTATGGTATCTCGTAAACTAACATTTATTCGTTTTGTTAATTTGTAAACGTTCTCTCAAATCTGGAATGTGGCCTTTAATCGAATTTAAAGCGGTATCTTTTGATTTGAAGGATTAAGATATAAATTTGCATTACCTGTACGGGACTTAAATTCACCTGTAATACCTGAACTATAATTTTATTTCTTACTGGCTTCTTTTCATTCTTTACGCTCTCGTGGTGCCAGTGATTTCTAAAACAGTTGTAGCTGTTTTAAGGTTATGGGATGGGCGTCTAAATTTTGTAACTGATCCTACTTTTAACACGTTGTATTAATAAAGAGTGCTCGTTAATGAAAGTAGGTGTACCACACCAATACTAAATTTATTAAAATATTCAATGAAATGGATGTCTACACATTGTGATGTACGAGCACTTTCGCGGCACATGTAGCTTGAACTCGTATTTCTTTATTAATTTACATATTTATTAGATTGGAAGATATAAAATTGCGCCCACATGAAAGCAAAACGCTTGATTTAATATTACATTTAGAGCAAGCCTTTTTAAATATTCTTGCAGCACGAACAACCGAAAACATAAATAAATTATAGCGCACAATAAATAATTCAACTAATGGTCAGTTATGTATTTGTTTAAACTAGAAACGTGATAAAAACTATAGATCTTTTAAGTTCTTTGACTTAGTTGTAAACCAACAACACCTAAAACAAAAAAAGGATTACAAAACATGTTGCCAATTTACTATCTCAAAAAATTCTACATTAATTATGTTTGTTGGCAGTTTCTAAAGCAATTTGTTGGTGATGTGCGACTCCTAAGATTGGTCTTTTTGTCTTTGGCAAAAGACCAAAAAAGCCACAAATTCGTAAGGTTTGTTCAAATTTAAATACTAAGTGGAGAATTTCCCAAACTCCATCCAGCTAAATCCAACACCAAACATCGCAGGTGACTTTCAATAGAAGTTCTACCAAACAACCTTGTTGAAGATACTGTCATCGGCCAAGGAAAAACAAACCACTCAGAAAAGCTGCAACAAAAACGAAACCAATCACTGGTTGTGTGGCGTTCTGGTTTGTCTGGGGTCACCTTGTTAATGCTTCGTAGCAACAGAAATGACTTTGAATCACTCCCCTCTTATTTATATTACTCTAAAAAATATCAAAACTAATCATCCATTAATCTTTTCATTGCGGGGCGTGGTTTTGCATTTTGTGCTACGTGTACAGTATTGGGAGCCTATGCGTGTTTGTCTTCTTCTTACAGCTAAACCATACACCTTTCGTGGATATGTACGCTTCCCGCAGTTGCAACATGTGAATCAAAAATTATTAGACGGCTAACGCATCAGTAGTGTTCGAATAAGATTGCTTGACAATAAAAAGAAACATTTAAAAAAAAAAGAGTATTCCTTATTCATTACATTATAGAAATACAAACGGTAATAAAATATCCGTGGCAAAAACTAAATTAAAAACAAATATGATTCTCAAAATCGAAATCAAAAGTCACATCATACATATATATATATATATATATATATATATATATATATATATATATAGATTCTTTTTAGCGAACGTAAATATATGGACAAGTTGATATTTTAATTTTTGGGATATTTTTCGTTCGGATGTTTTTATTAAATATTCATTTGCTGGTTCCTGACGTTTCGATTTTATTTAAAATCTTTTTAAAGAGCTAAAAGTATAAAGATTATAACAGTATTAAAATATTAAAATATCCCAAAAATTAAAATATCAACTTGTCTATATATATATATATATATATATATAATATATATATATATATATATTTATATATATATATATATATTTATATATATATATATATATATATATATATATATATATATATATATATATATATATATATATATATATATGTATATATATATATATCATTCATTTGTTTTCGACCTTACTTAAGGTCGGTTTGACGCAGCTTTAACTTCTTTTCTATTCTGTGCTAATCTAAAAAGCTCTACATACCCTTCACAACCTAAGTTTCTAATAATATGACTAATATAGTTTGGTCTAGGTCTTCCTATATCCTTCTATTTTTTTCCTATCCAGCTGGCTCTACATAGATATTAGCAACGTGATGGTTGTTAAAGAACTCTAACATGTTTACATGATTACCATTTATAAGGAAATAATATATAACCTGGTTATCCGCTTCAAAAAGGAAAAATGTTAAATTATATGTTATGGTAAGGCTTAAGCAACGAATCGCTGCCAACATGCCAGACCGCTACCTAATTGTGAGTTATGTCATATGTCATATGTCATATATATATATATATATATATATATATATATTATGCTGTGATAAGGGGTTGTTTAAGGGTGTACTTTATAGTAAAGGTTAATTAGAAATGAGAAATTACCATAGGCAGCAGAAAACTGCATTTATTTAGTGAAGAATTGAGAAATGGAGATAGTTTGTAAATAGTAAGCAGTCAACATCCTGTATATAAAGTATAAATAGTTTTAAGCGACGCAGATAAACATAGGAAGACGCATAGTTAGCGTAGAAACAAGGAAGACATTCATTAGGTAAATAGTAAATATTAAATACCCTGTAGATAAAGTTTTAGTTAATTTAGGTATAGCAAGTAATAATATTTTTCAGTGGAAGCACGCGTATATTTATAGGTAAATACGATAAAGTGTAAATAGACACGCATTCAAAAGGGTTCCAAACAATTAGATTAATACGGAGATAGAAATAGAGCTTCAGGTAGCTATTATAAATGCGTACAAATATCTAACCATTTTTGATAAGAAACAAGATTAAAAATTGCGTGAACAACATGTAGATATGAAAATTAAAAGTCGAATTGCATCAGTTGTTTATGGAAAAGCAATTAGATCTATCAAAACACAGCATGTTGATAACGAAAGACAGCTGCAAGCAGGTTACAATTATTGGGAATCGTGGAGAGTTACATCAGAAACTATTTTGAATGTAATTATTGGATTGGTCACAAATAAGCGACGAGTTCTAGACCATACCCACAGACGGAGTGGGAACGGAATAATATATTAGCAGGCACAGTGATAACGAAGACAGTTTGCAACTCAACAAAGGCCGAAGTGCGTCGATATGAAATAAAGTAATACGTAATAATTTTAAAAGTGAAAGATAAAATAAGTGCCAAAATGAAAACTATAATTGCCGATTGAACGTAAGTACATTTTAATGAATTTATTTTAAACTAAAACATAAAAATAATAGGGCTTTGAAGTCCGTGGGAAACAAACGACAATTTTGAGGTCCGGGGGGAAAATCCAGTAATACAATTTTGAAGTCTGGGGGAAGAATAATACAATTTTAAGTTTGACAATTTCTAAGTCTGGGGGAAGAATAATACAATTTTAAGTTTGAGGAAATTGATTGACAAGAAGTAATAAGTCTGATATGAAACGACAATAAATTGGGGTGCATAAATGAATAATGGTAGTCCATGGGGTAATGGCAATAATTTAAATGTAATCCTGAATTGGGGGAAGATAATTTTTATGCAAATGGAAGCGTCGATGTGAAGAAGATAAACCAGGTCAGAATTTTAGTTATAAGACATTTTGTTTTTCTATATATTTTTTATTTTGAACATTGAATTTGCTTAATAGAATATGCTTGTGAAAAAGTCAACAAAAGAAGTTGCATAAGTATAAAATGAGTAATATGATAACAGGTTTAGAACGTTCTACGCTTCGTTGATAAGGATAATAGGTTTTTTTTTTTGGTGACTTTGGGTTTTGAGTAAATAGTAGATGATTGTTAATAAATGAGATTTATAACATTAACTAATTGAAAAGTGTATTTCAAATAATTTACAAAAGCTGTACATAATATATTGGTTTCATTATATAAAATCAAAATTAACTGAATTTTATAATTCCAAATAAATGCTAGCCGAGGTCATAAGATTTAAATAGTTCAAGGAGGAGCTACGAGTTGAATAGGAAATTGATAACACGCAAGGCGGTAACGTATCGAATTTTGCTATTGGCAGACAAGGTTGCTTCAAGATAAAATTCAGTTAAGTTTCTGGAGGGAATTGATAGCAACATTAATAAGACAGCCCAACGTCGGAGGAGATAATTACAATCTTGTTTATTCATAGTAAATATCAAAATGGTCGTCCAAATGATGGAGCGCGATTAATTTAGAGTACATAGCAAAATTAATAAGGCGCACAACGAAGGAGTATGTTAATTTAAAGAGAGTACATAGCAATATATATATATATATATATATATATATATATATATATAACTTTTAATTGTGATGTTATTTCTGGGATGCACTCGTTCGTAAAGCAAAAACTAGTTAGTCAATTGTAATTTATTTTCTAACGTTTCGGCATGAAATTTATGCCTTAATCATAGACTAGAATTGGGTAAAATTAGTTAAAATATAAAACAGTATAGATATACAACTTACATAATTACTATGACTTAAAATTGCTATAAATAGGAACACTTATTCATGACACAGTTTTGAGTGATTGAAAATATTTTGACAACAGGAATGTAGCAGTTAACAAAAGTAAACTAGATGTAATAAATCATTTTGGAAAATTAAAAATTTAAAAGGTAAGCATTAAGATAAATATAAACTAAATTAACTATAATTAAAATGGAAAGAAGTAATTAAAGATTAAACAGCAATAAGTAATTGTTATAAAAGTGTTGTGAATGTAAGTATTGTTGTCAATTGAATCTGTAAAGAGAGGAATAAACCGCACTAAGGTTGTTAATATCTTGTTTATTGTTAAGAAGATTAGGTTGCTGATGAATGTGGAAGGATTCTAGAAATAATCGTTTGTTATAGTTGTTTTCAATGTCTAGTATTTTTGTATTATTAAAGTTTGCGATATGTTTTGTTGAACTAATGTGAGACGCAAGTGCACAACATGATTTACCTATACTGACATCACTTTTGTGTTGCGTTAAGCGATTTTTTAACCACTGCTTGGAATGACCTATGTAAGTTTTTTTGCAACTACATTCAATTTTATAGACGATGTTGCTACACATTGATTTGTCAGTACTATCTTTAAGTCGAGTGAATAAATTTCTTATTGATTTATTGTAGGTATAAGTTATAAGAATATCTGGTTGCTTTAATATATATATATATATATATATATATATATATATATATATATATATATTGCTATAATTATATAGTTTTTCTTAATTTTTTGAATTAAACCACTTATATTTTTTAAAATCAACTTTATTTACGTTTCGATCCATGACCAGGATCGTTGTCAAAATATTTTGTCAAATTATTTTGACAACGATCCTAGGTCATGGATCGAAACGTAAATAAAGTTGATTTTAAAAAATATAAGTGGTTTAATTCCCAAAGAAAATTAAGAAGAATGCTAAACAAACCACAACAAACATACAGGGAGTAATTATAAGGTAGTTTAAGGGTAGGTTAAGTCACAGGGGTCGTAAAATAAATAAAAGAAACTTCCAGTTACCAAAAGCACATAATTACAGATATTATAAGAGCAAATAGGTCACTATACATATTGTTAGTTGAGAGCACACTGTATATAAAAATACATGAGATTAAACGCATAAGAAATAGAAATATCCAAGAGTAGTTACGAGCTAAGATAAGATTTGAAAACGTAACGAAATGCATCAAAATTAAATCAACAGAAAACCTATATGAATTGGCTTGATAAATATTTAACAAGTGCGTTAAATATATCATGGTATACGCAGGCTAAAATTATGCATTATTTGAATTAATCGTACGTGTCATAAAGTATTACATTTGTTCAAAAATCCAATTTAACTAGGTAATAAACAAACACCAAATTTATTTCGGTTTAGATTAGAATAAGCAATTAACAATGAATAAGTGACTTAATGAACAAAAATTCGTGGGATTTCTCAATTAAATATCATGATATGTGGATGATTACGTGACAATTTAAGCATTCGTCCAAGTACGTGAACTATACAATTGGTAAAATTTCCCGGTGTACACAAAAGATAATCGCAGAAGGTGTCGACCCAACACGTGAAACAACGAATAGAAAACATGAAAGCAAGGCCTATAAATACGATAACAATTGAGCGACGAGTTTAGTATACATTTTAAACTGGGCTATCACGATACTTAGAAGTGCTAGATTATTTACGTAACCACTCATACAAAAATAAATGAAAATCATTTTATAAAAGTGTAAAATTTTGCAAGTGAACCGATCTAGCATAGACGTAAGTAAACAACAATTTTGTAAAAATATACAATTTCTAACATAAATAAAATAGGGCTCTGGAGACGATTCTATTATAGACGACTCTGGAGATTACTCTGGTTAATCACCTCCTGTTAAACTAATTTTGGTAATCACTGACATGGTAATTGTTCTATTACTGTATTGTTAATTACGGAGATAGAAAACCTTTTATTTACTGATATACAATTTGAACCTTAAATTGGATTAACTTATGGGATTTTGAATAACGATTTGGATAATTTTTTTGGTTTGATGTCGACTTCCAAATTCGACTCTAAATATTCAGACTGGACACGAAAACTCTTGGAGAATGCAGAGAAACTACTGAACCATTCCAGGTTAGTTATATTGATAATTTATTTCTGTAAAACTGTTTTAATTCAATATTTTTCGCAAATGTAAGAGTCGACAAAACCGGGGTTTCTTTGATCAATTTATGAAAGGTAATAGGCATCTCGAAACGTTTCAAAAAGTCTCTAAATATAACAAAAGACTCGTTTTGCTGGCTTCAATTTCTTAAATCTGGTATATGTAATTATTCTGAAAAGGGGAGATTTTAAAAAGGTTGTAAATATTTAATCATTATATTGTGTATTGTAGAATTGCTTTATTTAATTGAATCAGCTAGTTGAGGCAAAGAAAATTCATAACTTAACATTTCACATAAGTGCTTGATTAATAAAAAGAGAATAACACAGCATTTTATGATAGATCCAATCACAGGGGCTAAATATAATAAAGAAAGTATCACAGCATTTGATGGTCTGCCCAACCGTAGGGCCTAATATAGGGGTATATCACAGCATTTTATGTACGCACAATCGTGGGGCTAAAATATCACAGCATTTTATGAAATGCCTAACCATGGGGCTAAAAATAAATAAAACCATCGTAAGGGCTGGTGAAATATCACAGCAATATATATATATATATATATATATATATATATATATCGTTCTTCACTATCTAAACTGATTAATTTGGCGCGTGAATAAATTGTTCCTATCTCCTATATACACAGTTGTTGAAATTTTATTATCTAAACCTATTTAACCTATAATTCCACGACTATATATATATATATATATATAGTCGTGGAATTATAGGTTAAACATATATATATATATATATATATATATATATATATATATAGTCGTGGAATTATAGGTTAAATAGGTTTAGATAATAAAATTTCAACAACTGTGTATATAGGAGATAGGAACAATTTATTCACGCGCCAAATTAATCAGTTTAGATAGTGAAGAACGACAGTTATAACGTATTTTGTATTTCTAAATCAGAAGGTTAAAATTGTATAAAGGGAAGAAGCTCTAGGGTACATGAAAACTCAAGGATACGCATAAATTAGTTGTAGTAGTTTAAATCAAGCGCATGTAATCAGAAACGGAGCTTTCAAGTATAGAAAATCAATAATTTAAACGCATATTTCCATTTAAATTAACGAAAACGTTCGTTTTACAAATCCTAAGAAGTGGTTAAACTTGGAATTATTATTTAAAACGTACAAGGGGCTTCGAAGAAACACCATTTATTTAAATGTCAAGCTCATAGAACTTGAATGAACGTTGGCACAAAATTCTAGAAAGCTGTTTGTAATGGGCGGTCTGACAAGCTGCTAAAAATAACAAATGCTTTGAAGACTAAGTGAAATGAAAGATCTATAATGTAAAATAGACAGAGAAAACGGATAAGAAAACGTTGGTTACAACTCACGTCTAAAATACCCGGGAGACTTGAAGGCCAACAACAATATCGATTTTTTGTAGCTTGAGGGCGGTTCTAAAAGAGACAGTAAATATGGGTTAAACGAAGAGAGGTAGCTAAGAGGTGGAGCGTTATAACGGGGGGAAAGCTATCTCATTGGTCTAAAGCTAGCAGTTTTGAGAAGCTCGCGTCCGTTGAGGTTAATATACGAATTTCAGAATAACAGCACGGTAATCTCGGAATTTTTCAGACGTTACGATCAAAATTTAGAGAATTGGTTTTAAAAATAAGCTTTTCGATGAAGAGAAGTTCCGTGTGGGGTATTGAAAAGCATATAAATTATCTGGGAGATTTAATAAAGCTCTCTTGCTCTTAGATCTTATATCGCGCTTAGATCTCTAACGTAATTGCTAGTACGTGATCTTACGTTGTACTAATTATTGTTTATCCGTTGAAGTAGCATACAACATCCTATTTAAAGTGTGTAAAGCTGTTAGTAATGTATCAGAAACGTAATTTGCACGAGTGGGTGCTAGAGTTACAAAAGGTACTGTTACTACACGATACAATCGGGTGATAGGATGGTACTTGGGTAAGCGAATCTTAAAGCTTAACTAGTATGTGTGAGGTGTAGTAGTATGGAATGTTAAGTTTGGACAAGACAATTATCCGGGTAGAATATTAAAGGTGGTTGCAGCGATTTGGATAGTGACTGGGGATCAGTTGGATCCAGGCATAATCACAAAGTATATGGACACAACGACGAGGGTTTCTGGTACACATCTTCATAGGTAACGAGGGAAGAAGTTTACTCCAGGTAAAGAAAATTTATGTCTTGCTTTTCGCTTAAACTTTTGTGCTGATATTTTTGTGTTTGATGGTTTTGACTTATTGGGGGTGTATTTTATTACCATAAAAACTCATTTAAAGGGGTATATGTACAGGGCAATTAATATTGATTATTTAAAAATGTTTATTGATGATATAAAAATGTTGTTGTAAGGAGTAAACGGGTCTTTAGCTTTATTTTAAACAAAAAATGCGAGGTTTAAAAGCATTTAGAGGAACTGGGTTATACTGAGCTCAAAATAGACCAAAATAAAATCAATTTAGGGTTGCACGACGGGCCCATCTACTCGTCTAAAAGAAAATTGTTGAAATATATGAAAATCATAAAATTTTAAACGATTTAAGGATTGAGATGGTAACAGTTTTATCAAACTGTACGTACCGATGTGTAAATATTTTCTTAATAATGGAAACTTGTTAATATGTGTAAATAAAAATGTTGTATGTCTTGTTGCATTATTTGAGTGGTAATTTCATTTGACGGTGTTTGTGAGAAAGGAATGTACTTAGGATGGTAGGTATTCATGAAAAAGCCGATTGCTGAGCTACCCAGGGTGCGCAGAAATAAGGAGGCGTTCCAAAAGGTAGTGTAAGAAATTTTTTTTAATTTTTATTTTCAGAAATTTTTATGACGCCCAATTCGTGGGGTGAGAATTAATTTAGAAAGTTCCACTACAATTTTATGGCGACCCGAACGTGAGGGCTCGATTCCCAGATAAAATTGGAAAATTTTATTTCAAAAAACTGACGAGCTGAGGGAGAGTTTGTGTGTAGTGTAAATTTGTAAATATTTTTGAGTGCGTGAGGAAGCGATTTGAACGTATTCAGCGAAAGGAGTGGTTAAGAAGCCAAGGAGTTGAAATTGGAAGTGACGATAGTGCGTTATTTGATAAATCAGGAAAAATGAAGGAAGCCGGAGGTAGTAGGGATCGATCGAGGACAGACTCTGAGGACCAAGGAAATGAGATGATAATGAGGATGCTTGAGAGGACGAATGAGACATTAAGCGGAATGAGAGAGGATTCGAACAGGAAGTTTGAGCAAATGAGTGCCGAATCGAACCGGAAGTTTGATCGGATGAATGAGACATTAACTGGAGTTAGGGAGACATTAAGCGAGAAAGTAGAGAAGACAACCTTACATGTGATTTTCCAATGCTCCACCCGAAGGTACTACATTGGCCAGAAAGCGAGTTTTTTTTTACCTGAAAAATTTGGAATTTTGCCGAACCCTTTGCTGTTCCAAGCAAGGTAGGGCTCTTTAACGTGCGTGACAACACTCACACACGGGACCTCCATTTTACCTCTCATCCGAACGAGGGTGTATTTTTGTGAAAAATGCTCGCCTAACATTTTTCAAGCGGACCGTGTCGGGATTCGAACCCGGGATCTTGGGCGTAGTAGTCACACACATACCACTACGCCACGGAGCCACCTAGACAAGACAACCAAAGAATTCGCTGATTTTAAAAATAGCTTGACAGTAAAAATGGGGGAAGTAGAAAATAGAGTTGATAAAAATGAACGTGATATAAGAGGCTTGAGTCAGGATATGGGACAATTAAGGACGGAGGTTAGAATCTTCTGTGAAGATGAGATCAATGTAAAAATGACTGAGGTAACAGATTCATGTAGAGATCAGCTAGGAAGGGTCGAAAGAGAAGTAAGCGGAATTAAACAGAATGTGTCAACTTTGATGGGGGATGGTCCCAGATTTGTAACAGGAAATATGTCACTGGACTAGCAGATGTTATGGGGATAGTAGGGTGGACCCTAAAATTTTTATAAATAATATTATAGGTTTAGTAGGTAATTTATTTGATGAACAGGCAAAGCTAAATATTGTAAAGGCGTTATTGAAAGACCATGCTGAAGCCTGGTATAATCTCATAGGGTAGGAGATAGAAACTTACAGTGAATTTGAGGACAGATTTTTGAAACACTACTGGAGCGACCACAGACAAGTCCAAGTACATGACGATTTAATAACTGGTAAATATAAGGGTGAATTTGCAGGAAGTAGGGAGCAGTATGCTATCCGAAAGTATAGCATAGCCAAACAACTAAACCCACCGTTAACAGACCGACAGATTATAAAATATCTTTCACGACATTTTGATTTTGAGGTTCGGCAACACGTAGCGTTGCAGAACATAGTAGATAGGGAAATGTTTTTAGAGTACCTGCAGAGGTATGACGACGTAAGTAGTGGACGACCTCGTGACGCTAGGGAACGACAAGTGAACACGGTTAGGTTTGACAATAGAAGGGACAGTTATCCAAGACGGGGGACAACTTTTAATTTTAACAACCGACAGAATTGGGAACCACGACGGACATTCTTTCGGAGCAATAGCGTAGGTAAAGGACCCGCACCAAGACCTGGGGTACCTAGACAAAACAGTTCACCGGGCATGAGTGGGACACAGACAACAACCAATAGAGAAAATGACAGTGCTAACAAGGTAGAAACGTCAAAGACATATGCAGAAGTAGTGGCAAGACCAGGACCGAGTAGGGAGAACAGACCTGGATAGGATTTTTAGACAAGGACAAATCACTAGACGTAATTGTGTACAAATACGAACATCCAAAAGAATTTGAGAAAATTGAGGAAGAAGTTGAGCCAGAAATTAAAGAAAAACTTGTTTGCCTATAGTTGATGTTAAAATTTTTGAGCAAAATTGAGGAGCGTTGTTGGATTCAGGAGCTGAGGCGAGTTTAGTATCGGAAGAATTCGTCAACGAAATTAAAGCAAAGTTGTGTGATAGAATTATGCCAATAAAAGGAAGTCACCTGGCAGCGCCGAATAGTGTAGTTGTGTTAAAAGTAGAGTTAGGTTCAATAAGCTGTGAGCAGGAATTCATAATTGTACCTGGATTGAAATTTAAAGGGATATTAGGGGTCGATTGTATGATGAAGTTAGGAGTAGTTATAGATATGGAGAGGAAGGTAGTTAGGATTAGGAATAGGATATTGCCCTGGAAGGCAAGTTATGAGGTCGCAGAGGATGACATGGGGTTATGTATTAATGTTATAGAGGTAGATGAAGAAGAGGTGAAAGAGATCGACACAGTTAAATATTCTGAGGGAAAGTCAGAAGAGGTACAATCAGTAGTGAACAAAGAGTCTGAATTAATAGGAGTAGAGGCAAACGCAGCATTATGTTACACACATGAGTTAAAGGTAGACATAAAGGAGATGGGTGGCAATGATAATTTTGATAAGTTGGATTTAGGAGATTTTTATGGCGTGACTATAGTACATAAAGAGTCTAGAAGAGATAAAGAATTTTCTATAGAGGGAGAAGATGAAAATGTTAAGGTGATATCGTTTGATTTGTCCGCAACAAAGGAAATAATAGTGAATGAGAAACAGACAAGTATAGAGACAGAGGAAAAAATATTTAAGAGTCAGTAAATAGTAAGGATAGTTTTATTTTATGTGAAGTAATAGGAAAAATAAGTATAGAGATAGAAGGAGAAAAAAACGGGGATGAAGTTTATTAAGATTGTAAGAAGAAAGACATGGAGGATTAAGAAAAGAGAAGTGTTAATACATAAAAATATAGGAATAGGTGAATAGTTAGGGTTGGATTTAAATAGAAAGGGATAGAGATAGGTTTATATAGAGAAGTAGCATTAGGAATAGAATAAATAAGGGGAGATAGTTAGAGGTAGATATAGAGCATACGTGTGTTTTGAAGTCACACACGCATGTTCCATTGAAAGTAGTATTAGGCCGGTCTGACTTCAAAATGTGTCCACGCGTATGTTACATTGAAAGTAATATAAGGCCGGTCTGGCTTCAAAACGGTGCACGCGTATGTTACATTGAAAAACATACGCGTGCACCGTTTTGAAGTCAGACCGGCCTTACTTACCCACTTACCAGCGAAAAGGAACCGCCCGTATGCCAACGTCCGTCCAGCAGCTCCTAGTTACCGGAGTTTATGAAAATCCAACTGCAATCACCGCCACAAAATGGCGATGGACAACATCCTCTACACAACACCAGATCCAAGTCTTTGTTGTGAAGTCGCAACATTTAATTCTTCAACACAGAAACCCATTCTACAACATTAAAGTGCTTTCAGTTCTAGCGTTAAAGACATTTACAATTTAATTCGCACACAAGGACAAATATTTCCTGTGCCTGTCATGCCTTTAATGTTAATGTATAAGTTCATATCAATATTTTAACTTGCAATGTTATCTCTGTTGCCACAAAGTATCAACAGGGTGACCCAAGACAAACAGAATTCCACAATCGCATCTACGGTCTTTCGGCTTTTCGTTTTTCGATGTCAAAAGGTTTTCCACTGGAGTCTGAAAATTTCTGCTGTACTTTACCTGTGTAGGCGTCGCCGTGGATCAATGTAGTAAGCGTAAGACTACGGATCCCAAGGTCCCGGGTTCAAATCCCGACACGGCCGACTGCTTGAAAAATGGCAGGTGAGCATTTTTCACAAAAATTACGCCCTCGTTCGGATGAGAGGTTAAATGGAGGTCCCGTGTGTGAGTCTTGTCATGCACGTTAAAGATCCCTACCTTGCCTAGAACGGCAAGGGTTCAGCAAAATTCTAAATTTCCAGGCAACAAAAAACTCGCCTCCTGGCCAATGTAGTACCTACAGGTGGAGCATTGGAAATGTAAATGAACTGTACTTTACCTGTTCGTTATTACTATCTTTAGTATTGATTAATTTCATAAAGAAATTAACATAATATAGATAGAGTTGCGCCTCCCAAGTCAATGACGCTCTGGTGCGACGCACCACTGGTACTACTTGGTTAGAACGGCTTGCGTAATATAAAGTGTCAAAATTAAGTACTCATAACTAGCAGTTCCACTTCCATCAAATAAAATACCCATAGAAGCTTTACAGGTAGCACTAAACTTTTAATAATAATTAATTTGTTATAAGCAAGTTGCAGCAAGCATCTAAGATAATCATCATTAGATAAATATCACACCGCGATAAATCAGTAATATATTTCCGGCAGTTTACGGTGTGTAGCCTACAGCTTTTTAATTACAGTGCTTTGACTACCTCAATCTCACATAATTCTTACACTCTGACATTTAAAATGGACGCAACTGGATTAGAAAAAGTTTCAGAGCAAAGGTTGTTCAGACAACCGGACGTAATTTACTTTATATATAGCCGTCGATAGATAGCCGCTACTTTTTATAGTAATGTGTATGGTGTTACCATGCACGGTGTGTGTGTGTGTGTGTGTTTGTGCAATGGTTATTAATCAGGTATCCGGAGCGACCCGGGTTCATGACACTCTTTACCTTGATTCAATTTCTCGGAATGATCTAATTAAAAGTTATTGAAATTTGTATTTGATGAATGTCGAAAGCTTGACTGGATTTTTTGAAATCGTTTAAAAATATTCGTAAACACAAGAAACGAAGGCGGGAGAGACGGCCGAATTGCTGTGTGCTTTTTATTCAATTTTTATTTGCCTCTCTTTTCTGTAATAGTTTTCCGTAGTTTTTTGTTTACTGAGCGCTGCGAGTTGGAAATTGAACCAAATAATTACATTGTGTTACACTTACTCACCTAATAATCTTAAAAAGAATTAATATTGAAAATCTGGCATTAAAAGTCCTGTCACAAAATTTTCTCTTTATTACTATTTTTTAAAATAACTATTTAGCACCTTAATTATTCAGAGAAAGAAACTTGTTACGGTATTCCGTGCGGGAAAGAAAGTAAAGTAAAGTAAGCAGAGAAAATAATCAGCCCCGAGTACCGCAACAAAAAAATTAATCTAAAGAATGCAGTGCTAGCTAAAAAATCGCAGAGTGGGGTGGGTCACACAGAAAAAATAAGAAAACATCAAGAAAGGAAGTTTATTTACACACCTCTAATTAATAAACATATCCCGAAGAATCCACACAGTACACATATCTTTGCAAAAATAATTAATACACTCCTTAGTCACCTCAAACTAATTTTTAATCACATGTAGTTTATTCGTCTACGACGAATTCCTGTTACCACAGCGTGAAGTAGTTATGTTTTTTACTCCAGTTTTCTCTTTTGTTTCCTTTACATACTTGAGTCTAGACAATAGTGTCTTGTTTTGGTTACTGCTATTTTCTTCTTCGTTTACTTTTCTTACTTTTGGTTTCCTGCAGAAACCAACTTCTTTTCTTGAGGTTGGAAACTTTGCTATTTCTTTTTTAGAGGTATTCGTCCTTCGACAAGTTTTGCAGTGTTAGTCCATTCTTTCTTTTCCCTCGACGATTGTGTACTCTGCATTCTTCCTTTTCTGCGGATTTCGTTAAATTTTGAGTTAATCCGGCACTTTGGTCTTCGAGCCGGATAAAAATTTGTATCTTTTCTTTTTTCTAAAAGAAATTTCTTTGTGATTTGTTCTGTTAGTATGTTGTTCGATTCGTTGCTTCTGTTACCTATTCCGATCTTTTAATTTTGCTGGGGGGGATTTTATTAGACTTAATTGTACCATGCTAAATATTTTCATTTGGTTTATGGTTCTGTTTAAATAATCTCTTCTTTCACTTTGACTTCTGTGTAACTACCTATTTGACCTGTTTGTCGACACGTGGAGGCTCTATATCTTGTTTGTCCATTTTTTGCTGTATCTGCGTAACAAATAAACAGCCGATAAATTTAGGTCGTATTGCGACGATGGACAAAACTGTCCTACCAAACTCGTTCAAAAACTAGCTGCACTAGTGTTTTTTTTGTGCACTGTAACTTACTTAAAATTTCAACCTAAAAAGGTTTGTCTAGAAGAAAGCACTTTCATTCCTTTTTGTTTACGACTGATAAATTTTACACATAACTATACGAAATGCGCACTTCGTATCGCAATTATAAAAATTGTCTATAAAATATAACTCTTAATTTTTTTTAAAAATAAAGATTTTTGTGTTAATTGGCAATAAAAATTCCATGGCGATGTACTTTTTCTTGTTTATGAGAACCATCCCCACCCTCCGCATTTGAAGTTAGTTCAATATTTCTACATTTCCTTTATCTTTTTATACGTGACCTCAAGCACGCGCTCACGCACGCACACACACACACCTTACGGTTACACACCTACATTGCCTTTGCAACATCTGGATTTTTGGCTGCTGTTGATCCGGACTGATAATGCAATATCCGTTAAGCATTCTTCCTTGACGACTGGGATATCCGGCTGCCGATGGTCCTGGTCCTAGAAGAGGAGCGTAACACAGATTTCAACACTACATACCTAACACACACACATACAACCTCAACCACACACATATGCACACAACACATGCCCTCAAGCGCGCGCACACATACACATTACTCACAGTTACTTTCTAGGAGGAAGCCAGGTCTGCTTAAATTTCAGGTAGCAAACTACTGAGACGTTGGAACAAATAAACAAATACATACGTGACCGTAATTCGTGATGGCCTTACTTCGCTTTCCTTTCTGTTGCGTTTTACCGTTACAAATTTTCCTTCAAAACATTTTTCTGTAGATAAACAACCACATGAAAGGTATTTTCGAACACGTTCACCTGCCGGGAAGAGAAACCTTAAAACTAATTACATTGAATTTATGTTGGAAAAGCCCCTTATTCAACACCTTCTCTTGTTTCAACAAGCAAAGCTAGATCGATAGTATCAAAAGCCCACGTTCACCTTATGTAGTGGAACTGGTCGTAAAAGGTTCTATAAAAAACGAAGGTATACCGACCCAAGGACTTATGCTCGATGTGTATGAAAAGTTGCCAATATTTTCGTATAAAATTATAGAAAATCACTTAATAATTAATGTTGAAGGATTAAAACATATAGAGTCATAAGGGTCTCACATTGCATGTAAATAGTACTATAAGCTTGAAAACTAAATAAATTTATCATGAAAAGTACGTAATTCGCAAATTATGCAAGAAGCAAACATTTAACACCCTGTATAAGGATCATAGTTGACTTTAATTAATGCAGGAAAGCTCAAACTTATTTTAAACCAGAAAGCATTTATAAATTCTAAATAAATACGCAATAAAAGCATCGAAAGCTAGAAAATCATGATACAAATTCTGTTAAAATTAAACACGCAATAGTGAAAAGAAATAGCAAAGCTCTCTCGCAAGAAACGCACCTTTCAAAACAAATACGTTTCGGATACGCAGGATGTAAATAAACGCATTTCAATTTACGTCATTATACAAATTTTGTCTAAGTGATTTTTAACATGAAGTAAATTCAAAACCCAAAACATTATCTTCACAAAAATAAAGCTATAAGGTTGTATACGTGAGAATTAGAGTTAAATTTTCCTACAACAAAACAAAACAGACTGGTGAAAGTACACGGGTTATAGGAATCCACTATATAGAACTGGTTACTACGTGACCAACATTATAATTTGAATTAGGGCCGCTATACTTGCGGCCACGTCCCCAATGCTCCACCCGGAGGTACTACATGACCAACAGCATTGCTTCGGCGGGCTATTATCAAATTCACACCTGAGAAAGTCCAGAGTTTTGACAATATCCTATAGCGTGCCTTAAACTTTGACCGAAGGACGCCGATAACCAGTAGTGTCAGAAGGAGGCGTTGTTTTATATATCATTTAAATTTGCTAAACAAACAGTCTTCCTTTACCCTGAGCACGCTTCACATCAGTTCAAATTAAAAATTTACGTATAAGTGAACATAGAAAAATTAAATAATTATATTTGTGAAAGTCGTGATAGAAAAGTTTTTAAATTAAAATAATAGTGAAAATATACGAGAAAAGCTTGCCGTTAACTGAAAAACGTAAGTAAAAGCTTATTAATTAAACATAATTTTATTATTTATAATTTAGGGCTCTAAGTAATAGGCGGAAATCTATGTAATCTAGTAGAAATTTAAGTAATAAGCAGAAATCTAGATAATCTGGTAAAAATCTAAGAAATAAGTTGAAATCTGGGAAATCTATGTGAAAATCTGAGAAATTTAAGTGAAAATCTGGTAAAATTCTGGGATAAATCTAAATTTGCAAATAAACCCGAATTTAAATCTATCTATTGCATAAAAGTATTGGTTTGCATCTACGCATCGGAGCACAAAACAAGGATTGTTTTAAGCATTTAATGGGATTTGGCCAAGCGGTACTATAAAATCAACAAGTAAATTCAACTGAAAGCAATCTAGGAGTACTGGTCAACAGCACACAGTAGCAGATCCAAGAATGGGAAGAACAAAAAGACACGCATGGAAAGCAACAGGTCAGAACATTATCCAAATAGCACACAGCATTATTTTCTTTTTTGAACATTTACTAATTTTTTTATTATACCAGAACATTTATGTAAAGGGTCATCAAAAATCTTTTTATACGCGAAAATTTACATAAACAGGAAATAGTGTACAGTGGTATTTTTGCTGACTTTAAACTACCTAAAGGAGCTATAATTTTAGAGATAAGGAAATTGATATTATTATTATTATTATTTGATTCAGAGGTTTATTTTGTCAAATAGTGAATCATATTAAGCTGTAAAGTGTATATATTTTTTTCTTTGTCTTGGCCAATTTTGTTTGTCTCATTGAAGTAAAAAACTATTAGATAAAAGGGGGTAAATTCTTTGTTATCGTAACGTTGTGCACTCTGTGTGTATAAGACTGAGCTAGTCGAGGCGTATTTAAATTTTAGGTTGTTTAGAGACACAGAGCGGTGGCGGGCAGCAGGAAACTGAACCTTAATTACATCGGCGTGCAGTGTTATCATATATATATATATATATATATATATATATATATATATTTCCTGAAATTGCACAGTCTGCATCTAGCACTATCTGCGAGCGATAGTCTAGTCTAGCTCTACCTCTTTTTTGTTTGTAATACGTCCAGTACTATTCCCCAAAAATGCCGCCAAGTTTCCCCAGCACTTTAACATTTGTCGAATTAATAGTTTTTCCAATATATCCTTTTGCACAATCAACATTTTTATCTCACAGGATTGAACTATTCAAACCGGCTGATGTTTTACAACCAATTAGATAGAGATCTGCGTTACTTCTATAAAGCGTTTTCACATCATTTTCCCGATAGCGATAAAATACCAGAGGCGGTATCTTAACGTATTTATGCATATTAATATCAATTTATTCTTACCATGTGAATTATAATTTATACAATGTCCAAGGCCGCATTTAGGAAACAAAAAGAGTTCCTTTACTTGTATACAAAACACTATATATTTAATATATATATATAAGAGAAACTTAGATATTCAATAATTGAAAAGGCATGTTGCGAGTTAATTCGCTTAACACTCAACACAGTGCAATACCTAAAATGATGGAATTGAAAAGTTTATATAAAGCAGAAGAAAATTATTCAAAATAAAAAGAGAAACCATAGCAAAAATAATTCGTAAACAATATGCATACAAAAACATTATCAGCTCTTCTTCCTTCCATCGAGCCTCAATTCACACAACATTTATTTCTGGATTTAGACTTTTATCTGCCAACTCTATTTAAACTCCTGACATTCCACGCTTGAATTCGAAAGTTGAGAAGTTTTGCTTCTATTTCATTTGTTAACTTCCACCTTAGTAGCTCACATCTAAGATTCTAGCGGAGGACGAGTTTTCGTCCGGAAGATTTTACAAAATTTGCAAAGTTTGGGATATCTTTATGAATTTTTAAAGCAGTGGTTTTCGTTTCCTTCAGCATCTTTTGCAGGTCCTTGACCAAACTTCAGATTTCTTCTTACTGGGATAAAAGAATTCCCAAATCCATTATCCACAGTGCTGTTCTCCTAAGCGATCGTTGATTCTTAGTGGATTCATTAACCCAGAAAACCTTCGACAAATTTTCTACGATGTTAACATTAGGCGAGTGGATAGCTAAGTCCTTAGGCCTGAAGTGTATTATTATATATTTGTTTTTAATAATATAATTATCAAGAACTAGAGTAGGGCATGCTAAAGTCGCTGTTATTGCGGAAAGGAAACATTTCTGCTATTAAAGTGAAGGAAGCAGAGGATAGATTAAGACTACAGAGGCTATTCACTCTCATAATCCCTTCGAGGGAAATGAGAACAAAATAAGGTTTCATTGCCACAATTCTTAGTGGTGTGATATATCGACGGGACACGAATAGAGGATGCAAAACTTATCAAGGTTGGGGCAATCTGGGGAGTAAAAGGGTTTATTGAAACTTTCCCCTAGGCCGATATGCAACTATTTTCCAGACAGAAGCATGTGCAATATTAAAAATAGCTGCAGGCCAGGATATAAGAGAGTTAAAAGAACGGGGGATTATTATCTGCTCATATAGTGAGGCAGATCTCTAAGCAATCTGGTCTGTTAGGACCAGATGCCCACTAGTTCAGGAGTGCGGGAACGCATTGAAGAAACTAGCCAGTCAGAATAGGTTCAGGTCTTCTGGGTTCTAGAACACCACGATGTGCAGGGAAAGAAAAAAGCTGACTGATGAGCTAAACACTGGGCGGTAATTTTTTATTTAGGGCCTGAACCATCCATAGACTTAACAAAGAAATCGGTAGCGTCTGAACTAAAACTTTGAATGCGTAAGCTGTGAAAAAAGTTGGGAGACTGTAGACATCCCCAAATTTCCTGTTTAACCACAAATCCATATGTGGAATACGTTGCAGTCCAGCATCCTTTTATCGATATCTTTCAATTCCTTTGCCAGTCTGCTATAATATTCCTTCTGACTTCGTGTCTAATAATGCTATGATCTTTGCCTGGGCTTTTGTTTGTGTATTTATGCCCTTTCAGAAATTAAGTGTATGATTAGCAGCAAACCACCTATCACCAGCAATGCGTACGTCGACACGGTGCATAAGCGTACCATACCCGCAGTGCCACAACCCTCTGGTACCTTTTTTATTCTAACTTACATTTATTTATTGAGGAGGCCTTGTACCAAATTGGCGCTGCATAAGGCAGTAACAACTGAACTGCCAAACACGGTGTTTTTTTCTTTTGAAAGATCTATGGTCACCTATATTAGGTAATACGGCTCCAAAATCTACTGTTGTAAATATATTTTGTAAAAGTAAGTCCATAGCCAATATCAACTCCAAAATATCTGGCCGTTTTTCAAGATCATATTGTATATCCCTCCATTTAAAATTTAATGTTCTCTCTACGTAAGCTAAAGGCTATTACCTGTCTTTTCTGGTGCCATAATAAGTTGATTTTCCTTAGCCAAAGTAATACCGAAATTAAACTGACTTGTGCCAGTATTTCCAGTTGGATATTATCTTTAGCTGGGACAACGATTACCAAGTCATAGACGTAACAAACTAATGTTACTCCCTCTGGAACCTTGATGCTCATGATATAATCGTATAATATGTTCCAGAGTAACGGGCCCAGGACTGATCCTTGTGGGACACCGCCTCTGACTTCCCCATAGTTGTCCCTATCAATCTGGATGACCCGCTGATTTAAATGTATCCTGATAATATCTCAAATATTGGGATATTTTTCTATGCAATTGCTTGTCCATAGTAATTCACTAAGAGGCCGAATTAAAGGCATTGCGCACATCTATGAGGATGAATGCTCACCATCTCTTTCCCGAGCTCTCGTTTCTCTTAACCAGGTGTAGGACCGTATCTATGGCCTGTGTAATAGTTCTTCGTTTTGTAACACCGAACTGATTTGTATATAGGTTTCCACTTGCCGTTATTTCTTTAGCAGCCTGCTATCTAAAAGTTTATACGTAACATTCAATAAACAAATTGGCATGAAAACTTCCCATTCTCGTTTAGATTTTTCTCGGTTTCTCAATTAAAACGAGTTTTGCTATTTTCCATTCTTCTGGAAATTGGAGTCCAAAATACAGCTTTGGATGCGGAAGGGTGGAAAGAGGTGATCACTGTAGGTAGTCAGAGATTATAATAGCCCGGCCGGATGAGTCAATAAAAGTGTTGCTATTATATAAAGCGTGTTGGTGAGAATCCTTACTCGTTGCACGTTACGGAAACACCTGGCACCGTTGGGGTATCCAAGCAGTCTAGGTGCCCAACCTGTGAAGGGTAGGAAAAAACTGTTGCCAACTAGATACGAAAATGCAACAGGTATATGAGGTTAAGACATAGGGTCCTGGCCTCATGCAGTTTGATGCAGGAGGAGTTGATATCTCTGCCCTGATCAAACTGGCTTTCATTAGAGAAACAGGTAGGTTTGCAACGGAAGGGTAGAATAGGGCTGAAATAGAAGAACTTGGTAGTGAGGATTAAGACGAATTTTTTCGACAATTCCTTACTTAGTGGTTTCAGCTAGTTTTCATTTTGTTAGAAAATGGCTCCTTGGTCTTTGATATACATGACCTTATTTCTCGTCATATTATTGGTGGAAAACAGATACAAAGAATAAATACAACCCGATGATTATTAAAATTTACCTAGAGCTGAAGGAAATTATTGATAACAAAAAAAGAGGGACCTGAGTAAAAATAATTCGTGAATAGTATACTTACAATAACACCGTGAGAAGTATGAATTAGAAAAGATACACGAAAATCATAGGCTTGTCAGCTTTTCTTCCTTCCATCAAATATCAATTCCACATATTTATCTCTGGATTTAGATTTTTAATCTGCCAACTAACTTCATTTACACTGCAGACATTCCACGCTCGACTTCGTAGACTTAGAAAAGTTTTGTTTCTATTTTTTCTCTTGACTTTCTCCTCAGTAGTTCCCATCTAAGACCCATACGGAGAACGAGTTTTCATCCGGAAAATTTTACGAAATTGGTAAAGTTATATTCTCTTTAGATATTCATATGAATTTTTAAAGCCGTGGTTTCACGTTTCCTTCTGCATCTTCAGGCCGTTGACAAAGTAGTGGTTTACCTATTTTCAAAGATTTCTCTTTCTTGGGACAAAAAATGCCTAAATGCCTTATCCTAAGATACCCTTTGATTCTTAGTGGAATCCTCAACCTGGAAAACTTTCTACCAACTTCCGGCGATGTTAGTATTAGGCGAAGTGGTCACTAACCTACGCTAGAAATATATTATTTTATATTTGTTTTTTAAATTCTAATTATGTAGAAATGGAGTTCTTAACATTTGCAGTTTTGTGACGTATCTCAGACTTTAAGATAAGGGTGGATGTCGGAGCGGCGTGTCTGTGTGTGTGTGTGTGTGTGTGTGTGTGTGTGTGTGTGTGTGTGTGTGTGTATGCGGGCGACGAATATGGGATACAGATCTTACCAAGACAGGGGTGTATTTGCAGAGTAAGGGGAATAATTAGATATTTCTCCTAGGCCGATATACTACTGTTTTCCAGACAAAGGTATGTGTAATATTAAAAGTGGCTGAAAGCCTGCAGATAAGAGAGGTAGAAAAATTGAGGTTTATAATCTACGCAGATAGTTAAGCAGCACTCCAAGGAATCTGCTCCCTCAGGACCAGATACCCACTGATTTAGAAGTGCGGAAACGCATTGGAGGAATTAGCTAGTCAGTATCAAGTTCAGCTCTTCTGGGTTCGAGGACACCACGGTGTGCAGGGAAACGAAAAAGCTGACAGGTTAGCGAAGCAGTGGGCAAGAATCTTTTATTTAGGACCTGACCTACGCATAGGCTTAATGAACAAATCGGTAGCGTACGAATTAATACTTTGGATGGGGAAGAGGTGAAAGAGAAATGGAAAAGGGGTGCGAACTTTAAACAGTCAAAGATAATAATAGGATGATTCAAGAAGGACATGGCTATTCAATAAAGATAGGAAAACAGTCAACGTGTTTGTGGGAATCCTCACTCGTTGCAGGTTACGGAGACACTTAATCCTTCTGGGTATCGAAGCAGAGACTAAGTGCCCGACCTGCGAAGAACGGGAGGAGGCTTCTGTCTACTACATAGGGGCGTCGCCGTGGATCAATGTAGTAAGCGTAAGACTACGGATCCCAAGGTTCTGGGTTCGAATCCAGACACGGCCGACTGCTTGAAAAATGACAGGTGAGAGGTTAAATGGAGGTCCCGTGTGTGAGTGTTGTCACGCACGTTGAAGATCCCTACCTTGCCTGGAACGGCAAGGGTTCGGCAAAATTCTAAATTTCCAGGCAACAAAAAACTCGCCTCCTGGCCAATGTAGTACCTTTGGGTGGAGCATTGGAAATGTAAATGCACTGTCTACTACATAGGGAAGTGCGAGGGGTATATGAGGTTAAGACAGGCTCATGCTGCTTGATGTAGTAAGAGTTGATCTCTTTTTCCTGACCAAATTGGCTTTCATAGGGAAACTGGCAGATTTGCAACGGGAGAGCACAATAGGGCTGAAATAGAGGAACCTGATAACTAGAATTAGGAGGGGGTTATGGGGGTTAGTAAAACGTGCTAAAGGGTGTATTTGAATCCCTTCCCCCCTACTTCTACTACAGTTTTGACAATTTTCTTTTAATGATCTTCAAATGTATTAGGACGGAGCAGCTGTCATCTATTACCTCGAGTGCTTTAATTATTATTTCTTAAAATTGCATCAACAGGTATCTCGCTTGTGCGAGGATTGATATTTCCAAGGTAGTCTGTCTCATTTTAGCATCTTTAAATGAGTTTGTAATACTAATGATACAATGCATCGGTGATTAATTAAATACTTCTTTTATTTCTGAAATTCCTTCAGTGAGTTGAAATTAAGCGTACACATACAGTAGCAGTAATTACAGCAACAGCAGCAGAACGTGGAATGTGACTTAAATGCCAGTGCATAATTCAGTCCGCCAGTGGTCAATACTCAATACAAGAAGACAAGACAGGTTATTTAGTCGATCTGATCTGGTTCAGCCGGCAAGTGACCTCGCGTGTGCGGGGCGCGGCCGCGTGGCTGCGGGTCACAACCGCGCCCATGCTCCCTTTTCCCCGTTGTTCCAACTAACTAATGTCAGCCGCTCCTTTAGAAGTACCATGTGCGTGCACTCAATCTCGAATCATGAATCCCCGCGGCTTTTAATTGTATGACGGGTCAAGTTGTGACCTAGCAAGGGCACTATTTATTTTATTTTATGGTTGGTGAAGGTTCTTAATGTATGTGATGAATGTTTGATCAGGTGTCCATCATGTTTGGATTTAATGAGGTGACGTTCTTCGCTCTTCAAGTCTTGAGAATTTTTTATTGAGTTGTAAAATCAATATTGTTACATGTTATGACTCCACTTTTATTGTATTCAAAGGTGCTTTGTAAAGTAATTTGCATAAGAAATAAAAACCGACATGGTGAATGCTGGGTGGAAGCTAGGAGCGATGTCATGAATATTGAAAATTTATTGCATGGATTCTCATTTAATTTTGATGCATTTTATAATGAGGAAGTGATGGGTTACTTAAAGTATTGCTATTTACATTAGTTTCTGGCATTTCAATTTGTTATAACGAGGTAAACCAGACACTCGCATAAATATAACAATTTTAATTTATTTGTGTCATCACAATTCAAAGAAAAAGCAGGTGTTTCCACAAACCAGACTCGTCTTCTTGTAGATGTTAAGAGATTGCCCGTTGGAATATGTACAACGGGTTTAATGCTGCTTACGACACAGGATTATGAAAAATATTTATGCGTAGCAGTACCATTGGCCAGCGCAGCTCCAACAATTATGAGCGCACGCAGGCAATAACCACTGGTTTTATTAAACTTACCCCCCTCCCCCTAATTTACTGTAGCTCCGCCTGAAAACAAATACCTAAGATTGTAGTTTAAAGCTGTTTACATTCGAATTATGAAGACCCAAGCGTATAAAACAAGACGAATTTCGCCAAATCGGTGGGCCTATTCAGAACCCACCGCAAATTCTTGGAAGCTGACACCGTTTTTAAAAGCCCGGCACCATCTCCGGAGCGATCGTGCTGTTTTGTATGCCACAATTCCTGATTCGTGTCCGGTAGCTCCGCGGCGTAGTTGGTATGCGTGTGACTACTACGCGCAAGGTCCCGGGTTCGAATCCCAACACGGTCCGCTTGAAACATGTTAGGCAAGCATTTTTCACAGACTAATTTGCTCAAACTTTTTGTTCGATTCGTCTCTAACCCCGCTTAACGTCTCACTCATCTGATCAAATTTTCTATTAGATTCTTCATTCATCCTCTCTAGCATTCTCAAAATTAATTCATTTCCATCTTCTCCCGATTCCGCCCTCGACTGATCCCTACTACCTCCAGCTTCCTCCTTCTTGTTTTGTCAAATAATGCACTATCGTCACTTCCAATTTCCACTCCTTGGCTTCTCAACCACTCCTTTCTCTGCATCCGTTCAAATCACTCCCACACACACTCAAAAATATTCTTAAATTTATAAAAAACAACAGACTCTCTCTCAGATCGCCAGTTTCCTGGAATAAAATTGCTTAAATTCTATTTGGAGCTCTTGCCTCACGTTCGGGTCGTCATAATTTGCCGTGGATCTAGGATCAATCTCTGGAACTTACTTTCTAAAAATCATTCGAGCCCCAACGTTGGGCCGCATAAATTGCCGTGGAACTTTCTAAAAAACATTTGAGCCCCTCGGATTGGGCGTCATAATTTGCCGTGGAACTTAGCTTTCAAAACCTTTTAAAATCGCCAGTGTCAAAAAAAATTAATATTCAAAAATATAAAATTTTCACCAAAATTTTCTTACCCGTATTCTGCTTCATCAAATTAATTTCTTTAGCAGCTTCCCTAGCTAGCTCAGCTGTGCCTCTTCTCAGATACCTAAATTTACTATCATTCTCTTTACCATTCACACTCCATTCAATAAAATCATAAAATAATACAACAATCATACAATATTTATTTATCGCTATTTACAAACAATAATTCATAGTTATGTACAGTTCGGTGCTCTAGTTACACCTCAAAAAAATGCGATCTTTGTAAAGTCCTTGTTTTTAAAATTATAATTTCCAACACATTTAATGCAACAGGAGTAAATGGGTCCCAAATAATACCTTATCTTTATTTATTACTGCACACTGGAGTATGGTGAGCTCATGATAACCCAGTTTATTAATGTATACTTTCCACTTTGCATACTATTACTACAAACTTAATAAACTTATGTACTCTTAACAATTAAATTTAAATTCATCAAGAAATTTAATAAGCTTTACGTACACCTTTTGTTTTATATTCAAAATACCATAATAATAGTCAGTTATACGTATCTCTGTCAATACGTTAAATTACCAAAAATAACCATCAAAGTTCACTCATACATCACAAATAATTTCAACAGTTTATCAACAAAAACAGCAAATTCAAATGAGTTACCTGGAAAATGCGTCAAGAGTCCATCTCGGTGGAAGATGCTTTATATTCCTGAATCCCTCTGCTTCGTGATTATGCGCGCTGCTCCACCAGCTAATTATAGATGAAAACTCAGTCTAAGCTGAGTTTCGTGCTACCAATTAACATCAATTCTAACATCCAAATCCATGTATATTACACTTGTTTATTATCGCTTTATTAATTTACGAGCTTGTTAAAGTATTCGTTGGACCACAGTTAATTTTAAATTACACGCCACTATTCGCGTTACTAACTATACGGCTCCAAAAAATTTAATACTATTTTACTAAATTTTACAAATTTTTAATACTCACAAGCCTCGTCGGTTGATTACTATACGTCGTTAAGCGATACGAAATTAAAGAGAGCCCTATTAATTTTCTTCCCGTATTTATACAATAACAACAGGCCCCTCTTGGCTACTCTTTACGCGAAATACTTAATCGAAAATAATATTTCCGCAAATTCTGTATAACCGTCTACAACTTCCAGAAATATTCCCTCGTCAACACGCTATATCATACAACGTATCACATCCACCTGTCGCGTGATCATCCGTTGTAAAATTAACTATTTCGACCAATGACACAGTCCTACGTCGACCTAAAACCCCGCCTGTAATATTGTATCTCCGTCTTATGCATATTGGATGTCGCGTTCCCACCTTACTTGAGTGGTAGAAAATCGATATTGCTGACCGCGTCCACGTGGATTGAGTACGTGCTTTATGAAATCGAATGTTCTTATACCCATCTTTATCTGTAGCGTATTCTTGATCGGGCATCCCTTCTGCTCTTCAAGAAACTCTTGTTAGTGTTTATGCGAAACCACCGGCGGTTGAACAATATTTTTTTGAAGCTCGCCTTATTATGCTTACAAATAAGCGGAAGATGACCTTTTCAACATGCAGGTGTGCTTAATTAATGATCGTTTAAAATAACACTTCTCGGAGTTTACGTTTCACAGTATTCTATATAACAGATGTCTGTTTGTTCGTTACGAAAGCTTTTCGCCTTGGGATTATTGATTTTACATGCTTTGGTGCGTTTTCTGACGTTATTGCCCGTTAAATTAAACTAAATTAAATTAATTATGCGTTCTATGGGCTTATAAAACTGATTGTCTTTAAGAACTTGTTACTTTTTAATCCCTAATTATAACAATACATCAATACTTGATAATTTAAATTAAATAATTGAAATAAATTTTGCACGTAAATATTTTGTTCCTTTCTCTATACAGGGTGTTTTGAAATTGCATTGTTTACCCCAAATTTCAACCATTTAAATCCACTACAATATATATATATATATATATATATATATATATATGATTACCTGTATGAATCATGCCCCAATTTTGGACGTCATAAAAATTACTGTGTTCCTATTTGAAATCCATGACCACGTTGGGCGCCATAAAAATTCCTGTGCTTCTATTTGAAAATCATCTAGATAGAAATATAACTCCAGCAATTTGCACCTAAATAAAGCTTCGATACAAATTTCGAAGTTTGATTGTGATATGTTCTAGTTTGATTTTTACAAAAATTGGTTCTCCAAGTTGATCTACCACGGCTAGCTATGGACACTACCTCCTAGGATATACTTACTCCAACTACACATTCTTTCAACACCTTTACACACAACAAAATACAAAAATAAAATGAAATCCTTGGACAAACATAGACTTTTTTATTCACAAGACATAAATAATTATTCAGACGATTTCAATATTTACATTGTTATATTTACAATAAAACATTTCACCTTTTTTTTTAATCTAAATTATTTGTGAATTATTACACTTCAACCTTTTTATTTTTCAAAGTAGATGGGCCTATCTTGAGACGCTAAATTTACCTTTACTTGGTTTATGGTGAGCTATATAACCTTTTTCCTTGATATGCATAAAATATTGCATGGTCAAATTACTTTAAAGACCCGTTTACTCTTTACATCAAAAATTATTACTCCTGTTTTTACCTACTCAGATAATAATGGTAAATTGTTTTTTATATACGGTAATCAAATTAATTTTCAGTTCATAAAAATTTCACCACATAATTCTGAACACATCTAGCTTTATAACACAATGCCAGCACCACAGTTCAACAATAAAACAAATTTGTTACCTGGTGTGTTCTTCGAACGCACCACCTCCTTGGATGACCTCTACTAAACTTAGATATTCCCCACGTTTTCACTCCTACATGGACAGCAACTCCATCTCAACTCGTTCATCCAGTTCCCCCAGTTATTAGTGGATGCCTTTCATACCACCATCCATCCAAATTATGCCTTCATTTCAATTTAACGTGCCACCAGCACTCTCATTCAAGAAATACTTATTTCGCTTACCTCAGTAACATCCTGTCGAATTTGTACGATTATTTATACTAATTTATTTTCAGCCCGTTTAAATCTGTTAGCACCCACTCATGCATTTACAACACTTGTAAAAATGTCGCGGCTTTTAGTTTTAAATTAGAATGTCTTCTCAATGCTACTTAATGTACTCGAAGCGGATCAGAAGATTAAGGGAGCCCTACCACCCCTGCAAGAGTTTATATAATGTCTAAACCCCTTCTCTAGTCACGTATTTCAACAGTTTTCGTTAAACTATCACATTCCCTACAAAACAATTCTCAAAATTCCTCCACTCAAATACACAACGAACTTTTAAAACTCAGAATTCACTCCTTCCACCATAGCTTTAGCACGAAAAACTAGCTATCGGTTACGACCGTCGACGCGTACCTAGAAAATCTTTCCTCTCCATTTATTCTAACCACCTGCAAAAAACGCACATAGTGCCTTCGTCTCTATTGTCCTTGCAGTCATGCGTTCATAACCACTATTTCTGTCTCCCTAGCGTTTCCCTTACTATTAGCGAGCTCCCACTATCTACGTTTATTGTTCCTCGCTAAATGTACGTCTTGAAAATCGATGTGGTCAACAAACATCTTGCATCTTTGTTTTGCCCATTTGTCTTTTAAAATATACTCTTCTGTCACGCCCTTGAAAACCCCTTGTCCTTTTAACGATTCTGTCCCTTAAAATTATTGATTTTTTGCTTCAAAAATAACATGCGTGCGACTACTATGCCCAAGGTGCCGGGTTGAAATCTCGACACGGTCTGCTTGAAAAATATGCTCTCGTTCGGATGAGCGATAAAATGAAGGTCCAGTGTGTGAATGTTGTCACGCACAATAAAGAACCATACCTTGCTTACAGCAAGGGTTTAACAAAATTCGAAATTTCCAGGTAAAAAAAGTCGCTTCCTGGCCAATGTAGTACCTTCGGGTAGAACATTGGAAAAAAATCAAATTTAGGGTCTGCTCACGTCTGCAGTAGTCACTGCACCGCCTTCCATACTCCTTCGGGTCTCGCCAGCTCCGGGTGATTCTTGTACCATCCTCAAATCGAATGTTCAACACACACAACCACATTCTACGACGTCTTCAACGACAGCTTTCACGTCGCACCAGCTGTAGGTGATTTTTGGACCACGCACGTAGAAAACAAGCACTAGTATTAATTAAATTTAAAACCTCGCTTAATTTACAGCCGCTCCGCCTAAAAATAAACACCTAAACCTATAGATCAATGAGACCCCAGCGTATAAAGACCTTGCTAGATTGACGCCGTCTTTAAAGTACAGCACCTTCTCCGGAGCGGTCGTGCTGATCGATACACCACCAGTCCTGAGGCTTCTATACATACGCAGCAGTCACTACGCCGCCTTCTATACTCTTACACATCTCACCAGCCCCGGATGTTTCTTGGACCATTCCCAAATCGGGTGTGCAGACCAACACACCTCACTACCTTCTACGACGTCTTCAACGGCAGCTTTCACATCGTACCAACTGAAGGAAATTTTTTGGTTACGTACGCAAGAACCATCCACTATTTCTTTTAATCTTAAAATCCCACTTAATATAGAGTAGCTCCGCCTGAAAACAAATACCTAAAACTATAGGCTAAAGCTATTTACATTCGGATTATAGACAACCACGCGTATGCAAGAAGAATTTTGCCAAATCGGTGAGTCTTGGACTAACACCGTTTTTAAAAGCCGGCAACAACTCCGGAGCGGTCGTGTTGTTCGATACTCCATCATTCCTGAGGCCTGTTCATGTCCGCAGCATTCACCGTGCCACCTTCCATACTTCTTCGGGTGATTCTTGTACCATCCTCAAATTCAAGGTGTTGTGCGGTCCGAGACACGCAACAATCTTCTACGACGTCTTCAACGACACTTTCACGTCGTACCAGCTGTAGGTGATTCTTGGATCACGCACGTAGAACACAACCACTAGTTTTAATTAAATTAAAAACCCAGTAGCTCCGCCTAAAAACAAACACTTAAACTGTAGATGAAAGAGACCCAAGCGTATAAGGACCTTGGAAGATTGACGCCGCTTTTAAAAACCCGGCACCATCACCAGAGCTGTCGTGCTGTTCGGTAAGCTACCATTCCTAAGACCTTTTCACGTCCGCTGTCTTCTATACTCCTACACGTCTCACCAGCTCCGAATGTTTCTAGAACCATCCTCAAATCGGGATGCTGTCTGACACACCCCACCATCTTCTACAACGTCTTCAACGGTAGCTTTGATGTCGCACTAGGTGATTCTTGGACTACACACGCAGAAAATAACCACTAATGTTATTAAATTAAAATCCTGATTAATTTACAGTAACTCTGCCTGAAAACAAATTCCTAAGGCTACAGGTTAAAGCCATTTACATTCGGATCATAAAGTCCAAGCGTATAAAAAAAGCCATGGAAGATCGACACCGTTTTTAAAAGCACGACATCTCTGGAGCGGTCGTACTATTCGGTACGCCACAATTCCACCTCTTCACGTCCTCAGCAGTCACCGCGCCACTTTCCATACCACGTCTCATCAGCTCCGGATGTTTCTTGGGTCAGCCACAAATTGGGTGTGGTATCCAACAGACCATACCACCGTCTACAACATCTTCAACGGCAGCTTTCACGTCGCACCAACTCTAGTTGATTCTTGGTCCGCGCACGCCGGAAACAACCACTAGTTTCATTGAGCTTAAAACCCCGCTTAATTTAAAGTAGCTCCGCCTGAAAACGAATACCTAAGACAATAGATTAAAGCTATTTACATTTGGATCATGGAGACTCAAGCGTATAAAACAATACACATTTCGCCAAATCGACGGGTCTGTTCAGAGCCCACCTCAAACTTTTGGAAGATCAAAACCGTTATAAAGGCCCGGCATCATCTCCGGAGCGGTCGCGCTATTTGGTACGCCACAATTCCTGAGGTGTGTTCAAGTCCGCACCAGTCATCGCACCGCCTTCCATAATTCCTACACGTCTCATTAGCTCCGGGCGATTCTTGAACTATCCTCAAATCCCACGTGCTGTGCTGTCCTACAAACGCCACCACCTTCTACGGCGTCTTCAACGATCAGCGTTCACATCGCACAAGCTGTAGGTGATTTTTGAACCACGCACGCAGAAAACAACCACTAGTTTTAATTAAACTTAAAACCCCGTTTAATTTACAGCAGCTCTGCCTAAAAGCAAATACCTAAGACTATACGTTAAAGCTATTTACCTTCGGATAAAACAAACCTAGTTTCTCCAAATCGGCGGATTTGTGCAGAGCACACCTGAAGGCCTTGGAAGATCGATACCGATTTTAAAAGTCCGGCACCATCTCTGAAGCGGCAGTGCTGTTCGGTACGCCACCATGCCTAAGGCCTCTTCACATCCCCATCAGCCACCGCGCCGCCTTCCGTACTTCTACACATCTCATCTGCTCCGGATGTTTTTAGACTATATTCAAATCGGGTGTGTGACACACTTCGCCACCTTCAACGATGTCTTCAATGGCAACTTTCACGTCTCACCAGCTCCGGGTGATTTTTTGACCATAGTCAAATCGGACGTACTGTATTGTCTGACGCACTCCACCGCCTTCTGCGACGTCTTCAACGACAACGTATACGTCGCACCAGCTGTAGGTGATTCTTGGACCACGCACGCAGAAAACAAATACTAATTTTAATTAAACTTAAAACCCCCTTAATTTGCAGCAACTCCGCCCAAAAACAAATACGTAAGACTATAGGTTAAAACTATTTACATTTGGACTTCGAAGACCCAAATGTATAAAACAAGATGTTCAGAGTCCATCTGAAGGTCTTGTAAGTTTGACACCGTTTTTAAAAGCCCGGCACTATCTCCAAAGCGCTCGTGCTGTTCGGTAAGCTACCATTCCTATGGCCTGTTCACAAATGTGACTGGCATATATGTAAATTTCTAACTAATACAATTGTGGTGCTTATTTCTTTTGCATTACGTTTTTACTAAGCATGCATCAACGTAAAAGTTCGTATCCTAATAAATTATTTTTGTAAATAATAGAATATACAACAGAATATGAGCAGGCAGAAAGCTATAATTCTATCACTTAAGCTTATGCTTCGAGTGCAAGGTTCAACCAATCCTTTCAGTGCATAAAACCTTGAGTGTTGGTAATCCATTTATCCAACTTCTCTTTATTGAAAGTATTTACTACAGAAACTTTCATACTGTAACGGCATTTTTATCGAATCCGCAAGTACTTTCGCGTTTTCAATTTACAATTACTCGTATAACTGTGAAACCGGTTAATCCGCTCGACGATCGTACTTGTCACTCGACTCAAGCTAAAGCTCGATTTCAAAACTTTGAATGAATGTCCATTCCATTATGTCATGGCGGTATTTATAAGCTATATTATTTTAGAATTATCCCAATTTTTTCTATTAGACGGTTTGTATGATTTGAACTGAACTTGTGCTTGAGGTCAAGAATTTTCAGTGCATGAGAATAATTAACGATATTTTTACGCTGTTCATTTAATACCACATCTGCGTCATTGGTTAATTTCAACGAACTAAATTCTATCACCTTCTACCGTCTCTGTCTATTTAAGTAATAGATCATATTTCGATGTCTTTGCAAAGCGTAAGAATGTTTTCAAATACACACTCGTAGTATAATTAGTCATGGAAAAATATGTATTTTGGTGAAGTAAGGTTAAGAAATTTATTTATCGTTGACGTAGGGTACTAGTTAATTAGTTAACGTAAAGTAATGTAAGAAAAATAAATATTGTATTTGGTTTTTATAGTGAATTTAAGTATTAGTTTTAAGTATGCAGGTTTCGTATTCTCCGACTAATTTGATGCAGATGAAGTAGCGGAAAACAAAACTCTTGCGCGCTCAGATGAAGTGGCTCGACTACTCATTTCGTTTCCTGGTATCCCAAAAATTTTTACCGTTTAAAAATCAGGTATCGTCTAATGACATTATTTAAAACATAAGTTTTCTGTGAAATATGAACTCTCGTACAAAGAAATTTTTTTCTTTTTGGAGCTTCTACGCGATTGTTACACCATATTTGACTACATAACGATTTTATTTTTATTAATTATTCTAGAAGACCTTCTTGCGGATAAGTTATAACCCAGTATATAAATGCATTTTTGAGTTTTCAGCACTACTCTGGAAATTAAATATGATTATTATTATTATGTATTTAGCGGTTTAAACATTTTCCCACGTTGTAAAAAATGTAAGTCGTTATCTTCGACCAATCAGAACGTATAACAAGGAAAGGTTATGGCTTGAACAAGTGAACACGCCAGCCGCTATGGTGGCAGACTACACTAGGCTACGGTACCGAACAAACGAGTGACAAGTAGTTCGTTGTAAGCAGTAAGCTTAAATGCGTAGTCCTTGTCGCCCCTAACCTAAAATATCCGTTGCTCTCTGTTTTAATGTTGTAAGCTATCAACAAACTCCGCTGTTATACGACAAAAAAGCCCCTACATTTGACTTTCCAATGCTCCACCTAAAGGTTTTTGATTTTGCCAAACCCTTACTATTTCAAGCAAGGTATGGATCTTTAACGTGCGTTACAACACTCACACACCAGACCTACATTTTACCTCGCATTCGAAGAAGGGCGTATTTTTGTGAAAAATGTTCGCCTAACATTTTTCAAGCGGTCCGTGTCGGGAATTAAATTTGGTACCTTTAACCCACGGAACCACGTGTGGAGAAAAACCGACGCCACTTCTGCGACTTAAGCGTACGGAGTTATAGAAACACAACATTGTATTTGCCACTTGGAAATGGCCGTATAGCAACGATTTAGTAATTGGCTATAACTTAACTATCTGAATTAATAAAGGTAAGCTTGATTAATTTATTGAATTAATTCTTCAATTTGTATTGTAAAATTTGCGCAATATTATTACGCCCTTTGTACGAGTATGCGATGAATTTTTGTACGTTTTACAATTTCTATTTGATAAGCAACCTACTCAAAATAACACAAAACGAATCCACAGATACGTTTCTATCATTCTGTAAACATTGTTACGGTAATCTGTGTGGGCAAGAGAAAAATAAAGTACGACAAGCAAAGAAACAGTAAGCCCGCACCGAGTACCAGAACAAAATCCAGGGAAATCCAAAAAAGGCCGTGCTTACTAGAAAGTCGTAAAGTGGTGTGAGTCACATACAAAGAAACGGAAATCTCAAGAAAAAATTTAATTTACAAAACCTTAAGACAACAACAGATTATAAAAAAGACAGCCAACTAACAAAAAAAACTTTTCTGTAGAGTTATCCGGAGAATTTACACAGTACACCAAAATCTATGCAACACTAACATTTTTCTCTTTAAGATTAATAGAACAACAAAAATTACTTACATACTACAGCAATCAATACAAAGGGTATACAGGGTAGAATGCATTTCGGTCTATATTTTATACTAGCAAAATTTATATGACCGGTAATGTCAAGCTATTAATCTGGTAAACGCTTAGCCGTAACGTTTTCAAAAGGAAAGTATCTAAATAAAAAACGACAAGTCTGCCAGTTTATTATGGCGATTTTGCCTCAAGCCTACCACAGCGTAATCTTGAAGGTTTGGATAAGTCACAGTCTGGTTGCCGCAACTTTTTGGAGTCCACATCTATTATACACTTGGCACGTCATACTATCAATTCCAATATATAGGATTCTTGACTGAATGTCAACACATCAAGCACGGATTTAATTTTTCAACAAAAATCTGTCAAGTGTCCACTTCTAGGTAGTATAGTTGCATAATTAAAAGTATAATACTTCTGAACTGTAAACAAAATTAAGTTATTATGTAAATTTAGAATATTAATGACATCTGTCAGGGGTGTAGCAGGAAAACGAAACCAATAATCCCATGAATTTTACGATTTTTCTTCTGTGTTTTAATAAACATTATCCAAATCAGACTATGCCTTATGGAGATCTGATCTTTTTAATATTTCGCCAACGAACTATTGGTTACCCGAGAATTCGTACCACTAACTTATGGTTAAATTCTGACAAACGCGATTAGTCCCAACATTCGAAAAATCAAATCAATGCCTCCTCGGAAGAACCGGTCGTAAGGATGGTTGCCCAACTTTTCGCATAAGATTATACAAAGTGCAACATCTCAATAATGCCGTCTAAGATAAGCAAAGCGGAAATTTAAATGAATCGAAATGGTTAATAAATTCTCAAATAATGGTAAAACGAAATAAGAAATGTAAGTTTTTATTAGGTGAGAACAAAAATATTCACGTGCAGGTACGATACGTTAATAAATTGTACGGTACGTACCACTGTCTCAACAAAAATTAAAAAGTCGAGGTAGGAAGCAGAAGTAATGGACCAAGCAGTACACCAACAGGACACCGCAAGAAAATTCGGTTCAGGAAACAAAAGAGGAAGAGAAGAGAAAAAATTTTCTCGGCTCGAAAGACCAATAAATACCAACAGGATCAACAAAAAAAATTCGTTTCAAAAAACCCAAAGAGACCCCAAAAAGCAACAAAAAAGGAATTTTTATGCGGCTTAAAGAACCTATATACCGGATCAAGTCAAGAAGTGTAAATGATACAGAAAAAAGGAAAGGTATAGGGTAGCAATTACCTAGGACAAAGGTGGAATGGCCTAATACTGCAAAAATTGTTGGAGAACAGATATCTCTTGCAAAGAAATAGTAACATTTTAACTTCAAGGAAAGAAATTCGTTTTTCGCAAAAAAAAACACCAAGTAGGAAAAGAAATAAAGAAGAAAACAAATAGCAAAAGTCGAAACGAGACAATAACTGTCAAGCCTCAAAGTATACTAAGGAACATGAAGAATACTGGATAGGAAAAATTGGAGTACTTCAAGCTGAGGTAACAAAGAATCGTATCAAACGAAAACCAAAGAAAAGAATTGCTAACTGGGCCGAAGGAAATAAGAAAAATCTAGCAAGCACATACTCCTTATATGTGTTTTTCTTCTGCTTCACCCGAAGATACTACATTGGCTAGGAAGCGAGTTTTTTTACCTGGAAAATTTGGAATTTTGCCGAATCGATTGCTGTTCCAAGCAAGGTTAAGATCTTTAACGTGCGTGACAACGCTCACGTACGAGACCTCCATTTTACCTCTCATCCGAACGTGGGCGTATTTTTCTAAAAAAATGCCTAACATTTTTCAAACGGACTGTGTCGGATTCAAACCCGGGACCTTGGCCGTTGTAGTCACACGCATATCAACTACGCTACGCAACCGTCGTTGCAAGCACATACCACAAAAAGTTTATCGAAACATTTAGTCAGTGTGATGACCGACAGTAAAAAAACCAACCAAGGAAAGAGAAAAGAATGTGGAGCACAGGAAACAAAGAAGCAAAACTAAAACCAATAACACTAAGACACAACACAAGATCGGAAAGAAGAAAGCAAAACAGAAGAAAGAAACAAACAAACAAAAAAGATGTGTGTATGTGAGTATGGAGTGTGTGTGTGTGTTTTGACTGCTTTAGTCGCCTCTTACGACAGGCAGGTCGTACCGTGGGACTATTCTAATCCGAACCAACATGGGGTTGGGTAAGTATGATGAGCGAAACGCAAGAAAAACGAAGGACGAACAATACTAAGTGCGTGTGTATGGAGTGTGTGTTTGTGTTGAACCGCTTTAGTCGCCTCTTACAACAGGCAGACTGTATCGTGGCACTACTCTAATCCGGGCCCACCCGGGATAGAGAATAAGGAGAGAAACGAAAGAAAAAGCAAAAATGTATGTGTGTGTGTGTGTATGAAGTATGTGTGTACGTGTACGTGTACCGTTTTAGTCGCTTCTTACGACAGGCAGGTGGTACCGTAGGGGTATGTTAATCCAGACCCACACGAGGTATACCAAACAAAGTAGTATAGTAGAAACGTATCACAATAGAGTATCAGAATACCAGTAAGTAGAATTAGGATTAGAGCGCCAGTGTTTTCAAGAACTCGAATTGCCAGCGAAAAGACAATTCTGGTAACTCGTCATAACGCAAAACTTATAGAAAATGCACATGTAACAAAAAAGAACAAAGAGATAGGTTTCAGAAATCTGAGCTAAACGTTAAGTAAACCGGGAGCTTTAAAAAAAATTGAGCCAATGTTAAGTAAAAGAACAGTTCCAAACATCGGAGTCAACCATTACAAAAAAAGACGGTTTCAAAAAACTCGGCGCGCCACGTTGAGTACCCAAAATTTATGTTCGGACAAGAGAAAAGTAAAGTACGGCAAGCAAAGGAACAGTAATCCCCACAGAGTACCGCAACAAAACCAGTGGGAATTCAAAGAAAGCCTGCTAGCTGAAAAGTCGTTGAGTGGGATGGGTCACACAGAAAGAAACGGAAACCTCAAGAAAAAACTTTATTTACAAAACCTTAAGGCAACAATAGGTTATAGAAAGGACAACCAACTAACAAAAAAATTGTCTCTAGAGCAGAGTTACCTAACTTTTCGCATAAAATTATATAATGTGTAACATCTCAATAATGCCGTGTAAGATAGCAAAGGCGAAAATTTTAATGGATTGAAATTGTTAATAAATTGTCAAATAATGGTAAAACGAAGTAAAAACTGTAAGATTTAGTTAGGTGAGAACAAAAATATTCACGTGCAGGTACGGTACGCATCAACATCTGCTTGTTAGTACAATTCTTATTACCGTAGTAGCCACATCCACAACCAATGATGTATACCCTTTCACTATAAGACTAGATGTAATTAAATTAGAATAACCTTTTAATTTTCACCCTCATGACATTATAGCACCTGAAATTAGCCACAAATTTTCTCTGCGATTACACCATAATAGACCGAATTAAACACATCAAATTACTTAGCTTCAATAATGTATCATCCCTCAAAAATAGCCACTAAAATCTGTCTATCAAATAAACCCCGTATGTTAGTACATTATGGTTTCGCGTTTTTGTCCGATTGTTCTGATAGTTTTTTGAAATTGGCTTGGCTGAGATGCACTAACAATTTAGGTATTCGGTCCTAAATGCATCATACCACAAACCCGAAGGCAACTCTTTAGTAAAAAGCCGTAGCCGCTGGCAGGAATCGAACCTGTAACCCCACGTCCGTTGCTTAATTAAGCTACCTAATGCTTTTGATGAATACTAAACTTATATCTGTTTCTAACATCTTCAAATCACCCATTTCGTGAAACTATGTGATCGTTTTTGATATGGTAAAGGTCACGTTTTAGTATTCTATCCAGTCATAATTAAGACAGTGAAGGTGCGCCTCATATCTAAAATAATTACAGCGAATATTAATTGAATACGTTTGTTTATTAAGTACAGAACGTGATGTAGGACGACAGCAATTTATATGGTCGATAGCAATTCAATAGGTGGATACTTGAGGTATTTCATGATGGTTATCTATTGCTCTGCGAGTTACGTAGGTCCATCCGGTTCATGGTTGTTTTAATTAGACACCTTTAGTACATTCATGCGTTGCTTTTGCATCCTTGAATACATTTTAGCGTAATTATTATACAAACATGTTGAATGGTCGTTTTAATTTTGACCAATTCCATGTTTGCTATTCAATTTAGTACCTTGGATAATTAAAGCGTTAAAGTCACTTTTGGGAATGTATCACCTTGTACGTTTCGTAATAGGAACGAACAGCTGATTTTAAAGTAGATTGGTACCAACTTAAAGCGCTGATACGTACAATACTGACAACTATTTTTAATTACACTCTTTTAACCATAGATTTTTAGTTTTGGTTAAAACGAGTAAATTCTAAAGGCGAATCAGTGGTTTTAAATTTTTTAAAATGTAAATTAAGCTAGAGCTTGTCTAAATACAACAAATAAATTAGAGAGACTGAGACGACTTTTGTTTCCTGATGTTGGATGGGCGTCATTTATGTATTTTTCGTCGTTGGAACCGAATTTTCAATCAGAATATTTCGTATCATCCTCAGGTAATAACATATTCGTTAAAAACGGTTTACATTGTATAAAATATTGTACCAGGTGACTCATTATTCGAATGCAAACAGCGTCATAACCTCTAGCGAAGGTTCCAGAAATCACTGAAAAGGCCGCGGACAGGATGAGCTGCAGTTGATACCATAAACGTGTCTGTAAACAGATATAAAATATTCTAGTAGTAAAAGCAATAAATGTCCGGACGACATTACAAATTGTTGGTCGATGCGCTACCCGAGGCCAACGAGCATTGAGAATCCGGGAATGTACTTTTACTACGAGGTTCATATACTATTTCTTCTGAAAATTTCTTCTCAAAGTGTAGCAAACTTTTTAAATTTACCCAATGCTAATGAATACACATGGAACTGCTTCCGTAGGTCTTTCTCCACAATTTTGGTTAACGCTGGGGCAGATTTAATTCAATTAAAGCGGCATGAAGGGTGGAAATCTTCAAACGTTGCTGAAGGATATATAGATAAATTCTATACAAATAAAGTTGACATAGCAAAGAAAATATTTAAACATTTAAAGAAACATACACCGAAAAGTGTGCAGACGAATTGTAAACAATAGACAGCGTAGTGCACCCGCTTTTCTGGAAAAATTCAAGCACAATTCATGATTGTATAAATTGTAACATTACTGTAAATATAAAAAAATCATAGTTGTTGTTGCTATACGCGTAAGTAGTATAGGTGTAATATCTTTCATAAAAAATTCTCTTGTGTATACTTTGTGAGATTGTTTGTTGGAGTGCATTATATGGTTTAAAATAAGACTGGAAAAGTATTTTCCCGTACTGTTTCTTAACGTATACTGGAATAATGTACTTTGGCACTTTATTTTAAGGTGACAAAGTAAACATTATTGATAGATTTCAGAAAATTAACATTTTACTGTACAGTATATATTCCTATGCACTTTATTGAATGCCGCAAAAGTGTCTAAGTCAAACGAATACGTTTTGTTACCTATGTAGCGAGTTTACGATTAAATCTCACTGCATTAATCAAAAACGCTTACGAGTTTTATTTTGGTTGCAAACTAAGAGATCAGGATAAACCTTGGGTGCAACATATTTGCGCAACGTATATTGAGAATTTAAGAGTATGGCTCAACGGTACCCGTAAATCAATGCCTTTTGCTGTGCTTATGGTGTGGAGAGAACCTAAAGGTCGTGTTACAGATTGGATCTGGAGCTTCAATGGAATTCCAGAACGATACGTCAAACAAAAATAGCAATTAGCACGCTCTTTAGGTGTTACCTGTCTACGTAAAACCATAATATACTAAATACTCCCTGTATGTTTCTTGTGGTTTGTTTTGTATTTTTCCTCAATCTTTCTTGGGTATTAAACCACTCATGGATCAAAACGTAAATAAGGACAATAAATAAGGACAATTTTAAAAACTCTGAGTGGTTTAATACCCAAGAAAGATCGAGAAAAATACTTAATATACTAACTTACGGGGTTTATTTGATATTCACACTTTAGAAACTGTTTTTGAGGGTTTATATTTTTTTGAAGCTAAGTACTTTGATATGTTCAGTTTTGTCTATTACGTCGTAATTGCTGAGCAAATTCGTGGTTAATTTGAGGTGCGATAATATTTGATAGAATCTAGTTTTATGGTGAAAGGACATACGGTCATTAGTTGTGGGTGTGGTTACTTGGGTAATAAAATTTGTGCTAAAATGCAGATGTTTATACAATGCTAGAAACGTATTTAATGATCCGTTTTGGCATAGTTATTTTGAGTATATTTCTTGTCAAATGACAGATTAAAAGGTACAATAATTCATTGCGTACTCGTACAAAGGGCGTATTAAGATTGCACAAATTCTACAACATAACATGAGTAATTAGTTTAGTGAATAAATCAACCTTACCTTCAGTAATTTAGATAGTAAAGTTTAGGTTGAGCTAATTACTGAATCCTTGTAATACGTCTATTGCCGAGTGACAAATACCATGTTGCATTCCTCCAACTACGTACGCTTGGGTCGCATAGTTTTCCGCGGAATTTTTTCATCCGTGGATTAGATACGTTCACATATGACTACTAGTGCCAACGTTCCGTGTTTTATTACCGAAACGGACCGCTTGAAAAATGTTAGGTAAACATTTTTCATAAAAATACGCTCTTCTTCGAATGAGAAGTAAAATGCAAGTCCGGGGGGTAGGTGTGTGTATGTGTGTGTGTGTGTGCGTGTGTGCGTGCGTGTGCGCGTGTGTGTGTGTTGTCACGCCATTAAAGACTGCTACCTTACTTGAACTCAAGGATTCGGTAAAATTCAAAATCTCCAGGTACAAAGCTCGCTTCCTGGAAAATGTAGTACCTTCCTCGTTATACGTTCTGATTTGTCGAAAACAACGACGCGTTCAATTTTCCAGCATGGAAAACGTTTAAGCCACTGAGTACATATTATTAATTATATTTAATTTCTCGAATACTGCTGGGAACTCTAAACCGCATTTATATAATGCGTCATAACCTATCTACAAGCAAAAGTCATCTAGGATAATTGTTAGAATAAAATAGTTATGTAGCCAATTGAGATGTAACAGTCGCTATCTGGTTTTAAAACCATTGCGATTCTTGCGATACCAGTACATGGAAATAAGTAGCCACCCGATCATCAGGCTACTTTAGCTAAGCATGCAAGATATTTGTGAACCGCCACCTCGTCCGCACCATATTAGTCGGAAGTATGAAACTTGAATACTTAAATACTTAAATTCACTATAAAACTAAATACAAGATATATTTTCTTACATTGCATATAGATGAATTAAAATTTTCAAATACCTATAAGGTATTCTGTTAAATCAAGCATAAGACACTAGCTTACTAGCAAAATAAAAATAAAATGTTGCAACAATAAAAACTTTACTTAACAAGTTACCTAGTACCACTGCATTAACGATAAGTAAATTTATTAATCTTACCACACCAAAATACAAAGCTAACAGACATGTTAGTTATTTTTCTTTATATAATAAATCCTACCTTTGATCATACATACCAAAGGTTCGAAACATCAAATAGATAAGCTAAATTTTCAAAGATATTTTTAAAGAGAAAGATAGATAGATAGTTGTTGTTTTGCTGCAACAGTTACATAAGGTAGACTCTCAAAGATAAATACACAACCATTTATGGTTTAAAAATTTAATTAAATAAAGTTCGATCTCAAAGATAATTTCAGCGAGATATATAAATAACTAACCATTTATGGTTTAGAGCATTATTTAGATAAGATAAGGTGTCAAAGAAAATTTCAAATAGAAAGATAACAGATAACAACTTATAAGGCTCGGAGGTCTTACACTCGTCGAGGTACACCTCGACTCTTATGTATGTGTGTGCGCGCGTGTGTGTTGTGCGCATGCGCGCGTGTGTGTGTAAGTAAATAAATAGAAGATAACGTAATGGGACACCCAATGAGTCGCGTGATCTCTTCAGGTCGTTAAATGGGATTTTTCCATTGCCCTCCAGAAGGAGAGGTTTCGTGAAGCGGCATCCGTTCATGAGAACGGCATGTGAGACAAGGTAAGGATGTGGATACAGACCCTGCACCCCTGCGTCTGTTAAGCAAGGATCAGCCCGCAGGCCAAATTAATAACAAATTGCACTGTCCACGGCTATAGCGTAAACCCAGCGGAAGGAAGGCAGAGACGATACAAAGTCGGAACCTATAACCACGGCCCAATACCGTTCTGTAACATCCTTTTAAACTACGTACCGATTCAGAACGCAAAGGAAGAAAAATATAAAAAATATAAAAGAGACGGGATGTTTGGAACTTCATTGTAACGAAGTAGAAGAGATAACACGAATGTTCCCATTGGGCAAATGCGATAGAAAAACGGTGGATATAGCAAATCACTGTTCAACCAACTAAAATATAGTCAGCAGCCCGCAGTGGAGGAGATGTGATGGACGGTTGTCTCGGAACTAAGACAGGTCCCACGAAGCAAAAATGAGGTTGAAGCAGAGACAAAGAGATATGAAAAAGTAGAGTTTTAGGAAACGCGTCCTAGAGAAAGGTAGAGAGTAGAGAATGCTCGTGTTTTAAAAAATCGGTCTGAAGCACTACCTGCAAGATTGGCAATAAAATAAGCGCCCCATACTAACACATAATAATTAAAAATATAACTAGACTCCAGAATGGACCTAGGCAAATCATTTTCCTCCAGAGCGCATCCGCTGCGATAAAAAAATCAGACAAAGGTAAAACGACTAACCTAAATGTATTCCACACAGTAATTTTAAAGACAGCAACTACGACGAACATACAAAAATAATTCTACGGTAGACAGTTTTTCAAGGATAGAAGTCGAACATTTTTCAATGTACCAAAAACAATGAGTTAGCGCTGAAAATGACAAAAGGCGACAGTCTCTCACCAACAGGTTCAGTTAAAAACAAAAATGATACAAAAATCATGCAAAAACAATTGATAACGGAATTTGTATAAAAATAAAAAAGATTAAGGTACTTGTAATAGAAAACACATAGAGTAGAAGTTCTTTGTAGCCGCAACTGTGAAAATCAACTTTTTACTACAGAGGCATATTTCTCGAACAGTGTGTGTCGAAAGAATAAAGCGCAATCCCACATCAGCTGGTGCAAGTCCTAAAGATTCGTTGAGTTGTTCGAACGGAAGATATGTCAATCCCGACAAATGAAGGTGGTAGATTATGTAAGAATAATAAGGAATAAAAAATAAAAATTTAAGAAGAAATGAAATTATTTAAATATAGTAGTATTTCAAATTTTTTTTATAAAAAATAGGAACTAAAGAACTATAAGATTTTAAGATAACTATGATATCTGGGAAATGATAACTAAAATCAATAATACTTTAAACTCAATTTGTCCTAACCAGATCCTACAGTACTTGTGGAACTTTGTTAAAACGTTTGCTGTTCATAATTGTCATACATTTTTTACAACATGAAGTTGTCTTTGGGGACCAATTGTCCCTAAAATTAAAAGTAGCCAATCTGGTAGGATATTATTACGAACTTTATTGACTAATAACTTTAATCAATTCAATTTTTGATTATTCAAAAGTTAATTGTACCTACTCAGGTTTGCTTGTTATGTCTTTTAATGATAATGACGAAGTGCTGAACCAAAAATTATCTTGCGAGATTATCTTCGGACAAATGAATTAAAACTACAAATTGAAACTGCTTTTGTCGTTTTCTCTATCTAACATATAAAATTATCTTACTGAAACACTACCTTGTACCGACAAAGAAATTTTTTATTTTCTGCATCCACATAATTTCACGTGTGAACCTTTTGCTTCCCAGACGATGATATCATGGCATCAATCCTGTACATTATTAATCAAAACAAAAATAAAATTGCACTAATTTAAAATACAAGGTAAGGAAGATATCATTCCTAACCTTAAACCCATCATAATGAATTTGACTAACTTGGAGTAGGAACAACTACAAAAATAATCCTAATGAGAACTTACAAGAGGTTAAGAATTTCTGCTACCTAGGAAGCCAAATAACGCAAGATGGAAAGAGCGCAAAAGATTGAAAACAAAGATTAGCACAAGGTCGTGCTATATTTAACAAGAAAAGGCAATGACTGTGTTCAAAGACAGCAAACATAGAAACAATGAAAGGATTACTTAAAACATATGTGTGTAGCACAGCACTGTACGGCTGTGAAACCTGGACAGTAACAGAAGCGGACAGGAAAAATACAGAAGCCTTTGAATTGTGGTGCTACAGACGTATTATGAAGATACCATGGACAGACAAAGTTAAGAATAAAGATCTACTAGAAATGGTAGGGGAAGAAAGAAGTATGTGTAAAACAGTAAAAAATAGAAGAGATAGGATGATAATCCACATACTAAGGCATGAAGGAATAGTGCGGAATATTTTAGAAGCAGAGATAGGAAAACAGAGGGGTAGAGGTAGACCTAGGTCAGACTACTGCACACAGATAGTGAAATATGTAGACTGTGTGAATTTCAGGAAAATGTGCAGACTAGCTCAAAATAGAAATCAGTTGAAGTACGCATCTAACCAATTCGAAGATGGAAAATTTAATGATGAAAAAAATAACTGAACATAAACCTGATGATTGTTATAGGAAACTGCAGATATTGGATTTACAATACTCTCAACTAAAGTTAATTGTGCGAAAGGATTTACTGGAAAACTATTAATTCAGCAAATGTCTTAAGTGTTGGGGGATCCTTGGCAGCCACAGGTTGCTTAATCCTCTTCACATGCCGCTAAATTTTGGTGAAATAGGGCATAGATTTAGGAAACAACAGAAGGGGAACCGAGCTGTATCTAAGCTGTAGGAATTTCATGGAACGGTGTAGGCTAGGTAAAAATAGAAATAAGTAAAGGTACGCGTCCAATCAGTTTCAAGACGGAAACCCAATGACAAACAAGTAATTGCACTTTAAATCTGATGATTATTATAAACTACAGGTGTTGGTTTTGAAATATTTTCAACTAATATTGATTTTCCGAAAGGATATATTGGAATACTATTAATTCGGCAATTCAAGTGTTGGGGGGATCTTGGTAGAAGCAGGCCGCTGAATTCCCTTCACATACTACTGAATATCAGGGAAATAGGGCATATATTTGTAAACAATAGAAGGAGAATCGAACTGCATTTAACAAGAAACAACAGCGTCTGTGTTTGAAGACAACAAACATAGAAACAAGGAGAAACTTGTTGAAAGCATATGTGTTAAGCACAGCACAGTATGTTTATGAAATAGGGGCAGTAAGAGAAGCAGGCAGAAAAACGGTAGAAGCCTTCTGAAATGTTGTGCTTCAGATGTATGAGGATGATAGGATGAACAAACAAAGTTAATAACAAAGAGGTTATAGATATAGTACAGGAATAAAGATATCTTTGGAAAAAAATAGGAGAAATAGAAGGGCAGGATACGTTCTAAGGCATTTTTGGGAAATAGTGCAGGATATATTACAAGCAGAGATAGGAAAATGTAGGTAGAGGTAGACCTAGATCAGACTATTGCACACAGATAGTGAAAGATGCAGATTGTGGAAATTTCAAGGAAATTTGTACGTTAGCACAGAATAAGAAACAATGAGGATACGCGTCTAACCAGTTCCAGGACTGAAGACCTAATGATGAGACTAATAAACAAAATTTGATCAATCTACTTCACATGTACTTCAACAACGCTGGAAGCGAGGTGCTATACGCCGTTGAGGACGCGGACATCATGACTGTCAATATCACAATACAAAAATTGAAAAGTTATTAGTTCGCCGAAATAGTTGGAGAAGATATAGATCTGCTCGTTCTTTTCACTGGACTTGCTACGAATCTGTCCAACATTTTTTTCCACAAGCCTTCTAAAAGGAAAACTTCACAAACGTTGTTTTTTCGGGAAAGTTTCAAACACAAAAAACATGTGAGAGACAATGTCCTGTTCTTGCACGCGTTTAGCGGATGTGACACTACATCTTGTTTTTTCAATGTTGGAAAAACTAAATTCGTAAGCGTACTGACAAAAACTAGGCACTACAGACAGCGGTGGAGCTCTTTAAAGTAGACAAGATCGACAAAAAAATCCTCGTTTCGGCCGGTGAAGTGTTCCTCATCGCTTTGTATGGCGATGACAAACACGAAATATGTTTAAATACGCTCAGATTTAAACGTTTTGTGAAATCACCGTCAAAAAACAAATTAAATTTATCCGCGTTATCGCCTACAAAAAGTTCGGCACGGCAGCATATTCTTCGCATCTACCAGCAAGTGCAGATATGGTTGGAAAGATATAAGGATACGTAAAAATGGGGCTGGCAAACATCGTAGACTGGTTTACAGCCAGCGACGCCGAATGCACCACCTGCGTCTATGAAGCTGATGAGGTTCATTTCATGTAAGTCAAGGGTAACTGCTGCAGCGGGTGTGGTTGCCGAAAAGCAGGTATTACATGTTCTGTCATACATTATCACTGTTCCAGCAAAGCATGCGACAACAGCATGATAACTACTGAAGTTCTGGAAAACGATCTAAAAGTCCTTGATAAGGAAAACGACGACTTCGAGACTTCTCGATTACTAAACGAACAACGTCAAAACTACGAAGATAGTGAAAAAGAAGACGTCGAGCAAGAAAATTATGAGCATGCAGCAACGCATACTAAAATGGAATGATTTTATGACTATTAATATGCATGAATACAATGAATTTCAGTTTTCCATCACATTTTACTTTCCAATAAAATATTTTCTTTTCTACGCCTACATTTATTACATACTAATTTCACTTCTATAACAATTTCACTTCGAGAATGAATTGTATTTTTCAATAAAACGGTAAGTGTCATTTCCGTAACAAAATAATCATTTAGAACGGCAACAACAGATTTCATGAACTGTTATGGAACCGAATTATAGCACTTTTAACCATAAAAAAAAAATTTGTTTTTACTCTAGCAAAAAAACAAATAGGAAATCAAGGTCGAAACTTGGAGTTCCGGCTACAAAATAAGAAAAAACCTGGTTTGATTCACTTTCCCTTATCTCCCTTTTTTTCTACACAGTAGCTGAACTATATATATTACTATGATATATGATGGTTAAGAGGGCATAATTAGCATTCATTTGTAATTTATTTCGTTACTCAGCATGTGAAAATACCAGTGACAAATTTGAAGCGCTTTTCAAATCTTTAGTTTAGAATTTAATAATTTACTGAAAATTTTCTTGAAGCTAAAATGTAATTTAGCATAATACTTTAGATATAAATACTAATAAAGATAGTCTGTGTTATATTAAAAGAATTCCGTGTGTTAAAAAGCATTTAAAAAGGTCATATCATAAACATATTTAACCGTTGTATGTAGCAAGAGTAAATAATAGGGTTGGATATTTATTCAAATAGGATTTCTAATCGTTTAGTTTACAAGCAAGTTTGGCCGTTATATTATTTACGAGAAGTTTTAAAACATGTTTTGAAGAAACTTTCTTAGTATAATTAATTTATAAACAAACGTAACCGTCGCATTTTGTCTCGGAAGGTAGATAACGTTAAACAAATAACAAGCAAATTACAGGAGTTGTTGGTTACCGCTGTCAATTAAAATAAAATTTATAGCTGGAATGGTTAAAAGCCGTTGACTGTTGCGATGAAACTTGCCAACCGAGAAACAAAGAGGGGTTATTAGATAGCATGTATACAAGTACGATAGATATAACACGTGTTAACATAGACGTAGTTTGAGCGATAGAGTTCGTTGAGCTGGAGTCGATAAACGGTTGGTTGTTACTAATTGATGGCATGTGTAGAAGTGAGATAGATTAAGAATACAAGGTTTAGTGGAGTAAAAACAAAATAAGATAAAGGTGATTTTAGCGTGTATGTTAGAGCGATTGTGGAAAACATGTGTTGCATGAGGGGCGTAGTTTAAAACCATAGCGTTCGTTGATTGGGGTTTGGAAAAGGTTGTTTTAAGATTAGGGTATCAAAATGCGAGGAAAGTTTAGTAAAGCGCGCGTGTTTGTTAGCGGCAAGTGATTTTCAAGGAAATGTTTCGGTTAGAGAACAAATTTCTGAAATTATTGTGTACGTTAGTGGGTTTTCGGAAAATCGTGGCGGTTGGAGTTTGTGTGGTGTAGTGTTTGTATCGTAGAAATTGCTGGAATTTAACAGGTTTTTGGGGAGTGAGAAACAATATAAACTGGAGCACATAAGTTGAGGTCCTCTTAGTTTTTCTTAGCCTCTGAGTCTTCGACAAGCTCTTAGTGCTTGTAGTCTTCAACAAGCTGACGACTACATACAAAATGCTTTTTCGTTTTGCGTAAAAGTTTAAATTAGATAAGTAGAAACAGTATTGCTTTTAAATTGCAATGAATATGCAAAGAATGCGATTGGAGTAGATGTCAGTGCTTAGTCAATGTGGTAATTACTAACAATTAATGGTATTAGTAGAGGAGTTTGGAGAGCTTGGATGCACTATCAATTTGGTAGACGATGTGAATTCGTGGCAATATGGTTACAGCTTGCAGTCAAGGTGAATACCACAGTCTTTGATGGCATGATAGCAGATCAGCGTGCAGTTATAGTATCCAGGTAACTGATATTTTTCCCAAATGTGTATAACTGGTGCTTAATGACTTAGTGCATTGAGGTGTATAAATTTTATGTGTACAAAGGACAAAAGCTTCTAATTGAACAATTTAAGTTGAATTAGGTTTATTGTATTTTATGTGGGAATTTATGAGTGATACATTGCATCTGCAATATTTAATTGATGTACAAGGTAAGGGGATCTTTTTTGATTATTGATGTGCAGAAATTAGCACGAAAGGTAGGGTTTTACTATGAGCTCGTACTAAACCAGATTTCAAGTCAGAAACATGGTAAAGCCTTATTGCTTTTTCTTTTATTTTATTAATTGAAAATATTTATTTTAGGCAATGATAGATATCGAAACGTATTGTTCAGGGAATAATTTAGGGGGATGTATATAGCTTTTATGAGATTTGAAAAAGTAAAATTAAGGCTTGTTTTGGATATATTATCTGGTATAAGTATTGAATTTGAAATGTGTATATAATATGTAAATAATGTGTGAACAAGGAGTCTAATTTTTATATTGGCATGTACTTTATGTCTGGTATGCTAATAAAGGTAGGCGATGTACCGGTGCAGCGTTTTTGTTTTGGGTATTAGTTTTATTTTTAGGAAGCAGCTGAGCAGCCGTGGCAAAGTTTTGTTATGAGATGCTGAGCTCGTAGCAATTTAATGGCACCAGAAAGTGTTTTTTTTATTATTGAGTGATGCCCAGCAACTTGGACGTCGTAGCAATTAATAGACGCCCAAATCGAAGAGCTCGAAGCTCGCAGCAATTATATGACGCCCAAGTCGTGGGGCTTTTAAGTTTATTAGCATCGTTGCAACAACGGAATTCGTAGCAATATATAATTGTCTGAATTAAGGATAGATCTAGACAATTAAAATTTTAAACAACAAGGGTTATAGAAGAAACACATTTAGTTCGCAAATTAATCAGGTTCATAGATAGTGAAGACGGACAGTTATTAACATAATTTGTATTTTTAAATTAAAATGTTAAAATTGCATAAAAACTCAAGGATACGCATAATTAGTTGTAATAAGGTAAGATCAAGCGCATGGAATCAGAAATCTAGCTTAAGATAAAATCAATAATTTAAACACATATTTCCATGGTTAAATGATACAAAACGTTCGTGTTACAAATCCTAAGAAGGATAAACTGAAATTGTTATTTTAAACAACAAGTGGCTTTGAAGAAACACCTTTAGTTAAATGTCAAGTTCATTAGACTTAAGTGACCGGCAAGCTGCTAAAAATAACAAGTGCTTTGAAGACTAAGGGACATGAAAGATCTATAATGTAAAACAGACAGAGAAACGTATACGAAAACATTGGTTACAACTCATGGCTAAAATACACGGGAGATGTGAAGGCCAACAACAATATCAGATTTTCTGTAGCTTGAGAGGGGTTTCTAAAAGAGAGAATAAATATGGGTGGAACGGAGAAAGATGGCTGAGAGGTGAAGCGTTATAACGGGGGAAAGCTATATCATTGGTCTAAGGCGAGCAGTTTTGAGAAGCTCGTGTCCGTTGAGTTTTAGTAAACGAATTTTAGTGTAACATTATGATAATCTAGGAATTTTTCAGACGTTACGTTTAAAATTTGTAGAATTGATTTTAAAAATAAGCTTTTCGATGAAGAGAGGTTCTGTGAGAGGTTGTGAAAAGCGTATAAATACTCTGAGAAAGATATTAAAGCTCGCTTGCTTTTAGATCTCCAACGTAATTGCTAGTACGCGAGCATACGTTGTACTAATTATTGTTTATTCGTTAAAGTAGGATACAACATCCTGCTTTAAAGTATGTAAAGCTGTAGTAACGTACCTGAAACGTATTCAAAGTGATTTGCATGAGTGGGTGCTAAAGTTACAAAAGGTGCCGTTACTACACGATACTATTGAATGATAGGATGGTACTTGGGCAAGCGAATCTTAAAGCTTAAGTAGTATGTGTGAAGTGTAATAATATGTAATGTTAAGTTTGGACAAAACAAGTATTCCGGGTAGAATGTTAAAAGATGGTTGCAGAGATTTGGATAAGTGGGGATCAGTTGGATCCAGGCATAAGCGAAGTATACGGACACAACGACAAGGGTTTCTGGTACACATCTCCTGAGGTAACGATGGACAAAGCTTACTCCAGGTAAAGAAAATTAATTTCCTGTTTTTTGCTTAAACATTTGTGCTGATATTTTTGTGTTTGAGTGTTTTGACTTATTGGGGGGTGTATTTATTACCATAAAAACTTATTTAAAGGGGTATATGTACCGGACAATTAATATTGATTATTTAAAAATGTTTATTGGTGATATAAAAAGTTGTTGTAAGGAGTAAACGGATCTTTAGATTTATTTTTAATAAAAATGCAAGGTTTAAAAGCATTTAGAGGAACTGGGTTATAATACGCTTAAAATGGACCAGAATAAGATCAATCTAGGGTTGCATGACGGGCCCATCTACTCGTCTAAAATAAAATTGTTGAAATATATTAAAATCACAAAATTCTAAAGGATTTAATGAGTGAGATGGTAACAGTTTTTATCAAACTGTATGTACGAATGTGTAAATATCTTCTTAATAATGGAAACTTGTTAATATGTGTAAATAAAAAGTTTTGTTGCATTATTTGAGTGGTAATTTCATTTGACTGTGTTTGTGAGAAAGGAAGGTGCTTAGGATGGTAGGTATGCAAGAAGAAGCCGATTGCAGAGCTAGCCACGGTGTGCAGAAATAAGGCGTTCCAAAAGGTAGTGGAAGAAATTTTTTTTAAATTTTATGTTGGCCCAATTGATGGGGCGAGATTTTGTAAGTTCCACGGCCTCACCGACCGATGTCGCCACTATCGTAAGAGAAATTTGCTATCGTGTAGTACATTCTAGTAGACGGCTACTGTCGAAATTTCAGCCGAATCGGACTCGTAGTTTTATTTTGACCGCGTGTGGAAGCAGGCGTATCTGCGGATTTTAGAAAAATGGAAAAAGAGCAATGTCGGTAGGTGATTCGATTCTTGTTTTTGGAAAAGAAATCGCGCACCGAAGTCAAAAAGCGCTTAGATGCTGTATACGGTGACTCTTCTCCTTCGATGGTGACCGTCAAAAATTGGTATAACGCGTTTCAACGTGGTCGCACGTCGGATTTTGATGAGCCACGTTCAGGTGCCCCGAAATCGGCTACCACGGAGAATAACATGACAAAAATTCACGATCTCGTATTGGCAGTCTTTACATGTAATTTTCCAATGCTCCACCCGAAGGTACTACATTGCCCAGGAAGCGAGTTTTTTTTACCTGAAAATTTTGAATTTTGCCGAACCCTTGATGTTGCAAGCAAGGTAGGAGTCTTTAACGTGCGTGACAACACACACACACACACAGGATCTCCATTTTACCTCTCATCCGAACCAGGGCGTATTTTTGTGAAAAATGCTCGCCTAACATTTTTCAAGCGGACCGTGTCGGGATTCGAACACGGGACCTTGGGCGTAGTAGTCACACGCATACGAACTACGCCACGGAACCGCCTGGTATGGGCAGACAGTGCATTTATATTTCCAATGCTTCACCAGAAGTTACTACATTGGCCAGGAGGCGAGTTCTTTGTTGCCTGAAAATTTTAGAATTTTGTCGAACCCTTGCCGTTCCAGGAAGGTAGGGATCTTTAACGTGCGTGACAACACTCACACACGGGACCTCCATTTAACCTCTCATCCTAACGAGGGCGTAATTTTTGTGAAAAATGCTCACCTGTCATTTTTCAAGCAGTCGGCCGTGTCGGGATTTGAACCTAGGACCTTGGGATCCGTACTCTTACGCTTACTACATTGATCCACGGCGACGCCTGGTATTGGCAAACCGCCGATTGAAGGTGCTCGAGATAGCTGAGACGGTAGGAATCTCAAACGACCGCGTTGGTCATATCCTGCAAGAAACTTTGGGCATGAGAAAGCTATCACCGCGATGGGTGCCGCGTTTGCTCACTCCGGACAACAAGCGCAACCGCTCTCACCACGGTCAAATTGGTCGAATTGGGCTACGAACTGCTGCTCCATCCTCCGTATTCTTCAGATTTGGCTACGTGCGACTTTTTTTTGTTTCCAAACTTGAAAAAGCCGGAGAAATTTGAGTCGAATGACGAGGTCATCGCCGCCACAGAAGCCTTCTTTGTAGACCTTGAGAAAACGTATTTTTCAGACGGGTTTAAGAAATTGGAGCATCGCAGGGTTAAGTGTATCTAGCTAAAAGGAGACTGTTGAGAAATAAATCGCCACTCTTTTGTATGCTAAATACTTATCGGACCACTCTCGTGACTAAAGAACTCAAATATTTAACCTTTTTGATATTTTTCACTTGATAAACACCGCAATTGAAGGAATTAAATCAATTGCTTAAGTTTAAACATTAATAAGCAGTCCTTCCTCAGCATAACCCTTCTTAAATATTATGTAAAACGGCGATTTTTGCTTCACATCTTTACTGCTTATAATCGAGTCTTTATAAATAGGAATCAGTGGCGTGTGTATTAGGCGTGTGTGCGTGTTAGACACGCGAACCATTAGCGGCTCGTGCCTCGCTCTAAATGTGAGCTACTTTTCTTTGCTTCTAATAACCCTCGGTTGCAACTATACAGATTACAATCTACCTGTGTAATTAGAACCTGTTTTTATGCGACTTGATTGCTATCTTCTTAATATATTATACGCTTTGAAGACTTGATTCATTATTTTCGTTCTTTAATGATACTACAACTATGTTCCATGTTAATATGTAATCTTCTATTAATTAGAATTGTTTTAAAAAAAGAGATTGGAATTTTAAAATTACAAATGTTTGTGATTATTACATATTAAATTGTTAGTTAAAGAAACGTGATTGATTGTTTTGTTGGTTTTGAAATTTTTCCTATGGCAGAACTGGTCTGAATGCATTTTTGAACATTAGACGCTGTTAAAGTCGATCTTTGACAAATTCGTAGTAGACTAGGTTCAGTACCACGAGGACTTCCTCAGAGTTCCATATTCCAACTGATGTTGGATAATACTAGATGGATGGCAGGTCTTCCACCGCCACATTTGCACCAGCATCCACATTTGCACCCGCATCTGGATCAAAAAGTTTTCTTCGACTAACCATTTTCATCTTTCGAGATAAATATATCTTGTTTGGTATCAATTAATATTAGATTTTTCTCAGCTACCCGAATCTCTAGGAATTTTTTAGATAGCATCACCCCCAAGGGAGCTACCCTCATTTTAAGATTTCTTACCTGTTGCGATTTCTGAGCGTTCTTATAAATTTTTTTAGTCATGCGATACATTAAATTAGTCTAAAATTTTACGCAGAAGTCGAATCTGCAAACAGATTTAAAATCGAACCACGCCCTGCAAAGTTACACTTTAAAGCTCCCAAACCTCTAAATTGTGCTCTTTGCTCTATAAGCAAAACTAACAAATAGTTTTCTTCGTCTAACCAATGCATCTTTTGAGATAAATCTATCTTGTTTGGTATCAATTAATATTAGAATTTTTTCAGCTACCCGAATTTTTAGGAATTTTTTAGACTGTACCATCCCCCAGGGAGCTACCCGAATTTTAAGATTTTTTTTATCAATGTCGATTTCTAATCAGCTATGCTTTTTAATATCTACAATCCTTTAACCAAACACGTAGCAGTATTAACATAAATAAATTAAGCACGCAAAAATTTAATAATTTATTTTATCCGATTTACAGTTTAATAAACTAATTACAATTTTTACAAAGTATAACATTTATCTTCTTCGTTTAACCAAATCCAAGCAGATTAAGGTAACCTGTAACAAAAAATAGAAATTAATGTGTTGTTTAAAAAAGACCTATAACAAAAAGAGATTAATGTAAAAAAGAGGAGACGTGTTTTCGGTCAATAAGACATATTGTTGTTAATCTAACAATATGGGAATAATGTAAAAACATTCCAATGTAATGTGTTTTTAATATATAAATTGGAAGGTCGACTTTGGCGTAATCATCGCTACGAATTACATGCGAAAGCTGTATATAATTTCTTTTTAAAAGTGTATATCTTCTCCAAACAAATACGGTTATTACAGTATGAAAGTACGCTAAATGCGAGTCAATTAATAGCAATTTAATATTGCTTACTGACCTACCTTAATTAGGTTGCTGTACTATTAGGAATGATGTACTTTTTGTTGTTCTCGCCCGACAAACTGATTTTATTAATTAATTGGGTATAAAGTTGGTGTTTACATGGTTTCGTTTAAGACCTCGTACATATTTTCCGGATTACTAGAAGACGTTATAACCATACTTTTTGTGTTAAAGGATTTTACATCGGTAGTCTCTTCTCCCATTATGGTGTAAACGCCGTAGAGTTCGCAATAGACTTTTATTGCTGTATGTTGTATTCTTTTTTTATTAAGTAATCGAATCAATCGTTCCTTCTGCTTCCAAAGAAACTCGGACACTCCATCGCCGACACTGGCATTCTTTATGCGATAGCTAGCCATACGGTTGTTAAATGCTGTGCTAACCATTTCTACACCATCGTCGTTAGTAGCGGTAACTGATGCATTTTTATGTTTGTTGCTCCGTAGATGACCAGGGTATGCAGACTTTAACACCTCCATGTCGCACACTTTACACACAATTCGTGGTTGTTTCGTACAAGACCCTTTAACAGCTGTCGTAGCTGAACGTTTACTGCTTAATGACATACTGTGCTGTTTTTCCTTGTGTCGCTGTAAGCTATTCTTGTAAAAGCGATACCGCAAGACCCACAGTTTAAGTACTTTGCTGCCGACGGATGTATAAGCTTAACCGTGGACGATGTTACACCACGACATTTGTTCTGGTGCCGTTTGAGAGCATCCCTTCTGGTAAAGTAGACGTGACAGGGCTCACATTTAAAAACGTTTGCAGGTACCATTTTAGTACAAAACAAAATCCGCACTATAAGACTTTGGTTAAACTTGTAATCGAACTAACTTATAACTAAAAAGCTTACTCTAGCGTACCTGATTTATGTTCCCTATAGAATGGATACCGAAGGTTTCCGAAGACACCCGAACGATGTTGAGGATTCAGCGGGGAACTAAATAACGTCATAATCCTTGCTGCTCATCCAATACATTTAACGCCAATGCATGCACCTGGTTCGCATCGTCGATGGTGCGAATGCCATTAGTAGAAACATCGGAAACGTCTTCCATGTTATACGGATCGCGTGCATATTAAAAATCCAAAAGGGTGATAGCACACGCACACAAATTGTGTGCAAGTCGTGCTGTAGAAGATGCAGTGCTACTATAACCAAAAACTTAACAAAAACACTTTAAACCATTACTAAGGGAATACCAACTTGTTGTCTACAGGATACTTACTAATAAAGCAATTTAATTTTAAATAACTTCTACGTCATACTTTAGGAAATGGTAGGTTTGAATATTTTCTAAATGAATCACCAAGCGAAAGTATATGCTTAGCGGTATTAAAATTAACCATTAATTTCCCATTTTTACGACCGTGGTTAATTATAGATTAAAATTTAATTTGTTCACGTTCGAGCTTCCCGTAAACTAACATATTTTATAGTAACAATGCGCTGTATAATACATGCATACCCCTTCGCCGCGCTACTGCTATTCTTGTAATTGCTAGAAAAAGTCACTCCTTTTTTTACTGTTAGGACCGATGCAAAGCACCATTTTTTATACTTTCTATAACACATCTCGCACTTTTTCGTCTGATAATTAAATTTTGCTTCTGTAGGCTTTTACACTTTCGCATAGCGGTCGGCCGCACGTAATGATTTCTAGAACCGGTAAGTACTCGATATCGCCCAAATAGAGAATTAGATGCTCGATGTCTGTCAACTTCCGATTCCCTCGTAAAAGGTAGAAAAAACTCGGTCAATCATCCATCTAACTTAAACTTCGACCCGCTCCTGTTATGATAATTTCAAACGACAATGGGCTCAGAATTTTTTAAACCTTTGAGGGATCTATAAGTCGTAATCAATTACACGTTCGAGCTACCCGTAAACTAACAATGCGCTGTATAATACATGCATTCCCCTTCTCTGCGCTACTGCTATTCTTGTAGTTGCTTGAAAAAGTCAGTTGCTTTTTTTACTGTTGGGTCGCTGGATCCGATGAGCTTCCACGCACTAACACCTAACGTATCTTTCCTACTATTTGTTAAACAAAAACTACCGGCATCGCCATGTTCGTATACGAACGTAAGCAGATGTTTGTGGATGTGTACGAGAATATGTCATATACATTAATCACTTTAAGCTATTTTATTTAGTCCGCGAAAACTGCTATTTTTCTAAACCACAATTAATAATCGCCTTTATAGGTTTAACATTTCTACCATTACCCAATGACTGGTGCTACGTACATGGAAACTTTAATTTCTTATTGGAGAGAATCCTTATTCTCCCACGCACTGTTGCGTAGCTGCATGCCCACCCCTTTTGGGGATATATGCTCGTTATAGGTTGTAGCACCCGCGGTTTTACTTAACTACACTTCGTGCGACCCCTTTAATCTTTTTAATCGTATCTTTCTCGCCTACAGTACAGTAGGACTTAGCCCTACTACCAACAAATTCTAATACTGGACCCACATTAAAGTTGTCTTTGAATTTCTCTACAATTTTTTGTTAACATGCGGTATATTGTGTTTATTATTTGCGGGGTAGTCACTCTTTTAAGATAACTATATTTTGTTTGGTATCAACTAATATTAAATTTTTCTAGGGACCCCAAATCTGTAAATAGATTTTAAATAGGACCACCCCATACAAAGTTATGCCTTTTAAAGACTAATTTTTACCCATCTTTATTTAACTCCATCTTTAAAACCCCTTTTTTCGCTACCCAAGACATATGCTTTGACCAACCGTTTCCCTAGAAATCTAAAACCGCCGTGTCCCGCGAATACCACGTGGAGATAACACGTATACTCTGTCAACCAGGATAGAAGCCGGAAGGATTTGGAAGGTGGGAGAAGAACTTAAAAATTATGGAATCTTAAAACTAATATATACAATAGATTTACAAAATCTATACAAATATAAACAACTATCTTATATCTTTACGCTCCCATGCGTAGATTGTTGTACTATTAGGAATGATATACCTTTTGTCATCTTCCCTCGATAAACTAATTTTATTAATAAGCTGCGTATACAAATCGTATTCTTTTACTCCGAATACATACGCAGGCAAGTACTCGATACCATCCAAATAAAAAATTGGATGCTTGGTGACTGTTAACATCCGCTTCCCTTGTGTACGCCCAGACACATCCCAGCCCATATGCACCCCTGCCCATGCGCACCCCTGCGCGTGCGCGTCTTTATCTATGCGCACCCCTCTCTATGCGACTGCTATTTCGTGGTAACGTCACAGCCTTTTATAAATAAAGAGCAATGTAATACTATTCTAAGATGTTTATTCTGACATACATAACAAAACTTAAAAATATTTAATGCCAAGCATGGAGCCATTTAAACTTAATTTTAATACAAAGTTATACACAGAAGACAGTCCTTTCTTTATGTTTGTTTGGAGTGGTTTTAATTTTATCTAATTTTATTCGCAGCTTAAAATTTAAATCGACACCCAAGTCTTCTATCTCCTTTTCTAGCCAATAGTTTGATACATAAAGACCGTTTAGGTTTTCGAATTGTAAAATGTACCGAAGTTTGCCTCTATATTTAAAGTCTTTGATTCCGCCGACAATTAGATCCATTCCTTCGTGTAATTCTTGCAGCTTGTGACAATCTTTTAATCGCAGCTTTCCCACTGTATTCTGCATACGTATCTTGTTAGCTTGATCGACTTCTTCTTGTCGGTGTTGGAGGAAATCTTTTTTCTCCCACACACTGTTGCGTAGTTGCATGTCCACCACTTTTGGGAATATATGGTTGTTATAGGTTGTAAGACCCTCGGTTTTAAATGATCCGAAAGGTTCTTTACTAGGTAAATATACAATGTTTAGCGGAACCCCTTTGCGTGTGGTGTACGCCAAGGTTACGAAACCCGCATTCCTTAGTTCGTCTTTGTTATCTGCCATTTTGATAAATACGTTTTTAGAATAACCTTTAAAAAAGTATACGGATTTAGTACCATTCTTTTCTGCAAGAACACCTACATAACTAAAAGAGTCTTTCTTACTAACCGCAAATGCATACAGCTTGTACAACCCGGATGTATCTAAGTCAGTCCATCGACACATAAAATAATCTTTTAATTATTCCTCATTTTCTCTAATAAGATGTTCTTTGTTTAACACATCTTTGTATTGTTCGCGTATTGTCGCAGTGTTTTCCATGTATTCCAATTTTCACCTTTTTGCATCCATTTCCTCTAATTCCAGTTGTGTTTTCCTTCCACTTACAGCGTATGGCATGCATAATGGGGCAATTTCCTTTAGCGTAAACGGATAGAGTTTACTACCAATATTTGCGCGTTGTCGTACAACCTCTGGGCAAATGTTAGGTGTATTTATCAATCCCAATTCCGAAATGACTATTTCTTTTGGAATTGTAGAATATGGTGTTGCAGATTGTGTAAAATATGTACTACCTGTTTTAATGTAGCACTTGTGTAAGATTTTTATTTTATCTTGGCCGTCTTCCTCCTCTACTATCTCCAAATAATTTACGGGTAAATAGTTAAAACTAAAAGCCGAAAGCACATGCTTTATCAATGTTTCCCTTTGTTTTGGTTTTTCGGACAACTTAATTTGCAAGCCCGTCAATTTCTTTGTATTGCCATTCCCCCAATACACGTACTGTAGTAGGTTATTATACACTAAACAGCAGCTATTTTGTAGCTTGTCCGAAAGCTTACTCCACATTTTGGCAAGTGGTACCGAGTACATTGGCGCCTTTAGGAAGTATAACTTTCTATCTTCCAATAACGTTAAACAGTCTTTTAAGGGATTATACACTCGTGCCGCACTGACATAGCTTCCAATTGCACAGTTGTATATTGTCGCTTTCAATCGCGTAATACCATGTTCTTTGGCCAAAGTAGACGCAAATGTTTCCCTTAAACGTACATCTGGACAACGTCAAAAATCTAGTATATGATTGCCAAGTTGTTTATTAACACCAAGACTTGTTATCTGACACACAAATTTGTTGTATATCTTAATTCTTGCATTGGATGTTAGCCATGTTAAACAATCAATTCCCACAGTTTTATCGTTGTCAACTATAATATTACACTTTTCTTCGTATTCGCCCTTATAGCAAAAGTTATGGTTTGTAGTTAAATAATTACACATCTCCATCTTGCTAAATATACCCGCAAAATCTTGGGTTACATCCATGTCAAAAAGATAGAAATAATCTTTTTCGAGTTCGTCTAATATATCTGGTAGTTCCTCCAATAAAGTTTCCAACTTAACATCTGCTAGTTCCACTTTGTATGGAACACATATAGGATTTTGGAATTTTTTATTAATGCATTCGAGGTCTTCTTTTCCGATAATTTCTTTTACTCTCTGGCCCATCTTGTTAGTGCTTTCCAGAGAAAACGGAAGCTTAGCTTTAACACCATGCCTAGCGGAAACAAATCGGTCAAACTTTCTTCGTAGATAGCTGTTAAATGCACCACAAATTTCTTTTTTTAGGATAAACATCCTTTTGTTTGCAGATGTTTGTTCGGTGTCAGAAAAGTCGCAAATTTTAACCAACATTATATTGTCACAAAATGGTTCTGTAATTGGTGTGTGTAGTCCACCACTCAGCATCTGTTCGCCTTCGACATAACAAATATTACCAATATCTGTCACCAGATTATTGTTGCACATATTTTCTGCCAAAAGCCATAATCCAAATCGCTCATTTGTCGGTTTCACTTTATTCCCAAGAAGTTGAGAAACGTTAATCACCTTGGAGACGCTCATGTTTACCGTTCTAGCTACTATCGAATACTAAATTGAATACGAAAAAATTGTTCTCTTATGTATTCTACAGAGTGGGGGCGTATATTGCCGAAGATAGTCGAATATGTTGTTATCCGACCTAGGCCGACAGGGATGCGCATCGACATATATCCGGATATATGTAGGATGTTAAGTTAGTGAAGTTGCCCCATAGGGTGAAATTACCCCATAGGGTGAAATTGCCTCCGATCTAGGTTGATGTGGATTGAGTTAGTTACGGTGTTGTTAGGATAGTTGGACTTGTGACTTAGGTTGATAGGAAAATTGATAGATAGGTCAGCGTCGCGACGCTGACCTATCCTATCAATTTTTCCTATTATCTAACCTAAGTCCACACAAGTCCAACTATCCTAACCTAACACCGGACAACACCAGCTAACCTAACTCCTGGCAAGTTCATTGGATACATATCTGGTTCTTACTTTTGACTCGACCTACATTTGAAACACGTAACATTACCGTCTAATTCTTGATACTGTGGCCTATTATTTTAACTTGTAAAAACTATCAATAATACTGAAACAATCACATTTTGATAATTGAGGTTTAGGATATAATGTGTTAATTCTACTGTCAATGCGGTCACGTGATAGTTATGTCGGCCTGTTTTTGGTTGTTTCTGGAATTTACGTACGAATCTATTTACGACACAATGCATACCATGCGATATTGAAAATGTCATGTCATTTCCCATCGAGAATATCACTTTCGCTTCCAACAGTTTCGTATGCAATATTTTTAGGTGATAATTGTCACCAGTGAAAAATAAGCATGTAGTCGAGAATAGACTCCCAAAAATATTGATAGTTGTGTTGTGAGTTTTACACGGTAGTTGATCAGCTAATTTTTGTGAGATAAATGAGTTTTGGCTACCAGTGTCTAACAACAGCTTGGCCGAAATAATTTCTCCGTATTTAGAGCAGAGTTACTTTGGCCATAGCCAGGAGGACATGGCAATATTTTACCGAATGGGTTGAATGAGTAATCGAATTAAACATATCCTTAGCATCGTCTTTAGAAATTGGTGCACAAGAATTTTCTTGCTGTGCAAAAGAATCATCATTTTGCGAACTCAGAACTTTCTTGTTTGTTTGTGAATTTTTATTTTGGGAATTAGATTTAGGAGAAAAGTTACTTTTATAACTAGAACTTGTAATCGGAAGAGATTGATCGCCCAATCCTTTGTCTATGTGTAACAAAGAATTATGCGATTTAGAACAAAAAGAACATTTTTGGGTAGAAGAACAATTTGCAATATTGTGCTTACCTAGGCAGTTAAAGCACAACTTATTAGATTTAACGTAGTCAACTGTTTCTTCCTATCTTAGATTTTTGAAGGAAATACAAGTGCAGATTCTATGACCTGCTTTTTTGCAAAAGGAACACTTAAGAACTTGTTGGAATTTTTCGGGATTGGCGACTGGAGCAGAGTAATAAACAGAAATTGATTTTCTTTGCAATTTGGGACTTGCAACATCAATATTTTCTAAGACAGAACTCCTTTTTTCTAAGAATTTTATAACATTTTCCAAATTGGGAATTATAGAATGATCTTTTTTCATTTCATAAGCACGTTTTGTATTGAAATCCAACTTTTTTTGAAAAAGAAATATTAAAATAATATTCCATAGATCTTCGTAGGAAAAATTTAAATTTTTGAGAAATTGAATATTTTTCTGAATGGTAGTCGCGAATTCATGCAGTGAACTTGACTTACATTTTGTCATGATTGGAGTTTCTAACATTGCTGATAAATGAGAATTGACTATAACAATTTTGTTTTCAAATCTACATTTTAAAATATTTAAAGCGATATGAAAATTTTCATTTGTAATTTGCAAAGAATCAATTAAATGCAGAGGTTTATTTTTTAAATAACTTTTAAGATATACTAAGCGCTGAATGTTTGATAATTGAGAATTTTTTATTATAAGAGCATCGAAAAGTTGATAAAAAGATTCAAATTCTTTTATATCTGCTGAAAAGGTTTGAATTTTGATTTCCGGCAACTTGACTGCCGTTTATTGAGGATTACTTAAAGAGGAATGAAAACTATCATCCTGATTTTCAATGGCTTCCGTTTGCTTTCTTCTTAAATTAGCAATACATTGAGTAAGATTACTTGCAAGGGAGAAATATTTGTTTTCTATGACGGACCTGTCTTCTACATCAAGAACTTCTTCCGAACAGAGAATTTCTATTTCGTCTTGAACTTTTTCGTATGAATTAAACAAAGAATGCACCTGTTGCAATCTGATTTCAAATTCGAGTGGTGTGTTACAAGTGTCCGCATTTTGAGCGAACCACGATTCCATTCGCGTAAAGGAGGCTCTAGACTTTTTTAAATTTTCTAAGCTCTTTTTGAATTTTTTAGACATTAGTGTTTATAGAAAATATCGTGCACTTTTTGCACAACAGTTTAACAGATAGGCAAGTAAAAATGGAATAAGCTCACCCAATTAATCGCTGCTTTGTTGTCGAGTTTCCAGGAATCTTCCAAAAATCTAGGCAAATGTGTGTTCAGGAACTAGTGTCTTCTTTCCAATAGAAAGCTGGCTTTCAGGAATATCAAGGAAATCCAGCTCTAAAGACCATTTTGTTTTAACAAAGGCTATCCATGACTTGGAAGAAATTAACTTAGAGGAAATGGTGCCGTTTGCATATATAGCACGTAAATACACACAGCCACCGTATGCGGCTAAGCTTGCATCAGTAAAGCCATGAAGTTCAGTTTTTTTTATAACATTGTCTTATATTGAATTTTTGTATAGAATCTAATGACTGTTAAGTTATCCAAACATTACATTTAATATCCCATTTATAAACAGATATTAATTTGACTTATTTGTTTCAGAGTTTTCGCGATCATCAAATTGATGGATCAGGCCTTCCTTTACTCACAGAAGAACACTTAACATCAACCATGAGCATGAGGTTGGGCCCTGCACTTAAACTACGTGCAATGATTGCCAAGAAAATGGGATCGTGCAATGTTTGTTTGCACTGCTCACATTGTCATAGAAACGCTTTAGGTTCACCAGGTTTAGGGCACATTACTGGTAATACGTCAGACTCAGGAGGAGCATCATAGAAATCACATAACAATATTTGTTATTTTTAAGTATTTATTTACAATGATGTATTGATCAGCGTTTTGTATTTATAACACTGCCAAAAGGGAAAACGAATGGAATGAACTAGTATTTAAGTGAAGTAAGAGATTTAAGGCGAATGATTATTAGTGCAAGATATATTAGTCATTGCAAATATTTTGTGTTATAAGAAATCGATAATTGTTTGGAAAATAAATACTGTGCCGTCATTTCAGTAACTCCATGTTCGGCAACAGACATTTTAATAGTACAACACTGACCGACCGTTTTAGTACCTAGTCATTTTCATGTGTTTGCTATCGTTAATGATATGCCATTTCAGTAATTTGGGTAAACTAGCATATCAATGTAATGCAAATATCTAATTTTTTTGGTAAGAATTTCATTTTGTTCCATAAATACTCGATCCTTGGTCACCGTTTTTGAAATTGTGTTTATAATAGCATTTACTTTTTAAAACAAATTCTGATGATAATGTTCTAGAGCGTAGTCTTAAGCAGTAATAGCCAAGCACGATTGTGTTTGTTATATGTGATTTATCTTTCGTGAGTAGCGCAGTTATTAAAACTGCTAAACGAAATGTTCTTATATATTTTAGTACGTACATAAGCAATAGGAATAGTATAATTTTGCTCAACTTAATTGCTGCAATATGTACTTATATTGTACGTTTAATTACAATTAAGCGTTCCTGTATTATTTGCGACGTTAATCTTAATTCTGTTGTATTATTTATTAAGTATTGTATGGCTATATTGTGGTTATGATTAGTTTTAAGTCCGACTATTGTAATATTAGTTAATAAAAATAGCTTTACAATAACAGTGTAAATAGTTGATGACCATTCACATCGTTTTTCACAATTTTGCTCAATTTGTTTGGTTGTGTTTTTGATGCATTTTGGTCAGAATGTTTTAGTGGAGCTAAACGTTATTATTAATTAAATGTCTTTACTCTGAGTATGTTTTAATAAAAAGCAGGACCTTAAAACTTTTAGGCAATACCTTTCTTGTGATATTCTTGATTCACTTGAGAATAACGATGTTGTTATAGCTTGCTACGTGCAGTGACGTTGCCTACAAAAAAAAACAAAAAAAAAGTGTGACTGGGCTCAATCGGCGAGTGGTCGTGGTAGAATACCTACACATATACCAAAGTAAAGAAAAGCCTGAAATAAATAAAGAAAAATTACTCACACTCATAACACATACCAAAAAAGAAACCTATAATTAACCAAAATATGTAAAAACAATCAATAATTAACAAAAAAAATTAATTAGGAAAACGTTACAATTACTGTCTGATATTTATATAAATTACAACAAACATAATAGTACCAAAAGATTAAACAATCTATTCTTACAAGTTACTCATATCAGGTAGAACACCCAAAAAAGAAATCAGAACCAAAGAAATGGCAAGCTGTAGTTTTTAAGTCCCTCCTTTATATTAGTTACCCAAAAGAAAATTACAATCCTAAAAATCTCAGCTCTGAATTCTCATTGTACATCTAAAACTACATCTATAAGGTTTTCGCTACGAGGTCATGATTTTTAACAAAATTTACCCTGTAACAGGTCAGGATATAATACATATGTTCAGTAAATAATCCCAGTAAAAGGTCACGATATAATACAATATTTTCAGTCAATATCATCTCACATAAAGAGAATTGTTTTACCCTCTACAAAATTTAAGGTAGCAATGGAAGAACCTTATAAATCGGCTGTTTCAATAAGTACATAAAACCCATCAGAAAATGGTGCTTAAACACTCACCCTCGAATTGCTGCCGTCTCTAATAATGGGGCAGAGGAGAGGTGCGCGTGATCCCGCCTGGGGTGGTCCTCTCATCACAACAAGGGGCGACCATTCATGGTGGCTTTAAGGGCCACCAGAAAGAGCATGGCGTACGCGAAATTTTCATAGCGGAAACGACACGGAAAAAACCAGAATAGATGTTTTTGTCTTGATATTCAAGAATAAAGTCAATATTCATTTCGTTTAACTAAGGATCAGAACCCGAAGTAATATTGTTGTTATCGAACGATGAAACTGGAAAACCCGAGTTTGTTGGGATAATACGCAGGGTCAGTTCAACGAAGCTTTTGCTGAAAAACACGTTATTGACTATCTAAATATAGCGTAAACTTGACGTTAAGGAATTCTTAGAAAGGGTATTTATTATTAATTAGCGGAAGGATGTAACAATAGAAATCGAATGTATACAACCGGATAATGAATTAACAACGGACACGCTTACGCTTATTTTAAATTTACCGCATTAATTTTCGTTTTTAATGCCCAAAGGGATTTGGGTTGAAAATTATTGTACCGCGTATTTATTATTAATTATGAATTAACGATTTTATTTCACAGTAGAAATGAAATTTATTCGAGCGGGTATTAACCAGGGAGAAAAATAGGGTAATTAGTTTATGCTGAAAATAAACGTAACAAGCTGTAACTTACCCTGAACCCTTGTTAAATGAAACTGTTTTTTAATACATGAAAGATTGGTATTTTAGTAAAGTGTTGCCATTAGTAACTGAATAATGTATAACCGAATGTTGAGGATCATGACAAGGGTTGCCCTGTTTTTTCACTTTACCACAGATTTTGCATTGCGGGTGTGTATATAGCTAATGATTTAGAAAAAAACAGTAACTTGTATATTTGGGTATTCACTCGAGTATGGTGTGTTGTATAAAGAACAGGTTACAGTTAGAAGTTCAACACATACCTTCTTCTCAAAACTTTGCTTGAATTCTAAAATGTAAGCTGCGTTAAGTCAATCAAACAATGACAGTTGTGCGTTTCAGGTAGTTTTCGTGTTTGCCAATGTTATTGTGAACCAAGCTATACCTCATTTCTGATTGCTCATTCAAACTTAAAATCAAATTAGATGAAAATGCATCTGTAAATTTGGGTAAGATTAAAATTTTCTAGTGACCACAGTAAGAATTGTATTTTAATGTATTACAGGTTTAGAAACTTCGGGAAGAGGTAGTGTGTGGATACCCAAAGCAACAAAGCTATTATTATTTTTGTATAAAGATGTATTTGCAAAAGTTGGAAAAACTGTCCATTTTAAAAACAAGAAGACAATGTGGCAATATATTTACATACATTACAAAGAACGAGGAACTAAAACAAATTGTTGAAGAATGATCTATTTTGTGAACTATGATAAAAGAAAGAATCGAATGGTGAACCGTCACATTCAAGATTCAGGGTTTATATCGCTGCTGATGGAGGAAAGGGTATATGCAAAAAAAAAGTGTACGCTACATAAATATACCCCCTACATATGATTTTCCAATGCTCCACCTGAAGGTACTACATTAGCCAGGAAGAGAGTTTTTTTACCTGCAAAATTTTGAATTTTGCCGAACCCTTGCTGTTCCAAGCAAGGTAGGGATCCTTAATGTGCGTGACAACACTCACACACGAGTTCTCCATTTTACCTCTCATCCGAACGCGTGCGTATTTTTGTGATAAATGCTCGCCTAACATTTTTCAAGCGGACCGTGTTGGGGTTCAAACCCGGGACCTTAGGCGTAGTAGTCACACGCATACCAACTACGCCACGGAACCGCTTAGTGTACGCTACAGCTTGAATACCGTACACAAATTATAAACAGTATAGGTTTTGCTAAACTTGATAAGATAAGATTATTTGCACAGAATTAGGTTTGGAGACTGTTTTATGGTCAAAAAATGCATCTTCTGTTAACTGGCCAAGCGTGTGACATTAACATAGTAAAAGCTATTTTTTCTTCTATTGTAGTGTTCCTGTAAGAAATACCTTATAATCATGTTCAAAAGTTTAAAATTCTTCTCTTTTAAAACTTTTAAATTAATAACTAGCTTTTTAAATACTAAATAATTTCCCCATGTTTAGAAAACATGCTACAATTTAAAAACTTAATTCATTCACATAACTTTGACTTTATACAGATCAAATGAAAACCACATATTGTCAGTGTGCTTAAATTATGATATACCAGTCAGTTTGACAGTTTGTTTTGTAGTTCTAATTTATACTGTTGATATGTACCTAGTATAATAATAATTTTAAATCGAGTAAGTGTTTGCTATTAGTATTTTGAATCCATGTGGTCTAGTTTTATCTATCTATTCTCTGGTAGATTTTGTTTGAAAACTCATAAAAAAACGTTGAAATCTTTGCTAGGACCGTATATTCTTACGATTTAAAAAACGCATTGTTACGTTTTAAAAACGTCGATAAATACAGTTAAAGAGTCGATAAATACATTACGCAAGCGCGGAATAAGCAACGTCACGGGCGGTTGGTAGCGCTAATCTTGTACAGATTTGGCGCGCCCATCTATCATTGACGTCACCAATGCACAAATTATATTACGCAATATCGGAAAAATATATAAAGTTAAGACAATAGGTTATACAGCAATTACTCACATGAATATGTCCCTGGATTAAAGTTGGCTTCTACTAAAATCCATCAGGGCTACGGAGGGCCCTTTTAAGGTAGTTAAAGATGGTACGCCCGACGCTCTTCCAAAGCGCTCGGACCAGCTCCGGCAGTCATGGGCTCGTTCATCCCGGGTCGTGCAGTACGGTTTGTCAACGGCTGCAAATTATCTCTACCTATGCAGGGAATGGACAGGAAAACCAGGTATAGGGCGACAAACAAAGATAATTAGGCAAGGGAATCTACATAGGTAACAAGGCACGGTACGATACCTCAAACGTTTACACTCCTTGAAGGTTCAGGCAGAAAAAAGCCACGTCCAAGCGTCTAATGGAAACTTTTTCCCACTTTGTCCCTACTCCACTCGCGTCGCGCGATCTGACGCAAACGCACTGTGACGTAACGGAAATACACGCCTAGTCTTTTGAAATTATGGCGCGAAACTTCCGCACATCGAAATTAACCTGAAAAATGTTTAAGTGCCGATTTGGCACGTAACAATATTTAGTAAGGAAAATACTAACAGAAAAAACAGCACGAGTTCAATTTGCTACTTTAATAAGAGGTATAAAAATAAAATAAAAATAAATAATAAAAATAAAAAAAATAAATAATTTATAACCAGGACCCCGCAAGATCAATTGCCATCCACGTGCTAGTCCTTATTTGGTGCTCTCTGAGAAATGACTTGAAGTACAAATAAAAGTGAGGTTCTGGTAGAACTTCGCTTTATCAACATAAATAAATTTAGGGGTCCTATGTATATTTCGATAGAGGATGGCTCGCACGTATAGATATGTGGGTGTTCAGTCACGATTTTGTATTTTTGTGGAGTCATCTTTCGTTTGGTTAATGCATAGAGACAACGAATGGGTATAATTTATTTACAATGACTGCAAGAAATATATACAATAACAGGAAATTGAAAATAGTTACATAAGATTCTACATGCATATGCAATCTACAAATATCCTTGAATTGATGCATGAGAATAAAGCTTTTATGTGAACAAATTTTGTTAACGATAGAAATGCAAATGTCCTTTAGCGTTAGAAAATTTATAAGGCGTATTTAACTGCGTGTAATGTTTGTACATAAGAATAAATGAAATTCGCGCACTGGATTCACTTTGAACTTTGATGCGTGTTTTTGTTAAGAAACATGGCTCAAAGAGAAACCTACGTTAAAATGTATTAACATAGGAGTAAGTACTCACAGATACATCGTCGTCTGGGATCTGCAGGTAACAGTTGTGTTGATTGTATCGAGTCTTTGAATATGAAAGGTTGTCTACGGTTATGGTTTGTACCTGGGACTGGTTGTAGTCGTTGGAAGTGGTAACGCAGCTGTTTTACAAGTGCTTCAGGTTGTAGTTGTTCTTTATGCTTGCTAAAACTTGCTAGGAAGTCTCCTGGTGGGCATAGTGTTTTGCCAAAGGTGAGTTCTGCTGATGTAGCGTTCAAATCTTCCTTCCAAGCATTTCGTATTCCGAGTAGAACTAAGGGTAATGCTCGTGTCTATTGCTCGGTTTTGTAGAATATCAGTGCAGTATTAAGTTGTTGGTGAAATCGTTCCACCATGCCATTGGATTGCAGATGATATGCTGTTGTGTCTATTTTTGTAAATCCGATCAAGGTTTCTAGCTCTATGAACAGTTGTGATTCAAATTCTCGACCTTGATCTGTTGTGATTCTGAGTGGTACGCCAAATCGTGTGATCCATAGTTTAATGAATGCTTTGGCTGCCGTTTCAGAATCAATGTTTTGCAGAGGCGTTGTCTCTGGGCATCTGATAAAGTGGTCGATGCATGTAAGTATACATCGGTTGCTTTCTGATATAGGTAATACTCCGACAATATCTATGTGTACATGTTCGAATCTTACAGATGGTGGTTTGAAATTTTGTGTGTCTGAAATCACATGTTTTGTGACTTTGTATTTCTGGTATTGCATACAACTTCGTGCCCAGGCGTGGCAGTTTGACAATACCAGGCCAAACGAATTTTTGAGTTACCAATTTCAAGGTTGCTTTGATTCCTGTATGTGTTAAGTTGTCCATGCTTGCGATAGCTTCTTTGCGTAACTCTTTTGTAACGTAAAGGCGTGCTATTGCGATTGAAACGTCGCAGAAAATGCTTTGCTCAGAGTTGGGTATTTGAATCAGTTTGAAAGTTAAACTGGTTTTGTTGTTTTTTCTCAACTTTTTGAATTATTCTTCAGTTTGTTGTGAATTAGATAGTTTGGGAGGTGTGTGTGACTACTACGGCCAAGGTCCCGGGTTCGAATCCCAACACGGCCCGCTTGAAAAATGTTAGGCAAGCATTTTTTAGAAAAATACACCCTCATTCGGATGGAGGTCACGTGTGTGAGCGTTGTCACGCACGTTAAAGATCCCTACCTTGCTTGGAACAGCAAGGTTTCCGCAAAATTCCAAATTTTTCAGCTAAAAAAACTCGCTTCATGGCCAATGTACTACCTTCGAGTGGAGCATTGGAAAATCACATGTAAGGGGGTTCTACATGTAAATTCTAAGAATTGGATAGCTGTTTGTAGTCGATGCTATCAACTCCTAACAGTGCATCTGTGACGATGTTTTCTTTCCCCGATTTATGTTCAACATTTGTCGAATATTGGCTAATGTAATACAAATATCTAAATTATCTTGGAGAACATTTTTCTAGCTTTTGTTGGAAAGCGACTGTTAGAAGTTTGTGGTCTGTGTAGATCGTCAAATATCTTCCCTATAAAATGTGTTTGAACTGTTTAATAGTTAGATAGATTGCGAGAATTTTTTTTGTCGTAAGCCGAATATTTTGTTTGGGCATTTGTTAGTTTTTTGGAGAAAAAAGGTAATGATTGCCATTGTTTATTGACCCATTGTTGGATCACTCCACCCACAGCAAATTCTGAAGCATCTTTGGCTATAGATAGTTTTGTGTTTGGGAGTGGATGCGTGAGCAGCACTGCTTGTGCTAGCTGTGTTTTGCACTTCTCAAAAGTTATGTTTGCTTCGCATGTTCAAGTTATTGGCGCGTTGCCTTTCAGTAAATTATTGAGCGATGCTTGTGCCTCAGCGGTTCGTGGTATGAATCGTCTGTAGTAATTCAACATGCCTAGAAACCGTCTTAGTTTCTTTGCGGTCTCTGGTTGTGTATAATTCTGTATTATGCTGACTTTTTCTGGTAGTTGATGGTGTCGTCTTAGGTAATGAGCTAGCCAAAGCTTTTAGGCAATACTTTTCTTATGATATTCTTGATTCACTTGAGAATAACAATGTTGTTATAGCTTGCTACGTGCAGTGACGTAGCCTACAAAAAAAAAACAAAAAGAAAAAGTGTGATCATATACCAAAGTAAAGAAAAACCTGAAATAAATAAAGAAAAATTACTCACACTCATATCACATACCAAAAAAAAAGAAACCTATAATTAACCAAAATATGTAAAAACAATCATTAATTAACAAAAAAAAATTAATTAGCAAAACGTTACAATTACTGTCCGATATTTATATAAACTACAACAAGCATAATAGTACCAAAAAATTAAACAATCTATACTTACAAGTTACACATATCAGGTAGAACACCAAAAAAAATATCAGTATCAAAGAAATGGCAAGCTGTAGTTTTAAGTCCCTCCTTTATGTTAGTTACCCAAAAGAAAATTACAATCTTAAAAATCTCAGCTCTGAATTCTCATTGTACATCTAAAACTACATCTATAAGGTTTTCGCTACGAGATCGTGATTTTTAACAAAATTTACCCTGTAACAGGTCAGGATATAATACATATTTTCAGTAAATAATCCCAGTAAAAAGTCAGAATATAATACAATATTTTCAGTCAATATCATCTCACATAAAGAGAATCGTTTTACCCCCTACAAAATTAAAGTTACAATGGAAGAACCTTATAAATTGGCTGTCTCGATAAGTACATAAAACCCATATCGGAAAATGGTGCTTAAACACTCACCCACGAATTGCTGCCGTTTCTAATAACGGGGCATAGGAGAGGTGCGCGTGATCCCGCCTGGGGTGGTCCTCTCATCACAACAAGGGGCGACCATTCATCGTGGCTTTAAGGGCACCAGAAAGAGCAGGTCGTATTGCGTGCGCGAAATTTTCATAGCGAAAACGACATGGAGACAACCAGAATAGATGTTTTCGTCTTGCTATTCGAGAATAAAGTCAATATTCGTTTCGTTTAACTAAAGATCAGAGCTCGAAGTAATATTGTTGTTATCGAACGATTAAACTGGAAAACCCGAGTTTGTTGGGATAATACGCAGCGTCAGTTTGACGAAGCTTTCGCTGGAAAACACGTTATTGATTATCTAAATATAGCGTAAACTTGACGTTAAGGAATTCTTAGAAAGGGTACTTATTATTAATTAGCGGAAGGATGTAACAATAGAAACCGAATTTATACAACCGGATAATGAATTAGCAACGGACATGGTTAATTTAAATTTACCGCATACATTTTCGTTTTTAACGCCCAGTGGGATTTGGGTTGAAAATTATTGTACTGCGTATTTATTATTAATTATGAATTAACGATTTTATTTCACAGTAGAAACGGAATTTATTCGAGCCGGTATTAACCAGGGAGAAAAATAGGATAATTAGTGTATGCTGAAAATAAACGTAACAAGCTGTAACCTACTCTGAACCTTTGTTAAATGAAACTGTTTTTTAAAACATTAAAGATTGATATTTCAGTAAAGTGTTGCCATTAGTAGCCGAATAATGTATAACCAAATGTTGAGGATCATGACAAGGGTTGTCTTGTTTTTTCACTTTCCCACAGTTTGTGCCCTTCTGCATTTTGCATTGCGAGTGTGTAAGTATAGCCATTGATTTAGAAAAAACAGTAACCTGTATATTTGGGTATTCACTCAAGTATGGTGTGTTGTATAAGGAGTTCAACACATACCTTCTTCTCAAAACCTTGCTTGAATTCTAAAATGTAAGCTGTGTTAAGTCAATCAAACAATGGCAGTTGTGCGTTTCAGGTACTTTTCGTGTCTGCCAATGTTATTGTGAACATAGCCATACCTCATTTCTGAATGCTCATTCAAACTTAAAATCGAAAAGACCTTAAACAACACATGTAATACTAAAGAAGTGCACGGTTTTGCTTAAATTTTTTTTTTTTGATGTGCAGTAGTTAACCTGCTATATTTCGTGGTGACCAATACAATATTCAAAACAAGAATAATGGAGGTACTAACTGTAATTCATCGACCACAAGCTTCGTTATGATTGGCAAAACATTGTAGAAAGCACTCCTGAAAGTGGAATTGAACTAAATAGGTTTGTGCGTTTGCATCTATAGTGTAGTTCTGAACTACACTGTACTGCACTAATTCATTCGTTTGTGCAATTTTAGTGTGTAACGTGAAGTGCGGTGAATTTCGTTGAATAATTAACCTGTAATTATCTGCATCACTTGCACCTTCCAATTTAAAAATATCTCTGGAGTTCCAGTGGGTACATTGAGTTAAACATTAATAAAAAGTACATTATATTTTAAAAAACCATCTAATTTATTAATTAATATTACATAAATTATATTCTGCGAAACATTCACGTACCATGACGCCACGTGAATCCTCCTTTCTTTTAGTGTCCGTGCGTACGCATCAAACCCCTGCTCCCCACATAACTGCACACCTCCAAAAAGCTGTAACGCACCTTTATCTGACCGCACTACACTACTCCCCCTTATTAAAATAACGCTTACAAAAAAGCTATTTTAATACAGCATAATTAAAAGTAACAAAACTTGTATGTGATCAAGCTGAAACCCATGCAGTTTCTAAAGAAGATTATTAAATGGAAAAGTAAAAACTATCTTCCCTAACCCTAGATATTGTAACAATTTTTTTGACGACTGTTGTAAGAATATAACAATCACTAAAAACTATTTAGTGGAAACACTCTACAGAACTATAAAACTTTTTCAGCTTCTATACATTATGGCGACCTTTAGGACAGCCTTGTGGATCCACCAGATCATAAGCATTAGAACCAGCAACTTTTATAATGGCATAAGGCCCTTCATAAATCAAAAAGAATTTAGCAATACTAGAGTCGATGGCAGATGATTGAGAGTGGGTTCGCACCAAAACTTGCTCACCACCTTTGAAGATTATAGGGTTCCTTTTTTGCTCCATTTTTAACTTTTGAGAGGCCTTCGATACTAATCGTTCATGTACCAAATGCAAAATCTCTGCATAAGGTTGGGGTAATATAGAAGGTTTAGGAAGCTCTATAAAATCATGAAGCTTATGCTTAAAATCTACTTTAAATTGTAATGTAGCCGAGGCATAACCTGTTACACTATGAATTGCATTATTAATATAACCCCCTACAGTGGATAATACCATTTCGAATGGACCTGCACCTTGCCGAAGTTCTAAATTACTAGAACAGGTGAAATGGCTTGCGTGTTCTAATGAGCTAAAGAGCCAAACTACAGGTCCAACCAAAGTAGTACGGTCGTTAGTGAGGAACCAGACTAAGACAGGTCCCCGAAAGAGGGCAGCGGCTCTTTTGGTACTTAGATTGGCAGAGACCATAGGGGTCGGTATGGCAGTCTAAGACACACTACCGCGATGTGGAAGGCAACGGGAAACCACCACATTAATCTCCCAAGTACACAGCGTACTTAAATTGATACAAACATGATGGCATTCTCTGGGGTAAAAGATTCCGGAGTTAAAATAGTCCCCCATTCGGATCTCCGGGAGGGGACTACTTCGGAGGATGCGATCGGAAAGTTAAAAATAAGAGTAGGGAACATTCTGCGAGTCGGAGCGTGGAATGTTAGAAGTATGAAGCAAGTAGGTAAGCTAGAGAACCTAAAAATCGAAATGAATAGGTTATCACTAGACATAGTAGGGATCAGCGAAGTTCGGTGGCCAGAGGCGGGGGATTTTTGGAGTGGAGACTTCAGGGTAATTCATACAGGAGCAGAGGAAGGAAATTTGGGTGTGGGGATAGTTATGCGGAAAAAGATAGGATACTGTGTAGAAAATTACTTACAAAAGAATGAAAGAGTACTCATGGTTAGATTAGAATCTAAACCGGTAAACACAGTAATAATACAAGTATACATGCCCACCTCTAGCTACAGTGACGAAGAGGTAGAAGCCATCTACAAAGATATCGAAGACATATTAAGATACGTAAAAGGACATGAAAATTTAATAATTACGGGGGATTTTAATGCCGTGGTAGGTGAGGGTAGGGAAGGAGCGGTAGTATGTTTATTTGGTTTAGGCACGAGAAACGACAGGGGAAATAGGCTGGTAGAATTTTGCGACAAGAACAATTTAATCATCACAAACACATTATTTCAACATCATGCTAGAAGACGATATACGTGGAAGATGCCAGGAGATATAGGAAGATATCAAATAGATTACATTCTTGTTAGACAACGGTTTAGGAATCAAGTAAAAGACTGTAGAAGCTACCCAGAAGCAGATATAGATACGGACCACAACATCGTAATTATGAAGGCCGCACTTAAATTTAAAAATCTGAAAAAAAGGAACGGAAAAAGGCACTTGGACTTAGAGAAACTAAAAGATAAAGATATTCAAGTAAGATTCGAAAAAAAGTCAAATGAATTGCTGAATGATATCGGGAAAATATCTGAAACTAAGGAAGTAGAAATAGAATGGAATAAAATTAAATCCAGCCTAGACATGGCGGCCAGAGATATTCTGGGGTATACACAAAAGAAAATAAGAAACCATGGATAACAAAGGATATCGTGAATTTAATAGAAGAAAGACGAAAATACAAAAATAAATCAGACGAAACAGGAAAACAAAGATACAAAGCCATAAAATGGGAAATTATTCGAAAATGCAGGAAAGCTAAAGAACAATGGATTGATGAAAAGTGCAAAGAGGTACAAACTAAGATGGAAATAGGAGAGACAGACGAAGCATACAAATTAATTAGAATGAATTTTAGGGATATAAAACCGTATAGTAAAAATATAAGGGACGCACAAGGAAACGTCATTATAGAAAACGTAGAGAAAGTGAGTAGATGGCAAGAATATATAGAGAATTTATATGCAGGAGAGGAACTAACTGCATTAGAACAGTAATCAGACATTGAAAATGATGACTTGGGATATCCTATACTTGAGACGAGTTTGAATTAGCATTAAAGAGTCTGAAAATGGTAAGGCGCCGGGTACAGATAAGGTGCAAGCAGAAACTCTAAAGGCCGCTGGACAAGCAGTAACAGAACGTCTCTTCCAACTTGTAAGCTATATGTATGAGACAGGCGAGATACCCAAAGATTTCAAACGTAGCATCATAGTAACTATACCAAAAAGAAAGGCGCGGATAGATGTGAAAATTTTCGAACAATAAGTTTGACAGCACACGTGTCAAAATATTAACTAGAATTGTGCAAAGACGAATGGAAAAACGAGCTGAAGAAATACTAGGAGAAGACCAATTTGGGTTTAGGCGAAACAGGGGAACCGGGAGGCTATTTTAGCTCTGAGAGTGATAATGGAGAAAACAATAGAAAAGGGAAAGCATGTATATAGGGTTTGTAGATCTGGAAAAAGCATTCGACAATGTAAATTGGAAAAAATGTTTGAAATACTCAAAAGATTGGAATGAGTTATAGGGATAGACGAATAGTACATAGCTTATACAAAGAGCAAACAGCAGTAATAGAATTAGAGCAGGAACGTAGAAAGTAAACATTAGGAAAGGGTGAGACAGGGATGTGCCCTATCCCCATTGATCTTTAACTTGTACATAGAAGAGGCAATGAATACTGTCAAATGCAGGAAGACATTTGGAATTACTATGCAGGGACAAAAATTGATATGCTTAGATTTGCAGATGATATAGCGGTATTAGCATCTAGCAAGGAAGAGTTACAAGCTGCTCTTAATGAAATGGAAACGGTTCTGACAGAGAGATATGGTATGAAAATTAACAAAACTAAAACTAAAGTTCTAGTTTGCAAAGGTGGGAAAATAAATCAAAAACAAGAATACAAGTATCTAACATGAACTTACAAGAGGTTAAGGATTTCTGCTACCTAGGAAGCCAAATAACGCAAGATGGGAAAAGCACAAAAGATATAAAACAAAGATTAGCACAAGGTCGTGCTACATTTAACAAGAAAAAGCAACTACTGTGCTCAAAGACCACAAACATAGAAACAAGGAAAAGATTGCTTAAAACATATGTGTGGAGCACAGCACTGTACGGCTGTGAAGCCTGGACAATAGGAGAAGCGGACAAGAAAAAGGTAGAAGCCTTTGAAATGTGGTGCTACAGGCGTATGATGAAGATATCATGGACAGACAAAGTTAAGAACGAAGAGGTACTAAAAATGGTAGGGGAAGAAAGAAATATGTGGAAAACGGTAAAAAATAGGAGAGATAGGATGATAGGCCACATACTACGGCATGAGGGAATAGTGCGGAATATATTAAAAGCAGAGGTGGGAAAAAAAGAGAAGAAGGGGCAGACCTAGGTTAGACTACTGCACACAAATAGTAAAAGATGTAGGCTGTAGAGGTTTCAGGGAGATGTGTAGGCTAGCCCAGAATAGAAATCAATGGAGGTACGCATCCAACCAATCCCAAGATGGGTAAACTAATGACGAAAAGATAACTGTGCTTAAACATCATGATTATTATAAGTAACTACAAGAATTGGTTGGGCAATATTCTCGAATAATGTTAAGTGTGTGAAAGGATTTACTGGAAAACCATTATATCGGCAAATGTCTAAGTGTTGGGGATCTTGGTAGCCACAGGTTGCTTAACCTCCTTCACTGAATCTCGGTAAAATAGGGTATAAAATTAGAAAACAATAGAAAGGAACGAGCTGAATACACATGCTGTGTGAGAATTTTAGGAACTAGGTAGGCTAGCTCAGAATATAAATAAGTGCAGGTGCGTGTCCAACCAGTTTTGAGACGGAAAACCTAATGACGAAAAAATAAGCGCAGATAAATCTGATGATTAGTATAAACAACTAGTTGTTGGTTGCGAAATACCTGCAACTAATGTTGACTGTGCGAAAAGATAAATTGGAAAATATATTAAATCGCCAAATGGTTAAGTGTTGGGGAACTTGGCAGCCACAGGCTGCTTACCTCCTTCACAACCATTGAAGGTAGGAGAAATAGGGCATGTAACTGTAAAACAATAGAAAGTGATCGAACTGCATCTAACAAGAAAGAACGGCGCCTATGAGGAAAGACAACAAACATAAAATAAGAAGAAAATTGTTGAAATCATATGTGTGGAGCACAGCACAGTATGCCTAGGAAATACGGGCAGTCTGAAACGCAGACAGAAAAACGGTAGCAGCCTTTTGAAATGCTGTGCTTCAGATGTATGAGGACGATAGCATGGACAGACAAAGATAATAACAAATAAGTTACAGAAATAGTAGGGAACAAGGATATCTGGGGAAAAAGAGAAATAGTAGGCGGAATACGTTCTAAGGCATTTTGGGGAATAGTATGTGATATATTACAAGCAGAGATAGGAAAAGAGGTAGATGTAGACCTAGATCAGACAGTTATAGATGCAAACTGTGCATATTTCAGGGAAATCTGTAGGTTAGTTCAGAATAGGGAACAATGATGGTACGCGTCTAACCAGTTCTAGGACTGAAGACCTAATGATGAGTGGATAATAAGAAAGCCCAACGAGTGTGTTTATCAAAACAGTAAGTGCGGAAGAGCCTCCCCACTTCCTTATTAATTCGCTCAGTTTGATTTCCCTCTGGGAAATAAACTGATGTAAATCGACATTTCACCCCATACTGTTCGAGTGTAGACTTCCAGAGTTTAGATTTGAATTGGGTCCCATTATCTGATAAAATTAGTTTTGAAATTTGGACTGTAATAAAGTAGTCGTTTACTAGTCTATTTAGAATTATCTGAGTGGTAGCACTTTTAGAGCATACAATTTGGTAAAACGGGTAAACGTATTCACTACTACTAAGATGTAAGCACCCCCCTTGACCTTGGCAAAGATAGTAGATAAGAAAGATATTAAGCTTAAGTTGTTATCCTCAAAGGTAATGAATAAGATAACGGTATTAAGCTTTAGTTATTATTTGAGATACTCGATAAGATAACACGATATTAAGTTAAAGTGATTATAAGAGATAGTAGGTAACATGAATTTAAACAGAAGTTATTACTCAAGATAACCGGTAAGATAACGCGAAATAACTCGAAGTCATTCCTAACGGTAGTCGGTAAGATAACGATAAATTAAACCAAAATTATTACTAACGGTAATCGGTAAGATAACGATAATAAACTAAGGTTATTATTAAGGGTAATCAATAAGATAACGATATTAAACCTAAAGGTATTGTCAAAGATAATAAAGAAGACAAAGATATTGGCCTAGTTATTACCCAAGACAATGATAACAACAAAAGAGTGGCTCCAGTAGAGCCGTTTAAATGGGATTGACCCGTGCCCTCCAAAAAGAGAAACCTGTGAGGCAGGTCCGTTCGTAAGAACAGCACGGGGGACCGGCAAAGACCTTTGGGTGCATTCCTGCACCCAGTGTTGATCGATATCGGTGAAACTATTCACCCGATATCCATGCGGTATAAAGATATACACATTCACTCACACATTCACACACTCGTACATACCTTCACTGCCAGAGCCCATGCACTGACAGCGGCACCGCATGACCCCACGAAAGATTCGCAGAGACATGGTCCAGGTGTCTGTGAAAACCTCCCGCACAACCACACGGTGACTAACAGAAAAGAAAAGGTAGTAGAAAACAGGAACGGTAAAAAAGAAGGAGGTTGGTTTTGAAGTGCATAAGAGGCACCTCTAGGTAGAAGAAAGAAGAGGAAGGGCTCGCATTGAGCAAAAGCGACAGAGGAAAGGTGGATAGCAAAGCGCCTACTCAACCAACAAGTGTGGTCAGTAGCTCGGAATGAGGGAACATCATTCTTATGAGGCAGACGGTGTTCCGGGACAAGAACAGGTCCACCGAGAGAAGAATAAGGCATAGCGGAGATAGCGGGTTAAGAAAAGTATAGTTTTTGGACAAGCGTCCGAGAGAAAGTAGAGAATTGTCCCTATAAAACACAGCGCAGTCTGAAGGACCACCTGCGATATTAATCCGACAAGATAAGATATACACATTTTTAAAATTCACTAGACTCCTAAGAGAACTAGTACGATAATTTTCCTAACGAGTGCTTCAACTACGATAAGAAAATCAGACAAAGTTGACACAACAACTTACAAGTATCATTACAGATACAAACACACAAAACAACTGTTTTAAGGTAGTTTTTAAATCGGTAGCACCCTAAACACACAAATGCCCAATTATAAGCAGTTAAATACAGATACACTGTCCCCATATGCTAAAACAACCGAGAATTTAATAAGATAACAATAAGAAGCGATAGCGTCTCACCACAAAGTTCAATAAAAAATAACGAAAAAAAAGTTTATAAGTTATGTAGATTTAGTAGAAAAAGGAAGGAATAATGTTGTAGTATAATGATGTAGTATAATGTGGGCGATTGCAATAATTCAGAGGAAAAACACACGGAATAGATAATCCTAGTTCTTGCAACTGCGAATATGAACTATTTCTTTCAATGGCATAGATCGCGCGTGTCCTATGTGAGCCCAAAGAAGAAAGCATTCACTCAACATCAGCCAAAACCAGTCATAAAAATTCAATGGGTTATTTCAACCAAAGTTACGACAATTACCTTTCAATTAAACCATATAAGAGAAATACTAAAGACCGAACAATATGTAGTAGGAAAATTTCAAGGGTTAATTAAATGAAACGACAGAGCTATATTGGGGTGTAGAGGATGAAGTGATATATATCTAACGGTATGGTGAAGGAAAAGTCAACCAGAAGAAAAAGATAGCTAAATTAAGGTAAGTAAAGTTAACGTGTAAGAAATTATATACTATATGAGAGAAGGAATAAGTAATTAAAGATACTAATTGAGGGTGAGAACAAAAAATATTAGGTAAATCGTGAGGAGAATGGGGCATGAAAAACTTAATTAGCATTTGGGTCGGCAGAGAATGGCTTAAGGTCTTTAATATGCCACCTGCCTTGGCGTTTTCCTTCAGTATCCTGAAGTTCATAGATAAGGGACTAATAACACGTGTGACTTTACAAAGAATGAATTTAGGGGCCAATTTTGAAGAAAATTTCTTAGATGCATCCGATAAGACATAGTTCTTTTCCAAACTTGTTCGCCCAAGGCAAAGGAAATATTTCGCTTACGCAAGTTATAATGGTCCTTACTCTTTTCGTAAGCTTTTAACAAATTTTTTCTAACGTCGTTAAAGATAGAAGGTAGTGACTGTTGGTCCTTGTCCCAACGTACTTTATCGTCAAATTCAATTACGTTAGTATCGTCAGGCACTAAACCATAGTAACTCCCATCGATTGGGGTATATCTTCCAAAAACAAGAAAAGACGGAGTGAATTGGGTTGCTTCGTGTTTAGATGTACGCAAAGCTTGAGCAATTTCAAAGATATGTTCATCCCATGTAGTATGGTCTGAATCAATATAAGACGAGATAGCGGTAATTAACACTCGATTTACTCTCTCGGTAGGGTTTACTTGGGGGTGATATTTTGCGTTAAACCAAATTTTTTGTACTTTGTAACTTTTAACGAAATTCTGAAAATCTTTAGAGATAAATTGTGCACCATTGTCACAAAGAATAATCTGGGGGACACCAAAGATAAGAAAGACATTCTGTTCTAGGAATTTAATTATTGCAGCGGAGGTAGCTTTACGTAAGGGTTGCACCATAACAAATTTAGAAAACCAATCGGTAACAACTAAAAGATATTGATTACCTCTTTTCGATCGAGGGAGAGGTCCTAATAAGTCAAGCGATATTAATTGAAAGGGATAAGATACACGCTTAAAGTTACCCATTAAACCAGGGCGAGCGTCTTGTGAACTCTTATGAGAACCACAAATTTTGCAGCTTTTAATGTAGCGACAAACAGATTGCTTAAGTGTGGGCCAGTAATACAATTCAGATATTTTCGCGAGAGTTTTTGTAACACCAAGGTGTGCAGCTAAGGGATCGTCGTGACATAATTTGAGCACCTCACTGCGATTTGCAGTGGGCACAACGAGTTTCCATTCAGGTATATTCGATATTTTATGTGGGGACGAGGATACAAATTTATACAGTCTATTATTAGTTACCGAAAGGTAGGAAATTTGTCGGGATTATCGGAAACTTTTCTAATCATATTGAGGTACCAGGTATCCAGAATTAAATTTGGAAGGTTAAGAGAAAAAACATCTCGAGATAACGCATCAGGTACGATATTTAATTTGCCAGGCCTATGCCTAACGTCAAAAGTAAATTGAGATATACGCAAGTTCCATCTTGCCAAACGACCTGCGGGTTGTTTCAAGTTATTAAGCCAAGTGAGTGCTGCACAATCAGTGATTACGGTAAAGTGTGTACCTTCGACATATCCTCTAAATTTCTCGATGCCAAAGATAACACCCAATAGTTCTCGTTCGGTAGCAGAGTATTTTTGTTCGGCAGAAGTTAAGGCACGGCTCGCATAAGCGATTGGATGTTCTAAACCATTGTTTACCTGGAACAACATTGCACCTAACCCAGTAAGTGAGGCATCGGTTTGTATATAAAACTTATCATCGAAATTTGGAGAGATTAAGATAGGTGCTGAAGTGATTAGTGTTTTAATTTGTTCGAAAGCCTGTTGGGATTCTAAATTCCACTCGATAGTTTGGGATTTCTTTTTATTTTTAATTAAAGCGGTAATGGGTGCAGATATAGTTGAAAGGTTAGGTAGAAAAATGCGATAGTAGCTAATCATTCCTATCAAACGTTTGATTTCGGTAACAGTTTTTGGTGTTTTAAATTTAGTAATAGCATCAACTTTAGCAGGATCGGCTCGTAAGCCTGTCCCATCGACAATAAAACCAAGAAATGTAAGGGATGAACGACAAAATTGAGACTTTTCCCAGTTTATCTTAAAACCTGCTGCATTTAAACGTTCAGCAACTTCATCTAATGTGGCGATATGTTCATTATGAATACAATATTCAAGACACGATATAAAAATATGCGATTTTGACGCAGGTTAGAAGGTAAAAACACGTTACAGCTACTTTAAGGTAATACGATACGATATTTAGAGGTAAGAACTTGTTAAAACGTCACCGATAACACCAAAGAAACACATTTAAGGTATATGGAAACGAAATCAATGTTCAGTTAAATACATATTTTATAGATAATGACAGACAAGCCTTCCAAAATGGAAAATGGGCGCAGAGGATATGTTATTTAACCTATAAGGCAACAACGTATAGTCAAACACTTCTTAAAAAAGGTATACTAGCAATTTATTTCACTCAAGTGTTTTTTTAAACACTTAATTTTCATGTAAAAGATAAATCATAATGCAATTTTAGAATGTAACATAAAGATGTATTTAAGTTTCAAAAAACGGCCTTTCAAAGTTAAGGAAAGCAACTAAAGATATTTTAATAGGTAATTCTATAATACTGTATTTAAAGACATAAGGTAAGGTAAATACTTACATGAATAAAAGTAAAGTTCTTTAAGTGAAGAAGCTATTAATGCATTGTATCCTTATAAAGGAAATTATTCTAACCTAAAAACAAAGAAGAAGCCCCTGAAGTTCATAGCCTGAACAGGTTGAAGGCGCCATCTGCTACACTTCGTTTACAGTTTTACCTGGTCGGTAATGCAGTTAACAAAATGTTACGCTTAGATTCTGGTACATTGAAATGGCGATAGATGGCTCTTAAAAGCCGGTAATACAATTACCAAAGTTCATAAGATACACATGACGTCACTGATAATTTATATTGCGCCATAATTAAGAGAAGGTACATAAAATTTAAACAATAAAACCAGACAATCTACTCACGTGAAGGATCAGCTAACCGGCAGGAAATCCGCCACGGTAACCTCGGCATCGCTGCTGGTAGAGTTGGACATTCAAATTATCTCGGGGTCATGGGATGCTCCAGGGTCATCTCCGTTCCTATATGCAGTGGAAGACGGGAATAGGGAATTAAGGAAAGATACTCAAGATAAGGAAATCTACATAATAAGATAACACGACACCCGGCACGACTGTTCACTTCAAAGTTCGGCGTCAAAAGCCACGTTTCCGCGCGAGAACCGCGGAACTCCTACTCTTTGTAGCATTGCCTTACCCCTATGGGGATAATTCACACTTGCCAATTGCACTATTGTGACGTACCGGAAGCCCCGCCCAGTTCATTTAAAAATGTTCGCGCGTCTTGCGTATTTAAAATTATGGCGGGAAGCTTCCGCACATTCAAAAACTACTTAACATAAAATGTTAAAGTGCAAATTCAGTTTGCACGTAACAAGACGAATAGTACATAGCTTATACAAAGAGCAAACAGCAGTAATAGAATTAGAGCAGGAACGTAGAGAAGTAAACATTAGGAAAGGGGTGAGACAGGGATGTGCCCTATCCCCATTGATCTTTAACTTGTACATAGAAGAGGCAATGAATACTGTCAAATGCAGGAAGACATTTGGAATTACTATGCAGGGACAAAAAATTGATATGCTTAGATTTGCAGATGATATAGCGGTATTAGCGTCTAGCAAGGAAGAGTTAGAAGCTGCTCTTAATGAAATGGAAACGGTTCTGACAGAGAGATATGGTATGAAAATTAACAAAACTAAAACTAAAGTTCTAGTTTGCAAAGGTGGGAAAATAAATCAAAAACAAGAATACAAGTATCTAACATGAACTTACAAGAGGTTAAGGATTTCTGCTACCTAGGAAGCCAAATAACGCAAGATGGGAAAAGCACAAAAGATATAAAACAAAGATTAGCACAAGGTCGTGCTACATTTAACAAGAAAAGCAACTACTGTGCTCAAAGACCACAAACATAGAAACAAGGAAAAGATTGCTTAAAACATATGTGTGGAGCACAGCACTGTACGGCTGTGAAGCCTGGACAATAGGAGAAGCGGACAAGAAAAAGGTAGAAGCCTTTGAAATGTGGTGCTACAGGCGTATGATGAAGATATCATGGACAGACAAAGTTAAGAACGAAGAGGTACTAAAAATGGTAGGGGAAGAAAGAAATATGTGGAAAACGGTAAAAAATAGGAGAGATAGGATGATAGGCCACATACTACGGCATGAGGGAATAGTGCGGAATATATTAGAAGCAGAGATAGGAAAAGAGAAGAAGAGGCAGACCTAGATTAGACTACTGCACACAGATAGTAAAAGATGTAGGCTGTAGAGGTTTCAGGGAGATGTGAGGCTAGCCCAGAATAGAAATCAATGGAGGTACGCATCCAACCAATCCCAAGATGGGTAAACTAATGACGAAAAGATAACTGTGCTTAAACATCATGATTATTATAAGTAACTACAAGAATTGGTTGGGCAATATTCTCGAATAATGTTAAGTGTGTGAAAGGATTTACTGGAAAACCATTATATCGGCAAATGTCTAAGTGTTGGGGGATCTTGGTAGCCACAGGTTGCTTAACCTCCTTCACTGAATCTCGGTAAAATAGGGTATAAAATTAGAAAACAATAGAAAGGAACGAGCTGAATACACATGCTGTGTGAGAATTTTAGGAACTAGGTAGGCTAGCTCAGAATATAAATAAGTGCAGGTGCGTGTCCAACCAGTTTTGAGACGGAAAACCTAATGACGAAAAATAAGCGCAGATAAATCTGATGATTAGTATAAACAACTAGTTGTTGGTTGCGAAATACCTGCAACTAATGTTGACTGTGCGAAAAGATAAATTGGAAAATATATTAAATCGCCAAATGGTTAAGTGTTGGGGGAACTTGGCAGCCACAGGCTGCTTACCTCCCTTCACAACCATTGAAGGTAGGAGAAATAGGGCATGTAACTGTAAAACAATAGAAAGTGATCGAACTGCATCTAACAAGAAAGAACGGCGCCTATGAGGAAAGACAACAAACATAAAATAAGAAGAAAATTGTTGAAATCATATGTGTGAGCACAGCACAGTATGCCTAGGAAATACGGGCAGTCTGAAACGCAGACAGAAAAACGGTAGCAGCCTTTTGAAATGCTGTGCTTCAGATGTATGAGGACGATAGCATGGACAGACAAAGATAATAACAAATAAGTTACAGAAATAGTAGGAACAAGGATATCTGGGAAAAGAGAAATAGTCTGGCGGAATACGTTCTAAGGCATTTTGGGGAATAGTATGTGATATATTACAAGCAGAGATAGGAAAAAGAGGTAGATGTAGACCTAGATCAGACAGTTATAGATGCAAACTGTGCATATTTCAGGGAAATCTGTAGGTTAGTTCAGAATAGGGAACAATGATGGTACGCGTCTAACCAGTTCTAGGACTGAAGACCTAATGATGAGTGGATAATAAGAAAGCCCAACGAGTGTGTTTATCAAAACAGTAAGTGCGGAAGAGCCTCCCCACTTCCTTATTAATTCGCTCAGTTTGATTTCCCTCTGGGAAATAAACTGATGTAAATCGACATTTCACCCCATACTGTTCGAGTGTAGACTTCCAGAGTTTAGATTTGAATTGGGTCCCATTATCTGATAAAATTAGTTTTGAAATTTGGACTGTAATAAAGTAGTCGTTTACTAGTCTATTTAGAATTATCTGAGTGGTAGCACTTTTTAGAGCATACAATTTGGTAAAACGGGTAAACGTATTCACTACTACTAAGATGTAAGCACCCCTTGACCTTGGCAAAGGACCCATAAGATCCAGACACACCAATTCTCCCGGACCCTCAGAAACCACACAATTAACAGTACCGTGTACTGCAGGAGAAATCTTGGCTTTCTGACATAATTCACAGGTGCAAACAATCGATCAAACCTGCTAGTAAATTTTAGGCCAGTAGAATACTTTTTTCATCATAACATAAACCTTCTTGTAACCAAAATGGCCACCTTCAGCGTGTTGCTGAATTATCAACTCCTGAACTTGTGCATGTGGCACACACAAGCGCCAACCTGGATTTTCTTTATCCCCTTTCCTAAAAACAATTCCCTTATATACCTGATACCATTCCATAACCCGTTTATTTCTTTCACTGCTCTCCTCGTTTCTCAAATACGGTCAATATTTTCTCAATCCAGGGTTCTCTCTGTTGATCTTTTTCTATCATATACAGATTGTCTTTCAACGAGACAAACGTTTTAGTCATTTGGAGTACAGCCATCTATAATGTAAGACCATTGCAGTCTGCAACCTCTTTAATTTTCTGCCTGTCTGGTAAACATGACAATGTGTCTGCTAGAACATTGTCTTTTCCAGAACAATGTTGTATCTTAAAATCGTACTCTTGAATATACATTGCCCAGCGGGTCAATCGTCCAGTAGATAACTTCATGGTAGCTAGGAACGACAACACTTTGTGATCAGTAATAATAATAAGCTCATGGCCTAATATTAGGGTACGCCATTGTTTCAATGCAAAAATAATGGCCAAAGCCTCTTTCTCTGTAATTTTGTACTGAAGTTTAGCACCTCTCAAAACTCGACTTGCAAATGCTATTATTTGTTTGTTGTCACCATCAAGCTGATAAAGGACAGCTCTTAATACCTTGTCCGAGCTATCTGCTTGCAGATAAAATACTTGTTTAAAATTTGGATGGGCGGTCACTGCCACCTCTAAAAAGGCTTTTTTGATTTCTTCAAATGCCTGAGCACTCTCTTGATTCCATTTCCACTGACAATTTTTCTGTAATAATTTCAACAATGGGGCAGTTAATTCCGCCAACCTATCGCAGAAATGACGCTCACAATTTACGAAGCCTAAAAATGCTCGTAATTCCTTTATATTCCGCGGACTTGGAAAGTTCTGAATGGCAGCTATTTGTTTAAAATTCATCGTAATGCTACTACTCGAAATTAGATGACCCAGAAATTCAATTTCCTTCTGATCAAATTGAGACTTCTTCAATTTGATAGTTAAATTGCACTCCTTAAAGCACTCAAAAATTTTCTTAAGGTGCAACAAATGCTCCTCGGGAGGCAGGGAATATATAAGTATGTCATCGACATAAGTAATCGTGAACTCAGCAAATTCTGGACCGAGAACTTTCTCGAGACAACGAATAAAGCTGGGAACCGATGTTACCAAGCCGAAGGGCAGAACGTTAAAACAATATGTTGAAGCGAATTTTTTCTAAGCACTAAAAGCACAAGCCCCACGTTTATAGAGACAGTGAAACGCTTTTTTTTCACAGTGCCTAGCCGTTGCCGGCGCCAGTGAAACGAATTTTTCTTATATATAGCTGGCCTCACGTTATGAGCAAGTGTAACGAAATCTTCCGACATAACTAGGGATCTATTCCTTGGGTAGAGCTATGAGAAATGGGGGGGGGAGTCGAATTCTGATTGTAAGTTGAACTTAATCCAAAACAAATAGGCGCCACCAAGTCCTGACTTATTTATGATAATTGCGTGGTATATTTCTAGGGGCGGACGTGGAAACCCAAAGAAAAAAATCGCCTTCGGTGTCAAAAATCCGTCTTAACTGAATAAGACGCTGCTCCTGTAAGAAATTGCAATAATTAGCTTAATAGAAGGGTGGAACACTATTTGTGTCCCACAAACATACCTAAAGAAATATTAAAAAATATTTTCTATATAAAGTTGACATCAAAATTCTACTCTTAAGGATATTAGTTTCCTGTTGTTAGGTTTGACCATATTTGATCAAAATAAAAAACTTTAATCTTGAACCAATAATTTACTCAAAGGATTCTCTTTTAAAACAAAATTCAATGCAACAAAATTTCATAAATAATTAAATGAGTTCATGAGTTTTAAATTAAGGTTTATCAAAATAGTTGATAATCAAACATTTTAAAGCTTAGTGTGAACTTGTTACACAAAAAAAAGGTCCGACCCGTGCAGATCTGTTCGAGCGGGTTACAATTTAAAACATAGTTACTCAAGTTTCCTTTTCTAAATTATTTGTGTTAGTTTCAATTTCTAATAAAAAAGCAGATCACAAAAATATTCTTGTTTACTCAACTTGGGCAAACGCTGTTCGAAGCATATGTTTTCTAGAACACATGTGTCAGCAGTATATTGCAGACAAACAAGTGACGTCAATAACACCTGTCGCTGTTACTAACAGTACAAAATGAACCACGTGTATGGTTTCTTAAACCATTAAAAATTGTGAATTATAATTTTAACACTGGAAAATTCCAGTTCAACAAATAATCAAAATTTTATATTATTCGTGCTTTTATGCACTAAACAAAATAGCGTGTTCCTAATTTGAAACACGAAAAATTACTTAAAGCTATCTACGAACCAAAAACTGCGTTTTGTAGCTGTGAAGAGGTGTTGTAATATCAAACGTAATCACCATACATCCGTCATCTGCTGCAATATGTTGAACCCCGCTGCCTTACCAAATAACATCTTTACGTTTTGTAGTAAAACGGTCTTCTATAAATTAGTCAAATTTTCCATCATCTAAGTTGCGTTTCACAGGTTGTAATACAAAGTGGTTTTAACATCAGTGGTTGGATTAGTTGTTTTCAAAGTTGCATTTTAGTGTAGTTTTTTGCGCTAAATAAAATATCTCAATTAAACAAATTAATAACGTTCTTAGGATACCAACCGCTATTTAAAGATGTGTCTCGACTGCTCAAAATTTATACGCAGATTGGCGGCCTGCGTTCTTTCATACACCTTGACTCAACAATCTCGCATGGCCGACTGGTTATCACGCCCGCTCGGACGAACGGCGTGTCCCAGGAGGGGGCTTTCAACCAAAACGCGCCTGCGAACAGTTATCAAAGGCACAGATACTTGACTATACATAGAATGCTACATATAGATACAGCTTTAGCGTATTACCAAACTTGCTAAATGTATTTTACTTATTATTTTAATAAAAGCGTTTTATAAATCTTGCACTTTTATGAACGGATTTAATAACCAAAAAATAAAATTGTTACAATGTAGTATTGTTGTATAGAAATTCCGTATATTTACAGTGGTCTATTTTAATGGGTATTTGCCAATATGACAATGTCATGTCCAAATTGGACATAATCTGACCTTTTCCGAACTTGACTAATAGTTCCTCAGGAGCTGGAGGAAGTATGTGATCCTTTACCATTTTAGAGTTTAAAAATCTAGCATCGAGACATACCCGAGGGGTATAATCCTTCTTGAGAACCGTAACTAACAGAGACACATACTCAGTTTGACAGGGCGAAATAATACCCACATTAAGCATGTTATCTATTTGTTCTTTTACTTGTGCCCGATAGGCAAAAGGTATGGGAAAAGATTTCTTAAAAAATGGGGTGTTGTTCTTAAGTAGGATCTCGTGTTCATATTTTTCAGTACGACCAGGACTTTCTGAAAAAACCTGCTCATTAGCCTTTAACAACTCGTATAGTTCTTGCTTTTGTTACATATTAAATGTTTGAGCTGCAAAGGCGGCTTCCTTTAAATCTGAATTGGAATATTTATGCCGGACAATGTTATCGTCCAACTGATTAATAAGGTGGAGCGATAGTGTGCCAGATGGCAACCGTTTCTCCATAAATTTTGCAACAGTTTGATCTTCAAGCATAGTCAAACTCTTGCTATCAAAATCAATCCTTACTTTCATCTCAGTGAGCCAATCGCTCCCTGGAATAACCTTTTGGTTTTAATTTCGGCACAATAATACACGGGACATCATATACAATATCATTTAAATTTAACGGTAAGAGCACTTGCTCAGTAATCCTATTTGTCTTAGCTCCAATTGCAACAGAAACTGCAACATTTGAAACTGGTAATACGGGCAGTTGGATTTTCTCCTTTAATTGCCTGAAATATTGTTCAGACATCGCAGAAACCTGGCTGCCAGTGTCAACCAAAACTTCAACTTCAATATTATTTATTTTTGCTTTTATTATAGGGTACATAGCCTCTTTATTATTTGTAGCGTTCTCCGTTTCACTTAATAACCCCGCCGTTCTACATAACATGTTTGTAATAGTCGAATTTCCCTACTAGATGAGTTTTCATTCCCACCACCGGGGTTACTGTCATGATTTGCAACGGGGTTTTCTTTTCTAGAATTATTCCTCAAATTTTCCCATCGCGGATTAGTGTTTTCACGCCAATTATCTCTACTAGCTGAATTTGAGTTAGGCCCGTTCATTCCCTCTTCATTTGATCCACTAATAGGATTTTTCCTGTAATTTTGTAACCGATAACCCTGCTTCTCACCTGTGGTTTCATCTATTTTTCTTAGAAAAATTTCAAAATCATTTATAGTTTCAATTCCCTGTAATATTACTCCTCTTTGTATTTCACGACTATAATGTGTAATCAACCATTTTACTAACCGCTTCTTCTATTTTTTCTGATAAAAATTCTGCATTTTTAACTAATTTCAATAAATAGTCTGCCAATTTACCAGCGTGATATCTCCCATATCTTGACTCAAAAAACAACTATCTCTCATCATCCTCGTTCCAATACCGATCTTTAAATTGTTTTTCGAAATTATCAAATTCAATAAACATGCTTTTGCGTGCTGCAGCCCACTCTGCCGCAGAACCCTTTAAGCCTCTTATCGCTAGATTTAATTTAGCATGACCAGGTACACTGGCCTCATTAAAAAGCATTTTTAATTTTGATAAAAATTTTATAAGGTGCAAATTTTTCCCTGGTTTAAAGATCACCCCATCCCCTCCTAAATCTCGCCATAGACTAACAAAATTTTTATTTTCCTGTCTTATTAAAACATCTGATGGCACCACTTGAACACTAACAGACGACCTTGGTCTACTTGAATTTTGTTTAATAGACTCTGCCAACTCAGCAATACTACTTTGCATTTTTATCATATTTTGAGCCATTTGAGCTACAATATATTGTAACCCTTTTACCTCTATACTCTCATCCTCAGTTTCCTTAATAGACATTTTTGAATTTATTACAATTTTACCGCCTTTTATCTAACTTTCCCTTTAACCTTATTTTATAAAATACATGACATTCCAAACTAGGTTACATGAAATTATCATTTATCGTAATGCTAGACTACAACCTTAAACTAAAATAAAACACTTTTATTTATTCTGTTTATTATTGCACTTATTACCCGAACAAGACTTCCCAGAAGTCTTTGACCTGTTACAAACGCTTGTATATTGTTGCTGTTCCTCCTGATTGAAATTCCAGTTCGCCAGCTTATACCGAAGCGTTTTCTGGATCAAACATTGGGTAGTTGTTTTCCTTACTATCTTATTAGCTTAGTCCACTGTACTAAATATAAAATTAATATTTTTCAAAAGCTTACTGTTTATTCTTCTTTATTTTTATTGTAATATTATTAAACAAAATGTTAAAAACTCGCCGTTGCACCCATACGTACGTTGGTCGCCATTTGATGAAGTGCGGTGAATTTCGTTGAATAATTAACCTGTAATTATCTGCATCACTTGCATCTTCCAATTTATAAATATCTTTGGGGTTCCAGTGGGTACATTGAGTTAAACATTAATAAAAAGTACATTATATGATGAAAAGTGCAAAGAAGTACAAACTAAGATGGAAATAGGAAAGACAGACGAAGCATACAAATTAATTAGAATGAATTTTAGGGATATAAAACCGTATAGCAAAAATATAAGGGACGCACAAGGAAACGTCATTATAGAAAACGTAGAGAAAGTGAGTAGATGGCAAGAATATATAGGGAATTTATATGCAGGAGAGGAACTAACTGCATTAGAACAGGAATCAGACATTGAAAATGATGACTTGGGATATCCTATACTTAGAGATGAGTTTGAATTAGCATTAAAGAGTCTGAAAAATGGTAAGGCGCCGGGTACAGATAAGGTGCATGCAGAAATTCTAAAAGCTGCTGGACAAGCAGTAACAGAACGTCTCTTCCAACTTGTAAGCTATATGTATGAGACAGGCGAGATACCCAAAGATTTCAAACGTAGCATCATAGTAACTATACCAAAAAAGAAAGGCGCGGATAGATGTGAAAATTTTCGAACAATAAGTTTGACAGCACACGTGTCAAAATATTAACTAGAATTGTGCAAAGACGAATGGAAAAACGAGCTGAAGAAATACTAGGAGAAGACCAATTTGGGTTTAGGCGAAACAGGGGAACACGGGAGGCTATTTTAGCTCTGAGAGTGATAATGGAGAAAACAATAGAAAAAGGGGAAAGCATGTATATAGGGTTTGTAGATCTGGAAAAAGCATTCGACAATGTAAATTGGAAAAAAATGTTTGAAATACTCAAAAAGATTGGAATGAGTTATAGGGACAGACGAATAGTACATAGCTTATACAAAGAGCAAACAGCAGTAATAAAATTAGAGCAGGAACGTAGAGAAGTAAACATTAGGAAAGGGGTGAGACAGGGATGTGCCCTATCCCCATTGATTTTTAACTTGTACATAGAAGAGGCAATGAATACTGTCAAATGCAGGAAGACATTTGGAATTACTATGCAGGGACAAAAAATTGATATGCTTAGATTTGCAGATGATATAGCGGTATTAGCGTCTAGCAAGGAAGAGTTAGAAGCTGCTCTTAATGAAATGGAAACGGTTCTAACAGAGAGATACGGTATGAAAATTAACAAAACTAAAACTAAAGTTCTAGTTTGCAAAGGTGGGGAAAATAAATCAAAAACAAGAATACACGTATGTAACACGAACTTACAAGAGGTTAAGGATTTCTGCTACCTAGTAAGCCAAATAATGCAAGATGGGAAAAGCACAAAAGATATAAAGCAAAGATTAGCACAAGGTCGTGCTACGTTTAACAAGAAAAAGCAACTACTGTGCTCAAAGACCACAAACATAGAAACAAGGAAAAGATTGCTTAAAACATATGTGTGGAGCACAGCACTGTACGGCTGTGAAGCCTGGACAGTAGGAGAAGCGGACAAGAAAAAGGTAGAAGCCTTTGAAATGTGGTGTTACAGGCGTATGATGAAGATATCATGGACAGACAAAGTTAAGAACGAAGAGGTACTAAAAATGGTAGGGGAAGAAAGAAATATGTGGAAAATGGTAAAAAATAGGAGAGATAGGATGATAGGCCACATACTACGGCATGAGGGAATAGTGCGGAATATTTTAGAAGCAGAGATAGGAAAAAAGAGAAGAAGAGGCAGACCGAGATTAGACTACTGCACACAGATAGTAAAAGATGTAGGTTGTAGAGGTTTCAGGGAGATGTTTAGGCTAGCCCAGAATAGAAATCAATGGAGGTACGCATCCAACCAATCCCAAGATGGATAAACTAATGACGAAAAGATAACTGTGCTTAAACATGATGATTATTATAAGTAACTACAAGAATTGGTTGGGCAATATTCTCGAATAATGTTAAGTGTGTGAAAGGATTTACTGGAAAACCATTATTTCGGCAAATGTCTAAGTGTTGGGGGATCTTGGTAGCCACAGGTTGCTTAACCTCATTCACTGAATCTCGGTAAAATAGGGTATAAAATTAGAAAACAATAGAAAGGGAACGAGCTGAATACACATACTCCCTGAAAAGAAGAAAAAGAAGAAAACCACCAAAAACACAAAATCAAAGTAGCTGCTTATATAACCCTACATAAAAATAACTGAGTTGCAAACGAATCCGTGACTTTCAGTAAACAATAGATTCCATTACTAAAAGAAATAACAAATGAAAATCAAACGCCCACAATATCTAGGTAGCATTGCAAGTTTTTCCTGAATTTTCCTTGCGATATTAACATGAAATACAGTTTACATACATGATTTCTATTTATACATAAAATAACTAATTACATAAAAATAATCATATTAACAATCCTTTTAAAACAGCATTGGTATCTGACAAGTATAAATCCACAATAAGGTTACCTCAAAACCATATACAATCTCCGTTGAACAGTATTGGTATCTGACAAGTGTAAACCCGCCATAGAGTCGCCTCAGAACCATGTTAAAATCTACCAAAGAGGTAACTTAAATCATAATGAATTTTCTCCCTCAAAATAAATATAAAAAAAACGACTACTTAAGCCTTTTAATAATGCAATCGCACACTTCTTTAATAACCATCCTCTCAATTGTATAAATAGAAACATGTTAAAAAATGTTTTCCAATTCCAAGTTATTGAATTTATATAAAATTCACCAATAAAAATTAATCAGCTGATTTCACATTAAGCGTATTGGCTACCTAAAGAAAGCCGATCCCAGGTCGCAACACAAATTGAAGGCAATCATTCTGTTAAACTTTAAAAATTTTTGCTTAGTATACTCAAACCAAATATTTCAAACATCAATAAATCAAAGTCACCTTTAATTTATGTCATAAATGTCAAACTTGAACTTTTTATTATTATTTTGACAACGATCCTAGGTCATGGATCGAAACGTAAATAAAGTTGATTTTAAAAACTATGAGTGGTTTAATTCCCAAAGAAGATTAACCTGAATACACATGCTGTGTGAGAATTTCAGGAAACTATGTAGGCTAGCTCAGAATATAAATAAGTGCAGGTACGTGTCCAACCAGTTTTGACACGGAAAACCTAATGGCTGCGAAATACCTGCAACTAATGTTGACTGTGCGAAAAGATAAATTGGAAAATATATTAAATCGCCAAATGGTTAAGTGTTGGGAGAACTTGGCAGCCACAGACTGCTTACCTCCCTTCACAACCATTGAAGGTCAGAGAAATAGGGCATATAACTATAAAACAATAGAAAGTGATCGAACTGCATCTAACAAGAAAGAACATCGCCTATGAGGAAAGACAACAAACAGAATAAGAAGAAAATTGTTGAAAGCATATGAGTGGAGCACAGCACAGTATGCCTATGAAATACGGGAAGTCTGAAACGCAGACAGAAAAACGGTAGCAGCCTTTTGAAATGCTGTGCTTCAGATGTATGAGGACGATAGCATGGACAGACAAAGATAATAACAAATAAGTTACAGAAATAGTAGGGGAACAAGGATATCTGGGGAAAAAGAGAAATAGTAGGGCGGAATACGTTCTAAGGCATTTTTGGGGGAATAGTATATGATATATTACAAGCAGAGATAGGAAAAAAGAGGTAGATGTAGATCTAGATCAGACAGTTATAGATGGAAACTGCATATTTCAGGGAAATCTGTAGGTTAGTTCAGAATAGGGAACAATGATGGTACGCGTCTAACCAGTTCTAGGACTGAAGACCTAATGATGATGATGACATTATATTTTAAAAAACCATCTAATTTATTAATTAATGTTACATAAATTATATTCTGCGATATCATGACGCCACACGAATCCTCGTTTCTTTTAGTGTCCGTGCGTACGCATCAAACCCCCGCTCCCCACATAACTGCACACCTACAGAAAGCTGGAACGCACCTTTATCTGACCGCACTACACACACACTACACTTTTTAGTTTGTTGTTTTAGTTTGGTAGTGTACACTGGGTTGGATTATCTGCACCAGGTTCATAAGAAGTGCTAAATTACACTAGTTTGAGATTTGCTCCTGTAAAAATAAACTGAAGAAATTTAAAATTTTATTATGAGTGTTAGCAAAGTGAAGTTTACTGTGGGATATTATGATGTTGAACAAAAACAAAAAAAAATTGCTGATTTACTTTTACATGGTTAAACCGAAATTCACTGAAATAGATTTGTACAGCCTATATTTTTAGATGATGGTTTTACTTATGACTATTTTACGAAAGCTAGCAATAAAAAAAAATTATTGTAATTTGGCATGACAGCAACAAGTATTGCAGATGTAGATATAACAAGACACGAAACCCAAAGTGAAAATTCAATATATGATTATAATCAAAGCCAAACTTACGATAATCGCTATCAAAGCAATACACTAGAGGAATTAGATGAAAATGCATCTGTAAATTTGGGTAGTTTATAATTTTCTGGTGATCACGATAAGAATTGTATTTTAATGTGTTACAGATTTTGAAACTTCGGAAAGAGGTAGTGTGTGGACACCCGAAGCAACAAAGCTATTATTATTTTTGTATAAAGATATATTTCCAAAAGTTGGAAAACTATCCATTTTAAAAATAAAAAGGCAATGTGGCAATATATTTCGAAGGAAATGGCGAAAAATGGGTATACTTTCACAGATCTTCAGATTGAAAACAGATATAAAACTTTAGACAGGGGCTATAAGGACAAGACAATCGATAATAAAAAAGACGACGAAACCGAGCCAATTGTTTATTTGATAAGTACATACATTTTCTTTACGATAATCGGAATGAACTTTAATACTTATTATAGGGAATTAACAGATATTAACATAAATCGCAAGGCAATTTTCCTTAAATTTGTTCTTAGATCTTTTGGAAGCCCTAAAGATGACACTACATTAAGAAAAGAAGCAGGTGTAGAATCTAAACCTTCCAATTTGGATGTTTTCACAAAAGTGATAAAAACTTCTGCCTCTACATCAAGAACCATTTTAAGTAAATTGCAAAAACTTAGAGAGCAGAATGAAAAATGCAAGAGAGTAAAAATGATAGATGTGTCGCAAAGCGTAAAGTTTTAGAATTGGAAGCAGAAAAGTTGGAAGCTTATAAACAGACAAAAGTAATAGAAAAGAAAAATGTTTTACTCAAGCAGCTATTAAAAAAAATTAATAATTAAATGTTATAAATTATTTACATTATTAGTTTCTGTTTGTTTAACATTGTATAATACAAATACACGTTTTACTGTTTTACTTTATGTAAATTGATTACAAATTCGTTCCTGCAGCTGTTTACCTAGCATGGTATCTTTTGTATATTCAGTCTCTACATTATATTGTTCATGACTTGGGTTTACTTCTGTATAATGTTTCAAGTCTTTCTCATCACCCATGTTGTGTAACACATAGTATGCTCTTATGAAATGCATAAATATTCTATACCTTGCAACTTGCAAAAATATAATTGTCAAAACCGTTGTTTTAGTATATCAAATGCATGTTCAATGTTCATACGACATGAGCTGTGTTTTGTATTGAACTTTTTTTGCATTTTCATCAGATGTCCACTTTCACAATAAAGAACCATTATACACTGTGTGCAAGGGTATTCTGAATCTCCTAATAAATGGCAATCTAAAACCAGTGAAACATTTAAAAACCATTATGCAATAACGTAACATACTTTCGGGAAAATAAGAAAATGTATTAGGAAGTTCCGAGTTTTCTAAAACCCCTGCATCGTGAACAGATCCAGGATATCCAAAAAACACATCTATAAAGTGTTTTTGGTGGTTACACACAGCTTGTATGTGTAAAAAAATATCTCCGTTCCAATTTATGTATTCATCTTTTCCATTGGCAGGTGGTTGAATGATTATATGCGTACCGTCAATACAACCTAAAATTTAAAGTAAAATATAATAAAACTGCTTAAATAAGGAATCACCTATTATGCTAGGTAAACCCTTTTCCAATTTGAAAAATGTTTCAATCTCTTCCTGTTTCTCTTTATTAGGCCAAATAATATATTCCTTAGATAAAACACTTATAAAGAAAGTAACTCTTTTAAGGATAGCGTGAACTGTTGATGTAGAGATATCTAAACGGTTGCTGATAACACTGAAGCATGACCTTTCATGGCCTGCATACCAAAGAAACACTAAAATATGAAATTGTGCAGCCTTTATGTGTTTATTTGCTTGTAGATTCTTATAAGTTCCACTTCTTTCAAAGAAATCTCCAATAGGTTTAAATTTGCTTCTGGTTAATCTAAAATGCTTAATAAATTCTTTATTTGAATATTTTGGGACTACATCAGAAACATAATTTTTTATAGAATTTCTTGGTACTCTTTTCAGTTCATGCTCAATGCAACCCAATTCTTTCTGATCAAACTTGGGCTCAGATTTATCACTTGACAAAAAATCTAATCTTTTTAATATGACACTCTTTCGAATCTTCACTATCGGACATAATATATTCCAGTATCATACTAATTATACTTTGCATTGTAACAAACAAACAGTTTTAGTAAATTAATTATAAATTTTAAGGTTAAGTGCAAGAGGTGAATACACTATAGGGTTTGCTGTATTCTGGTGTACACTAAATTTCACTTGATATTTTAGTGCTGCACTGACTTTTTTACACTACACTATATCGACTAACAAACAAACGCACCTTATGTAAAAATAAACAAGAATAAGATTTTGATAGCCTTTGGTATATTATAGTATTATACTAAGAAAAATATTTTGTCGTATCTTTTGTCGTTCCTATATTCCTTCACTTCTATTTTCTTATTGTGTTTAAAAATCATTATGTTTATATGACGCAGATCGTTACATGTCTCCGTTTTGTTTTATATAAACGACGTCCTTTTGATAAAGATTATTTGATTTGGTAAGAAATGTTGCTTAGAAGTTTTTTGAGAAATGTTCCAAACAATTCAATGTAACCTATTTTTTCGGCGTGATTTTTAAATATGTATGTTCTTTGGTTTACTGCACATGGTGTACCAATTATTTAATTCGATAATTAATTTTTTAATATTAATTACTGTTCTAGAAAGACATTGGATTTACAATGCAGGGACAAACAATTAATGTGCTTTGATTTGCATATGATAGAGCGGTATTAGCATCTAGCAAGGAAGAATGAAATGGAATAGTGCTAACAAAGATACTGAATGAAAATTAATAAAAATAAAACTAAAACGTAATATGTAAAGGAGGGGTAAATAAATCAAAACCATAATACAAATAGGAAACAAGAACTTACAAGAGGGTAAAGATTTCTCCTACGTAGGAAGTCAAATAACGCAAGATGGGAAAAGTGCAAAAGATATAAAACAAAGATTAGCACAAGATCGTGTTGAATTTAACAAGACAAAGCAAGTACTATGTTCAAAGACAAGCATAGAAACAAGGAAAAGATTGCTGAAAACGTATATATGCAGCACAGCACTGTACAGCTGTGAAACGTGGACAGTAAAAAGATAGAAATCTTTGAAATGTGGTGTTACAGATGTATGATGAAGACATGATGGACAGACAAAGTTAAGAACGCTTAAGAACACCATGGACCAAACGACAAGAATATACAGCATAAAAAAGAGAACTAAATAATGGTCACTGATCACTTTTTACAAAATGATCAATATTATTGTTATGAATACATACATAGCGTGGTCATCTCTCAATAGAAATTGTTACAAAAAAGTATCTAAAAAAAGAAATGTTATTATAGAACTGGAAAAACAGCTGGCACAATATAATAAAAATTTTGAAGAACTGGTACCGAGCACCAACACATGCATTGCTAAAAAACGTTAATGCTATAAATGTAATCAAAAAGCGGAGAACATTCTGTTACATTATGTAAAAACTGTTTTGAATAAATATATCTAAAATGTGCACAATAAAAATATTACAATAAAAAAAAACAGCTTAGATTAGACATGGGTCCAATTGATACGAGCAGTAGGTATTGAAAGTTTTTTGCAGGTAGACAAGGGGTTAACTTCGGAATCTAGTTCAAGAAAATCCTAAACTTAAATTGTAAAGTGCCAAAGATGTCAAAAATATCATCTACATACCTAAATCATATTTTTAGGTCTTCAGAGTTCTCTTGTAACTAAATTTCAGACTGTGACATAAACAAATTAACCACGAAAGGCAATAACTGTTTCCCATTCCAGCTCTTTCATTTTTTTATACAACTTGTTAAATTAAATACAGGTCTGTGACACGCTGTGGGAAACAAGCATGATTTGAAAACGAGAAGAATGAACATGTGACAAATAAACCTAGCATTTCGTTTTGTCTAATGTGATATCCTTTATTTTAGTAATGAACTCTAAAGGGTTTTGTACAGACAAACTATTAAAATTTAAATTCTTAGTTATCTCTTAGTAAACTTAGTAGTATAGAACCAGAAACGTATAAATTTTACCTAGCACTTATGTACAATCTTCCGAGTTCAGTATTTGCACATCGGACTTTAGCAGTTTTTTGCGTGAGGATGCTAAACCTCAAACAGTGTACGTTGGGTAATTTTCAAGTTATAGAGTGTGTGTTTTAAGTCTTGGACTTATGAATTCCTGCGTTGCAGGGCATTATTTACTTTTAGTATCACCCCTGCTTTAGTTAAGATTAGATGGATTTTTTAAAGTACGTTTCTTTCATTTTGTGATCGGATTTAAGTCTTAAACTGAAATTTAATATTCGAGTTTTGCATCTGCAAATATGCCAAAAAAAAAGAAGCATTATATATGGAAGCGCTTTAATTGCAACGCTAAGCATGGTAATAGGGAAAAATGGGTAATTATCAAATCGTGCAAAAAGAAAATGCAGGGGTATACTACATACTCATACAGCATATTCAAACATGTGAAAATAAATCGGCTGCAGATAATATAGAAAACGATGAATTTAATATGGGAAGTGAATGAATGTGCTTCCAGTTTAAATATTCAAAATGCTTGTCAGCAGAATCGGCTAACATGTGGATAAAATGTTACCGAACAAATGTACAGTGTCATAAGATCAGAACCCAACAGGTAGATATTCTTATATTTTAAATTTTGTTATTTCATGTATTTTTAATGAAAAAACAAATACAATTTTTTAATTAATTGTACATTCGTCAAATGTTCAGTTCTATTTCAGTGCTATACAGCAATAGTTGCAACGTTATGCTTCTTGGTGTTATTATTATTATTCTCGAAATTTACAAAATAGCAGTGATTAACGCAGCATACCACTCAACTCAACCATTAGAAAAATCACTCTAACGAACTTTTCGCGGTGGTATTACTTTTAGTTTAATATTATCGGTGGGCTCCGTTTTGTAATTTCAAAACCAAATATTCAAGAAATGGATAATAGTGGTATGTAATATTAGAGGCTTTTGATTGTTTCAGGTCTCCTGCAAACAAAGCTGACACTAGACAGAGCCTAAGACAAAAATCTGTGATTGAATGTAGCAAAAGAGTAATGTAATAGTAATATCTACGTCATAATCACATGAAATAAATATGCAAATTACTTCTTCTCTACTAACACTCCATTGAGTCTCTAATCGTGATGAGGTTAAAAAAATGTGTGAAGTATTAAGACCTGGTTTTTGACCTCTTTCTGGAAGATAGATACGTGACAACATAGATGAAGTATACAAGAATGTAAGAAAAAGTTAAAAGGGGAAATTTTATCAGCGTCTCTTGATGGATGATCAAATATACACAACGAGCCATTAGTTTGCTGCTCTAATAATAAATATGGTAAATCCTTCATTAATTAAAACTGATTCATTGAAATCTACCTCGATAATAGACGAAGCTTCAGGTGTGTGTTAAGATCACAAAAACATTGATATAAACGTTTTCAGAGTTGTCAATATACACACAATTGTAGATTAACGAACAATTTTGCCTGGCATGGAGAAAGTAATTCGAGCATAGGGGAACGAAATCAATATATAAATTGATGGTTATTTTGCAAAAAGACAAGCCCGTGACCGGTTTCACTGTTCTTGCAGATCATCAGACGGACGCATATCTTTTTTATTTATTTTTTTTTTGGTAGGAACAGGTCATTTGTTTATTTAATTATAATTGTAGATTAAAAATTGTACTTTTAGGTTATGTTTGATATATATATTTTAAATCTACCTCCAAATGAAGATTTTGTATTTCCCACCACCAACCATTACCTATTTACATTCATATTGGTTATAGAAAGTAATGGTGTGATTGGTCGAAAGATTCGCCTTATGGTTTCTGTTTTTAAAAAGAATTAACTTGATTATTATGCTTGTAAAATTAAAAAAATTCTTATGTTAAATAAAGTTTATATTTAGGAAATATGTCCGTCATTGTACTAACCCATAAGTAGACTACATAATCTAAATAATGGGTACATATATACAAGCAGAATTTCTTACAGAATGTTCCTTCCAGCCCTAAATATGTACAAGAGGAAATTACACAAAATACATATATCTACAAGAAAACAATGATCATTATTACCTGCCCTGTGGAATGTACTTCATAAGTTAATGACGTATTAGTAAGCATAACTAACTTAATTGAACCGGGTGTTCACTTACTGTAATTTAGAATTTGGTAAGCATGTTGTTGACGTTAACATTAATGTACAAAGTAAAGGCAACAGTAACAAATATTCTAATGTAAGCTTTGGTTTAAATAATTCATGACTTAATGCATAAGTACATAATCACATGTGTATTATAAGTGTAAATTGGTGACGTACGGTCTGCAATTTATTCGATACTCACGAGTAAGAAAACTATAAACAGCAAACAAAAGGCGATTTTTCGCGACATACTTGAATTGTTCGAGTATGGTATGTTGAAGTATCCCCCCACTATTTACAAAATATTTCCTTGTGCGGCACCGCGAAAACGTATTATAATTACCCGGTAATAGTCAAGCGCTTAACATACACAAGCATAACCTGATACAGATCAGGGTATGTTCGTTTATCTGATAGAATGGTTCCGTACAATTTCCCCTCCAGTAAATTTTATCGCCAAAACGCAAGTTTAACACATACGCACATAATTAAGTATGTTAGTTTATGTCGCGAAAAATCGCCTAAAGTGTATGTCCTTCACGATAGCAGCAAAAGTTAAGAAAGCAGAAAAACTGTACCTTGAACTTTCGACATCTCTGGTACCTTTACATAAAACACACAACTTGTAAACTAATCTGGCCTTGATTATTGGAGACTCAAATTTTATCTAAATAAACTGTTTTTCCATATAAAAGTCCATCTCTAGCATTGAAATACAAACAAAAATAACCAAATGGACATTCATTTTAAAAACCAACACTTATTAACTAAGTAGTTCCAAACTAATTAAATTAAATCAATAACTTCCAGTGAACGCGTTAAATCTTAAAAAATTACTGCATCATTGTTTAAGATCCTGTTGGAGTAATAAAACCATTCCATTCTGAACGGACCTGCACCTTGAAGAAGTTCTAAAATACTAGAACGGGTAGAATGACTTGCGTGTTTCAGTGAGCTAAAAAGTCGAACTATAGGTTTAACCAAATTAGAGGGGTCTTTAGTGAGGAACCAGACTAGGATACGTCCCCCAAAAGAGAGTATCAGCTTTTTCAGTCAGAACTTAGAGTGGCAGAGACCATAGGGGTTAGTATGGCATTTTAAGACACACTACTATGATGTGGAAGGAAACGGAAAACCACCATATAACCTCTCAATTGCACAGCATACTCAAATTGTTACTAATGATGATGGCATTCTCTGGGGTAAAAAATTCGGGGGTAAAATAGTCCCCCGTTCGGATCTCCAAGAGGGAACTACTTCGGGGGATGTGATCCGAAAGTATAGAAAAAGATCTGTGAACATTCTGCGAATCGGAGCGTGGAATGTCAGGAGTAAGAAACAAGTAGGTAAGATAGAGAACCTGAAACTCGAAATGAATAGGTTAGCACTAGACATAGTAGGAATCAGCAAAGTCCGATGGCCAGAGGCGGGAGATTTTGGAGTGGAGACTTTGGCGTATTTCATACAGGATCAGAGGAGGGAAATTTGGGTGTGGGAGATATGCGAAAAAAGATAGCACGATTTTAGAAAACTACTTACAAAAGAAAGAAAGAGTACTCCTGATTAGATTTGAATCTAAACCAGTAAATACATTAATAATACAAGTATACATGCCCGGCTCTAACTACAGTGAGGAAGAGGTAGAAGCAATCTACAAAGATATCGAAGACATATTAAGATACGTAAAAGGACATGAAAATTTAGCAATTACAGGGGATTTTAATGCAGTGGTAGGTGAGGGTAGGGAAGGAGCGATAGTAGGTTTATTTGGTTTAAGCCCGAGAAATGATATGGGAAATAGGCTGGTAGAATTTTGCGACAAAAACAACTTAACCATCACAAATACATTATTTCAACGTCATGTTAGAAGGCGATACACGTGGAAGATGCCAGGAGATATAGGAAGATATCAAATAGATTGCATTATTGTTAGACAACGGTTAAAGAATCAAGTAAAAGACTGTAGAAGCTACCCAGAAGCAGATATAGACACTGACCACAACATCGTAATTATGAAGGCCGCACTTAAATTTGAAAAAAAGGAACAGAAAAAGGCACTTTGACTTTGAGCAACTAAAAGATAAAGATATTCAAGAAATATTCGAAAAGAAGTCAAATGAATTGCTGAAAGATATCGGGAAAATATCTGATACTAAGGAAGTAGAAACAGAATGGAATAACATTAAATACAGCTTAGACATGGTGGCCAGAGATATTTTGGGCTACTGATCATTCCAGAACAGCTAACTTTGACAGGTCCGTCATTTCGACTGAGGGGCACATATACATTTATTCTTCCATTCAACTGTACGTGTGTTTGTAGTGAACATTGTTTAAAACAAAGCTTGTGGTAGTAAATAATCATTTTTGGTGTTAATTTGTGTAATTCAGATATTACAAAATGTCTCAAAGTTACTATTATCTCACTCTTACTGGTGGTATTAAGTACCGGTAGGATGAAAAGATAAAAATTATAGACAATATTGATCCTTTTACCCTTACAACTATTGAATTTTCTTTAAACATCCTTGATTTACCTAATGCTACCATAATGGATCTTGTCAATTATTTAATTTTAAGCCACAGTTTCTACACTGGTCAACAACTAAAGGCTTATAAAAGTCTTCAAGCATATACATATTATGAAGCTGGCTTTGTAACAGAAGAACTAGCAAAGAAAGTCAATGATGATGCTTTAGTGATTATTTGTAAGGTAAGAAAATATTTTAATAAATACATATACTTAAAGATCTTACTGTACTATAATGTAATGAAATAATTGTGTTTGGGAACTTAGCAAACCTTGTGTTTTAGGTAAAACATTCACAGCCTACAAGGGAAAAAGTACTTCTAGTATGGATTATACTTCTGTAAGATGGAAGCATCTCGAGTGCTCACTGTACTTGTATGGCGGGTTTAGGAAAAGTTTGTACACACGTTGCTGCTGTACTATTTTATTTACATGCACGTCCAAATACTTGATGAAGCATGTACATCACGACTTTCAAGTTGGCCAGTTCCGACAACGAAAAATGTGGATATGATGAGAGTGCGTGACATGAATTGGTCGAAAAAGTTAAAGCCATTAGCTCCATCGCAGAAAGGTGTACCAGCCATAGACCAAGAAGAAATTTGTAACATGTTACAAAAGTTTCAAGTTGCGGGTGTGTCTTCGGCAATTTGTCGTTTAATAGAACTGTTCGCCTCAGAAATGAAAACAACTGAAGTCCAAAATTTGCCTCTACCTTGGGACTCTTGGTTTAATGCAAATTATATGGGTCACACATATAAAGAACTTTTAAATATTTCAAAGAATCTAAGTATTTTAATTACTAATGAGCAAATTAAAATTATAGAAGAGAGAACTCGTAATCAGTCACAGAGCAATTTGTGGTTTAAATATAGAATGGGCAGAATCACAGCCTCTGTGTTTAAATTAGTTTGTAGAACCAGAATTGTAAAACCGTCATTGACGGTAATTAAATCCATTTGCTATCCTCAAAAGGTTACTGTCCATTCAAAAGGCACACGTTATGGAATAAAAAATTAAAAAACTGCACTAAAAACATATGAGACTACATTGAGTACTAGACACAATAATTTTACATTAAGTGCTTCAGGGCTGTATATTTCTTATGGTCATCCATAATTAGGTGCATCTCCAGACAGAATAGTGAATTGTGATTGTTGTGGCGTAGGTTGTGTTGAAATTAGTGTCCGTATATATTAGTAGTGATGCCATAACTCTGCAAGATTATGCTAATAAAAAATACACCTGCCTTGTTTGCAATGGTAATGGCCAACTAAAATTAGATCGCAGTCATAACTATTATTATCAGATCCAACTGCAAATGTATGTATCAAACTGTAAATATTGTGATTTTGTTATATGGTATAAAAAACATTTATTTACTGAGAGGGTATTTTTTGATAATACATTTTGTTTAGAAAATGTAAAAAAGCTTTAGATTTTCATTATTATGTTGTAAGACCGGAATTTTTAGGAAAATATTTCACTGAGAAAGGCGGCTTTGTAAAATTAACACTTTGGTGCATATGTGGAAAGCCTGATGACGGGCGTCCTAGGTTAAAGTGTGACAACGATGATTGCGAAATCCAGTGGTTTTATTTTGAATGTATAAATATAAATTTGGCTGAAGTTCCTGACACCAATTGGTTCTGTGAAAATTATATACAAAATGTTACACTATTAGTTAATTAATTTATACTAGATTAGCCCCGTCGAAACTTGATGGTTGTTTTAGTAGTGTTAAATTTGTCAATTGTTGACACACATGCATTAGGCATTTGCACTTCCTATTAACAATATACTTTGTTTAAAATACTATATTCACACTCTGTGTTTCGTGTACGATTACGTTTAATATAATGATGACTTTGTTTGTAATTATTGTAAGTACTGCTAGAAACTTGCTGAATCTTTGCAAAGGAGAATGCTGGTTTATTTTGTTTTTTTGCAGGGTGATTTCTGTATTTTGTAATTTACTATATGCGGACTGCTGCAGTAATGGTAATTGAACTGTACGTGAAGTACTTGAAATCGTGGTGTAATCTTATAAAAGTATCTAAATTGCAGGCTATTTTTTCATACACGCCCATTGAAAATACGAAAATGTACATCATCACTGGTACAAAAAACAGATTGGCTTGAATGGCACAAATGAATGGATGTAAATATAACGGAAAGTTTTTGTATCCATTCGCACCGCTCGAGCCCATATGTTTTTAGGGCTAGTGATGATGTACATGTATTTACATTCGGCTGGCTTGTACTGAAAAATAGTTCAAAATTTAGCTTTTTCTTACAAGATTATGCCATTATTTATACCCTTTAGCCACCTGCAACGCAATCTTTTGGTTTTTGAAAACGAGGTTCTATTATTATATAATCATTTAATGAACACGGCTTCCGTGAAAATGTTGACAACAAATACCTTTTATTTTCGTTAGTAAAAATAGAATTTTCCATATGTATCCCTAAGGGGCACCCATAAATAACCCTTCATTCTACTCAACGTCGATGTTGTAAAATCTTAAAAAAGTTAACAACTTTTACCGAAACGTAATAATCAAGTATAAATACACACTAAAAATCAAATAAACACAAGCTAAAAATTTTAATAATCATATATAAATATAAACTGAAAAATCATAAAACTGAAAGTGCAAATTGTTTCAAGATGTAAATTCATTCATTGTTTAAATACATTATAAATATGAAATTGGTAAATAAATATCTATCACTTTAGGTAAGTGATATTTGCGAAGGGCACAAGTTCAATAACACACTACATATAACAACCATTTTATCCAATACCCACAAAGAATCTCTTTTATTTGACAGCATGCTTACTGGAATAGTGTCTTTAAAAATGTGGAACTTCCTCTTCAATAAGCCAATAACCTCCTTTCCACATGAATCCTCACAGTAGCAATGTTGCACGTACTCTCCAAGTCTGTAGGATGCAATTATGTTTTACCTTTAGTAAAGGCTGGTATTTTCAAGTGGGCACCCAAAATTTGAACATAATCGTGTATTAAAAAACCACGATCTGCTAAAACTATATCACCACGTAAAATTAAATTTAAAAATCCACAATTTTCTGTTAAAAATTTATCACTAGTCCTCCCGCCCCATGCTTCAGATATATAAGATATTGTATCGTGAGGAGTGATTCCTATTAAAAGTTTTACAGTTTCGTGGTGTTTATAATTTGACCTGCAACGAGATGCTTTAACAACATTTGATGGTGTTTCTATAAACACCTCAAAACAATCTATAATAACTGCTACTTGGTTGCCAAATGTTTCTTTAAAACAAGCAGGAACATTTTTTTGCAATCAAGTTTCTCTGTCTGGCCAGTAAACAAGATTCTTCAATCTATCATAAAGAACATCAACACATTTATAAAACGATTCTACAGCAGTGGTTGGGTTTACAGCAAACCAGATACTTAAATGGTAAATTTAATCAAAGTTTCATTAAAGTTAAAAGAAGTTGCTGAAAAATGTAGATAATGTCTTATTAGGATAAGAAGACAGGTACACCAACACCACATCATGAATCACAAACAACATTTCAGTAACATTTGGGTAAACCTGTAAAATATGATGTTTTAGAGTCATCGTTTCTAAAAGCATCTTTATTTAACTCAAAACTATCTAATTTAGTTTTCAACGTATAAATTTTGTTGTTGCACTGAATAAGTTCATCAAAAGTACTGCACAACTGTTCTACTGTTATATCAGTCTGCACTGAAACACTACAACTATTACCCCGCACCTCTATGGAAGAAATCGCCTGCAAAGGATTTTCTTTCGCGTGTGTTGCCACCAATGTACTGTCACAAAATGTTTCTGGTTGAACCTAAAACAAATAACTCACTTCAGTAAACCTAATTCTTGTTTTAATAAACGCCCAAACCTGTGCTTCAATATTTTTTCTTTGGCGTGTGGTAATTCTTTCATGCCTTGCTGCTGCAGAAGGTCCAGGATGTTTACTTGAAATATAACCCATGTTTTGGTTTAGTACCCAATCAGGATTACTTTTATCCTCTAAATTAGGTGGTGCACCTAAAATCATGATGTTTAATTAAATGTAATTAAATCGTTGATTTTGATATTCTACATAAACTAACATTGGTATCTTGAGTTCTATTAATAATTTATATGAGTATTTACCTTTTATAAAATGTTTGGAACAAACACGGCCGTTTTTTAGTTGTGTTTCAGTTAGATTTCCACGCTTCAGAGCTTTTATCCATGCATTACGGCGTTCTATAGATAGCGTATTTATATTATCCCCTTTATTTGTTAAAACAGCAGAAAACCGATAAAAAGACACTCGATCTCTTCACCTCGCATTCCACATTTTAAAACACTACAAATACTTGGCATGTTATTTATTTTTATAAAAAAAAATTTAATTATGCCCGTGTTTACATAACATTCAATAATATTGTGTGGCCCTCAGCAAATATGGCCGATACAAATCTGACGTCATTCTGGAATGATCAATTCACAAAAAGAAAATAAGAAACCATGGGTAACCAAGGATATCCTGAATTAACAGAAGAAAGACGAAAATATAAAAATAAATCAGACAAAACAGGAAAACAGAGATACAAAGTCATAAAATGGAAAATTATTCGCAAACGCAGGAAAGCTAAAGAACAATGAATTGATGAAAAGTGCAACGAGGTACAAACTAAGATGGAAATAGGAAAGACAGACGAAGCATACAACCTAATTAGAATGAATTTTAAGGAAATAAAACCATATAGCAAAAATATAAGAGAAAATGTAGAGAAAGTAGCTAGTTGGCAGGAATATATAGGGAATTTATATTCAGGAGAGGAACTAATAGCATTAGAACAGGAATCAGACATTGAAAATGATGACCAGGGATATCCTATACTTAGAGATGAGTTTGAATTAGCATTAAAGAGTCTGAAAAATGGTAAGGCACCAGGTACAGATAAGCTGCAAGCAGAAACTCTAAAAGCCGCTGAACAAGCAGTAACAGACGTCTCTTCCGACTTGTAAGCTATATGTATGAGACAGGCAAGATACCCAAAGATTTGAAACGTAACATCAAAGTAACTATACCAAAAAAAAGAGGAGCAGACAGATGTGAAAATTTTTGAACAATAAGTTTGACTGCACACGTTTCAAAAATATTAACTAGAATTGTACAAAGACGAATGGAAAAACGAGCTGAAGAAATACTGGGAGAAGATCAATTTGGGTTTAGGCAAAACAGGGGAACACGGGAGGCTATTTTAGCTTTGAGGGTGATAATGGAGCAAACAGTACAGAAGGGGGAAAGTGTATATATAGGGTTTGTAGAGTTGGAAAAAGCATTCGACAATGTGAAATGGAAAAAAATGTTTGACATACCCCAAAAGATCGGAATGAGTTTTAGGGATAGACGAATAGTACATTGCTTATACAAAGAGCAAACAGTGGTTGTTTAGATTTGTACATATTCCGTTATTCATAAATTCAAATTGTGTCGCTTAATTTTCAAGTAGTGGTAAGCTTGCTTTTAAACAAAGACAGTATCGATTTTTACCTGTTTAAATGAATGGTTTTGCTGTTTCTCTCCCCTCTCGAGAGAACACTTCCGATCGAACGTTGGTCAAGTGTGGTTGTAAAAATGTAACTAAGTTGTTTTGTCTACGTAAAAATGTATAGTGTACATAATTCGCCATTCTAAGTTACCAATTCATTGTTATTTGTTTATATGAAGATTCGTTATTTATGTTCAATATATTACAATTTCGCAAGAACACATTTCTTATTTTGCAGAACGAACCAGCAGCATTTTTCTTGGGTACGAAATATCGGTTTATTTGTAATAGCCCTATGATAGTATCCTACAGTGGTAATAGAATTAGAGCAAGAAAGTAGAGAAGTAAATATTAGAAAAGGGGGGAGACAGGGATGTGCCTTATCCCTATTAATTTTTAACTTGTACATTGAAGAGGCAATGAATACTGTCAAATGCAGAAAGACATTTGGAATTAATATACTGGGACAAAAGATTGATATGCTTAGATTTATAGATGATATAGCGGTATTAGCATCTAGCAAAGAAGAGTTAGAAGCTACTCTTAATGAAATGGAAACAGTTCTTACAGAGAGAATATTAACAAAAATAATACTAAAGTTCTAGTATGCAAAAGAGGGGAAAATAAATAAAAAACAAGAATACAAATAGGTAACGAGAACTTATAAGAGGTTAAGGATTTCTGCTACCTAGGAAGTTAAATAACGCAAGATGGGAAAAGCACAAAAGATATAAAACAAAGATTAGCACAAGGTCGTGCTAATTTAACAAGAAAAAGTAACTACTGTGCTCAAAGACCACAAATATAGAAACAAGGAAAATATTGCTTAAAACATATGTGTGGAGCACAGCACTGTATGGCTGTGAAGCCTGGACAGTAGGAGAAGCAGACAAGAAAAAGGTAGAAGCCTTTGAAATGTGGTGCTACAGACGTATGATGAAGATATCGTGGACAGACAAAGTTAAGAACAAAGAGGTACTAGAAATGGCAGGGGAAGAAAGAAATATGTAGAAAACGGTAAAAAATAGGATAGATAGGATGATAGGTCACATACTAAGACATGAGGGAATAGTGCGGAGTATATTAGAAGTAGAGATAGGAAAAAAAAGAAGTTGAGGTAGACCTAGGTTAGACTACTGCACACACATAGTGAAATATGTATACTGTAAGAATTTCAGGGAAATGTGTAGTCTTGCTCAGAATAGAAATCAATTGAGGTAGACTTCCAGCCAGTCGCACGATGGAAAAACTAATGACAATAATAATTACTGTACTTGAACATGGTGATTATTATAAACAACTACAGATATTGGTTTTGCAATACTCTCAACTAATGTTAATTGTGTAAAAGGACTTACTGGAAAACTATTAATACGGCAAATGTCTAAGTGTTGGGGGATCCTTAGCAGCCACAGGCTGCTTAATCCCCTTCACATACCACTGAATCTCGGTGAAATAGGGCATATAATTAGAAAACAATAGAAGGGAATCGACTTGTATATAGGCTGTTGGGAGAATTGCAGGGAACTGTGTAGGCTAGCTCAGAACATAAATAAGCTGAGGTACAAGTCCAACCAGTTTCAAGACGTAAAACCCAATGATGAAAAAATAAGTGTTCTTAAATCTGATGATTAATATAAACAACTACAGGTGTTGGTTGTTAAATATTTTCAACTAATGTTGATTGTGCAAAAGGATAAATTGGAAAAACTATTAATTCGACAAAGGTTCAAGTGCTGGGGGAATTTGGCAGCCAAAGGCTGCTTACTCCCCTTCACATACCTCTGAATATCGGGGAAGTAGGGTATATAACTGTAAAACAATAGAAAGTGACCAAACTGCATCAAACAAGAAAGAACAGCAGCTACGTTCAAAGACAACGAACATAGATACAAGAAGAAAACTTCAAAACATAGTGTGGAGCACAGCACAGTACATCTATGAGATAAGCAGACAGAAAGAAATAGAAGCCTTCTGAAATGTTGTGCTTTAGATGTATGAGGATGGTAGCATGAACAGACAAATTTAATAACAAATAGGTTGTTGAAATAGTAGAGGAATGAAGATATCTGTGGAAAACAAAAAAAAATAGGAGAAATAGAAGGACGGGATACGTTCTAAGGCATTTCTGGGGAATACTACGAGATATATTACAAGCAGAGATAGGAGAAGATAGGTAGAGGTAGACTAAAATCAGACAAATAGTGATAGATGCAGACTATGCAAATTTCAGGGAAATGTGTAGGTTGGTTCAGACTAGGAAACAATGAGGGTACACGTCCAACCAGTTCTAAGACTGAAGATTTAATGATGATAATGTGCAGGCTAGCTCAGAATAGAAATCAATGGCGGTACGCATCCAACCAATTTGAAGATGGAAATCCTAATGACGAAAAAAATGACTGTACTTAAACCTGATGATTATTATAAGCAACTACAGGTATTGGTCTTGCAGTATTCTCAACTAATGCTAATTCTACGAAAGTATTTACTGGAAAACTATTAGTTTAGCAAACGTCTAAGTGTTGGGGGATCCTTGGCAGTCACAGGCTGCTTACCCCCTTCACATACCATTGAATTTCAGTGAAATAGAGTATATAATTAGAAAACAATAGAAAGGGAACCGAGCTGTATATAGGCTGTTGTGGGAATTTCAGGGAACTGTGTAAGCTAGCTCAGAACATAAATAAATGGAGGTTCGCGTCCAACTAGTTTCAAGACAGAAAATCTAATGACGAAAAAATAAGTGCGCTTAAATCTGATGATTAATATAAACAACTACAGGTGTTGGTTGTAAAATATTTTCAACTAATGTTGATTGTGGTGAAATGATGTATTAGAAAAACTATTAATTCGACAAATGTTCAAGTGCTCGCTGAACTTGGCAGCCACCTGCTTACTCCCCTTCACATACCACTGAATATCGTGAAAATAGGGTATATAAGTGTTGTTACGTGCCAAAGTGGCACTAAACATTTTCTTAGCTTAATTTTTATGTGCGGAAGTTTTCGCGCCTTTAAATTTAAAAGACTCGGTGCGCGTATTTCCGTCACGTTAAAAGTGGGTTGGACGAATAATTTCGCGCCGACGTGTGAAAGGACAGAAAAGTGGGTTTTTTTTCCGGTGGTTTTTTAACGTAGCTTTTTGCCTCTGACCTTCGTGAAGAGCGGTTTTGTTCAGGTATCGTATCGTGCCTTTATCTTTATCTATGTAGATTTCCTTGCCTGCTTATCTGTTTGTCGCCCTATACCTGGTTTCCTTGTTCATGCCCTACATAGGTAGGAGGTAATTTGTAGCCGTTGGCCGAACCGCATTCCACGCCGGAGCACCATCTTTAAACACTCCGGAGTGGAGCCCTGAGATCCCGTCGAAGCCATTTGGATGGACGTTAGGCGTACCCTCCGTTAATTGCCTTAACGGGGCCATCAGTAGCCCTGATGGACGTCAACAGAAGCCAACTTTAACTCAGGGACATATTCATGTGAGTATTTCGCTGCTATAAACTATTGTTTCAAAATTGGCATATTTTCCGTCAATGGCGTATTTAATTTGTATATTGGTGACGTCATTGGCAAATGGGCGCGCCAAAATCTGTACAAAGGTTAGCGTTACCAACTGCCCGTGACGACGCTTATTCCGCGCTTGCGCGATGTAATTATGAACTTTTAAATTGTAAGAGTGTAAAACAGTAGAAAGTGACCAAACTGAATCTAACAAGAAAGAACAGTGGATATGTTCAAAGACATCAAGCAGAGACAAGAAGAAAATTGTTCAAAGAATATGTGTGGAGCACAGCACAGTAAGTCTATGACATAGGTGCAGTAGGAAAAGTAGACAGAATGAGATAGAAGCTTTCTTGAATGTTGTGCTTCAGATCTATAAGGATGATAGCGTGGACAGACAAGGTTAATAACAAATAGATTATAGAAATAGTAGAGGAATAAAGATATCTGGGGAAAACAAAAAGAAATTGTCGAAATAGAAGGACAGGATACGTTCTAAGGCATTTTTGGAAAATAGTACGAGATATGTTACAAGTAAAGATAGGAAAAAAGAAGTAGGGGTAGATCGAGATCAGACTTTTGCACGCAGTTAGTGATAGATGCAGACTGTGCAAATTTCATGGAATGTGTAGGTTAGCTTAGAATAGGAAACAATGAGGGTATGCGTCTAACCAGTTCCAGGACCGAAGACCTATGATGATGATGATGATAATATTAAATATATGTATGTTATAATATATGATCAATGTATTTAAATGCATTCTGCAATCGATATGTGTAATAAAACATTTTTATGGTTCTTTATTTTTATTTAAGAGTAAGGTAAGGGGCTCGAGTAGCAGGGATTGTAGATCAAACTGCACCAGAATTCCTATATACTACGGTTAAGCAAAAGTCGCACAATCCTTGAATGTTGGGTCGCCTGGGGTGAATGACCTTTGCATCTGACAAAATGACCAGAACGGACCTTAGAATTTCCCATGTTAAGGCCCATACGAAAACCGTTTCTCTTTTTGGGCTCGTGCGAAGGTAGCATATCTACTCTGTAGGTCAGGGCTGTGCAGGAAGCAAAGTAATCTAAATGGAAAGGGTTGCATGTTTAAGCCTAGCAAAGGGAAAGTTGAAAGAAAATGTAAGGATAGGTCTTTGCAAGTAGGGTATCATTTAACATTAGTAGATTAAGAAATTGTTAACTAACATTAGATTGAAGTAATTAAGTAACAAAGGTACAATATAGGTAGGGATGCAACTGTTAAAAGATACGGCAAAGGACGGCTTGCTATAGCACTCTAAAGAGCAAGCTACAGGTATAGGTTAGAGTAATGAAAAAACATACAATTTTTACTAATTATAAAATTGTTAGTTGGTTTTATAGCCTCAAATGCATAGCAAGCAGCCGTGGAATATGTCCGTCCAGTAAACGCGAATTATATTCGATTGTACGAACCGGTCTATTTGATTTTGATGTTGACGTGTGTGGAGGATTCTAGAACTGGCATCCTTGCTATGTGAAGTGATAGCAATGTCGTCGTTTTGTTTTCTAACTTGTATTGTTGGTTGCAGGCGAGCAGGGGCGTTATGCGTGTTGCATAAAACCACAAAATTTAACGATAGCGTTTGGTATAAAGTTTTTATTATATTTCCCCTAAATTTGAATTCATTTATAGTAAGTAACGTCTGTGAACATTTAAGAGCTCATAGCAGTCTTCGTATATTTGTAGCATTCGCACGAGTTGCGATTGAATATTTAAGACTCCAAGTCTACAATTTACGACTCGAAATATTAAAAACGCGTGTTTCATTTACAGTTACTAACCAACGCTCTGTCGCGACAGCGCATAAATCAATACTTACGTGCTGACACTCCCAGTGTTAATAGTAAACATGTCTGTATTGTAGTGCAAATGGGGACTTGTGCGTTATCGACGTTTACAATGAACCAAAAGAACAAAATGAAGCATATTATAGGATGAGTACAAAATCATTACGTCCTCGAAAACCACGACAAAAAGACGAAATGAAGCAGGAAATAGTTGTACAAGTACATAAAGCTACAAAACGAGAAACAAGCAGCGAAAGGGAAAATTCAAATCAAGCAGATGATAGTTCAGAATCCAATAAAACCTTTATCATTGAAACTAGAAACGATAATAGTGTTCGAACGCCCAGTAGAGATGTATCCGTCGACGGTGAAACGCAAATTAACTCAAAAATTTTAAACCTTATCGAAAAGGAAATGAAACGAGATCTCAACAAACATTCGCACTTTACGGACTCGCGACCACAAAGTTTAAGCTTTTACGAAGACGAAAAAATTCCCGAAGAGCTCTCAGGAAACTTAGAGCTGCTAAGCCCTGAAGAACGTCGACATTACAAACGCCGTAAAGACTACATCGACATTGATTTAGAAAGAAACGCATATAACACCATGCAGGATGTATTAAACAAAGAAAACGATGATGTTATACTGAACGGATCGGCTAAAAAGTCTAAATCGCGCAAGAAGAAGCATTCCCAAGATCCAGAACTGGGCTTAGGTGACAGTAGAGAAATGATGATACCAAAAGAAAAGCGAAAAAGTAAGAAAAAGAAACGGGAGTTTTCTCCGTTGTCATCGGGTTCTGGTAAACGTAAGCATAGGAAAGATGAGTATGAACCTAGGAACGATATCACGTTAGCTTTGGACGAGTTGCAAGATGACGTTTTTGAAAACGGAGCTGATGAGTTTGCTCGACCCGAACGAATGAAGAAAAGTCCTAGGAAATCTGATAAAGTTTATGTACAGAAGAAGAATAGGTTTGAAGTAACAACTCGTAGCGAGCAAAGTCTTGTTAGATCAAATATGGCTGGAGACGATTTCGCAAACAAGTAAGTACTACTTTTCCTACATTACGTCAGACAATAAAATTCATTTATACTGTCAATTCCCTACAGATTGTAGCAACTTTAATGTAGTATGGAAATTGTTTAGATTAAGTAAGGTTGTCAAAACTTTCGAATTGTTTCAAAATTATCCCGACATCGTTAATTTATCTTCAATAAGGCAAAAGCTTGCGACGACTCATTCCTTGAAATATCCTCAATAGACTGAGTATGTCTCATCTACAGGATTTGATTCATATTTTACAGTAGTTGTGGAATTAAGAAGGCTCCCTTATTCCAGCATTATTTTGCTTTCTTTAGTAATGAACAGGTGTACATTACTCTTATTTAAAACGATTCCGAAAGTTTTGACTTACACCAACAGTTTGAGATGTTTTGTAGCGGTGTCAATGCGAATTAAGGTTCGGGTCTCGGGAGCTGGGTTTTTAAAAAACACTTCTAAAACTTCTTAACAATTTATTTGATTAATACAGAGATTAATGTGGAATTTTACAAACTTGATTTAAAATTACTTTAAGTTCAAAAAAGAATTGATTGTACTATTTTGAGTAGCCTAAGCGACTGCAATGTTAAAGCTGAATACTTTGACTGACTGCCTGTTCTTGGGGCTCCCGGGCTATTTATAATGTCCCTACCCCTCACATGGCTGTGGAAACTTGCAGAGCTCTTGTCAGCTTATTCTTAATTCTATTCATTGTTATAATTTTACTTTCTAGGTAATTGCGATATCTTGACCGTCTGTGACCTGTCACCTGCAGTGTCACTATCGTCTGGATACAAAGTATTGCATCCGTTCTCATGAACTGTTAATAAACTTTATTAATGATCCTTGTATTACATTGTTGCACTTTACTTAGTAATTTCTTAATAATTTCCAATTAGATTCTATTTTATAATACATACATAATTTGGGGATATATAACTTGCGTACATATTTACAATTTATATTACGAGTTAACTTCATATTAAAAAATACAATTTTATACAGTTCTAAAGCTTTAACGGATCCCTAAGTATTAATGCCAGCATTGCGATAGTCCTTGCACCAATAGAAGTAGTGAGTATACCTCGTAATACAACGTGCTTGACGTACTCGATTGCTTGATCTTGGCCCTCACAGGGCGCGTGTTGTAATCAGCGTTAACCTTGTGGTTTTTACTGTCTTATGTGTATCGTTATTTATCGTGCGTGTGTTCTAGGTGTTTGTATTCCCACTGTAACACTTCGCCCTCCTTCCCTGACCTATGTAGCAGTCAAAGAAACAAGAAACGAGTTACCTAATACATGTATAATCGTATGCCAACTTTATACCACTTTTTATGGTTCAAAATTGCAATACAAGGGTCCACTTACCTATTCCAATAGTCTTTACTCTACTTTCCTCAAACGCCTCGGCTACTCTACAGCGGAGAGTACATGGACATGTCCCAGGGTGGATAGGCCTAGAATTCTGAAACCGATACTAGTGAGTTAACTTACCCAAAGGTTTACAAAGTATCTGTACCTAAATGTATTTCAACAAACCCCTTTTAATTGTAATATGTATATATAGCTCAACATTTGTATTGTTGCGATCCACTATTAGGCAACCCGTCAAACATACAAACGCCGGGGCACAGCGTATTCTTCAGCATTCGAGAATCCTTCTACAAAGTTCTAGATAATGAGTCATATCTTAATGCAGGGTATATATAAGGCCGCTTATGAATGTAAGAGTCAGTCTATTCTTGAATGTCTAATATAAATTATATCGTTGTAAAGTAAACGTAGTTGAGTTTTTAGAATATATACATAAATGATATGCTGTGTCTAATGTGCATGCAGCTTGCAGTATACATAAATAAATAGAAGTGTATAAACAAATAGTTGTGTTAGTGTGGTTATTGGACCTAGGGTAAAGAAGTTAGTTTAAGAAGATATTAGTGCTTGTAAATTCATTAGTGTAATAGTGCTTCATTGTTAAGTGGACTGAAAACATCTATAAATAAGGCATATACTGTTAATTAGACTTGTGAACAGTGAGTAATAAAGACCATTATTATTACTTGTTTTAAATTAAAGAAACGCGGTAGTAGTAGCGCGTTACACTGGTGTCAGGCATTTGTGGGGTATATAGTGATTAATTAAAAGGAAAGCACACAAGTCTAAAGCCGTTTAAGTAGTTTATATATGCCAGTTACAAGAAGCCAAAATAAGATGGACGCAGAAGGTTTAATGAATTTCCTCAAGGATTTTAAATCCGGTATGGAGGAGAGGTCGGCTAAACTAGAAGTGACACTCAGTGAAAATGCTGAGAAAATAGAGGAAAAGTTGAGTGAAAATGCTGCGAAAATGGAAATAAAGTTTAGTGAGAATGCTGAGAAAATAGAAGAAAAGTTAAGCGAAAATGCTGCGAAGTTAGAAGAAAAGTTGAATGAAAAAACAGCCACGTTAGAACAAAGATTAATGGAAAGCTCCATTGCATTGAAAGAAGATGTCACTGAACAGGTAAAAACAGTTGAGCAAAAGTTGGACAGTAAATTGATAAAATGGAAGAAGATGTGATGAGGCTGCAAGAACAAGTAATTTCACTAACAACGCGGCCACTTGAATTGCCAAGCCAAGTTGTTAATCAGAACATTCCAGAAATAAGAACCACGGAAAGAAGCGAGTCAATTCCGTCTAAATTTAAAGTAAAACCACCTACATTCGATGGTAAAACACCTTGGCCCACATATTTGAAACAATTTGAAGCTGCTGCAATAGCCAACGGTTGGTGCAACAAAGAGAAGGCTATCTCTAATAGTGGCCCTACGGGGAGGCTCTTAACATCTTACAAACGATTCCCGATCACCAGCAAAATGATTACGGCCTCTTAACATCAAAGCTTGAGATGAGATATGGAGATGCTCACCTTCAACAGGTTTACCACGCACAAGTTAAGAACCGCTCGCAAAAGACAAGTGAAAGCCTGCAAGAATTCGAAGCTGACATTGCCAGGTTAGTTAGATTGGCATACCCAACGGCACCAGACAGCTTCCTCGAACAACTTGCTGTCCAAACATTTGTGGATGGCGTTAAGGATGGCGAAATACAGCAAGCGCTAAGACTAGCACGACCAAAATGTTAGATGATGCACTGGCCCATGCGCTTGAATTTGAAGCAGCTAAGCAGACATCACATAGGGTGAGTCACAAAGTTCGGTCTGCCTTAGAGGAACCTGGTCAAGCTCAGAACAGCATAGATGAAATAATCAACCGTGTGTTTGAAAAGCGAAAGGCGGAAAGGCTGAAAAGACTACGACCGCGGAGATGGCGTCTACGATGCTGGAGCTGCGGTGAAGTTGGCCATATGCAGAGACGCTGTACTCAACCAAAGAAACAACCGGTTGTGCCAAAGCTGGTCCATGTAAGAGGGCGAACTTCGACAGCACAGCGTAGTGCCCCGGAGATTATCATCCGTGCTGCATCGTCGGTGGAAAGTCTGGACAGCATTTATATCGATGGTAGAATTAATGGTAGGGTTGTCCGATTACTTGTGGATACAGGAGCGACAAGAACTATTGTAAGACCAGATTTGGTTGGTCGTGGAAAAGTGCTACCTGTATCGGTGTGTCTCCGAACGGCAAGTGGTGAGAAGATTGGTACTCATGGAGAGACTGCCGTTATGTTGACAATTGGGGACAAATTAATTAATCATCGAGTGTTGGTGGCTGAAATTACAGAAGAAGTGATCTTGGGAATGGATCTCATGAGAGAATATGGGTTTCATGTAAACATGAAAGAAAATGTGCTTCGGATAGATGATGATGAGATTCCATTTCAAGGGACGAGTAACCAGACGATGCAAGTTCGAATGATTTGCGATATGAAAATACCCGAGAAGGCGGAGATGATAGTAATGGGACGCCCGGATGGTACGCTCCGGGAAGGACAAGTATGCATGATGGAAGCAACTGAATCGGGGATGGGTCAGGAGGACTTCTGATTGGAAGAACGCTGGTAAAGTCTCGAAATATGGTACCAGTAAGGGTGCTGAACATTAACCCTCATACAGTGACCCTGAAGAAAGGCATGATTGTGGGAAGTTGCATTCCAGTATGTCATATTAAACGTTGTATTGTCGACACGAAAAATAAACCAACCAACGGTTGCTCACAGAAATTGCTGGATATGTTGATACCCTCGTGTCAAGGATTAAATGGCGATCAACTGGGCAAGGTAAAAGAACTGGTCGGACGATATCGAGGTGTGTTTGCACTGGATGATAGTGAGAAGGAAGGACGAATGTTGTGCAACACAAGATCAATACTGGAGATGCGCAACCGATAAGACAACACCCAGGCGGCTTCCTTTGGCAAAACGTAAGGAAGCTGAGCAAATTATCACCGATATGGAAGAACAGGGAGTGATTGAACCTCGAATAGTCCATGGGCATCCCCGGTAGTGCTTGTCAAGAAAAAGGACGGGTCGACAAGGTTTTGTGTAGACTACCGGCGGCTTAACAATGTGACAAAGAAAGACAGCTATCCTTTGCCTAGAATTGATGACACCTTAGATACTCTATCCGGATCTAAATGGTTTTCGACCTTGGACTTGAAAAGCGGATACTGGCAGGTAGGCTTGGAGCCAAACGATAAAGAAAAGACTGCGTTTACAATTGGAACTGGATTATGGCAGTTCAAGGTCATGCCATTTGGATTATGCAATGCTCCTGCTACTTTTGAACGATTGATGGAGTCGATACTGCGTGGACTGTCCTGGAAAACATGTCTGGTGTACCTAGACGACGTGATAGTGTTAGGCCGGTCTTTTGAAGAACACCTTAAAAACCTAGAGGAGATATTCCAAAGATTACGCGGGCAAACCTTACATTGAGCCCCAAGAAGTGTCACCTATTTGGAAAAGAGGTGAAATACCTAGGACATGTCGTTTCAGAGACCGGAATAAGAGCTGACCCTGACAAAATAAAACGGTACAAGAGTGGCCTACACCAGCAGATATACACCAACTACGCAGTTTTCTACGATTGTGCACATATTACCGACGTTTTATACTTGGGTTTGCGAACATTGCCAAACCGTTAACAAAATTAACCGAAGATGGACAAGAATATGATTGGAATGACGACTGCCACAGTGCATTCGAACAACTGAAACGGCTACTAGTTACAGCACCAATTTTGAGTTATCCACGGATGGAGGGAAAATTTGTGTTGGATACCGATGCCAGTAACACAGCTATAGGAGGCGTTCTTTCTCAAGTGCAGGACGGACAAGAAAAAGTTATTGGGTATTTCAGCAAGGTCTGTCGCGGCCAGAAAGGAACTATTGTGTGACAAGAAGGAGCTGTTGGCCGTCGTCAAATCCGTAGAGCACTTTTATAAGTACTTATACGGCCGTAAATTCCTGTTGAGAACAGACCATGCTGCACTGAAATGGTTATTGCAGTTTCGAAATCCTGAAGGGCAAGTGGCAAGGTGGATAGAGCGGCTGCAGGAATATGACTTTGATACAGAACATCGTGTAGGAACTAGCCATCTGAATGCAGACGCTCTATCAAGGAGACCTTGTCCGATTGACTGCAATCATTGCTCCAAGATGGAAGAGAAATAAGTGTCATCCATAGAATGACGGTAACCGATGATACTTGGCAACTCGAAAGAATACGAGAAGACCAGGAGAATGACGCCGAATTGGGACGTATTATTGAGTGGAAAATAGAGGACAACGGCCAGCTTGGGAAGAAATTAGTATTTTAAGTAGGAGCCTGAAGGCATACTGGGCACAGTGGGACTCCTTGATGATAGAAAATAGAATCTTGAAACGACGCCTTGAATTTGAAGAGGGCACTGAGAGACTTCAAGTGATAGTGCCGAGAAGCAGAGTGCCGGAAGTGTTGCAGCACTTGCACGATGGTATTTCCGGAGGGCACTTTGGCGTGAAAAGAACTCTCGAGAGAGTGAGAGAAAGATTCTATTGGCTGAACTGCAAAGATGATGTGAAGGAGTGGTGCCGGAAATGTGAATTGTGTGCCTCTGCAAATGGCCCGGTCTCAAAACGGAAAGCCCCAATGAGACAGTATAACGTGGGGAATCCTTTTGAGAGGGTAGCCATTGATATAGCTGGTCCATTTCCTGAATCAGAGAAAGGAAATAAATACATCTTGGTTGCAATGGATTATTTTACCAAATGGCCGGAGGCATATGCTATACCTAACCAAGAAGCCGAGACGGTTGCAGATGTACTAGTCAGGAGTTGTTTTGTCGTTTTGGAATTCCGTTGGAATTACACTCCGATCAAGGTCGAAACTTCGAATCAGTATTGTTTCAAAATGTCTGCAAGCATCTTGGAATCAGGAAGACTAGAACCACGCCACTTCATCCCCAATCGGATGGAATGGTTGAAAGAATGAACAGGACGTTAGGAAGTACCTGGCCAAAGTTGTCTCTGAACATCAACGAGACTGGGACCAATATCTGCATTTGTTCCTACTGGCGTACCGATCTTCGGTACATGACAGCACAGGGTACTCTCCCGCTTGCGTAATGCTAGGACGTGAATTGCGGCTACCATGTGATCTTCAGTTTGGATTTAAACCTGGAGAAGAGATCGCAGGTGAAGATTACGTTAGTAAGCTTCGTGAAAGATCAAATAGTATTCACGAAAACGTCCGAAAGAATATACAGGCAGCAAGCGATCGAATGAAATCACAATATGACACGAGAGCACAAGAAGGTGGTTATCAACCTGGAGATTTAGTGTGGTTGTACAATCCACAAAGAAAACGTGGATTGTCGCCAAAACTACAAAGACAATGGGAAGGGCCGTACGAAGTGTTAAAAGGATTAATGATGTAGTGTACCGGATCAGAAGATCCTCGTGGTAAACCGAAAGTGGTACACTTTGACCGTTTAACATCCTACGCTGGCAACAACCAGGAAGACTCGAATAATAATAATGGTGTTCGGCAAGTTATTAATCATGAGCCAAATGTAGATTTTGAGAGCTTTATGGCGGCGTATGGTGGTTCCGCTAAAGCGAGATTTGGCGTTGTTGTTGAAAACAGCAAGATCTGTTTAGAGCACCAGAAGAGTATTCCTTGCACATTGCGTAGCTCAAGATTTGGCAATGTCAAGGGAATAGCTGTTGTTTTCAAGAAAAAGTTTGGATGTGTGGATGAATTAGTACAACAGCAGCCAACTGTAGGAAAATCTTTGGTCCTTCAAGATAAAAATCGTTATGTTTACTATCTGGTCACCAAAATTCTTCATGGCAGAGACCTAGTTATGGACATCTATGGGAGGCTTTGCTAAATCTTAAGGCGCAGATGATGGAAAATGGAGTAACGAGACTAGCGGTGCCCAAGCTGGGCTGTGGACTGGATCGCTTAGACTGGAGGATAGTCCGAAATATGCTAGAAGTAGTTTTCCAGGGAACCAACGTCCAGGTTCTTGTTTGTTGTTATCAACCGGTTGCCTACCAAGACCATGAAAAGAGTGTTGACTGTTACTTCCAACGACGCGGTGGATGCACCAGAGGAGATAGCTGCCGATACCGTCACCAGTCATCGAATTGGCGTCAAGATGGATTTACAGTTACGAGACGTAACGGTTTTAAAGAGGGGGCAGTGTTGCGATCCACTATTAGGCAACCCGTCAAACATACAAACGCCCGGGGCACAGCGTATTCTTCAGCATTCGAGAATCCTTCTACAAAGTTCTAGATAATGAGTCATATCTTAATGCAGGGTATATATAAGGCCGCTTATGAATGTAAGAGTTAGTCTATTCTTGAATGTCTAATATAAATTATATCGTTGTAAAGTAAACGTAGTTGAGTTTTTAGAATATATACATAAATGATATGCTGTGTCTAATGTGCATGCAGCTTGCAGTATACATAAATAAATAGAAGTGTATAAACAAATAGTTGTGTTAGTGTGGTTATTGGACCTAGGGTAAAGAAGTTAGTTTAAGAAGATATTAGTGCTTGTAAATTCATTAGTGTAATAGTGCTTCATTGTTAAGTGGACTGAAAACATCTATAAATAAGGCATATACTGTTAATTAGACTTGTGAACAGTGAGTAATAAAGACCATTATTATTACTTGTTTTAAATTAAAGAAACGCGGTAGTAGTAGCGCGTTACAGTATTAAGTACTGAATTTAATAACTTTCCATATGGTGATAGAACTATTTACATTTACTATATCGACATGCTTGAATGCAATAAAAAAATATCTCTTACTTAACTAAAGTTACTATAATCCGGATTGTTAAATATTATAACTGAAACATAGCCAATAACTCTTGATATTTTACACAAAATTCATAATAATGATCGGTAACAATAATAATGTCCAAAAGTTCCAACCTTAATCTAGCAACTTGACATATGCATATAAAAGTATATATATAACTATATAAAAATTGATACTTGCAAACCCCGTGTATGCATGCAAATACCCGTCCGTTTTCTTGAACCATGTATGCAAAGATTCACCCAATACCTGTGTCGGGTTTGCAATACCCACTGTTGCTCCACTCTCTACAATACCTCCGAGTAACTTATCCTCACCAGGGTTGAAATGCTTAACACGGGATAAATTTTGTGCTCAAAACTCTTGATATCTCTCTACTTTCGTACCAAACTTAGTTTGGAATCGGGCTTCCGAAATCCAAACTTCCACAATCAATCAATAATGAACCGTATAGGTGGGGTTAATTATCATCTTTTCTGCCGTTAATAAGCCGGCACCTCCAACCATTAACCGCCTATTTAATTCTACTGTAAGAGCGAAACGTATCTGTGCTTTTTATTCACTACTTAAATTCACTATTCTGCCCGTAATAAACATACTAATTCTTATATTTGTTCACGACACATCCATTTAATATACACGGACCTATAACCAATATCGCTATGCCACCTTGCCGCGTAACACGCACTAGCTACGGGCTAGTTAAGTTTCATTTTCGTGCCCACTTATATCTATTTTTTGTCTTTGTGTGTCTTGGTGAGCTTTATGTGTCGTCTTTTTGAGTCTTTTCTGTCACTGTATTTATATACCTTTTATCACGTGACTGGCCTAGCCAATCAAAAATTTTACATATTTCACAATTGTATATCATCCCTACATGTGCTTTTAGGTTAATGGTTTAAATCCATTTTATTATTGCCATTGCTAATTGAAATTACCCTATAATTAAATTTAAATTATTCTGCAATATTCTAAAGTATTTCCTGTTAATATTTTTATAGATATCACGAAAAATTACATTTTATTACGTACTTCCGGTTTTGAATTTTCTAGAACAAACTGGCATTTCCTTTGGCGCCTAAATTTAAAATCTTCTACATTTCACGGGATGTTAGATATCAGTTGATAGGTTATGTTCATTTAAAGTGTCAATTGTCACCCAAAATCAAACTAGGATTAGATAACTATCTTAATTCAGGTCAGTGGTAGGTTACATTTTAGTTAGAATTGTTTGTGATTGGCCGAAAATATTATTTGAAATTTGAATTAATTTAAAAACGTTCTTGGGTGTTACACCACCTAGTGGTTTGTGTCATCTGCTGTGCGGTTACAGGTGGGTGATAGGGTGATTAGCTTCCCGGATCTTCTTCTTGGTTGCTCTCCAGCTATACGATATCCAAATCCTGGATCCTTCGGCTTGTGGTTTTCGACCGAGAGGATGGTTATTCGCCACAAGCCGCTCCATCGTCAAGTAGCTCGTCGAACAGGACTGACGGATGTACATCTCCAACGATTTTGCTTGAGTCACCTTTCCTTGGCGCCCCGCATAGCTGGAAAACGTCCTCAAATTGTCACCGTTCCGCTATTCACATTGTTTCGCCCGGAGGCAAAGGTAGGAAATCTAGTATCCTTCCTGGCGGTAGCTTCTGAACTTCAAAGTTGGCCACACTAAAGGGATTGTGTTTCAAATATGAGCATGCTGAAAGTTGTATTAAATATGGTTGTGATATCATAGGTGGGGTTGTTGACGCTTACGGGGTGTAGATCTTTTAATAAGACACGAGTAACGTTTGGTATTGTATAGTTGAGGCCACACACCGTGCGCTCTTGTTCATATACAAAATACGACTGTGCTTAATAATAACCAGGCGTGTGCCCTGATAACCAACCTGATATATTACAAAATAATTTAAAGTACAAAATTGAACATATGGGATTATAACCCTTTGTTTAAATATATCACAATGGTCAACTTAATACACCTAAAAGTATGTGGTTAGCAGACGTATTGGGTCGCTTTCTGCACTAACGTTCCAAATTAACTCCTTGTATGGTTTGTCATAGGTCCTGCTCGAGCCCCTTTGACCTTAATTAATTTTTAAAGCTTATTCATGCCAATTTCTAACTACGAATAATAAAATTAATAAAACTTACATTTACTCCACAGCCCCCGGCGTTGAACCCTTTTCTTAGGCAATCGTTAGTTCCGCTTTCCTAAATTTGTTATTACATGGTTATCCGAATCCTCATTATAGTGCTCTAAAGGAAAGGTAAAAACACGTAGAAAAGACAAATTGAGATCACTATATCGAATGAAGCGCAATAGCACCATTCCCAATAAGCACAGTTGCTTACGCGAGTTACGTTTTGGACCTTGGGAGCTGCCTTTTTAAAAAGTCTTCTTCCAAAAACTCTTTTATTTTAAACATAATTTACAAATGGAATTTTAACAAGCTGTGAGGCTCAGAACTGACTGACCATCTTGGGGCTCCCGGGGTATTTATGTTGTCCCTATCCTCACATTTTTGTGCGAACTGCAGAGCTCATGTCTGCTTATTTCTTTATTCAATTATATAATACAAAGTAACAATCTTAATTCTAATAATTGCTGTTTTTATAACCGTCTGTGACCTGCAGCTGCAGTATCACTTACGTCTGGAATACATTGTATTCACATTCGTTCTCACAACTTGCTTGTGAACTTTCATTAACCTTTTCTTTATTTATCCTTGAATTACAATGCTGCATATAACTTAAGTTTCTTAATAATTTCTATTTAATTATACATATATTGATTTGGGGGATATGTAACCCCTCCCGACGTAGATGAAAAATTAAAGGTTTTGCTTAATTTTTAAAATTTCATTGTCCCTAAGGGTACATTTATTGTTTTTCATTTACCTTTGTTTCCTTATGACTAAAATTTCTTTCTTTATTCTTATATTTAAGATACATTTTGTACAATACATACATAGTTAGTAAAATGATTAAAATGATTAATAAAATCGTCCAAACACTTGTTATCGTAATGTAATTTTGGCACTTTTAACTCACTTAAGTGTTCTTTGTAATTGTCCATTAGTTTTATAGTTTGGTTGGGATCGTCTAGATCTAGGTGTTCTAGTTGCATGGGTTTCTTGATTATTTCGTCGTCTTCGGGTTATGTAATCTTGAATTGTAGTTCTGGTAAATTTGCGAATTTCTTGGTTACTGTTGGGTCTTGATATATTCAAATAATTTCGTTCTTCAATTTTAGATAACAGTCTTCTTTAAGGGTGATTACTTTGCTTCCAGTTAATGATAGATTGTTTTTGTCTTGATTGCAGTGGGCGGTTGCTATTACTTCTTGTGGAAATACAGCAATCCATTTGTTTTCCGTAACTTTTTAAATTTTCATATTAGTGATTTGTACTGGTTTGGCTTCACAGTTGTCGTAATGATTTGAAAATCTTAATAATTGTACTGTACAAGGGCTATCTGCTTGAATAGCTGTTGTTGTTAATGATTGGCATAAATATAGACTTGGTGTTACTTCGTTACATTTTTCGTTTGTGTAACCATATCTGAGTTCATTTAAGGAAAGGAATTTCGTTTTAGGGATAATAACTTGATACCTGCTTGTAATTTTCATGGGGAAAGCAAATAAATGATAATAATTGTACGTGTTACTTTCTACAATGGGGATTTCCATTAAAAATGTGATCTCGTTGTTCTTTACAGCCTTTCACTATAGCTATTTTTTCAAATATGAGTATGTTTGATTCTACTACTTCGAAGGGTAATTTACTATTAGTTATAAATGATATAATTCTTAATAGTTCTTATAATAAGTCACTTAGTTCTATAATACTAGAGTGTAATGTGTTTAATTTTGCAAATGTTACAGCGTTTTCTAATGTGGCTAAAATTTGTTGGATTACAGTAAGGGTTGATATTATTTGAGTGAATATCGTATTGAATCTTATTAAGTCTCGCATTCTTAACATTGTGGTTTGCATGTTAGTTTCAAGGGTTTGTATTTTGATTTCTTACTAGCTTTCTTAACGTATCGTTGAATTTTATTGTAGTTGACTGGGTTAGAGATATTTTATTTCTAACAATGGTTTTTATGTCGTTTTGGTTTTCAATTAACTGTATGGCGTTGTCATATCGTTCTGCATCTTGGTTGTCTAAATTGCCTGTGATAGCTTTTATTATATTACCTAATCCGTTAATAAGTCCTCTTTTTCGTCTTGTAATTTGTTCTGTTGGTATTAATCTATTAAATTTATCTTCTATGTTTCTTTAAATGTTTTCTATTTTACTGTTGTAGTTTAGGATTTCTATCGCGTATTCTTTTCCGAATTTGGCTGTGTTCATTGATTGTTTCAATCTTTAATAGTTGTCTCTGATCATGTAAAATTCTTGTTTTAATTCAGTTAAATCAAATTTCTGTGCGAAAGTCCAATAGTCTATTGTATTTTGCATACTTCCCAATTTTACTGGTAGTATACCGAAGTTATGTATAATGTCATCAACTAATATGTCGTCCGTTTTACCTGGTTGGAGGGTGACGGTAAGGGCGATGGCTGTCCATCTGAAATTACATGGTGTCTTAGGTTTTTCAAATGAATATATTTTACTATTTTTCCGTTGTCTACTACGGCTATATTTTTGTAATCTTTTTTTATTTTAAACGGACCTAAATTTCTGAGGGCCGTTTTGTGTTTTTTACTTTGAAAGTTCTTTTCATAGACAATTTGTCCAATTCAAAATTTATTTATGTCGGTATTTTTGTTGCGGGATGTTGTAATACGTTCCTTGTCGTTATCTAATTTATCTTTTACCTTATCATAAGTTATTTTCAGTTTTTCCTTATGGTCTTTAGCATACTATTGGTATACTTCTTTGTTGTACTGTATGTCGTAAGGGTTACGAGAATCTAAATGTCCTAATGTTAATTCTAAGGGTGTAAAATTTGTTGATGAGTGGATCGTGTTATTGTAAGCAATTAGTGCGTATGACATCAAATTAGTGATGTGTTCTTTCTTGTAAGTTAATCTTAATAATCTGATCTGCTCTAATAGAGTTAGGTGTAATCTTTCAATTAATCTTGATTCGGGGTGGTTTTCGTTTATAAAATGAATTTTTATTTTATGAAGTTCTAGGGTATTTTGTATCGTTTTATTTTAAATTCGCTGCCATTATCTAAAGTTATGGTTTCAGGTTTACCGTAAAATGTAAAATATTGTAAGAATCCTTGGGTTACGTCGATGCTATTCTCGGAAGTGATGCGTATCGCTTGACCTACTTTGGTGAATGCGTCTACAATTGTTAAAAAGTTTTGTGCTTCTACTACTAGAGTGTCTGCATGTAATTTTTGAAATGGTTTGTCTGGTGTTTTGGTTAACATTAAGGGTATTTTTGGAGGTATTTTGTCGTATTTTGCTTTATCGCATAATTCGCATTGGTTAATAAAATCTGTGGTGAGTTCTTTCATATCTTTAAAATAGTATCTTCTCATGAGTTGCTTTAGTGTTTAACGATTCCACGATGGTTGGTTTTGCCTTCGTGTTGATTTCTAATTACGTCGATTATTTAGTCAAGGTCATCTAATGTTATTAATTTTCTTGTACATCTAATAATTTCAGGACCGGAGTTATTAAATAATTTAATATATAATTCTGAAAATCGTTTGTATAAATATTCGGTAGTGAAATAAAAGTAAAAGCGCTTTTCTCGGGGGTGTATTCTTTTAGAATTTTAATTATTTGTTCCTCATTATCGTCTTTAGTTATTTGAATTTGATGTATTTTTTTGTTGTCTATTTTTGTGTATTTTACGGGATTGGGGTTGGTTAAAACTTCGGTGCTTTTAGTGACGTAGTCCTAAAATCAAGGAATATAATAACGTTTATTTACAGGTATACGCACACACACGCATACGCTCACGCACATGCGCACGAAGACACGCGCAGGCGCACGAGTACGCGCGCACTTATCAACTTCCATGCCCACTCATACATTCACACGCATACGCATACGTACTGCGCGCACGCACACAACACAAGCACACACGAGCACAAACACACACAACACGCAAAACAATACGCAACACACTACATGCAACACACGGCACACGACACGCGATACACGACACACGACACCCGACACACGACACACAACACACAACACACGACTCACGGCTCACTACTCACGATACACCACTCACGAAACACGACACACTGCACATGACACACGACACTTGCTATGGAATTTTAAAGAAGATAAATTATTAAAACTTGTGTGGTGGTGCTTCTAGTGACGGTAGTTCTAAAATCAATGAATATAACAACGTTTATTTACAGGTATACGTACACACACGCATACGCTTACACATATGCTCACACACATGCAAACACGCGCGAGCGCACGTGCACGAGTACGCGCGCGTTTGTCAACACCCATTCCCACTCGTACATTCATACACATACTTGTATGCATACGTACTGCGCGCACGCACATAAAACACACACGAACACGCACACACATGCACACACACGGACACGCAAACGTACACGCACACAACACACGACACACAACACCAACACACAACACACTTGTTGTGTGCGTGAACACACACACACATGTATATATATATATATATATATATATATATATTGCCGTGGAACTTACAATAATTCGGGAACGAAGCTTTAGCATCGATCCTTCACCTAAATCATACGAGCCCCACGAATTGGGCGTCATAAAAGTGCCGTGGAAGTCGGGGCAGTCTCAGGATTCTCTAGTAAAATTCGTGCCCCACCAGGGTCAACATAAAATTTTCAAAAATTCACAAATTTAAAAAAAAAGTTCCTTACCCTTTTATTTCGCCTTTAAACTCCTCTGCTTCCCTGGCTAGCTCAGCTGTGCCTCTTCTCGAATCCCTAAATTTGCAGACATATCCCTTTCACACTCACACACTATTCAATAAAACTACCAAATAATACCACAAGCATACAACCTTTTATTTACACCTATTAACAGATAAATTATATTCACATGTGATAAAACAGTTTGATACAATAATTATAAAACTCAAATTATGGTATGTTTTTAAAGTCCTTGATTTTTCTAATGATTTTTAAACAAATTCAATGAGATATGAGTAGATGGGCCCCACATGTTACCCTAAATTGACTTCACACTGGAGTATGGTAAGCTCATTATAACCCAGTTCAGTTTGTATATGCCTTTTAAACCTTGCATAAATTAAAACAAAATTTTACAGACCTGTTTACCCTTTACAATTCAATTTTTATCCTGAATAAAATTTTGGATTTTCTAAATACACCCTTTTTCAATATTCAACATCAATAAATTATCCAGTACATGTATCTTTTACAATAAGTTTCTACAACCATAAATATGCCACCAAAAAAGTCAACCACACAGCACAAAATTTCGCAAATGTTTATAAAACAACAGAAATTTCAAATAAATTACCTGGAGAATTCTTCAGGCTTCCTTCCCGTCGGAGATGATTGCCAGAACACCCCTCTTAATGTCCCCATTTGCTGTGCTGCTCAGCGGATCCACAGGCTTCTACTATCTGAAATCTCAGCAAGCTATGCGCCTTGTCTCACAGTACTCGATTACTTGTGGTGCTTACCCCATATACCATGCTTCCATTTAATGATTTTTGTGTTGTAGTAGCCGGACTTTATTAATTTAATACGCACTACTCGTACTTCACGTCAATAATTAGAGGTCCGCTACTACTGTTTTATACTTGCAACCACTATATTTACGGTAACAATCACAAACATAAAATACTCACAGAAAGCTTTACTGTTATGGTGGTCTGAATCGGCATTCAGCACTTTATCGAAGTAAGGGAAAAGAGAAGAGAAGAGAACCTCAATAATCTAGGTTGGGTATTTATATCCTTTTTAAACCCCCCCTAGTGAACGCGCTTCTTTCAAAAAGCTTATTTTCAAAACGAATTCTAAAAATTTCGAATGTAACCGTGAAACGTTTTTTCTAACTGGGCTCAGTGTAACGTATTTTTTCAAAGTGCCTAGACGTTGCCGGCACCAGTGAAACGAATATTGTTTTTTGAGGCACCTGCCCTACGTTTATTGGAAGCCAGTGAAACTAATTTTTCTTATATATAGCTGGCCTCACGTTATGAGCAAGTGTAAGGAAGTCTTCCGACGTAACTAGGGGTCTATTCCTTGGGTAGAGCTATGAGAAATGGGGGGGGGGGGGGTAAGTCGAAATCTGTGGGGGGGTCATATTCAAACTAAAACAAATAGGCGCCACCAAGTCCGGATTGATTCACGTTAATGGCATGTCATATTTCTAAGGGCGGACGTGGAAACCCAAAGAAAAAAAGATCGCCTTCGCTAACAAAAACCTGTCTTAACAGAATAAGACGCTGCTCCTGTAAGAAAGTATATTAATTAGATCAACATAGAATTGGAACATTGTTTGTGTCCCGCAAACATATCTAAAAAAATATATAAAAAAATATTTTCTATATAAGGTTGGCATCAAAAATACAACTCTTAAAGATATTAATTTTCGGTGGTTAGGTTTGATCACACTTGATCAAAATAAAAAACTTTAAGCTTGGACTAATAATTTACTAAAAAGAATCTCTTTTTCTTTAAATAAAATTCAATGCAACAAAATTAAATAATTACTTGAATTACTTTGTAAGTTTAAAGTAAGGTTTATCAACCTTATTCATGATCAAATATATTACAACAAGGTGTAACTTGTTACACAAAGATATTCTAACCCATTCAGATCTGTTTAGGTCGATTACATTACAAAAGTTAATATACAAATTTTTCTCTTTAAGTGAAAGCACTAATTTTAGTTTAAAATGAAAATGATCACAAAAATATTCTTGTTTTCAAAGGTGGTAGAAATACAGTGCTAAGCATCTGCTTTCAAGGAAACATGTGTCAGCAGCATATTTCAGACAAACAAGTGACGTAGGTACACCTGTTAGTGTAACTAACAGTTTATATTCTTACAAAATCAAGTGAGTGAATTTTAAGTTTGATACTGGGAAATCCAGCTTAGCAATAGTTGAAGCAAATAACAAATTCGTACTTCTACACATCGGAACAAAATAGCGTGTTTCTAGAGTGAAACACAAAAGAATTTCTTAGAACTACTACGAACCAAACAAAACTGCATTCCTAGACTGGATTAGGTACTTGTTTCACCATGCGAAATTTACTGCATATTTTCTACCAAAGTAGCATCTTCACTCGGTGCAACAAACGATCTTTTTTAAATTAGATCAACTTTCCATCTTCCAAGTACACCGTACACATCGTAAAGTGAAGTGGTTTTCATAACGTTGATTCTAGTTTTCAAAATTCTAACTGCATCGTAGATTGTAGTGATGTTTTTTGTCGCCTAATCTCTCGTCGCCTAATCTTTCGTCGCCTAATCTTTCGTCGCCTAATCTTTCGTCGCCTAATCTTTCGTCGCCTAATCTTTCGTCGCGCGCTATTCAGAAAATGTGCTCACTCATTAAAATTGATACGCAGGTTACTGGCCATCGTCCTTTCATACATCTTGCTAGTTCTGCTACGTATGGCCGAGTGCTTATCACGCTCGCTCGGTCGGTCGGAGGATCCAAAGGGGGAGGTTGTCACACCTAAACGCGCCTGCGACTGGCTGTGGAATACACCGACATCCAACCCAAATAGACTAACGAATCAAGATGCTGTTTCAATGTATTATTTTACTTGTTAAACGTATTACGACATTGTCTAATAAAAGTGTTTTATTACTTTCGCACTTTTAATGAAGGGATTTATCAACCCAAAAATAAAATTGTTACAACCGTCTTTGAATTCGTAAAATTTGCTCCGTCCTACGTGCTGTATACCGCGAATTCGCTTTCAACCTTCGCGTGTGCGTACGTTTGAAAAACTGTCTGGTTTCAACCAATGACAAAATTTTCTGTCGTCACAAGCTCCGCCTAAGTTCTATTTATCTCTGTTCTAAGCCTGTTTGTTGTCTCGTTCAAAACCCCACTTGAGTTACAGAAAATCGATATTGTTGACATCCTATCTCAACTCCACGTGTATATTGTACGTGCATTTCAATCCCAACGCTTTTATATCTGTCTGTATCTGTTGTATATAACCGATTGTCTATTTCCCTCGCTCCTTAAGATGTTTGTTACCCTAGTTGTTTATACTAAACTGACGGTTGAAAATAATTTCTATGAAATCCTATCTTAACACACGCTCGACTTCTTTGAACGTAACCTTTAAAAAGCAGGTGTTTCTGTTAATTATCGACCGTTTTGAACATAACAATTCCTAGACTTTCTAATTCTTCGTATCTGATAAAACTGACGTTGGCTTTTACAACGAATACATTATTGATTTTCTTACACAGCACGTGCCCTTTTGCTTATATGTGTTGAATTAAAATAACTTATGGTTAATTATGCGTATCCTTGAACTTCTATTTGCTTTGAAGCTTTCTTCCTTCCTGTGATCCTAACATTTCAATTATTAATTATAAAAATACTCTAATATTCGTCCGTTCTCCCTAAATTAATTAAATTAATTTTTGCGTAAATAATTTGCTCTTTTCTATATACAGGGTTGTTGAAATTTTATGGTTTCACACTGATTTATCCCTTTGAATCCACAACAATATATATGTATATGAATATATACAGAATTTGTCGTAAAGTTGTATATTCAGTAATTAATTTGTGGTGTTGGTCCGTGAACGCAACATTATCCTGTCTTGAAAACCAATGGTTAGCTCTGTTGAATATTTTAGTATAAGTAGTGTATCCCGCAGCGGTTGTAGCCGTGCTGGAACGATGTAATAATCCCATACACGTTGGAGGAGGTGACTGAATGCCATACTGGTGTAGCATAGATGTTCTGTGATGCTTGAATAAAGTTGATTTGGTCTGCTTCGCAATAGGTACAAGCTAGAGTCTAACAACCTGCATTTGTATTCCGATCATTTGTAGGCGTATATGGTCGTACGTTGCACAGATCTTACCAACCTATTTAGATACCATGACCGGAATAAAGAGGTCAGGTGAGCAGGAGATCTCTATAAAAGTGAATTCTGTAGAAATTTTGTAGAGATCACCAGCCTACTTAGTGAGGAGAATATCCTCAGAACGGTTTCCTGAACAAGTTTTAATTTTTAATGCTTTTTATTTTTAGTTTGCTACCGATAATGACCACATAGTGGTCGAAATACGTATTTAGTCTTTAAAAATACTTTTTGCGGTAAAGGGGTATTGATTATCTTAAATTGTATCGCGACACAATGAGTATCTCAAATTTGACAGTTAACTGCCATAAATTAAATGTTTTTGTCAGAAATGTGATTATATCTCTGTGGTTTAACCAAAAACAATCATGTTCTCTAGGTACAATATTAAAATTATCAATGTTTTTAGGTCTTTTGTTGAATACCCACTACAGTTGGCAATTTTTCTCCAAAAGGTATGGATACCATTCTCGACACTATGTCATGGCCTTTTAGGAGGATTAAGTATAGGCCATATTATATATCTCTATTCTAATGATTGGAACTCAAATGAAGTACCATTAGAAGCATATTCAGACGTTAGCAACTATTTTGTATTATCATTTTATTTTTTATGCGTTGTATGCATAATATCTGTATGTGATCGGTAAGTACCTATTTTTATAATTTAGTTGTTTTAACAGGCTGTAATTAATTGAAATTAGTAGTAAATTTATGGCTTGTTGGTAACAGTGAATCCGGTGAGAAGTACCAAATATGTATGTTTCGGTGAAGTTGAATAACCTTAGGTGGGCGCAACTAAAGATAATAAAATAACGTTGTCGCCCTCAAGTTGAATAATTTTTAATGTAGCATACTGGCGGTCAATCTTGAATTAGCAAGATTTTTAGACACACACATAGATAGCGCGGGCGCAGTGTGTTGTAAGTATTTACAAGGCGTTGCTTGAAGGTTAAAATCAACATAACAATAATTCAATATACTATACAAAAACAAATCGAGTGTTGTCTTCAAGTTATAGATTTACTAATTATAACCTATATCCTATTAAAACAACATTAACAATTAATTCAATTTTTGTTGTAGACACGATATATCTCATACTGACTTTTCGCATTTACTAGATCTAATTAAATGTAGAAAGAGTGCAATAGTGATACCTATTTATATTCTCTGTTTAATTGTACACTTAATAGCGGCAAGAATTGATGATAAAATAACCCTCTACAAAACCAGCAATTTTACATTAAATGTAAGTATATGTTTGATCATTTTTTATTGATTTTGTGGTGGTGCCAAATGTAGAGATAGCAAACAATAAGTTTATTTATAATAAAAATAAACATTTAGCAATTAAGTAACAAACTAAACAAAAAAAATGAATGGAAGGTTTATAACCCTTCCTTGTTTAACAAAGATTTAACGGATGTAAACATTATTTTCTTTGTGCTGATGGGAAGAGGTTGGGACAAAAGGTGAGGGGAATGGGGTCGTTAAAACACCGAAACGAAGTTGACGGTCCGTCACGTTAATGTGGTGTAGTGTTTGATATTGGATTATTATGCGAACTTCTTGATAGGCGAAATTATCCTTGTGTGTCATCACGTCATTCACGAAGCGACAACGGTCTATGGTGACTAGCTGCAATTGCTGTAGCGGGGCGAGTTACATATCCCCATATCAATATGTATAAAAATTTAAATGCATTTATTATGTCTTAGTAATAGTATGTTACAATGTATTTAATTCAAAGTTATAATATTAATGGTTAATCACAGTTCACATCAGACATGAGAACAGAAGCAACTACTTTGTATTCCAGATGCAACCTGATACTGCAGGTGCAAATACAATGAACTGCAATAAAGCAGTCTTAATTAAAATATTACTTAGAATAAGACATTGTATGTTATCAAGAAATAGCAGACGGTGAGATCTGCACTTTCCCACAAGATGATGTGAGAGCAGGGATTACATAAATACTCTGAAGAGCCCCTGATGGCCAGTCAATCTCGAACTTCATAATTTTAACATTGTTGGTAGTTCAAGCTACTCATTGTTAATTATTCAAATATTAACTTTGATTAATTTGTTAAATTAAAAGTCACGTTAATGAACATAACGTACAAGTTGTTAAACCATTTTTGTAATGACTGTATTAAAATTAATTTGATAAAGTGTTTTTAGGAAATAAATGTTTTTAGAAAAAAGCTCCCAAAGGTCCAAAACTTATCTGGCGGAGTAATGTATTAGGAACTTGATGCTGTTCAATGACCAATTCGGAATCTAAATTCCCCTAAAACCCTGAAACTCCTGAGCATCCATTTCATCATTGCCCTCACATCTGAAACAACTTTAAGTAATCTATACAACTCGACCTATATTCCCCACTACTCGATTTAAAATTCCTAGTCACTCACTTTTCTCTATCTCTATACGATTTCCTTCAAGAGATACTAAACACCAAACCTCCTATACCCTCACCCTAACCCTTAACCTGCGATTATAGAAGAACGCACCCATGCACACACGCACGCTTGCGCGCGCGCACCCACGCACGCACTCACGAACGCACACACGCGCGCGCGCACCCACCCACGCACACAGGCACACCCACACACACACGCACACACAAACACGCACACACACACAAGTATTCGTATTGAGCGGACGCGTTTACTTACTCGTGAAATTTATTGAATTTATATAGTTTTAGTAGTGCTTAAGTGGTAGAACTTTTTTCCACAGTGGTGCGTTTAGTGTATTACAGAACTGCTAAAATGCAATGATTAATAAATCAATGTGTAAGTGAATATTTAAACATTATTTCTAGCTTTATTATGTAAATGGACGATAATTTTGTATATAAATTTTACCTTTGCATTAATAAACGAGTTCATCATTGTTATCAAAGTGATTACCAACCAGCTGGGTAATCATCAAGTTTAAAGTACGTGCAAGACCAACAGTGACGGCTTGGCATACAACGTTTGATAATATCCCTACAATACCTTATAGCAACAAAATTTAACAATGCAGGACTCCCCTGCTTCAACTAGTGTTATTTCTAACTACAGGGATAACACTATAAATGAAATCTCAACTGTAAGTAACGAAGCTTCAATGCTAAAAGCCAACCTAAAGGAAATCGTGAATGCGCACCAACCGCTTTCTTTATCAAATGTTGTGAAGGCAGCGGCATTTCCTAAAAAAGATCAGGCAATAATTTTTCCTTCAATTGACGGTTTACAAGTAAAGGAATATGTAATAGGAACTGGTAAAAAAGTTGAACCAAAAAACATACTTTTCGCATCCCGAATGTCTAATAGTAGGATATGCATCTACCTAAGAAGTAAAGAGCTAGTAAATAATTTAATAGAATGCTACGGAAGAATCGAAATAAATGATGTGTATGTTTCAGCCCGAAAGCTTATCCTGTCTGCTAAAAGAATACTACTATCCAACGTTTCACCTTGTATTCCTCACCACATAGTAGAAGACGCTTTGAAATCCTGTAATTTGAAAATTGTTTCCCTAATCTCCTTTGTCGGAGCTGAAATAGGCCTGGAAGAATATAAACACGTATGTTTCCGACGACAAGTTTTTATCGCTAGTGATGAAAACGAAATACTTCTGTCATCAATTGTTTTGTCCTATAAAGATGAAGAATATTGGATTTTTCTATCGGACGAAAAACCACGGTGTTTTAAATGCAACGGGTATGGCCATATTGCATCTAAATGCCCGAATGGGACAGAAACAACACATAAACATACACAAGACTTAAATGCACAACCAATTACAAACAAAAGACTACACACACCAACCATATCAGACGGCACCACTGAACCAGAAATCGATTCAATGACAACAATTAAAGAAACTTTAGAGCCTTTGTCTAACTCAATGGAATATGAAAGTCCAGCACCAAAGAGATCATCTGCAAAGAAAAAAATAGTAAACGTAGAAAAACGGAAAAAGATCTATTACATTTGTAAGACTGTTATGACGGGATTGAACATCTTTGGGTTGAAAATTCCGAACAAATTATATCATTTTGACAATTTTTGAGGGAAGCTAAAGGAAGCGATAAACCTATAGGTGTAGCGCAAAAGTACTGTAATGATATTCCCGGACTCCTACAATTAGTAAAAACAGTTCTTCCACTAATATCACAAAGGGCCTTAAAAGAGCAACTAAAAAGATTATTAGTTAAGTTAAACCATGCAGCAAAAGAATATTCAACAGATGATTTTGAAAATTCTTTGCCTGGCCTTAAAAAATTTGCGCCAGAACCCTTGAAAAGAATGATTTCGACCTTAAGCACCGACAGCGCTCAAAGTTGTTAAAATAAAACAAGTACCATTATGCCGCACCTAAAACCACTCAAAATAACCCCCCTTAATGAAAAAAGTATCAAAGGAGAGTTCAAATGGCTTCATCTACAAACATTTCTGGAAAATAATGCCACAGATATCTTATTCTTATAGGAAACTAATTTACAAGAGGTACCTATCGCTATTATATCCACATGCAAACAGTATACCTTCCTCATTAACCCATCTGTTACATTATATTCTGGAACATTAATAGCAATAAAACACAGCGCAAATTAAAAAATTTTATGACATGAAGTAATATACAATTCTTATTTACAACTAGCAACTATTCAAATAAGCCATGCAAAATTTCTTGTTTTAACTATCTACATACCTCAAGATCTACAGGTAGCTCTAGATGTAGTAGTTGCGCTTACACATACCCTGGAAAACAATCAGTACAACCACGATGAAATAATTATTGGAGGGGACTTTAAGTGTACCTTAAACCATCAATTGGATAGACTGTGTTCAGTAGAACGAAATCTACAACTCGCAGAGGCGCTGAATTTTGCAATAAGTATTCCTAACACGAAAGATTGCTGGCGGCACTTTAACAGCCAAAAAGGTGGATATACTTACATTTCGCAAAACAAGCCACAATTGGCATCAAGAATTGACCGGATATATTGCATACAAAATCTACGATAAAAATTGGTATCTATTAAAGTGGAGGGGTCTTTTTCGGATCACTTGGCAGTATCTATCCTAATAAAATTCACTGGAACAATGAAATTATTAGCACCTTATTGGAAATTGGACAATTTGCTTTTGAAGCAGAAATATTATCACGAAATGATCCACACTTTTTTAACCTCAGAAATTGAAAACATTCTTAGAGATTGCAATCTTATTTCATGGTGGGAAAATTTAAAAATAAATATAAGAGCAATTACCATACTCTACACTAGACAAAAACGACAACTCAGCCTATTTCATTTGAAAATCTACAATATTCTTTAGAAGAGCTATTAAAAATCTCAATTACAACAAATCAAGATATAGAACGATACTCACAACTCACTCGAGATATATCAAATATTTATAAACGTACCACTGAAAAACAGCTGCTAAAGTTAGGATATGAAAAGCTAATTAAGAGCGACAGACCAAACATTACTAAAATAAACACATCAGGTATTCGAAATCTCTCAAAATTAAAAGACGAAAATGGCGTTATTGTATCAGATTCAACACAATTATGTTCCATTGCTTTGATATACTTTGAGTTGATATATGTTAGGGCTTTTGGGCCAAATATAAATCATAATGCAGCAATATACAAGAACTTAAAGAAACTTTCCAATCTTGAAAATAAAAATTTGAACCAACCGATCAAGCCACAAGAATATACGACTGCATTAAACCTTTTAAACAAAAATAAATCACCTGGAATAGATGGCCTAATTTTAGAATTTTACAGATGTTTTTGGCCACTGTTGGAAAATATATATTTTAAGGTATTTACAGATGCAATAGATCAAAACCAACTACCATAGTCAACTAGGAAATGTATAATATGCCTCTTGCCAAAACAAGGAGATCTTTTATGTGTACAAAATTGGCGACCTATATCTCTCCTAGCAACAGATTATAAAATATTTCCTAAAACACTACCAATTAAATTGTCCGCAGTAGTTTCTTCAGTAGTTGAATCTGATCAAAGTTTTCTGTCCCGAACAGAACCATTTATGACAGCTTACACTTATACAGAGATGTTATTTGTCCAGCTAATATAAATAATTCACCACTTGCCATTTTAAACCTAGATCAGAAAATGGCATTTGACAAAATTCATCACAAATACATATTCCATCTTTTGAACATAATGAATTTTGGAGAACAATTTATTCCGAATATTAAACTACTCTACTTCGACTCAAAAAGTTATTTATAAATCGGTTCTTTATTGTCATGGTCAATGCAACTATCTAGTGGGTTACGACAAGGTTTTCCTCTTTCCGGAGCTTTGTTTTCAATAATAATAGAGCCATTTCTCTCTAAATGCAGAACGTCATTAATTGAATTTCCATTAACACAAAAAAAATACAATAAAACTTAAAGTCACTGCTATGCCGATGACGTATGTTTTCATAGCCGGAAACCAAGAATCTGGGTCAGTATTAAACAAAATAAAATCCAAAGGCTTTTGGACAGGTGGGTGGAAACATTGCCAAGATAATTCATTAGATTTTTACTGGTCATCAAGTCACATAACAATACTTGGGATAAGGTTCTTCAACGATATGGACAATGATGCAAATTACGCTTTTGAACAACTATCATAAAAACTTGCTCAGTCGTGTCAAAAATGGTCTCAATGAATACCATCCGCTTCACTAAAAGGTAAGAAAGTAATTGTTAACCAATATGTAGCGTCAAAACTTGGCATTGGTTACAAATACAACCGCTTACAGATCACCACCTTAGAGCATTATAAAAACACTTGGTTAATTTTATGTGGAAGAGAAAGCACTGGACCACACAGAAGCATTTATGTTTACCAGTTAGGCAGGGAGGGTTAGGGCTGGTACATGTACTGTCAAAAGTAAAAAGCTTTAGGATCAGTCTGGTCCAGAGGTTTATTACTTTAGAAAAATGCCAAAATTGGAAATTGGTTATGCAGAATCTATTAGAGTTATTCGCCATTTTAAAAGTATCGTTGCAGCTATTTTATTGCTAATTTATAGCTAATTTATTGACAGCAGGATCCCTTCATTTACTAAAACAATGCTGATGGCCATGTATAAATCAGACATAAACATTGAAAAGTTTCCTCAGATTTTCCAGGATCTAAAAGAAATACCAACAGCTAATTTCACACTAATAAAAGCCACCGTTCTTCCAATTTTTAATGAGCTTTGACCATAGAATAATATTTGCACAGTTGGAAATCTAATAACGAATAATCAGTTGTTACGGTATTCCGCGCAAACATGCAAGAAAACAGTAAAAGTAAAGAAATCGTTTACACCGAATACCGCAACAGAACGGGAATAGAATTTGGGCTAGCTTAAAAATGTCGTAGAAGGGCGTGGGTGAAATAGAAAGAACACATTGGAAACCTCTGTAAAACTATATTGTTAACATCGAATCTTGAAAGACTATTTACAAAACAATAAAACAAATAAGTTGCGTAATCGTTTGTTATGTGCTAGTAAACAAAGCGTCATAACATAAGCATATAAAAATGGGTAAGCAAAATATATAACATCTTATAGTCTAAATACTTACAATGGTTCACGTTAACTACATATAAAAGAAAATTAAGCATAAACTGTACAGTAAATCTAGAAAAAAAATATACCTAAATTATATATACATGCTGCTTTGTGAAGTGCACCTCCTCAAAAAATAGTATAACATTAAAATTAGACACCCTAACTTAAATTAATCAAATACTTTTAAATTAAAGGACAAAAGAAACAGTAAAACGGACTCTACCACAAACTTTGAATAATTAATTTTAATTTAAAGAATGATTATTACATCGTCGCTTATGCACTGCAAATTTGTGTTTGGTAACATGGTCTTGGTAATTTATTGAATATTCACGAGTAGCAGCAAATAAAATGTGTATACTCCATAGCAGCATGAATTGCGTATATAGAAAAACTGTACCTTGAACTAGTTGGCTTCGTATCATGTTGTGAATGGAAAAATGCGACTGCATTTCTTTATTGGCTGCATGCTGGAACCACCAATTTCACTTATACTAAGAAAGCACTTTTAGTAGCGCGACTTTATATGAATCTTTGGTACGAGGATGTTGTATTCAATCTTGTCTTTCGAAGCACGGTCTCTATTTTATAAGGCCAGAATCATGTATGGAGGTAGGGTATTTGGCTTTCAAAGATATCGCCGAAGAACTAAGTGTGCAGAATTCCCATACAACAGCTGCCGAAATACAAACTGTAACAGCTTGCCAACAAGCAGATAACGCAATTATCAAAAGATTTTTTAGACAAAAGAAAACAATCTTGCTACTTTGTAACATCTTAACAGCTGCAGAATGCCAGATAACTAGTCCATTGTAAGCAGATGTAGGCAGGTGGTAAGTGGTGTTATCTTTTAGAAGAAAGCCGTACATTTGCATGCAGCTTTAAATTAAAATGTAATCACTGCAGGTGCTAGGAAATATTGCTACCTTGTAACGCAATGTTTCCTAAGAGGCTATTTAATTTTATAAGGCAAACTTTTATACAGAGTGATTACTTGAAAATTTTTATAAAATAACATAATTCAAATGGCGGTAAATCGACCTTGTTGAGAAATTTTAGGGCGTCTTAAAAATGAATGCAGAAAAAGTTATTTGCAGGGTTTTGAACATAACACAATGGATATTCGGATATTCAACATGGAACTAAAGTAATTGCTTGTAAATCATCCGCCTTTTATACAAAAAGAGCTACTAATAAGCTACAAAAGAATTAAAGATTTCTTTCAATCCGAATATAAAAACGCCGAACAAAATCAAAACCCAAATTTCAAACGTACCCTTGTTTTCAAAGTATACAATAAGGTTCTAGAAGTAAAAAAAGCGACAAGGAAAATGTTGCAAGAAAACCTTACCTCCGCTTTCTTTTCTACACAAACATTTGAAATAATGGAAAGCCATTGGATGAAAGATAGAGTATTATGGAACTCGTATCAAAGCAAACTCACACCTGGGTATATGGCCGATATCGCATGGAGACTAGCGAAGGGGTATCTTGCAGACTCAAATTTCCTACTACATGCAGGCATAGCCAATTCAAATCATTGTCCATTTTGTTAAAACATAAGAGGATCTGCTTGGCATATAATAATTGAATGCCCTGAAACACGACCTCTATGGGCTTATGTTCTCGGACTATTAAAAAAGTTAACTACAGGTCAAAATTTCCAGCAAATTCAAATATACACATGCTATCCTGGAAATTTTGATCTTAGCAATTTGATCAATTACTTGCTAACCATTGGAAAGTCGATGATCTACCACGCCTTCAAAAAATATATGAAAGCCGAATCTCGTGATCCAGACTATAAAACATAGTACACACGCAACCTATGACTAAATATCTTAATGGCATTTACATGGTATTTGGGAAAAAATAGCCAAGAGGGCTTCAATAACAATGGTGTATACGAAAGGTGTTGTGCTGGACAGTTGATGAGAAAATAACGTTTAGTGAAGTGCTAGATATCTAAAGTTATTCATTTCAATGGGTAAAAATTGTTAAATAATTTGCTTGTTAAATATTAACAACGTTTAATATATTTATATTTAAAAAAAACACACAAACATATAATATATGATTTCTTGTATCTAGAATATGTTAATGTATTGTACATATAAACTGTTTTAATAAATATAATAATAATAAACGCACATGCACGCATGCACGCACACGCACGCACACACACGCGCGCACACACACACACACGCACACACACACACACACACACGCACGGATCAACAGTTTAACATCACTGGAAGATACAAGCAGGTTGAACAAACACCTTCAGAATTAAAATTTATTTTGTTTGTTTTTCTTTCATTTAATATCTTAGACTGTAAAAGGTTTTCTTGCTTCGTCTGGTCTGTTTTTTGTATTTTGGCCTCTCTTCTATTAAATTTAAAATACTGTTTTTACCCATCGCTTCTTATTTTCCCTTTGTGTATACCTCAGAACCTCTGGTCGCCATATCCAAGCTGGATGTAATGTTATTCCATTCTGTTTCTACTTCCTTAGTATCAGAAACTTTCCCGATGTGTTTCAGTAATTAATTTGAATTTTCTCTAAACCTTTGTGAATATCTTTATCTTTTAGTTTCTCTATTGAAAGTGCCTTTTTCCGTCACTTTTTTCAAATATTAAATTTAAGTACGGCTTTCATAATTACTATGTTGTGGTTAGTGCATATATCTGCTTATGGGTAGCTTTAACAGTCGTTTACTTGGCGTCCTCGACTGCATCGTCTTCTAGCATTATCTTGAATTATGTTTAAATTGTTTTGGATTAGCTTTCGCGCTTTTGTTAAACTGAAAGCGTTTTCTTAAACACGCAAGAACATTCTTTGTTTTCGCGCTTTTATAAAAACCGACACCCAAGCTTTACACTTTTCAGTGCATTAAAAAGGAATGACACCTTGTTTAGCTCTGTAAACGTGCGAAAGCCTTTATTGGTTTTTGTGCTTTTGTCTGACAATCTGTAGGTAATCAACTCGGATCAAGGTAGTAAAACTGGAAAGTGCTTCTTGTTAACGCGTGGGTGCAGTATCCTTACCGGCGCCCTCGCTTTTAAAAGAACCCGTCTTTACCTCCGCCACAATCCATCTCGTGGATGTTGGGTTGAATTACTTCGCTCAAGACACCTTGAGCGCTGAACGTGCTAGTGAATCTGGTAGTTGGGAGTAGTTCAACCGATCGTGCATGTTTGGAGGGGACACTTTGTTACATTGTGCGGTCATAGTGCTTGCACTACTACCTGTGCTCTATAAAGAAGCGATGGGGCTTGAAGATATTGCAATGGCACCTGAGCTGAAGCAAAGGACTTCCGAAAGCGCGCCATTGACGACGCTTCGGAGAAGGCTTGTGAAGACGGATTCGATGTGCCTAAGAAGAAGACGTCCACCGTCGTCGACCTGCCTACAACGAATCAGTTCGAACCGATTTCCACGCAGCCAAAAAAAGCAGTGGAGACCGATGCCACCAGCGAAAACCCTGCGTCGGCCCGAAGCCGCCGCGTCCCTCCTGTCAAACAAGTAGGTGGCAAATGCGGCGGAACTTGGTCATCGCATATTACGATTCACCAGGGCGCGTAATACTCAAGACAGGATCAGCATCACACCGACGACCTCGACTGACTACCTTACATTTTTTCCGATGCTCCACCTGAAGGTACTACATTGACCAGGAAGCGAGTTTCTTTCTTTACCTGGAAATTTTGAATTTTGCCGAACCCTTGATGTTCAAAGCAAGATATGGATCATTACCGTGCGTGACAACACTCACACACGGGACCTTCATTTTACCACTCATCCGAACGTTCTTTATCGCCTTTGCGATTGGAATAAACATGGCATTACGCGCAGTTTATTCCTTTCGGACGTCTAACGGAATCCCAGCAAAGGTCATGGCTGGAGCATCGTACTGGGATATCTATGTCGTTACCATAGATATTTTCATAGACTCCCAAGGCTTGTATAAGCTTGTTTCCGTGATCTTTTAGAAATTCGTAAAACCTCTCTGCGTTCGGCCGGAGCCATGCTTTGACGGTCTGCAAATTTGCCTCTCTGTAAAGCTGAGGTTTCAATCGAACCAGGGAGCTTTGAACAGCACACACACACACGTGCACCACGTGTACGCGCACGCGCAAGCGCACGCGCGCAAGCACGCACACGCGCACACACGCACATACGCACGCGCGCGCGCACGCACACACACACACACGCGCGCGCACACACACACACACACACACACACACACACACACACACACACACACACACACACACACACACACACACACACACACACACACATACACACGGATCAACAGTTTAACATTACTGGAAGATACAAGGAAGTTCAACAAACACCTTCAGAATTAAAATTTATTTTGTTTTGTTTTTCATTCATGTAATATCTTAGACTGTAAAAGGTTAAGATGAGCTAATGGCATGAGTATAACCAAAAATAAATTAAATTTAGACACATGCATGCGCATGCACGTGCACATCACACACACACACCTAAGATGTAAGACACGGGGCAAGTTTTTGCTTTATAGTTTGGGAGGCTTTGACACCCCATGAGCAAAATTAAATCTGTATAAATTTGAATGCTACATTATTTTACATAGAGTTTGCATTTTATTACTGAACTATTTAGGTCCTAATAAAAATGGTGTAGATGGTTAATGTTCTATTTTAATAACAATATTAATATAATTAAAGGTATATAATCAAAATGTGTGTATATTTTTTAGTAAGTGGATTTTAGTACTTACACAGTATATTTTTCATAGTTTGGAAACAGACACATACTGAAATTGTTTGACTTCCTCTGCGTATTTTAAATATGCCGTTGTATGTGTAAACAACAAACTGTAGTTTGAACTAATTGACCATTAAGCACGCAGCATGCAAATAAATAGCATGCACGTTTAAAACACCCATCAAACGATAATGAACTCTTCCCACATCCCTCAAAATACATAGTAGAACCGTTCAAATGTACAATACAAGCAAACCCAGGATATAAAATGAGCTCTAAATTCTAATTGTTCTTTTTTATGGTAGTCACAAAGCTTTTTGTAGAGAACTTACGGATAGTGTAAGACGGAAATCACCAAGCTCCTGGTGCACTAACGGTTTTACTTTAGATTATCTTGTTGTGACCACCAAATCTAACAAGATATATTGAAGTAAACTCTTACCACAACACGACGGTCGCAAGATCCCCTCATAATACAGCTTGGACTAACTTTACCTCTGAAGGTATCAGGACCATCTCTTAAAGCATGTGACGCACGCCAGGATTGGGTACACCCGCCATAAACTTTTCTAATTTCTACCAAGGACGTTGTCTGTATGCCAGCTTCTTGGCCTACCAGCCGCAGGGACCGAAGCATGGAAATTCTAACCCAGTCCCCGCCGCTATGGATATCATCCTCTACACAACACTAGATCCAGGCTTATTTTGATGCCATAACATTCAAATTTACAACTCAAGTGCTTTCAGCGATTAAAAACATTTGCAATAATTACACACACAAATACTTGTAAATATTTTCTTTGTGCGTCATGCTTTTTAATGTATAATTAGTTCATATTTTAGCCTGTAAAAAAATGTTATCTCTGTTGCTATGAAACATTAATATGGTGACTCCAGACGATCAGAACGCCACACCTTTTTTCAATTCTAGCAACATATTGTAAAATACTAATCGTGTTAGTAAATTAGGAGTGCGTTTGTGATTTTTAGATATTACACAACGACTAAAGCACCGATCAGCTTGCACCTCGTTGTACTTGCATCATCCCAGTAATTATTCATAACTTAGCTATATAACATTTAATAAGGTACAAATCATTATGTGTCCAACTTTATATGTACTAAAAATGCTTGTAGGCAATTGGTACTTTTCAAATCTGAAAGTATATCGATGGTACAAATCGAACACAATCTTATATTGGCATCAATCTAAAATGAATTCTTACCTATTACATTTCTCTTCATTTCATTAATTTTTTTATAATTATAGATAACCGCCAATGAGCTTCAATACTGGAACACCTTGTCATACTGGAGATCATCCTTGGCTTCCATAGGCTGGGTTATAGTAGCTCTTGTTCCTGATGAAGATTTGTTTAATTTACATTTAAAAAGCATGGAAGTATATACAAATCCAGAAAACCAATATACATGAAGATGTTTCTTCCCAAATAAATTTGATGTCACACAATAGCAAAGACTTTTATTATAAATATTATTGACAATATAACACGTATGCTACATATGATAGATTTTTTTAATGTAAAATATAATGGAATTCATAAAATATACTCCACTAGGTGTGATGCAAATTCCTAGCCCGGCTATGCTTAAAATGAAGAGGTGTCATTAGCTATACCGGGCTATCTCGTTTATACATTCCAGGAAATACACACTGAAACTAAATCGGTTAAATAAGAGTGCTAGTAATTTAGTCAAACACCAATAGTGCATTGCTGACATATCTTTATTGTGGCTACATGATTTTATTTTAATGACCTTGACAAAGACAAAGCATTCTGAATTATTAATGGGCTGTATTTGAATTAATATAACTTTTTTAGTAAAGTATATATTGAATATTTTACATACAGGTTGGCTTGAGATACCAAACGTACGAAAAACACAACACGTCTGTCTAACAAATAGATATTTACAATAGCTGGCAAGGCCTAGATCAGCAAATATCAAAATATTGTATTTAATTTTGTTACATGCCAACTGGCATGCATCACATTAGATTTAAATTGTAAATAAATTCCAGCGTATATTTTTAAATGAATACGTCAATTTCCGTCATCCCTGACAGCCGCGTCTGTGCAAAAGGATGCGGAGTGCGTGCGTGGTGTTAACATCTACCTGTGTGGTGTGTGTCTTTTCTCTTAGGTATACGTACGTAGGTTCCTTTTTATCTTGCCTTGTGTCGTCCCTTTACCTGGTATTCCTTCATCCCCTAAGAGTGCAGTAAAAGGAAACACGGAGGGAAATCTGGAAATCAACATGGCGTAACTGGACTCAACCTCACAAAGCCCTGAGGGATCCTGAGATTAAGCTACGAGATACCCACCATGTAAGTAAATTGATTTTATTTAAATTGTGCTTGCAAGTTGACTTAAAAAGTGGTAGCATCACCCAAAAGCGTGGTCGGTATATAAAATACAATATGGCGGGAATTACCGCGCGTAAAGCGCTAACAATTTCCAATATGCTCCAGAACAAAATTCAAATTTTTAAAAAAATTAGGAATTTTTAAAGATGCATAACGTTCTTAAACTCTATAATGTAAATACAAAAATAAAAAAGTACACGAACACTAACTTTTATGCAAATAAACATAGAGCATAGTAGATTTGTACACAACACGCAATTTGAGTGCACTTGAACACTTAAACTCACACACTAGAAGGTTCCAGCGACAGTGGATACATTTTTGGATAGGAACGTTGTACTGTGCCTGTTAAGATTCATACGAACGCAACACAACTAATGTTATCAGTACCTGGATACACTTGTAGAACGCTACCGAGCATCCATTTCACTGGAGGTAGCTTCTCTTCTTTAATCAGAACCAGAGTTCCTAGCTTCAACTCAGAATGATGAAGCTGCAACTTTTAAGATACTTGTAACTCTGAAATATATTCGGAACTTTATCATTTCCACACACGTTGATAAAACTGTTACATGTTAAAAAACTGATACTCTAGTATCTGCTATCCCAATCACATCAGGATCGGGAGCAGCGCTCAATGGCCTTCCAACCAAGAAATGGGTAAGAGTGAAAGGTTGCAAATCATTAGAAACGATGAAATAGGACATATAGGTCTGTAATTCAGGGTTGCTTCCACCTGCGAAAACAATGTGTAAAGCTCCTTGTAGCTCAAAACGCAGCTACCAACTATGCGCTTTAAGTGAGATTAGCAGGATTTGATCCCCGTCTTCCACAATCCTTCAAAGCGAGCACTGTATGCTGGTACAAAGTGCCAAGTACCTCCTTCGCACGCAACTGTCTTGGGAATTATGTTGTGTTGACTTTGAAAATGTAGTTCAGAGTTATCACCAAGGAAATTTGATCCATTATCGGAATAAACATGGAGGGGTTTGCCACGCCGTGCCATAAATCTGTGAAATGATAACAAAAGGTTTGGTTGACAAGTCTGTTACCAATTCAACACGAACGGCTTTTGTAGCAAAGAACACATTGCTACGTACATTGATGTATTTGGCAGAACAATGCAAGAATGCCTGGGCTCAGTTGGTAAGTGAGCGAGTTTTATAACTACCAAAAAAAAGAAACCTAAAGGGAAGACCTGCAATAAAAATATACTCACACTCATTCATAAATCACAACAAAACATTCACAAAAAAACTTATAATTAAACAAAATATTTACAGGAGCACAGTAGTACTCAGAAATAAAAACCAATAACTACAATGTAACCCAACAAGAAAACCCATTTAAAGCATTTTTGTTTCCAAGGGTGAGATGTCGTTCTTAGCCACTACCCTAATTTAAGTACTAAGAAAAGAAAAAACCAAAAATTACGCCTCCAAAAACAACAGCTCTAAAACATTATCGTATTCCTAGAAGCAACTATATACAATAAATCATGTATTAATTACGTAGCTGAAATTATTTAATTTAACCCCTAAAATATATTAATAAATAAAGTTTTTCATGAGGACTATCTATCAATTTTTGTAATACATTATGTTACACGTTTCATTGTATTCATTATCGTGCTTCTAAATATTACATAAAAATCTAGATTGAGTATTATATGGTTAAAATAATTTAGAAAAAAATCTTGAATAATCATTGCATAAAACTTCTTACCACACATCAAAGAACGAATCAGTGCTCTTAAAATAGTTTAGAAAAAATATCTTGAATAATCATTGCGTAAAACTTCTTTTTACCATACGCCAAAGAACAAATCAACACTCGCCCCAAAGTCGAGGATGATGGGCTGTCAAGTAGGGCTAGGTGACTGAACGCTCCTACCTGCCGGAAGACGCTATAAAACAAAACATACAGGCAAAAATTAGAACTAGAACCAAAGAAAAGTACATATTTTCTAAATTACAAATACTTACCACACAGCGTGTGCAAAATTTGAGAGAACGGAAACACCAAAAAAGAAAATTACTACCACTGTTGTCATCGCTAGGACAGAATTTTTGTAACAAACAAAACATTTTTAGTAATAAGAATGCCAAACCATCCGAGTGTTATCCAACAGGCGATTAGACGAAACACGGGTTTATCCAATTGTTGTTAATAATAAGAAATCAAAGCAATCGAAACACGGGTTATCTAAATAATATGTGACCTTATTTCAACAAGTCTTTAAACTGACGTACCATAGTAATTAATTATACGCTATCGTATGGTATAATTTGCATGAATGATGAGTTACCAGCAAAAGATATATTTTTAATTTAGGCCGAAAATAAATGTAACAACATATAGAAAAATATAAGCCTTTGAGGTCTTGGAACCTTGATCTTTTCTATCTTTGATTAATAAGGGTTCACCAAAGTCGACCAGTTATGTAAAATGGATAAGAAGGACCTACATGCTTTAATTTACTTTTGAAAACCGTAAGTACATGCAAATCCATTAAGCTAAAATTAAAGAAAATGTTTTGTTCTAAATTCAATTTTACATAACACAAAAACAAAAACATTTATTATAAATATTATAAACTTTTATAAAATAACAATATAATAGCTATGCTATATATGATACACATTCCTTAATTTAAAATATAATCGGATTGATAAGATAAGCCCCACTAGATGAATGATGCAGATTCCTAACCCAACCATGCTTAGAATGAAAAGGTGACCTTGCATATGCTCGACCATTTTATCCATGCATCCCTGAAAATAAATGAAGATATGAAATCAGTTAAACAAGATTGCTAGTCGATTTGTTATGATTTTGCTCTTTAGTTTTATATTAACCGACTATTAGAGAAAATTGTTTGGTTCGAACTTTTTTGGTGGGTTGGTTTCCCATGACCTGTAGCAAAAAAACTTGGTTTCATTGTCTAGTCGTGATGTTTTGCTTCCAAAATCAGTTTCAGAGAGTTCGTTTTCATTCCTGATACCAAATTCACTACCAGATGCTCTTAGACTAGTCTTGGAAAACAAATTAACAATGTCTTCTTACAGAACCAACTACATCAATAACCAAGAATGCTAGTAATTTAATTAAGCAACAATAGCAGAGCTGCAAATACTGCAGATATATATTTTCGTAGATACATTAGTTTATATTGGAAACTCTAAAACGTTTAAGCGATTAAATTTTTATTAACGTTATACAAGATGCGTAAAGGTGCCAATTGTTTTTTTTAGTAATTGCAAGTAACTATTGATAACATTAATAAATATTAACATGTGCTCCAAGGATTTTCCTAAATTATTTTTCAAGAAAAGTTCCAAGTTTGAAATTATATTAAAACAACGAAATGATTGTACTGTTTCCAAATACTTATTAAAGTTGTGATGTTTGCACATCAGTCGACGAAACAATTTTGATAACAAAATCATAAGGGAAAGAGCACTGTCTCTATAATAATGGTCTTCTAACTCATAAAGAGCTGTATGAACAAAATGAAAAAGAGATAAGTGTTCATTAAGGGTTAAAAGAAAAAAATTATTAGAAAGGTTATACAAAGTTTCGGTCACCGATTTGATAAAAGCATAATTTTGTGGTTGTATTTTGCTTTATTCTGGCAAAAACACTGGATATGTAGTGAATACCTAACGTTATGGTTACAATGCTAACAATTAATTGTAAAACTAGTTTCTTCATGCCGCTGCACACAAAAATGGTCAATCGCTTTCAAGTTTAAGTGATCATGTGGGCTACGCATCAGAACCATCTTCAAATGTTATCTGAAAATATTACCAAGCTCCATTATGTGGGTCAAAATTTGATATTGGAACAAATAATGGTTTCATAATATAGTAAAGTAAAATATGCATTCAGTGCAGTTTGCAAAGAGCAAAAAGTTAAATCGTAGATTGCATTGTTCAAGAATAAAACAAGAAAACGTATTACAGTAAAATAAATTTGAAATATAGTACAAATCGCCTATAAAAAATAACGACGTGCCCGTGTCCCCAACACAGAAGTACAACTTAATACGCGATCCTAAAACTCATTTTGTATTAAAATTTATTCCTGCAGACTAATATCCTAAATTTAAAGTGCACTTTTCAAGGATTATTCGGAATATTGTCATTTTCCAACGGATCATTTAAATACCATCGCTGCTTAACCTGTTCCCGGTTTTAAAGTTCGCACTAAAACGAACTATAACGAGCAACTTTGGATATTACAAAAGTTGGCCTGCGTATTAATAGTAGTGAAGTCGTTGTACTAGTATCACGATGCAGTTGATACAATATTTTGCTAAATAAGTTTTAAATAATTATCAGATTGTATTTATGGAAACGTATGCTTTTACCATATAACAACTGTCCCGTACACTAACAAAGCCCATGACAATTAATACTTCATCTGATTTTGCAGTAACCTAGCACTGAGTGACCGCTACTTTTTTAGGTTATGCAGTACAGGTTTGTTTCAATTTGTGATGTTGTAAATTAAGTGAAAAGTATTTCAGTAACATCGGTCCCTGTAACAACTGTCCCAAATATTCGTGACCGTTGTTATACATATGGGGGCCCCAAGTTACGTTTCTGGTAAATGGCGATGTTCTAAAGTACATAGTTAGTTAATTGTATTTTTTACGTAAAATTAATATAATGTATCTTTTGTAAACATAATATTTAGTCAAAGGACCTTTATCTAATCAGAGTTATATATTGAAGGCAAAATATGGATGCACCTTCGGTTATTAAAGTAAAACTTAAAGATTTTTCGAGTAAGAAAAAGATTACAACTAGTGATAATGTAAAGAAAATTAATAATTTTATCAATTGTGAAAGTAACAGAAAAACAAAAACTTCCACATTAAGCACCGCTGTAATTGCCAAACGGCGAGAATATGAGAGAGAGAAAAAGCGACGACAGAGGGCTAAAATGTTCCATGACAAAAAGCAAGAAAAAAGATCAAGGGAACGAGAATATAACCAAACTAAGCGGAAGAAAATATAGGATATGACAAAGAGAGAAAAGAGAAGAGTGAGGAGGCAGGAAAACAAAGAGCACAACAACTTAGTGAAAAGAAAAAGCTTTTAATACAACAACAAAAGTTAATGGAAACCAGTCCACCAACAACGAATTCCGAGGAACAAGCAAAGCCACATTTATCAACTTAGTCTTCATCTAAAAAAATATTATGTGGACGCAAAAAGAAAAATAGGAATAGAAGTAAAACATATAGACACCTAAAGAAATTACAGCAACAGTTAGTATTGGCAAAACGTAGAGTAAAGCAGTATAAACGCAGACTTAGCAGATTAAAAAAATAAAACCAAAAGTCCATCGCCAAACACCAAACTAATGAAATCATTTGGAAGTCCTATGTTAAAGCTTCCTCCTCCTATTAAAAGAAGATTTTTGTTCGCAGAAGAAATTATTTCGCATTTAAAAGAGCAAAAAAAAGTTGCTTCTGGTGAAATACAGCGTTCAGAATATGCAAAATTGGTTGCTGCTCCCAAGTTAAATAAGTTGAGATTAATAAATGAAGCTTTGTTGCTGTTATCTTATAAAACGTTCAGAAAGGCAACTTCTGGAAACTTAAATAGAAAGAGAAGAAAAGACTATATAGTAGGTGGGGCATCAATATCTCTAAAATTCTTTTTGGAAGAAGATGTAAACAGCCGTCTTTGTGCGGGTAAAAAATATACAAAAACGACTAAACAGCAACAAGTCCAAAAAAGGATCCTTCTCACAGCTTTAAAGATTTACATAAAAAATACAACAAAACTCATGATAAAAAATATCTTACACAGTCTTTCTGAAATGTGAACCTTTGTACATTTGTCCCCTTGCCCCAAGCTTTCAGATAGAAACACATGCATGTGTATTAAGCATGCCAATTTAAAGTACATCTTATACAAACTGGATAGTAGTGCATTTTCACACCAATATTATTCCTTCTAGCAAACCAAGAATTTTCGTATATTGTTTAAAATGCTGACGTGGGTAATTTTCTTTGGTTGCGATTTTCTCTATTCGACGACTTAGTTAGTTAGAGGCAAAACACATTAAGAAGAACCCAGGATATTCGACAGATTGCGCAGAAATGTAGTAACAGTGGCGTAGTTGAGTTATTAGGGTGATGTTAGGAAGGAGAGTTTTATAAATACTTCCGCGCACATTAACAAAACTACGTAATTTAGTTCTAAAGAGGACTGTTTTATAGCAGGAATTGAGATAATACACAAAGCATAAAAACAGCTAATATAAATTGCAAAATGTCAAACCAACAGAAAACAAAAACCCATGACACCTGGGCCGAGTTCTACAACGCAAGTGTAGGCAGACGCAAGGTAATTTCTGATTGGTTGATCATTCAAAAACCCACGGCACTGAAAGCTGAATACTGCAATCCATAATTACACATAATGAACTTTCCCAAACCGATTTTTGTTTCGTGCGCATTATAACGGTGGGTTCTTCTTAAAATGATTTGCCTCTACTAGGGTTTAGCCTATGATGGCAGTATTTTATTAAAGCTAGAATATTATTGCAAAAGTAAATGGTGTTTTAAAATAAAGACACCGCTGTTTATTAAAACTCTAAATTATGACCATATAAAAGCTGGAGAAATAATATACTGTTGTGGTGTTCTACATAATATAGCACGATTCTACAAGGATGAGCTTCCTGAAAATCAGCTTGTAGATGGAGATGATGATGATGATTATGTTGGTGCAATAGTAGTTAGGTATACAAATTGTAACAGAATGGGAGAAATAGTACGCAACGAAATAATATTTCAGAATTTTAGTATGTAATACTTCTAACCCAAGGTTTACAATAATTTTAAATGTAATATTAAGGTATCTTAAAGTATTGTACCTATCTAGAATAATAAAATTCTATACTATACAAACTTAATTCCTATTTCTATTAAGACGTTTATGTTTTGTAATTGTCTGACATCTTGCTACATTATTAATTGCTCAAGCAAGATTGGTAATAGATTTTGCTATTGCATAACTTGATTTAGTCAAATCAGCCAAAATTTTGTCATGCTTGTCCAGTGCATATTCTGTATGGTTTCGATTTTTTCTCACTGAACGATGTCGTAAAACTACTGGGCTGCCTTTAGGTGGTGTTGCAGTAGCATCCAATGGCGAGCACTGTGTAGTTTCGCTTTGTCTGTTTACAACTGCCACTGCAGCTATATTAGCTAGATCACCTGTAACAGTTTGTTGAATTCCATTACCATTCAAGAAAACTATTTCATCATAGTGAACATTAGTGAGAGGAAGTTCAGATGTTGCATCATCTTTTAAACAACTCTTGTACTATATATTCCAGGTTTCACTTAAATTCACGCCATCCGTTGTAAGTGGCGACATCAAGGTTAAAATTAGTTGTTTAAACTCTGATAGCGACTTCACAGGTGAACCACTGCCAGTTCCTGCCTACCTGTACTTTAAATCCCCAGCATGTCTTCTTATATTGGTTTTCATTTCACCGAAGATCTACAAATAAATTGGGTAATAAGTAATTCATGTAAGATTTTTATTACTTACACTTTTTCATTGCCCAACACTTTTTACAGGTTTAATTTGATTCAAATGGGTGGTCAGCGTTTTCCATAATTTATCTATCTTTTGAACCTCTGTTGGATTTAATTTTCCTCCACACACAATTCTATTGATTTCCAAAAATTAACTGTTTTGACGACCACGTACCAAAACAACAGATTGTACACTACTTATTTATTTAGAAAGTGATGTATATCACTCTAGAGTGCGAAAATAAATATCACTCTAGAGTGTGAAAGTAAACATCACTGTAGTGTTGAAATAATTTTCACCTATAGAGTGTATGACGAATGAGATATTAGTACATTAATTACCTAGATGACTGAACATGTCCAATGCCAAAAACACGATGTAGAGTTTGTTCGACATAACCACACACGACCTTGCATCAAGGCAAGGCGTTTAAGGAAAAGAGCAACAGTGTGTACGTTTATTTAAAATCATCATCATTAGGTCTTCAGTCCTAGAACTGGTTAGACGCGTACCATCATTGTTCCCTATACTGAACCTACAGATTTCCCTGAAATATACACAGTTTGCATCTATAACTGTCTGATCTAGGTCTACATCTACCTCTTTTTTCCTATCTCTGCTTGTAATATATCACATACTATTCCCCAAAAATGCCTTAGAACGTATTCCGCCTACTATTTCTCTTTTTCCCCAGATATCCTTGTTCCCCTACTATTTCTGTAACTTATTTGTTATTATCTTTGTCTGTCCATGCTATCGTCCTCATACATCTGAAGCACAGCATTTCAAAAGGCTGCTAGCGTTTTTCTGTTTGCGTTTCAGACTGCCCATATTTCATAGGCATACTGTGCTGTGCTCCACTCATATGCTTTCAACAATTTTCTTCTTATTCTATGTTTGTTGTCTTTCCTCATAGGCGCTGTTCTTTCTTGTTAGATGCAGTTCGATCACTTTCTATTGTTTTACAGTTATATGCCCTATTTCTCCGACCTTCAATGGTTGTGAAGGGAGGTACGCAGCCTGTGGCTGCCAAGTTTCCCCAACACTTAACCATTTGGCAATTTAATATATTTTCCAATTTATCTTTTCGCACAGTCAACATTAGTTGCAGGTATTTCGCAACGAACAACTAGTTGTTTATACTAATCTTCAGATTTATCTGCGCTTATTTTTTCGTCATTAGGTTTTCCGTCTCAAAACTGGTTAGACACGTACCTGCACTTATTTATATTCTGAGCTAGTCTACATAGTTCCCTGAAATTCTCACACAGCATGTGTATTCAGCTCGTTCCCTTTCTATTGTTTTCTAATTTTATACCCTATTTTACCGAGATTCAGTGAAGAAGGTTAAGCAACCTGTGGCTACCAAGATCCCCCAAAACTTAGACATTTGCCGAAATAATGGTTTTCCAGTAAGTCCTTTCACACACTTAACATTATTCGAGAATATTTCCCAACCAATTCTTGTAGTTACTTATAATAATCATCATGTTTAAGCACAGTTATCTTTTCGTCATTAGTTTATCCATCTTGGGATTGGTTGGATGCGCACCTCCATTGATTTCTATTCTGGGCTAGCCTACACATCTCCCTGAAACCTCTACAGCCTACTTCTTTTACTATCTGTGTGCAGTAGTCTAATCTAGGTCTGCCTCTTCTTCTCTTTTTTCCTATCTCTGCTTCTAATATATTCCGCACTATTCCCTCATGCCGTAGTATGTGGCCTATCATCCTATCTCTCCTATTTTTTACCGTTTTCCACATATTTCTTTCTTCCCCTACCATTTTTAGTACCTCTTCGTTCTTAACTTTGTCTGTCCATGATATCTTCATCATACGCGTGTAGCACCACATTTCAAAGGCTTCTACCTTTTTCTTGTCCGCTTCTCCTACTGTCCAGGCTTCACAGCTGTACAGTGCTGTGCTTCACACATATGTTTTAAACAATCTTTTCCTTGTTTCTATGTTTGTGGTCTTTGAGCACAGTAGTTGCTTTTTCTTGTTAAATGTAGCACGACCTTGTGCTAATCTTTGTTTTATATCTTTTGTGCTTTTCCCATCTTGCGTTATTTGGCTTCCTAGGTAGCAGAAATCCTTAACCTCTTGTAAGTTCGTGTTAAATACTTGAATTCTTGTTTTTGATTTATTTTCCCCACCTTTGCAAACTAGAACTTTAGTTTTAGTTTTGTTAATTTTCATACTGTATCTCTCTGTTAGAACCGTTTCCGTTTCATTAAGAGCAGCTGCTAACTCTTCATTGCTAGACGCTAATACCGATATATCATCTGCAAATCTAAGCATATCAATTTTTTGTCCCTGCATAGTAATTCCAAATGTCTTCCTGCATTTGACAGTATTCATTGCCTCTTCTATGTACAAGTTAAAAATCAATGGGGATAGGGCACATCCCTGTCTCACCCCTTTTCTAATGTTCCTAATGTTCTCTACGTTCCTGGTCTAATTCTATTACTGCTGTTTGCTCTTTGTATAAGCTATATACTATTCGTCTATCCCTATAACTCTTTCCAATCTTTTTGAGTATTTCAAACATTTTTTTCCAATTTACATTGTCGAATGCTTTTTCCAGATCTACAAACCCTATATACATGCTTTCTTACGGTTTAAACCGCGATAATTACAGTTTAAAAGTTCATAAATACATCGCGCAAGCGCGATGAAAAAGCGATGCCACGGCAGGTGGTAGCTCCAAGCTTACACAGGCTATAGCGCGGCCATCTGCCAATGACGTCACCAATGCAAAAATTAAATTGCGCAATAATCGGAAAACATAACTTTAAAGACAATTGATTATATCCGCGAACAAATTAAACTATGAAGTACTCACATAATAGGTCCAGATTCCCACGAAGTACCCAATCGTCCTTCAGGATAGGGTAAGACTGCGTCAGCACGTCCATAAGGGCGGCATGCTGGCCCTTTTTAGGCAGTTAAAGATGGTACTGCTCCGGTGCTGTCGGCGGAACATGGACATCCGGCTCGTCTAGGGTCGTGGAGTACGGTTCGCCAAGGCTACAGATTACCTACCTATGCAGGGAAAGACGGGAACATGGTATAAGGACGACAAACAAGATAATCAGGGCAAGGAAATCTACATAGATAAGATAAGGCACGATACGATACCTGACACGACCACACTCCTTGAAGATCAAAGGCAAACAGCCACGTTCAAGCGTCTAACGGAAACCTCTCACCACTTTGTCCCTACTCCACTCGCGTCGTGCGATCTGGCGCAACGCACTGTGACGTAACGGAAATGCGCGCCCCGAGTCTTTTGAAATTATGGCGTGAAACTTCCGCACATCAAAATTAACCTAAATACAATGTTTAAGGGCCAATCTGATTGGCACGTAACAGCTTTCCCCCTTTTCTATTGTTTTCTCCATTATCACTCTCAGAGCTAAAATAGCCTCCCGTGTTCCCCTGTTTCGCCTAAACCCAAAAAGATTCTTCTCCTAGTATTTCTTCAGCTCGTTTTTCCATTCGTCTTTGCACAATTCTAGTTAATATTTTTGACATGTGTGCTGTCAAACTTATTGTTCGAAAATTTTCACATCTATCCGTGCCTTTCTTTTTTGGTATAGTTACTATGATGCAACATTTGAAATCTTTGGGTATCTCGCCTGTCTCATACATATAGCTTACAAGTTGGAAGAGACGTTCTGTTACTGCTTGTCCAGCGGCTTTTAGAGTTTCTGCTTGCACCTTATCTGTACCCGGCGCCTTACCATTTTTCAGACTCTTTAATGCTAATTCAAACTCGTCTCGAAGTATAGGATATCCCAAGTCATCATTTTCAATGTCTGATTCCTGTTCTAATGCAGTTAGTTCCTCTCCTGCATATAAATTCCCTATATATTCTTGCCATCTACTCACTTTCTCTACGTTTTCTATAATGACGTTTCCTTGTGCGTCCCTTATATTTTTGCTATACGGTTTTATATCCCTAAAATTCATTCTAATTAATTTGTATGCTTCGTCTGTCTTTCCTATTTCCATCTTAGTTTGTACCTCTTTGCACTTTTCATAAATCCATTGTTCTTTAGCTTTCCTGCATTTTCGAATAATTTCCCATTTTATGGCTTTGTATCTCTGTTTTCCTGTTTCGTCTGATTTATTTTTGTATTTTCGTCTTTCTTCTATTAAATTCACGATATCCTTTGTTATCCATGGTTTCTTATTTTCTTTTTGTGTATACCCCAGAATACCTCTGGCCGCCATGTCTAGGCTGGATTTAATGTTATTCCATTCTGTTTCTACTTCCTTAGTTTCAGATATTTTTCCCATATCATTCAGCAATTCATTTGACTTTTTTTCGAATCTTACTTGAATATCTTTATCTTTTAGTTTCTCAAAGTCCAAGTGCCTTTTTCCGTTCCTTTTTTTCAGATTTTTAAATTTAAGTGCGGCCTTCATAATTACGATGTTGTGGTCAGTATCTATATCTGCTTCTGGGTTGCTTCTACAGTCTTTTACTTGATTCCTAAACGGCTGTCTAACAAGAATGTAATCTATTTGATATCTTCCTATATCTCCTGGCATCTTCCACGTATATCGTCTTCTAGCATGATGTTGAAATAACGTGTTTGTGATGATTAAATTGTTCTTGTCGCAAAAATCTACCAGCCTATTTCCCCTGTCGTTTCTCGTGCCTAAGCCAAATAAACCTACTACCGCTCCTTCCCTCCCCTCACCTACCACTGCATTAAAATCCACCGTAATTATTAAATTTTCATGTCCTTTTACGTATCTTAATATGTCTTCGATATCTTTGTAGATGGCTTCTACCGCTTCGTCACTGTAGCTAGAGGTGGGCATGTATACTTGTATTATTACTGTGTTTACCGGTTTAGATTCTAATCTAACCATGAGTACTCTTTCGTTCTTTTGTAAGTAATTTTCTACACAGTATCCTATCTTTTTCCACATAACTATCCCCACACCCAAATTTCCGTCCTCTGCTCCTGTATGAATTACCCTGAAGTCTCCACTCAAAAAATCCCCCGCCTCTGGCCACCGAACTTCGCTGATCCCTACTATGTCTAGTGATAACCTATTCATTTCGATTTTTAGGTTCTCTAGCTTACCTACTTGCTTCATACTTCTAACATTCCACGTTCCGACTCGCAGAATGTTCCCGACTCTTATTTTTAACTTTCCGATCGCATCCTCCGAAGTAGTCCCCTCCCGAAGATCCGAATGGGGGACTATTTTAACTCCGGAATCTTTTACCCCAGAGAATGCCATCATGTTTGTAACAATTTAAGTACGCTGTGTACTTGGGAGATAATGTGGTGGTTTCCCGTAGCCTTCCACATCGCGGTAGTGTGTCTTAGACTGCCATACCGACCCCTATGGTCTCTGCCAACCTAAGTACCGAAAGAGCCGCTGCCCTCTTTCGGGGACCTGTCTTAATCCCCTACTACTTTGGTTGAACCTGTAGTTTGGCTCTTTAGCTCATTAGAACACGCAAGCCATTTCACCTGTTCTAGTAATTTAGAACTTCGGCAAGGTGCAGGTCCATTCGAAATGGTTTATTTAAAATATCTTTCCTAATTTTTTTTCATTAGTTGTGGTCGTCTGAAAAATCGTGCACAGTACTCGTGTCAAAAGCGCCATTTCACACTCGTGTAAATTAGGTCACTTTCTACACTAGTAATGTAATATACTATTTCTTACTGTGCTTTGATAGTTCATGGGGCACAAGACATTATCGAAAGAAAAAGAGATCAAAAAACTCTTATAGTTGTACGGAAATAAAAACTTGAAAACCATACTTACATCACTCACTATTTTTAGATTAGAAATGATAGAATAATACAGACAACAAAACAAACAGCACTAAAATAGTTCAAAAGTACTTATATGCAACATTGCCAAAATGTACTTGCAAAATTATAGAGGATTCATCTAATATTATATAATTTTAACAGACCTCTAAAATTAACATCCACAGAATACCAGTGTTTTAGAGGGCCTCTAAATTTGCATCCTTTAGAGGCTTTTAAGTTTTAGCGGAATAGTTACAGAATAGACCCCTTTGTTTGTTATTAACGGCGTTCCCAGATATTGGGATTTATAAATGAGGAAAGCTTTGTTGATGGATTAGATTTAAGACTTCTAGGATTTTTCTTTTAGCTAACCTGGCAAGAGGAGGTTAAGAAACTAAGTTTTTTTTTGTATATTTGTGTGTACATTAAAATTATTTAATGTTAATAAAGCTCAAGTTTAAGTTGGATTTTATTTCCATTTATTTAGGAACTAGGATAAGATTTAGGTTATTGTAAAGGATATTCAGCTACCCCAGTGATGGAATCGTATTGAAAACATTTTATTTTACAATTGAATTAATTTGACCAAAATTTAAGAAGTATTTTAAGATAGTTCAGCAAAAGGTCGCAAAATTTAAGAAATCAAAACAAGGGAGACCTTTGCGGAATAGTCATCTACCATGTAGAAATAATATCAAAAAGGATTACTGTGACCAGACGATTTGACACCTCTCAATTATGACAAGAGAAAACCTTTTCAAGATAAGTAATTATGTTAAATAGTTTTTTGTATTTCAGCCAAGTTATTTATCATTTTTATTTCTAGTCCTTCTATTTTCTTTTATAATTTCTCCTATTGGAACACACTCCAGCACCACTGCAGCTAACCGACACGCCCTTATATTGTTACGGGCACCTCGTCCCTTCAGGATAAATTAAAATTTATTAACGTACCACTCATTCTACCCATAACAAATGAATTGGAAACAGAGTTTAAGCTCCTGATGAATACGAAGTGACTGAAGTAAGAGGTGAATTAGAATTTAACTTATTTAACTAAAGACAAGCATAATAACCTTAAGTTTGACATTCTGCAACTATTAATTGGTCAAGCTTCCTTTGTCGTAATGTTTTGGATGAAAGAGTTGTGATATTGATTTAATTTTGTTGTGGTTTACCGTTTGATTGTTGTCCTCTGAAAGTCGCTGAAGTATGAAGGGAACAACGTTAATAGTGTTTAAAACATCAATAGAGCTTGTTAATGATGAGATGCAGTTTTCATATAGCAAAAGGTTATCGTTTAATAACTCTTTATTTTTAACTCTATCTAAACAACTCTTGTGTTATACATTATGGCAGTGCATGCAGATATAGTGTTAAAAATCCTCTTAAGATAATATAAAAGCTGAAGACAATGATAGAATCCATGAATAGAGAGTTGTCAGCCATTATAATACTCAAAGTAGTAAATCGGTGGTTAAGAGATATACAGAATTTGTAGATAATATTAATTGCAATGAGTAAACAAATACAAATATACTATATAACCAGGTTTTGTTTGTATTGATAACAGTATACATTTTTAAATATAACCTTCAGTCAAGTGATAAAGAAGCAAAAAGCAGGGACCCTATGTACAATAAGTTTGTAATATAACGGCCACTGAAATGCTAAACTTAAGTAATAATCTCAGTGGTGTATGTTTGAATTAGTCAGCTGATATCACAATAGAAAGAATAGAGTTTCTTACAGTTTAATATATATATTTCACTAATTGAAAAGACTAAAGAGCACACTTAAAATGCATGTTATGATAATATCAAAAACCGAGATACGGCTGTTATCTACTTAAACTCGATATCCAAAAAATTTCATAGAACTTCTTACCATATTGGAGGCAACAGTGTAGTAGCTATCACAATAGCAATGAAAAACTTAGATAGTAAATCCTTATAAGTAAAAAAATTTATTGGTGTTGAAAATGCATACAAACAATCTGTACTTGCTAAATCTGAACCTGCATTAATACATATTACACACTTCTTTGAAATAGTGTTAATTTAAAGTTTCCAGTTACCTGTGGCACATTGTTTTTCATTTTCAAATTTCAAAGAACCGTCAGTGAGCTACGATTTTTGATTATCATACTGGAGATCATCTTTCACTTCTAGACACGGACTATTGTAGCTCATGTTCACGATGAAGATTAGTTTAATCTACTTTTGAAAACACTGTAAGTACACGCAAATTTGTGAGAAAGCCTTTAAATACGGTTGAGGTAGGTAAATCATATGTAGACTTGTTATGGTGAGTTTCCCATTGTCGAAAAATAACAGTATCCAATTTCTCTGAAACTATATGAATAATGAAAACTTCAAGCAACTGTTCTAAATTAGCAATTGATCGCAGCACTGTGAGGTGATTGAACAATGTATCATTTACCCTTCTGAGACTAGATACTGACTCTGCTAAATTCCAATTCCAATATAAATTTTAAGTGATTATGTATCAACAACTTGGATTGATCATATCTGGAAATTAATGCTTGAAATGCGTTATGAATTTTCACCAAAAAACTTCAAAGACTTGATAATCTTCACTGCAGATCCCTTGAGGCCTTTTTAATCTTTCTTGGGAATAAAACCACTTATATTTGTTAAAATAATCTTTATTTACGTTTCGATCCATGACCTAGAATTGTTGTCAATTTTAGGTCATGGATCGAAACGTAAATAAAGATTATTTTAACAAATATAAATGGTTTTATTCCCAAGAAAGATTAAAAAGAATAGTTATCAAACCACAACCAACATACAGGGTATTTTTGGATGCCATTTAGATTTCAATTGTCTTTGATCAAACTAGAAAAAGTTCTTTTAAATTCTGCCCAGTTCTGTAGGTTATCCCTTTCAAAGTTTGCAATGCTAATTTTAGGCAGATTGAACCCAGACGACCCCTTTGAAGGAACTGGATTGACATGAATTTGCCCTGGAATTCTGCTTGCCTTGGCCATAGTCAGTAGGTCATCCAGCGCCTGAATCACCAGGTAATTTACTTACTAAGTTTTCTGACAAAGCAAAGAAACAACAAGCATCGAATTCTTCGTAATGTGTTTCTGCCTTGGAATCCGCCACTGTAATAATTTCAGTATAAATAGACTCATAATCCAATAAGAATGCAAAGGCAATGGCTTGTCTCCTTTATACCTTTAAAATTTGTGTTTCTGAAACCCTGTGATTTATATCACTGTTAATGACTTAGTGCACTCAGACACTATATAAATTGAATCAACTTAGCTTTAATTTACTTTTGAAAACCATAAGTACAGGCAAATCCATCAAGCTAAGACTTAAAGAACATGTTTTGTTCTAAATTAAATTTTGCATAACACAAAAACAAAAAACATTTAATATAAATATTATAAACTTTTATAAAATAACTATGCTATATACGATACACATTCCTTAATTTAAAATATAATCGGATTGATAAGATAAGCCCCACTAGATGAATGATGCAGATTCCTAACCCAACCATGCTTAGAATGAAGAGGTGGCCCTGCATGTGCTCGACCATTTTATCCATGCATCCCTGAAAATAAATGAAGATATGAAATAAGTTAAACAAGATTGCTAGTGGATTCGTTATAATTTTGCTCTTTGGCTTTATATTAACGGATTCTTAGTGAAACGAGTTTGGTTCAAACTTTTTTGGTGGATTGGTTTCCCATAAACTGTAGCAAAAATACTTGGTGTCATTGTCTAGTCGCGATGCTTTGCTTCCAAAATCAGTTTCAGAGAGCTCGTTTTCATTCCTGATACCGAATTCTCTACCAGATGCTCTTAAACTAGTCATGGAAACAAATTACCTATGTCTTCTTACAGAACCAACTACGACAATAATCAAAAATGCTAGTTATTTAATTAAGCAACAATAGCAGAGCTGCAAATGCTGCAAATATATTTTTATAGATACAATAGTTTATATTGGAAACTCTAAAACGTTTAAGCGATTAAACTTTTATTAACGTTATACAAGATGCGTAAAGGTGTCAATTGTTTTTTTAGTAATTGCAAGTAACTATTGATAACATTAATAAATATTAACATGTGCTCTAAGGATTTTCCTAAAATATTTTCCAAGAAAAGTTCCAAGTTTGAAATTATATTAAAACAAAAATGATTGTACTGTTTTCAAAACTTATTAAAGTTGTGATGTTTGCACATCAGCCGACATGAAACAATTTTGATAACAAACTCATAAGGAAAAGAGCACTCTTTATAATAATGGTCTTCTAACTCATAAAGAGCTGTATGAACAAAATGAAAAAGAGATAAGTGTTAATTAAGGGTTAAAAGAAAAAAACTTATTAGAAACGTTATACAAAGTTTTGGTCACCGATTTGATAAAAACACTATTTTGTGGTTGTATTTTGCTTTATTCTAGCAAAAACACTAGACATGTAGTGAATACCCAACATTATGGGTACAATATGCTAACAATTAATTGTAAAACTAGTTTCTTCACGCAGGTGCACACAAAAATGGTTCATCGTTTTCAAGTTTGAGTGATTATGTGAGCTACGCATCAGAACCGTCTTCAAATATTGTCTGAAAATATTACAGAGTTCCATTATATGGATCAAAATTTGATATTGGGACAAATTATGTTTTCCTATTATAGTAAAGTAAAATATGTATTCAGTGCAGTTTGCAAAGAGCAAAATGTTAGATCGTTGATTGCATTGTTCAAGAATAAAACAAGAAAACGTATTACAGTAAAATAAATTTGAAATGCAGTACAAATCGTCTATAAAAAAAACGACGGTCTCGTGTCCTCAATACAGAATAACAACTTAATACACGATCATAAAGCTGAATTTGTGTTAAAATTTATTCCTGTAGACTAATATCCTAAATTTAAAGTGCACTTCTCACGGATCATTCGGAATATTGCCATTTTCCAACAGATCATTTAAATACCATCGCTGCTTAACCTGTTCCCGGTTTTAAAGTCCACATTAAAACGAACTATAACGAGCAGCTTTGGATATTACAAAAGTTGGCCTGCGCATTAATAGTAGTGAAGTCGTTGTACTAGTATCACGACGCAGTTGATACAATATAAATAAGTTTTAAATAATTATCTAATTGTATTTATGAAAACGTATGTTTTTACCATATAACAACTGCCCCATACACTAACAAACCCCATGACGATTAATACTTCATCCGATTTTGCAGTAACCAAGCACTGAGTGACCGCTAGTTTTTTAAGTTATGCAGTACAGGTTCGTTTCTATTTGTTATAATGTAAGCTAAGTAAAAAGTATTTCAGTAACGTCGGTCCCTGTAACAACTGTCCCAAATATTTGGGACCGTTGTTATACATAGGGGGGACCCAAGTTACGTTTCTGGTAAATGGCGATGTTGTTAAGTACATAATTAGTTAATTGTATTTTTTACGTAAAATTAATATAATGTATCTTTTGTAAAACATAATATTTAGTCAAAGGACCTTTATCTAATCAAAGTTTTATATTGATGGCGAAATATGGACGCACCTTCAGTTATTAAAGTAAAACTTAAACGTTTTTCGAATAAGAAAAGGATTACAACTAGTGATAATGTAAAGAAAAGTAATAATTCTATCAATTGTGAAAATAACAGAAAAACAAAAACTTCCACATTAAGCACCGCTGTAATTGCCAAACGGCGAGAATATGAGAGAAAGAAAAAGCGACGACAGAGGGCTAAAATTTCTCATGACAAAAAGGAACAAAAAAGATCAAGGGATCGAGAATATAACCAAACAAAGCGGAAGAAAATAAAGGATATGACAGAGGGAGAAAAGAGAAGAGTGAGGAGTCAGGGAAAACAAAGAGCACAACAACTTAGGAAAAAGAAAAATCTTTTAATACAACAACAAAAGTTAATGGAAGCCACTCCACCAACAACAGATTCCGAGGAACAAGCAGAGCCTCATTTGCCAACTTTGTCTTCATCTAGAAAAATATTATGTGGGCCCAGAAAGAAAAATAGGAATAGAAGTAAAACATATGTAGACCTAAAGAAATTACAGCAACAGTTAGTATTGGCAAAATGTAGAGTAGATCGGTTCAAACGCAGACTTAGCAGATTAAAAAATAAAACCAAAAGTCCATCGCCAAACACGAATCTAATGAAATCGTTTGGAAGTCCTATTTTAAAGCTTCCTCCTCCTGTTAAAAGGATATTTTTGTTTTGCAGAAGCAGTTATTTCACATTTAAAAAAGCAAAAGAAGGTTGCTTCTGGTGAAATACAGCGTTCAGAATATGCAAAATTGGTTGCTGCTCCCAAGTTAAAAAGTTGAAATTAATAAATGAAGCTTCGTTACTGTTATCTTATAATACGTTCAGAAAGGCAACTTCTGGAAACTTAAATAGCAAGAGAAGAAAAGACTATATATTAGGTGAGGCATCAATATCTATAAAATCCTTTTTAGAAGAAAATGTAAACAGTCGCCATTGTGCGGGTAAAAAAGAAAAAAAAACGGATAAACAGCAGCAAGTCCAAAAAAAGGATGCTTCTTCACAGCTTTAAAGACTTCCATCAACGAAACTCATGATAAAAAATATCTTACAGGGTTTTTGAAATGTAGACCTTTGTACATTCTTCCCACTCCAAGCTTTCAGATAGAAACACATGCATGTGTATTAAGCATGCCAATTTAAAGTATATCTTATATAAACTGGTTAGTAGTGCATTTTCACACCAATATTATTCCTTCTAGCAAACCAAAACTTTTCGTATATTGTTTAAAATGCTGATGTGGATAATTTTCTTTGGTTGCGATTTTCTCTATTCGTCGACTTAGTGTTATATACCCGATTCTCTATTATTTAAAAGAATAAAACCACATCTACTCAGGTTCTTTATTCTTAACATATTCTTAAGCCACACAATTACATACTGTCACAATTACCGTCACCGGTCTCTCTGTATTGACAACTTATACTCTAAACTATATAACTTAAGAGTGACCAATCTGATTACATAACATCCTCCTTTCTAACAAACAAGTTATATATATTTTTTACAGATTTAATCTACTGGGTGGTTGTACTACACGACCATACCTAGTAGTGTATGCCTTGTTTGATGGTACCAATTGTTTGAACTCATCCTGTACATTGTTACTTATATTCTTAGTATCTGGTTGATTAGTAGAAATACAATTATACCAGTGATTGTTGTCTGTACTATCTAAACTTACATTAGTATCATCACCTGTGCTATACATATCTAACTTATTATAAGACGGGCGAATATCAATCGTATTTCTTCTCTTTACCTTACCCGTTTCATCAACTAAATTATAAGATCGTGGTGTTTTGTCAAATTTAGAGACAATCCGTGCAGGTTTCCAAATTTTCTTTTTGTGGTCCCTAAATACTACATTATCATGGTTATTGTAACAAACACCCTTTTTAGCATGTCTATTGTAATAATATTCATTTCTTTTTTGTTTTTTCAAAAGAAAATCTTTAAAATTGTTAATTACTTTGGGTTTCAATGAATTATTTAAGACTGGTATAATCGATCTTGTTGCACGACTCATTAATAATTGAGCAGGTGAAAATTTTGATCCTAACACTGGTGTGTTTCGGTATTCTAAGAGCATTTTTTCTTTTTCACAATTTGCTTCTTCAGATTTTTTAAGAATTTTCTTACAAATTCCTACAGCCTTTTCAGCTAAACCATTACTTTTTGGATACACTGGTGAAGATGTAATTATTTGAAAATTCCATGATTTTGCAAAATTTCTCATTGAATATGAATTAAATGGCATATTGTCAGCAATCATTATAAGTGGAATACCATGAATTGAAAATATTACTTTACGCCTTAATAATTTCAACAGAGTCTTTACTAGACAGTTTCACTAATTCTATCCATTTTGAATAGTAGTCCATCATCACCAAATAATTTTTATTTCCAAGTTCTAATATATCACATCCTACTTTTTGAAAAGGTAGATCGGGTAGTTCGTGACTAATTAATGGTTCTTTGATATTACTAGCATTGAATTTTTCACAGACCCTACATACTTTAATATATTCTTCTATTTCTTTGTTTATGTTTTGCCAATATAATAATGATTGCGCTCTGGCTTTTGTTTTTAAAATGCCTTGATGTGACTCATGAAGTGATTCTAACATTTCCTTTTTTAATGAAGAAGGAACAACTACTCTATGATCAAAAAAAACTAGACCATCTACTACAGATATCTTGTCCCTAACATTGTAAAAAAATTTAATTTCATTTTTTATTTGATGTTTCTGTGGCCATCCATTTTGTGAAATTTAATAATTTCACCTAGCACCTCATCTTTTAACGTTTCATGTACAAAATTGAACGTCGTTCGTCACTCATATTTATAGAATGAACAACATCATTAGCATCCAAATCAATCGGCTCTTTATTATCACTACAAATTTTGGGTGAGCTCTTGATATGGCATCGGCAATTAAATTATTTTTCCTTTAACATATTCAACTGTTATTTCATATTTTGATAATTTTAGTTTTATACATTGTAACCTACGGGAGGGTATATTATTTATATCTTTTTTCATAATATTTACTAATGGTAAATGATCAGTTTGAATCACAACTTGCCTACCATAAATATATTGGTGAAACTTTTACATGCAAATAAAATTGCCAAAATTCTTTTTCAATTATCCCATAATTTAATTCAGTTTGTGTTAAACATTTTGAACCGTAGCAAATAGGCTTATTATCTTGTAACATAACACAAGCTACAGAAGTGTTACTACTATCTGTTTGAATTACAATAGGTTTTTATTATCAAAATTTTGTAGAACTGGGTAATTGGTTATAGTCTCTTTTAATTTATTTATGGCATCTGAATGAGATTGATTCCATACAAATTCATTTTCTTTCTTAAAAGCTGTCTTAATGGTTCAGTTAAATTTGCAAATTGCTTAATGAAATTTCTCAAGTACCCAACTAATCCTAAAAATCTTTGTAATTCACTTACATTTGCTGGCATACTATACTCTAAAATTGTTTTAATTCTATTTTCATCTGGCTTCATTTGCCTTTTTCAAAAATATGCCCTAGATACTTTACAGACTCAACTTGAAACTGAAATTTACTCTCATTAAACTTAATATTATATTTAGAAGCTCTTTCTAATAATTTAATAAGAATTTCGTTATGCTCTTCTATAGAATCAGCAAAATTAAAATATCATCGATATAAATGAAAATTCCTTTTATATCTCCAAACATAGTAGTGTTAAACTTTTGAAAGACTTCATGAACAGGAAAGACCAAACTCTAACCTGTTGTACTTGTAAGTACCATATATTGTTCCAAAAGTACATAACTTTGAACTTTTTTCATCCAACGGGATTTGCAAAAATCCGTCTTTGAGATCTAAAACCGAGAAATACTTTGCATTACCTATTTTTGCAGCTAATGTAGGTATTAAACAGTAATCCTTAATTATATATTTATTTAATTCTACTGGATCAAGACATATCCGTAACGTCTTGTTTGGTTTTTCAACAACTACCAATTGATTAACCCATTCTGAAGTTTCATCTGTTTTACAATTATCCTAAACTTTCTAATCTATCTAATTCTTTCTTTAAACGATCTCTCAAATTTATAGGAATTCTTGAGGGGACATGATTTTGTTAAATAACCTTCTTTTAATTTAATACTATACTTATTTGGAAAACATCCTATACCTAGAAAACATTTTATACTCATTAATCACAGAGTTCTTTGACAACTCTTTTTTACCAACTGAATTTCTTTTCTTTCAATTAAATTGAGTTTTTTACAGCATTCTAAACCTAATAAGGGTTTGGCTTTATGTGGAACTATCACAAACACCTCATTAACATTTCTATTGTTAACCTTTAAGTTTAATTTTGTGCAACAGATTGTTTCTAAATTTGAACCACCATACGTTTCTAAATTTAATCTACAATCATATATCTATAACTCTTTGCCTAAATAGTCTATCAATAAATTTGCTGTATCAATAGGTAAAATATTTACCTCACTGCCTGAATCAAGCTTAAAATTAATATCAACACCTTCAACATTAATAGTTTGTGTCCAACTTAACATACATATTGCTTTGTTATTGATTGTATCACAAAATAATTTACCTGTTCATCGCTACCTTGAGTTTCAATCGCATTTATTTTGTTCCAACAACAAGTACTAAAATGATTGAATTTTCCACAATTATTACATTTTTTTCCTTGAGCTGGACATTTACCTTTATAAAAATGCTTTAGCCCACATGCTTTACATTTATTTATTTGCTCTTGGCCCCTAACCTGAAAATTACTGTTATTATTGTGTTGAAACTTATTATTATAATAATGTTGCGGTTTTCTTGGAACCATATTACTCCTTTCAGTATAGTTATTTCCATTCTGCTTGGGTTTTGCACCAACATTTCTTTTTATTACGTCCACCGCTTCTTTTTTTCATATCACGTAGTTGACTTCGCTGAAGTTCTGCTAACCGGAAACTTTCTACTGCTGCTGCTAATGTAATTTCACCTTTACGTATGATACGATCTTGGGTTTCCTCGTCATTTGATGCTAATACAATTTTATCACGTAGCATTTCATCTTTATCACTAAATTCACAATCACTAATTAGTTTCTTGACATCCGTATAAAATAAATCAAAACTTTCTAGTTCTACCTGAGCCCTTTTATAAAATAAATATCGAGCATGCAAAATATTTTTCTTGGGGTTGCAATATTCTTGAAAAGCTGCTACTACCTTATCGATGTTTTTTGCATCTTCCGTATTCTTATAATTGAAAGTATTATGTACTTCAACTGCTTCTTGCCCAATTAAATTTAATAACATAGCAACCTGTCTTTGCGGCGGCAATTGGTTATAAGCCGTAGCTTCCATATAAATGTTATATACTTGTTTAAACTTTTTCCAGTTTTCTGCAAGGTTACCTGTTAATTGTAGCGGAATTGGTACATTAAAATTAGCTATTTGCATTGCCATTGTTAATATAAAATTTTTGTAACCACGAGGTTAACATAACCTATAAATTCTGGACTTCAGGATTCTTGTTGGTTTTCACTAATACAGTTTCTGGTTTCTAATTAGACCTATATTCGCAGCGCCATGTTATATACCCGATTCTCTATTATTTAAAAGAATAAAACCACATCTACTCAGGTTCTTTATTCTAAACATATTCTTAAGCCACACAATTACATACTGTCACAATTACCGTCACCGGTCTCTCTGTATTGACAACTTATACTCTAAACTATATAACTTAAGAGTGACCAATCTGATTACATAACAGTTAGTTACTAGGGTTTAGCCTATGATGGCAGTATAGGTGATAGTGGGTATCCTCTATAACCATTCCTTTCTACTCCATTTGCTAACCCTCCTGAAAATACACCACAAAGTAATTATAACTTCCATTTTATTAAAGCTAGAATATTATTGCAAAAGTAAATGGTGTTTTAAAATAAAGATTTCGCTGTTTATTAAAACATCGCACTCTAAATTATGACCACATAAAAGCTGGAGAAATAATATACTGTTGGGGTGTTCTACATAATATAGCACGATTCTACAAGGATGAGCTTCCTAAAGATCAGCTTGTAGATGTAGATGATAATGATGATTATGTTGGTGCAATAGTAGTTAGGTATACAAATTGTAACAGAATGGGATAAAAAGTACGCAATGAAATAGTATTTCAGAATTTTAATATGTAATACTTCTAACCCGAGGTTTACAATAATTTTATATGTAACATTAAGGTATCTTAAAGTATTGTACCAATCTAGAGTAATAAACTTATATACTACATAAACTTAGTAACTCTTAATTCCTATTTCTATTAAGTTGATTATGTTTTGTTATTGTACGATATCTTGCTACATTATTAATTGTTCGAGCAGGATTGGTAATAGATTTTGCTATTGCATAATTTGATTTAGTCAAATCAGTCAAAATTTTGTCATGCTTGTCCAGTGCATATTCTGAACGGTGTCGTAAAACTGCTCGGCTGCCTTTAGATGGTGTAGCAGTAGCATCCAATGGCGAGCACTGTGTAGTTTCTCTTTGTCAGCTTACAACAGCCACTGCAGCTACATTAGCTAGATCACCTGTAACAGTTTGTTGAGTTCCTTCTGCATTCAAGAAAATAATTTCATCATAGTGAACATTAGTGAGAGGAAGTTCTGATGTTGCATTATTTTTTTGAACAACTTTTGTACTATACATTCCAGGTTCTACTATCACACCATCCGCTGTAAGTGGCGATGTCAAGGTTAAATTTAGTTGTTTAAACTCTGATAGCGGCTTCACAGGTAGACCACCGCCAGTTCCTGCCTGCCCATACTTTAAATCTCCAGCATGTCTTCCTATATTGGTTTTCATTTTACCGAAGATCTACAAATAAATTGGGTAATAAGTAACTGACTATAAGAATTTTATTCTTTTATTATTATTATTCTTTTATTCTTTTTGTAGGTCTAATTTGATTCAAATGGGTGGCCAGCGTTTCCCATAATTTATCTATCTGTAGATGTTCAGTTCACGATATCTGCATTTTGTGGGGTCACCTTTTGTTTCGTTAATGCATTGAGATAACAAATATGTACAATTTATTTACAGATTTAGAATTAACCATTTTCTGTAAGAAGTACATACAATAACATGAAATTGAAACTAACAATTACATAAGATTCTACATGCATATGAAATACACAAATGTCCTTGTATTTATGCATGAGAATAAAGCTTTTAAGTGAACAAATTTTATTAACGCTAAGAATACAAATGTCCTTTAGCGTTAGAAAATTTATAGTGCAACTTTGAATGAATGTAATTTTTGTACACAAAAAATGAAATTCGTGCACTGAATTAATTTTGAACTTATATGCGCATTTCTGTGAAGAAACGCGACTCAAAAAGAAGCCTATACCAAAATGGATTAGTGCAGGAGTAAGTACTCACAGATACGTTGTCGCCTAGGATCAGCAGGTAGAAGTTTCGGAGCCTGCGTATGGTGCTAGAAGTGGCTGATCAATCAATGCAGGTGGCGTATATTGTGCAGGTTCCTTCATCGGCGATATGAGGCGTGGAACATCATAATGATGGCGGATTCTTCATAGTAGGTGTCGGAACTAGTACGGGGTGTGGTATTCACACGTCCAAGCCGCTATGTCCGCTTCAGTTATGGTGGGCGGCGAAAACGAGGGCGTCATAGACGACTCGGACACCCCATCTCGATGGGACGCATTCAGCAGCAGATGCTGATACTAAAAATTGTTTTACGAAGTAACTTCCTTTGGTGGAGTCGAGACCATGGTGGTAGGATTTGGTGCACCTTGCCGACAGGGCGTGGAGTGTGCACGTTAGTGCATAACACACAACTATCTTGTTTAACCTCCAGGCTTTGGTGCACCGTGATAAAAAGTTAAACTCAGAAGATCAGAAGTTATTGCTTGCTCCTGGTAATTGCATGTCAACATTGTAACATTATTTTGTAATGTTAACGAATAAACAAATCAATTAATTAATTAAAATTCAGTAACTTGCATAACTTATAGACAAAAATTCCACAATAAATTACTTCATATTTTAGTTAGGCTCCCTTATAATAAAAGACCAGCTTTACAAATAGCTTCAGGCTACTAAACTATTGTAAATTCCAGCGGCTTTCATCATTTAAAGGTCTACCCTCGTAATTCAAATACAATAAACCTTTTAAAGTTTAGGTCGGTTACAGACTGACGAATCTGATAAAATTAAAATGTAATAGTACCTTTTAGCGTAAATAAAGGAAAGCAATTTTCAGTTTGAAAAGCTTAACCTTCTTAATACTTCGTTGATTGACAGCGGGTTATAGAAACGAAACATTATAAATAGCGAAAACTATTTTCAATTTGATTTGTTCAAATATTACAAGTAATTTTAAATAGTCTGCAGACATCCATTGTATTTAAAATCCATTTCGGCTCAAGTAGGTTAGCCGGTCTTTGTTAATGGCAGACTACTGTCGCCATAGGTAGGTTCCACATTTCAATAATTAAGAAGTTCGTAGAAGGTATAATATAATTTAAACCCTTGGGAAAATAATTGCTTCCGTGACTCTCATCTAAAAAGGGGTTGGATTTGGTTTCTGAAATCTTGTTTTGTGGGAGGTTCTGTTCAGTCATTGGATAACAGAAAATAGCGTACATAATTATTAGGGTAGGAATTAGTCTATATAACTTAAGGCTTTAGCTAAAAAGGAGAGTTCTTCCAATGGGGCCGTCCGTGGTCAAGAAGTAGAAAGAAACGTAGTTCGCGGGTAGCGTTCTCCGGCATCACAGATAGAATATTCCACTTCGTATCACATTAGTAAAAATTGAAAGAAGTGATACTTTTCCAATTTGCGAGGGTTATGCCCATATGTTCGCGGATTTCTAGTGATACAAGGTAAATAATAAAAAGCTTGTAGGCGTGTGACGCACAAGTAAGTGATATTGTCAAGAAGATTCTGCCGGGTTCGTGTGCCAGTCAATTCTTTAAAAATTATAAACAGAAGCAACAAGCGAGATTCTCTTCCCAAATTTAAAAACTGTTCTACGTTGGAAAACAAACCCTCAAATAATGGACAATTTTTAGTAAGTTTTTATAGTTAAGTAGCATGACCAATTTTTAGTTAGTTTGTTTGTTAGGACGTTTTGGCCATAAACCGTAGGATTAATTTAGTGTACGATTTGTAATATAAGTTTTCTTTCATATACAAGTGTTTGGAAACTACTTATGTACTCAAAATTTTCATAAATTCCATAGTCATCTATTCACTTAAATTTCTAAATTAAAATCAATGAATGTAAGAGGTTCACGTTTCTTGCTTTGTGAATTAAATAGTTTTGTTTGCCGCTGATTAAGTCAATAGTTTTTCTTATTTTTTTTATAAGTAGTAACAAAGTGAGGAATTGATTAAAAGGAACAATTGTCCTCCTTGGGATGACAAATCTCTCAAGGTTTTGTACGAACATTTAGACATTTTCGACTTGTCTGGCGCCCTTGGCAATTGTCATTAAGCCACAATATTTTATGAAAGGTAAGTGCCAAATCTTTTGTAGTATATTATAAATTAATTTAACCCTTTTTCAAAATTTTAACCCTCTATATGATCCACGACCTTCCGCTAGCTAGTGCCGGTGACCCCCCTTTAATTTTTGTTTTACAGGCCGCCCCCAGTTTATAATTTTACTGGAAAATACATACTTAGTAGCTTTTCCGCCTGTAACAACATATATCCAAAAACAAACTAAAGCTCGTCTCCTTGTTCATTATAATTAAGGCTTGTATTCTAACAATCGGAAATCCCGGCGAGTTTATTCGGTTTTAAGGTGTGTTGATATGCGAATCTATTATTAAGGGGCGTTCACCGTTGCGTTTCTATAGGCGATTTTTCGCGACATTAACTAACATACTTAATTATGTGTGTATGTGTTAAACTTGCGTTTTGGCGATAAAATTTACTGGAGGGGAAATTGTACGGCACCATTCTATCAGATAAACGAACATATCCCGATCTGTACCAGGTTATGCTTGTGTATGTTAAACACTTGACTTTTACCGGGTAATTATTCAAAGCGAGGTTAGTAAACTACAATACGTTTTCGCGGTGCCGCACAAGTAAATATTGTTTAAATAGTGGGGGGATACTCCAACATACCATACTCAAACAATTCAAGTATGTCGCGAAAAATCGCCTTATGACGTTTATGTAGTCTGTTATGTGCAACTTGAGTTGTATACCTACATATCTTTAGAACTTCTGTTAGATTACATTTTTCTTTACAAATAATTCTATTGATTTCCAAAAATTAACTTTTCTTAATGTGCTTTGGTAGTTTGCGGAGCACAAGACATTGAAAGAAAAAAAGACACAGAAAAAAATCGTAGAGTTGTATGGAAATAAAAATTGAAATCCACACTTACATTACTTACTATTTTTAGATTAGAAATGGAAGAATAATACAGACAAAAACAAACAACACTAAAATAGTCCAAACATACTTCTATGCAACTTTATCAAAAAGTGCTTGCAAAATTATGGAGGAGTTATCTAATATTATATAATTTTAACAGACCTCTAAAACATACATCCACAGAATACCATTAAAGCATTGGTTGTTTTTTGCCGGGTCTCTAAATTTGCAATTTTTAGTGGCTTCTAAATTTTAGCAGAATAGTTACAGAATAAAGTCCTATGTTTGTTATTAACGACATTTCCATATATTGGGATTTATAAATGTCATGTAAATTAATATTGGTAACAGAAAAACTTGGAGTGAGGATAGCTTTGTCGATGGATTACATATATGGCCCTTTTTAGGATTTTTTCATTTAGTAATACCTTGGCCAGTGGAAGTTAAAAACTAAGATTTTTAAGTATATTTGTGTGTTCATTGATATTATTTAATGTTAATAGAGTTTAAGTTTGAATTCTATTTGCATTTATTTTGGAACTAGGATAAGATTTAGGTTATTGTAAAGGATATCCAGCTACCCCTGTGATAAAATTGTATTTGGAAACGACATTTTATTTTTAATTAATTTGACCAAAATTTAAGAAGTATTTTAAGATGGTTTAGCAAAAGGTGATAAAATTTAAGAAACCAAAACAAGGGAGACCTTTATGGAATAGTCATCTACCATGTAGAAATAATATCGAAAAGGATTACTGTGACAAGACGATTTAATGTCTTTCAATTATGACAAGAGAAAACCCTTTCAAGATAAGCGATTATGTAACATAGTTTTTTTTGTATTTCAGCCATTATTTTCATTTCTTAAACTTTCTATTTTCTTTTATAATTTCTCCCATTGGAACACACTCCAGCACCACTGCAATTAACCGACACGCCCTTATATTGTTACGGGCACCTCGTCCCTTCAGGATAAATTAAAACTTATTAACGTAACACTCATTCTACCCATAACAATGAAATTGGAAACAGAGTTTAAGCTCCTGATGAATACGAAGTGACTGAAGCAAGAGGTAATTTAGAATTTAACTTATTAATTAAAAACCAGAGCGTAATAATCTTAAGTTTGGCATTTTGCAACTGTTAATCGGTCAAGCTTCTTTTGCCACAGCGTTCTGGTTTAAAGAATTGGGATATTGATTTAAGTATGCTAAGTGGTTTACTGTTTGATTATTGTCCTCTACAAGTGACTGACGTGTGGAGGGAATATCATAATTAGTGTTTGAAACATCAGTGGAGCTTGTTGATGATGAGATGCAGTTTTCACAAAGCAAAAGGTTATCGTTTAATAACTTTTTATTTTTAACTCTATCTAAACAGCTCTTGTGGTATACATTATGGCAGTGCATGCAGATGTAGTGTTAAAAATCCTTTTAAGACAATCTATAAAAGCTGAAGACAATGATAGAGTCCATGCATAAAAAGTTGTCAGTAGTTGTCAGTAGTAAATCGGTGGTTAAGAGATATACAGAATTTGTAGACAATGTGAATCGCAATGAGTAAAAAAATACAAATATACCATATAACCAGGTTGTGTTTGTATTGATAACAGTATACATTTAAATATAACATTCAGTCAAGTGATAAAGAATAAAATCCAAAAGAGAGTATTCTTGTGTAGAAATAATATAATATTAAAATTTTTTTATAAAATTACAGCAGAGCGCTTTCGGCGTTTCATAGAACTTCTTACCATATTAGAGGCAACAGTGTAGTAGCTATCACAATAGCAATGAAAAACTTAGATAGTAAATCCTTATAAGTAAAAAGATTTATTGGTGTTGAAAATGCATACAAACAATCTGTACTTGCTAAATCTGAACCTGCATTAATACATATTACACACTTCTTTAAAATAGTGTTAATTTAAAGTTTTCAGTCACCTGTGGCACATTGTTTTTCATTTTGAAATTTCAAAAAACCGTCAGTGAGCTACGATTTTTGATTATCATACTGGAGATCATCTTTCACTTCTAGACACGGACTATTGTAGCTCATGTTCACGATGAAGATTAGTTTAATCTATTTTTGAAAACCCTGTAAGTACACGCAAATCCATTAAGCTAAAATGAAAGAAAATGTTTTGTTCTAAATTAAATTTTACATAACACAAAAACAAAAAACATTTATTATAAATATTATAAACTTTTATAAAATAACAATATAATAACTATGCTATGTATGATACACATTCCTTAATTTAAAATATAATCGGATTGATAAGATAAGCCCCACTAGATGAATGATGCAGATTCCTAACCCAACCATGCTTAGAATGAAGAGGTGACCCTGCATGTGTTCGACCATTTTATCCATGCATCCCTGGAAGTAAATGAAGATATAAAATCAGTTAAACAAAATTGCTAGTGGATTCGTTATGATTTTGCTCTTAGGTTTTATATTAACCGATTATTAGTGAAACTTGTTCTGTTCGAACTTTTTTGGTGGGTTGGTTCCACATGACCTGTTGCAAAAAAAACTTGGTTTCATTGTCTAGTCATGATGTTCTGTTTCCAAAATCAGTTTCAGAGAGCTCGTCTTCATCCCTGATATCGAATTCACTTCCAGATGCTCTTAAACTAGTAGTGGAAAACAAATTAACAATCTTCTTACAGAACCAACTACGCCAATAACCACGAATGCTAGTAATTTAATTAAGCAACAATAGCAGAGCTGCAAATACTGCAAATATATTTTTATAGATACATTAGTTTATATTGGAAACTCTTAAATGTTTAATCGATTAAATTTTTATTAACGTTATACGAGATGCGTAAAGGTGCCAATTGTTTTTTTAGAATTTGCTAGTAACTATCGATAACATTAATAAATATCATGTGCTCCAAGGATTTTGTTAAATTGTTTGCCAAAAAAGTTCCAAGTTTGAAATTATATTAAAACAACGAAATGATTGTACTGTTTTCAAATACTTATTAAAGTTGTGATGTTTGCACATGAGCCGACGAAACAATTTTGATAACAAAATCATAAGGGAAAGAGCTCTGTCTTTATAATAATGGTCTACTAACTCAAAATGAAAAAGAGATAAGTGTTCATTAAGAGTTAAAAGTAAACAAAATTATAAGAAAGGTTATACAAAGTTTCGGCCACCGATTAGATAAAAGCACAATTTTGTGGTTGTATTTTGCTTTACTCTGGCAAAAACACTAGATATTTAGTGAATACCCAACATTATGGGTACAATGCTAACAATTAATTGTAAAACTAGTTTCTTCATGCAGCAGCACACAAATGGTCCATCCGCTTTCAAGCTTGAGTGATCGTGTGGGCTACGCATCAGAACTATCTTCAAATATTGTCTGAAAATATTACAGAGCTCCATTATAAAAGTCAAAATTTGATATTGGGACAAATTATGTTTTCTTACTATAGTAAAGTAAAATATGCATTCAGTGCACTTTGCAAAGAGCAAAATGTTAGATCGTTGATTGCATTGTTCAAGAATAAAACAAGAAAACGTATTACAGTAAAATAAATTTGAAATGTAGTACAAATCGCCTATAAAAAAAATAACGACGGTCCCGTGTCCCCAACACAGAAGTACAACTTAATACACGATCCTAAAGCTCAATTTGTGTTAAAATTTATTCCTGTTGACTAATATCCTAAATTTAAAGTGCACTTCTCAAGGATCATTCGGAATATTGTCATTTTCCAACGGATCATTTAAATACTATCGCTGATTAACCTGTTCCCGGGTTTTAAAGTCCGCACTAAAACGAACTATTGTAACAGTTTTTTTACCACTGCAGAGCACCGATAAATTATTAGTTGTATACATCTTTTGTCTAGTCCATTAAACCAGTAAACATCGTCAATTAAATAAATATCCGTATTGGGATCATGTGGTCTAACCACAATGCAAAGATGCTAATTTGGTTGCTAACATCAGGCGTTAATTATTAGTATAAATATTTCAAGGCCAAACAGCTTTCCTATTTCGTGCACAATGCGTCAACGGTCACTTTAGCTATAACACTTGGGGAAGATACCATGGAGAACCTCAAGGTTCTAGCAAGTATTTTGCGCGTGGCTTTACGCCGTAGTGGAACTAAGTGTAATAAACACTTGACATAGTGCTTTTTAATAATGGTAAGCAATTAAATATAATCTCCTAGACAAACTAAATAATTTTGTTGTAGCGCTCTTTTACATGCTCTTTAGCATATTTTTGTACAAATACTTATAAATACTCTTTTAAATAATCTTTCGTATATTCATTTGAAGACTTCTTCGTATATTCCTTTGTTACAATGATTCCGTTTTTTCGGGTTTTATAAAAATTAGCCGTTTAAATGTCGTGTTTCAAGATTATATAGATCCTTTCTTTGCATTTACGATTACCAAGTTTACAGTTCAATTACTTCAACGTAGCGATAAGAAAATATGGGTCTAGTATAAACGTCCTTCAACTTTATTATAATAGTTGGATTTAATGAAATGTTCTGCTCATATGGTCAGGTACAAGAATCACGCAGCTGGTTATTAGCAGTACAACACGTGAAGGCCACGTCACTTGTTTTCCCAAGGACCGTATGTATAAACAACTGTTCTAACATGATGTAGCGCTGTCACACAAACAACACCTATTGAAACGAGGTAAGAAATTTATATTATTCCTACGTCACGTTTGCATTTGGCCAACTTTGATACAAGGCTACACCAGAAAAATAACTTTGTGATGACCTATAAATATTACTTTGTTTAACAAACTAGAAAGGACTTTGACAAATTGTTATTGCCAATATAAATGCAGTGTAATAACAGTTATTATTATTAATGAAATTAAGCAACTCCATTAAGTTCTGATTAAAGTTTCATTTATGCATAATTTGAGTTACAGCTTTTGAACATTGAATTATTAGACCTTTTAGATATTTTCATATACATTTGTAAACCGATTAGCAGATCTGGTATTTTTAGTATTAGGGAAACCCTGTGTTTAAAATGTAATGACTTGATGGCGCCCTCTCTAAACCCCTGTTTTGGTATGAGTCAAGCCCTAGTAAGCAAATAATGTTTTTTAAAAGAACCACGGCCAATCCTCATAAGCTCTACCCGAGGAATAGACCTCTAGCATAGTCGGAAGATATTTGCGTTCCATCATTTTAAGGAAATCCTTCCTTAAAGTTCACTGGTTCCATTTGAGAATATTAAAGAACCCACGGGTTACTTTAATTATTCAATCAATCCTACAGTAAGTTATAAGCGTATAAGACTATAACGAGCAGCTTTGGATATTCCAAAAGTTGGCCTGCGCATTACTAGTAGTGAAGTCGTACTAGTATCACGAAGCAGTTGATACAATATTTTAAGGTAGGTATTTATTTTGCTAAATAATTTTTTATCTAATTATATTTATGGAAACGTATGTATGTAACAACTGTCTCGTACACTAACAAAGCCCATGATAATTAATACTTCATCCAATTTTGCAGTAACCTAGCACTGAGTGACCGCTACTGTTTTAGGTTATGCAGTACAGGTTCGTTTCAATTAGTGATGTTGTAAATTAAGTGAAAAGTATTTCAGTAACGTCGGTCCCTGTAACAACTGTCCCAAATATTCGGGACCGTTGTTAGACATATGGGCGACCGAAGTTACGTTTCTGGTAAATGACGATATTCTAAAGAACATAATTAGTTAATTGTATTTTTTACGTAAAATGAATATAATGTATCTTTTGTAAAACATAATATTTAATCAGAGGACCTTTATCTAAACAAAGTTTTATGTTGAAGGCGAAATATGGGCCCACCTTTGGTTATTAAAGTAAAACTTAAATATTTTTTGAATAAGAAAAGGATTACAACTAGTGATAATATAAAGAAAAGTAATAATTCTATCAATTGTAAAAATAACAGAAAAACAAAAACTTCCACATTAAGCATCGCTGTAATTGCCAAACGGCGAGAATATGAGAGAGAGATAAAGAGAGAGAGAAAGCGACGACAGAGGGCTAAAATGTCTCATGACAAAAAGGAAGAAAAAGATCAAGGGAACGAGAATATAACCAAACAAAGCGGAAGAAAATATAGGATATGACAGAGAGAGAAAAAAGAAGAGTGAGGAGGCAGGAAAAACAAAGATCACAACAACTAAGGGAAAAGAAAAAGCTTATAATACAACAACAAAAGTTAATAGAAGCCACTCCACCAACAACGGATTCTGAGGAACAAGCAAAGCCACATTTACCAACTTCGTCTTCATCTAGAAAAATATTATGTGGGCGCAAAACGAAAAATAGGAATAGAAGTAAAACATATAGACACCTAAAGAAATTGCAGCAACAGTTAGTAATGGCAAAACGTGAAGTAGAGCGGTATAAACGTAGACTTAGCAGATTAAAAAATAAAACCAAAAGTCCTTTGCCAAACACCAAACTAATGAAATCATTTGGAAGTCCTATTTTAAAGTTTCCTCCTATTAAAAGAATATATTTGTTTGCAGAAGAAATTATTTCACATTTAAAAGAGCAAACAAAAAGGTTGCTTCTGGTGAAATACAGCGTTCAGAATATGCAAAATTGGTTGCTGCTCCCAAGTTAAAAAAGTTGAGATTAATAAATGAAGCTTCGTCGCTGTTATCTTATAAAACGTTCAGAAAGGCAACTTCTGGAAACTTAAATAGGAAGAAAAGAAAAGACTATATATTAGGTGAGGCATCAATATCTATAAAATCCTCGTTGGAAGAAGATGTAAACAGCCGTCTTTGTGCGGGTAAAAAAGATACAAAAATGGCTAAACAGCAGCAAGTCCGTGGTGGACGGTTGTCTAGCGACTAATACAGGTCCACCAGAGGAACAATTAAGGTTGGAAATGGAGCTAGAGGGGTAAGAAAAGGTAGTGTTTATAACTCACACAACTATAAGCGCAATTAAATTATAATGCTCAACCCTGTCAATAAAACCCCAACAAACGAATTAAAGTTTTTAAAACACACCCTGAGTATTTTTAGGTGTTGGGCTCCTCGGGGATCACAGTCCATTCTGCTTTTTTTCCTATTGTTGTTAGAGTTGCTGTTGCTACCAGTAGGGCTTTACCAATGAGAATATAGGAAGATAAAAAGGGTAGGAACGACAACACTCGCGTCAGCACTGCCAGATATGATATGTTTATCGGTACAGTAGATGTGGCGGTATGATAGTTTGCCTAACTAATCGGTGGTCCTCGCTTTTTATGTCTTATCCCACCAACCAAGGTCGCACTTCCACTTGTATTCGTGAGAAGATGAGCTCTTCTCATGCCAGAACCCTGAGTCAGCGCTTACGTTTGCAATGATAAACAACTGGTGCTGAGTTTCGTGTGAATCTTACTAATCCCGGGGTTTCACAACATTGACAGAATTGCACTAATTAAACGAGGATTTTTATAAATATTAAAATAAAGCAGTTAACTCCTAAATTAATAAATTTAATTCCTAGAAGCTTTAAAAAAAACATTACGTGTTTTAGGATAAGCATCCTAGAAAACAAGTAGAGAGTAGAGAATGCTCCTATTAAAACAGATTGGTCTAGAGAACTACCTGCAATGCTAATGATAAGATAAAACCTAAACCATCACGTGCAAACTTAAAAACAACTAGGCTTGAAATGAGATCCAGACAGATCATTTTCCTAGCGAGCACATCCACTACGATAAGAAAATCAAATCAAGGTAACGTAATCAACTTAAATATACCCACAAAATAATTTCAAGGACATAATTACCATGGACACAGCAGTGATTGTATGATAGACAGTTAATTGAAGATATAAATAGGAAATTTTCAATACAGCAACAGTCCCGAATAATTATTGGGCCTATCAACACAATAAGTAATTGGTTTATTTCGTTACGACTTATTCGACAACGGTATTGAATAATCTTAACTTGCATTTCCTTATAAATGGGTATCATGTAAACATGTTGGAGTTCTTTAACAACCATCAGGTTGCTAATATCTATGTAGAGTCAGGTAGGTAGGTAAAAGATAGAAGAATATAGGAAGACCTAGACCACGCTATATTAGTCAAATTATTAGAAATTTAGGTTGTGGAGGGTAGGTAAAGCTTTTCAGATTAGCACAGAATAGAAAAGAAGTAAGAGCTGCGTCAAGCCGACCTTAAGTAAGGTTGTAAACAAAATGATGAATGATGCAATGAACCCTGACATTATGGGCTTCTACTTCATTTTCAAATATCTCACCTCAAGCTGGATACAAAATGGACAGTCAATTGCTTCACAACTTGAATTATCGACGTTAACTAATGGTAGAATTGAATATTTGCATACGTTTTGACAGCTTAATTAAACAATAATCTATAGTTTTTAGCTTGCAACCGTTTGCAGAACTCAACCATAAAACGCATCAATGTTTGTTTATAAAATATTTGGTTAAATTTTTTAAGGGAAGTATACGATGTAACTCGCACTGCATCTAGCAAAAAATACACAATTTTATTGTTTGAGTAAATCTGTGGTACTCGCTACTTGCTTCACAAAGTGAAATGCGCTGATTTGATTACAATGGACATAATTAATATCCCCGCTACCGTTATAATAAAATTGTTTAACATTATCTCTAGAATAGTTTTTGAATAGTAGACCTTATTTGTATGTCCTTTTTTCCACATGGAAAACAAGACCAATCCCTCGTTGGACAATCACGAAATCTGTGTGATGAATGACAACAATGACATCTCCAGAACATTTGTTTTTCCCTGGAAAAACTTGACCCTCGGGACCATTGTGGGGGCGTACTAACAATATGATTATGTTTTATCCCTGTTCCTCGGCTCACAAAATTTTTGTTTTCTCCTGGACCGGTGGATTTTAATTGATAACAATGTTGTGTTGATAGACGATATTTTAGTAACTGACTTTCGGCGGCTTCATATTGCAGTACATTCACAATAGTTGTAAATATATTTATAACATAAGATGTCACTAGTCAAATTATTAGAAATTTAGGTTGCGAAGAGTATGTAGAACTTTTTAGATTAGCACAGAATAGAAAATACGTTAGAGCTGCGTTAAACCGACCTTAAGATCGAAAATAAAATGATGAAGATGTCACTTGCCCTTGGCAATTAAATAAACTGGTCTTATACATGACCATAAGTTATTATTCGTACATCGCCTGATGGTAAACATCTCGTTCTAATAAAGTTAATACTAAAAACAAATTTGCTTTGCGTCAATAATATGTATTTTGCCCCGAAACTTCCATCAATAACTTGTTCTTAACAAACTCCACTATTACATTTAACTTCATTCTGACAAAATATAATGTCAATAGCTGTTGCCACTAGCCGAAAAGAGTCTGGCACAGTAGCAGTAGCTGAGAAATTCTCTCAGAGTTTTGTTTTTGGCCAGCGCACTGGCATGTTTTAACTCAAAGAGTGCTTTTTCAAACTCAGTCAAAAATAAATTAAAAGAAGATCCTTTTTTATATTTTAAAGAACTTACTTTCCCTTGCAGTTACACCAGAACCAAAATACATTTTTTACAGTAAGCTCCTTCTAATGCTGTGAAAGTTACCTTTGCATTTTGGTTTTAACCATTATCTGATGTTACTTACGCTCTGTGATATCTAATGCCTCAGCTTCAGTTGGAGGATCATTTGATACAAAATCTAAAACACCTGCCTGTTCCAATACGTTTTACACAAAAGTGCCAATTTGAAAAATTGTTTCCACCAAAACATTTAACATTAAATAACTGTTGATTAATTCCTGACATTCTGGTTACTTTTACGTACTTCTGTGTTTACTAAAATTGCAAATTTTGCCACAATTCTGAGCCCATAACCTGTGTAAGTTATGCTACATGTTTAAATAATCACGATGAAATATTGCAATTAAGGTGATCTTTATTAAATGCAGAAGTTAAACGCGTATATATTTTTACAAGAACAATCTACTCAATTATCATTGACAGTTGTAAGCATCACAACGATTTTATATTGCTGAAATGAAATCATTACATTCTATATGAAGAAAAGAGCGGGAGTTAGAGGAACGAGGCGTGCCATACTTGACCATCTCCACGTGCTTCAATAGCTTATGGGTCAAATATTAAAAATTCAAAATGCTGTGAAAAAAAAGCTTATAGGAATTCTCGTAGCACATGATTGATTTGAAAAATTCTGCACTCAGAGAATAGATAAAAACAATAACCAGTAAAAATCAGGCGATGTAGTGAGAGGTGAAATTTATCCGTAACACTATGTTTTATAAACAAAATAGTTTATCATGTCTGCATCTTCTTGTGTAAACTGTACTTTTAAATTTTCAGCATAACTTACAGTGTAGTTGATATTTGAAGGATGATCTCGTTCTCCACATCGGTCTGTGACTGTTTTACAACACGAATCAGGTACTAAATTATTTCCAGACAAATTTCTTGAAATCCACAAACCGTACTTCCAATCGTCAAACGAAGAAGCACCACAACAACTGAACTAATATAAATTAAAAAATTAGGATCCCAAATATAGCTTATCTGTATACCTTTTCTTGAAGAAAATCGATGGCTTCTGTTTTGTCAGATTCTATTTTATACGTTGTTAAAAGAGTGTCATTTAAATTTAATTCCAGTTCGCGTTGCACTTGTTCATTGTACACATAAGCCAAGATGCCAACCATTGCTTCAATTAAGAATATAAGAAGAATGAAGAATATATACTGTAATACAGAAATATTTATTACAATTAGCAAAAAGCGAACAAACTTACAATTACTAAACAAAACCGATTGCGGTTGCAAATGGCACAACATCCAATAATGCTTACGATCACCACTAATCCTCCTACAGCCAACAAAAAGTAAGTAATAACTGGGTACGTGATAGTTGTTAGTAACTCAACATATTTATATTTATCTAGTACTGTCCAAATAGCAACTCCTAAAGCTCCTAATCCTGTTATCTGAAACAAAAAGCATACTAAAAAGTGTTGAAACATTTATTCGGTAACTTTGGCAGCAATGAACAGTGTATTAGGTTACAGCAAGCCAAGCTAAATTGTAGCTCAAGATATGTAAATAACTAGCGTAAAATATCAGAGATCACACTAATGGTAGACGTTGAATAATTATGATACCAAAACGCTTTATACAGGCTATTTTAAATAGATTTTACGTTTATTTACGAACGGTCTAAAAATAATCAGATTAAAATGCTAGACGAATTTTAGCCGAAGCATTAAATGGTTCGTATACGAATGTGCGTAAAAAATTTTATTTTAACATAAACATTCAGTTAAGCGTTCCATTAACTTAAATATAGTAATATGTTTCACAGAGAGCATGTTTCCGCTGAAATATATAAACAGGTCCAGCCGTAAAAGAGGAAGCGTTTCTCTTAAGCTTAAACTACCTCCATGTTGAAGCAACTCAGTTATACTAATGGCGCAGATTACTTAGAACTAGTGTAAACTACGGCACCCTAAGGAATAGGTACCGCTCGTCAAAACATAGCTGACGCAGGCAACAAACCTATATTATGGGAGCCCTTTTTTTGGTAGACCCACATGTTGAAGCAATTAAGTTTTTCTGCTGGTACAGATAGCTTAGGGCTATTGCAATTTATTGCACCCCAAGAAATAGCTAGAGCAGACAACAAAATTATATTCCGGTAACATTTTTGGTAGAACTGTATTACAGTAACCCCCCCCCCCCATGGTGGAACAAATTAGATATACTACTGGTGCAGATTATTCAAGATTAAACCTAGGGTACCCCAAGAAATAGCTAGTGCAGGACACAAACCTATATTTTGGGACTGTTTCTTCTGGTACACCTGAATTAACATTAGACTCCCACACATGTTGAAGCAACTAAATTGTAGTACTGGCACAGATGATTTTCTAGGGCTCACTCAACCAAGCGCACCCCCAAGAGTTAAGGTTCGGGCCTTTGGAGCGGTGTTTTTAAAAAACGTTTCCAAACTCTTAACAAATTTATTTTATCTTAAAACAGAAATTAACATGGAATTAATTGTAATAAGGTGAGTAGCTTGAACAACGAAGTATGGAGTTCGAAGACTGACTGCCGGGCCTTGAGCTCCTGGGCTTTTTATAATAACCTGCCCCTCACATAGCTGTGGGAACTTGCAGATCTCATGTCTGCTTTTCTCTTAATTCTACACTTTATTACATTGTAACAATCTTATTTCTAGGTAATTGCGGTATGTTAACCGTCTGTGACCTGCCACCTGCAGTTGGGTTGTAATCGTTTTCAAAATTTTCGTCTATTTCCATTTCGTTAAAATTTAATTCCTCTACGTTAATTGAATCTGTTAATGATAGATCTACGGGATAGTCGTTTGAATTTAATATCGTTGTAGTGGCATAATTATCTTTTATTTGTACTAAGGCAGTTGTGGTTTCCACTCCTTGTTGAAATGTCATGTGATTTATTATTCCTACTTTTTTGTTAGATTTTACTGGGATTTTTATTTTTCTTTCCGTTCGGGGTTCTATTGTGTATTTTTGTTCGATTTGAGTGTTTTGAAATTTAATGGGGATTTTTCCGTATTTCGTCCTTAATAAACGGTTCTTTATGTCAATGTTGGCTCTTAATTTTCTTAGAAGATCCATTCCGATTAGTACGTCGTATTTGTCATTTAATTCGAAAATACACAATTTATGTTTCATTTTTACATTAAATGTTCGTGGTAAGGGTATATTAGCTATGAATTGCTGTATTGTCGTTTGATGGGCTGTTTTAATTTTAAATGGTTCTCTTTCTACATAATCTAAATAATGTTTCTTCACGGTTCTGGAGCTAACTAATGTTTTTGAGGATCCGGTATCGATTAATAGTTTAAATTCGGCGTGGAGTATTTCTATGTATGGTAGTACTAGGTGATTTATGTTATTTACGTTTATTAAGTTTGGTCGTTTATGAATTGGTCCATTTAAAAATTTGAGTACGAGTTTTCTTCGTCGTCTTCCTCGTAAGTTTTGTATTGTTCGTCGCGTTCATAAGTTTATACATGGTTTGATTCATCGTTCGTACTTGTCTGAATGTAATTATTCTGGTTAGTGTCAAATTTTTCTACTTCTTGGTGAAATAGTTCTTCCGATGTAAAATTGCGTTTCTGATGAGGGTGTGGTCGGATATGTGTTATCTTGGTATTTTGTCTGGTGTTACCAGATGAGGTATATATTGGTGTTGGTTTATATAATTATTAGGGTTGTTATGATTATTATTCATCGGTGTATTTCTACTGGAATTTGCGCTGAATTCAGGTCTTTGTTAGTTTAAGTTTGGATTGAATCTTGGTTGGAATGCAGGTTTCGTAAAATTTGGGTTAAACGTTGGTTTTGAAAAATGTTTATATTGATTATTAAAATTCGTATTGTTGAAGCTTAGGTTATTAATTCGCGGTTGATTTGTTTGTGCGTTGAAAAGTGTGAATTTTTGTTGAGGGATTGTTTGTCTCGCGGCTTGCATAGTTTTTATTGGTGAATAACTTTTATTTGCGTTGGGGTTGTATAGTCTGTTGTGGTAGTACATTGCATTTTCTTCCTCTATTACTAGGTTCATAGCTTCTTCTAGGTTTTGGGGACATTGAAATTTGATCTTGTCTGATAATCGTTCTGGTAAAGCGTTTATATATGTGTCCAGTGCAATTTTTGTTTTTAAATGTCGAATATTTTCATCGGACTCTTCGATTTTTAATTTTGTTAGGATTAGACTTCTCACGTCTTGGCATTTCATTCCGAATTGATATGGGGATTGGCTGTGTTGCATTTTGAGGTTTATCAGATTTCGTACCAGGCATTTTATGTTACGTTCATCCCCGAAATATGCAATTAGTATTTGTTTAAATTCTTGCCATTCCTGTAGATCGTCTCTACTGGTAATTAAGGTTAGTGCCCTTCCGGTTAGTATGCTTATTATCAAGCGTATAAGCAATGAATTCCTTTCGTTATCTCCGGGTTTGTAGAAGGTTTTCAGGAACATTTCGGATACCTCCAATTAAATTTATTAAATGCGGTTGAGTACCATCAAATATTTGGATTGTCTCCAAATAAAGCTTCATGTCAGCACTACTTATTTTGGTTAAGGATTGCTTTCGCTTTTGGGTAAATTCAAATTTTTTTTTTAAAATTGATGTTTCTTTGTTATTTGCATCGTTATTTTTGGTTTGGATTTATTAATTTTCCGTTTAGGTTGGGTAATTTCAAATTTTTTAAATTTTGAAGTGGATTTTGCTATTTGCATCGTTATTTTTGGTTTGGATTTATTAATTTTCAGTTTAGACTGCGTCGGGTTATTTTTAGAGTCGTAATTGCTGTTTTTTGTACTTGGTTGCACGGTGCGGTAATGAATTTGTGAGATTTATACTCGATAATGTTGGTTTAATTACTGTAGCCTTGAATTTGCTTGTTTTTATCTCGCGGGCGTTAATTTGTCGTGAGTTCTGCTTAAGCTTTGCTTCCTGAAAGAATCTGGAGTGGATAAATAGTTTCTCGCGGTATTTACTTCGCTTTGTGTTAGTTAAAGCTTTGTGTTCGTTCAGTTTTGTTAATTTGTAATTATATCTTTTTCCGTGGGTTTTAATTGAATCGCATAAACGTATAGTTCGTTTGTCTCGTTTCCTTGAATTCTAAATATAACTAGTTAATTACTTTGTTGCACTTTATCTTCGTAATTTAATCACTAGAATATGTATTTTAGTCTCTTGGTCGTTTAATTGCGTACGTGCCGTAAAACATGCAATTATACTTGTAAAAGTAATTAATACTTACTCACAGGTGTTATTTTTAGTTTGTGTGGAAATTAGATAATTTGCTTCTTTACACGTTAATTGCTTTGCATAAATGTTGCATCTGATTATTTTTGGATATCTCCGTATTCAATTATGGATGCACGTCTTGTAATTGTATCTCCCGTAATGTAGGTTTAAGGTTGCAATGATGAGCGTTTTAATTATACCTTTTTATGATAAACGTTTAGTTTTATTCAGTATTTGTACTGGAATAATTACCTTTTTGTAATGCAATTTATTTATAAATGATGAGTAGTTTTCAATGCTGGTCGTAATTTTATGCGCTTTTATTTTACTTGTGGATCGTGATACAGAATGCGTTGCGTTAATTTGTACAAAGGTTAATTGTTTAAATAGCAGTTTCTCTGAGGTAATAAATGATGTTTCATTCGCGGGCTTATCTTAGGTGTGGATTGCGTTAATTTGCACGTTGGTTTTAAATTACAGTGGTTTAAGTTACTGCAGTGTTTTGCTGTAATTTATAAATTATGATAGAGGTCAATGTTTTAAATAATCTTTTCTGTAATTGCTTGTTTGAAGAATTACCTTTAGCTTTGGTGTTGAAGTTAATTCGCGTTTTGTCTTTTTAGTTTACTGGATTAACCGTTGCGTTTTCGTATCGCACTAGCTAAATTTTATTTTGGTTACGTTTGGTATTAATGGGTGCGCGTCAGTTATTTGTTTTTGTTTATTTTTCGGTTTGTTTTAATAATATTGTAATGAAAACTCTTTAAAATCAAGTCTCTTTTGCTTTTAAAAGAAAATCTCTTTAAGTCTCATAGAATTTTCCCAATATAAATTCTCGTTTGAAAATAATTTCTCTTTGTAAGCTATTTTCAAAAATATTGGCTTAAAATAAAAATTCTGTACATAAATAATAATAATAACAAAATAATAAAACTAGCATATATCAATTATAGTTTGTGAGATCAATTGGTTTTTATGGAAATGAACTTACATTAATTTCTTCATCTGTTTTTTTGTGGGCTCGATCGATGCTGTATCTTGTCCACGTTGGTTTGTTGTACTGGATTCGGTCGATTCTTGTACTTCCTCCAACCTGGTTTGAGTTCTGTCAAAATTGCGAATTGAAATTCTTGGTCACCAATCTTCCGATTTTTGGATTCTTAGTGCCATTTTGACATCCGTACGTCTGCGCCAGTTAAAGTTCGGGCCTTTGCAGCGGTGTTTTTAAAAAACGTTTCCAAACTCTTAACAAATTTATTTTATCTTAAAACAAAAATTAACATGTAATTTTGAATAACTGTAAAAATAACTTTAATTCAAAAACATTTAATTAATTGTAATAAGGTGAGTAGCTTGAACAACGAAGTATGGAGTTTGAAGACTGACTGCCGGGCCTTGAGCTCCCGGGCTTTTTATAATAACCTGCCCCTCACATGGCTGTGGGAACTTGCAGATCTCATGTCTGCTTTTCTCTTAATTCTACACTTTATTACATTGTAACAATCTTATTTCTAGGTAATTGCGGTATGTTAATCGTCTGTGACCTGCCACCTGCAGTAGCACTGCCCTCTCGGATACAAAGTTGCATATCCGTTCTCATGAACTGTTAATAACCTCTGGGTTATCCTTGTATTACGTTGTTGCAATGAACTTATACTTTATTTAACAATTTCTAATAATTCCTATTAGATTCAATATATTCAATATATATAGGTAAATTGGGGGATACATAACTCGCGTACCCCGAGAAATAGCTATCATGGGCATAAAAACTATATTATATTTTTTGGTTTGACTGAATTAACATTAGACTCTCCCTCATGTTGAAGCTACCGAGTTATACTACCAGCTCAGCTTATTTAGGAATGTCAAGAAATAGCTAGCGCTCCCTAAGAAATCCTTAGCACTGGTAACAAATCTCTACATGGTAGCTTTTTCAGGCCAATCTAAATTAACATTAAATTGCCCCCATGTTGAAGCAACACAGTTATAGTACTGGCGCAGATTACTTCGGACTAGTGTAAACTAGGGCACCCCAAGGAATAGGTAGCGTTCATCGAAAAATAGCTAGCACAGACATCATCATCATTAGGTCTCCAGTCCTGAAACTGGTTAGACGCGTACCATCATTGTTTCCTATTCTGAACTAACCTACAGATTTCCCTGAAATTTGCACAGTCTGCATCTATCACTATCTGATCTCGGTCTACATCCGCCTCTTTTTTCCTACCTCTGCTTGTCATATATCCCATACTATTCCCCAAAAATGCCTTAGAATGTATTCTGTCCTTCTCTTTTTCCTATTTTTTTTCAAAGATCTCCTTGGTCCCTACTGTTTCTATAACCTATTTGTTATTACCTTTGTCTGTCCATCCTCATACATCTGAAGCACGGCATTTCAAAGGCTGCTACCGTTCTTCTGTCTGCTTTTCAGACTGCCCGTATTTCATAGGCTAGCACAGACAACAAACCAATATGATAGGAGCTTTTTTCTGATATACCCTCCCATGTTGAAGCAACTCAGTTATACTACTGACCCAGATTACTTAGAACTAGTATAAACGAGGGCACATCAAGAAATAAGTAGCGCTTGTAGAAAAATATCTAGCGCTGGCAACAAACCTATATTATGGGAGCTTTTTTCCTGGTAGATTCCCCCCATCAACTAAGTTATACTGCTGGCACAGATAACTTAGGACTATCTTAGCGCACCCCAAGAAATATCTAGCGCATTCCGAGATATATCTAGCACGCAAAAAAAAAAAATTTGGTCCTTTTTTATTGTAACACTAAATTAGTGCCCCCACTACCCTGTTGTTCGAACAACTTAGTTATACTACCGACGCAGATTTAGACTAGTGCAACCTAGGATATCTCAAGAAATAGCTAGCGTATCCCGAGAACTAACTAACTTAATCGCTTCAACATGGAGGACTCTTAACATTAATTCAGTCCTCCAAAAAGAGAAAACTTCCATAATATAGCTTGTTGCCAGCGCTCGTTGTTTCTCAAGTTACTCTAAATTATACTATTGCTAGTCCGTGATAGTAGCATAACTGTTTCAAAATAGGGAGAGTTTAAGGTTAATTTAAATCGACCAGAAAAACTACCATTGTAGAGATTTGTTGCCTGCACTAACTATTTCGTGGGAAGCGCTAGCTATGTCTTCAAGTTCGCTAGATTGTACTAGTTCTAAGAAATTTGCAGCAGTATAACTGAGTTGATTCAACAAGGAAGTGGGAAAGAGCTACCATAATATAGTTTTGTTGCGTGCGCTTTGCGCTAGCTATATTTCGGGGTGGACTAGCTTTGTCGTGGAATGTGCTAGGGTGCGATGGTCTTAGGTATAACCAACATGGAGAAGTCTAACGTTAATTCAGTCCTACCAAAAACAAATCCCATAATACAGATGTGTTGCCTGTGCTAGATATTTCTTAGCGTGCCCTAAGTTGCACTAGTCCTAAGTAATCTGAGCCAGTTGCATAACTGAGTTGCTTCAACATAGGGCAGCCTAACGTTAATTCCGACCGACCAGAAAAAAGCTACCATAGTTTTGTTGCCTGTGCTAACTATTTCTCAGGAAGTGGTAGCTATTTCTTGGGGTGTCCTAGGTTCACTTGTCCTAAGTAATCTGCGCCAGCAGTATAACAGCAGTTTCAACATGAGGGCAGTCTGATGTGAATTCAGACCGATCTGAAAAGGCTACTATTATATTGTTTCTATGCCTGTGCTAGCTATTTTTCGGGGTGCGCTAATTATTTTTTGGAGTGTGCAGGTTGCAATAGTTCTGGGTAATCTGTGTCAGTAATATATCTTAGTTGCTTCAACATGGAGGAGTGTAACGTTAATTCAGTCCTACCAGAAAAAGCTTCCATAATATAGTTTTGTTGCCTGCACTGACTATTTCTCGGGGTGCGTTAGCTATTTCTTGGGGCAAGCTAGGTTGTGATTGTCCTAAGTAAGCAGCATAACTTAGTTGTTTCAACATGTGGACAGTTGAATGTTAATTCAGTTCTACCAGAAAAAGCTTCCATAATATAGTTTTGTTGTCTGCGCCTGCTACTTTTTGGGGTGCCCTAGTCCTAGGTAATCTGTACCAGTAGTATAACTGACTTGCTTCAATATGGTGTGCAGTCTAATGTTAATTCAGACCTAATAGAAAAACTACCGTAATATAGTTTCTATGCCTGTATCAACTATTTATCGGCATCTACTAGCTACTTCTTAGGGTGCGCTAGTTATGTTGCGATAGCCCTATGTAACTGTGCCAGCAGTATAATTATGTTGTTTCAACATGGGGAGAAGCCTAACGCAAAGTTAGTCCTACCAGCAGAAAGCTTCTATAATATAGATTTGTTACGTGTGCTAGCTATTTTTCCGGGTGAGCCAGTTATTTCTTGGGGTGTGCTAGCTTTCACTAGTACTAAGTAGTCCGCACCAATAATATAACGGAAATGCTTCAACATGGGTGCAGTCTAATGTTAATTCAGTACTACTAGAAAAGAGTTTCTATGCCTGTACTAACTATTTTTTTAGAAGCGCTAACTCAAGGTAACATGCGTGAGCAGTATAACCTAGTTCTATCACCATGGAAGCTTAGCGTTAACTTATCCCTACCATTATGTAGTTTCTAGTTCCTATGCCTGCGCTAGCTATTTCTAACGATGCACTAGCTCTAATTAACCTGCACTAGTAGTATAACTTAGTTCGGAGTCATGTTTGTGGGTCACATCGCGCCATTGTTGACTCCAAATTTTATCCGTCTATCCTAAGCTCTCGTAGGGTAACGATGAAGAACAACTAGGTAGAGGTACACGAAGGTATGGTAGAAAAAAACCTATACATCTGAAAAGAAAAGGCACACTACACAGATAGATGTTCTTGGCTTGAAGCCTCGTGGCTTAATGCCGCTTCTGACACTACCCACACTTGCGCATTCTTTTGCGCAAACGCAACTGTCCGGAATGACAAAAATTGACAAGTAAAATTCGCGGAAATTTATTTACAAATTAAAAGAATGTACATTGCCAAATTTGGAATTTAACACGTTAATTCAGTTCTACCAGAAAATTCCCATAATACAGGTGTGTTGCCTGTGCTAGTTATTTTTTGAGGTACCCTAGGTTGCACTAGTCCTAAGTAATCTAAGCTAGTAGTATAACTGAGTTGTTTCAACATGCGGGCAGCCTAACGTTAATTCAGACCGACCAGAAAAAGCTACCATAATATAGTTTTGTTGCCTGGGCTAGCTATTTCTCTGGAAGTGGTAGCTATATCTTGGGGAGCCGTAGGTTACACTAGTCCTAAGTAATCTGCACCAGTAGTATAATTCAGCTGTTTCAACATGAGGGCAGTCTAATGTTGATTCAGACCGACCTGAAAAAGCTACTATTATGTTGTTTCTATGCCTACGCTAGCTATTTCTCGAGGTGCGCTAATTATTTCTTGGAGTGTGCAGATTGCAATAGCTCTAAGTAATCTGTGTCAGCAGTATAACTTAGTGGCTTCAACATGAAGGAGTGTAACGTTAATTCAGTCCTACAAGAAAATAGCTTGCATGATATAGTTTCGTAGCCTGCGTTAGCTATTTTTCGGGGTGCGCTAGCTATTTCTTTTGTCACGCTAGGTTGCGATTGCCCTAAGTAATATGTGCCAGCAGCATAACTTAGTTGTTTCAGCACGGGGGGCAGTTTACCGATAATTCAGTCCTACCAGAATAAGCTTCTATAATATAGTTTTGTTGCCTGCGCCAGCTACTTCTTTGAGTGCATTAGGTTGCACTAGTCCTAAGTAATCTATGCCAGTGGTATAACTGAATTGCTTCAACATGGAAGGCAGTCTAACGTTAATTAAGACCTGCTAGAAAAAGCTACCGTAATATAGTTTCTATGCCTGTACCAACTATTTATCGGCATGTAATAGCTATTTCTAGGGGTGCGCTAACTATGTTGTGGTTGCCCTAGGTAATCTGTGCCTGTAGTATAACTTACTTGTTTCAACATGGGGGGAAGCCTAAGGCAAAGTCAGTCCTTGTTACATGCCGAAAATCGGCTATGCAAACATTTTTGATTTTAGTTTAAATATGTGACTGAAATCGCGCCAATATTTTAAAAATAAACTTGTGCGTGCATTTCCGTTACTTCAGACAGTTGCGTCGGCGCCAGAGAAAGCGCAGACGTGGAATGTGGAAGGAAGTGCGCGTTTTTCGGACACGAAAGCACTAAGAAGAGGGAAGACAGAAAATTTGGTCTCAACAAGGGCGAAGGCCGACCCACGCCCAACTAACGCCGAGATCCTGCCGCAAAAATAGTTGCAATGTCGTGAAGAGCTCCACATTTTACGTTAGTGCATTTAATCTTTTTCTTTTGTATGTGATACAAATTTGAGACGCAATAATGACGTAATACCTTGTTGCGCAATATCATGCACGTGTTTATTATGTTGCCAACTGTCGTAATGGCTCTTATCAATTACGCGCGGGACTTTAACGGTTATACCTTAGACTATGATAGTCGTATGCATTATAACAGTCGTGCTTTATAACATCCTACCAGCAGAAAGCTTCCATAGCATTGTTTTGTTTGTGCGATCTATTTTTCGGGATGCGGCAAGTATTTCTTGGGGTGTGCTAGCTTTCACTAGTACTAAGTAATCTGTGCCAATAGTATAACAGAAATGTTTCAACATGAGAGGAATCTAACATATTCAGGCCTACTAGAAAAGAGTTTCTATGCCTGCACTAACTATTTCTTCAGGTGCGCTAGCCCTAGGTAACATGCGGTAACAGTATAACCTAGTTCTACCACCATGGAAGTTTAGCGTTAACTTATCCCTTCCAGAAAAAAAGCTACCATTATGTAGTTTCTAGTTACCATGCCTGCGCTAGTTATTTATAAAGATGCACTAGCTCTAAGTAACCTGCACTAGCAGTATAGCTTAGTTTTGAGTTCTTCCACGGGGAGAGGGTAGCGCTAACTTAGCCCCACCAGAAAAGAAGTTACCATTATGTAGTTTCTATGCATGTGCTATCTATTTCTAGAGAAGCTTTAGCTCTAAGTAATCTGCGCTAGCAGTATAACTTAGTTCTTCTACCATGGAAAGGAGCTGGAGATGGGATTAGACAAACTATCATTATATAGTTTCTATGCGTTTGCTAGCTATTTTTAGAGGTGTGGTAGCTTTTAGTAACCTGCGCTAGCAGTATAACTTAGTTCTTTCATCATGGGGTTTGGATTAGACAAACTACCATTATGTAGTTTCTATGCGTTTGTTAGCTATAAATGTGCCAACTCTAAGTAACGTGTTCCAGTAGTACAATTATGTTTGCGACTCCGTAAATCCCCGATCCCAAGGTTTCGGGTTTGATTCCTGAAACGAAGTCGCTTGAAAATGTTCGACAAGCATTTGTTATAAAAATACGACCTCATTCAAACGAGAGGAAAAAAGTCCCGTGTGTAAAGTGTTGTCACGCGTGTTAAAGATCCCTACCTTGCTTGTAATAGCAAGGGTTCGCAAAAATTTGAAATTTCTAGGTAAAAAAACCCTCTTCCTGGCTAGTCTAGTACCTTCGGGTTGTCGAACGTTGAGAGTATAGAGTTAAGTTCCTCCAGCATGGGGGAGGGGGAGGGGGGCTAACATTAATTTAGCCCCCATCCGATTAAGTTCCATAAATACAACAATTTTGATGAGCTAGCTTTTATAAGGGGTGTACTAGATATAATGAAGATACGCTAATCTGATTTGAACACTAGGTGCTTAATTTGTAGGTCACATTTGAACTAATTTTGCAAAGAACAAAATACTTTAAACAATAAAAACAGTATTCAATATTCTTGGTGATTGTGAAATTTACCCCATCCAGCTGATTCGTTTATAACTTTTGTTCTTAGTAATAAACAGTTTCATTTTAGGGCAGGTGGATGCAAAAATATACTAGATTTAAAAACGCGTATTATGTTGTGATATCGCTTTACGCGTATAAATAGACGAGCGGTGAAATATTATGTTTGTAAAAATTAAAAGAATGTAGCAACGTTCGTCCAAAAGTTCGCTCTAATTTTGTTCATTTGTTTTTTGCATCTCATTTGAAATTAATTCTATACCAAATGCCCTCAACAGTTCCTTAAAAAAATGATTAATCTGTTACGAGACGTATTTGTTTACAATTATATTACGTAACGCTATATTTGTTCACTGATAACACGCAATAACGCCAGACCAAACTTAAACTATTTACGACACACTTTACAAATCGATAACAACTTAATTTTATTGCTTAAAACATACACACAGACAGAAAAACTTACCAGAAACGTAATATTAAATCCATGCAACACACCTTCCAATAAATCAACGGTACAACACCCTCCCTTACTTTCATTATCACGGGGCATCTTTGGACTATCTCGTTATCCTTGTCATTAGCTCCATCATCTGCAAATAGTTAACGTAAACTACTTCGAAACTTATATTGCAAAACCTTGTATAAATTAATGTTAAACATTTTAGGTTTACGACCCATGTTTAAATTTAAATAAGAGATAAATTTTGACTTTGATATATTACTATTCATCGAGGTCGCATATGCAAATAAACATACAGTAACGCACAACGTTTAAAAGATTTGGAAGTCTAAATATTTATATCGATTGGTGACGATTTGTATATTTATAAAGTGCAAGTAATATAAAAATAATGCGGTAGTATAAGCCGCTTACTTAAGTGTGAATGACGTCGCGCGCCGTAAAATGGCAAGTAATGTAGGTAAAATGTGGGTTACTGAATCTATTGTAATAGATTATTTAAATATAAGTTAAGGTGAACAGCTTTTTCTATTTTTAAAGCGTTTCTTGTCGGTTGGTGATGTAATCAAAGGTAACAAGGTAGATCATACAAACAAGATAGGAATCTTCCATACTAGCCTCTAAAACTTACAGGTCACTATAAAGATGGTGGCGATCATGGATCTAATCCCCCGGAATTTTGTGTAATAAGAATAGTTTCCTGTACTCATAGTAGTAATTAATGTATTTTAATTTACATATCTCTTTAGTACTAGATAGATATATTGGCAAAACATGTATATGTTGTATTACGTCATAGGAGTATTTCATAAAAGGAAAATAATACACATGCCGTTGAATAGAAATTTATTAGACAAAATACCTAGTAAAATGTGGACGTATCTGTATAGTTGGTTGCCTAAAATCCACAAAGTTTTTCCGTTTCTAAATAACTTGTATGGTGAAGCAGGAAAGGGTCAATTGCACCCCTTAAGCTTAAAACTTAACTACTTAAAGTTTTAAACGACTGCTCCGCACACTAAAGTAAAACTATACAATCCAAGTTATATTTAAATATAAGCGGTAGTTTAAGTAACACTTAACCTCAAATTAGAACACCCTACATCATTTATTAACTGCCCTACCTGTTTTCATATTTTAAGTAAAATTAGTTTTTGGCTTTAATGAATAATGTTATAATGAAAAATGATTTATTTGATGATATTTATGAACTTAGTGGAGTTTGGAATACCAAGAAATTTATTGTTGTAAATCCCGTGTGTAGAAAACATACCCCTGACTAGTGATGGGCACAATCGATAGTCTATCGATTGGACTATCGATAGTTTGTACTATCAATAGTTATTATCGAATTATTTTTTTAATGAATGAATTTCTACTATCGATAACTTGCGATTGTAATGCGTACTATCGATAGTCTCATAAACTATCGATAGTACTGGTGGAACCATCGATTGCTTTTCCTATCGATAGTTATGCAACAATCGATAGTTAATGAACTATCGATGGTGCTACCAACAATCTACTAAACAAAATCTTAGTACGGCACTGTCAATGTCAATACTCAATAGTTTTTAAATGATAGTTATATTGACCGTTAAGTTAACCACTAAAGGAAAATGCCGGGACCCCAACTAAATGCACGTGCACTTTGGTGTGTGAAAAAATCACCAGTGTTGGAATTTTTTAGAAAACGCGGCGACAAAGTTATGTGTCAAGTTTGTAAAAGAGTTGAAATTTTGTGATAATACGTCCAATTTAAATGATTATTTACGTCGACGGCACCCAACACATACCGAACCCGTGCAATTAGTTGATGTAGCAGAAGCAATTGACTGTCATCAAGAAATACCGCCAGTAACATTAGTGAAATCGAAAACAGCAATACTGCTTCCATGTCAAAAAGTACTAGCGTAGTACTACGGTTATCCAGTGCAACAACAACGATATCGGATTCAGCTACTTCAGTATCAAATCCAGCATCTTCGATCAGTAGTGTGCTTCCTGTGGTTTGAGTTCCTACACGAAAACGGAAGCTACAGCCAACAATAACGCGCCAAGTAGTTCCTTTAATCGGATCATTAAAACATAAAATCACAAAACTTGTGCTTAAAATGATCGTCAAGGATTTGCAACCACTATCCATAGTAGAAGAACCTCATGAAGGCACTCGAACCTCGGTACACATTACCGAGCAGAAGGACAGTATCGAGAGCATTTTCCAAACGTATATAGTACAGTCCTTCAGTCAGTGCAAAAAGCTGTGCAACAATCAAACTGGATATCGATTACAACTGATATTTGAACATCCTTTAACACCGAATCTTACTTAACATTTTTTTCATGAAAGTCAGTTAAAGTCAGTGGTCCTTAAAACAGAGTATTATCGAAGAAAGTGATACTGCTGAATGCCTATCAAAAATTTTATCAAGTGTGTTTTGTGAGTGGTCTATTATAACTAAAATTACAGTTGTAGTCACTGATAATGTAGCAAATATTAAAAATGCAGTGAAACTTTTGAATCTTGATCATTTACCATGTGTCGCACACACTTTAATTTAGTAATATCAGACGCGTTGGAACTGTGTGGGGATTTTCAGAATATTTTGACGAAATGTCGAAAAATTGTAATGCATTTTAAATAGTCTGTAGTTGCAGCTGATGAATTACGAGTTACGCAAAACCAAATGGGCATACCCCAACTTCGACTAAAACAAGATATTTCAATTCACTGGAATTCTTCGTTAATAATGATGGAGAGATTAGTAAAACTAAGGGAACCGTTAATGGTAGCATTAGCGGCACTTCCAAAAGGTCCAGAACGCTTAAACTGTGAGCAGTGGAAAGTTCTTGAAGATTGTGTGCCTCTATTGAAGCCATTTGAATTCGTTACCGCAGAACTATGAGGGGATCAATCTGCTTCATTAATAATACCTTTAATAGGAGGAATGCAACATAATATCGTACGACTCAACTCTACAACTGAAATTGGAAGTTTATTAAAATCCAGTTTAATAGAGCCTATACTTAGCACCAGCAAGGCCATGAAGTTTAGTTTGTGGCAAGATTTTGATGAAAAACTAAAAAGTGTAGTAGCTTCTGTTAACTCAGAAGCAAATACTTTACTATTATTAAAAAATTACAAGGATTTGCCTTATTTAAACCGAAAAGAACGAACGAACAACAAAGTGCTTTTCCAAATTTATATAAACTGGCAATAAAATTTCTGAGCGTGCCGGCTACCTCTGTACCTTCGAAAAGAGTATTTTTTCAAGCTGGTTTAATAACAAAGAATCTTACATGTGATTTTCCAATGCTCCACCAGAAGGTACTATATTGGCCAGGTAGCGAGTTTTTTTTACCTGAAAAATTTTGGATTTTGCCGAGCCCTTGCTCTTCCAAGCGAGGTAGGGATCTTTAACGTGCGTGACAACAGTCACACACGGGATCTCCATTTTGCCTCTCATCCGAACGAAGGCGTATTTTTGTGAAAAATACTCGCCTAACATTAATCAAGCGGACCGTGTCAGGATTCGAACCCCGGACCTTGGGCGTAGTGGTCACACGCATACCAACTACGTCACGGAGCCGCCCTAATAACAAAGGACTGTGCATTTACATCTCTAATGGTCCACCTGAAGGTACTACATTGACCAGGAGGCGAGTTTTTTGTTGCCTGGAAATATAAAATTTTACCGAACCCTTGCCGTTCCAGGCAAGGTAGCGGTCTTTAACGTGCGTGACAACACTCACACATTTTTTGTGAAAAATGCTCATCCGACATTTTTCAAGCAGTCGGCCGTGTCGAGATTCGAACCCAGAACCTTGGAATCCGTAGTCTTACGCTTACTACATTGATCCACGGCGACGCAAATTACAAAGGACCTTACATGTAATTTTCCAATGCGCCACCCGAAGGTACTACATTGGCCAGGAAGCGAGCTTTTTTTGTTGCCTGGAAATTTAGAATTTTGCCGAACACTTGCCGTTCCAGGCAAGGTAGGGATCTTTAACGTGCGTGACAACACTCACACACGGGACCTCCATTTAGCCTCTCATCCGAACGAGGGCCTAATTTTTGTGAAAAATGATCACCTGCCATTTTTCAAGCAGTCGGTTGTGTCTGGATTCGAACCCAGGACCTTGGGATCCGTAGTCTTACGCTTACTACATTGATCTACGGCGACGCCAATAACAAAGGACCGCAGAAATCGCCTTAAACCTATAAACGTCTTTATACAGTGACTGGAATCCTACGTTGGATCCGTCACTTATTTTCTTTTTTAATTGTCTATATCGTCAACCTTTTTTTTAAATCGTTACAATGCTTCCTCCAGTGATGAGTAAACAGTACACTGCCCGACACAACCTTAATTTGATGTATTTGTTCTCTAGGTGCATCTAAATTTTCTGGGTTTCTCACTTTCTTGTTTTACTACTTATTTTCCAAATTTTAATTAAATAACTGAGCTGTTTAGAGATGAAAATATATTCGCTTCGATTATAACGTCAAAAATTATTTTTATAACAAGAGTTTTTAAACTTCTTCCTAAATACAACCAACAATTATAGTCAATTCAATATCTTTTCTATAACTATTGTTGTAGCTTTATTTGTCTCTAGTTATTTTTTATTAAATATAAAATTTTCTTTTAAATATTTCTAGAAATGTCCTTCAATTCATTTTCTAACTCTCATTATTTTTCCATTGTAACTGCCATGGTAACTGCTACCTTTTTTTCTATGGATAATAAACTAGTCCTGCCACTTTTATATCCAATTTCAATCAATCCTTCTACCTGCGTATACTTTTATCTGTCCTCTTCAATAACTCATTACATCACTAGAATAGCTCTAGTGCTCTACCTTAAATCTAATAATTTTTACATTTTATATTATAATAAGCTGTGAGTAAAAGTGAACATAACCATAAATGTCGTTCTTTTAAAAATCATTCGCTAATAACAATGTTTCTCTCTTCAAGCTATCAATAATGCAATTTATTATCGATAGTAAAATTCACTTGTTTAAAAGATCATTTGATAGAAGTATTGTAATGATATAGTTTAAGCTATCGATAATTCATGAGAATATCGATAGTAAAAACTATCGATGGCCCAATCGATAGACTATCGATTGTGCCTATCTGGCAGTACATATACTAAGGTTTTGTTTGCAGATTATTGGTAGTACCATTGATAGTTCAGTAAGTATGGATTGTTACATAACTATCGATAGGAAAAACAATCGATGGTTCCATCACTACTATCGATTGTTGCTTAACTATCGATTGTAACTATCGATAGAAAAAACAATCGATAATGCCCACCAGTACCCCTGACTGTAACCGGAATGGAGGAGGCGCGTTGGCAGACACAGGGGATTTACTCAGAAGCGAGAAGGCCAAGAGTTTTCTAGCTTTTACGGGAACATCGATAATTACTTACAATTATCAATTTGAGTATGCAGAATTGCATCGTTCTAAATAGTGGTTAATAAATAGTTTGTTTAAATAATTGTGCATTTGCAAACTGCTGTTCAAGACATCAGAAGTGGCAGAGAAATCGCAGGATGCAGAGTTCAAAGACAAAAGCAACCCATTTTTAAGAATTCTACATCTCCTAGTTCAAACTATTCCACTGGGTCATCTGATTACGATATTGCATGTTATTCTGGCAAGAAGAAAATACAAATTCGTTCATATACATCTCCGACTAGCCCAGGTACAAGTATTAATACAATGGACCCAGTTGGGGTAAATAGACATTTCCTAACGCAAAAGATGCTTTATTAGGTAAAAATGCAGTACAATGGAACTTCGCCAATTTCGATGAATTTTTTTTTTGGCAAACAGAGTAGACCCTAGGAGTGATGATTCCGCAAAAAAGTTTGCGGAAATCATAAATAAATGTTTTGTGAAATTTTCCAAAAAAATTTTACCCATGCTTATTTACATGGGGCGAACCAAATATTTTTGCTTTTTTTCCACTCAAAACTCGTTGCGAACCGAAGTGTATCATCCCTCAAAATATCGCCCCGCAAATTTCATATTACTCCACAAATTTCATATTACCACAAAAGTTTTATATTATCCTACAAATTTTATATTATCTCAAAATATATTATTCTACCCAAAAATATATTATCTCCAAAGATAACCCAAAAATCTTGACACCCAAAAAAATCTAACATTCTCTCTCCCCTAAAAATTAAGCTAGGTTTAGTCATAGAACTTCAATCTGACCAAAATCACACTTTTAACACCCCCAATCTAACCTAGGTTTATCTACGAAATCCTATTTAGCCTAAAATTTCACCTTCTTAAAAATTCTATACACATTTTACTTTCATAATTTTTACAAGGAACGCAATATTAACCATAACGGTAATAATAGTTGTGGCACAACTAATTGTATTGCCTATTCAATAATAAATTTAAAGAAATGTAGCTTCCTCCTATTAATTATAGCTTATTAATCTGGTAAAAAATGTATACCTAATATTAACACTCTGCGCGTGGGTATATGTGGGTGCGTGTGTGGGTGCGTGCTTGTGTGCGCGCGCGTGGTGTGCGCGCATGCGTGTGTGTGTGTGTGTTTGTCAATGAACTTTTACCAAAAGTCAACTCGTCTTTTTTAAAGCGACTCAAAGCTAGTCGTGACTTATTAAATCAAGTATGGCAAGAGGTAAGTAATTAGTTTTAATCTACCCACGGTTAAAACTGCACCCGACTTGTGTTTGTCCTGTGATAGCTTCCACAAAATTAAAACATCAATCAGACTACAAATTTGACTTATTTAATCCATTATAAATTTGAAATCAAATCAACTAAAATTAAAATCTGTGTTTTGTGATTCCAGGTTATCAGTCAGATACAAAACTTTTTTGATAAATCGAACCTTCCAATTTGGAAAATAGTTGGCTTCTGTCGTCTTTGGGTGGAGCATTGCTGCCTGAAATTTATTATGAAGGAGTTGCGCATCGCAAGCCACACCGCCGTTGACTGGGTTAGTTTTTGTCGGGAAGTAGTATTTTATGCATTTATAACGAAGGCCAGTAAAATTGGAGATCCCGTCAAAATGTAAGCTAATAATTTTCGATACATCCTTTTGTTAAAAGCATCTAGATTAATAGATTAAAACCTTTTTGTCTCATTTGAAGCCTTGAAATAGACGAATCAAAGTTTGGGAAACGGAAATACCATCAAAGTCACATAGTCGAAGGAGCATGGGTTTTCGGGGGCATTGAAAGAGCATCGAACAAAACTTTTATGGTTGTTGTCGAAGATCGCACTTCAAAGACACTGAAGGAACAACAATCTACTCCGATTGCTGCAAAGGATATTCGGGACTAGTTGATCATCCCAAATATACCTATTTGCCGGTTAACCTCTTGTTGCATTTCAAAGATCCGGAAACAGGAGTTCACACAAATGCTATAGAATCAAGTTGGTAACGATAAAATGAAATAATTCATTGCTGTTTAATTAATTTGTGATTCTAAATGTCTAGACGCCATGCAAAAGCAAGTGCCCCATATACAAATCGGCAGAAAGGTTTTCTCGGGGGTATTTGGCTGGACACATGTTTCTGAAAATGGTTAAAGATCTTCAACTGGTCCTGTTCTTTATGCTGACTTGGGATCTATGACCCTACAGTTGATAATGAATAGGAAATTGGCGCCGAAACTTCTGAAATTGCAGAAATTGAAAATTTGGACTTTGACTTCAATTAATTTTATTTTCTTTTTAATACGTACTTATTAATCGTTCATGTTTTGTTATCTTATTGATCACGATGTGAATAGCTTCTAACCTCTACTTTCGTTTTAAAGCCAATAATAATACAACTACCTATTAATTCTTACACGATTATTTCACTATTCTTTATATATTAACTTCAGATTTCTAATAATAGTTATCATAGTTATATTTTTACTGTGCCTTTGATTGCAAAGCAGTGTCTGGAAACTGATATTTATTTACACACGAATAAAGGTTGACTTGACGACTTAAAACTTGTTGAATTCCTTATTTTTGGGGTAATGTGAGTTTTTTCTGATCTCATTTTTTATTGCGTTTGTACACGTTCCAGGTCATTCTAAGACTTTCTCAACTTGCCCCCTAAAATATCTCAGTTTACCCCATGTCAGAAAATCTAGAATTTTACCAAAACCTCACCTTCCCCACACCTAGAAGGAACTTAAGATACAGTCTCAATTTTCGCATACCTAGCAGGAACCTAGGGTACACTGTCTCACTTTCCGCATATTGTAACACCCAATAACATTTTTAAATTAATCCAAATTTCAAATGATATTTTCTGCCAATCACAGATAATTCTATCTAAAATGTAACCCATCACTGATCAGAATTAATATAGTTACCCAACCCTAGTTTGATTTTGGGTGACAATTGACAACTTATCAACCTATCAACTGATATCTAGCATTCCCTGAAATTTAGAAGATTTTAAATTAAGGCGCCAAAAGAAATGCTAGTTTGTTCTAGAGAATTCGAAACCGGAAGTGCGTAATAATATGTAATTTTTCGTGATATCTATGAAAATATTCACAGGAAATACTTTAGAATATTGCAGAATAACTTAAATTTAAATATAGGGTAATTTCAATTAGCAATGGCAGTAATAAAAGTTGATTTAAACAATTAACCTAAAAGCACGTGTAGGGATGATGTACGATTATGAAATATGTGAGGTTTTTGATTGGCTAGACCAGTTACGTGATCAAAAGTATATAAATACGGGAAGTGGGAAAATTCACACACACGACACACAGCCTCACCAACACACACAAAGACAAAAAGATATGAAAGAAGGCACGTAAATGTGAAAATAACTAGCCCGGAGCTAGTGCTAGTTACGCTGCAAGGCCGCGTAGCAATATTGGTTATATGCCCGTGTAAATTATAGTAATGTTTAGTGAACAAATATAAGAAGTGAGTATGCTTATTACGGGAAGAATAGTGAATATAAGTAGTGGATAAAGAACACAGATAAGTTGGGCTCTTAAAGGAAAAGTAAATCGTAATAAATTTAAGTGTAATCAGAGAACGAAATGGTTAAGCTGTAAGGCAGTTAATGGTGGGAAGTGCAGGTTTATTAACTACAAAGAAAATAATAACTAACCACACCTATACGGTTCATTATTGATTGATTGTGGAAGTTCGGATTTTGGAAGCTCGATTCCAAACCAAGTTGGTACAGCAGTAGGGGAATATCAAGAGTTTCGAGCACAAAATTTAACAACACCCGTGTTAAACATTATCAACCCTGGTGAAAATAAGTTACCTCGGAGATACTGTAGAGATTAGAGCAACAGTGGGTATTGCATACCCGAAACAGGTATTGAGTGAATCTTTGAATAAATGGTTCGAGAGAACGGACGTGTATATGCATGCATACACGTGGGGTTGTAAGTATGAACTTTTATATAGTTATACATATGCTTTTACGTGAATATGTAAAGTTGCTAGATTAAGGTTGTAATTTTGGGACATTATTATTAACGTTACCAATCATTATTATGAATTTAGTATAGAATATCAAGAGTTATTGGCGATGTTTAATTTGGGGCCAATTTGTTTTAACTGTAGAATTTGCAGTGCTTAGTACAATATATAACAACCCGGCTTAAGGTAACTTTTACTTAAGTAAGAGATATTGCTTTTATTTCATCCAAGTATGTCGATATAGGAAATGTAAATAGTTATATCACCATATTAAGGGTTATTAAATTCATTACTTGATACGAATGTTCAGATATATATATATATATATATATATATATATATATATATATATATATATATATATGATATTATAAAATGGTTTAAAAGATAGTTGTTAGTTCTGAGGGTAAACACATTAATTTACCACTCCTATCAGGGTATTCTAAATTTAAAACACTACAATAAACTAAGGATTGATAAATAATTACTTGTTAAACTAGGATAAAATGTTATTTACTAGTGGTGAAGCGTTTGAGATTTGAAAGAAGCATTTTAGCTCACTGTTCTTCAATACAACGTTTATCTAATGTAATTCCAACTGAATGTGTTTTGGTTTGTAGAAAATATCATGTTTGTAACTGTGTGAAGGATACTCTATTTCATTTATTAATTAATGTACCACAATACCTGTAAAAAAATCTATTTTAGCACGTTTAGTTATCATAAAGTGATGGTAAAATTTGTGGAATGTCAACCTATGATAAGTTGTATAAGTGACACAAGTATCTGTTCCAAAATAATAATTAAGTACAAATAATATTGAATCAATGAATGTAATTAATTAACTTAGATAAATGTGCTGGCGCGTCTTATTAATCGTGGACTGTATTGCGAAGTAGAACAAAACGCGAGCTTTAAATGCGAAAGTTGTATGCATGTAAAAAACAAACAGACAGGCATAAAATCACTCACCAATATTGTCCTTGGTGTGTGGTCCTCTTCAATGTTGCTGGAATGCCCCCGGGGGAGTCAGTTGAATGCACTGTTGCAAGCACTATACTTTATTGCTTGCATAGCTTGTTTCGCACAACCGTCCCGGCACTATGTCGAAAGAAGAGTCCTCGATAAACGTCACAAAACCACTTTCGCACGCGTTTTATTTTAAGAGGCGCAAGCGCACTGCACAATTTAAATCCACTATAGTTTGAGTTTTAACTAATACGAAACATTCTGCCCACCAAAATAGCTTTGGGCTATTTTTTTTTAAAACTTAACACGAAAATTTAACTTTGACCGAGTCTTGTATGTATGTAGAACTAAATAAATATAATAATGCATACGAAACTATAATAAAGAACACTGAAATAATTAATATTTATTATTGAGACGGCGATGGGCATAATTTCACTATTGGTCTTTTCAAATTCCCTCGTGAAGTTTTTACGGTGGCTACACGAGGTACTCCATCGCTTCCAGGATGAAGCTCTACAATTCTGGCGAGTTTCCAATTTAAAGGAGGAACACCCTCTTCTTTGATGAGTACTAAAGTACCAATGTCAACCCCGTCGAGTCTCTTGGACTTGTACCACCGACCACGTTGATACAATTGGTGTAAATACTCATTGTGCCATCGAACCCAAAAACTTTGATGCATAGCTTGAATCAACTGCCAACGAGAGAGTCTAGAGATTTTCAAATGAGACAACTCTGGGTCCGGCGGTGCTGTCAAGGGTTCTAAAGTTAGAAAGTGACCCGGTGTCAGTGACGAAAGATCATTGGGATCCGAACTTATGCTGCACAAGGGTCTTGAATTCAACAATGCTTCAATCTGAGTGATTAAAGTATGAAGCTCCTCGTACGTGAGCACTTGGTTTCCAACAACACGAAATAAGTGAGTTTTCACCGATGTAACGACGCTTTCCCAAATACCTCCGAAGTGAGGGGTAGACGGGGGGTTAAAATGCCACGAAATGGCTAACGATTCTGCACAGTGTCGGAAATCCTTTAAAAGTTGGCGACTAGCGCCGATGAAATTTGTGCCGCAGTCGCTGAAAATGTGTTGACAACGACCACGACGAACAATAAAACGACGAAGGCAAGCGATAAAGGCATCAGTCGACAAGTCTGATACGACTTCCAAATGAAGTTTTATCGTATACCTACCTGCATGTTTAAGGGTTTATAACCACTAAATATTTTAACTATATTTCTTGTTTGAATGACTAAACCCTTAGGGCATTTTATAAACCTTCTTGTTAAGAGTTGTCAGGTCGTTTAAAATACAATAGGAAGCTTTAACTACTCATTTCGCATTTTACTTTACAAATCGGGTAATGACTTTATTGGATCATTTTCGGTGATTGAATTTATAATAAGATTATTGTCGGTTGTTGTTAATTGAAATAATTGTCGTTTGTTTCTTCATAGAAAATGCCTGACACAAATACTTCTGTAACTTTATTAAAGCTCTACGCTGCTAGGATTCATGAAATCTTCGAACTTTCTGAAAAGGCACAATACAATGATTCAGTCCATAAATTATTTAAATTGAAGTGTCGAATGGTGGAATCTATCTACAAGGATTTTACTGAAAAATATGTTACTGTATTTGTAAACACAGAATCAGAATTGCAACCTGCTTTAGAGAATTTGTGTCGAAACGTAGATGACGAATATTATTCTATTCTTTTGATAGAGCAAGAAATATTTTCTGCTGAAGTAAAGTCTCCGTCAGCGAATCACACAATTCGACAAGATAATAATTTTACACCTAGAGTAAAATTACCAAAAATTACTCTACCACGATTTGATAATGACCTAAAAACTTTAAGACTTTAAGACGTTTCGACACAAATTCTCTAAAGCAGGTTGCAATTCTGATTCTGTGTTTACAAATACAGTAACATATTTTTCAGTAAAATCCTTGTAGATAGATTCCACCATTCGACACTTCAATTTAAATAATTTATGGACTGAATCATTGTATTGTGCCTTTTCAGAAAGTTCGAAGATTTCATGAATCCTAGCAGCGTAGAGCTTTAATAAAGTTACAGAAGTATTTGTGTCAGGCATTTTCTATGAAGAAACAAACGACAATTATTTCAATTAACAACAACCGACAATAATCTTATTATAAATTCAATCACCGAAAATGATCCAATAAAGTCATTACCCGATTTGTAAAGTAAAATGCGAAATGAGTAGTTAAAGCTTCCTATTGTATTTTAAACGACCTGACAACTCTTAACAAGAAGGTTTATAAAATGCCCTAAGGGTTTAGTCATTCAAACAAGAAATATAGTTAAAATATTTAGTGGTTATAAACCCTTAAACATGCAGGTAGGTATACGATAAAACTGGAATGTTGTTTGCAGCTGTACATGAGCCAAAAGGAGTGACCTACTAGACAAGTATACAAAATTTTACAATAGAACAACTTTGAGGCCAGCATTTGCAACAGGTTTTCTATACGAACTATTTAACTATATCTGTAAAATGATTAATAATGCTCTCTACATAAATTATTGCTAAATCCTAATATATCTATAATCAAATAATGATTTCTAATTAATAGTCTTGGGTATTGAATTTTTTATATATAAGTAACTAGAAATATGATGCGAATATTGCTAATCGAAGTTTTACATACATACAAGCTAAAACGAAATGAATTAATTTATTCACCATAGACAGTTCTATCACGCGAGGAAGGACCAAATGTAATTAATTAACTTAGATAAATGTGCTGGCGCGTCTTATTAATCGTGGACTGTATTGCGAAGTAGAACAAAACGCGAGCTTTAAATGCGAAAGTTGTATGCATGTAAAAAACAAACAGACAGGCATAAAATCACTCACCAATATTGTCCTTGGTGTGTGGTCCTCTTCAATGTTGTTGGAATGCTCCCGGGGGAGTCAGTTGAATGCACTGTTGCAAGCACTATACTTTATTGTTTGCATAGCTTGTTTCGCACAACCGTCCCGGCACTAGGTCGAAAGAAGAGTCCTCGATAAACGTCACAAAACCACTTTCGCACGCGTTTTATTTTAAGAGGCGCAAGCGCACTGCACAATTTAAATCCACTATAGTTTGAGTTTTAACTAATACGAAACAATGAATGTACTTCTTAGACTTTTATATATAGTAGGCAAGATATAATTTTTTAGAGACTATTTCCTAGGTGATAAGTGTTTATAATTAGTTAATTGATTTTAAAATTGTGTAAGATATAGATGTTTGGCTTTGGAGCTTGTAAATGAATTTTTGAAAAAATTAATATATGTGTTTAAAATTTATCCCTTTTATTTGAGCGTGTAACTGGAGTAATACTACGAAGAGTTTGATGTTTGTGGAGAACGAGTGTATCATATAATAATTAATAAGGTTTTATACAACCAAGTATCGTACAGAAGAGTGATTCCGGTTAAAGCGAAAAAGGGGTCATCTTTAGTGTTGGTGAAGAGTAGCACCAGTGAGCTTTAGATATTTTGTAGCGGGTTTGTAGGTTTCTTCATATGTGGTGAAGTATTACAAGAGTTCCTATTAATAGAGACGTATTTAAGTATACTGTTGCTGAATTATTATTTTATTAGTTGTAGAACCTAAAATAGAGTGAATTTAATTAGAACATAAAACTAAAATCTACTTTCAACAGGTATTAACTGCAAGCGTTCGCTAGACGATTTTGTTGTATCCTGTATCGAGGTCCATGTACAATTCAAGCACATTCAGAGGAATTGCAGGTATTTGAAGTTACCCTTACATATACATCACTTAAAGTAATTTGTTAGTAATTTGAATCTGAAACGTTTATCTAAATTATACATTTCTGATTATATTTATCAATCTTTGAAAATAACCACGCCATAGGTACATGCACTACGAGAGGTTAAGTGGTTTTAACTAGACGACGCTTTATGCGCATGTGTTTAATGTACCTGTAAGAGGACAAAGAACCCACGTTTTCTTACAGAGTAAAATATCTAGATACAATTATCCCTGAGTGAGTTTCCTAAGCCGTGGCATAAATAAACAAAATTTTTCTCCTTTATTTAATGTAACAGAATTACAAACGGTAGTATAGTATATTTCAGCGTGCTTAAATATAAGCATGTAAGTCAGGTTGTGGTACTATCAGGAAGGATTTGCCGCCGTTTCGAAATATTTAAAAGGCCGACACCACCTTTATGTGTGCAACTATTTATTCTTTAACTCATATTTAGAATTATATTTTATCTAATATCTTCCGTACACTATATATAAGTAGATCAGATTAGGAAACACAGCAGACGACACTAATATATATATATATATATATATATATATATATATATATATATATATATATATATATATTACAATTGCAAGGGGTTTGTTTCAAATACATTTAGGTACAGATACTTTGTAAACTTTCGGGTAAGTTAACTCACCAGTATCGATTTCAGAATTCTAGGCCTAACCACCCTGGGACATGTCCATGTACTCTCTGCTGTAGAGTAGCCGAGGCGTTTGAGGGAAGTAGAGTAAAGACTATTGGATCAGAAGTAGTTGACAACCTTAGGGAATAGGTAAGTGGACCCTTGGCCTGCAATTTTAAACCATAAAAGGTGATATAAAGTTGGCATTCGATTATACATGTATTAGGTAACTCGTTCCTTATTTCTTTGACTGCTACGTAGGTCAGGGAAGGAGGGCGAAGTGTTACAATATATAGAAGAAACCCAGGGTACTTAACCTAAATTTAAGAACTGTATCCCCATATGCCTGCATCCAAGTCTAGAATCCCGTTATGGGGTAAAATGAGATTTTTTTGGGGCAGGTTGAGAAAGTCTTACAACAACCCGAACATGAAAAAATGATATTTTTGGGGTAATGCAATATTTTTGGAATAATGCAATATTTTCAAGGTATTGTAATATTTTTTGGTTCATGCGATATTTTTGGGGTAATTTGATATTTTCGCAGTAATATATTTTTGGGGTAATATGTTCGGTTCACATTTTTGGGTTGGAAAAAACTTGGCATAAATATTTGGTTCTCCCTATGTAAATAAGCATGGAAGGAATTGTTTTTGGAAAAATTTACAAAAAATTTATTTTTGATTTCCGTAAACTTTTTTTTGCGGAATCATCACTCCTAGGGTCTAGGTTATTTGCAAAATAAAATTTTTCGAAATTGGCGAGGTTGCACTATACTGCATTTTTTCCCTTTACTACTTAATTCTATTGTACTCCCGGAGTTCGACCCCGCTGTTGACGATGCAGACAGGTAGTAGAGGTCATCGAACATGCAGTTTATATAAGTGGAGCGAACGAAATATAATTTTTCAAGCTCTTAGTAAGCTTTCGGGTACAGCGCTTATATCCCATCAAAACATCGTTAAGAACAAGGTTGGTTGGTCGCAATGCCCTTTGTTTGACTGGAAAAATTTATTACAACGCTCGTTCGTTACAAAAAGGAATGTTTAATTTATTACAAGGCCTTTTAGTGCATAAACCTGAAGTAGGTGACAGTTTATCGGAGTTTCATTTTAAACATCTTGCAGTGATATCAGATTTAGACCTAAAATTTACAGAATCTGATAACATTTCTTTAATAACCGGAACTATTGGAGACGTAAATATTACGTCGCCAGTAGAAGCCACAAATATAAGCGATATTCAGGTTTTGGCTACTTTCCTGATGTAACTAATTAACTAGAATAATGTGCTGGCGCGTCTTATTAGTCGTGGACTGTATTGCGAAGGTAGAACAAAACGCGAGCTTTAAATGCGAAAGTTGTATGCATGTAAAAATAAACAAAAACGATAAATTCACTCACCAATATTGTCCTTGGTGTGTGGTCCTCTTCAATGTTGCTGCAATGCCCCCGGGGGAGTCAGTTGAATGCACTGTTACAAGCACTATACTTTATTGTTTGCATAGCTTGTTTCGCACAACCGTCCCGGCACTAGGTCGAAAGAAGAGTCCTCGATTTTGTTTATTCTATAAGAGGCGCAAGCGCACTGCACAACTTTATTCCACTATAGTTTGTTTTAACTAATACGAAACACCTGAGAAATAAAGTGTGTTTAATGCTATGCTATACATATAAAAAATACAAAAACTGAACTGGTTTGGCCTCTAACACAAACGAATGCTCATAGGGGCCCCAGAATTATGCTGAGGCACAATACAAAAAATACAGGTGTTATTAATTCATCAAGGTATGAAGGTCAATCACGTTTAAGTTCTAATGCCGCATGCCAAAGTGTTAATGTTTCTAGCGCTTATGCTACATACGATAATGCTAAATACTATTTTTCTTGTGGTGGTTCTGAACATTTTCGTTAAGACTGTCCTTGTAGGCGAAAAATATGTAAGAAATGCAATAAAGTGGGCCATAATCAGGTTGGGTGCTCAAAAAAAGCAAGATTTGGTTATGAGTACATGTAGTGATAAATTTCAGAAACAAGTTCTTATACAAAACACGGTAGTTTATACTTTTGTTGACTTGGCGAGTGATTGCTCCATTATGCAGAAGACTAATGCTGTAGCCCTGGGCCTTAATATTTTCCCCACGCAAAACATAGTAAATTTATCTGGTGTCTTAGGTTATGGTACTACCGTGCACAACTACATAGACACTACTGTTATGGTAGATGAAGCTAAGGTACAATGCAAGTTTACGTCATAGACAATCATTTATTTTCACATGATGTGCTAATAGGACGAAACTTTTCGGAAGATGATTTGGTTATTTATTATAAAGCAGGTAACTCGCTAAAATTTAAGCATAAGCCTATTGATAATGTGCTTGACATTGTTGTTAATCATGGTTCGGTAACTGAAAGTAAAAGGACCCTCTTATACCAAATAATGAATTTCAACTGTGTTTCTTGGAAACCCACGGAGTTGGGTAAAGTTCCCTCAATTTCTTTAAATATTGAATTAACTGATACCAACCGGTGACCTGCAGGCCTTACAAAGTGGCCGAAAAAGAAATTTTAAGTAAATCTCTTTATGCAAGTCACTGTCTTGTTAATAGATAAAAAGGATGGCGAATAACGAATGGTCATCAATTATGTTGTTTTGAATAAAATCACTGTTAAAAATATATTCCCCATACCTTTGATTGAACAACTTATTGATCAAAAATCTGGCCACACTTACTTTACATCGATCGATCTAGCTTCTAGCTACTAACAAATACCTGTTCATCCAGATTCGGTCAGAAAGACAGTGTTTATAATGCCGGTTGGTATTTTTGAGTTCCTCAGAACCCCCTTTGGCCTAGTGAATGCACCGTATGAATTTCAAAGGAGGATGATCTTAATTTTTGATCCTCTGAAACACCTTGAACTATTAATATACATCGATGAAATACTAATTCCTTCTAAAACAGTAAGCGAAGGTTTGGACAAGTTACGATTGGTTTTAGGAGTACTTCAGCATTTTTAATGACGGAGATAACTTATTTGGGTTATAATATTACTAAAGATTATATCCCTAATGAATCAAAAACCGACACCGTTAAAAATTTTCCTATTCCTAAGGCAATACATGTTACGTCAATTCATCCGTCTGGTAGGATATTTTGGGAAATTTATACCAAACTTTTCACATAAGGGCGCGTTATTATAGTCCATTCAAAATAATTTCAGTATGACGTCAAATATAGTAATAAAGTGTTGTCAACTGTATACAAATAAATACCTAGAATTGTGCATGAAGGATACTGTCATTTAACATAATAAAGTTTGGCAGCCACTGATTCTTCCTGCCAATGGGAATATTCCTATATCTTTCATTAAATATATTATAATATAAACTAACATTGGCAATGTAGCATTTCATCCAGTTGTGACGTCATCCTAAAGTTAAAGCGAATGGACTATAACAACGTTTTTAAAAAAATAATCAAACTTGGTGCTGCACTAATGAACACAAAAAGCAGTAAATTACTTCAAAAGTGTGATCACCTCTAAACCAATGTTATCAATTTTCAATCTCGAATTAGAATGTATTATACACGGATGCAAGAAGAGACAGGATTGCTGGCATTCTTATGCAGGTAACAACACGGAGAAAAATCTGTAGCTTATTATAGTCGCAGTACAACCAGAGAACAAAAGAATTACCATTCTTTCAAGTTGGAATAACTAGCGATAGTACAGCGATTTCGACATTATGTGATTGGCCAACCATTTCTGTTAATCACAGATTGTAACATTGTTAAAAATTCTTTGGCTAATCAGTCGACGGTGCCTAGGATTGCACGATGGATTTTGCAATTACTAGATTTTGCCTTTCAAATCAAACATAGGCCGGGAAATTCCATGTGGCACGTGGACACATTAAGCCGTAACTCACCAGTGGACGGTGAGCTCGTCGAAAATGTGTTTGCAATCTCCGATGATGATTGGATACGTCATGTGCAAGACCAAGATAAAGGGGTTACTGAAATTAAAGAAATTCTGCTCACTGTTGATATGGATAATAATAAATCTATTTGCAATGAATACGACTTACGTGGTATTCGAGACTACAGAATAACTGAATATGTTCGTAGATGGTTGGTGCCAAAGAAATGTCACTGGGAAATTGTCAAAAACAATCACAATGACATTGGTAATTTTGCCTTTGATAAAACTCTAAAGTGTATTAAGCAGCAATATTGGTTTCCAAAAATGCGCAGATTTGTTGCTAAATACGTCCAATCCTGCGTACCATGTTTATATCCTAAACTGTCAGGTGGGAAAAAGCCGGGTTATTTACTTTCAATGCCAAAATATGTTAAGCCATTTCATACGTTATATGTGGACCATTTGGGTTCTTTTGCTAAAATTACACAGGGCAATTGTTACCTTTTAAATGTGGTGGATGCTTTTACAAAATTTACTTTTCTTAGAGTAGTACCGGATACTAAAGCTTGTAGTGTTATCAGAGCACTACGTGAAATATTTGCAATATTTGGAAATCCTAATCGTATACTTTTGGATGCAGGTATAGCTTTTACCTCGAGTGAATTCAATGAATTTTGTGCATAACGACAAATTTGGTCATTCGCAACAGTAGTAGGCATGGCTAGAGGAAACTGTCAAATTGAAAGAACCGACAGAAATCTACTCGATACACTAGCATCCTGCAATTTCAAGAAAAGTTCAAGTTCATGGGACCAGGATTTAGTTACGATACAAAAAGGTGTTAATAGCACGATACATAAAACTACTAAACATACATCGGCCGAACTTTTGATGGATATACAATTGTGGATAGATACAGATTCTTGTGACAGTGAACTCGGGAACAGCTTAATAGATGTCACTAAAATTCGAGCGGTTTCACAAAAATTAGAGGAACACTGTATCAAACAAAATGAATATTTTAATAAGAAAAGGTGCAGGGGATGCACATATACTGTTGGCTCGTATCGCAAGTCATCCAAATAATAACGACAGCAAAAGTTACTTACTAAGTTCAGAGGCCCTTTTATAGTAGTTGAAGTCTTCAATAATGACCGTTATAGGGTAAAAGAGGATATCCGTGCTACACTTTCGAGGGTTCCTTATGAAGTCGCCTTTTCAGGTGTTCATGCAATAGGTATGTAGCATTAGTCCACTAGTGCAATTATGGTAAGCTCCACATTGCTGAACATGGTAAGTTCCACATTGCTGAGCATGACAAGCTCCGCATTGCTAAGAATGACAAGCTCCGCATTGCTGAGCATGACAAGCTCCACATTGCTGTGCATGGTAAGCTCCGCATTGCTGCACATGGTAACCTCTGCATTGCTGCTCATGGCAAGCTCCGCATCGCTGAGCATGGTAGCTCCACAATGCTGAATACGGCTGAATCCAACTTACCAGGCAATGCTTTATTATGCTAAATACAAGATGTTCCAATTGCTGAATATAGAAACTCTTAATTGCTGAGTAGCGTTTGTTCCGATGGGCGTGACAGATGTGATTTTGCGCTGCATACTGAGCAAAATTATTTCGAACATGCTCTTTATTTCGCACAGACTCTGTGTTTCAAGCACAGTAAAATTTAAGTGTCTGTAACCATTAGCGGAAGTTTTTTTTTATTGTTATTTTGGTTTCAGGTCATCTGTAGACGAATGAGTGTCAAATTGGCTGAATGTTGTAAATCCCGGTCTGCAACCGGAATGGTGGTGGAGGGGCGTTGGCAGACATACACAGCGGATTTACCTGGAAGCGAGCAGGGCAAGTGTTCTCCAGCTTTCACGGGAACTTAAGAATAATTACTTACAATATACAGTTATCAATTACAGTGTGTAGAATTGTATTGTTGTCAATAGTGGTTAATAAATAGGTTGTAAATATTTATGGTTCTGGGTTGGGGCCGCGTCATCTTATAAACTAAGTTTATAAGATGACAGCCCCAACCCGGAACCATAAATATTTATAATGACTCCAGCCATAAAAGCATCTAACAATATCAATAAATAGATTGTTTAAATAATTGTGCATTGGCAAACTGCTGTCCAAGACAACAGTATATACCAGAGCTGACCATTTTTTACACTATGGATGATTTTACTTTTTTTAAAAAATTCAGGTTAATAAAAGAATTTGTAATGTTCCTGTTACCTGTTACGTTTATTTTTCAACATAAATTAAATACCCTTTTTTCCCTGGTTAAATCATTACCCGCTCGAATAAATTCCACTTCTATTCTTAAATTCTGCAATAATACCCTATATAGTGTACCTGTTCAGAATAAGCACCGGTTAAACATGATTTTAACTCAAATCCATTTTGCTTTTAAAACGAAAATTTATTCGATAAATTAAATAGTCTATACCTTGTTTTAGGTATCCATTAATTTGTTAAATATTCCGATAACGTATAATTGCTTTGTCTTGTGTTTTCCATCTAAAGACTTGTCGAAATAATGGATCCTACTATTATCTGATAGCGTGTTTTCCAGTTTGCTAATCGCACTTTGATAACGTGAGGATTGCAATTCGAATTCGTGTTATTGAAACCAATTTTTAATTTGATTCTGCAGCTTGTGCGTTGAAATATTTTCTACATTACTCGTCCCAGTACTTCAAGAGCGATGCACGTTTTTTTTGTTCGACAAGTAGGAGGAATCTTGCGTGTATCGTTCTTAGCTGGAGGCTAAATTGGTTCTTTTTTATGTAGGTCCAACTGTTCTATGCCACAGACCAACTGCAGTAGCCTGTAGATTGTTAGTGCCGTTATGGTAACAGGGTAAATGGACCCCGACCACCATGGCGATGCGGTGCTGATTCACTCCCGAGGGAGTGCAAGCAAAGTATCCCGACACATGCAGGTATACCACTTGTTTTTTTTGTGTATATCAAGGGATATTCCTTATTAGCGTTGGGTGTAGTTACGTGATAAGAAACGTGACACTGTAGGACTATTGCTGATTGCTGCGACTCGATATTATCTCTCTACAGGTGTGATGTACCATTGTTAAAAATGTTTGGCAAAAGTTCTCACCCGCTTATTCTTTTCTACTGATTAGTTTATTTTACAAAAGGTATTAGGTACAATTTAAAAGAATATTTGACAAAAGCTCTCACACGTTAATTCTTTTCTACTGATTGGTTTATTTTACGAAAGGTATTATGTGCAATTTTAAAAACGCTTGTCAAAAGCTCTCACATGTTTATTTTCTACTGATTAGTTTTATTTTGCGTAAAATACGAGATGCGCACTTCGTATCTAAATTACTAAATTGTTCGTATCACATAATTGTTTGCTTTGAAATAGTAACGCTTAATTTATTTCTTTTGTTTGTTTGTACAGAATCCTTTGTTTATTCTTATTGTTAATAGATAATCGTGGGCGATGTGCTTGTTTTCTTTTGTATTTAGGTGAATCACCCCACTCTCCGCATTTGGTAGTTAACCTGGTATTTACGTTTCTTCCGGCTACGTCTAGGTACGTAGCATACCTGTTGTTGAATATCACTTGGAATATCCCTTAGATACAAATTACTCTATTCTACAAATCAGCTACTCAAAAACTTTGCGTTATTATGTAATGGGTACTCATTTGGACAGGGTAGCAGATTTTATGGTTATCCATTCAACAACTGCTGGAGGAATTGTAAAGAGAGCTTTAATTGCTATAGCCAGTCTTTATAGGCAACTTGTATAACTTCCAACAACACAAAATTAGCAAGACTCAGGTAAAGAAGATCTGTACACACATTAGAATTTTGCCTCCAGGAAGTGACAACGTAGAAATTTTTAGAAACCGGAAAAATTACTTTTCAATTAATGTGCAAGTTGTGTGTGACGCAAATTGTAAATTTATTGATATTGTTGCCTGGTGGCCAGGTTCAAGTCATGATAGCACTATTTTTAATCAGAGTAACCTAAAAGAGTAAAATTTGAAAATAACGATTTCCCAAATGGGAGATAGTGGTTATGCAATCAAAAATTATTTAATGACTCCATTGTTAAATCCGCAAACTAAAGCGGAACACCTCTACAATGAATCACATCAGAACGAGGAATAAAATTGAATGTGTATTTGGCATTATTAAAAGAAGATTTCCTTGCTTAGCATATGGATGCCGTTTTAAACTAGATACAATACTATCAATAATTGTTGCTACATCGGTTCTGCACAACCTAGTAAATGATGCAAACGAAGGTGAACCAGATATCGATGATGACATGGACGAAAGAGAACTAAATAGACTAATACAAGGTGGTAACATACCACATGTACCCCACCGGAATATTGACCTCGTAATGGGAATGCAGTTTAGAAATCAATTGATTAATGATTTTTTTCAAGAATAGCATGAGGATATTTGTAGTTAGTCTTTATTAGAATATACAACTTTAGTATATAAATATGAACAATTATTCTAGAGCATATTGTAATAATCAACATATCTGCTAAAATTAAATCGTAAGATTATATGTGATTGTTATTTCTAACAATAGTTGTTTCGTTCCTAAACCCTTTGCTTAAATCCTTCAATAAGGAACCACGGTGGTGTGTGTATAATAGTAACTGGTTTTATGCACGCATCATTTCATCATACAAGTGACTGTTCGTGCAGCCGTCGTCAAGTTAACATGTGCATTTTTTTTCAAGTAACAACAAGTTTTCGCTTGGCAGCATTGTGTTCGTCATAGAACCAGCAAATCAGTAAGTGCACAATGATTTACATACCACATTTGAATTATTAATTGCATCCAAAGTCATATTTGGTGGTCCTTTATTATCAAATATCCATTAGCAACGCTCAATTAAGCTCCTTAATTAATCCGCATTTATATCACTAGTGTTAAGAATATTACTAACTAAAACTAAATTGGTATTTTTTAAATATATACAATTAAAATTTAGGCTTTGAATTCTTCAGTGATTCTAGTTGTTGCTTTTTAATTTCTATGTCTAATAAGAGGCTTCTTTTTTGCAACTTATGTATCTCAATTTCTCTTTTACTCCTGTCTTTAGAAAGTTGTAACTCCTGATATATATTCCTCTTTGTTTCGCAACCTCCGAATATTGCTTAGATAAATGAGTAGTACACAAGCCTTTAATTTCTCGGGGCCTTCGTTTATTTTTAGCCCATTCGTCTTGGCCACTTGCTATCAAAGGCGCACTTAAGGGTTTTTTCAAATGTTTGGGCTTGCGATCATCCCAATCAACCTAAAACTATATTAATTGAATAGTAAGAATCCATTTTTGTACCAATATAAAAACTATTAGAAAATTAACAAATATGTGAAAAACTTGTTTAACTTACAGTTGATGCCGAGCTGGTGGTTGCTACTGAAGATTGATTATCACTAACATACACAATCTCCATGTTATCCATATTTCCTATACTTCAGATATGATCACATCCTTTTCTTCACTATCAGCATCGTAGGGATTATGCAAACCTGTAATGGGCTTCTTATTTGTGATATCCAAGAGTACTTCCACGCAAGAATCATTCGTAATCGGATCCACATAGATACCTCCGCCGGTAGAAAATCATTCGCTTTTCTTCTGCAGCAAGCTTTCTAACTTCTTTTTTTATTTTCATAAAATTTTTTTAAAGATTCTGTATTACGATGAACCTTGTTTACTGCATTATATTGTAACATTATCCTCTCCCAAGTTCGATCCTTCTCTTTCCAAGTTATTGCATCAGTCTTTATTTTCTAGAATTTCCTTATATTGAGAAACAAAATCAACCGTAGCTTATCTTCGTTAGAATAATTAGCAGTTCGCACTCTTTTTCGCTTCCATTTCAAACAAAACAGTAAAACCTGTCAAAAATGTAATGATAAGTTTGCTATGTTATGGGATTGCCAAATTTGTAGTTTACTTTTACGTATTGAAGTTAGCGCTAAACGCAACAACATAAAATTTCCTCAACAAAACTTCACTTAGCTTGTTAACTAAATACTTCCCTCGTGATTATCAGATAGCAAATTGGACCTCCATATACCATCAATGCCTACCTTACCTGATATCACAAGGTCGAGAATTTCTTGTTAATGAAGGAAGCCTAAGGTAAAGATGGATGGAAAATGGCTTGAGGAAAAGAAAAAATCATTAGAGATAAATGGCTAGTAGAGTGTTAGCTCTGGGTAGATCATGAGCTTAGGTCATGGGTTGACAAATTATCAAAAATATAGGAATAGAGCGCCACTTTATTTTTCAATACAACAACATACGAAGATACTTGTAATTTGTATTAGAGGAATGCGGAAACCTGAAGTCTACACCGCTTATGTAGCCACAAAACCTAAATATCAACCTTGCAAATCACTTACCAAAATGTCACTTACCAGATGTATTACAGATGTCTCTGCATATCCTGTGAACATACAAATGCACAACAGGGACATCGTTCGTGTCCTTAAAAATATTCACTAATAAATAACATTTGATTTTAAGTTCCAAAAATATATATACTCAGGGTACTTGTTATCATAAGACAGAGTTAATCTTTTGCTTATTAAGAACCAAGAAATTTCCTTTGAATTTTTAATAATAAAAGAATTAAGCAAGAAAAATTCTATTTAATTAAATTGGTTTAACTTGTTTCAACATTAATATTTACAATAAAATTTACATGGAAAGAAACTAATATTGCTCTACTTTCAAAACACGAACATCTTTAAACTCAATATTTCAACATATCTTTACTGTAAGGTATTTGCTATCTTAATAATTTAAATCTCAAATTTAAATATAGCCTTCAGTAGTACTACAGTCGACTTTACAAGTAAGAAACAAGAATATTTTACGTGATAGTAAAATGTAGCATTCAAACAAAGAATAAGCTTTAACTTTATATCTTACAAAAATTTATCATGTCCCAAAATTAAATTGCATGACCTCAAAATAATCAAAGATATTATTAATGTAACATAGAATCACATGCGTTAATTATATTGAATAACGAGATATTTTTGACATCGCATGTCAATAACATTTTTTTTTTAATGAAGCTAAAACTGTCTGCTTGTGCAACAAATATAATAGGCAAAATGAAGCCATCTTTAAAATTTTGTAAAGTTACGAGAATAAAACGGGATGCTTCTTACGAAATGAATTTCAAATTAACTAAATCAAAATAGAATATCAACTTTTCATCATACGTAAGGCATTTAAATAGATACAAATTAAATTAAGGTTAAAAATCACTCACGTGCTCGAAGTACAGTTCGATCAAAAAAACTTGAACGTTCTTACCAGAACCAAACAACATCAGATGTTGAGAAATCTAAGCACATCTGCGATGCACGCAATATGAATAACATACCATTATGCTGAATTTCACGCTGGAATTTTAAAAACCTTCAGAACAAAATATTATCCAACCAAATAAAATCTCCGTTACATATGTCCAATAATTTTCATGTTTTCTAAAGTTTAAACTTAAGCTTTATTTCTGTGGTATTGCACTACGGAAGACGAATTAATAAATTTTATCAAATTATATATACCAACTGTTTTAATGATGGATTACTCCAATATTCTTCGCATCTGCAGGAATCAACTGACCTCACCGATGGTGGAATACAAAATAATAATTAACCTTCACCAAAAGTTGTCAGGAACCACATCATGACACGAAGGTATTCGTTAATCAACTTTCTTGCGAACGCGACACCAGGCCATGTGCCTGAATATCATGTTGACTTTTCTATGCTCCAGAGAGCAGCTTACTTCTTCAAACGTTAACGGAAAAGTGAAGTCGAAATGACAGACAAACAATTAGTGTTGTATCTTAGACATAGAAAGCGAAGGAGCACATAATCCATTATACACTTAATAAACTATTTTTAGTGATCAGACAATTATAAATTATGTTTTTATATTATCGAATCATGATATTAGATTTATAAGGAATGTGTAACTAACTTGAAAAAGTACCACTTATACGATTGCAGTGCAGTCAAAGGTTAAATTTAAGCAACATTTAGTTATAAGTATCACTCAGTTAAGCCTAGACGGTGCTAAGTGTATACCAAAATCCTTGAGTTCATGTTCAGATCAAATGGCAACCAAATTGTTTTTAAGCAAAAAGAGTACAACAATATGTAACATAAATAAAATTACTTTATTTCCATTTACAATTATTGGCTGTCTTAACCAGATTTAGCTTTACGCAACAAATTTTGTTCATTCCTTATTGTTCCGTTTATATTGTATATAATTTACCGTTTAATTTATGTTCCGTTTATATTGTATAATTTACCGCTTAATTTATTTTCGAATTTGGAATTTGTTGATTATTTACCTCCGCCCGGTATATTAAAATGTTATTACATGTACCGTGTATTACTTCAAACACCGCGCCTTCAAAAAGTGCTGCGATATCGATAAACTATGCTCTTCGCAAGTGCAAGAAATTTTTTATCACCGGCTATGGAGCAGACACGAAGCATTGTAGTATCGCTTTTCGTTGAAGACAGCCGCAAAATTACATGTGCTCCGCTTCGCCATAAGTGAAGAGTCTACTTTCGTTACCCGTACTTGACGGACGCATTCAACATAGTTTTTTTTACGACCGTTATCCATTTGAACGGTTGCACGGACATAAATGTGTTTCACTATGCTCGCATACAAGGTAAGTGTTTGAAGTAATTATTTGTTTGTTTATTTTTAGTTATTTTATTTTTTCTACCATCAGTAGCTATCGAAATTACACTTATTTTGTTACAAAATGCCAAACAATAAATTTTTTTATATTAAATTTAACTTTCAAACCTGCTTTACTGTGGATACATTGAACCTGTTTTTTCATCAATTCAGTAATTGTTTGTGTAACACTAAACGTCCTGTAGGAGTGAGAAAATCACACTGTACATGTGTACTTCTATGTACCCGCTATACTAGATTGCACATGTACTAAGTAATCTAGTAACAGATAAAAGTATCTGACACAAACAAAAGGTTGTTGTACCTTGTAAAATATAATATCAAGTATTAGACCGAAATACACTTATTCTTTCTTTCATCGTTTCACATTCAGTGTTTGATCCTGGCAATTCAAACAAAATTTACGAGATGCTCCACGATACCAAAGTTAATACCACCACATTTAAAATCTTATGCAATGGTATCCCAACGTTTCATGTACAGTAGGTGGTTAGTTTCCCAAAATGTTAATTGTTCTTCTATACACCTTTTTAAAAACAATATGTATCAGAAACCATTATCACCAAATTTAGCAAAATGCGATGCAAACCATCAACCTGTTTTTGAAAATAGTTGAACGCTGTTTCAAAGTCCTCGACGACAAAAATTTATTAAGCGTGAAATGTTCCATCTGTTTTGGTTTTTTAAGAAAAAAATTTTGAGATCAAATTTCTAAATATGGTAAATGCGCCTGTTCTAGGAGATTTAGTGTGTTGCTGTTTTTGAAAAGTATATAAAACAATACTGATAGATAATTTGTGTTAAAATTCTAACCACTTAGTTTGTTAATAATTACTCTAATAAACCTTAGTGCAATTATGTCTCTATCATGACGAATAAAACTTGGAAATTATAAGAACGGACAAGTTGTCATTTTTATCAATGTGCTTAAATCAGGACAATAAATTGCCAGATTCCAGACAAATTTAAAGTGTCTGAAAATAGACTAATTTTCAGACATTATATTTTTACTTCAGAAATGCTAAGACAAGTTATTTTATATTTACAGTTTATCTTATTGTACCTACTCCTGTGCACAGCTTAGGTAAAGTATAATATACATTAGAAATTAAAAACATAACAAATGTGTGCAGCACGTTTAAAAATAAATCTAACCGATGAATAAACTTTTTAATCGTTCTTACCTACTTATTTACAAATGTGAGCAGCTTCTTCATACGGTTTGTCATTAAGATTTGTACATTGAAGGTGAAACCACTTTAGACATGTGTCGACCCAATATTATTTTGCCATCTTGTTCGGCTTTACTTTCAAGTTCATCTTCATAGTTTGCACATTTTTCTATAATTTTTTTAGTTGAATTACTTTCAGTTTCTACACAGTTTTTATAATCTCTTATTTTTTTGTCTTAATAATGTTCTTCGTTTTCCATTCTTCTTTTTGCTTCATTTAATTTGTTTATTTTGGCATTATCTTCACTTTGATAAATTTCTCTCCACGCTTTAGAAGAAATTGAACTAGGCAATTTTATTTTGGTAGTTTTAGTTTTTTGTGATACAGATGGTTTTGGATAACTAAGATGATTTAAAAAACTGTTATTCAAAGCTGTTGTCTTTACATGTGACAACGATTTTTATTCTGCTTTTTATTGTCATTATGATTTTCTTTATTATTGTCATCTTCAAGTGTTTCTGTTTGCATTTCTCATTTCAGTCTCCGTTTTTGTTTTTTCACGCTCAGTGTTTTACCTATGTCATTTTCCAAAATTCTAGTGTTTGTCACCTCTATTTCTTCAGCATTGCTTCAACTATTTTTAAGTGCATTGTCCCTATTTTCTTTCTCTTCATTTTCTTGTTTTTCATATTCAACATATTTTTTATTTTTGTCTTCGTTTTATCATCCTCAATGGTTTTGTCTACAAAGTTGTGAGCATATTCACCTTCACTTTTCCTCAACGCAATTATTTTGTCCTACTGAATTAGGAATAGAAACGAGTTCATTTGTGAAAACAGTGACACTTGGGTTTTTTTTTCATAATTAATGTCATCGAAAGATGAAACAAAAATTTCTGAAGACATTAAAGTTTGAGTTTTGATTGCCGCTATCGGCCGTAGTATGTGTCACATCATTACCGCTCTTAAAATTTTGTTCAAGAAAAGATATTCCATTACGAATCACTTGCACAATGATATCATAGCTAGTTAGTGAATATAGCATTTGTTGTATGACTCTCTCAGCTGCTCTAAAGTCCTCAGAAGTCGATGATGCTGTCAGTGGCTTACTACATTGATTTTGTCCAGATTTTATTCTTTGTAAATTATCTTTAACACATTTTGTAAAATCAATGTTATTAGGCTCAAGTGGATAAAGTCCACATTTTCTAAATCCGTTTTTTATATATTTTTCCATATCGATCTTGTATAATGCTTCAGCTAAAAAAAAAGCTACAAAAATTTGTTTTAGTGATTGATTTGTTAAGATTTTCAGGTTCGTTTTGCCACAGAGTTACCGTTTTATGCCATTCTTGCTTTAACGGCCCAAAAACACTTACATCTACTGGCAGAAGCAAATGATTTGTGTTTGGCTGTAGAGTATATAGAATAATATTGTTTACCACCTATTAAAGTTGTTTGTAACATATTTAAAAAAAACGTCTGACTTCATCCAATTGTCGCAGGATATACTTAAAACCCAATTAGGTGGCATGTTTTCTACAATGGTCCTTGGTGGTCTTATGTAGGGACAAATTACTAATGGTGAGCAATTTTTCCCAGCAGCATTGAATACAACCACAACAGGTATGCTTTCTTTCTCGTTACCGGCATAAATTTTGAAAAACATTTTTAAAATCTTTTGGTGCCAAAATTTTACCTGTTTTGGGACAATCCATATCCGCTCTTGTCACCGTTAAAAATACGACTAGGGTCTTCTAAAATATCAAAAACATTTTTTTCTTATAAAAAGCTTTTTAGATCCAAAAACCAAGATCTGATACCCGCATCTGTTATACAAGCTTGCCCCTGATTGATTCCTTTTGCCACACGAATAGAAATACGAGGACGCCTTTTTAAAAATAATTTAAACCATTTTGTTTTGGTTGTTCGTCTTTGAATAGGTGTGATTTTCCAATATCAATAGCCACCTTTTCGACTGTATCCAATAAATCGGCTTTTGATACCGGAAATCTAAAGTTAGTCATCTGGATTAATTATTCAGCCAGTTTTAATTCTACTTCTTGTGATATATTGAAGGGGAACCAGGTTTAACTCGTTCCTCTGGCTTTTTTCCTTTTATTCTATCATGAAGTGTGCTTCACGGAACTCTAAAAGTTTGACTTGAATTGCGGAGACTCATTTTATTTTTTCATATTTCAAAGAGCTTGCTTGAGATTATCACTGCTGTACTTGGACAATTTTTCTAGGGTTTTCTTCTTGATAATTGTTTTTTGGGTTTTAGGTTTGTTTACGTAATACTTTTTCATTTATTGGTGCCATCTAAAATTAAAATTTAAGTTATAGCCAAGTCTAGGTAAGTATACGATTTGAATTAATTTATTGTTAAACCATTTTTATTTTATCCTGTCACTTATACCTGAATCTAAACTAGAAAAATTTTAAAAGTCTACTTGTGTACGACTACCTAACCACATAAATCTGGTTTTCGGAATATATTCTAAAAGCTTGTGTACGTACGGTTAAAATACGTAATTGATGTCTGTAAGCTGGCGCCTTGATCGTACATATCATTGGTTAAATACGAGAGACAACCCTTAAAATACCTCAACCCCACGCATAAGAAAAAGATAGTTAGTCTGTATAATATAAATTTCGGTCTTCGCGTCCAAAAACCAGATTGTCTGTATCTTTATAGACCCTATTCTCGGACTGTAATTTTTAAGGTTAGAAAAAGAAAACTATCTGTTTTTTCAGCATAAAATGATGGTTTCAACAAATTAATTATAACTGTATGCAAAAGTATGTGTACACATCAGTATATAACTAGTACTCACTATTTTCAGAAATATAGTTGCTAACAATTTCTTTTAAAATCAAGTTTCCAGGTACACTTAAAACACAGCCACCTTTGAATATCAGAAATATTTTTGTTATGCACATGAGCATGTCGAAACGGGGTTGTAAATGCTAGAGTATACGGAAATGGGATTGATATCAGAACGCAGTTACCAACATTCAATTTCTTATTTTGGAGTAAATTCTTACAGAGTCTGCAACAAGATCTCGCAACTGCCTTTTCATGCTTAAATAATGTGAAAAGTGTGTTTCAAAATATGAGAAAACGCAGATTCTAAATTTTAGCAGCTATATAAGTAGTCATGTGACATAGCATCTGAAATAGAACGACTATTTTGATGCCACGTATTTGTCAACGACAAACTTAGAAACAATATGGATGCAACTGCGGTAGAAGATTATTATAAGAAAGTAGTATTTAATACCGTTTGTTGACCATATTATTTTGGAGTTAAATACTCGCTTCAATGGTCTAGCAGATGTGATTCCAATTGTAGGTTAAATTCTGGCAAACCTGAATAGATACAAGGATGAAGAAATTATTAAAGCTTTCACCAAGTATGATCACGACTTACCTGGTTCATCTTTAGAAGTTGCATCAGAGTTAAAACTTTGGAGACAGATGGGCGAATATTAGAGACAATGTTTCATACAATGCTGTTGACACAATAAAAGAAATCGACATGTTTTTCCAAATATTAAGACCCTTCTTCACATCTTCTCAATTTTGCCTGTATCAACGGCTACTGCAGAATGAAGTTTTTCAGTTTTAAAAAGACTAAAAACCTATCTAAGGAATACCATGACTGAAGATAGATTGAATGGCTTGGCTCTTGTGAACATAAATAAGAGTCGAGAAGTGAATATCGACTAGATCAGGGGTGTCAAACTCAAAAGCTAACAATGCTTAACTTTAGGTGGGCAGCAAAAAATAAGAAATCAATGTTCATCAAAACATATTTTTAATTTGAATAGTCCATTGTAATGAACATATATAAAGTTAAATTATTGTTTACGTCCTGATACTCGACATCTCTTCTCTGCTACTATCTTTCCTATTTCGGGAGAAATTTTATTGGCCTGGCCGAGACTATTGACCCAACGTGAGCGTTATTAATACAGTTTCGGACAGGATATTTATTTCCATTCATAACAGAAAATAATTGTTCGCACTGATAAGTACTTCTAAACATGGAAATAATTTCATATTTGAATTTTCAAGTATTTTCAAACCTTGCCTTGTCTTCAAATTTGAGTCGCACTGAATCTTAATCACTCCACTTGCATATTGCTGGGTACTGAGTCTGTATTCATTGAGAAAATCGAAGAAAACAAACAAAATTTGTCTTCCAAAGGATTAAAATCTTTAAACCTTGCTTCAAATTCTGTTCTAAGATTTGAAATTTTTTCTGTGTTTTTTTGATACGATGCAGTATCATCTAAACTAGATTTGCACTTGTTGCATGTTGGGAAGTGGGTTAAATCTTCATTTTTCAGTTGCCTTTCCCAAAGAAATAGTTTACATTTGAACGCTTTAATTATGTCAAACATGTTCGTAATGATCTAATCCTTGTCTTGTAATGATAAATTTAAGAGAGATAAGTGTTTGGTTATATCAACCATAAAAGATAAATCTTGCAACCATATTTGATCGGAGAACAAGTTTGTATCTTGATTTTTAGTTTGTAAAAACTTACATATTTCTTCTTTCAAATCCCAGAATTGTTTGAGAACCTTGGAGCAAGATAAGCAATGTACCTTGCTATAGTAGGATAAACCTGAATATGTACTATCTAATTCACTTAAGAAAGCAGTGAATTTGTCGTTGATTTAAGCCTCGAGATTTTATAAAATTTAGAATTTTTTTATACATGACAAAACATTCTCCATTTTGATTACCTTCGTGCATAATACTTTTTGATGTATAATGCAATGTATATGATGAATTTTTGAACGGCGAATTTCACTAAGTTTTTATTGTGGTAATGCTACGAAGCCATTGTTTTTCCGGTCATGGAAGGAGAGCCATCTGTAGCTAATGAATTTAATATTGACAGAGGTAGATTGTATTTTTGTAGAAGTTCAAAAACACTATTAAATATATCATGTCCTGTAGTAGTACCATGCATCGGTATTAGCTCCAATAATTCCTCAAAAATGGTTTAATCCTTGTCGCAAGCATGAAGAAACACAGCTAATTGAACTATGCCACCAATGTCCGTACTCTCATCACAGGCGATGGAAAAACTTTAAAAACTAGATGATTTTGCTTTGATCTGATCACTTAAATTGGCCGCCAAGTCGGTAATTCTTTATGCAACTGTATTTCAAGACAAAGAAATTGTTTGAAAAGCCTTCGAATTTTCAGGACAAACAATTTCTGCAGCTTTAATTAGACATTTCTTGATGAAATCACCTTCAGTAAAAGTGTTTAGCTATCAACTTGGACAAGACGTAACTTGCATGTACCGCCTTTTCATTTTCTTGCAATACTTTATTAAATATTGACTGTTGTTTTTTCATACCGAATTTGAGCTCTTACAACTTCTCTTGTCTCTTTAAATCTTCGTAATCATTACATTTTGATAGATGTATTTCGTAATGATGTTTAATATTATATAATTTCGGTACATTAATGGTACTATTGCAAATCAAACAAATTTTTTTACCATTTACTTCACAGCAAAAATATTCCAATTCCCATTTTACTTGGAATATTCGATGTTCATCGACGATTTTTCGTTTAGTTTTACTACCACTTGGCTTCGATACAGACATACTGAATACAATGGGTTGAAATAAATAAGTAATTGTTAACAGAAAATAATAAAACATTTTAATTAAAATATCAATCTTTTGTCTTGAATATTAACTTACCAAGCAAAGAATAACTGCACAAATCAACAAGCGTAATATAAATTAAGCAATAATCATAACCACTTGTAAGATAATGTATGTATAACTACGTCTTATTAGGTTAGGGGTATAAGTTGATCCATAGCAGTTTGCCGTTGATAGCTTAGTGTGAAACGGACTCCATTTCAGCCAATTTAAAATGATCCGTAGCGTTTATAAATAAAGTATATTATAATTTTATATGCTGGTTTCGTTTCTAATTCACATTTCTATTTTATTTTTACTTTGCATCTGATATATTGACTGGTTCGCAAAAATGTTCATCTCGGGTCACATACAGCCCGCGAGTTTGACACCTCTGGACTAGATCATAAGTGATTTTTGCACTACCAAGCACCGTCGACTGGAATTGTCAAATTGGTCTAGTAAAGATTAATAATCTTTTTGAGATATAAGATTTTTAATATTTTTATAATATATAGTAGTGAGTGTAGTAAAGTACAGTATAGCATACTTTAGTACAGTATAGTAGAGTATGGTGTAGCGTACTATAGTATTATGTAGTGTAGTATGCTATAGCACTTTACGTGTTATAAATAAGAAATTTAAATAAAATAATCCCACTTTTTGCCCCCGAAATAAGTTATAGATATGCCACTGTCTGTATTCATCGTAAAATATTTTTTTATATTATTTGCCAGATACAGTGGCTCTTACAATTTAAAAGTGCAAATTCTTACAATTTAAAGTCGTAAATACATCGCGCAAGCGCGGAATAAGCGACGCCACGGGCGGTTGGTAACGCTAATCTTTGTTCAGATTTCGGCGCGCCCATCTGTCAATGACGTCACACAATGCACAAATTAAATACGCCATTGACGGAAAATATATATTTAATTAGCGAACAGATTAAGACAATAGGTACTTACATAAGAAATCCGACGTCCTGCGGGGTTGAGTTAAAGTTGGCTTCTGTTAAAGTCCATCAGGGCTCCGACTGGATCTCAGGGCTCCACTCCGGAGTGATCAAAGATGGTGACTGCTCCGGTTAGCTGTTAGCGGAGCATGGAACATCCGGCTCGTTCTAGGGTCGTGGGTTACTCCAGGGTCGTATCAGATTCCTACATGTAGCGGAACGATAAGGAATAGGTTAATTAGGTAAAGACAAACAAAGATAAGCAAAAGGAAATCTACATAATAAAAATGAAGATACGATACCAGACACGACCGCCCTTCTCAATGTTCAAAGGCAAAACGGCCCCGTTCAAAAGATCACCGGAAAAACCCCCCACTTTTTCTCCTTTCACGCGTCGGCGCGAAATTATTCGTCCAACCCACTTTTAACGTGACGGAAATACGCAAGTCTTTTAAATTTTAAGGCGCGAAAACTTCCGCACATCAAAGCTAAAACTAGGGAATGTTTAGTGCCAATTTATTGGCACGTAACATGGCATCCAACATTAATTTACATTGTTTTCAGCTTAACTAAGAAACTTTCAGTCCACACCAATCTCTAACTCTCCTTTGGGGTGATAGGCAAATCAGCCGCCAGCAAAATAATTTTGTCTTTCCATCTACTAAGCATAAAAACTTAATTTTCTTTAAAGGACGTTACTACCGCGTGTCATGTGCAATAATTGTGATTAAGCCTGCTTGAATTATTAGCACGTAGGGCGTTCTTAATTTTAAGAAGGTATACATAAAATTAGCATGCATGATATTTTTAAAATGGTTTCAGCGTAACAACCTTAATTTCTGATGCTTGTATTTCATATTAAGAGTGCTAACTATAAGTTACATTTGACAAAATTGATATTACAAGTTCAGCATCAGGGGAGCCACTGATATCGAAGAGGTCATTGGATTATATTTGCTTTTACAATGATTACAATTTTTATATTCGAAGCTTAACAGTGTATCGTAACTATTTTCTCAATAAAATTTGCTCATCAAAAAGACTTTTAAACTAAAAATACCGCTGATCTATGTCTTCTTAACACTCATATTTCAGTTGAGCAGCCGAAAAGGGTTATCGATGCCTGTTATATACACATATATATGTGATAATTTATAACATACTTCAATTTTAAGAAATGTGTTTTCAATATATTCCCCTGGTATGTTTTAAATAGACTCCAGGAATTCTAAAACATACTTCCTAAATTTTCCAGGTAGTCCAAAATCGCACTAATGTCATTACTTAAACTGTTACTACAAACTGAAAAAAAGTCATCTAATGAAATTATAATGAGTTTATTCATGACTAACTATACCACGACTAGCTCTATTATTTTAATAAAACGTACATGTTGAGTACCAAATATTGCTACACAAAAATTAGATATTTTTAAGTTAAAGGAATGCCTATTTACAATATTAACATAGTGTATTCAAGAAAATTTTCAGGGGTTGTTTGAGGCTAACCAAATCTGCTGCAGACGATACCTAAGTACAAGATTCAGCAAACGATTTAGGTATTAAGGATAAGCCCACTTCTGCACATTTCATGCTTCACGCTACTGGTAAAAAGTATCTAGTTCGCTCTTGGGAATGCTATCACATTCCCACTTGCACTAAACAGTCCATTCATGTTGGTCGTGGATATCAGGTGGCCGTTAACAGCCAAGCGCACAGTTAGCAACAGGAAGTCATAAATGTTCAGACAAAAGCATTGAATTTAAACAACATAATAATGAAGTTACCTACAAAAGTTAATATTCAAAAGAATTTAGTGTGTGTCAAAATGACATATACAATGCATTGTATTAATATCTAGTTAAAGCAACAATACGTTTGATGAATATCCTTTTTTTACCGAGCTGCCACGTGCTCTCAGCTTCATTTATACACTGAGCGTGTACAAACTACTGTACTGCCGCCCCTAGTAAAAAGGCAGCATCTACCGAAATTATGTCAAGAAAAAGGCTGAAAACATTTAGGTTCTGTGCCGGTATTAAAATGCAACTTGAAGAGATTAAAGGAAAACTAATTAATATTTATAGTATTTTTGCAAAGTTACCACCTTATATCTAAATATTTTTTGCAAATAACTAAAATATCAATGTCAATCAGCACTTATCCCTTCGAAATTGATGTCATACTTAAGATAAAGGCGGCAACTACACTTATTTATTGAATTACGACCTTTATCCTAGGGATGACGGCTATGTTATTGACTTAAGTACTGTTCTTAATCTTCTTTGGGGATTAAACCACTCATAGTTTTTAAAAACTATGAGTGGTTTAATCCCCAAAGAAGATTAAGAAGAATACTAAACAAACCACAACAAACATACAGGGAGTATTTTTAAGTACTGTAGTGCAAAAAGGGACAAGAAGATTTTATAAAGCAATAACGCAAAATAAATCGATACAGTCAGTTTATTTTGATCTGTTAAATTCAAGGAGTGTAAATATAATTAATATTATACTTCCTTAAACTTACTCTTGAATATCTATTAAATCTATCACTTCGTTATGGGCTGGTAAACTTTCCCAAAACTGTCTTCGGCTTTGTGGCAGAAGTGAGCACACATTTTTAATGGTTGTCTTTTTTTACTTGCGGTACCTCTCTGTGCCTCCCGTTGGCTAAAGGTTTAGAAATACCGGCCTTCATTTGGGGTGCCTCAAGGAAATTTAATTCGATTGTTTCGCCAGGAAAATCTGTGGCGTAATTTATGGTTCGCTTACCTCTTGTCGCAATGACTTTTACTATGTTATGAAAATATACTTGTGGTTTATTTTTCCTAAGTTTATTTTGAGAAGAATAATCTGCTACGAGCATTGACGTAGCCTACAAAAAAAACCAAAAAAAAAGAAAGAAGTATGACCGGGTTTGATCGACGAGTGGGCAGGGTTTTATACCTATAAACAAATTAAAGAAAAACCTGAAATAAAATAAAGATACATTTATATACACTCACTCATTCACACTCGGAACAAAACATGTAAAAAAAAGAAACCTATAATTAAACAAAATATGTACAACAAACAATAATGAACAAAGCACAAAAAAAATTAAGTAATTAGCAAACCTGGCGAGCTGCCGTTTTTGATGTACCTACCCCCATATTAATTAACAAAAAAAAGCAAGAAATTCCAACTCTAAATCATCGTATAAATAAACTTAACCTATAGCTACAAATAAAATGGCAACAACGTTTTCAACTATGCCCGCAGGTCTTTAGACCATTTTTCCATCATTAAGTAGTATATTTTTAGTTATTTCCAAACAAATAGTAATGCATCAACACAATCGCAATTAATACCAGAACCGTTCCATAATTTACATATATATCACAATTAAATTAGGGAAATGTATGATCTTAAACAAGAAAACTCCAAATCAATAGGGTCCCAAACGCAAGTAGGGACGAAAACACTCACCCCCTTAGTTGTTGCTGACGTTGGGGGTTGAGGTTGGTTCACGGCAGCGAGTAGGTGGGCCTACACCCAGAAAGAGTGCACTTGGCCTCCCATTCCAATAAAGGACGACCATTCATCTTGACTTTAAGGTCACCGAACGAAAGCTAGAATAATTTACACAGAAAATTAATTCATTGTAGTCGGAAAATATGTTGCTATAAAAACCCTAAATACTCGCCATGCCACAAGGCGTTGTCACAAAGCAAAACTAAACGACGAAAACCAACTAGATGTTTTCTTCCTGCTAGTTGAAAAGAAAGTGAATATTCATTTCCTTTAACCAAGAACCAGAGCTCACAGTAATATCGTTGTTAAGGCTTCAAAACTGGAAAACCGGAGTTTATTGAAATAATACGCAGCTCTAATTCGAAGAATTCTTTTAAAGGGAAAACACGTTAGAATTAATTATCGGATACTCGGAACAACGTTATCACCTATCTAATGGCATAAATTTTACGTTAATGAATTCTGAGAAAGAGTATTTATAATTAAGTAGCGAAAGGGTTTAACAATACCAATCCAATTTATACAACAGATAAATGAATTAACAACGAACAGGGCTATTTTAAATTTTACGGAATTAATTTTCGTTATAAAAGAAAAAGGGGTTTGCGTTAAGAAATTTATAGACAGCGTATTTATTAGTAATTACGTCTTAGCGATTCTATTTAACAGTAGAGATGGACTTTAGATGAACGGATAATTAATCAGGTAGGCAAAGAGGGTAATTAATTTATGCGGCAACTAAACGTAACAAATTAACCCACTTGAAAAAATTAAACGGTGCCATATCTTTGACAATAACTTTTCCTGAATTAGAAGCTTGAACGGCATCAACAAAATCACTATGGTAATAAATTTTGCCTTCGTACTTCATAGATTATTCGATCTGATGGTGAAACGCATCAGCGCTCATAAATGTGTGCCCTTTTTCAAAATACTTGACTACAATTTTAGAAGCACTGATCTCTGTAGAATTGAGAGCAGAAAACTGTAAAAACGCGTTTTTATTTTGAGCTGAGCAATTGTCTAGCCATGTTATTTTATCAGCATCCCTGCTTGGTAGGAAAAATGCATAAAAGCTACTAATAATATCTTCTTTTTTCTTCCAGAAACAGCTTCGTTCCAATCGATGCAAAGCTTTCATTAAACAGAATTATCCTTGGTGTGAATAACACTATTTTAAATTGATCCATTCGAGGAAAGATTACAACTTGCTGTAAATCTCCTGACACACATATTTCTTTCCTCGCGTACCACACCTGCATCCTTGCGGTATTCTGCTCGAGATAGTTTTGCTTTTTTATGTGAATATTATATGCTATGCAATGTAGACACTCAGGATGTAGATTATTTTCATCATGGTCGCCATGTTTTGAAAAAACTGCACATCTCACACTCCTCATGCCCTAGTTTAGCGAATGATATATTCATCCCCTTCACTACACTTCTGTATACTTCGTAGGAACATTGAGCATAACGATATGTGTTATAATCTTTGTGCATAAACGTTATAGAATTGTCACTAGGTAAAAACTTTTTTAAAGAAGCATGTTCTCTCCTATAATGAGATACAGCTGGACGAAACGATTCAATATGAATTCTTATTTTAGTTTTACCACACTTCTTGCTACACAGTTTTTTGCCTAAAAACATAAAAAATATGTATTTCGTTAAACTTAGTCAATACTAAACACATACTTCTCATGTCAGACTTTGGAGTCAGCTGATTCAGTGCAGCAGCTCCATTGAGTACATTTTGTACAACTTCGTCATTTGATGGTTTGAATCAGAGAGTAGTAACAAAAAAAGTTTTACAGATACTAGCAGTTCCCTCGTGATTTTTAAAAGTATTGATGTAGGAATTCGACACCTGTGACGAATCCCTAGTTTTTCTTTTAATATTTTGTCGTTGCGTGTTGTTTAAAATAAATTGTCTTTGTTCGAATCAGTTTAATTCCCAAAACAAATTGTTAATGTCAATTCTCCTGTCTTCTGATATAGCATCGTTACACTTTTTTTCGGCATTTACTGTCGCAAGCCTCTTTCACATAGTATAGGTCTTTCAAAATCTCACGGGCCGAGATGTGCGATGAAGGAAGCGAGAGGTATCGTATAAAAAGAAAGAACAATACAAGTAAAATCTAAAACACTGAATTTCGAGATGCGTATTCTGAATTAATTCAACTGCTATGCTGTATGGATTGCATAACCAGTAATTTATCAACTTAATATAAATTATAAAAGTACAATGTTTGTATGCGGAACCTGTAACTTTGTTGGTGTATTGTTCATTGTTCTTTTCGTGTGTCATGTTTCCCCGTGTGTGTGTGTGTGTGTGTGGGGAAAAATAGATAGGCTAAATTTTTCAAAACTCTTGGCAGCTAAAGTACTGTCCTCTTATTATTTTTTAAGAATGCATATTCCATAGAAATTTAATCTAAAAAATCATAAAATTACTATCACAATCTTCAAATTGGCCCGCATTAGATTTAGGACTACTCTTATTAATTTTCTTCCTTGATAATACAAATTTGCCACCCTCCAGTTTGCTCTTCGCTTCTGAAATAATTCGCTCAACCGTGTTTGTCCAACTCCAGTTGCTGTTGCTACTCGTTCTTGTAAATTATTCATAGGAATGACAGGCGTTCCATTCTTTTCTCATAAACTTATACACACTATAAATAATTTCTCTTCCTTGACTGTGAACTGTTTTCTTGCAGTACACTCATTGTAAAATTAAAAACTCAGAAATAATAAAATAATCTGTAAAACCAAACATTATTCTTCTAATTGAAAAGTAGACGGAGTTGCAGTCGTTTTGAAAAAACTGGTTAAAGTTGAATCAAGGCTGAAATCTTGTAAATAATAATCAAAACCAATAATAATGAACTACAAATCTTAATACGCAAATAAATGACAGATGAATTAAAAATCGACAGCTTGTAACAATTCAGTTTTAGGCAAATACACAATGCACTTCATGCTACGTGGGTTGCTAGAAATGCGAGAAAGTCATTACTAATGTATTTAAAATCTCGCGCAGCCCTAGTTTGGATAGTCATGCGCACTAATGGGAAAAGTACAAAAGATCATTCTTGTCGTTAAGATGTGATCGGCAGACACTTTTTAAAAAAGAGGAAGTGTGTGTTTAGAGTCAACATGGGTAGAAGTAAACTCCACACATGGCAGTTTCGCATAGCTTGGAATTCAGGCCACAGCATCGGGTTTAAATTAGAACGTGGTACTAATTAAGAAAAGATATTTATAGTATGCAAGCAGGTTTAAATGATAGAATTTATGGATAAAAATATGAAAATGGAATCAGATTTTAATATCAACCATTGTTAACTCAAGATTTAATTATTAGTTTTTGGAAAGAAGTTCTTGTGTATCGTAAAGAAGATGGCAGACTCATAATGCTCTGATTCGACGTGTTCCGTATTTTGTTGTTATTACGTACGATATTGTTGTCGTCAAGCTGTGGTGAGTAACATTCTTTTTTTAACGATCGAGAAGAATCAAAACGGACGTGATGAACGTTTTGTTTGTAAAGTCTAATTAGCTAAACCAAAATGTATTTATTTAGCAAACACGAAATTTAACAATTGAAGGTCACCTTAATGAAACAAATTACATTTTTATTTGGCGTAATTAGCATGATTTGGCGTATTTTTATGTAGCCATATTCTTATATTAAATATTCGTTAGGTTCAGCACTTCAAAACAACATATGCAGTGATAAAAATCTAGTTCTCCATATTTAGTTAAACCAGATGACACTTATGGTGTTGAGTAAATCTTGTATTAAGAAAATTAGTGATATTGAGAAAATAAAGTAAAACCTTAGAAAAACTAAAAATTAAGCTAAAGACAATTTTTTAATCTTGTAAGCTCTATCAAAGATCTCTGATTACAGCGTATGACTAATGTTAATAAAGTATTAAGTAATATTATTATGAAGGCATAGCCTGTTAATTACTGTGATTTTTGCCCACTTAATACTTTCATCAGCATTCACTTTTACAATGTTGTATATACTGTTAATTTTGTACAAAGATGAAAAGAAACTAATTTTTATTAGATGCTATAGTCAAAACTCAAATTGCTTTATTTCTAAAAATTTAATAAAAAAACAAGAAGTAATCTATGAAATTTAGCTGAGATGATAAAACTGAAGAAATATTATATTGCTATACATCTAAATTCAGGCCGATATAATTCCCTCAAGGCTTATCTGCGTCTATCGTTAGGAAGTTGGTTTATTTTTATTGACACAATCGTACCCAAGTTTATTTGTATTTTAAGTTTAGTCTCAGAAAATACCCCGACCACCTCATGCCTCCGCAGGAATAGACCGTGAGTACCATATATTTTTTTTCGCAACACCGTTTGGTCCTATTACATCTTTAATAAACGCCATCCTCAGAAAATCTCTATCGAGCGAAGAGAAAAAAAGGTAACAAGCTGAGTTGTGAATGTTTTTAGAATGCACTTTAACGTAAATAACTTAAATTGGTGTTCTGCCCAACAGCCCTTGAGGTTTTGAAAGTCCTCTACTTTAGTCTTTTTAATTTTGTTTTCAACTGCAACCTACCTTTAACTGGCACATTAAAATATTTTCTTTTTCTCTCCTTTCTTTTTTTTGTAAGTAATTCAATACTTACATCGTCATTGGAAGCAACACGTTCTTCACGTTGAGGAAAATTGTTAGTTACAGGTATGACAATATTTTGTATAAGTTAATAGCCGGTTTTTGATTGGTTATTTGAAAAGAATTATCAGCTAAAAGAAGTACCATGGAATCACTAGACTCTGCTCTGTGTTGTTGCTCACCATCTAGCATATTCACATTATTATTCTTATGGATACCATCATCTTTATCAGGTAAATAAATAAATTCATTTATATTTTCAATATCAATGTTATCACTGCTAGTTGAATTGGTTATATCGCCAGTATAATAGCCCCGTTTTGCTGTTTCACAGCAAGAGCAACTACATGGCGACCTCACAGACATGTCTGCAAAATCGTTGAATGCACACTAAAATCGCTCAGATCTAATCTACTAATTTAAATAACGCACCGGCAAGTTTGTTATTTACACTAAAGACAAACTATGATAGTCATAAAGTCTTTTAAAAGAAAATATTTTGTATACAACGTGTTTGTATAATACGTTGCAACTACCACCGACTATGAATGCATTTATTACTAACAATGTTCAGTGCATCGGTCCTGCATCACTTGATAAAGCAAATGATATAATACATAAGGAAAAAGGGGCATATACAGATGTTTCTACAGATGCCGCCTTTTTTTCTAGGTATTATGTAGGTATCGCATTTTAACTAGGGAACACGATGGGATATTGTACTTTTTATTTTTATGTTTAAACTCAGAAAACAGTTGTGAAAGTGTATTACCAAATTATACCAACCATAAACGTAAAACTTCCCAAAAATGTAATTGCCGCCTTTTTACTAGGGGCGGCAGTATACTATCAATATTTGGCATATGGGATACGAAATCACGATACGAGTATATTTGCAGCTATTTGTGAGATTCGTCTAATTGACATCAAATATGAAAAGGTTGAAAACAATAAAATGCTCATTTTTAACAAAAGTTTAATAATAAATTTCTAACAAAAATATACAATAGCTACATATATATATCATTAATACATACATTCATATACAGTATAATATACCATAGGTCACAATTACAATTTTGCAGTTAATAGTAGTATTTGGAATTATATCACTTATGAGCAATGAGCTTAGTAATAATATGGAATAAAAATTACCACAGCACAATATAACAATATTTTAACATATAAAATATATTAAGAAAGCAATATCAATAAAAAATAGTAAGAGAGTAAATAACATGTAAAATAGATAATACTCCTTCAAAATAGCACATAATAAAATTAAACTTGAAAGGTTTACAGAGAAACGAATCGCCATTTAAAATCGGTTCCTGAATAACATAAGGACAATGCTATATGCTAGATTAGATCTAGTCAGTTCTACATTTAATTTGTTTTAAACCACCTAGCATATATTTAATTACATCAAGACTAATACTATTATTTCTTCTAAAAATATGTCTAATACTGTTGAAACTAAGAACATAAGAAAGCGATTACAGCTATCACGTAGTTCCTGTTCTTAATCTTAACAGCTTCATTTATTAGCATTGTTACAATTTGTACTATATATTGTTTAATGTTGCCAAAATAAAAAATAGTCTGCAAAGACTACATATAAAGAAAGTAAATAAAAATAGCCACCACCTCTTAGCGATATCAGCAATATTACAAAAAAGAAGCACAATACTAGGAGTAATATGAAAAGTTTTTATTGCAGGTGCTTATAATCGAATTAACTTCGATGAATAATTTCATCAGTTGGTTTCCATATGCATAAAATCTACCTTCTATCGAATAATAAAAAATAGTTACTAGTATATCACGATAGCAAAACGCACCTTTAGCAAATCAAGAAGCCCGGTTTTTATCAAGAAAGTCAAAGTTGATTGCCAGCATAAAAATGTAGTGGAGTATCTGATAGGAACTTATTATACAAGCAAATTAACCAATAGTTAAGTTCTAGAGATCTCTCACAAGAGCACAAACAAGAACGCTTGTAAGGCGTTTGTATGTTCAAGGAATTAGTGGCTTAAAAATCTTAAAAATAAAAGCTTTACACGGTCGTGCTATATGGATTTTCAATCATTTATAAAACGTATACACTTACCTGGTATTGCGTTACATCACATAACTTTTAAATTAGAGCCCATAGATCTAGGCATAAATGGCAGTATTTTCAATTTCAATTTGGCACATAGATTAAGGCAATTAAAGAAACAAAACAAGCTTGCAAATTGTTTTAAAATAGCTTAATTCAGCAAATATTCCACTTGTAAAAAGAAGGTGTAACAAACGCATCTTTCTAAATGATAAGTTTATCAGATAGAGAAAATAAATTAATTTTAAATTTAAAGTCTAGAGAAAAAGCTGAAACTCTTTGAAAATAGAAGACAAACAATTCCATTAAAGTTGATGACAACGTTATAACTTTTAAACATTCACCAGATGATATGTAACGCTCACACATTAATTAAGTATATAATCGTAAATAGAAAAGCATTTTCAATTTTATCTAGTTCAGGAAATTTATTAAGAAAATGTTAGGAAGATTTTATAGAAGTTGGGTGGTTCACGATCCACAAATAGGTCTGTTTCAACATAATATTAAATTAGGACATGAACAGTAAAGTACCTAATCCATTCGATTACAACCAGCAATTAAAAACCGGAACTTTACAATAGACATGTCAAATTAGAAAAACCAACATATTTTCGATGACTAATAATCTTACAAACGTGGATTCGAAAACATTTTCATGCATTGAAAACAACCGAAATAATTATAAATTACTCAACCTGACAGAAACCATAAAGTCGTAAATTTAAGATGTATCAAACCCATCCAATGATGCAGAAATAGCAAACATGGAAGAACATAAATGTTCCCATGCACTAACAATCCCTCGATTTCAACCACAAGTTCAGCTCAAATCGTACAAACAATGTGACTAGAGGAAATTGGGACTCCCCTAAAATAATATAAATACCGCCATTGCAAAATGGAAACAGCAATTCATTGAAATTATTCAAATTCATTAAATCTTTGCAAACAAGCTGTTAGCTTGAGTTGAGTGACAAGCAACTAACGCAGAGCGATGTCAAGTGTTAAGTGTGAAATGTTATTCAAAATATTTAAATTTAGTAATTTCTCGCCTTTTTTATAGAATATATGATTGGTGATGTTCAACATGTCTGTGTAATGACTGTGTATGCTGATTTTTAATGTATTTTTAGGAAGCTGAAGGCTTCATTATATGGTTGGTGTTCTGTGGCGATGTCTAGGAGAGACTACATTATCACAGAGTTGAGTGATTTAAATTTGATCAATTTAAATTTGATCCGTTCTGATTGGTAATTATGACCTCGATATTTCATTATTCTTCAGCACTTTGAAGTTCCTTTGTTTAGTGGAGGTGATGAATATAGTTGTAACTATGTAAATAGATTTCGGTATAAAGTCAATATTAGTAGGATTAAAAAATATTGTTAATGTTTTTTGAAGTTAGTATCAAGCATTTATCGGTATAAGTTTGGGCATTTTCTTTAATTTTTTTGTATTTGTACAAGTATCCTTGCCTTGCATTTTAAATCATTCTACTTTTTTTTAACTTTTGTGTTGGACTTAGTTAACATTTCCCGATTGTGTATTCCCAATTATGACTCCTCACGGACGTGTGGTACGCGCAGTTACCGTAGCACTCAATTGATAAATTTTTGGTGTGTATTAATTATTGTCCAATACACCCCCCCCCCAATTTAATCCCTTACATTTTTAAATTTTTCGAAGTCAAGTCATATTTTAAGTTAAGCTTTGTTCTTTGTTTACTTGAACCGTAAAAAAAAGTTTCGGTTTTGGTTATTTTGATTCTGTTAACCTTTCATTTTTTTTCTTTTCGGAGAGAGGCAGTGTAACATTTTACATATAGGCAATTTCAAAGTTGATATGTTATGTGGAATGCCACGATCAAGGCGTAATAATGTTAATCGACATGATTATCGATCCATGCAGTCAAGCACGTGAAGCTCAAGGCGCCTGCCCGATGTACTTACATTTTTTTTCTTGTACAAGCATGCAGTCAGATAAGACGCATTAGTTTAAAAACTTGGTAGGAAAATTTCCTTACCATGTTGAATAGAAAAAATTCCATTCTTGGGAAAGGCATGTTGCCTGGTTCGTGATGAGAAACGATTGTTGTTGAAACCAAGCAGCGAAGTGGATGCAAGGTTTATAGAACGGTTCTTAAGCGTGACAATATGGCGTCTTTATCGACATTTATTTGTTTGAATTTTTAGCAAGCAGTTTCACCTTTAAAAAATACATAATGGATTTCAGAAATTGATTTGTATAGTTTTGTAGTATATGGAAGTGGGTCAAGCTTTGGAGATGGCATCCCGTCCGTTCATAATGTGACGGTATTGGCACGTGGCTGCAATTCGCATGTGTTGTAAGTTTTTGTAAGCATCTTTCCTACGGTGAGTACGCTTTTTTTTTCATTGTAACAAACATTATTCCAAGCAAGAAGCAAATTCATCGTGAAACGTTGTCGAATTGGAAGATAAATAATTACCTAAACGATTTAAAATTTCAGTACATTTCCGATAATTAAATATATAAAAGCTTTCTTGTTAAACGATGCACAACTTAGTTTAACATCTGCCAGATAAACATCTGGAGTTACATGTTTACTTAAACAAGTCAAACGTATGTTCTGCAAACAAATTGTATGATAAGATAATCCTAGACTTTTATTGAAAAGCCACTCAGGTGTTATAAAGATTCAAGTTTGATCTATAACAAACCTTGTGAGCCGAAAATAAAGATCTTTGCTTGAAGCATTCACTTAATGTAATGAATTGTTGTTGAGGTTATGTTGATAGCGTGACGTGTAAATTTCGTGCTCCTAAATTTAAAGTAAAATGTATAATAATAATAATAGTGAGGATAAATATATTTGTCAACAATTAATTTACTCATGGGTCCAATTCAAACGATTTGATTAACAATTCTATTTCCGTACACCTTAAATATTTACGTGTGCAAGTATAACATAACCAATAAACATAGACCGCGTGGTGGTGCAATTTCTGTTTGTAGTAAAAGTGCTCATAAACAAATACAATTGCGTGTAAAGTAAAGTATTGATCTTTGCACTGTAAAATACATACATATTTTAGCTGTTGTGGGATTTAATAAAACAGTTTGAAATTTCAACTTTCCTAACCTTAAATTTGTTCATTAGTTAATTACTCTAATAATAAAAGGAAAATATTTATTTAACAATGCCAACACAATGTGGAAAATGCGAGGAACAAATAGATGTGCAGAAGGATAAGTTACAGTTATGTGATTCATGTCGAATGGTAGTACATGATGCTTGTTCCTCGCTTACAAGCTTTGAGAAGAAGGTTATGGATCTAAAAACTCGTACTATGATATATTTCTGTGAGGAATGTATTTCTGTTTTTAAACAAGCCCCGGCTATAATAAAAAAGTTGGATAATGTACTTAAATTAAATGACGATCTGCGGCGATCCAACGAGTTACTGGTGCAACAATATACTCAACTCAGAAGCGAAGTGGATAAACAAGAACAATATACTCGTCGAAACTGCTTGCAGTATTTGGCATTGCTGAAAACCAGGGAGCAGATTGAAGAAATTATCATCTCTCTGTTAAAGAATCAATTGAAACTTGATGATGTTACGCTAAAAGATATTGATAGATGTCATCGAGTGGGAGCAATTAACAGAGAAAAAACCAGATGCATAATTATTAAATTTACAACATATCACATGAGACAGCTAGCATATAAAGCAAAAAAATGCCTTAAAGGAACAGGTATAATAATGTCGGAAGATTTGACTAGAATTCGTTTAGGTCTTTTTAAGAAAGCCAAGCAAAACTTCCAAGAAGCATGGACAATTGATGGAAATATCTTTTTAAAAATGCAAAATCAGGTAGTCAAAATCGACACAGAAGATCAACTGAATAATATCATCGCCAAGAAATAGCTATTATATCACCAGTGTACCGAAATCTGATTGTTAATCATGGTAAATATTTAGTATAAAATCGCATTAAAGCACATAATTGATTTTTTACCTTTTTTTATTTTTTAATTGTTTTAATTTCTTCAAGATATGAATTTTTATACTTTAAATAGTTAAATTGAGTTAATTAGTAGTAGAAATATTACAGATTATTGTTATACTGCTATTATTATGTTTGAAATGGAGCATTCGAAATTAAATTAAATTAGTTTCTTGTAGCTGGTGATAATTTAAATAATTTAAAATTTATTTTTTAAATTTTTTTTGAATAATTATAAAAACATTTTACTGAGCATAAATCTTTATTTTAATTAATTACTTCTGTCTGCTAAAGTACTAACTCTGTTTATAATTTTAGAAGTATAAATATTTTATAGTATTATTAAATATGGAAAGTATACAATATATGGAGGAACTAGATAATAATATCCAAAATTGTGATAACAATTATTATGTTGATTTAGACATGTTAAAAGAGGCACTCATAACGAAGGGTTCTTGCAATGACATAAAAATCTGGCAACAAAACATAAGAAGTATTAATAAAAATTTTGATGAAATCGTAACGTTGTTAGAGGCTCTCACAGCTGGTGGGATTGATATAGATATAATTGTATTAACGGAAACATGGCAAAACAATCCAGACTATTACAGTATTCCTAATTACAATGGCATTACACTTTGGCAAGTTTCAATCAAAATGATGGTGTTACAATTTACACAAGACACAACATAACAGCTAGCTATACCATTTATAAATACAATGAGGTAACCTTTTCAAGATTGATTTGTGGAAAACATAACGCATTATACGGTTTGACATGTATCTATCGACCACCATCAACATCTGTAGATCTTTTTATCGGAGACTTACATTACTATTTAGCTAATATACAGTTTGAGCAAGTAGAACTTATAGTAGGGGACATGAACATAGATTTGTGTGATTCAGTGAATCCTGTAACGCTAAAATATCTTAATACCTTAGACGAGTATAATTTTCGTGTAGCAATCAGCAAAGCAACCAGGGTAACATCAACTACAAAGTCATGCATTGACCATGTATTTACTAGAGTTCATACTACACTCCATACTACACTCCATTTATCGCAATTTTTCAGTAACACATACATACTTCAGAATTCAATAACTGATCACTATTCGACATTCACACAGCTACAAGCTAAAACTGCATTACATACTGTTGCGATCCACTATTAGGCAACCCGTCAAACATACAAACGCCCGGGGCACAGCGTATTCTTCAGCATTCGAGAATCCTTCTACAAAGTTCTAGATAATGAGTCATATCTTAATGCAGGGTATATATAAGGCCGCTTATGAATGTAAGAGTTAGTCTATTCTTGAATGTCTAATATAAATTATATCGTTGTAAAGTAAACGTAGTTGAGTTTTTAGAATATATACATAAATGATATGCTGTGTCTAACGTGCATGCAGCTTGCAGTATACATAAATAAATAGAAGTGTATAAACAAATAGTTGTGTTAGTGTGGTTATTGGACCTAGGGTAAAGAAGTTAGTTTAAGAAGATATTAGTGCTTGTAAATTCATTAGTGTAATAGTGCTTCATTGTTAAGTGGACTGAAAACATCTATGAATAAGGCATATACTGTTAATTAGACTTGTGAACAGTGAGCAATAAAGACCATTATTATTACTTGTTTTAAATTAAAGAAACGCGGTAGGAGTAGCGCGTTACACTGGTGTCAGGCTGTGTTGGGTGATTAATTAAGTCTAAAGACATTTAAGTAGTTTGTATATGCCTGTTACAAGAAACCAAAGTAAGATGGAGGCAGAGACTTTAATGAATTTCCTTAAGGATTTTAAATCCGGTATGGAGGAAAAGTTAGAAAATACTACGAAATTAGAGGAAAAGTTTAGTGAAAATGCTGAGAAAATGGAGGAGAGGTCGGCTAAACTGGAAGTGACACTAAAAGAAAAGTTGAATGAAAGTACAGCCACGTTAGAACAAAGATTAATGGAAAGTTCCATTGCATTGAAAGAAGATTTCACTGAACAGGTAAAACAGTTGAGCAAAAGTTGGATAATAAATTGGTAAAATGGAAGAAGATGTGATGAGGCTTCAAGAACAAATGATTTCACTAACAACGCGACCACTTGAATTACCAAGCCATGTTGTTAATCAGAACATTCCAGAAATAAGAACCATGGAAAGAAGCGAGTCAATTCCGTCTAAATTTAAAGTAAAACCACCTACGTTCGATGGTAAAACACCTTGGCCCACATATTTGAAACAATTTGAAGCTGCTGCAATAGCCAACGGTTGGTGCAACAAAGAGAAGGCCATCTCCTTAATAGTGGCCTTACGGGGGGAGGCTCTTAACATCTTACAAACGATTCCCGATCACCAGCAGAATGATTACGGCCTCTTAACATCAAAGCTTGAGATGAGATATGGAGATGCTCACCTTCAACAGGTTTACCACGCACAAGTTAAGAACCGCTCGCAAAAGACAAGTGAAAGCCTGCAAGAATTCGAAGCTGACATTGCCAGGTTAGTTAGATTGGCATATCCAACGGCACCAGATAGCTTCCTCGAACAACTTGCTGTCCAAACATTTGTGGATGGCGTTAATGATGGCGAAATACAGCAAGCGCTAAGACTAGCACGGCCAAAAATGTTGGATGACGCACTGGCCCATGCGCTTGAATTTGAAGCAGCTAAGCAGACATCACACAGGATGGGTCACAAAGTTCGGTCTGCCTTAGAGGAACCTGGTCAAGCTCAGAACAGCATAGATGAAATAGTCAATCGTGTGTTTGAAAAGCGAAAGGCGGAAAGGCTGAAAAGACAACGACCGCGGAGATGGCGTCTACGATGCTGGAGCTGCGGTGAAGTTGGCCATATGCAGAGACGCTGTACTCAACCAAAGAAACAACCGGTTGTGCCAAAGCTGGTCCATGTAAGGGGCGAACTTCGACAGCACAGCGTAGTGCCCCGGAGATTATCATCCGTGCTGCATCGTCGGTGGAAAGTCTGGACAGCATTTATATCGATGGTAGAATTAATGGCAGGGTTGTCCGATTACTTGTGGATACAGGAGCGACAAGAACTATTGTGAGACCAGATTTGGTTGGTCGTGGAAAAGTGCTACCTGTATCGGTGTGTCTCGAACGGCAAGTGGTGAGAAGATTGGTACTCACGGAGAGACTGCCGTTATGTTGACAATTGGGGACAAATTAATTAATCATCGAGTGTTGGTAGCTGAAATTACAGAAGAAGTGATCTTGGGAATGGATCTCATGAGAGAATATGGGTTTCATGTAAATATGAAAGAAAATGTGCTTCGGATAGATGATGATGAGATTCCATTTCAAGGTAGGAGTAACCAGACGATGCAAGTTCGAATGATTTGCGATGTAAAAATACCCGAGAAGGCGGAAATGATAGTAATGGGACACCCGGATGGTACGCTCCGGGAAGGACAAGTATGCATGATGGAAGCAACTGAATCGGGAATGGGTCAGGAGGGACTTCTGATTGGAAGAACGCTGGTAAAGTCTCGAAACATGGTACCAGTAAGGGTGCTGAACATTAATCCCATACAGTGACCCTGAAGAAAGGCATGATTGTGGGAAGTTGCATTCCAGTATGTCATATTAAACGTTGTGTGGACGACACGAAAAATAAACCAACCAACGGTTGCTCACAGAAATTGCTGGATATGTTGATACCCTCGTGTCAAGGATTAAATGGCGACCAACTGGGCAAGGTAAAAGAACTGGTCGGACGATATCGAGGTGTGTTTGCACTGGATGATAGTGAGAAAGGAAGGACGAATGTTGTGCAACACAAGATCAATACTGGAGATGCGCAACCGATAAGACAACACCCCAGGCGGCTTCCTTTGGCAAAACGTAAGGAAGCTGAACAAATTATCACCGATATGGAAGAACAGGAGTGATTGAACTCTCGAATAGTCCATGGGCATCCCGGTAGTGCTTGTCAAGAAAAGGACGGGTCGACAAGGTTTTGTGTAGACTACCGGCGGCTTAATAATGTGACAAAGAAAGACAGCTATCCTTTGCCCAGAATTGATGACACCTTAGATACTCTATCCGGATCTAAATGGTTTTCGACCTTGGACTTGAAAAGCGGATACTGGCAGGTAGGCTTGGAGCCAAACGACAAAGAAAAGACTGCCTTTACAATTGGAACTGGATTATGGCAGTTCAAGGTCATGCCATTTGGATTATGCAATGCTCCTGCTACTTTTGAACGATTGATGGAGTCGGTACTGCGTGGACTGTCCTGGAAGACATGTCTGGTGTACCTGGACGACGTGATAGTGTTAGGTCGGTCTTTGAAGAACATCTTAAGAACCTAGAGGAGATATTCCAGAGATTAAGGGGCAAACCTTACATTGAGCCCCAAGAAGTGTCACCTGTTTGGAAAAGAGGTGAAATACCTAGGACATGTCGTTTCGGAGACCGGAATAAGAGCTGACCCTGACAAAATAAAAACGGTACAGGAGTGGCCTACACCAGCAGATATACACCAACTACGCAGTTTTCTAGGATTGTGCACATATTACCGACGTTTTATACTTGGGTTTGCGAACATTGCCAAACCGTTAACAAAATTAACCGAAGATGGACAAGAATATGATTGGAATGACGACTGCCACAGAGCATTTGAACAACTGAAACGGCTACTAGTTACAGCACCAATTTTGAGTTATCCACGGATGGAGGGAAAATTTGTGTTGGATACCGATGCCAGTAACACAGCTATAGGAGGCGTTCTTTCTCAAGTGCAGGACGGACAAGAAAAAGTTATTGGGTATTTCAGCAAGGTCTTGTCGCGGCCAGAAAGGAACTATTGTGTGACAAGAAGGGAGCTGTTGGCCGTCGTCAAATCCGTAGAGCACTTTTATAAGTACTTATACGGCCGTAAATTCCTGTTGAGAACAGACCATGCTGCACTGAAATGGTTATTGCAGTTTCGAAATCCTGAAGGGCAAGTGGCAAGGTGGATAGAGCGGCTGCAGGAATATGACTTTGATACAGAACATCGTGTAGGAACTAGCCATCGGAATGCAGACGCTCTATCAAGGAGACCTTGTCCGATGGACTGCAATCATTGCTCCAAGATGGAAGAGAAAATAAGTGTCATCCATAGAATGACGGTAACCGATGATACTTGGCAACTCGAAAGAATACGAGAAGACCAGGAGAATGACGCCGAATTGGGACGTATTATTGAGTGGAAAATAGAGGACAACGGCCAGCTTGGGAAGAAATTAGTATTTCAAGTAGGAGCCTGAAGGCATACTGGGCACAGTGGGACTCCTTGATGATGGAAAATAGAATCTTGAAACGACGCCTGGAATTTGAAGATGGCACTGAGAGACTTCAAGTGATAGTGCCAAGAAGCAGAGTGCCGGAGGTGTTGCAGCACTTGCACGATGGTATTTCCGGAGGGCACTTTGGCGTGAAAAGAACTCTCGAAAGAGTGAGAGAAAGATTTTATTGGGTGAACTGCAAAGAAGATGTGAAGGAGTGGTGCCGGAAATGTGAATTGTGTGCCTCTGCAAATGGCCCGGTCCAAAACGGAAAGCCCCAATGAGACAGTATAACGGGGAATCCTTTTGAGAGGGTAGCCATTGATATAGCTGGTCCGTTTCCTGAATCAGAGAAAGGAAATAAATACATCTTGGTTGCAATGGATTATTTTACCAAATGGCCGGAGGCATATGCTATACCTAACCAAGAAGCCGAGACGGTTGCAGATGTACTAGTCAGGAGTTGTTTTGTCGTTTTGGAGTTCCGTTGGAATTACACTCCGATCAAGGTCGAAACTTCGAATCGGCGTTGTTTCAAAACGTCTGCAAGCACCTTGGAATCAGGAAGACTAGAACCACGCCACTTCATCCCCAATCGGATGGAATGGTTGAAAGAATGAACAGGACGTTAGGAAGTACCTGGACCAAAGTTGTCTCTGAACATCAACGAGACTGGGACCAATATTTACATTTGTTCTACTGGCGTACCGATCTTCGGTACATGACAGCACAGGATACTCGCCCGCTTGCGTAATGCTAGGACGTGAATTGCGGCTACCATGTGATCTTCAGTTTGGATTTAAACCTGGAGAAGAGATCGCAGGTGAAGATTACGTTAGTAAGCTTCGTGAAAGATCAAATAGTATTCACGAAAACGTCCGAAAGAATATACAGGCAGCAAGCGATCGAATGAAATCACAATATGACACGAGAGCCAAGAAGGTGGTTATCAACCTGGAGATTTAGTGTGGTTGTACAATCCACAAAGAAAACGTGGATTGTCGCCAAAACTACAAAGACAATGGGAAGGGCCGTACGAAGTGTTAAAAGGATTAATGATGTAGTGTACCGGATCAGAAGATCCTCGTGGTAAACCGAAAGTGGTACACTTTGACCGTTTAACATCCTACGCTGGCAACAACCAGGAAGACTCGAATAATGAAATGGTGTTCGACAAGTTATTAATCATGAGCCAAATGTAGATTTTGAGAGCTTTATGGCAGCTATGGTGGTTCCGCTAAAGCGAGATTTGGCGTTGTTGTTGAAAAACAGCAAGATCTGTTTAGAGCACCAGAAGAGTATTCCTTGCACATTGCGTAGCTCAAGATTTGGCAATGTCAAGGGAATAGCTGTTGTTTTCAAGAAAAGTTTGGAGTGTAGATGAATTAGTACAACAGCAGCCAACTGTAGGAAAAGCTTTAGTTCTTCAAGATAAAAATCGTTATGTTTACTATCTGGTCACCAAAAATTCTTCATGGCAAAGACCTAGTTATGGACATCTATGGGAGGCTTTGCTAAATCTTAAGGCGCAGATGATGGAAAATGGAGTAACGAGACTAGCGGTGCCCAAGCTGGGCTGTGGACTGGATCGCTTGGATTGGAGGATAGTCCGAAATATGCTAGAAGTAGTTTTCCAGGAACCAACGTCCAGGTTCTTGTTTGTTGTTATCAACCGGTTGCCTACCAAGACCATGAAAAGAGTGTTGACTGTTACTTCCAACGACGCGGTGGATGCACCAGAGGAGATAGCTGCCGATACCGTCACCAGTCATCGAATTGGCGTCAAGATGGATTTACAGTTACGAGACGTAACGGTTTTAAAGAGGGGCAGTGTTGCGATCCACTATTAGGCAACCCGTCAAACATACAAACGCCCGGGCACAGCGTATTCTTCAGCATTCGAGAATCCTTCTACAAAGTTCTAGATAATGAGTCATATCTTAATGCAGGGTATATATAAGGCCGCTTATGAATGTAAGAGTTAGTCTATTCTTGAATGTCTAATATAAATTATATCGTTGTAAAGTAAACGTAGTTGAGTTTTTAGAATATATACATAAATGATATGCTGTGTCTAACGTGCATGCAGCTTGCAGTATACATAAATAAATAGAAGTGTATAAACAAATAGTTGTGTTAGTGTGGTTATTGGACCTAGGGTAAAGAAGTTAGTTTAAGAAGATATTAGTGCTTGTAAATTCATTAGTGTAATAGTGCTTCATTGTTAAGTGGACTGAAAACATCTATAAATAAGGCATATACTGTTAATTAGACTTGTGAACAGTGAGTAATAAAGACCATTATTATTACTTGTTTTAAATTAAAGAAACGCGGTAGTAGTAGCGCGTTACAATACTGTGAATCAGATTGATTGCAATTTAAAATGTAATAATAATATTAAAACTATAAATTATAGTAAGTATGTAAGGTTATGTACTGAAGAGAACTGGAATATTGTACTTAATAGTGAAGATATTAACTTTGCAACTAACACTTTCATAAACATAATAAAAACTAACTTAAATAATTCAATAGATACTAAATTTGTAATACATAAAAAAAAGCCATGGGTTACAACAGCTATTGTTGGTGCGATTAAGCAAAGAGATTCGCTAAAAAAATTAGTTCTAAAAGATCCTACAAATGCACATATTGCTGCATATTATAAACATTATAGAAATTTTGTAACCAAAATGATAAGAAAAGCAAAATATGATTTCTATCGCAAAAGATATCTCAAGCTAAAGGTAATCCAAAACAAATCTGGAGAATAGTAAACGAGGTAACAAATAAGGGGTATACAAAATCACAGTCGATAGATTACATATGTAATGATAATGGTGACAAAATAGAAGATCAGCTACTTCTTGCCACTTTGTTCAACAATCATTACTCCACAGTGGGGATTAAATGTCACAAAAATACAACGAGTTGATCCAATCTGGGAAAAACATGCTAAAATTAGGGATGCAGAAACTCATTATACCTGGAGCCAACAACGGACGGAAATCATCAATCATATTGACACATTAAAAATAACGCAGCAGCAGGGCTAGACTCCATACCAAATAGGGCACTAAAAGAGATTAAAACGGTAATTGCTCCACCCCTTAAACATATCATAAATCTAGGATTGCAACATGGTCAATTCCCGGAGATTCTAAAGCGTGCAGTAGTGGTGCCAATATATAAAAGGAGATAAACATGACATTAATAATTATCGTCCTATATCACTAATAAGTAGTGTGGCTAAAGTATTTGAAAAGCTATTAAAAAGAGACTAGTGTCATTCTTAACTAAATATAAATTATTTGCAAAGTCGCAATTTGGTTTCAAGGAAAAGTTATGTACGGAAAATGCTATTTTCTCACTTGTAAGTAATGCAGTTGATGCTTTAGATTCGAACAATAAGAAAATTGGCGTGTTCTTAGACATATCCAAAGCATTTGATACTCTACAACATCACATCTTATTACAGAAGTTAGAACACCTAGGTATTAGAGGTTTGCCAAAATTACTATTGCAGGATTATTTATCGAACAGAACCCAGTTTGTTAGAATCAAAAACTATGTAAGTGAAGCGTCAATAATCACATGTGGCGTCCCACAAGGAACTGTTCTAGGCCCCCTTCTTTTTCTGCTATATATTAATAACTTAGAAAGCTTACAATTAGAATGTAAAATAACATCATACGCAGATGATACTGTCCTAACATTTGAAGGCCTAACATGGGATGAAACCATAAATAAACTTAACACAAGCATGAAGATAATTAAAAACTATTTTGATTCAAATCTACTAACGTTAAACATGAATAAAACAAAGTTTATCACTTTTTCCTTATATAAACCCCAACAACCTAACCTGAATGAAATCAAAATTCATCATTTCCAATGTGGGATGCATAAACTGCTCTTGTGAGGACATAATCTATAAGGCAACCAAAATACAGTACCTGGGAGTGATAATAGATGAACATCTTAGATGGGATGCACATGTAGAGTTACTGATAAAGCGTATCGTAAAACAATTCCTGTCTTTTGAAACTAGAAATGTATTACAAATAAAGGCACTCAAGGTTTTATATTATGCACTAGTTGACTCCCTTATCAATTATGGTATTGTTTGTTGGGGTTCGGCATATGAGGAAATCTTGAAACCAATTGAAATAACACACAAGTCAGTATTAAAAATTATGTTTAACAAACCTAAATTGTACTCTACTAATGGGTTATATACAGACAGTAATATATTAAACGTAAAACAGAAATACATGAAAAGCATCTATTGTTTTCTACATAAAAATTCACAAATAAGAAACTGCTTATTCACTCATATGTATCATACAAGGGATAGATTAAAACAAGTCTGTATTGTACCAAAAATTAAGAAATCTGTTAAGCAGAAATTTATCGCCTATCAGGGCCTTAAGTTATACAATCTTTTGCCACTTCAATTACGGAATATAAACAACCATAATCTATTCCGCAAAAAAATTACTAGATATATTTTAGAAAATAATAAAACTTAAGAGCAATTGTAGACGGTTGTGCCACCAACTGCGAAATAAACCTACAAATATGCTACATTGAAATATTATAGTACTAATCACTTCATACGGCACATGCAAGAACTCTTTGTTCTTAGGTGCCTTATTCTTAATTTATATTGTTACTCCATATTAAAGCATATATTTAAAATATGAAATAATTTGTTAGCATTACTTGTACTTATTATTATTAATATATCTATATATCTATCTATCTATCTATCTAATATTTTTTTATGATGGGCTTCACCCATTAACAACTGCTAATTTGTCGATTTAACATTGCTAAGACCGTTCCACTTTATGCAATTATATTTATGAATTTGTCTTTATTTTTATTGTATATAAAAGAACAGCAAATAGTTTTTTTTACATATCTGCAAACTATTGTAATAGTTTTATTTCTGGAAATTCTGGTTGCAATAATTAAGTGTAAAAGAAATGGAGTTATGTTTTTGAATATCTATCTTCAGGCATAAATAAATTCCCTTAAGGTTTATCTGCGTCTTTCCTTAAGAAGATTATTTTTTGTTTATGTAATTGACGTAGTGGCGCCATAAATTGTACAAAGACAGGTTGAGTGATAGAAACGACCCTCCCATCTCATGCCTCCGCAGGGATAGACCCCGAGACTAGTCCGCGAGCATTCATAATTCTTTTTGAAAACACCCTTTGGCTCTACACCATCCTAATTAAAAGCCACCCTAAGTAATATATTGGCCAAAAAGTAAATTTTTGATTTCAACTTAATTAATTAAATTCCAGATAGATGATCGATGTTGTAACATCTCCTTTTAATTCAAATTAAAAATAAATACTATAATGACATATTGCCCGACCAAAGGCACAGCACCGCAATGTGGATGCTTATGTTATATAGTCACCGTCAATAAATATGATGAGGCATCACCAGATTGGAATAGTCCACCATATTTTTTTATCAACACATAGGGGTTTTACCGCTTAATTAAATAACTAATCAAAATTCTTTCAGGAAGTTTTGTAAATCACGATTTTTAAAGTAATTTGATAACAAGTCCGTGTGAAGGGGAGTTAAATTACGTTAGGTAATAGTAATAAATATTTTTATAAATTTATTGCCAGCATGTTTATTAACCAGGTCAAATTTAAACGCAGTTTGTAAATAAGGAGATAATATTAGGATATTATGTAAAAAACTGGACCTTAACACATCAATAAAGGTGCTTTCAAAAGGAAATTGATAGGTTAAGAGTACCCCCAAGTTCTTTATGAACATTTGAAAGCTCCAAAAAGCATAACAAAGAACCACAATTTAATTAATACAAGCGTGTATTCAGTTTAAGGGATTATTATTTTGTCTCAGATAGAGTAGTGAGAAACTATTCGCTAATAGTTGCTTATTAGAATATCATAGTTAAAGAAGTTTTTATCTCGCGGGGATCCTCGAGAGAATACAAAGCGTTATTAAATTCCGTTGACTGCATCGGGAGAGGTACAGTTAGATTTTAAAGCAATTTCGCATTCAAAACGTATAGTAACTCAGCAACCCAAGGTGTTACTAATTAAATAACTTGTGGGCGCGATTAACGGTCCAGAGAAACCGATTGCACCAAATCAGGTTGGGGGAGTGCGTATTGTAAAGCATCAGATAACTCCGTCTGTTCGAAGTCTAATGTACTGAAAGTGAAAATATTTGTTGAATCTGAATAAATACCGTTATCCTGAAGAAGCAACCCTGCGGTGTGACCTTTAGCAGGTAGTTGTTGATATAGCCACTATATACATTACTAGAATAGAAAAGTGAGTGTTTCGTGCAGGGACCATAATCTACACAGATACTGCGAGTATATTATAAACAACTGGGCCATCACGTCAACCAAGATACTGACACACGCTCTGGAATTTGCAACTGTTCCTATACGCAGCGCTGGTGGTGAAAAGCGTCGCCTGTAATGTAAGTAGTTTTAATGTTAAATTGACCCTTAATTCGATTTATGACATACCTGTCTGTAGTATACAAGATAACTAGGTTAAGAGTATTTAGTTAGGGGATTAGGTATTAATAGAAATAGATACGTCGTGTATTTTGTTTTTACATCAGGGTAAAGAAGTTGCTTGTAAAGTGTTTTTTTTCTAAATAATTTTGAATACAGTTAGGTAAAAGCTTGTAAGTGGCTCACTAACAAGTATTGGAAGTCAGGGTAAAGCTTTTTAAAAAAAATTGGAATTCTCAAAAGTTTAAAGGGGTTAGAAGCATCCCCTGCCGTGTTTAATAAGGGATAATGATTATCTTTTAAAAATACTCTGTTGCAGGATTAAGTTATAAAAGAAAGAGTAGAAAGCTCAAGAGCTTAGCTTTTATTTAACTGTAGGTACCCGTTTTAAGTGGTGATTTGTCACCGATACAAATAAACCAAACAAATATTAAATTAAGGGAACCATTACAATGTATTTACTATTATTTCTCCAACAATTAACTCCATTGTGTAAAATTTCTCACTTGGTTATGGACCCAGTTAACCGAAATTGCTGCAAAAATTTAAGTGAAAAAGTGCGTGTCAAAATATGTTTTTAGTTTGTTAATTAAGTTGGTTATATGCATATCTAGAGTGTGATAAAACTTCAATTTTGCAGAAGTGAAATATCGCAAATAGTGCAAAAATTGGAATTGTTCATTTTGAAGGTAGAAAACATAACCCTATTATTACCGAGTGGTTTAAAAATGTTGGCATTTATGTTTATGACTATTATGCAATTGTTCACGACCTGAATTTAGAAATTTGTGGTGTTGAATTGTTTTTGTTACGTTATTTGAAATGGCACATGAAGTTCAAGATTATAAAAATGCTTTGGAATAAAAGTCCAAGGGGGTCTTGAATTATCGCGAATGGCGAGTGGATATGCAAATGCTTTTACGTGCTCAAGGTTTATATGGATTTATTATTAGTGCTAATGAAGAAAAAGAAGTTTCACCTACGGGAAAATCTGTTACGACTAAAGAAAAAGCCGAGCATGTTAGGCGTCGTGACAAAGCAGCTTCGACTATTTACCTTCTACTGAGTTCCCAGGTAAAGCCTATTATAAATGGAGTAACTGATTCAAGAAATATTTGGAAAACTCTTGAAACAAATTTTGAGCTCACGTTTAAAGCGAAGATTAATCGTTTATTGACTGAATACTTATTAACACCATGAAAGAAGACGAATCAATTTCAATATACATTGCCAGACTGCGAGAACTTCATTGTAGACTAGTTAACATGGATTGGGAACTCAAGGATGTGTATATGATTTATAAAACGACAAGCGGATTACCCGAATGATACAATGTAATTGTACAGTGTGTCCCAAATTGGATGTATTAAATGGGTAACTTAGTTGTTATTAAAGATACAATAAAACTGTGTGCGCAGTCATGTGCCAACTTTTTGAGATCAATTCAATGGTGAAATCACAAATGAACGATCTTCTTTTGTTTTCGAGTTATAGCCAAAAATTGATTTTTTTAACAATTCTATTAATTCGTATAACTCGTTTGGTTGCAAAAATATCCAAAAATACTGTAATAGTTTTTTATACGGTTTTTTACGTAGAATACAGTCGCGTACGCAAATATTTAATATTTATAATATTTTTGAGGTTATAATATAAACTTGCATTTTTTTAAATGGAAACCACAATTGGTTGTCACTTTATTTAAAAGCTCTTTTTGACAGCTTTTCAAAAATATATAGTTTAATATAATTATCTTTTCAAATGGCCGAATTATTCCATGTTTTTGGTATAATAAAATAATTTATTATATTGGTAGTAAATAGTTGGCGCGAAACAAAAGGTAAACAAAAAACGACAATTGTTTGTATAACAAACGTCAACGAGCTTCAATCATATCTATTGCACATGCAATAAATTGTATTGTTAGTTTGTAAGTGAAGCATCAGTCTGTTACTAAATGGCAAAATTTGAAAATTACGAAAAATACGATATTCTAGTTGCATTTATTGAGTCTGCGAGAATTCCTCTATCAGTAAAAACTTTATATTTTAACAGGTAATTGTGTAACTAATAGCAAATAATATTACTATGTCGTTTGTAAATAATACGGATACCCTGAAAGACAACAACCTAATATTAACATGTTTAAAAGGATAGATAGTAATTTACAACAGTTTGGCTGCTTTGAAAACCTAGAACGAAACAGTATGCAGTTTTTAATTAAGAGCAAATTACTGTTTCAACCATAGTATGTGTGGAAACAAACCCAAGAACATCATGTAGGAAAATTGAAAGGGAAATGGGTGTTTCTAAATCAGCAGCTTCAAGAATATTGAAGCGTAATAAATATCGACCCTATAAAAATAAAATTATACATAGTTTGTTTCCGACGATTTTCAAAAAGAAGGCGATTATGTCAATGGTATCCCGTAAATGTTCTGCTACTAACAATTTTGGAAATAACATTATATGGTCTGATGAAGCACTTGCTGGTCGAATGAAAATACCTATCAAACATACGAGGCGTCAACAAAGCCGTTATGGTTTGAATATTTGTTGCTACATTGTTGGTGGCAAATTTCAATACCATATTTTTGAAAACAATCATTCGCTTGTCGCTATATTGAAATTTTGTATACCAACTTGCACGAATTACTGAAGGACATGCCTCTCGAAAAAGACAAATAGTGTGGTTCCAACAAGATGGTGCATCCCGCACAACGCTATAATTACTCGTGATTATTTAAATAGAGAATATCTCAATAAATGGATGGGTGCGTTTGGACCTGTTCAGTGGTCGCCTAGATCTCCTGACTTGTCGGTATTGGACTATTTCTTGTGGAATTTTTGAAAGAGGAAATCTATAAAACCCAGAACCATAGTATTGAAGAGTTGCGAATTCAATTGAAGCAGCATTTCGTAAAGTTAAGGCGGTATATTTATTAAATTCTATTAAGTCTTTAATAAAACGATGCGAACTTTGTTTAAGAGAGAATGGAGGGCAGTTTGAACAGTATCTCTGAATTATCAGTAAATAAAACTATTGTAGTATTCCAATCTGTGTTCTAGTGTTTTATATATATTATGTGTGAGGGTGTGTGTAGGTGAGGTGTGTGTGGTTGTGTGCACATGCGTGCGTGCATGCGTGGGCGTGCCTATGTGTGTGTGTTTGTGAGGGTATGAGGTGTGTGAGTATGTGTGTATTTGTGTATCCATATATAGATTATAGACAGTTTAAATGTGGATAGGAAAGTATAATTTTAATTTAAGATGTAGTTATATTCATTTTTGTAATATATGTAGTTATGATATTGTATTCTTCTAGCTTTCAAACTTTGTTGTTTAGAGTGGTGTGGTACAATAATAAACTCTTGTTTTGTGTTTACCTTTTGTTTCATGACCAACTATAAATTACCAATACAATAAATTATTTTATTATACCAAAACATGGAATAAATCGGCCATTTGAAAAGATAATTATATTAAACTATATATTTTTGAAAAGCTGTCAAAAAGAGCTTTTAAATAAAGTGACAACCGATTGTGGTTTCCATTTAAAAAAATGCAAGTTTATATTATAACCTCAAAAGTATTATAAATATTAAATATTTAATGACGCCACTGTATTCTACGTAAAAAACCGTATAAAAGACTTCTACAGTATTTTTGGATATTTTTGCAAACAAACGAGTTATGAGAATTAATAGAATTGTAAAAAATATCAATTTTTGGCTATAACTCGAAAACAAAAGAAGATCGCTCATTTGTGATTTCACCATTGAATTGATCTCAAAAAGTTGGCACATGACTGCGCACACAGTTTTATTGTATCTTTAATAACAACTAAGTTACCCATTTAATACATCCAATTTGGGACACACTGTACAGCATTCCCAAATGAACAGTTTACATAAGAAAGTGTTGCAACAGAATTATAACGAAAGATAAACGACTTTAAAATTCCTTCTCAAATGTGTCTAATAATGTTTCTTCTGTTTCAGGTGCTTCCGCAGTAGGTATTAACAACAATAATGTTTGTGTAGTTCGTAAACAGAAATCTAAAATTAGAGTTATAGGTGTCACGAAATAGGGCACATTGTAAGGTACTGTAGCACAGACAAACCAAGAATGGGATCCCATTCAGGTAACAGACAAACATATGTAAATAATCAGAAACTTAATAGGAAATTAAATAATCGCTATAAGGATTTTCAATATTCTTCTAGTAATTTTGTAGAAGGTTTTTGATCTTAGAATTAAAACATACCGAAAAGTTAGATTATGATTTTGTATTTTGATATGGGTACCACACATCATTTTAGTAAGAATCTAGAATTGTTTAGCGATTTTCAAAATATTGATAACAAGGTTAGTCGGGGCTGTAACAGTTTAAATTTTTCTGTTACCAATACTGTTGGTTAGGCAATGTATTCTACTTATTCTGATAAATAAACAACCATACATTCATACAGACCTCGTAGGAACGTGTTTGGTTGAAAACAACATTTTAGAAACCATCTGTGCCTAGGAGTGATATTATCTACTTGGTTAGATGCGCGAATTTTGTCTTCCTTTTTGATTTAAGCACTGCACAAAAATGGGTCTTGCAATTGTGAACTTGAGCTTAGCCTGAAAAGCATCAAGTATTTAGGTGCTCCCAAGTTAGTTGGTTCACCTTGTAATAATGTGCCAAGCCGAAAGTGGATAAGTGTACTTCGCTTTTATTAATTTGAAATTGTTAAATCTAATAAGGGTTTTTCACTTCAGCACTTAATTACAGATTCACGAAAGTGGAATTTATTTACGGATTCACAAAAGTGGCACGTAATTACGGGTTCAGGTGACATTAAATTATTGTGAGAAGCACGCAATACCAAATTTTCCCCGGAAGCACGTAGAAATATGTTTTTAATAGAATCGCACATGGTGAATTCTAACCTCTAAGTTTGGAACACTCCAAACATTTTTTTGTTGCCATTCTGAACGCACCCTGCAATGCAGCCATCATTTCTGAAGAGTATTTGTAAAAATTTTCAGTATATCAAATCTACAGTTTAATAGGTTATTTCGCCTGGAATTCACAAAAACGCGTTATGGTGATGGAATCGTAAATTATGGAAAGCCGTTGATCGTGCACGCTGTCCAATTATGTTTTTGAAGTTTTTATCTGCACAGGTGTTGTCCTTGTTTATCAATAATAGGAAGTTCTAGTTGAGGCCCACTAGATAACATCAATATCAACGTTTTAAATCAGGCGACAACAACTATCTACATACCAAACACGCAAACAGGTATTTCCAATTTTATTCCTTTTATAATAGTAAAATTTTATTTCACTGAATAGTTAAAACTGTACTGTAACATTTTTTTAAAGCAGCACATGACATTTCATTAACCTAAATTTTTTTCCTTGAATCAGTTACTAATCTAGGGACTTACTGTATGTTCTCTATGTCTAGGGACTTGAATTTTGTACAAGTCTAAAATAGTTAAAACGAGCTCGATTTAAATACTTCATTCAATATTAAAATATTTAACAAATTTTTTTATGCTGTTTGCATTGCAGCAATTTTTTATTTTTATTTTTCAAGTGGCAACATTTCCATACTGTAAATATTGTAAAAACATGTATAAAAAAAAACAAACAAATTTTTGGTTGTACATATCATAGGTTTAAAGAATTTTTTATAATATATTTTTTTACTCACTAAAATAGTGGCAATGTGTTACTTTTTTTGAACTTGGATTAAATCAAGTGTATGGTTTTACTAGTAGGAATGACAATTCAAAGAACCCACTGCAAGCCTTGAGATAAGAATGCAGTTCATGTCTATTTTAGCAAGAAGATTTTAACCTCGTTAATTTTTAGAAAGATAAATAATTAGAAAGGTTACAGGGCAAAAGCATATTACGAGCCAAAGATGTTGGTAAAATTAATGTTAATTTAATTAATGGTAATGGAACGAAAGTTAATGTAGAACTAAGAGGTGTTTTATGTTCCTGAACTGTCAAGAAATTTAATTAGCTTAGGTTCTGTAACTGAAAATGGATTTTATTTTGTTGGTGGAGATACTTCATTGGATATCTATGCACCAAATGATAATTTGTCTGTACTCTTAAAAACAGGCGTTTATACACTGTTAAAGCTGAAAAATCAAATCCAAATAATGTAGAGCCAGATTTGAATACTGTCTATTCAACAGATGCAAATTCGTCTTTATGGCACAAACGTTGTGTGCAATTGAACTCTCAAAAGATATATAGGGCAATCAACAATAACATTATGTTGGGGGTTAGTAAGGTTAATAAAGACGAAGTCAATTGTCATTCTAGTGTTTGAGAAAAATTGAAACGGGAAACAGGAACCATTTAAAAGAATGGCAGGAATTCAATCTAGTAGGCATCTCGAACTCTTGCATATAGATTTATGGGAAGAAGCTTCGACTATTAGTGGAACAGGTGCAAAATACTTTCTAGTAGTTTATCCCATTAAAATTAAAACAGAAGTATCCGAAAAAATTTAAGACTTCAGAGCTTGTGCCGAGTGCCGTAAATTTTTTTCTTAACCATCCTCCCGAGTCTTTATGCTCAAACGAGTTTTTATGTAGGTTACTGTTAGAAATAATATTATTATTAAAAAACACAAATCACTTAACACGCATATCAGAACAGTCTGCAATAGTTAAGGGAGTGTAAACTCAGCATTTTAAATGGGCAATGGAATGGTCAAAAGAAAAGTTGGGATTGTGGTGTTTTTTTCCTGTATTACTGTTAAGAGGTTTTCCAAACAAATGGGATTCAAAATGTCATACAGCTCAATCTAGGAAAAATTAGAACAATGTGACTGATTTTTTTTTAGAGTTCTGTTAATAATACCTGGCCGATAGGTTATAGATTGGGTTTGTTGTTTTAAAGTTAATTTATGCACAATGTTTTAAAATTTACTTCTAATAAAGTTTACATTTAAGTTGAATTTTATTTGCAGTTGTTATAATATAGGTAAAAGTGAACATTGCTGAAGGATATCCAGACACTCCAATGACGTAGTCGAATTTTGGGAGATCTCTATTTTGAACAGTTGTTTTAATTTGATAAAAACAGTAAGCGAATGTCTTTAAGCTGTGATTACAAAAGCTAAAAGATGAGGGGACAAGTTTGGAATCGAAAGCAAAGAGATCTATCTGGAATACCAGTTTTAGGGATAGCAAATATATCAATGAAATTGCTAGAGTAAAACGATTTAGCGCCCCTTAATCCCGACAATTAGTAATCTTTCAAGCTTAAAGTAGTTTTATATTTCAGCCGATGTACGTTTTTAGATTTTTATTAATTTTATCGTTTTGTCATAGAATGCACTCCCGCACCACTGAAAGTTAGCGGTGCATCTATAAAATTGTTACGGGGTTCACGCCTCTTCTGAGCAATTAGAAATTCACAACGTAACACCATTTTTACGTGTAACAAAGCTCAACCTTATTTCTCCACCATGTAGGTCATTTGCAAGAGTTCACATACATCACGTTGATCCTATTATGACTTGTGAATTAAAAAATGTGGGTGTTAGTAGTTACCGACGCACTAACAAAATGTGAATAACTTTTCCTAAAACAGTGAAAGCAGAAGCAGTAAGATATGCATTTGAGCGATTTCTATTAGAGTTGAGTATTCTGCAATGTATTATGTGATCGAGCTACTTGCTTTACATTGGATAACTGTAAAGTTTTTTAAATAAACGCGATATTCGTAATTTTAAATTCTAGTTAATAACCACTTGCAAATCGAGTTGTGGAGCATGTGAACCAAACTCTTGTATTTGAAATTATGGTATGTATCGATTACGAAATTGATAGGGATTTAAAAATCAATGAAGTTGATAGAAACTTAAATATCTTCGCAATAAAACCACTAAGAAATCACTATTTGAAGCATTGTATGGATTTTTACCAAGGTTTACAGATGGAAACTGGCTAATGTAGGAAAATGAAGACGGTGAGTGGCAACTACTGAACAATTTATACAACGGGAAATTCAGGAAACCATTTCATCGAACAAGCAAAATATAAAAAACGCCGCAGAAACGTTCGATATTGGTGATATTATTTTAATGAGAAGATTCCCAAAAACTACCGACAAAAGCACAAAAACTCAAAAGAAAATAAAGATGTCCTTTTGTGATAAGTGAAATACTCCAAAATATTTGTAGAATATGCAGCACCGACAATACTGAGGATGACGATTTTTCAACAACAGCACACACAGAACAATTTATCGTCTTCCAGAAGATGAATATGCTTCCCACTATGATGGTCTCGTAGATAGCAAGGCAAGTGAAGCTTCAGAAAGTGAATCGATCGTAAAGAATAGAGAAAAATTAAAAGAAACGTGCTCAAAGTACGGAGCTAGTAAAAGTGCATGCCATAACATTTGTCTGAAACTTTTTCCCATTTTTGCAAATTTTGAAAACACCCTAAATTTTCTCAAGTCAAAAAAATTCACTGTTTTGAACGATAATCCTTCTTATCAATGCGAAATGTAGAGTGGTGAAAATGCCAAAGCATTTGGAAAATTATTGTTTAAATTGTTTTTAATTATAATTATGTTGCAAGACTTATTAGTCTGTATGTTTCTTTTGTTAAATTTATATTTTGACAGATAAACAAAGTCGTTGCCTTGGTCAAGTTGATAGACTGTCAACGCATTGTATGAGCATGTATTAGCATATTATAGTAGTATTTTTTTTAGAAACCAAGTAGGACTGTCAGAGCAGTTTTTTTGCTGATATTTAATTAAAAATATTCATGTTGTAAATTTTTTAGGGTTTCTAATATAAAAAGCTAACACTACTTTAAGCCCAGATTTGACTTCTGAATGTTGAACAATAATAATATCGAAGTGAACAAAAAGTGAAGAACGACAGTGCCTATTCATACATGCTCAACTTCATCTTGCATGGTTTAATTTATTATAATTACATCGCCTAAATGAAGACTATTATTATTAGATTTTGGAATTTAATGCAATTTACGACCGCTTTACTTATCAATAATCACAATCAAGATAACTTGAACTCAGTGTAAAAAGTCACCATTACACTCTTCAATGTTTGACTGAAATAATACCAAAATGAACACCGCAAAGAAAGATATTTATTTCTTTTATTCTAACCTAAATATGCTAAAGCTTTAAAATGTGGTAACTATTCGTATTTGCAAGGTGGTCATAATTTTCACAAGCGAACTTGGTAATTAAAGCAATGAAAGTCAATTACTCAACATTAAGATACATTTCCAAAAAAAATGTAGAACAAAACTCATGATTATGTAACAAAATTGGTTACTTACACAAACATTGATGCTGTTAGTGTATAATGATATAAAAATAAAATTAAATAACATGCATAATAAACTATTCAAAAAACTGAAGTGTATCTTCCAATTTATTTACAATTCGCTTATAAAAATTAATTTGTTCTATTAAATACTTCTTCATTGATTCCTTTAGATCAATTTCTCTTTCCAGTTTAAAATGCTGAAGCTCAGAAAATATTGCATAACTACCAGTGTCTGTGCGTTTAACGCACCTCAGATAATTGATGACTGCTGATAGTTTCATTCGGGTTGAAACTACTCCATTCTGATGAGGCCCAAAAGACCAAAACCAGGTCAATAAAGATTTTCCTCTTATGAAAGGATCTAGTAATTGTTATCTAATAGCTATGAAATATTAGTTCGATTTGTATAGGTAACTTTGCTTTATGATTTTATAAGGAAAGATTTACAGATACATCTTGTTATTTTGAATTAATTCAAACTGCAAACTGTAGAAATATTTGCTTCTATATATATATATATATATATATATATATATATATATATATATATATATATATCATCATGCTGAAAGAAAACTGCTGTAATAGCAGAAGGATAAGTTGAAAATAAAAATGAAGTGCCAAAAAGGAGTATTAAATAGAAACTAAGCCTACATTTTTAAAGTTCGCATAAAAAACCATAATTCTTTAGCAACTATTACCGAATCACTGAAGTGAACATCCGGAAATGTTGGTGTACAGAAAGGGTTGTTAACGCAATTAACTCATGTCTAACTTAATAAATGACACATATTTATTTATACTTTACATTTCTAACAGGATATAATCCTCAATTACAGGAAACAATCTATATAAAAAGAACATAATATAATCTACTTTAGCATTTTAATCGTGCCCAAAATCTTCTTTAATGAATCAACGTTATGTCACATAACTGCTAATATAATTGTAGTTTGAGCACATTACGTAGATGTTAGTTCTAGCGGTTGGTATAAAAAATAGGCAGTTTGTCTTGATTCAGTATGCGTAATTAAAAATTTAAGATAGGAAACTAATTTAGCAGAGTTAATATTATTGTGTAGCAAATGATAAAGGAAAGTTAGTCCAGCATCTGACCGCGTTTCTAACATAGATAATTGAAATTTGTCTAAAATCGTTTTTTGGCTACATCAGGTGGGGTAATTGTAAATGGTGTCAGTATTTTCATTTGTTTTGAAGTTTGGGTTGGAAAGAGTTGGAAAATTGTTTTATAGCTAAAGTAAGAATGGGATACCCTTGCAACGAAGAGGACACAATAAAACTAGTTGCAGAATTCGTATTGATTAACAATTTGGATATCCCTTTCAAATAAGGTGTTCCAGGCAATGGCTGGTATTATTCGTGCATGTTGCGTCATCCCAAGCTTTCTTTTAAAAAGCCGAAATACCTGCAAAAAAATGGAAAAACAGCTGGAACCCTGACGTCATTTGATTTTTTATTCAGAGTTGAATGAAGTTGTTAACAAATTTCATCTAAATTCAGAGGACAAAGCATCGTTTGTTTTCAATTGTGACACCAGTGGATTTTCATCAGACCCTAAGCATTTAAGAGCAATAGGAGAAAATAGGAAACCCCTGACCTGGGTTTCTGGAGGCTCGGGGAGAGAATCAAATGCAGTTTTAGCTAAGATATCTGCTGGTGACTCTTACTTACCTCCTGCCGCAATCCAGGCGCCAGAGATAAAGCTTACCCTGGAACTACTTATTCAACATCAGCAAATGGGTGGATGGAAGAACCCCAGTTCTTTGAGTGGTTCAGTACTGTTTTTGTACCTAATGTGGTTCAGTTGAGGGTTGCTCAAGACCTACCAAACCAGATTGCGATATTACTCTATGGCAGACATAATAGCCACATAAGTTACAGGATCATCAAACTTACAATGGACTGCAAAATAGAACTGGTCACATGAACTGGCCATTTGACAGATAAACTACAACTCCTAGACAAATGTGTTTTTGGTCCAGTGAAAACTTACTTAGAGAAAAACTTATTGCATTTGGAAATCAACAAATTGGCAAGCCAGGCATTGGTATATTGAGTAAGAGCGAATTTGTTGCCATGGTAGTACAATTTTGGAGAGAAACGGTGAAAAGCAACAATATTGTAAAAGGATTCGTTTCAACACGGATATTCCCTGTTGATGCAACAAAGTTTCCCGAGTCGGAATTTAACCCTAATGAATTGAGTAAACACAAAAGAAGCCGAGCCGTTCTTCCTTACATGCCAACTTTAAATCTATTTCAGGAAAATCCAATCAACTCATGTCTATCTACTGACTTGGTCGATTCTAATGTACCTTCTACCTCCCAGAGCAAGAAATTTCTTCAAAGTATAATTAAAATTTTCATTCAAGCATTCCAAAAATCAAATGAAACAAACGCCAGAGAAGAAAATTAGAAAAGTGCTTCGCTTAAAACCAGTCAGATATGGGTAAATTTTGACAACAGAAGTAGTATTACACAAGAAGCAGAAAATGAAAAAAGAAAAAGCGCCAACCTAAAAATTCCTCGAAAATATTCTGATATTACTAAAACCCAAAAGCCTAAATTGCCAAACAAAAGAGATTTTAATTTTGATATTAAAGAAACATATGAATATAAAAAAAGAAAATGACGAAAATGTTGAATCGGATGACTCAGATAACTTAGATTTAGAAACACTGGCGACATTTTGAAAGAAAACACCTATGAAGTGGAATACGAAGAGACCCGATGGGACAAACTGCAGCTGGGAACATATAGTTTAGTAGATTTTCTAGGTGGTTCTAGAAATATGACTCATTATAAATATGTATGCTGTATTGAAAAAGTTCATGATGACAACGGCGAACTTCAAGTGTGTTGCTACCAAAGATACGATGAGGTTGCAACTCAGTTTGTTCCTAGAGAAAATGATGTTTGCTTAATAAATTTTGAGCAAGTAGTTGTAATTTTGCGTAATCCAAATATTGAAGAAATAAATAGAAAAATTGTTCACAAATTTCTAGAAAGTGTTTCCGTTTTTGAAAGATAAACAAATTCCTTTTCTTTGTTATAGATTTTTTTAATGTATCAATAAACATTGTTACTTGTAGCAATCGTGTTTTGTGAATTATTATTATCAAATTCTGATAAAAACGTAGATCAAAATAAATTTTATACCCTTAATATTTACAACGGGGTAATTGTAAACGAACTGTTGAATAACCTACTCATCTTCAGCTGTAAAAATTTCTGCCCCGACAGTAAAGGCCATTGATCAAGGAACATATAAATTACTCATTTACAATTACCCACAAAGCATCGGTGTAATTGCAAATACTTGGGGTTATTGTAAATAACAATTAAAACCCCTTTAATATCTAAATTAATGAAAACTTTTGTACAAAGTGTTTGAATTAATGTCCAAAAATTGTACGATACTGCCCTTGGAGGTTGCCACAGACAAATTAAAATTTTTACAGAATAAAAAGTTCCATATCTGTAAAATATATTTACAATTACCCAACCTGACTATATGTCCTTTATTCTCAGATATAAAAATTTAAGAAATTTCCTCTAAACCGACTCAAATAAGATTTTGTGGCACTCGTATAATGAAGACCATACAATACAATACCACTTTCGACAGGACTAGTGCCTGGTAAGATTTCAAAGCATCTACATTAGAAAAAGTTTTGCAATTTCTAATGATGAATCCTAAGGTTTTGAAAGAAGAATTCACTAATTTGCAAAAATGAAGAATGAACGTAAGTGTAGAGTCAAATAAAAGCCCTAGGTCTCAGTACTATTACACCTAGGCAGAATATGTGGTCCGATATTGTAGCTGTAGACAACTGGTTTCAACTTTCTTGTGTATGTAACATGCTGCACTTTTATGTACGATTTTAAGATTTAAGTTCTTATTGTAACTTTAAAAGTTTATTTTACTGAAAATTTTTATAATTACCAACTTTGCTTGATTATTTTCATGAATTACAATAGTGATCAGAATAGTTGTCCATCACAGTACTTTCTAAACAATAATTTTTCACTCACCCCAACAAGTAAAAATTTATGTCCCATTTCACAGTGGTCCTCATAAATTCGACTGTGCAAGGGGATTCCAGCGACATGTAATTTACGCTTAAGGTCAGAAATATTATATTCTACACCTAGTATGAAAAGCTTTAACATTCCTGGATGACATGAAGATTGTTTGTCAAGGCGCAAGCCGAGACAAACAACACCAAACCCGAGAATGTTGCTTTTCCTATGTAATATGCATACATATTATTTTTCCACAAATCATAAAAGAACAGAAATCCAAACATTATTTAATTTAAAAAAAAAACTGTATAATGATATTTAGATGACAAACTTTACGCTGTGCTGTGATTTATCAATTTTTGTTGTTGGCAAATAATTTTCCTACAGTACAGAAATGAACATCTTATAATTATTTTCCTTGCTTGGTAACGACTAGAGATATGGAAAAATAGACCTTTTTTTCAAGAAATTCGATCAGAAATGTCAAAATTTCTGAACGATTTGAGGAAACAATAATTTTTATGTGTACTTCCTCTACACACTCGCATATATGTAGTTAAGTACAAATTTAAACATGGCGGAGGATAAGTATAGGATGTCTTTCAATTTATCGCAACATGTAAGTGATAAAATATATCTATAATTATAATTTGATAGTGCAAGAGATTTTTCTATCAATAAGTTATGTTATTAATATTAGCACAAATACGTTCAATATACAAGTGTTATACAAATAAAATGACCCTCTTAAAGTATTCCAAAAAAACCAGAGCATTTCGTGCAAAAAATGTAAAGTCATTTATGCCTTTCTAGAAAAAACAATTGTTTTGAGAGATATCATACAATAAAATAGAAATGCCAATATGTATTAATAAAAACTTACTTCTAAAAGAATTTTTTATATCTATTTAAAATACTAGGAAAAAAAGTCTTCTGTTCACAATGTGCTAATTTTAGCACAACTTTTACCCCAATAACTAGGGGTCTTTGAGACCCCCACAAAGCGTCAAAAAAATGCAAAAAAATTCAATAGCAAGTATACCAAATATCAAAATTTTATCTCTAAAAACGAAAAATCATGAGCGAAAGGGTTAACACAAAACGCTATTAGATGGTAAAATAAAACATTTATAAGCACTATCTAAAACATTGCGAAAAAGTATTATCGTGAAATACCACGATGTATTAAGCCATTTTGGCACGGATCGCGCCGTAGATATAACATGCAAACTGTAGTTTCCATATTTAAAAAGATATGTACAACATTATGTGCATGTGCCAAATGTTTGATAAACAAAGTGCCCGCTGGTAAAAGCTTTGGGAAGTTATAACGCTCATGCATTAATTACACATACATTTGTAAACAGACAAACATTTATCAATTTAGTTAGTTGAGGAGCTTTAGTAACAAAAATTTCCTTAATAATTGTATAGAAGTTCGGGTAATTTCAATATAAGGTTAAATTAAGACAAGTAAATACACCAAAAAGTACTTAGTACGTTTACTTTATATAAATAGCAATAACAATAGCGATTTTACACTCTTCGCAATCAATTAGAAAAACCACTGATAAAAATCAGGGACATTATTGCCCACAATAATATTGTTACAATTCACATGGAGTTCAGGAAACCACAATAAATACAAACTTGTAAAAGGTCATAAACTTAATGCATTGACACGAAGTGAAGACATTGAACTTTACTCATATATTTAGTGTGCGAGAGCCGAATGCAGAATTTTAACAAAATGGTAAGAGAATAGCAGGACTAAGTCCAATGAAATTAATAAAGAGAAGTGGACAAGTATGAAATTATGTGTCAATAACAAGGGACGCCTACCAAGGCTGTTGGTTCTTCGATGAAGAGAAAGAAGCAAAGTGAAATTTGAGCGACAGTGAATGTGTCGTTGGCAATAAGGCAATGGTCTCTTAGAGGCCGATATAGAATTATTTTCAACTATACATGATACATAGAGACAAAAAAGATTAAACACATGAATCGTGGATTTATATGCGTAGAGTCAGGGTGATTAACCAGGAAAGCGTTATGAATTGGTTTCACTTAATGAATTTTTTGTTGAAAATCGTTGGTATTGTTTCTCTCAAATAGGGTTACTTGATGAATGATATAATACGATCACCTCGAATCCATGCCCCATATAAAAATTAACTATTAATTTTTCTTTATTGTTAACTAGTTTTCGACATCCACTGGTGTCACCTTCAGAAGTTTAAAAACTTAAGCATACTAAAAATTTACAATTATGTAAAATTTTTAAAATTAAAATTAAGATCGATAGACTTACCATATGAAAACTTTATATATTATATGTGTAGAAAAAAAAATCGTTAAGGTTTCTACAACATTTAATATATAAAGTTTTCATATGATAAGTCTATCGATCTCAATTTTAATTGTAGAAATTTCACATAATTGTAATTTTTAGTATACTTAAGTTTTTAAATGTCTGAAGACAACACCAGTGGAAGTCGAAAACTAGTTAACAATAAAAAATTTAATAGTTAATTTTTTTTATATTGGGCATGGCTTCGAGGTGATCGTATTATATATCATTGGTTTCACTTGTTAAAAAGTTATAATTTTGAAATGACCTATCATGCCAAGGAAGTACACACCAAGTACATCATTAGCACCCTTGGACATTCTAAATCATTAGTTGTAAGAATCATTTAGTAGAACCATGAGTACTCTATGAGCTATTTGTTTGTTTATAATGTATAATTACGTGCTTGTGGATTTCAAATGAAAATGGCTTGCTCTATGTAGTGGGAAATTAATATTCCATTACCTCACTATTTTGCTGTACTGTCAAATTGCAATGGAAATAGTTTTGTTTTAGGCATAATATTATTAACGGAGGAAGTTTGAACATTTTAAAAGAGCAAGAAATATGTACATACAGCTTAAACGTGAAATTATTGTTAGTTAAGGGGTGTAAACTCAGTATTTTGAATGGGCAATGGAATGGTCAAACGAAAAGTTGGGATTGTGCTGTATTTTTTCTGTTTTATTGTTAAGAGAATTTCCAAATAAATGGAATTTAAAATGCCATACAGATCAATCTGGGAAAAATTAGAACAATACTACCGATTATTTTTTCTTTGGAGTTGTTAATAATACCCGGCCAATAGGACGTCGATTAGGTTTGTTGTTTTAAGGTTGATTCATGCACAATGATGTTTTAAAATTTACTGCTAATAGAGTTTAAATTTAGGTGGAATTTTATTTGCAGTTAGCTATAGGTAAAAGTGAACATTACTGAAGGATATTCAGACATTCCAATGATGAAGTCGAATTTTGGGAGATGCCCTATTTTGAACAATTGTTTTAATTTGATAAAAAAAGAAGAATGTCTTTAAAGTGTGATTATAAAAGCTAAGGTGATGGGACATGTTTGGAATCGAAAGCAGAGATCTATCTGGAATAACAGTTTTATGGATAGCAAATATATAGACAAAATTGCTAGGATGATGATTTGACACCTCTTAATCCCGACAATTAGTAACCTTTCAAGGTTAAAGTAGTTTTATATTTCAGCTATTGTACGTTTTTAGATTTTTATTAATTTTATCATTTTGTCATAGAATGCACTCCCGCAACACTAAAAGTTAGCCAATGCACCTATAAAATTGTTACAGGATTCACGCTTCTTCTGAGCAATTAGAGTTTCATAACGTAACACCATTTTTACCAGTAACAGAGCTCAATCCTATTTCTCCGCCATGTAGGTCATTTGCAATAGTTCACATACATCACGTTGATCCTATTATGACTTATGAATCAAGAAATGTGAGTGTTAGTAGTTACCGACGCAGTAAGATATGCATTGGAGCGATTTGTATTAGAGTTGCGTATTCTGCAATGTATTATAAGTGACTGAGCTACTTGCTTTATATTGGATAACTTTAAAGTTTTTTAAATAAACGTGGAATTCATCACTTTAAATTCTAGTTAATGGCCACGTGCAAATGGAGTTGTGGAACATGTAAACCAAACTCTTGTACTTGAAATTATGGTATGTATCGATTACGAAATCGATAGGGATTTAAAAATATATGAAGTTAATAGAAACTTAAAAATCTTGGGGAATAAAACCACTAAGAAATCACCATTTGAAGCGTTGTATGGATTTTTACCAAGGTTTACAGACGGAAACTGGCTAATGTAGGAAAATGAAGATGGTGAGTGGCAACTACCAAAAAAATTTTAATGGGAAATTCAGGAGAACATTTCATCGAACAAGCAAAATATAAAAAACGTAGTGATGCCAAAAGCCACCAAGCAGAAACGTTCGATATTGGTGATATTACTTTAATGAGAACATTCCCAAAAACTACGGACAAAAGCACAAAAATTCAAAAGAAAATAAAGATGTCGTTTTCTGATAAGTGAAATACTTATATGCAGTACCGACAGTACCTGACAATGACGATTTTCAACAACACCACACACAGAACAGTTAAAGATTAATAGTCTTCCAGACGATGAATCTGCTTCTGACTACGATGGTTTCGTAGATAGCAAGGCAAGTGAAGCTTCAGAAAGTGAATCGATCGCAGGAAATAGGGAAAAATTGGAAAAAACTTGCTCAAAGTAGGGTGGTAGTAAAAGTGTGCGCCATAACATTTGTCTAAAACTTTTACCCATTTTTGCAAATTTTGAAAACAACTTAAATTTTCCCTAGTCGAAAAAATTAAGTTTTGAATGATAATCCTTCTTATCAACGCAAAATGATAGAGTGGTGAAAATGCCAAAGCATTTGGAGAATTATTGTTTAAATTGTTTTTAGTTAAAATATTGTTTGTTTATAATTATGTTGATAGACTGTTATTGGTCTATGTTTCTTTTGTTAAATTTATATTTTGACAGATAAACGAGGTCGTTGCCTTGGTCAATGCATTGTCTGAGCATGTATTAGCATATTATATCAAGTAGTATTATTTTAGAAACCAAGTAGTACTGTCAGAGCAGTTGTTTTTGCTTACATTTAATTAAAAATATTCGTCTTGTGAATTTTTAGGGTGTTAATATAAAAAGCTAACACAGTCTTATGACCAAATTTGACTTCTGAATGTCGAACAATAATATCAAAGTGAACAAAAAGTGAAGAACGACAGTGCCTATGCACACATGCTGAACTTCATCTTGCATGGCTTAATTTATTATAATTACACCGCATAAACGAAGACTATTATCATTAGATTTTGGAATTTATTGCAATATACGACCGCTTTACTTATCAATAATCACAATCAAGACAACTTGAACTCATGGTAAAAGTCACGATTAGACTTTTGAAGTTTTGACTGAAATAATATCGAAATGAACACCGCAAAGAAAGATATTTATTTCTTTTATTCAAACCTAAATATGCTAAAGCTTTAAAATGTGGTAACTATTCATATTCGCAAGGTGGTCATAATTTTCACAAGTGAACTTGGTAATTAAAGCAATGAAAGTCAATTACTCAACATTAAAATACATTTCCAAAAAAAAAATGTAGAACAAAACTCATGATTATGTAACACAAGTGGTTACTTACACAAACATTGATGCAGTTAGTGTATAATGATATAAAAATAAAATTAAATAACATGCATAATAAACTATTCAAAAAACTGAAGCGTATCTTCCAATTTATTTATTTACCATTATGTAAAATTTCTAAAATTAAAATTGAGATCGATAGACTTACCATATGAAAAGTTTATATATTAAATGTTGTAGAAAAGAAATCGTTAAGGTTTCTACAACATTTAATATATAAAGTTTTCATATGATAAGTCTATCGATCTCAATTTTTTAATTTTAGAAATTTCACATAATTGTAATTTTTTAGTATACTTAAGTTTTTAAACGTCTGAAGACGACACCAGTGGATGTCGAAAACTAGTTACCAATAAAAAATTTAATAGTTAATTTTTTTATATTGGGCATGGTTTCGAGGTGATCGTATTATATATCATTGGTATCACTTGTTAAAAAGTTAGAATTTTGAAATGACCTATCATGCCAAGAAAGTACACACCAAGTATATCATTAGCGCCCATGGACATTCTACATCATTGGTTGTAAGAATCATTTAGTAGAACCATGAGTACTCTATGAGCTATTTGTTTGTTAATGATATATAATTGTGCTTGTGGATTTCAAATGAAAATGGCTTGCTCTATGTAGTGGGAAATTAATATTCCATTACCTCAGTATTTTGCTGGGCCGTCAAATTGCAATAGAAATAGTTTCGTTTTAGAAATAATATTATTAACAGAAGAAGTTAGACCATTTTAAAAGAGTAAGAAATATGTACATGCAAGCTTAAATGTGGAATTATTGTTAGTTAAAGGATTGTAAACTCGGTATTTTAAATGGGCCATGGAATGGTCAAACGAAAAGTTCGATTATGTTTTATTTTCTGTATTATTGTTAAGAGAATTTCTAAAGAAATGGGATTTAAAATGTCATACAGATCAATCTGGGAAAAATCAGAACAATGTTACTTGATTTTTTTTTGGAGTTCTCTTAATAATACCTGGCCAATAGTATGTAGATTAGGTTTGTTGTTTTAAGATTCATGCACAATAACGTTTTAAAATTTACTGCTACTACAGTTTAAATTTAGGCGGAATTTTATTTGCAGTTACAATATAGGTAAAAGTGAACATTGTTGAAGGATATCTAGACACTTCAATGATGAAGTTGAATTTTGGGAGATCCCTATTTCGAACAATTGTTTTAATTTGATAAAAAAATAAGCGTCTTTAAGGTGTGATTAATAAAGCTAAACTCGTCCCGAGTTTGGAATCGAAAGGAAAGAGATCGATCTGGAATACCAGTTTTATGGATAGCAAATATATCGATGAAATTGCTAGGGTAAGATGATTTGGCACCCCTTAATCCCAACAATTAGTAACCTTTCAAGGTTAAAGTAGTTTTATATTTCAGCCAATGTACGTTTTTAAATTTTTAATAATTTTATCATTTTGTCATAGAATGCACTCCCGCACCACTGCAAGTTATCCGGTGCACCTATAAAATTGTTACAGGCTACACGCCTCTCTTCTCAGTAATTAGAACTTCAAGAAACACCATTTTTACCTGCAACAGAGCTCAAACCTATTTCTCCGCCATGTAGGTCATTTGCAAGAGTTCACATACATCACATTGATCCTATTATGACGTGTGAATCAAGAAATGTTAGTAATTACTGACGCACTAAAAAAATGTGAATAACTTTTCCTAAAACTGTGAAAACACAAGCAGTAAGATATGCATTGGAGCGATTTCTATTATAGTTGAGTATTCTGCAATGTATTATGTAATCGAGCTACTTGCTTTACATTGGATAACTTTAAAGTTTTTTAAATAAACGCGATATTCGTAACTCTAAATTCTAGTTAATGGCCACGTGCAAATGGAAATGTGTAGTGTGTGAACCAAACCCTCGTACTTGAAATTATGGTATGTACCGATTACGAAATTGATAGGGATTTAAAAATCTATAAAGTTGATAGAAACTTTAATATCTTGCGGAATAAAACCACTAAGAAATCACCATTTGAAGTGTTGTATGAATTTTTGCCAAGGTTTGCAGATGGAAACTGGCTAATGTAGGAAAATGAAGACAGTGAGTGGCAACTACCGAAAAAATTTTAACGGGAAATTCAGGAGAACATTTCATCGAACAAGCAAAATATAAAAAACGTCGTGATACCAAAAGTCGCCAAGCAGAAACTTTCAATATTGGTGATATTATTTTAATGAGAAGATTCCCAAAAACTACGGACAAAATCACAAAAACTCAAAAGAAAATAAAGATTCCTTTTTGTGATAAAAGTGAAATACTCAAAACTATTTGTAGAATATGCAACACCGATAGTACTGAGGATGATGATTTATTTATAGTCTTCCATAAGATGAATCTGCTTCCGACTACGATGGTTTCGTAGATAGGAAAGCAAGTGAAGCTTCAGAAAGTGAATCGATCGCAGAGAATAGAAAAAAATTGAAAGAAATGCGCTCAAAGTACGGTGATAGTAAAAGTGTAGTTTTGAACGATAATTCTTTATCAAAACGAAGTGCTAGAGAGGTGAAAATGCCAAAGTATTTGGAAAATTATAGTTTGAATTGTTTTTAGTTAAAATATTGGGTGTTTATAATTATGTTGCTGGACTGTTATTGGTCTATGTTTCTTTTGTTAAATTTATATTTTGACAGATAAACGAGGTCGTTGCCTTGGTCAAGTTGATAGACTGTCAACTCATTGTATTAGCATATTGTAGTAGTTTTTTTTAGAAACCAAGTAGGACTATCAGAGCAGTTTTTTTGCTGACATTTAATTAAAAATATTCATGTTGTGAATTTTTTAGGATTTCTAATATAAAAAGCTAACACTACCTTAAGCCCAGATTTGACTTCTGAATGTTGAACAAATAATATCGAAGTGAACAAAAAGTGAAGAACGACAGTGCCTCTGTATACATGCTGAACTTCATCTTGCATGGCTTAATTTATTATAATTACATCGCCTAAATGAAGACTATTATTATTAGATTTTGGAATTTATTGCAATTTACGACCGCTTTACTTATCAATAATCACAATCAAGATAACTTGAACTCATTGTAAAAGTCACGATTAGACTTTAGAAGTTTTGACTGAAATAATATCGAAATGAACACCGCAAAGAAAGATATTTATTTCTTTTATTCAAACCTAAATATGCTAAAGCTTTAAAATGTGGTAACTATTCGTATTCGCAAGGTGGTCATAATTTTCACAAGCGAACTTGGTAATTAAAATAATGAAAGTCAATTACTCAAGATTAAAATACATTTCCAAAAAAAAATGTAGAACAAAACTCATGATTATGTAACAAAAGTGGTTACTTACACAAACATTGATGCTGTTAGTGTATAATGATATAAAAATAAAATTAAATAACATGCATAATAAACTATTCAAAAAATTGAAGTGTATCTTCCAATTTATTTACAATTCGCTTATAAAAATTAATTTGTTCTATTAAATACTTCTTCATTGATTCCTTTAGATCAATTTCTCTTTCCTGTTTAAAATGCTGAAGCTCAGAAAATATTGCATAACTAACAGTGTCTGTACGTTTACGCACCTCAGATAATTGAGCGGGTGGTGTATTAATTTTTTCGCATTCTTTACGTTTCTGTTGAGCACCTTTATGTATTGCAAAAATATCAGGAAATGATCCTGTTATACCTTTATAAATATACAACTTATTGAAGAGAGGTTCCCAGTCTAGTTTGGGTTGATCTTCAAATATTTTTCCTACTTCAAAATAAGAGGTTCCGATCCGTTTTATGCCTGTCGCTAAATCAGTCGGTGTAGCTTTTTCTGCCGACTCGATTGCAGTACCTAAACTATAAAAACTTTCTCCAATTTTTATGTATTCCTTTTTGAAGACACTGGTATGTTTACGAGATTGGTCGGCAGCCGTTGCCATTAAATTTTTAACTGCTGTATCTAAATTATGTATAAATGTTAGGTTTATATCTATTGTATCGTCTACAAATGACTGTAGCAAATTTTTTTCAGGTGCTTCGATGCACAAACAAAAATTAGCTCCTACAAGTGAATCACGTTCAGCTTGCCGTTTACCATTTTTCCACATCTTTTCATCTGTACACGTTAAAAAGTGCTGCCATACTGCGGACATTGATAAAACAGGATGTCGGCACATCCAGTTTACAAACTCCTGTAGCTGTACACGCCTATGTTCAATAAATTGTTCTTCGTACAGTCCAGATATTTGTTTAGTAGGTAAAGGAGGTACTGCAATTAAACTAAACTTTTCAGTTAATCTCTCGTGCAACCAATCAAAATGTTTGTAACGTCTTGAAACCTGTATGTTATTAAACGATGGGGTGAGCTGATATGCAATAAAGGTTTTCAAACCTTTCAACTTACTTTCTTTTTTGGGCGATGCAACCGAAACCGTGAACTGATTACTGGACGTTATAGGTGCCCAACAACATATTCCCGCAGTATCGTTTAATTTCAATATTGTTATTTTATCAGAATCTTCAACATTAACTTTCAAAATACCTAAAATATAACTTTCCCCACCTGATTTTACAAATGTACTAAATCTATTAAAGCTTTTCTTTGTTATCGTACCCTTATTATCCATATTAAAACTGACCTCTGATAATGTATCACCCTCGTTACTGTTTTGGTGATGAACTTGGGGCAATTCATTTGCATATGTATATTCATTTTGTGCCTTATTCCGAGGTACGTCCGAGTAAGGATCTTCATCCCAATCATCATCCCAGCCATCGTTATCTTGAGATGGTTGACTTGCTATGCTGTTACCACTATGCTCGGTATACATCTGTTGTGGTAATACAGGGGGTGGCATTGGAGGTGGTGCACTAGTACTAATTTTTTCAACATAAGCTTCTGGAAACAAACCTGATTGTCCCTGTGAATTTATACCTTCCCACCAGCCTTCGCCAACATCACTTCGAGACACTGTCAGAATCTCACCAGCCACAATAGACATTTCAGCTGAATCTGGCTCTCCATTAAAATTATACAACGCCCGAACTTGAAAATTCGTCATTTTGGTAGGTTATCACTAATTCATAAAAAATAATTTCCTAAAACATACAAGATAAAGATAACCAAAGTGATGAGTTGACAAACTAACCTAAAATTTGTGAAGATAGATTAATGTGAATGAACCAAACAAAGAGTGTTACTAGAGTACATTTTAGACAACCACGCATATGATTCACCCGTTTTAAGATTAGTTAAGGGATATCATTGAATCCTTTTCAATGTTTAGAGGTTTGTTGCACTCACATCCAAATGTCAAATTAAATACTAAATAAAATTAGTGGAACTCGTTGATGACAGATGACGCTTTACAATAAAAGTCGGGATGTATATTAACAAGTCCTTACTGATGCGAATTGTGACTAGGGTGAGTATCTTTCGGTAATGCAAACCTATATTTGATAGTAGGCGATTTTTCGCGACATACTTGAATTGTTCTATGGTATGTTGAAGTATCCCCCCGCTATTTATAAAATATTTACTTGTGCGGCACCGCGAAAACGTATTGTAGTTTCCTAACCTCGCTTTGAATAATTACCCGGTAAAAGTCACGTGCTTAACATACACAAGCATAACCTGGTACAGATCAGGGTATGTTCGTTTATCTGATAGAATGGTGCCCTACAATTTCCCCTCCAGTAAATTTTATCGTCAAAACGCAAGTTTAACACATACACACATAATTAAGTATGTTAGTTTATGTCGCGAAAAATCGCCTAGTGACATTGAGCCTGAAAGGGCAAATACAACAATTTTGGTTTAAATCAAGTTGAATAATTAGAGTTCATTCTATTTGTATGTACAATCGCGATTTTTGCTACGGCAATAATTAACATATTGTTAGCAAGAATTTTATCGTTATTTGGCTATTAAAAAGTGTAGTTACGTGAGACGAATGAAATTGAAAACTAGAAATTTATTTTGAGAATAGTAACACAAATTAAGCATGTTATGTACGGGTGGTGACAAACACGTTCAAGAAAGATATCTTTGTCTGAACGACGCAACTCCAACTGATCGTGTAAATTACTGTGCATACGTTTAAATAACGCGTAAATACAACAAATTGTCATTAGATTCGTTTTTCAGAAGCATCTACTATGGTAGCTTGAAAGTCGCAAAACAATTAATCTTGAGCATCCCAGAGTATGCATTTGCGACTAGTATATCAAACGAGAAACGAATGGGACTTGTGCAAGATAAAATCTCTGTAATGCACTTGATTTACGGTGATAGTGATTCAATTCTTGTGCCCAACAACAGGTTGTTCTACACGATAGAGTCCGTTAGAACCGTACACCAAACGTTGGTCGATTGAAACTAAAGAACCACGTTGTACGTCAGTTTATGTATCGTTTCAATTTAAATGAGGTAAAAATTGGCGTTGCAGTCATATTTCCACAAGCTAAAAATGAGCAATTATTTGTTTAGATCTTTGTAAGTATACTAATGTACAAAGTGTAAAAATGGAATTGTTGCAAGAATAACGATACTTAATATACGAAACTCAATGCTTACTTTTTTTACTCATGATTTATATAACAAGTGTTGGCATGGAATGACAAGCAGTTAGAAAATACTTAAAGAATACAAATTCCTGATGTTCTACTACTGTTGGTGATGGGTCATCTTGTTGGTGAAAAAGTCCCCGGAATCGCGAGGCGTACTTGTGTCATCACTCCAAAGTTTCGTATGAGACTGTTCTCCTGTCTTGTAGTGAATTGTTTCCTGCTCTACTACGTGCTGCCATTTCGGAGTTCCATCACTACAAACCTTCACGGTCGCGTTCAATAACACAGCTCTACCGCATAAACTACTCAGTCACCCCTTACGTTTATCGGTGACCGAACATATAGAGATAAAAGATTCTAACAACAAGACAATGTTTTGCTAACATTATTACTACCGACCCAGCTGCTATGCAAGTTTTAAAGATTAGAAGAAAAACCAATGAAACATTCTAGAGAATCATAGACATCACAATACGAACTAAAATCAAATATAGAAACAAACATTTCAAGAAAATATTAAATTAAATTCTGAAAGAAATGAAGATGCAAATGGAGTGAAAGTTTGTAACATTTTATTTTTCAAGTCGTAATTTAATTGCATTGAATTACACGCTAAGCACGCTAAACGTGTATTGTTCCCTAAGGATCTAATTATATTAAGATATCTGTGTCGCATAAAGCTATTTCCAAGTACATATCTATTCTATTGTTTCGTGTTCTCCCCTCTGACGGCGCGACCGCTCGGCCCTGGTTCCGATGAATAGTCGGCCACGGGCAGCAGCTTTATTAAAATGTATTTTTGGCTAGAGCCCGGCAACCTTCGAATCAATTATCAATTGTGGAGATATCTTCTAATAACGGTTGGTAAAGTATATATTATACGAACTAATTTAATTTGAGGTAATTTATTTAGCGCGACCTTTAGAATGCGACCTTTAGAATGCGATCCTTAGAATGCGACCCTTAGAATGCGACAAAGTAGAAGGCAACCCTTAGAATGCGACAGCAACCTTTAGAATGCGAAAGCGACCTTTAGAACACGACAACGATAAAATATAATGCAACAAATATAATTCGACAATAACAGCCGATTTAAACTTTGCCTAATAAGAAATTTGTCTGGTAAAGATTTGTAGAAGTTAATTTGGATGGAGTCGTTTCAAATTAAAAACGCTGTTAATTTTGCTTGAAGAACGGATTTCCCGTCTCAGTTTGTTGTGATGCGGCTAATGCAGTTTTTGGTTCGTAATGAGCAATAAGATTTTTTTTTGCATGTGTTTCAAAGTTTAGAACACGTTAACTTGCTTTTATGTTTAGTACACGTAAATTGTGAACATTTTAATTAATTGTTGAGCTGGTTTTACAAGCTGTCAAACGAAATTTTGTTGAATTAGCTTTCTAAAAAAACATGCTTTGTTCCATATGAACCGTCGATAAGTTCAACATTTGTTTTCGACGTCATATTTTTCTATTTTGTACAGTTGACAGATGTTGTCTTGAAAGCAAATGCTTTGAGCAGCTGTAATGCAATTTAAACAAACATGCCTATTTTTGTGATCAGCTTTATCTATACATAGATTATTAAACGTAAATTTGAAAGCTCAAATTCTCATTATGTTAGGTTCAAGTAATTTGTTATCTACCTGAAAAGATCTGCCCAGGTTAGAATTTAATTCACTGTGTTATGCTTACAAATCATTATTACTTTAATTTGTATAACAAGTTCATGTTTAAAGTAAAGTTGCTTGATTAATAAAAAAAAAGGAAAGTTAAAACTTTAATTTTGATGTAGTTCATTATGACCATTTTTTGTTACAAGTTCCAATATTTTAAAAGTGTTTTTTTTAGTAAACATTTAGTTCAAAATCTAAGACTTTTATTTTGGTCAAGTGCGATCAAATCTAATTACATAAAGCTAAAATTTTTCTGAGTCATAATTTGATGCCAATATTATATTGGATATACTTTTTTATTATTTCTTTATATATTTTTATAGGACACAAATAGTGTTCTACTTTTTTATTTATTTAACCATTGCAATTTCTTACAGGAGCTGCGTCTTATCTTAATAAGACAGGTTTTTATTAACGAAGGCGATCATTTTATCTTTGGGTTTCCACGTCCGCCCTTAGAACTGTGCTTTGCAATTATCGTAATTATCTCAGGAAATGGTGGCGCCTATTTGATTTAGCTTGACTTTGGCTTGCAAACAGAATTCGACTCCCCCCCCCACTTCTCATTACTGTTAGTTTAATGCATTACATCGTGCCTTGAAAGATATTTAAAGTAATAACAAGTAGGAAATAGTTCAACTTACAAAAAGTCCTTCAGTAACGCTTCCTTGCAATTGAAGTGTGGGATTCACGATGTCCTGCAGTAACGAAGCACTTCACCCTTGACTGTGAGGGTGTTGATGGAATTTCTTACACTTTACACTAATCACACCTACGTATTTCACTGGTGTTAGCAGCAGACATTATCATGCTGATGGAACTATGTAGCATTGATAAATTTCTTGTTAATTCTATTTCCTGAGACAATAATTTCGAAATATTTTGTAACACAAATCGTAGAAAATGGTAATAAAAATTTAGAATCACGGGCTTTCAAGGCACGATGTAATGCATTAAACTAACAGTAACGTGAGGTGTTCTATTTGCTACCTATGGTAACAAAGAAAAATCTAATGCTTTTGAATAACGAAATTTGCGCAAACAATGATCTATTTTAGATTCTTTGGGGTTAGAAAATTCAGAAACTACAGTATCAACTGTCTTTACATGTGAATGAGATACATGTTTATAAGAAGCAACCTTCTTTTTCAGATTTTTTTTGGAAATCTGATCTTTACGTCGACTAATGCAAACCAGCCCATCTACTAAACCTGCTACAACTGTATCATCATTTTTTTTTAGAAACACTCAAGCTTAAAACTGTATTTGGATAATCCAAAGTATGCACTACTCTGATAAAAAAGGGACCACGAAAACTAGATCGCACACACAGTTCAAATATAAAAAGACAAATCAACAAAAAAACACAATCAATAAAGCACGTGCAAACACTAAGCAAGTCCGTCAAATGCTCCGCACAACACGCGTGCAGGTCGAGTACAACAAGTTCTACCACTTGTATTTCCAACAGAAAATCAACAAAAACACAATTAGTAAAGCAACGCGTATCACTAAAACCGTCCGTCAATGACCTTAAAATCCGTTCGGTCGAGTAAACACGTTCGCCTCTAAAGCATAGTTTCTTCAAATGGAATTAGAACTACACTGCACTCTAATCTGTTTATATTCAATAGTTGTTACCATAACCTCTTATCGTCTATTATCTCGACTTCGCTAATAACATAAGGATCATCCAAAACGTGAATGCAGCAATCATATCTAATAATTAATTACAGCGGTTTATCATTTTCGATAAGTTGGAAAGTAATTTACGAATAATCCAATTTACAATTCATTCCTTGCAAATTATTTATTAATGAGAATCAGTCTTCAATTAATCTACTTTTAAAATTCATACACGCGAGTTAAATTGCATACAAATCTGAAAACTATTCGAAAGTATTTACTTTATACAAACAGCGATCCAAAAACGATGTATTTTAAGCACGCTAACAGAATGGGAGCGTAACAATGGACAGGTCGAAAAGTACAATGATGCAATTTGAAAACCGTGTTTGTTTGCCCCCAAGTTAAGAGGGTTACAAATCCCCCAGTGGCAGATGGTTTTAGAAGATGCTTTACACTTCGTCAGGTCGCTGCTTTGTACCTGGATAAATTGCACTCCTCATGAGAAAATGTTTCAACATTGTAGAAAATCTGCTAATGGTAAACCGTTGCCGTGTTGGTTATTATCCCCTGGAACTGTCTTAATTAGAAAGTTTAATAGAAAAAACAAGTATGAACCGTTAGTAGAAGAAGTTGATTTTATTAATACTAACTCCGAATACGCTACTATTAGACATACCGATAGCCGTGAAGCCGTAGTATCCCTCAGGTATTTAGCGCCCAAGGGCATAATAACTTGCGAAGAGGAAGTTCGAACTGAAGACTTGAAAGAGAATAATAATAGGTTTAAAAATCTCGGACAATCTATAAACAAAACAGATATATACAAAAACTACGACCCGTTCTTAACATCGATTGATAGCGGCGGCGTACAAGGGCCTAGTGCCACAAGAAGTGATATACGTATAAAGTGCTCAGAGCGACTATAAAAGACGAAGAAAAGGTAAGTCGTTGAAACACACCAGAAAGCTAACGGCACAGTGGCACGATCCTACCGCCTCCACGAGGTTTAGGCTGGTAACGACCGAGGAACTGCCTGGCACCCCTCTCACTCAAGTGAGACTGGTGGTACAGGTTGGTTTAAAAACCGTCGGTGGCTAAAGGTAGGGCGCCCGAAGGTCCTTACCATACAATAAAAAAGTCGCAAATGTTTAACAAAACAAAAACAATAAAACAGTGCGAGAAAAGACTCGTTTAAGCAAAAAGTGATATAAGTGTAAGTGAAAATGTCAACACCAGAACTTAAAGCTTCTCAAAAAAACGCCCTAACTAAAAGAACACCACCGACTATAAGACAATAAACGGATACGGAACACGAAAGTGACAACGAAATAAAATCTAATAAACGCGAAAGAAACAATGAAAGCCCAGAAGAAAAGATTAAAAAAGTACAAAAAACAAGTGAAAAAGAACCAGAAATAGAAATGGAACCAGAAAGTGATGAAAAGGAGGAACAAGGAAATACAATGAGCAACATAAAAGTATACTATCTAGTTGTACTAGATTACTTAGAGCATAAATTCGATCTCGCACAAGGAGTACCAAAAGATAGGTGACATTCTGAAAAACAAGGTAACAAACCTTGCATTCCAGATGGCACAAATGGTTGGAGAACAAAAAGAGTTAAGAAAGCAAAATGAGGAATTAAAAAAGGAAAAAACGAAACTAAGGCAGCAAGTAAATGAAATACCCAAAGCGGCTCAAACAACAACGACATACGCAAATGTAGCCGCAAGACACACAATTTCCAAGGTGGGAAGACAATACGAAACAATAGTTAGAGCTAGTAGAACGGCAACAAATACTTTATTTATCACATCCAAAACAGGAGAGGAGGTAAAAAAAGGTGCAAGACACCTATTTACCAAAACCATAAATTCAGTAAAAGACAAAATAAAAATTAGGAATATGAGAACTGCAAATAAAGTATTAATAATAGAAACAGAAACACAGGCAGACATAGAAAAAATAAGGACAAATGAAAAACTTGCAGAAAACTTGAAATGCGAAACGCCTGAAAAACGACAATCATTAATTATACTATATGATGTACCAACATACATAAAGGACAACGAACTTGTTGGGACAATATTTAAACTGAACTTTGAAGACAGCATGGATCAGACAGACTTTGACCAACAATTCAAAATAAGATTTAAGACAGGACCAAAATTCAAACACACACAAAACATAGTAGTGGAAGTTACATCGCAAATGAGAATGAAATTAGTAAGTATAAACAAAATTTTTATAGAGTTTAGAGCAAAAGACTACTTAGTAGTACCCAGGTGTGTGTGTCAAGTTCTAGGGCATGTGGCAAAACATTGCCCCAAGACAAAAGAGACGTGTGGACACTGTGCAAAATAAACCAATGAAGGGGAACAACAGCGAATAGAAACATGACCGGACAAAGACAAACCTAGCACCCGCGTGCCATGTTCGCTTAAGTTTAGAATTTTTAAAAAAGGGCTTTGAAGTTGATCAGCAATTTTGTGATGAGGAAACTGATGTATCTGAGGAAGATGATTTATTAGCTATTACTGAGCATAAAGTTTCGTCCTGGGTAGACGAACAATTATTTGAAAAGTCGCAAATAATTAAAGAACATCAACCAAGGGTTCTCGCTAAACACCAAACAAGTCATTCTACCGATAATTTAAAACCAGAGGTGTTGCAGGAAACTCCCTCACATCCTAACCTGCATGTGACGTGCGATCGGAACACGCCTGCTGTTCTGAAAGCGTTCACGCCATGGCTTTCCAGTAGAGAAAACGGATATTTTCTTTTCATCGGCGGCAAACCAAGTCAAAATGAGAGAGGCGTAGAACGGATAACAATGCAACAAATTGCTATGAGGCAAATTTTGCCGAAACACTGCATAAAATTTGGCGGTGAACCGGATCAATGGCCGATGTTCATCTCCCGGTTCAAGTGTACCACGTTACAGTGCTATCCCCTAGATGACAATTTAAGCCTTACATGTGATTCTCCAATGCTCCACCCGAAGGTACTACATTGGCCAGGAAGCGAGTTTTTTTACCTGGAAAACTTGGAATTTGTAATTTGTAATTTCTGTATAAATAAATATTATTGAAGGAGTTTTGAAAGAAAACTTTTTAAAAAAGGAGCTCCCAAAGCCTAAAACCTAACTGATGCAGTCGGTAAGATCTAGAAGGGCACTAGGAAATCAAAAATCGAAAAACTGGTGGCCTGGAATATCAATTCTTAATCTGGAAGTACAAAATTTGGACAAGGTACAAAATCGACCAAGCCCAAAGAAACAAAACTTGGACAAGGTACAAAATCGATTAAGCCCAAAGAAGGAAAACAGATGAAATTGGCAATGAAAATTATATAAATTCATTTATCCTAAACATTTTTTTTCAAATTATTGATATTAGCTAGTAAGAAATCTATACAATTTTATTATTGCAATTTACCATTTCTGAAAGAATTTATTCAGGAAACGTATTCCATAAAGACGCATTTACGTGCACGATTTACTACAAGTTATTAATATAAAAAGAAACGATTTTCAGCAAGATTGAAGTTAACATAAATAGAACGCAATTCTTTTATTACAACAGTTATTACGGAAACGATTCAATACTCATCACATTTTTATAAAGCTCTATAATTAAATACTTTCAACAAACTAATAAAAGTATATAATTATAAGCGATTATGCACTTTATTGTAACAAATCACTGAAATAAACATCATTCAGAAAACTTGAAACTTTATAATCAGACATTTTCAAGGCAACGAAATTGTATAATTATAAAGAAGCTTCACGCACTTATTAATGCAAAACCTACGGGGACAATTATAGCAACTTAATAACTCAGCAAGTCTGAAATAATTATAACGCAGTTATTGCCAGAGATCATTACTAACATAAAATCACTCAGAAAATAGAAATTCAACTCGCAACAATCTGTAACCTTTGTAAAGATAAAAATATACAATTCAATGCGACAGTAATTGATGAGACAATTACTAAGTAGAAATTCTTTAATATAATAATAGCACTTTGTAATTGCATATACGTGATTTTTAAATAACTAAATACCAGCTTTAATTTAATCGCAATACAAACTCAACTGGAATGTAATTATAGCATTAATTTATATTAAAAACACGAAAAATGGAGAATATGCGGTTGTACCTCGAATCGATCCCCGTATTCGACGGAAATCGAATAATACTAGGAATTTTTCGTTACTGCTTGTGAAATGTTCCTGAAATCTCTTTATAAAGAAGGTGACATTGACCGTAATGTCATGCTTTTACGTCTAATTCTCAGTGAACTAACAGGAAGAGCCTTAACATTAATCGCAAGTCGCGGTGACCTTGAAGAATGGCAGGACTTTAAACAATTACTTATAGCGCATTTCGGCGACCAAAAAAACATCAAATGTCTGGTGCTCGATTTAATAAACCTTTGAACGGAACCTAACCAATCACTCTACCAATTCGGTATGAAATGTTAAGATGTAAGAAGCCTGATCTTAACGAAACTAAAAATCGAAAAACCCGACCAAAATATCCGTTTATTGAAAACAAAAATGTACGGCGAAATGGCACTAGACACCTACATAAACGCATTACCCGAACGGTAATCAGACAAAATAAGATTCCAACATACCCAAAATCTAGAGGAAGCAATGAACATGATTATAGAAGAAGAAAACGTTATGATTTACCGAAACGGACTATATAACCCTAACACAAATAAAAACTACCCACCGATGAAAACCATACAAGCCGCGAGACAAACCCCCACACAACCCCAAGACGACGAAATCATCAAGAAACCAATGCAACTAGAGCACCTAGACCTAGATGATCTCGACCAAGCCATGAAGTTAACGGACAATTGCCAAGAACACTTAATTAAGTTAAAAGTGCCAAAATTACATTATTATAACATAAGTGTTTGGACAATTTTATTAATCATGTTAATCATTCTATTAACTATGCATTTATTGTACAAAATGTATCTTAGATATAAGAATAAAGAAACAAAGTTTAGTCATAAGAAACAAGCAACAAAGGTAAATAAAGAAACAATAAATGTACCCTTAGGGACAATAAATTAAAAAAATTAAGCAAAACCCTTAATTTTTATCTATGTGGGGAGGAGTTGCATATCCCCAAATCAAATATAGGTATAATTAAAAGGAATTATTGAATCTTAAGTTAACTTGCAACATTGTATAATTCAAGAATAGATAATAAAATACAATGAATTCCAGACGTAACCTGACTCTGCAGGTGCAGATCACAATAAACTGTAAGAAACTTATTGCTAGAATTAAGAGTGCTACTTTGTATTAATGAATAAAGAATAAACTGACATGAGCTCTGCAGATCCCACAAAGAATGTGAGGGGCAGGGGCAACATAAATACCCTGGAGAGCCCAAGGAAATCAATCAGTCTTGAGCCTCACAACTTTAGCATTGTTGGTTGTTGAGGCTACTCGCCGTAATTTAGTTCAATTAAATATAATTTCAACTTAGAATAATTTCGATACAGTACTTGTAAATTCAACTTCAATTTGTAAATTTTGTATAAATAAATATTGTTAGAAGAGTTTTGGAAGGAGACTTTTTAAAAAGGCAGCTCCCAAGGCCCAAAACCTAATTCACTTAAAAGTAAAAGATACGAACTGTCGGACGTCAAAACCGTTAAGATGTTAGATCTTCCAACACAATCTCCCAATTATGAATCATTTTCAGGAACGTCGGCACATTTATAAAACATTCCTATCGCTTAATACAAGAATGCTAAACCACGCCTGCTCATGGGAATGAAACATTTAGAGCTGAGACTCCCGAGAAAGATCAAGGAAGGTGGACCTGGTGAGACAATTGCGACTAAAACGAAATCGGGGTGTATTATCTGTGGTTCAATCGGTGACGTCAAACTGGATGTTACAAATAAACTACCTCATTTTTATGCATGCAGTTGCTTGTCGGACGACGACATACATCTGAAAATCCAAGAATACTTTTCTATTGACAATTTCGGTGTTAAAAAACCGGAAGTTCCTCTACTAACGTCGAAAGATAAACTTGTCATCGCCATCTTTAAGCGAGAAACGAAACAGGTTGGGCAACGCTGTTTCTGGTTTATTGTGGCGATACGGCAAAATTCAGCTTCCGGATAGTTATGAAATGGCGTATAAACGCCTGCCTTGGCTTGAGCAAAAAATGAATAAAGATCTAGGTCTTTATGCTAATCTTCAACTACGATTAATAGAATATGTCGACAAAAGATATGCACGCAAACTGAGCAAAGAAGAAATTGCACAGCATACACCAAAAACTTGGTACCTACCTGTATTTCCTGTAATAAATCCGAATAAACCGGGGAAAGTGCGCTTGGTATGGGATGCAGCAGCAACTATTTGATAAAAAGTCCCGATCTGCTTTGCTCACTTCTTGCTGTTTTGTTTCGATTTCGTGAAAGAAAATTTGCAATATCAGGGGATATAAGTGAAATGTTCCATCAAGTGTTGATCCGAGAAGATGACCAAGAAGTCCAGCGATTCCTATGGCGTAATAGCAAACCAAAGTTAGAAATTGAGGTTTATGTGATGCAGGTGATGACGTTTGGTGCCTCCTGCTCACTTAGTACTGCACATTTCGTTAAGAACATGCATGCCGCAAAATTCGAGTCGTTTCATCCCCGTGCTGTGACTGCTATCAATGATAATCATTATGTCCATGAATGGTTAGACAGTTTTCCATCCGAAGGGGAGGTAATATCGGTTGCGAAGGACGTGGTACGAATACACGCTGAAGTAAGATTTGGGTTGCGGAAGTTTGTGTCGAACTCCTACCAGTGTTGCATGCTATAGGCACAGACACTGATTCTAATAATAAGAATTTGAACTTGGCAAATAATTCGTTGGGAGCTAAAATACTTGGAATGTGGTGGTCGACCGAAAATGATATGCTGTATTATGAAATTAATCTTGGTAGGATACCACTAGAAATCCTAAACAGACAACGTCCGCCGACAAAACGTTGATGTCCGTGTTTGATCCTCTTGGACTAATTTCATGTTTTATCGTATACCTAAAAATCTTATTACAAGAAATTTGGCGTTCCGCGATTGGGTGGGATCAGGTTATCACAGACCGTCAACACGAGAAGTGGGTAACTTGGACAAAAACATTACCGAAACTTCGGGAAATAAGAATACCCCCATGTTACTTTTCCGAACCGTTCGATAATCTTCAAATACATACTTTCGTCGACGCTTTTTTGAATGCATTTGCTCCAATAGTTTACTTTCGATTCACTGGTCCATTTGAAATAAACACTGCATTGATTGCACCAAAAACTAACGTATGTCAGTTCCACGATTAGAACTGCATGCAGCAATACTTGGGGCCCGTTTGGTAAAAACAGTTATTATTACACATTCACTTCGTCTCAAACTACAGGTATTTTAGTTTGATTCGGTAAACGTTCTATCATGGCTCGGGTCTGATCACCGTAGATATCGACAATTTGTAGCTTTTTGGGCCAGTGAAATTCTCGACAGCGCGAAAGTAGAGGAATGGCGGTGGGTAACGACACGCTTGAACGGGACGAAGTGGAAAGACCAACCAAAAATTAATTCCGATTGTCAATCGTTTGTTGGGACAGTGTTTTTAAACCCACCGGAATCTGAGTGGCGGAAAGAACTACCACAAAACTTAAAATTAGAAACGGACGAGGACAAGCTTTTACCATGAGTCACTTTGAACAATTTGACACATGACTAGTTCCTGAGGCGAAACGGTTCTCAAAATGGTGCCGATTTCTAAGAACTCAAACATGGGTGTTAAGAATTTTTTATAAGAGACTTATCAGAACGAAACCAAACAAACCTCTTGACGAGCGAAACGCGAAATATTTAAGCATCTACAATTCGGAGACTACAAAGGAGAAATTAAGAGCCAAAAAATAATCCTAATAAATCAATCGATAGGCGGAGCGCAATCTACAAACTACCTTTTTTTTTATCAACACAAGATCTTGCGAGTAAAAGGACGGGCGAAGGATGTCGTTGGTGCAACGTATGACGCCATGAATCCTATAATTTTACCTCGTAACACCCCAATCACTTATCTAATACTAGATGACTTCTACCACAACTTTGGGCATCAAGTCACGAACTGGTAGTAAATGAAATTCGACAAAAGTTTTGCATTCTGAAGTTGAGGCGTTGTATGCAGCAAGTCAGATCGAACTGTCAATTGTGTAAAATCGGAAGAACAAAGCCCGTGCCGCTACGAATGGCGGGTCATTCACCGGCAAGAGTGGCAACCTTCTTCGCGCCTTTCACTTACACAGGACTTAAATACTTTGGCCATTTAGAAGTAGTTGTGGGACGAAGATTGGAAAAACAATGGGTAGCCCTTTTCACATACCTGACTATTTGCGCGATTCATCTTGAAACCGTGTATTCGCTAACTAAGGATTCTTGTTGGGTAGCCATCCGTAATTTTATCAGCCGCAGGGAAACTCCACTCGAAATATGGTCAGATAATGGTACAAACTTCGTCGGTGTTGCAAATGACTTAATTGCATTGTACAACTTGATGGAACCGGACGATTATTAACGAGAATTTGGCCAAATACGTTGGCTGTTCAACCCTCGGCATCGCCCCATATGGGACGATGCTGGGAACGTATGGTCAGATCGGTAAAATTAGCCCTGTTAAGATCTGTCACTTCAAAAAGACCGAATGATGAAACGCTGCGGTGCTATCTAATGGAAGCAGAAAGCATAGTAAACTCGCGTCTACTGACGTACGTCTCTCTAGATACCGAACATCAGGAGGCTCTATCGATCCCACTAAAAGCGCCGTCTGTTTTCACTCTCGGTATCACTTATCTTAGCAAATGGCCACCATGTTCTGGTGCCGCTGGATTAGATTATACCTGCCAACGATCACGCGTTCAACTAAATGGTTTCAATCTGTCCAGCCCATTGCGATTGGAAACGTCGTAGTAATAATGGATGACATGCGTCAAAATTCTTGGAAGAAGGAAAAGGTTATTGATGTTGTAACAGGCAAGAAAAACGATCAAGTACAAGTAGCAGTGCAGTGCGGTAGTAAGTTCTACACACGTTCAGCAGCGAAAGTGGCAGTACTGGACGTAGAAGGTAAACTGAACACAGCAGTGCTGCATCAGTGTGTCGAAGGGGAGAATGTTGTTGAAACTGTTCAGTTCCAACAATAGCTTGCTTATTAATTGATTATTTTAAGATTTTTACGCTAGGCCCTGAAAAGGAAATTGAGAGTCGCAAGCTTTAATTACAGCTGTTAAAGAACTTAGTTGTATAGATATTCGACAAAAATAGGTATAAAGGGCACAGGTGTAAGTTTAAGTTCTATGTTTAATGCAAAAAGGTTTATTGTTAATTTTAGGAAAATTTTAAACACACCATCTTTTTTATCTAACGTACCCTTATAAATTTCTGATTTGTATATAAACAGAAATAATATTAGCCAATACTGGAATTATTTAAGAGAAGTTCTAAAATTTTAAGCCCCTTTGTTTCTAAAACCAAACCGCAACACTACTCTTCTGTTTTGTTGCGGTATTTGGTGTGGGCGATTTTCTTTACTTACTTTACTACTTTCTTTCTTGTCTGTACGGAATACCGCAACAATCGGTTTGAAAAATTTCAGCAGTTTACATTCATCAGAAGATTTTGGATTAAATATATGTACTGATGTTTAGCAAAGCGTTGGGCATCTCAGATAAATTTATTCAATGTTCGTGAGTTTTACAAAATTCTCTGGAAGTCTAGATAAACATGGATGAGATAAATTTCGATGGTTCGGATCTTAAAACGGGTGTATTTCAAAACGAGTTGGCCTGATTTGTAAAATTCCAGCAATTTAAAGTTTTCCATAAGAAACTGAATTAAAAAGGTCTAAGAAAGTCTTCGGGAACTAGATAAACATCGATAGTCTTCCGTCTCTTGAAAAGTCATTAGAAGCTGACCAATTTGGATGAGCAAAAATCTCAGTGGAACCAGTTCTAAAAGGGCTGTATCTCAGTTTGTAAAATTCCAACAAATGTTAAGTTCTCAGATGGTACTAGATTAAATACAAACATTTGGTCTCTAAGAACCGTGACAAATCACAATGAAATAGTCTTAAAAATTCTTTTTTTCGCCACTAATAGAATAGTCTATTGATTGATTTTAAGTCAGTCGATGTTATTTTAACTATAGAAAGAGCGTGGGAGTTGAACCAGCATCAAATGCGCATAGAAATCTTTTTAATAGCCCATCAATCCAAATCTTCAATGTATGGGACAAGTATGGAGGTGTGAGACTATTTACGACCTTGTTATATATACTATTTGACCATACGCGTTCTGGGTAAAACTCGTAGTGCACTAGGAAATATGTGAGCAATGTTTACATTATTCAAAAGCTGCATAAAGTGGGTTACATTAACATTCGTCTACGACGTTAAAAACGTGATAAATATTTAAAGTTATATTTCTTTTCTTATTTTAATTGCAGCGTTTAAATGCAGTACCAGAATTCGTTACCGTAACCTCGCTTTATAAAAATAGCTTCAATTAAATAAAAATAATTATAATTCCGGGTTGCTCGAAAAGTGAGATGCTCATTTATAGTTAGACACGTGCCTGGACGTTGAATGAAATAATGTAAACTTACCGAAATAGAATTACAAATATCTATGATATATAATACGACACATACTTTTAGCTACATTTGAACGATTCAAAATATCCGATGTTCAGAAGAACCAGAAAGGCTGTTTGGCTGATTAAAAACGAAGGAGTTGGACATGAAACGAACTTACTCAAAATTTGGGACGCTTAAACAAAGCTCTAGTAGAATACAGGTTAGGGTGGGTGCTAGTTAACCTTCATGGTAAACAAAGACATTACAGATACAGGAAAATTTCAAATAGATGCTGTACTTAGAGCTGGGCACTCTTTCCATGCAAGTACAATGATGACAGGCGAATCAGCACACATTTGCGCATCTTCCCGTATTTCGATTTCTGGAGGACGTTTGGGTGATCTGAACCCTAATTTCCCGTGTGATCTAACCTCGTTAGAATTTTTAAAATCGGAGTATCCCTTACAAAGTTACACCTTGTTAATGCCTCGTACCCTAAATTTTTGCCCATTGCATTCATATCTAACCCAGATAAAAGTTTTCTTCGACTAGCTATATTAACTTGATACAAAATCTCCCGGGGAATCTAAATCCGCAAAAATTTTTCAAATCGTACTACCACTTACGAAGTTACACCCCTATAAAGCTCCGAACCTTTAAATTTTTTGTTTATTTAATTTTAACTCGATTTTTATATCCTTTTTTGGTTACCCGAGATATTCGTTTTATTTCTGAATTTCTCGACTACCCCTACCTTAACACAAACCCTTCACCCAAATTTTTGGCTAAAGTATTTATAGAAATGTTATAACGTGGTCTAAAATTTACCGCAAGATGCAAACCGTTCAATTATTTTAGGAATAACACCAAAACTTTGAAATCAACTTAAAACATTTTAAATTCTTTTCCGAAATTACATTCTAAAGACGTGAGTCTAAAATTTAGTAATAAACAATATATTTCAATATTTCTTTACCAGACTTGACAGTTTCTAAGCATATCACCGAGAAGAATGCATTTCATTGTTATTAAATTAACGCTTTACTAGTGGAAACCACTTATAGGCTTATCAACGTTGTCCACTGTCCTCACTATAATTACTAATACGAGGTCGGTTATGTAAATTTTCTGAAAGTGAAACTTTGTTTCACTAATACTAGTAATGTTTAATTGTATTTACCGGAATTAAAAATTGCTTTCGACCTTACCGATTATTTTAAAAAAAATTCCCGTACAACTTTCCAAGATACTATTAACCGCGTAATCGCTCCAGACAGCAATTATCATTTACGTTTCCAGTATGTATTCAAAAAGAAACGCGTTGTATGCTTAAAGTGTTTTTTTTCGTAGTTTATGCGGTACGTGTTTACATTTGTGACTTCTATTTTCCAGTAGTAGAAAAGGTTTTACGAAAACGGAAGCATGGACGTAAACTATTAGTGTCGTGGTTGGGGAATGGTAAAAGTTGAGTTAAGAAAATAAACTTGCTTTAGTATATATTGATGGAGTTACCACAAATTTGGTTATTTGAGAATCAACCATCGACAAGAACGCAGCACCATGGCTTACATCCTGGATATTCATGGTTTCCAATTCAAAAGCAGCCAGTTCCTTATAAAGGAAATAGCTATTTTGGATGTGAAAAATAATCAATTGTGGCACGAAATATTGGTTCTGCCCACTTGAACAAAAATTTCAAAAAACATTGCGCATGGCTCCAGAAAAATCTGCATAGACTTAGTTGGACCAGTGGTTTATCGTCATTGCACTTAACTTTATATTTAGAAAAGATAATCCCGCTAAGTGCTACAGTGTACGTGAAGGGGTTACAAAAACGAAATGTCGTATTCAGATGTTTACAGCACAACCATATTGAAAATATTGAAGAATTTAACGTACCGAAATTGAAAACGTTAAGGATTGATCATGGAGGATTTGGTCATTGTCTTATGCATATGGATAACCATTTAGCATGCGGCAAATAAAATGTACTACTTATTCAGAATACATTGTAATATGTATTTAAGTTTACTAAATTTTTGACTACTTGGTGTTATTATATAAAATTCTACAAAAACATAAATATTGGAGATAAACAAGCAGGTAGAAAATGTAGCTAAAAATATAGAAGTAATTAAAAAACTTACCCTTTCAAATTAGAATAAAAAATACTGGAAATTACAAGTCACAAACGTCAAACTTATCGCACAAACACTATAGGCATACAACGCGTTTCTCTTTGATTACATACTAAAAACGTAAACGATAATTGCTGCCTGGAGCGATTACGCGGTTAATAGTATCTTCGTAAGTTGTACGGGAATTTTTTTCAAAATGATCAGTATTCCTAAAATAACTGAACGGTTTTGCATATTGTGGTAATTTTTAGACTACGTTATAACATTTCTATAAATACATTAGCTAAAAATTTTGGTAGAGGGTTTGTGTTAAGGTAGGGGGTAGTCGCAAAATTCCGGATTAAAGCGAATATCTCGGGTAACCAAAAAAGATTTAAAGATCAAGTTAAAATTAAATAAACAAAAAATTTAAAAGTTCGGGACTTTATAGGGACTTTGTAAGGGGTGGTCCGGTTTAAAAAATTTTGGCAGATTTAGATTGCTTGGGAGATTTTGTCTCAGGTTAATATAGCTAGTCGAAGAAATTTTTTATCTGTGTTAGATATGAATGCAATGCGCAAAAGCTTGGGGTACGAGGCTTTAACAGGGTGTAACTCTGTAAGGGATAGTCCGATTTTAAAAATTCTAACGGGGTTAAATCGTTCGGGAAATTAAGGTTGAGATTCAATTAACAGATCACGCACACATCTTCCAGGAACCGAAATACGAGATGATGCGCAAGAGTGTGCTGATTCGTTTGTCATCATTCTACTCATGCACCTCAAGTGCAATGATACGTTGTAGTCCTCAGGTTGTTAGAACGTCCAAGAAAACTGAAGATGTTGAGATGAAAAGTAAAACTTGGGTCTGCATAATGGCACAAGTAGAGATAAACCAGATAATCCTCCGGTCAAAAGGGTGTCGGAATACCAGTTTGGTTCTTGGTTGGAACAAAATGAACTGTAAATCCTCAGGAACCTGTAAAATACTCTACTAGGTACTGAAGAGGACAGCCCTAGAACGTGCATTCTGGTAACTCAATCTAGTAGCATTGTCCCAGATTGGAACTTCAAACATCTCAAAAGGGTACAAGTAAAATGAAGTAGTGTTTATTTTCCTTATGATAATACGAATATGTATTTTCATAAACTAATTGTATATACAGTGGAGTGGTACCTAAGTTAACATACACTAGGCTGCACTTCTGGAAGCCTTAGCAAGTACGGATCCAGAGATAATACATTGGAAAAGAGAGTCAACGTTTGCCAATGGAATCCAGAATCCGACAGTTGACAATAAACATAATCATGGTTTCCGTAGAGTTGTCGGGAAGAATAAGAAACGAATGGTCGCAGTAAACTTCTTCATTTTAGATCATAAAATGATATAATAAGTAAAAACCTTGCCAAAACTTAAGCTCGATCGCTACGGACTAGAATGTGTAACATTCTTTTAAAATCTTCCACAATCTTAGTTCATTTTTATAGTTTTTGTATTGCTAAATCCCATCAATAGCGTCACGGTTATTTCTTTTAGAAAATATAATTTATAGTTTACATGCATTCTTGATTTAAGGAAAATAATTTTGAATCTTATATTGTTCGCATACAAGGGTTGTCAAACTCAATATGGCGGTTGTAAGGTTACAATTGATGTTATGGCTACTTTGTACACTAAAATATCACTATTTTGTGATTCATTTGTTTTGATTAATAATGTATAACACTGGCGTCTACGACCTCATGGTTTTGGCATGAAGTTCACACGCTAAACTTATGCTGATTTAAAAATGGAAAAGTGGCTTCCTCTGGGTCTAGTTAAAAGTTTCAAGTAAGATAATATTGCATATGCTAAATAAGAAAAAACGATATAAAGTAATTTCAATTTGCCGTCGTAATTCATTTGTTCGAATTCTGCCGAGCTATCTCGAATCGCATGTACAGAAAAAATCAACTTCGTCATTACCATCCAAAGAAGTATCATAACTGGTTGTAGCTTAGTTAAGCATTGAATCATAGGGTATCGACTAATTAATGCGATTAGTCAATGAAGTTTGGATAATACTCTACTAGGTTGGCTACTTTTAATTATAGAAACACCTTGAATCTCATTAAATCGACTACTTTATGTTGGATAAAATACTGTTATTTCAGATTGTCTAGTTTTCTTTTCGAAGTCCCAGTAGGATATAATAAAAACAAATTAAGTCCAGGATATAATTGCCTTTAGTTGTTTCAGCGTTATCTACATTCAACAATTACTTCAGGTATTTATGATAAAATTTCTCAAACTATAACCTACGTTAACTGTATAATAAAACTGAATAAAATCATGTTATTTCAGAAGAACCATAAAGGCTGTTTGGCTGGTTAAAATCGAAGAAGATAGACATGGAACGAACAATTAGTCAAAATTTGGGACGCCTAAATAAAGCTTTAGTAGGATCCAGGTCAGTGTGGGTGTTAGTTAACTTTCATGGCAAACAGACATTACAGATACAGGAAAATTTCAAATAGATGCTGTACTTAGAGCTGGTTACTCTTTCTATGTACCTCAAGTGCAGCGATACGTGGCAGGCCTCAGGTTGCTAGAACGTCGAAGAAAACTGAAGGCGTTGAGATCAAAAGTAAAACTTGGGACTGCATAATGCTCAAGTAGCGGTAAACAACATAAACTTCCGGTAAGGAGGCTATCGAAAAACCAGTTTGGTTCTTGGTTGGAACGAATGCAATGACCTGTAAATCCTCAGAACCGGTAAAATGTTCTATTAGGTACTGGAGAGAAGTGAGATGCTCATTTATAGTTAGACACGTGCCTGGACGTTGAAGGAGATAACGTAAACTTACCAAAATAGAATTACAAATATCTGCGATATATAATACAATGACACATACTTTAGTTACATTTGAACGCTTCAAAATATTCGATGTTAAGAAGAACCATAGTGGCAGTCTGGCTGGTTAAAATCGAAGGAGTTGGACATGGAACGAACTTACTCAAAATTTGGGACCCCTAGACAAAGCTCTAGTAGGATCCAGGTCAGGGTGGGTGCTACTTAACCTTCATGGTAAACAAAGACATTTCTGATACAGGAAAATTTCAAATAGATGCTGTACTTAGAGCTGGGAACTCTTTCCATGCAAGTACAATAATGACAGGCGAATCAGCACACATTTGCGCATCATCCCGTATTTCGGTTCCTAAGTTTCTAAGCATATCACCGAGGAGAATGCATTTCATTGTTTATAAATTAACGCTTTACTAGTGCAAACCATTTATAGGCTTATCAACGTTGTCCACTGTCCTCACTATAATTAGTAATACGAGGTCAGTTATGTAAATTTTTAGAAAGTGAAACTTTGTTTCAATAGTATTAGTAATGTTGAATTGTATTTACCGGAATTAAAAATTCGTTCGACCTTACCGATCATTTTGAAAAAAAATCCCGTACAACTTTCCAAGATACTATTAACCGCGTAATCGCTCCAGGCAGCAATTATGGTTTACGTTTACAGTATATATTCAAAGAGAAACGCGTTGTATGCTTATGCTTATGACTTGCAATTTCCGGCAGTGGCAGAAGTTTTACGAAAACGGAAGCATGAACGTGAACTATTAGTGTAGTGGTTGGAGGATGGTAAAAGTTGCATTAAGAAAACAGACTTGCTTTAGTATATATTGATGGAGTTACCACAAATTAGGTTATTTGAGAATCAACCATCGTCAAGAACGCAGCACCATGGCTTACATCCTGGATATGCATGGTTTCCAATTCAAAAGCAGCCAGTTCTTTATAAAGGAAATAGCTATTTTGGATGTGAAGAATAATAAATTGTGGCACGAAATATTGGCTATGCCTTTGGAGTCCACCCGCTTGAACGAAAATTTCAAGAAACATTGCGCATGGCTCCAGAAAATCTGCATGGACTTAGTTAGGAAAACCAGTCGACCAGTGGTTTGTCGTCATTGCACTTAACTTCATGTTTAGAAAAGATAATCCCGCCAAGTGCCACAGTGTACGTGAAGAGCTTACAAAAACGAAATATCCTATCCAGATATTTACAGCACAACCATATTGAAATTATTGAAGAATTTAACGTACAGAATTTGAAAACGTTAAGGATGGATCATGAAGGATTGCCTTATGCATATGGATAACCATTTAGCATGCGCCAAATAAAATGTTTTACTTATTCAGAATGCGATGTAATATGTATTTAATTTTAATAAATTTTTACTACTTTGTTTTATTATATAAAATTCTACAAAAACATAAATATTGGTGATAAACAAGCAGGTAGAAAATGCAGCTAAAAATATAGAAGTAATTGAAAAACTTACCCCTTCAAATTAGAATAAAAACTACTGGAAATTACAAGTCACAAACTTAAACACTTACCGCACAGACTACAAAAAAAAACACTATAAGCATACAACGCGTTTCTCTTTGAATATATACTGGAAACGTAAACTATAATTGCTGCCTAGAGCAATTACGCGGCTAATAGTATCTTGGAAAGTTGTACAGGAATTTTTTTCAAAATGATTAGTAAGGTCGACGGCAATTTTTAATTCCGGTAAATACAATTAAACATTACTAGTATTAGGGAAACGAAGTTTCACTTTCAAAGAATTTACATAACTAACCTCGTATTAGTAATTATAGTAAAGACAGTAGACAACGTTGATAAGCCTATAAATGGTTTGCACTAGTAAAGCGTTAATTTAAAAACAATGAAATGCATTCTCCACGGTAATATGCTTAGAAACTTTCAAGTCTGGTAAAGGAATATTTAGACTCACGTCTTTAGAATGTAATTTAAGAAAAGAATTAAAAATGTTTTAAGTTTGATTTCAAAGTTTTGGTGTTATTCCTAAAATAATTGAACAGTTTGCATATTGTGGTAAATTTTAGACCATGTTGTAACATCTCTATAAATACATTAGCTAAAAATTTGGGTAGAGGGTTTGTGTTAAGGTAGGGGCAGTCGGGAAATTCCAGATTAAAGCGAATATCTCGGGTATTAGGTATTATTAAAGATCGAGTTAAAATTAAATAAACAAAAAATTTAGAGGTTAGGCGCTTTATAGGAGTGTAGCTTCGTAAGGGGTGGTAGGATTTGAAAATTTTTGGCGGATTTAGATTGTCCGGGAAATTTTATATCAGGTTAATATAGCTAGTCGAAGAAAACTTTTATGTGGGTTAGATATGAATGCAATGCGCAAAAACTTGGGGTACGAGGTTTTAACAGGGTGTAACTTTGTAAGGGATAGTCCGATTTTAAAAATTCTAACGGGGTTAGATCGCCCCAGAAATTAGGGCTGAGATCCAATTAACAAATCACGCAAACATATTTCAGGAACCGAAATACGGGATGATGCTCAAATGTGTGCTGATTAGCCTCTCATCATTCTACTCATGCACCTCAAGTGCAACGATACGTTGCAGGCCTCACGTGGCTAGAACGTCCAAGAAAACTGAAGATGTCGAGATCAAAAGTAAGACTTGGGTCTCCATAATGGCGCAAGTAGAAATAAACCAGATAAACCAAGGATCAGGAGGTTATCGGAAAACCAGTTTGGTTCTTGGTTGGAACGAACGAAATAAACTCTAAATCCTCAGAAACCGGTAAAATATTCTACTAGGTACTGGAGAGGACATCCCCAGAACGTGCTTTCTGAATTCTAGGTAACTCAATCTGGTAGCATCGTCCCAGATTGGAACTTTAAACATCTTAGAAGGGTACAAGTAAAATGAAATATTCTCTACTGCACTTCTGGAAACCTTAGCAAGTATGGATCCAGAGATAATAAATAGGAAAACCGAGCCAACGTTTGCCAATGGAATCCGGAATCTGGCAGTTGCCAATAAACACGATCATAGTTTCCGTTTCCATTTAAAGTTTTTATATTTGTACCTTGCAGTTGTTTCGAACGTAGTTCAAAGAATAAACTATTGGAAGTAATAAGCAGGTGCGAGACGTATTTCAATGAGGAAACTATAAAAATGGGGTTTGACGATACGCAGATGGTGGTTTAGAATGCAGTTCAACGAACTTTGAAGTTGTTGAACAATAAGCAAATATTCAGAGAACTGTTTGAACGAGTTTGTAAATTATATTTCACGTACTACTACATTTAAAGACATTTTTATATATGACGGTTTTAAATACGTATTTCATTTTAGATAGCCATCGCGTGGGGTATAGGAGGCGCTTGGTTAAGGTAGCTGGAAATTAATGCAGAAATCAATCAATTTAACGTAACAAATTCCTCCCGCCTTGCAAAATTAAAAGGCCGGTGAAGGAAGCAGATTTTCTATACTTACTTAACTGCTTTCTTTCTTATCTGCACGGAATACCGTAACATAAAATTTGACGTACCCAACGTGAGACTACGATTTTTGAAACCTTTTTCTCGTCCGTAAAATTTCCTTGATTTTTTAAACCGTTCCTTGTACTTTACAGTTTGTCCTCTATTTTTGGAGACCTCTATCTCGAATTTTCTATACATATACTGTTTCGCCTGCTCTATTAGATTCTGCACAACATGCTATTCGATACAACATCCTTTTAGTGAACAGACATGTTTAAAATTAGTTAATCCCGTATCCAGTCCGTAGACGATAAATTATATTCCACGTACTACTACACAAAAGAAAATTCATGTAAACGGACGGTTTTTAATACGTATTTCATTTTAATTCGAATAGCATAAATAACGGGCCGTCGCTTGGAGTTTAGGAAGTGTTTAATTAAGGTAGTTGGAAATTAATGCAGAAATCAATCGATTTCCAAAATTTAAAGAAACAAATCCCCCCCGCAAAATTAAAAGGTCTGGGTAGGAAGCAGAAGCAACGAAGTTGGTAGTAGATAGGACACTAATAACGCAAAGCAAAAGTAAATTTGTTAGAGAGAACCCAAAGTAAAGCAAAAAACAAAAAAATTAATTTATCCTGCTCGGAGGACCAGTATAGCGACCAAGTCAAGAAGTATAAAGGACACAGGAAAAGGAACAGTAGAAGCTAGCAATCATCGAGTATAAAGATGAAACGGCTTAACACTGCAAAAAGTCGTTCGACGACGAATATCTCTAGTAAAGAAATAGTAAAGTTTTCAACTTCAAGAAAAGAAATTGGTTTTTCGCGAAAAACCAAAAAGTAAGAAATGGAACGACGAGGAAAATCAACAGTACAAGCTAAAACGAAACAAACCACGTTCAAAAATTCTCGGAAATATTTTGTTAAACAACTTCCCGTTATTCGTTGAAAGAAGCAAACTTCTAATAGGTTCGTTAGAAAGAAGCTTCGCCGTATCAATTCCTTGTAACATGTTCTAAAACACCTGCAGCAAATACGTTATAGGTTCTTTGGAAGATTAATACTTCTCGCATCATTAAGACTCTTCCTGATTCTACTTCTTTTTCTAATGTTGATGAAGTTTAACCTAATTCTGCTTCTTTTGATGAAGTTCTAAATGATTCTGTTCCTTTATCTAATGTTGATGAAATTCTACCTGAGCCTGGTCCTTTATCTAATGCTGACGAAATTCTACCTGATTCTAATCGTTCATCTAATGTTGACGAAGTTCAATCCGATTCCGCTCCTTTTGATGAAGTTCTACCTGATTCTGCTCCTTTAGCTAACGTGGCTGAAGTATTACTTGAGTCTGTTCCTTTTTGTAATGTTGATACTTGTACAGCCAATGCTGTTCCTCTTTCTAACGTTGATACTCGTATAGCCAACGCTGTTCCGTCATCCAACGTTGTTGATTGTCTTACAACCAACACTAAAAACAAACGGGTTTCTTCCATAACTTGTACTGAGTTTCCTAAACCACAACAACCACTATTACCTCCACCATCGCCACCATCTTCTGAACCGCGTGTTACAATTCCCTCGCCCCTTGTGAATCCTGTTTTGCGAAATTCTTCCTGATTGTGCGTCTTTCTCTATTGATGACAAAGTTCAACCTGATTTTGCTTTTTTTGATGAAGTTCTACATGATTCTGCTCCTATATCTAATGTTGATGAAATTCTACCTGGTTCGACTTCTTTATCTAATGTTAACGAAATTCAGTGAAAATGATTATAGTATATTTTGCTTGTATTAAGAAAATTTCTATATAGGACAGTTTTAGAAACGTATTTCATTTTATTTGGAATAGCATACAGCGGGCCATCGGTTGGAGTTTAGGAGGCGCTTAATAAAGATAGTTGGAAATTAATGCAGAAATCAATCGATTTCCTAAATTTGAGGTAACGACTGTTATTATATGTATACTCCAAAAGCCTTGCATTTACTTTAATAAAACCCACCCCACCAGTGAAAGCTAGACAGCGAACTATTTCTTCTTACGGCACTTTGTTTTTGCATGAGTAAAATTAATTCAGGTATCTAGTTTCAATTAAGCACGTGACAGGAAGTAAATTTTTGGCACGTTTGTAGTTAATAGTGTCATAACCACGAGTAGAAAAACTAAAGCATTCACGTGGTAATCAACCAACAACAGAAGTGATTAGCATTAAGAAAAACAGAGTAACTGTATTTTAGGAGTAGCTGCCTGCTTCTGGTACCATCATAGTGGATCTGAAAAGTGCGGATGCACTTTTCGACGGACTGAATACTCTATGAAACTGTAGCTATGCAACCCAAGTTGTACCTAACAAACTTCATAGACGTCATAAATACGCAAACGTGAACGCCCCTTAATAATAGACTCGCCCATCAACACACCTTAAAATCGAATAAACTTGCACGGGAATTCAAATTATTACAATACAAACATTAATTATAATGATCAAGTAGGTGAGCTGTCGTTTGTTTTTAGATATATATTAACAGGCAACAGCCAGGAGCAAGCAATAACTTCTGATCTTCTGAGTTTAACCTTTTATTACGGTACACCAAAGCCTGGAGGTTAAACCAGAAGGTTGTGCGATATGCACTAACGTGGATACTCCACGCTTTGCCGGCAAGATGCACCAAATCCTACCACCTGGGCTTGGACATTAATCAAAGAAAATTACTTCGTAAAAGATTTTGGTATCAGCATCTACTGCTGAAAGCGGTTCACCGAGACCTAATGTCCGAGTCATCCGTGACGTCTCCTCGTTCACCGCCGACCATCACTGAAGCGGACCTAGCTGTCTGGGCGAGTGAATACAACACCCCGCACCAGTTCCGACACCTTTTGCAAGTAATACGCCATCAGTATGCCGTTCCACGCCTCGTATCACTGATAAGGGAACCCGCACAGTACATGGCACCGGGGTTAATCGATCTGCCACGTGGAGAACCGTATATCGACGTCAATCCAATAAAACTGTTACCTGCAGATCCCAGGCGACAACGTATCTGTGAGTACTTACTCCTATGTCAATACCTTTTAACACAGGCTTCTTTTTAAGCCGTGTTTCTTAACAGCAACACGCATCAAAGTTCAAAGGAAAGCCAGTGCGCGAATTTTCTTTATTTTTGTGTACAAACATTACATGTATTTAAATCCGCATTATATAAATTTTTTAACGGTAAAGGATATTTACATTTCTAGCGTTAACAAAATTTGTTCACATAAAAACTCTATTCTTATGCATAAATTCAAGGACATTTGTATATTGCAAATGCATGTAGAATCTTAGGAAACTGTTATTTTAATTTCCTGTTATTGTATATATTTCTTGCAGCCAATGTAAATAAATTATACACATTTGTGGTCTCTATGCATTAACCAAACAAAAGGTGATCCCACAAAATACAAAATGGTGAACTGAACACCCACAAAACTATTGCACTAGACTACGTTATTTAGTAATCACTGAAGTAAAACATATTATCTTAAATTGCATCGCGTCACTACAAAGTTCATTTACAGTAAATGGTTTATCTCTAGAATCAGACACCCTTTCATAGCTCAGTTTGTATTTAAAGGGGGAAAAAACAATGTGCTTCCGTTTCAGAGCAATTCCCATCACAATGCCAGGTATTTACAAGAACAGCACCTGGAAGTATTTTCAATAAAACAGCTGCAAAGCATTTGTACAGGGTGTCCAAAAAGTCACGCACCATAGGGATTTTACACTGTTATTGATTATCTAAACTATTATTGTTTTCTTATTGTTGCAGGACTAAAAAATGTTGAGCACTGAAGAGCGGATAGAGATTATTCTGCTCTGTGGAAGAGAATGTCTTTCTAACAGAGGTCTTGCAGATGAATTTAATAGGAGGCATCCTTAACGAGAGCCAGTGTCGCACACAACGGTTGGCAGATTGCTAACAAAGTTCAAAGCTACAGGTAGTGTAGCTGATGCTCAAATAGCGGCCGTCTAAGCACGGCAGAAGAGGTTGTGGAGTGTGTTTTGGCAAAGGTTATTGCAAGTCTCAAAAAATCAATCCGACGTACTAGCTTAGAAATAGGCGTTTCTCGAAGCACAGTATGGAGTATTTTGCAAAAGAACAACTTTCATCCGTATAAGTTTGGCTGGATAAAAATTTCCCCCAGTGGGTTGGCCGGAGAGGACGAGTGGAATGGGCCCCACGATCACCAGGTTTAAACCCGATGGATAGTGCAATGTGGGGTTACGTAAAATCCAAAGTGTACTCAATTAGGATTAGAGACAAAGACCATTTGAAGGAGCTCATATCAACTGTGTGTCGTTCAATTACGCCTAGATTAGTGGCCAACATTCTCCGGAACGCTGGAAATCGTTTTCAAATATATTTCGACTTACATGGAAGCTATATTGAACAAATTTTGTGAAATATATATTCACCCTGTGGTGCGTGACTTTTCGGACACCCTGTAGAACACGGCTTGCAACAAGAAATAACAATGAATTCCAAGAGTTGCTAACAAGGGGACAGCTTTATTGCTCGTAAATATGCACATCTGCGAGACAACAGAATACCGTTTTGATAGAATTTCTCCGTAATAGTCTAGATAACGAACCATTAAAAGATTTTATTTCACGATACATATGGTTGAACGGTATTCTATGATGCGAGAAGTTTTAAACCTTCAATAAAAACCATAAAAGTGTTTATGCCGGTGTTTAACTTATTTCAGGGAATTTATAGTCGCGGACCTTTTTAATCTTTTTGAAAACAAAGCAAATTATTTTAGAGTAGATTCTAAGTATTTATCGTTGTATTGAAAACGATGAGATTTTATAGGACATTTAAATTCAATTCAATCAAAAGGAAGTCGAGCTTGTTAAAGCACTTAATGAGTGAGAAGTTAAAAATATTGTAGAGTGTCTCCAAATAACAGTAATCGGAATAGTTGGAAATTAAATATTTATATACTGCATGCAGAAATCGATGGATTTCGGAAATTTAACATAAGACGGTCCCATCTTTATTGCGTTACCATACTTTTAATATCTAAACAACCACGATTTTTCTCTTCCAGATTTACAGGCTCCCGAAGCCTTGCTTAAGGCATGTGCTAAATCCTGAATTTACATTTTAAACAATTTTTTAAATCTTTTAGGGAATTTAAATTTGTTTAAGTTGCGGTAATTTTGTAATTTGAATTTGAATTTGGCGCCACGACTTTTCAGCACTTTTAAAGTTGGTTATGTTATAGTCTGTCATTATGATTAAGAAATTATGGTGAAAAGGTCATTTAAGTTCGCATTTATGAAATATCAGGTTATCATAAAGTAAGGGATATATTTTAAATTATGATAACTCTTTAACAAATTAAGTTAATAACAAGAAATAAATGAAATCTAATTGCTTATGAAATGGGATTTAGTATATCCAAAACAGGTTACGGCAATTGCTCAATATGACCTCCATTTTGTTGTTGTAAGATCACCATCCTTACCTCCAAATTGTACACAGCATTTCGTAACATTTCTGGTTGAATTGTACCAATTTGCTCCGTAATACTGTCTTTTAATTCTTTTTAAATAACCCCACAGCCAGTAATCCTCTGGGTTTAGATCAGGCGATCTTGGTGGCCATGAATTTACGAAACGTCTGCTTAACACGCGATCTTGAAAAACGTTGGTTAAAAATTCTTTGACTGGTCGAAAAATGTGCGGGGGTGCTCCATCCTGCATAAAAATGATGTTTTCAATTTCGTAGTGCTCGTTTTGCAGCTGTGGAATAACATAATTTTGTAACATTTGCAAGTATCGTTCACCATTTACAGTTACAGATACGGCTTGTCCATTCTGCATTTCCTCGTAGAAATACGGACCAATAATAAAATCAGCTGTAAAACCGCACCAAACGGTGACTTTCTTGTCATGAAGACCTTTTTGAACGATTTGTTGCGGATTTTCTGCAGACCAGATTCTACAGTTTTGAGTATTGACTCCACCATTCAGAGTAAAATGTGCCTCATCTGTCCATAAAATACGGGATAACCATTCGGTTTCAATTTCCATCTGAGCCATTACTCGCAAAGAAAAATCGTACCTAGCAGCCAAATCTGCGTCCTTTAATTCAAACAGAATTTTCAGTTTATATGGATACATGTTTAGAATTTTGCGTAAAATTTTCCAAACCGTGGTGTACGGCATATTGCAATCGCTTGGATATCGCATTTGCACTGCTGATTGCGAGTGAATTGCTTCTGGCTATGTCTTGATTTTCATGAAGAACCTCTGCAACTTGGACATCACTAATTATCGGTCTTCCTGATCTTGGTAAGTCAGTTACAGACCCTGTTCTTTCAAATTTTTGTATCAAATTGCGGTACGCTTTCATTTGATAGGGTCCCGCTCTCAAACCCATTCTCGTGCGAAATCTTCGTAATCCAGCGGTGTAATTTCTGCCGGATTCATAATAGCACTGAACTAAACCAATTCTTGTTTGTAAATCCATGTTATTACAGTTGAGTCGTTTGAACTCAACGTTTACTTGAGTTTTAATTTCAAAATAAAACTTCAAATTGAATAATTTCGTTTTGACACTAGTGTCAACAATTGTTATGACAACGCTTTTGTTTCTCATAGATACGGTAAAATCCCATTCATTAAGCAACTAGATTTCGTTTATTTTATGTTACTAACTTAATTTATTAAAAAGTTGTAATGATTTAAAATATATCGCTTACTTTATGATAACCTAGTATATATATACAGGGTGGTCCGGTTTTCATTAGCCAGCGTATATCTTCTGAACTATGCAAGATATAGAAAATTTTATGGGAAAAAGTTTTTTGAGTATATTTTCTCTACAAATATAAGGCACTAAGTATTTTTCATGGCCTACTATCTTTGAGCAATAATATGTCACTTTGGTTTTTTAAATAGAACACCCTGTATATTTTTTTGAAAAAATACTCTACTTGAAATTGTCTTTACGGCAATAAATCACAACCAATGAGTTCTTGTCAGAATGCACTAAATAACTCAAATAATAGAATTCCAATAGGAAACTGTGATTATTGTTTATTTACTGTATAAATTAATAAATTGCAAATTTTTTTATACATACATCTGAAAATAATAGCTAACAATAAAACTAATTTTCTTAGTAAATGTTAAAATTGTTCACCATTACATTCTAAACATTTATTAACTCGAATAATTAAATTTTTCTAGCATCTTGCAGCATGACCGGGGTAATTAGCAAGCAAGCTGCTCTTATTTTTGCGATTAATTCTTCAAGATTTTGAAAAGGGGTAGAATTAGAATTACACTTGATCTTTTAAAAACCCCCAAACAAAGAAATCAAGAACTGACAAATCAGGTGATGGGGGAGGCCACAAAGTCGGTCCCCTATTACAGATATTTAAATAATTTGTAACATTGATTCCATTATGTGGTGCAGCGCTCTCGTGTTGAAACCATAAGTTTCGCCTGATAACTCTGAAAATATCATCTAAGAAATCTTGAAACGAAGTTTGCAAAATATCTATTTTGGGTTAAACTATACTATTAAAGGGACCCGGTATGCAGTCACCTACTATACCTATCCACACATTCACTGAAAATCGTTCTTCTAAACGGGTTTCAACAAATTGCAAAGGATTTCTATCATTCCAATAATGTGTATTTTTTCTGCTAAAAATACCATTTTATGAAAGTTAGATTCATCAGTCCAAATTATACTGTCCAAAAATTCTCTTCCTATACATTCAATATTTATATACAAAAACCAACTCGGCTGGTGGCATAATTGGGATGTAATGTTTGAACAAAATGCATCTTAAATGCTTTCATTGAATGACGCCTCAAAACATTAAAAATCTGTCGAAACGTTTAGTTCAGCTACAGCTTGTCTCGAGAAACTTTAGGATAAGGTCTAAAGTAGGCCAAAATAATCAATTTATGTTGTACTTGATTTCTGGTGATAGTTGAAAAGCTACCACTGAACCTTAAAGAATTTTCTAAATTCTTAAATGTACTTATATTTGGTTGTCTACGGTCAGGATATAATTTTCGATATAAAACTGCAGCTTGACGTTTATTGTTGTTTGACCTATGAAGACAGCATAACATATCAACTTTTGCATTGTTTGAATAATTCATTTCCATTATTTTGCGCGAAACAACTATTAAGAACACAATAATACTTTTGCTTATTTATGTCTCAAATAATTGTGAATAAACAACTGAAATACTGCAATGGCATTTGTTAACAGAAATAATCAGATCGAACTTCTATTATTTAGGTTGTTTAGCGCACTTTGAATAGAAATCATTGATTGTGGCATATTGCCGTAAAGACAATTTCAAGTAGTATATTTTTTCAAAAAAATATATAGGGTGTTCTATTTAAAAAACTAAAGTGACATATTATTGCTCAAATATAGTAGGCCATGAAAAATACTTAGTGCCTTATATTTGTAGAGAAAATATACTCAAAAAACTTTTTCCCATAAAATTTTTCTATATCTTGCATAGTTCAGAAGATATACGCTGGCTAATGAAAACCGGACCACCCTGTATATATATACTAGGTTATCATAAAGTAAGGGATATATTTTAAATCATTACAACTTTTTAATAAATTAAGTTAGTAACATAAAATAAACGAAATCTAGTTGCTTAATGAATGGGATTTTACCGTATCTATGAGAAACAAAAGCGTTGTCATAACAATTGTTGACACTAGTGTCAAAACGAAATTATTCAATTTGAAGTTTTATTTTGAAATTAAAACTCAAGTAAACGTTGAGTTCAAACGACTCAACTGTAATAACATGGATTTACAAACAAGAATTGGTTTAGTTCAGTGCTATTATGAATCCGGCAGAAATTACACCGCTGGATTACGAAGATTTCGCACGAGAATGGGTTTGAGAGCGGGACCCTATCAAATGAAAGCGTACCGCAATTTGATACAAAAATTTGAAAGAACAGGGTCTGTAACTGACTTACCAAGATCAGGAAGACCGATAATTAGTGATGTTCAAGTTGCAGAGGTTCTTCATGAAAATCAAGACAGCCAGAAGCAATTCACTCGCAATCAGCAGTGCAAATGCGATATCCAAGCGATTGCAATATGCCGTACACCACGGTTTGGAAAATTTTACGCAAAATTCTAAACATGTATCCATATAAACTGAAAATTCTGTTTGAATTAAAGGACGCAGATTTGGCTACTAGGTACGATTTTTCTTTGCGAGTAATGGCTCAGATGGAAATTGAACCCGAATGGTTATCCCGTATTTTATGGACAGATGAGGCACATTTTACTCTGAATGGTGTAGTCAATACTCAAAACTGTAGAATCTGGTCTGCAGAAAATCCGCAACAAATCGTTCAAAAGGTCTTCATGACAAGAAAGTCACCGTTTGATGCGGTTTTACAGCTGATTTTATTATTGGTCCGTATTTCTACGAGGAAATGCAGAATGGACAAGCCGTATCTGTAACTGTAAATGGTGAACGATACTTGCAAATGTTACAAAATTATGTTATTCCACAGCTGCAAAACGAGCACTACGAAATTGAAAACATCATTTTTATGCAGGATGGAGCACCCCCGCACATTTTTCGACCAGTCAAAGAATTGTTAACCAACGTTTTTCAAGATCGCGTGTTAAGCAGACATTTCGTAAATTCATCGCCACCAAGATCACCTGATCTAAACCCAGCGGATTACTGGCTGTGGGGTTATTTAAAAAGTTTAGTGTTTAGAAGACGACCAACTACGCTACAAGAATTAAAAGACACTATTACGGAGCAAATTGGTACAATTCAACCAGAAATGTTACGAAATGCTGTGTACAATTTGGAGGTAAGGATGGTGATCTTACAACAACAAAATGGAGGTCATATTGAGCAATTGCCGTAACCTGTTTTGGGCATACTAAATCCCATTTCATAAGCAATTAGATTTCATTTATTTCTTGTTATTAACTTAATTTGTTAAAGAGTTATCATAATTTAAAATATATCCCTTACTTTATGATAACCTGATATTTCATAAATGCGAACTTAAATGACCTTTTCACCATAATTTCTTAATCATAATGACAGACTATAACATAACCAACTTTAAAAGTGCTGAAAAGTCGTGGCGCCAAATTCAAATTCAAATTACAAAATTACCGCAACTTAAACAAATTTAAATTCCCTAAAAGATTTAAAAAATTGTTTAAAATGTAAATTCAGGATTTAGCACATGCCTTAAGCAAGGCTTCGGAAGCCTGTAAATCTGGAAGAGAAAAATCGTGGTTGTTTAGATATTAAAAGTATGGTAACGCAATAAAGATGGAACCGTCTTATGTTAAATTTCCGAAATCCATCGATTTCTGCATGCAGTATATAAATATTTAATTTCCAACTATTCCGATTACTGTTATTTGGAAACACTCTACAAAATTTCTAACTTCTCACTCATTAAGTGCTTTAACAAGCTCGACTTCCTTTTGATTGAATTGAATTTAAATGTCCTATAAAATCTCATCGTTTTCAATACAACGGTAAATACTTAGAATCTACTCTATAATAATTTGCTTTGTTTTCAAAAAGATTAAAAAGGTCCGCGACTATAAATTCCCTGAAATAAGTTAAACACCGGCATAAACACTTTTATGGTTTTTATTGAAGGTTTAAAACTTCTCGCATCATAGAATACGTTTCAACCATATGTATCGTGAAATAAAATCTTTTAATGGTTCGTTATCTAGACTATTACGGAGAAATTCTATCAAAGCGGTATTCTGTTGTCTCGCAGAAGTGCATATTTACGAGCAATAAAGCTGTCCCCTTGTTAGCAACTCTTGGAATTCATTGTTATTTCTTGTTGCAAGCCGTGTTCTACAGGGTGTCCGAAAAGTCACGCACCACAGGGTGAATATATATTTCACAAAATTTGTTCAATATAGCTTCCATGTAAGTCGAAATATATTTGAAAACGATTTCCAGCGTTCCGGAGAATGTTGGCCACTAATCTAGGCGTAATTGAACGACACACAGTTGATATGAGCTCCTTCAAATGGTCTTTGTCTCTAATCCTAATTGAGTACACTTTGGATTTTACGTAACCCCACATTGCACTATCCATCGGGTTTAAACCTGGTGATCGTGGGGCCCATTCCACTCGTCCTCTCCGGCCAACCCACTTGGGGAAATTTTTATCCAGCCAAACTTATACGGATGAAAGTTGTTCTTTTGCAAAATACTCCATACTGTGCTTCGAGGAACACCTATTTCTAAGCTAGTACGTCGGATTGATTTTTTGAGACTTGCAATAACCTTTGCCAAAACACACTCCACAACCTCTTCTGCCGTGCTTAGACGGCCGCTATTTGAGCATCAGCTACACTACCTGTAGCTTTGAACTTTGTTAGCAATCTGCCAACCGTTGTGTGCGACACTGGCTCTCGTTAAGGATGCCTCCTATTAAATTCATCTGCAAGACCTCTGTTAGAAAGACATTCTTTTCCACAGAGCAGAATAATCTCTATCCGCTCTTCAGTGCTCAACATTTTTTAGTCCTGCAACAATAAGAAAACAATAATAGTTTAGATAATCAATAACAGTGTAAAATCCCTATGGTGCGTGACTTTTTGGACACCCTGTACAAATGCTTTGCAGCTGTTTTATTGAAAATACTTCCAGGTGCTGTTCTTGTAAATACCTGGCATTGTGATGGGAATTGCTCTGAAACGGAAGCACATTGTTTTTTCTCCCTTTAAATACAAACTGAGCTATGAAAGGGTGTCTGATTCTAGAGATAAACCATTTACTGTAAATGAACTTTGTAGTGACGCGATGCAATTTAAGATAATATGTTTTACTTCAGTGATTACTAAATAACGTAGTCTAGTGCAATAGTTTTGTGGGTGTTCAGTTCACCATTTTGTATTTTGTGGGATCACCTTTTGTTTGGTTAATGCATAGAGACCACAAATGTGTATAATTTATTTACATTGACTGCAAGAAATATATACAATAACAGGAAATTAAAATAACAGTTTCCTAAGATTCTACATGCATTTGCAATATACAAATGTCCTTGAATTTATGCATAAGAATAGAGTTTTTATGTGAACAAATTTTGTTAACGCTAGAAATGCAAATATCCTTTACCGTTAAAAAATTTATATAATGCGGATTTAAATACATGTAATGTTTGTACACAAAAATAAAGAAAATTCGCGCACTGGCTTTCCTTTGAACTTTGATGCGTGTTGCTGTTAAGAAACACGGCTTAAAAAGAAGCCTGTGTTAAAAAGGTATTGACATAGGAGTAAGTACTCACAGATACGTTGTCGCCTGGGATCTGCAGGTAACAGTTTTATTGGATTGACGTCGATATACGGTTCTCCACGTGGCAGATCGATTAACCCCGGTGCCATGTACTGTGCGGGTTCCCTTATCAGTGATACGAGGCGTGGAACGGCATACTGATGGCGTATTACTTGCAAAAGGTGTCGGAACTGGTGCGTGGTGTTGTATTCACTCGCCTAGACAGCTAGGTCCGCTTCAGTGATGGTCGGCGGTGAACGAGGAGACGTCACGGATGACTCGGACATTAGGTCTCGGTGAACCGCTTTCAGCAGTAGATGCTGATACCAAAATCTTTACGAAGTAATTTTCTTTGATTAATGTCCAAGCCCAGGTGGTAGGATTTGGTGCATCTTGCCGGCAAAGCGTGGAGTATCCACGTTAGTGCATATCGCACAACCTTCTGGTTTAACCTCCAGGCTTTGGTGTACCGTAATAAAAGGTTAAACTCAGAAGATCAGAAGTTATTGCTTGCTCCTGGCTGTTGCCTGTTAATATATATCTAAAAACAATTTAAATTTACAACAAAATCGGCGGAATTATGCGGTTATACCAGATTTTTCAAAACCAACTTTCACAGGTGATGATCTTACAAAAAGTAAAAATTGGTTAGAATCAGTTGAAAGTGCAGCAGTTCATCATCGCTGGCAGCCAGAATTTATTATGGAAACCGCTAGATCGAAATTAGTTGGGGCAACACTACATTGGTACGAGGTAAATCGAAATATGTCAAATTAGACACGGTGTCGCACAATATTTAAAAAACTTTTACACCTCAAGGAAATTTAACTTCACTAATCGAAGTCAAAAGCCAGCTGAAAAGCTATACTTATTGCCATGAGAAAATAGGTATGATTATTTCCCTTTATCTAATGCTGATGAAATTCTGCCCGATTCTTCTCCTTTATCTAATGTTCATGAAATTCTACATAGTTCTACTCCTTTATCTGTTAACGAAATTTATTAGAATTGTACAATAGTAAACTGTGCATATTTTAATTTCATTACTTTAAACTGATCACACCACTTGGTTTGACAATCCTGTCACTATAATATAATAAAAGTTTTTCATTACAAAAACATATTTGTGCTTTACTTTTTATTTGCTTAATTTAATTCTCAGCTGCGCAACTCTTGCTTCAAGTGATTATTCCATTAAAATTCAGTGGAAATAGTTATAGTATATTTTGCTTATATTATGGAAATTTCTATATAGAACAGTTTTAAATACGTATTTCATTTTAATTGGAATAGCATAACGCTGTCGTCGCTTGGAGTTTAGGAGGCATTTAATTAAGATAGTTCGAAATTAATGCAGAAACCAATCGATTTCCGAAATTTAAGGTAACCAGTGTTATAATATGTATACCCCAAAAGTCTTACATTTGCTTTTATAAAACCCACCTCGAATCAGTCAATGCTAGACGGCGAACTATTTCACAGTTACGACACGTTGTTTTTGCATGAGTAAAACTAATTCAGGTGCCTAGCGTCAATTAAGCACGTGACATATCTTGGCTGAATTTATGTAAATATATTTTAACTTTTACTAAATTAGTTAAATTCAAACACTTTTATTTATTATTTAGGATTCCTAATTATGAACTAAAAAGCTATTTATTTCCCTGTTGTTAAAACTTATTGATGCTTTTAGCCTGAACAGACATTTTATACTTCCCCAACTGGTCTGGTCTAGGGTCCGGGTTCGAATCCCGATACGGACCGATTGAAAAATGTTAGGCGAACATTTTTCACAAAAATACACCCTCGTTCGGTTAAAAGATAAAATAGGTCCCGTGTGTGAGTGTTACCACCCAAAAGTTAAAGATTCCTACCTTGCTACGAATAACAAGGGTTTGGCAAAACTCAAAATTTACAGGTAAGAAAACTTGCTTCTCGGCCCATGTAGTTACCTTCGGGTGGAGCATTGAAAAGTCAAGTGTAGTGTACATCTAGGGTCGTTAAAAAAATGAAACACCATTACCTCTGAATCAAGTTACCCTAATTGACCTAAGAATAAAATTATACGCATAAACATCCATTAGCTCAAGAGGGCGCATCTACAAAAGTTTCTTTAATTTCACATTGCCATTTTGTCAAAAGATTAGCAACAGTGTGAACTTTTTTTTTATTAAAACAATAGGTATAAATAAAATGAGCATTTTACACGCTAAAAAATTTAACCTTGTTACTTAACCTAAGCATATTAATCATCTTACAGAGGCGTAATTAACAATCTTTCATAACAAAGCGTAATTATATATTAACATATTGAAGAAAGCGTAACAATTAACTTACCAAACTTAGCGAAAGATGTCGCGTAAGATTTCCAGAATAAAATTTTTCATTTGTTTCTCAAAATGCACTTCTGTGACTTAGCTTCGATCAAATCAATTGTCACGTACCGATGATGCTCTAAACAGGTTCGACACTTGTGTTATTTCTAGACCGCGTGCTCTTCGAATAGTAAACACAGACTGCGGAAGGAAGCTTAGGGAACTCCCGCTATTTTTTGGTTGCTTCACGTGACCATAAAAAAGTGTATTGTTATTGTCCGTAGTGAACTTCTAATTTGAATTCAAGGAACGAGGTAGCTAATCAATAGTGTCATTTCACATTAAAGTTCAAACTGTGGCATATCCGCATTAAATTGAGCAATCTCACGCTTCAGTAAATCCCCCCTTTAATAAATTATTTTGGGAGTTCCGGGTTCGGGCAAAATGGTAATGGTATATATTTCTAATTAAATAAAGTAGCTATTGTTTTAATGGAAATTATTGCATTCGTATAGACAGCTAGAGTGAAAGTTGTTATATTTAGACAGGGTTTTTTTTCTAGAAATATTGAAAGGACTCAAGGGAATTTTATATAGTGGGCAGTTATGCTTAGGCTTTATTCGAGTTTCAAGTACTACACATTAACCTCTAATCCCGTACATGACTTTCATGCCTTGTTTCGTTATTTTTATATTTGTATCACGCCAAAAAATTATTTTATTATAATTTGTTACCCTTCTAAAATTTAAAAATCATAAATTATAGGAGTAATGTTTACAAAAAAATATCTAAACATGAATGTAGGTGTTTGAATTTAATTAAGGTCTATCTACCATACCTCCGACGTCTTGATTGCAATGTCAGGGCATGTGGTGAGGACGATATTCCACTCGATGAACATCAGGCGACCGTTAGAAACCCACCTCACAATTTCCAACAATAAATTAGGCAAATGTTAAGAGAAAGGCGCTTAATTCAAAGTTAAATTAATAATGAAAATGCATGATCAGTCCTAGAACCTGTTAGATGCGTACCTTCATTGTTTTCTAGTCTAAGCTAACCTACACATTTCTGATCTAGGTCTACCTCTACCGCTCTTTTTTATCTCTGCCTGTAATATATCCTACACTATTCCCCAAATGCCTTAAAACGTGTCATGTCCTTCTATTTCTCCTATTTCTATTTTTGTTTTCCCCTACTGTTTCTAGAACCTCTTTTTTATTAACTTTGTTCATGCTATCATCATCATACATATGAAGCACCACACTCTAACGTGGCACGCTTGAACCAGGAGATGAATTTCGGCCGTTTATCCGGTTCACCGCCGAATTTCGTGCAGCACGCCACATGCAAGTTAGGATGTGAGGGAGTTTCTCGCAACACCTCTGGTTTTAAATTAGCGTTAGAATGACTTGTTTGGTGTTTAGCGAGAACCCTTGGTTGATGTTTTTCATTTATTTGTAAGTTTTCAAATAGTTGTTTGTCCACCCAGGACGAAACTTTATGCTCAGTAACAGCCAATAAATCAACTTCGTCAGATACATCAGTTACCTCATCACGAAATAGCTAATTAACTTCAAAGCCCTTTTTTGAAAAGTCTAAACGTAAGTCCAGCTCGGCTTTTAACTGCTGATGGGCCAGTTTTCGTTTCGAAATCGATTTATTCGATTTGTCCGTCACTGACGAGGTTTTATCATCAATCTGTACTAGATCCGGAGTTGACTGTCGTGGAGACGGGGCACATAGTTTATGGGATACTCTAACAGTTGTTTCATTAGACACCACATTACAAGGCGTATTATTTTCGATGGGGTTACTAAGATTGCTTAACCCTTCGAATACGCTGGTAATACGATGATTGTCTTTTGGGTCCGTGGTTAATAAGGCTTGCTGTTTGTCACTTGGCGAAAGATGTCGCGTAAGATTTCCAGAATAAAATTTTTCATTTGTTTCTCAAAATGGACTTCTGTGACTTAGCTTCGATCAAATCAATTGTCACGTACCGATGATGCTCTAAACAGGTTCGACACTTGTGTTATTTCTAGACCGCGTGCACTTCGAATAGTAAACACAGACTGCGGAAGGAAGCTTAGGGAACTCCCGCTATTTTTTTGGTTGCTTCACGTGACCATACAAAAAAGCGTTTGTTATTGTCCGTAGTTGAACTTCTAATTTGAATTCAAGGAACGACGTAGCTAATCAATAGTGTCATTTCACATTAAAGTTCAAACTGTGGCATATCCGCATTAAATTGAGCAATCTTACGCTTCAGTAAATCCCCCCTTTAATAAATTATTTTGGGAGTTCCGGGTTCGGGCAAAATGGTAATGGTATATATTTCTAATTAAATAAAGTAGCTATTGTTTTAATGTAAATTATTGCATTCTTTTAGACAGCAAGAGTGAAAGAGTGTTTTCTAGAAATATTGAAAGAACTCGAGAAAAGTTTATATAGTAGGCAGTTATGATTAGGCTTTATTCGAGTTTCAAGTACTACACATTAACCCCTAATCCCATACATGATTTTTCTGCCTTGATTCGTTACTTTTATATTTGTATCACGTCAAAAAATTATTTTATTATAATTTGTTACCTTTCTAAACTTTAAGAATAATAAATTATAGGAGTAATATTTACAAAAATATATAAACACGAATAGATGTCGGTATTTGAATTTAATTAAGGTCTATCTACTATACTTCCGACGTCTTGATTGCAATCTCAGGGCATGTGGTGAGGACGATATTCCACTCGACGAACATCAGGTGACCGTTAACAATCCTCCTCACAATTTCCAACAATAAATCAGATAAATGTTAAGAAAAGGGTGCTTAAATCAACGTTAAATTAATAATGAATATGCATTATCATCATTAGGTCTTCAGTCCTAGAACTGTTTAAATGCGTATCTCCATTGTTTTCTAGTCTAAGCTGACCTACACATTTCTGATCTAGGTCAACCTCTCCTCTCTTTTTTTCTATCTCTGCCTGTAATATATCTCGCACTACTCCCCAAATGCCTTAAAACGTGTCATGTCCTTCTATTTTTCCTATTTCTTTTTTGTTTTCCCTACTACTTCTAGAACCTCTTTTTTATTAATTTTGTTCATGCTATCATCATCATACATATGAAGCACCACACTCTAACGTGGCACGCTTGAACCAGGAGATGAATTTCGGCCATTTATCCGGTTCACCGCCGAATTTCGTGCAGCACGCCACATGCAAGTTAGGATGTGAGGGAGTTTCTCGCAACACCTTTGGTTTTAAATTAGCGTTAGAATGACTTGTTTGGTGTTTAGCGAGAACCCTTGGTTGATGTTTTTCATTTATTTGTAAGTTTTCAAATAGTTGTTTGTCCACCCAGGACGAAACTTTATGCTCAGTAACAGCCAATAAATCAACTTCGTCAGATACATCAGTTACCTCATCACGAAATTGCTAATTAACTTCAAAGCCCTTTTCTGAAAAGTCTAAACGTAAGTCCAGCTCGGCTTTTAACTGCTGATGGGTCAGTTTTCGTTTCGAAATCGATTTATTCGATTTGTCCGTCACTGACGAGGTTTTATCATCAATCTGTACTAGATCCGGAGTTGACTGTCGTGGAGACGGGGCACATAGTTTATGGGATACTCTAACAGTTGTTTCATTAGACACCACATTACAAGGCGTATTATTTTCGATGGGGTTACTAAGATTGCTTAACCCTTCGAATACGCTGGTAATACGATGATTGTCTTTTGGGTCCGTGGTTAATAAGGCTTGCTGTTTGTCACTAGCTTAAACTTGTGTCACCGCGTCTTCAACTCCATCACTCCCTTTTGTTGTCGTTTTACTTCAGCTACTAATTGCAGGTTGCTGCCGCGTGATTGATTGGCTTCGGTCGTTTGTCTTGTGCAAGTTTACTTGTACTCTTGTGCAACTCCAGTCTCGATCTTCTACCGTTTCATCTACTTCTGCACAGTTGAAATAGAACTATTTGTCACATGTCACAAGTGACCATAAACTTTGTGTTAGGATTTTTACAAATCGCGCAATTATTCGTCATTGTACTGTTTTAAGCGATTTTTACACTGTTATCCAATACCTTTTCGAATTAGTATTGAAGCTCCCTTTCAACCTACTTTTCAGTTCAACGCCAAAGTGAAAATTTTAAATTTTGTTGTGGTTTGGTTTTAGAAATAAAAGGGCTTCAAAGTTTGGAATAATTCTCTTAAATAATTCTGGTATTGACTTATATTGTTTCTGTTTATTGACAAATCAGAAATGTATAAGGGTATGTTGGACAAAAGAGATGGTGTTCAAAATTTTCCTAAAATTAACAATAAACATTTTTGCATCAAACATACAACTTAAACTTACACTTGTGCCCTTTATACTTATTTTTCTCAAATTTCCATACAACTAAGTTCTTTGACAGGTGCAATTAAAGCTCGCTACTTTCAATTTCCTTTTCAGGGCCAAGCGTAAAAATCTTAAAATAATTAACTAAAAAGCAGGCTACAGTTGGAGCTGAACAGTTTCAGCAACAAGTAGAATAGAAATCCAAACGATTTGGATTTCGTGCCAGCTCAAAATTTGGTAGAGTGGTGTGGGTCAAACAGAAAGAAAATTGAAACTCCATTAAGTAGATTTATTTGCAAACTGTTAGTTAACAAACATAGTATAAAAGGAATATTTGCAAAACCAAATCGAACATTTACGTAATCGTCCTGTTAAAACATTATGTAAGCATAAGTTTCAACTCGCATATAACACAACATCGAATTATACACTTAAACAAACCTAGATTAAGGATTATTTTCCAGTCACATAAAATCTTAAAATCTAAATAACTCATATAAGGATGCATATTTCCAGCTCTAAATATATACAAAAAGAAAATTAGACATAATATGTACAATATTTTTACCAAGTCTTTGAAGTGCACTTCTTAAGTGTTAAACTTAATCTAATTAATAATTTAGTAACCACGTTGTCGATGTTAGCATTTTGTAAAGTAAAAATTGCTCTAACGCGAGCCTCGGTTTATATTATTTGTGACTAGAAAGCAACCGCGTAATCACTTGTACACTAAGGAAGTACATTTTTAGCACGTTTGTATTTTATTGAGTCGTAACCACGAGTACAAAAACTAAAGTATTCACGTGGTAATCAACCAACAGCAGAAGTGGTTAGCATTAAGAAAAAACAGAGTAACTGTACTTTAGGAGGAGTAGCTGCCTGCATCTAATACCATCGTAGTGGATCTGAAAAGTGCGGATGCACTTGCCGGCGGACTGGATACTCTATGAAACTGTAGCTATGCAACCCAAGTTGCACTTAACAAACTTCATAGGCGTCATAAAAACGCAAACGCAAACGCCTCTTAATAATATATTCGCCCATCAACACACCTTAAAATCGAATAGACTCGCCCGGAAATTCCGATTATTATAATACAATACAAACATTAATTATAATGATCAAGTAGGTGAGCCGTCGTTTGTTTTTATATATATATATATATATATATATATATATATATATATTAACAGGCAATAGCCAGGAGCAAGCAAAAACTTCTGATCTTCTGAGTTTAATCTTTTATCACGGTACAACAAAGCCTGAAGGTTAAACTAGAAGGTTATGCACTAACGTGGATACTCGACGCTCTGCCGGCAAGATGCACAAAATCATACCACCAGGGCCTGGACTTCCACCAAAGGAAATTACTTCGTAAAAGATTTTGGTATCAACATTTACTGCTGAAAACGGTTCACCGAGACCTGATGTCCGAGTCGTCCGTGACGTTCCCGTCTTTACCGCCCACCATCACTGAAGAGGACCTAGCTGTCTGGACGTGTGAATACAACACCCCGCACCAGTTCCGACGCCTTTTGCGAATAATCTGCCATCAGTATGCCGTTCCACGCCTCGTATCACTGATAAGGGAACCCGCACCCGGGGTTGATCGACCTGCCAGGTGGAGCACCGTATATCGACGTCTTTCCAACAAAACTGTTTCCTGCAGATCCCAGGCAACAACGTATCTGGGAGTACTTACTCCTGTGTTAATACTTTTCAACATAAGCTTCTTTTTAAGCCGTGTTTCTTAACAGCAACATGCATCAAAGTTCAAAGTAAAACCAGTGCGCGAATTTTCTTTGTTTGTGTAAAAACATTACTTACATTTAAATCCGTATTTTAAATTTTCTAACGCTAAAGGACATTTGCATTTCTAGCGTTAACAAAATTTGTTCACATAGAAACTCTATTTTTAAGCATTAATTGCATATGCATGTAGAATCTTAGGTAACTGTTATTTTAATTTCCTGTTATTGTATATATTTCTTGCAGCCAATGTAAATAAATTATACACATTTGTTGTCTCTATGCATTAACCAAACAAAAGGTGACCCCACAAAATACAAAATCGTGAACTGAACACTCACAAAACTATTGCACTGGACTACGTTATTTAGTAATCACTGAAGTAAAACATTATCTTAAATTGCACCGCGACATTACAAGGTTCATTTACGGTAAATGGGCTATCTCTAGAAACAGACACGCTTTCATAGCTCAGTTTGTATTTATAGGGAGAGAAAACAACGTGCTTTCGTTTCAGAACAATTCCCATCACAATGCCAGGTATTTACAAGAACAGCACCTGGAAGTATTTTCAATAAAACAACTGCAAAGCATTTGTAGAACACGGCTTGCAATCAAGAGACAACAATGAATTCCAAGAGTTGCTAACAAGGGGACAGCTTTATTGCTCGTAAATATGCACATCTGCGAGATAACAGAATACCGCTTTGATAGAATTTCTCCGTAATAGTCTAGGAAACGAACTATTAAAAGATTTTATTTCACGATACATATGGTTGAAACGTATTCTATGATGCGAGAAGTTTTAAACCTTCAATAAAAACCATAAAAGTATTTGATGCCGGTGTTTAACTTATTTCAGGGAATTTATAGTCGCGAACCTTTTTAATCTTTTTGAAAACAAAGCAAATTATTATAGAGTAGATTCTAAGTATTTACGTTGTATTGAAAACGATGAGATTTTATAGGACATTTAAATTCAATTCAATCAAAAGGAAGTCCAGCTTGTTAAAGCACTTAATGAGTGAGAAGTTAGAAATTTTGTAGAGTGTCTCCAAATAACAGTAATCGGAATAGTTGGAAATTAAATATTTATATACAGCTTGCAGAAATCGATCGATTTCGGAAATTTAACATAAGACGGCCCCATCTTTATTGCGTTACCATACTTTTAATATCTGAACAAGCACGATTTTACTCTTCCAGATTTACCGGCTCCCGAAGCTTTGCTTAAGGCATGTGCTAAATCCTGAATTTACATTTTAAACAATTTTTTAAATCTTTTAGGGAATTTAAATTTGTTTAAGTTGTGGTAATTTTGTAATTTGAATTTGAATTTGGCGCCACGACTTTTCAGCATTTTTAAAGTTGGTTATGTTATAGTTTGTCATTATGGAATTTATGGTGAAAAGGTCATTTAAGTTCGCATTTATGAAATAAATTAAAAGGAAAATTTTAGTGTGGAGTCTTTCTTTTAAATATATATATATATATATATATATATATATATATATATATATATATTACTCATATTTAGACCAGGGTAGAAAATTAAATAATCACATCAAATAATTTTAATCACCGTGTAGAAGCTTTGGGAAATAATACGCTTTATTAAAACCATGACGCATAAATAAATTCGGTCGTTTCAGTAAAAATAAGAGATTTAAATCATGTACAAGACTCTTTATATCAAAAGAAACAGTATTAAAAAACTCTACGTGTAATTTAATTATTCCTAAGAAAGAAACAAATGGAAATTACGTGCAAAATTTATATTAATTAACCCTATTTTAAGTAACCGGTATTAAACAAAGTGTACACATAATAATTAACATTTAATTTGTATTCGCTAAAAATGAAAGGATAGAAGTCAATTTTAGTTGGAGTTAATTAAACCATTATTAATAATAAGCATAAAAGTCTGTGAAAATCCAAGATTATAATACCAGAAAATAAAGCTCTGAGAATTAATATTATGTTTGAACACCTGCGTAGTTTAAATGTCATGTACGGGGAAAATTTTGTAAATAACAATGGTTTACAAAGAATCTTGGAGAAACCGTGGCTTAATATTCACGAGAAGGTGCGATACGGGGTTATTTAACCAAGATAGTCCACATGGACTGAAATAATCGATAATAAGGAATATCAATTTGCACTAATAAGAACAGGGTAGATAGAGACAGATAATATGCGCAAGACCGAGACACATATAGTAAAAGGCGTGAGTAGAGCAACGTCATGGGGTTGCGATTGGTTGAAAGTAAAGGCAAAATTGAGAGGTAGAAATAACATTTCTGTATAAAATTTAATTAGGTATTCTCAGACGTTGCGTGCCGTGTGGAAATTTTCTGAGATTTAACTGGGGCGAGAGCAAAATTCGTAAAAACCGACGCGCGAGCTACGGAATGGGAACATAGCAAGCGAAATTCTTTAGAATTGTCCATTTTGGGGACTCGACCGACAGACAGGCTAACTTCTATATATACCCAGGTGAATATGAACAAGCTCTCTTACATCCGCGACTTGATTCAAGATGTTAAACAGTGCATTTTAGTTATGATAAAATAATTTAAAGTTTGCTCGTATATTTTGGTGATTCAAAATAGTTTGTTCTTTACGTGCTAACATGAATATACTTTAGTGCACTTAGATACAAGGTAATAAAATTTAGTATCACTGTACCAATTAGTAAAATTTACAACGACAAATGTATACACAAAAGTAGGCAGTTTTGGCGTATATTGGTGAAAGAAGTATGAATTTCTTTACTATTTTGCGGGGGTGAATAATTAAATGGTTCATAAATGTGTCTGGATCCACAAAACAAGGGTCAGATATACACAGATGAGTTCTGGAAAAGCCCAGAAACAACTTTAAATAAATGGTGATGGAGAAAATTTGAAAAGCGTTGAGAATCAGAAGCTGTAAATATAACCCAGTTGGAATGGTGTGATTAACAAAAGGGACGATGTACATTGAAGCTACGAGTGCAGTAACCTTCAGGTAATTTATACTATTTTGTTTGAACTTTGATATTTTTGTGCGTGTTGAATTACTTTATAATTGATTTACTTTAAATGGACATTAGTGAAATTGTACTAACCATAAAATTTTAATGTTAAGGTGAAATTTGCTTGTTTAAGTAGAAAGGGGTATTTAGTATTGATGTTCTGGATTATGATGAAAATTTGGGTATGTCTTTGAGCTCAATTAGACGAACCTGGTTAATTAACGTAAAGGGGTGGTAGATGCTCCCTTTGTACTCAGACTCCGGTCTGCATATATTGTTATATTAATTAGTAGGCATCCAACAAGGACTTTAATTCAGGATGCACATTTAAATGATAATAAATGTAATCTTGAAAATTTCTGATACTGAAATTTATACCAAAATTTAATTTTGAAATTTTAATGTATTGTGAATATTGATGTAAATAGAGTTAACGTTCGTGTTTGTGGTAGGAATGTGTTTGTTTCTTTTATATGAATGAGGATGAAAGTTATCTAGGGGAGCAGCCGAGGCGATTAACAGAAGAAAGTCAATGGACCAACACAGTTAAGGTAATGAATAGCTTTTTGTAGGATTCACAGCATTCTTCGGCATCCAATTCGTAGGGGCTCGATTCGAAAAGCGGAGTACCCGGATTTTGGTGGTATCACAGCAATATATATATATATATATATATATATATATATATATATATATATTAAACCAAGCTAGTGATTACAACAATTTCAGGTGTGGGGTAAAGCAGATGATTTAGGATTTCTGTCACCACGTTTATGTTTTGAATTTATAAAATGGAAGAAACTCAGGAAACTAATAATCAAGACATCTCAGAACACATTTGTGAAGTTTTTGTTAGACCACACGCACATTCTATTAATTCAGCTGCTAGTGCAAATCCACAAAATAATGGATTTAACATGAAGGAGTTATTGATATTACCTTGAGAAAATAGATATGATTCTGTCCCTTTATCTAATGCTGATTAAATTCTACCCGATGCTTCTCCTTTATCTAATGTTAATAAAATTATATTTAGTTCTACTTCTTTATCTAATGTTAACGAAATTCAGTGAAAACGATTATAGTATATTTTGCTTGTATTAAGAAAATTTCTGTATAAAACAGTTATAAATACGTATTTTATTTTAATTGGAATAGCATAAAGCGGACCGCCGCTTGGAGTTTAGAAGGCGCTTAATTAAGATAGTTGGAAATTAATGTAGAAATTAATCGATTTCGGAAATTTAAGGTAACAAGTGTTATAATATGTATACCGTGCATTTATATTTCCAATGTTCCACCAGAAGGTACTACATTGGCCAGGAGGCGAGTTTTTTGTTGCCTGAAAATTTAGAATTTTGCCGAACCCTTGCCGTTCCAGACAAGGTAGGGATCTTTAACGTGCGTGACAACACTCGCACACGGGACCTCCATTTAACCTCTCATCCGAACGAGGGCGTAATTTTTGTGAAAAATGCTCACCTGCCATTTTTCAAGCAGTCGGCCGTGTCGAGATTTGAACCCGGGACCCTGGGATCCGTAGTCTTACGCTTACTACATTGATCCACGGCGACGCCCATATAATATGTATACCCCAAAAGCCTTGCATTTGTTTTCATAAAACCCAGTGATAGCTAGACAGTGAACTATTTCACTCTTACGGCACTTTGTCTTTGCATGAGTAAAACTAATTCAAGTACCTAGCGTCAATTAAGCACGTGACATCTCTTGGATGAATTTATGTAAATATATTTTAACTTTTACTAAATTAGTTAAATTCAAACGCTTTTATTTATTATTTAAGATTCCTAATTATAAAGTAAAAGACTTTTAATTTCATCCTTGTTAAAACTTATTGATGTTTTTAGCATTAACAGAAAACACTGAACATGATATATTCTCTAGACATTTTTTACATTCCCACCTGTATATCTGGTCTAAGGTCCCGGGTTCGAATCCCGATACAGACCCCTTGAAAAATTTTAGGCGAACATTTTCACAAAATATACCCTTGTTCGGATGAAAGATAAAATGTAGGTGCCGTGCGTGTGTTGGCACGCAAGTTAGATCCCTACCTTGCTACGAATAACAAGGGTTTGGTAAAACTCAAAATTTCCGGGCAAGAAAACTTGCTTTTCGGCCAATGTAGCATTGAAAAATTAAGTGTAGTGTACATCTAGAGTTGTTAAAAAAATAAAACACTATTACCTCTGATTCAAGTTACCTTAATTGACCTAAGAATAATATTATACGCCTAAACATCCTATAGCTCAAGAGGGCGCATCTACAAAAGTTTCTTTAATTTCACATTGCCATTTTGTCGAAAGATTTGCAACAGTGTGAACTTTTTTTTTATTAAAACAATAGGTATAAATAAAATGAGCATTTTACACGATAAAAAATTTAACCTTGTTACTTAACCTAAGCATATTAATCATCTTACAGAGGCGTAATTAACGATCTCTCATAACAAAGCGTAATTATATATTAACATATTGAAGTAAGCCTAACAATTAACTTACCAAACTTGGCGAAAGATGTCGCGTAAGATTTCCAGAATAAAATTTTTCATTTGTTTCTCAAAATGGACTTCTGTGACTTAGCTTCGATCAAATCAATTGTCACGTACCGATGATGCTCTAAACAGGTTCGACACTTGTGTTATTTCTAGACCGCGTGCACTTCGAATAGTAAACACAGACTGCGGAAGGAAGCTTAGGGAACTCCCGCTATTTTTTGGTTGCTTCACGTGACCATACAAAAAAGCGTTTGTTATTGTCCGTAGTTGAACTTCTAATTTGAATTCAAGGAACGACGTAGCTAATCAATAGTGTCATTTCACATTAAAGTTCAAACTGTGGCATATCCGCATTAAATTGAGCAATCTTACGCTTCAGTAAATCCCCTTTAATAAATTATTTTGGGAGTTCCGGGTTCGGGCAAAATGGTAATGGTATATATTTCTAATTAAATAAAGTAGCTATTGTTTTAATGTAAATTATTGCATTCTTTTAGACAGCAAGAGTGAAAGAGTGTTTTCTAGAAATATTGAAAGAATTCGAGGAAATTTTATATAGTGGAAAGTTATGATTAGGCTTTATTCGAGTTTCAAGTACTACACATTAACCCCTAATCCCATACATTATTTTTCTGCCTTGATTCGTTACTTTTATATTTGTATCATGTTAAAAAATTATTTTATTATAATTTGTTACCTTTCTAAACTTTAAGAATAATAAATTATAGGAGTAATATTTACAAAAAAATATCTAAACACGAATAGATGTCGGTATTTGAATTTAATCAAGGTCTACTTACTATACCTCCAACGTCTTGACTGCAATCTCAGGGCGTGTGATGACGTCGATATTTCACTCGATGAACATCAGGCGACCGTTAACAATCCTCCTCACAATTTCCAACAATAAATCAGATAAATGTTAAGAAAAGGGTGCTTAAATCAACGTTAAATTAATAATGAATATGCATTATCATCATTAGGTCTTCAGTCCTAGAACTGTTTAAATGCGTATCTCCATTGTTTTCTAGTCTAAGCTGACCTACACATTTCTGATCTAGGTCAACCTCTCCTCTCTTTTTTTCTATCTCTGCCTGTAATATATCTCGCACTACTCCCCAAATGCCTTAAAACGTGTCATGTCCTTCTATTTTTCCTATTTCTTTTTTTGTTTTCCCCTACTACTTCTAGAACCTCTTTTTTATTAATTTTGTTCATGCTATCATCATCATACATATGAAGCACCACACTCTAACGTGGCACGCTTGAACCAGGAGATGAATTTCGGCCATTTATCCGGTTCACCGCCGAATTTCGTGCAGCACGCCACATGCAAGTTAGGATGTGAGGGAGTTTCTCGCAACACCTTTGGTTTTAAATTAGCGTTAGAATGACTTGTTTGGTGTTTAGCGAGAACCCTTGGTTGATGTTTTTCATTTATTTGTAAGTTTTCAAATAGTTGTTTGTCCACCCAGGACGAAACTTTATGCTCAGTAACAGCCAATAAATCAACTTCGTCAGATACATCAGTTACCTCATCACGAAATTGCTAATTAACTTCAAAGCCCTTTTCTGAAAAGTCTAAACGTAAGTCCAGCTCGGCTTTTAACTGCTGATGGGTCAGTTTTCGTTTCGAAATCGATTTATTCGATTTGTCCGTCACTGACGAGGTTTTATCATCAATCTGTACTAGATCCGGAGTTGACTGTCGTGGAGACGGGGCACATAGTTTATGGGATACTCTAACAGTTGTTTCATTAGACACCACATTACAAGGCGTATTATTTTCGATGGGGTTACTAAGATTGCTTAACCCTTCGAATACGCTGGTAATACGATGATTGTCTTTTGGGTCCGTGGTTAATAAGGCTTGCTGTTTGTCACTAGCTTAAACTTGTGTCACCGCGTCTTCAACTCCATCACCCCTTTTGTTGTCGTTTTACTTCAGCTACTAATTGCAGGTTGCTGCCGTGATTGATTGGCTTCGGTCGTTTGTCTTGTGCAAGTTTACTTGTACTCTTGTGCAACTCCAGTCTCGATCTTCTACCGTTTCATCTACTTCTGCACAGTTGAAATAGAACTATTTGTCACATGTCACAAGTGACCATAAACTTTGTGTTAGGATTTTACAAATCGCGCAATTATTCGTCATTGTACTGTTTTAAGCGATTTTTACACTGTTATCCAATACCTTTTCGAATTAGTATTGAAGCTCCTTTCAACCTACTTTTCAGTTCAACGCCAAAGTGAAAATTTTAAATTTTGTTGTGGTTTGGTTTTAGAAATAAAAGGGCTTCAAAGTTTGGAATAATTCTCTTAAATAATTCTGGTATTGACTTATATTGTTTCTGTTTATTGACAAATCAGAAATGTATAAGGGTATGTTGGACAAAAGAGATGGTGTTCAAAATTTTCCTAAAATTAACAATAAACATTTTTGCATCAAACATACAACTTAAACTTACACTTGTGCCCTTTATACTTATTTTTCTCAAATTTCCATACAACTAAGTTCTTTGACAGGTGCAATTAAAGCTCGCTACTTTCAATTTCCTTTTCAGGGCCAAGCGTAAAAATCTTAAAATAATTAACTAAAAAGCAGGCTACAGTTGGAGCTGAACAGTTTCAGCAACAAGTAGAATAGAAATCCAAACGATTTGGATTTCGTGCCAGCTCAAAATTTGGTAGAGTGGTGTGGGTCAAACAGAAAGAAAAATTGGAAACTCCATTAAGTAGATTTATTTGCAAACTGTTAGTTAACAAACATAGTATAAAAAGGAATATTTGCAAAAACCAAATCGAACATTTACGTAATCGTCCTGTTAAAACATTATGTAAGCATAAGTTTCAACTCGCATATAACACAACATCGAATTATACACTTAAACAAACCTAGATTAAGGATTATTTTCCAGTCACATAAAATCTTAAAATCTAAATAACTCATATAAGGATGCATATTTCCAGCTCTAAATATATACAAAAGAAAATTAGACATAATATGTACAATATTTTACCAAGTCTTTGAAGTGCACTTCTTAAGTGTTAAACTTAATCTAATTAATAATTTAGTAACCACGTTGTCGATGTTAGCATTTTGTAAAGTAAAATTGCTCTAACGCGAGCCTCGGTTTATATTATTTGTGACTAGAAAGCAACCGCGTAATCACTTGTACACTAAGGAAGTACATTTTTAGCACGTTTGTATTTTATTGAGTCGTAACCACGAGTACAAAACTAAAGTATTCACGTGGTAATCAACCAACAGCAGAAGTGGTTAGCATTAAGAAAAACAGAGTAACTGTACTTTAGGAGGAGTAGCTGCCTGCATCTAATACCATCGTAGTGGATCTGAAAAGTGCGGATGCACTTGCCGGCGGACTGGATACTCTATGAAACTGTAGCTATGCAACCCAAGTTGCACTTAACAAACTTCATAGGCGTCATAAAAACGCAAACGCAAACGCCTCTTAATAATATATTCGCCCATCAACACACCTTAAAATCGAATAGACTCGCCCGGAAATTCCGATTATTATAATACAATACAAACATTAATTATAATGATCAAGTAGGTGAGCCGTCGTTTGTTTTAGATATATATATATATATATATATATATATATTAACAGGCAATAGCCAGGAGCAAGCAATAACTTCTGATCTTCTGAGTTTAATCTTTTATCACGGTACAACAAAGCCTGAAGGTTAAACTAGAAGGTTATGCACTAACGTGGATACTCGACGCTCTGCCGGCAAGATGCACAAAATCATACCACCAGGGCCTGGACTTCCACCAAAGGAAATTACTTCGTAAAAGATTTTGGTATCAACATTTACTGCTGAAAACGGTTCACCGAGACCTGATGTCCGAGTCGTCCGTGACGTTCCCGTCTTTACCGCCCACCATCACTGAAGAGGACCTAGCTGTCTGGACGTGTGAATACAACACCCGCACCAGTTCCGACGCCTTTTGCGAATAATCTGCCATCAGTATGCCGTTCCACGCCTCGTATCACTGATAAGGGAACTCGCACCCGGGGTTGATCGACCTGCCAGGTGGAGCACCGTATATCGACGTCTTTCCAACAAAACTGTTTCCTGCAGATCCCAGGCAACAACGTATCTGGGAGTACTTACTCCTGTGTTAATACTTTTCAACATAAGCTTCTTTTTAAGCCGTGTTTCTTAACAGCAACATGCATCAAAGTTCAAAGTAAAACCAGTGCGCGAATTTTCTTTGTTTGTGTAAAAACATTACTTACATTTAAATCCGTATTTTAAATTTTCTAACGCTAAAGGACATTTGCATTTCTAGCGTTAACAAAATTTGTTCACATAGAAACTCTATTTTTAAGCATTAATTGCATATGCATGTAGAATCTTAGGTAACTGTTATTTTAATTTCCTGTTATTGTATATATTTCTTGCAGCCAATGTAAATAAATTATACACATTTGTTGTCTCTATGCATTAACCAAACAAAAGGTGACCCCACAAAATACAAAATCGCGAACTGAACACTCACAAAACTATTGCACTGGACTACGTTATTTAGTAATCACTGAAGTAAAACATTATCTTAAATTGCACCGCGACATTACAAGGTTCATTTACGGTAAATGGGCTATCTCTAGAAACAGACACGCTTTCATAGCTCAGTTTGTATTTATAGGAGAGAAAACAACGTGCTTTCGTTTCAGAACAATTCCCATCACAATGCCAGGTATTTACAAGAACAGCACCTGGAAGTATTTTCAATAAAACAACTGCAAAGAATTTGTAGAACACGGCTTGCAATCAAGAGATAACAATGAATTCCAAGAGTTGTTAACAAGGGGACAGCTTTATTACTCGTAAATATGCACATCTGCGAGATAACAGAATACCGCTTTGATAGAATTTCTCCGTAATAGTCTAGGAAACGAACTATTAAAAGATTTTATTTCACGATACATATGGTTGAAACGTATTCTATGATGCGAGAAGTTTTAAACCTTCAATAAAAACCATAAAAGTATTTGATGCCGGTGTTTAGCTTATTTCAGGGAATTTATAGTCGCGGACCTTTTTAATCTTTTTGAAAACAAAGCAAATTATTATAGAGTAGATTCTAAGTATTTACCGTTGTATTGAAAACGATGAGATTTTATAGGACATTTAAATTCAATTCAATCAAAAGGAAGTCCAGCTTGTTAAAGCACTTAATGAGTGAGAAGTTAGAAATTTTGTAGAGTGTTTCCAAATAACAGTAATCGGAATAGTTGGAAATTAAATATTTATATACAGCTTGCAGAAATCGATCGATTTCGGAAATTTAACATAAGACGGCCCCATCTTTATTGCGTTACCATACTTTTAATATCTGAACAAGCACGATTTTACTCTTCCAGATTTACCTGGCTCCCGAAGCTTTGCTTAAGGCATGTGCTAAATCCTGAATTTACATTTTAAACAATTTTTTAAATCTTTTAGGGAATTTAAATTTGTTTAAGTTGTGGCAATTTTGTAATTTGAATTTGAATTTGGCGCCACGACTTTTCAGCATTTTTAAAGTTGGTTATGTTATAGTTTGTCATTATGGAATTTATGGTGAAAAGGTCATTTAAGTTCGCATTTATGAAATAAATTAAAAGGAAAATTTTAGTGTGGAGTCTTTCTTTTAAATATATATATATATATATATATATATATTTAAAATTATATAATTGAAGATTATATATATATATATATATATATATATTACTCATATTTAGACCAGGGTAGAAAATTAAATAATCACATCAAATAATTTTAATCACCGTGTAGAAGCTTTGGGAAATAATACGCTTTATTAAAACCATGACGCATAAATAAATTCGGTCGTTTCAGTAAAAATAAGAGATTTAAATCATGTACAAGACGCTTTATATCAAAAGAAACAGTATTAAAAAACTCTACGTGTAATTTAATTATTCCTAAGAAAGAAACAAATGGAAATTACGTGCAAAATTTATATTAATTAACCCTATTTTAAGTAACCGGTATTAAACAAAGTGTACACATAATAATTAACATTTAATTTGTATTCGCTAAAAATGAAAGGATAGAAGTCAATTTTAGTTGGAGTTAATTAAACCATTATTAATAATAAGCATAAAAGTCTGTGAAAATCCAAGATTATAATACCAGAAAATAAAGCTCTGAGAATTAATATTATGTTTGAACACCTGCGTAGTTTAAATGTCATGTACGGCGAAAATTTTGTAGATAACAAATGGTTTCAAAGAATCTTGGAGAAACCGTGGCTTAATATTCACGAGAAGGTGCGATACGGGGTTATTTAACCAAGATAGTCCACATGGACTGAAATAATCGATAATAAGGAATATCAATTTGCACTAATAAGAACAGGGTAGATAGAGACAGATAATATGCGCAAGACCGAGACACATATAGTAAAAGGCGTGAGTAGAGCAACGTCATGGGGTTGCGATTGGTTGAAAGTAAAAGGCAAAATTGAGAGGTAGAAATAACATTTCTGTATAAAATTTAATTAGGTATTCTCAGACGTTGCGTGCCGTGTGGAAATTTTCTGAGATTTAACTGGGGCGAGAGCAAAATTGTAAAACCGACGCGCGAGCTACGGAATGGGAACATAGCAAGCGAAATTCTTTAGAATTGTCCATTTTGGGACTCGACCGACAGACAGGCTAACTTCTATATATACCCAGGTGAATATGAACAAGCTCTCTTACATCCGCGACTTGATTCAAGATGTTAAACAGTGCATTTAAGTTATGATAAAATAATTTAAAGTTTGCTCGTATATTTTGGTGATTCAAAATAGTTTGTTCTTTACGTGCTAACATGAATATACTTTAGTGCACTTAGATACAAGGTAATAAAATTTAGTATCACTGTACCAATTAGTAAAATTTACAACGACAAATGTATACACAAAAGTAGGCAGTTTTGGCGTATATTGGTGAAAGAAGTATGAATTTCTTTACTATTTTGCGGGGGTGAATAATTAAATGGTTCATAAATGTGTCTGGATCCACAAAACAAGGGTCAGATATACACAGATGAGTTCTGGAAAAGCCCAGAAACAACTTTAAATAAATGGTGATGGAGAAAATTTGAAAAGCGTTGAGAATCAGAAGCTGTAAATATAACCCAGTTGGAATGGTGTGATTAACAAAGGGACGATGTACATTGAAGCTACGAGTGCAGTAACCTTCAGGTAATTTATACTATTTTGTTTGAACTTTGATATTTTTGTGTGTGTTGAATTACTTTATAATTGATTTACTTTAAATGGACATTAGTGAAATTGTACTAACCATAAAATTTTAATGTTAAGGTGAAATTTGCTTGTTTAAGTAGAAAGGGGTATTTAGTATTGATGTTCTGGATTATGATGAAAATTTGGGTATGTCTTTGAGCTCAATTAGACGAACCTGGTTAATTAACGTAAAGGGTGGTAGATGCTCCTTTGTACTCAGACTCCGGTCTGCATATATTGTTATATTAATTAGTAGGCATCCAACAAGGACTTTAATTCAGGATGCACATTTAAATGATAATAAATGTAATCTTGAAAATTTCTGATACTGAAATTTATACCAAAATTTAATTTTGAAATTTTAATGTATTGTGAATATTGATGTAAATAGAGTTAACGTTCGTGTTTGTGGTAGGAATGTGTTTGTTTCTTTTTATGAATGAGGATGAAAGTTATCTAGGGAGCAGCCGAGGCGATTAACAGAAGAAAGTCAATGGACCAACACAGTTAAGGTAATGAATAGCTTTTGTAGGATTCACAGCATTCTTCGGCATCCAATTCGTAGGGGCTCGATTCGAAAAGCGGAGTACCCGGATTTTGGTGGTATCACAGCAATATATATATATATATATATATATATATATATATATATATATATATTAAACCAAGCTAGTGATTACAACAATTTCAGGTGTGGGGTAAAGCAGATGATTTAGGATTTCTGTCACCACGTTTATGTTTTGAATTTATAAAATGGAAGAAACTCAGGAAACTAATAATCAAGACATCTCAGAACACATTTGTGAAGTTTTGTTAGACCACACGCACATTCTATTAATTCAGCTGCTAGTGCAAATCCACAAAATAATGGATTTAACATGAAGGAGTTATTGATATTACCTTGAGAAAATAGATATGATTCTGTCCCTTTATCTAATGCTGATTAAATTCTACCCGATGCTTCTCCTTTATCTAATGTTAATAAAATTATATTTAGTTCTACTTCTTTATCTAATGTTAACGAAATTCAGTGAAAACGATTATAGTATATTTTGCTTGTATTAAGAAAATTTCTGTATAAAACAGTTATAAATACGTATTTTATTTTAATTGGAATAGCATAAAGCGGACCGCCGCTTGGAGTTTAGAAGGCGCTTAATTAAGATAGTTGGAAATTAATGTAGAAATTAATCGATTTCGGAAATTTAAGGTAACAAGTGTTATAATATGTATACCCCAAAAGCCTTGCATTTGTTTTCATAAAACCCAGTGAAAGCTAGACAGTGAACTATTTCACTCTTACGGCACTTTGTCTTTGCATGAGTAAAACTAATTCAAGTACCTAGCGTCAATTAAGCACGTGACATCTCTTGGATGAATTTATGTAAATATATTTTAACTTTTACTAAATTAGTTAAATTCAAACGCTTTTATTTATTATTTAAGATTCCTAATTATAAAGTAAAAGACTTTTAATTTCATCCTTGTTAGAACTTATTGATGTTTTTAGCATTAACAGAAAACACTGAACATGATATATTCTCTAGACATTTTTTACATTCCCACCTGTATATCTGGTCTAAGGTCCCGGGTTCGAATCCCGATACAGACCCCTTGAAAAATTTTAGGCGAACATTTTTCACAAAAATATACCCTTGTTCGGATGAAAGATAAAATGTAGGTGCCGTGCGTGTGTTGGCACGCAAGTTAGATCCCTACCTTGCTACGAATAACAAGGGTTTGGTAAAACTCAAAATTTCCGGGCAAGAAAACTTGCTTTTCGGCCAATGTAGCATTGAAAAATTAAGTGTAGTGTACATCTAGAGTTGTTAAAAAAATAAAACACTATTACCTCTGATTCAAGTTACCTTAATTGACCTAAGAATAATATTATACGCCTAAACATCCTATAGCTCAAGAGGGCGCATCTACAAAAGTTTCTTTAATTTCACATTGCCATTTTGTCGAAAGATTTGCAACAGTGTGAACTTTTTTTATTAAAACAATAGGTATAAATAAAATGAGCATTTTACACGATAAAAATTTAACCTTGTTACTTAACCTAAGCATATTAATCATCTTACAGAGGCGTAATTAACGATCTCTCATAACAAAGCGTAATTATATATTAACATATTGAAGTAAGCCTAACAATTAACTTACCAAACTTGGCGAAAGATGTCGCGTAAGATTTCCAGAATAAAATTTTTCATTTGTTTCTCAAAATGGACTTCTGTGACTTAGCTTCGATCAAATCAATTGTCACGTACCGATGATGCTCTAAACAGGTTCGACACTTGTGTTATTTCTAGACCGCGTGCACTTCGAATAGTAAACACAGACTGCGGAAGGAAGCTTAGGAACTCCCGCTATTTTTTGGTTGCTTCACGTGACCATACAAAAAGCGTTTGTTATTGTCCGTAGTTGAACTTCTAATTTGAATTCAAGGAACGACGTAGCTAATCAATAGTGTCATTTCACATTAAAGTTCAAACTGTGGCATATCCGCATTAAATTGAGCAATCTTACGCTTCAGTAAATCCCCCCTTTAATAAATTATTTTGGGAGTTCCGGGTTCGGGCAAAATGGTAATGGTATATATTTCTAATTAAATAAAGTAGCTATTGTTTTAATGTAAATTATTGCATTCTTTTAGACAGCAAGAGTGAAAGAGTGTTTTCTAGAAATATTGAAAGAACTCGAGAAAAGTTTATATAGTAGGCAGTTATGATTAGGCTTTATTCGAGTTTCAAGTACTACACATTAACCCCTAATCCCATACATGATTTTTCTGCCTTGATTCGTTACTTTTATATTTGTATCACGTCAAAAAATTATTTTATTATAATTTGTTACCTTTCTAAACTTTAAGAATAATAAATTATAGGAGTAATATTTACAAAAAAATATATAAACACGAATAGATGTCGGTATTTGAATTTAATTAAGGTCTATCTACTATACTTCCGACGTCTTGATTGCAATCTCAGGGCATGTGGTGAGGACGATATTCCACTCGACGAACATCAGGTGACCGTTAACAATCCTCCTCACAATTTCCAACAATAAATCAGATAAATGTTAAGAAAAGGGTGCTTAAATCAACGTTAAATTAATAATGAATATGCATTATCATCATTAGGTCTTCAGTCCTAGAACTGTTTAAATGCGTATCTCCATTGTTTTCTAGTCTAAGCTGACCTACACATTTCTGATCTAGGTCAACCTCTCCTCTCTTTTTTTCTATCTCTGCCTGTAATATATCTCCTTTACTCCCCAAATGCCTTAAAACGTGTCATGTCCTTCTATTTTTCCTATTTCTTTTTGTTTTCCCCTACTACTTCTAGAACCTCTTTTTTATTAATTTTGTTCATGCTATCATCATCATACATATGAAGCACCACACTCTAACGTGGCACGCTTGAACCAGGAGATGAATTTCGGCCATTTATCCGGTTCACCGCCGAATTTCGTGCAGCACGCCACATGCAAGTTAGGATGTGAGGAGTTTCTCGCAACACCTTTGGTTTTAAATTAGCGTTAGAATGACTTGTTTGGTGTTTAGCGAGAACCCTTGGTTGATGTTTTCATTTATTTGTAAGTTTTCAAATAGTTGTTTGTCCACCCAGGACGAAACTTTATGCTCAGTAACAGCCAATAAATCAACTTCGTCAGATACATCAGTTACCTCATCACGAAATAGCTAATTAACTTCAAAGCCCTTTTTTGAAAAGTCTAAACGTAAGTCCAGCTCGGCTTTTAACTGCTGATGGGCCAGTTTTCGTTTCGAAATCGATTTATTCGATTTGTCCGTCACTGACGAGGTTTTATCATCAATCTGTACTAGATCCGGAGTTGACTGTCGTGGAGACGGGGCACATAGTTTATGGGATACTCTAACAGTTGTTTCATTAGACACCACATTACAAGGCGTATTATTTTCGATGGGGTTACTAAGATTGCTTAACTCTTCGAATACGCTGGTAATACGATGATTGTCTTTTGGGTCCGTGGTTAATAAGGCTTGCTGTTTGTCACTAGCTTAAAGTTGTGTCACCGCGCCTTCAACTCCATCACTTCCTTTTGTTGTCGTTTTACTTCAGCTACTAATTGCAGGTTGCTGCCGCGTGATTGATTGGCTTCGGTCGTTTGTCTTGTGCAAGTTTACTTGTACTCATTGTGCAACTCCAGTCTCGATCTTCTACCGTTTCATCTACTTCTGCACAGTTGAAATAGAACTATTTGTCACATGTCACAAGTGACCATAAACTTTGTGTTAGGATTTTTACAAATCGCGCAATTATTCGTCATTGTACTGTTTTAAGCGATTTTTACACTGTTATCCAATACCTTTTCGAATTAGTATTGAAGCTCCCTTTCAACCTACTTTTCAGTTCAACGCCAAAGTGAAAATTTTAAATTTTATTGTGGTTTGGTTTTAGAAATAAAAGGGCTTCAAAGTTTGGAATTCTCTTAAATAATTCTGGTATTGACTTATATTGTTTCTGTTTATTGACAAATCAGAAATGTATAAGGGTATGTTGGACAAAAGAGATGGTGTTCAAAATTTTCCTAAAATTAACAATAAACATTTTTGCATCAAACATACAACTTAAACTTACACTTGTGCCCTTTATACTTATTTTTCTCAAATTTCCATACAACTAAGTTCTTTGACAGGTGCAATTAAAGCTCGCTACTTTCAATTTCCTTTTCAGGGCCAAGCGTAAAAATCTTAAAATAATTAACTAATAAGCAGGCTACAGTTGGAGCTGAACAGTTTCAGCAACAAGTAGAATAGAAATCCAAACGATTTGGATTTCGTGCCAGCTCAAAATTTGGTAGAGTGGTGTGGGTCAAACAGAAAGAAAAATTGGAAACTCCATTAAGTAGATTTATTTGCAAACTGTTAGTTAACAAACATAGTATAAAAAGGAATATTTGCAAAAACCAAATCGAACATTTACGTAATCGTCCTGTTAAAACATTATGTAAGCATAAGTTTCAACTCGCATATAACACAACATCGAATTATACACTTAAACAAACCTAGATTAAGGATTATTTTCCAGTCACATAAAATCTTAAAATCTAAATAACTCATATAAGGATGCATATTTCCAGCTCTAAATATATACAAAAAGAAAATTAGACATAATATGTACAATATTTTTACCAAGTCTTTGAAGTGCACTTCTTAAGTGTTAAACTTAATCTAATTAATAATTTAGTAACCACGTTGTCGATGTTAGCATTTTGTAAAGTAAAAATTGCTCTAACGCGAGCCTCGGTTTATATTATTTGTGACTAGAAAGCAACCGCGTAATCACTTGTACACTTAGGAAGTACATTTTTAGCACGTTTGTATTTTATTGAGTCGTAACCACGAGTACAAAAACTAAAGCATTCACGTGGTAATCAACCAAGACTAGAAGTGGTTAGCATTAAGAAAAAACAGAGTAACTGTACTTTAGGAGGAGTAGCTGCCTGCATCTAGTACCATCCTAGTGAATCTGAAAAGTTCGGATGCACTTGCCGGCGGACTGGATACTCTATGAAACTGTAGCTATGCAACCCAAGTTGCACCTAACAAACTTCATAGGCGTCATAAAAACGTAAACGCGAACGCCCCTTAATAATAAATTCGCCCATCAACACGCCTTAAAATCGAATAGACTCGCCCGGAAATTCTAATTATTACAATACAAACATTAATTATAATGATGAAGTAGGTGAGCCGTCGTTTGTTTTTGGATATATATTAACAGGCAATGGCCAGGAGCAAGCAATAACTTCTGATCTTCTAAGTTTAACCTTTTATTACGGTACACCAAAGCTTGGAGGTTAAACCAGAAGGTTGTTCGTTATGCACTAACGTGGATACTCCACTCTCTGCCGGCAAAATACACCAATTTCTACCACCAGGGCCTGGACTTTCACCAAAGGAAATCACTTCGTATAAGATTTTGGTATCAACATATACTGCTGAAAGCGGTTCACCGAGACCTTATGTCCGAGTTGTCCGTGACGTTCCCGTCTTCACCGCCCACCATCACTGAAGCGGACCTAGCTGTCTGGACGCGTGAATTCAACACCCCGCACCTGTTCCGACGCCTTTTGCAAATAATCTGCCATCAGTATGCCGTTCCACGCCTCGTATCACTGATAAGGAAATCCGCACAGTACATGGCACCGGGGTTAATCGAACTGCCACGTGGAGAACCGTATATCGACGTCGATCCAACAAAACTGTTACCTGCTGATTCCAGGCGACAACGTATCTGTGATTACTTACTCCTATGTCGATACCTTTTAACATAAGCTTCTTTTTAAGTCGTGTTTCTTAACAGCAATACGCATCAAAGTTCAAAGTAAAGTCAGTGCGCGAATTTTCTTTATTTTTATGTACAAACATTATATGTATTTAAATCCGCATTATAAATTTTCTAACGCTAAAGGACATTTGCATTTCCAAGGGTTAACAAAATTTGTTCACATAAAAACTCTATTCTCATGCATAAATTCAAGGACATTTGTATAATGCATGTGCATGTAGAATCTTAGGTAACTGTTATTTTAATTTCCTGTTATTGTATATATTTCTTGCAGCCAATGTAAATAAATTATACACATTTGTTGTCTCTATGCATTAACCAAACAAAAGGTGACTCTACAAAATACAAAATCGTGAACTGAACACCCACAAAGCTATAGCACTAGACTACGTTATTTAGTAATCACTAAAGTAAAACTTTTATCTTAAATTGCACCGCGACATTACAAGGTTTATTTACGGTAAATAGGCTATCTCTAGAATCAAACACCATTTCATAGCTCAGTTTGTATTTATAAGGAGAGAAAACAACGTGCTTTCGTTTTTGAACAATTCCCATCACAATGCCAGGTATACAAGAACAGCACCTGGAAGTATTTTCAATAAAACAGCTGCAAAGCATTTGTAGAACACGGCTTGCAACCAAGAGACTACAATGAATTCCAAGAGTTGCTAACAAAGGGACAGTTTTATTGCTCGTAAATATGCACATCTGCGAGATAACAGAATACCGCTTTGATAGAATTTCTCCGTAATAGTCTAGGAAACGAACTATTAAAAGATTTTATTTCACGATACATATGGTTGAAACGTATTCTATGATGCGAGAAGTTTTAAACCTTCAATAAAAACCATAAAAGTATTTGATGCCGGTGTTTAACTTATTTCAGGGAATTTATGGTCGCGGACCTTTTTAATCTTTTTGAAAACAAAGCAAATTATTATAGAGTAGATTCTAAGTATTTACCGTTGTATTGAAAACGATGAGATTTTATAGGACATTTAAATTTAATTCAATCAAAAGGAAGTCCAGCTTGTTAAAGCACTTAATGAGTGAGAAGTTAGAAATTTTGTAGAGTGTCTCCAAATAACAGTAATCGGAATAGTTGGAAATTAAATATTTATATACAGCTTGCAGAAATCGATCGATTTCGGAAATTTAACATAAGACGGCCCCATCTTTATTGCGTTACCACACTTTTAAGATCTGAACGAACACGATTTTTTCTCTTCCAGATTTACTGACTCCCGAAGCCTTGCTTAAGGCATGTGCTAGATCCTGAATTTACATTTGAAACAATTTTTTAAATCTTTTAGGGAATTTAAATTTGTTTAAGTTGCGGTAATTTTGTAATTTGAATTTGAATTTGACGCCACTAATTTTAGCATTTTAAAAGTAGGTTATGTTATAGTCTGTCATTATGATTTAGAAAGTATGGGAAAAGGTCGTTTAAGTTCGCATTTATGAATTAAAATAAAAGAAAAGTCTTAGTGTGGAGTCTTTCTTTTAAATATATATTAAGCCAAGCTAGTGATTACAACAATTTCAGGTGTGGGGTAAGGCAGATGATTTTGGATTTCTGTCACCACGTTTATGTTTTGAATTTATGAAATGGAAGAAACTCAAGAAAATAATAATCAAGGCATCCCAGAACACATTTAGGAAGATTTCGTTACACAACACGCACATTCTAATAATTCAGCTGTTAGTGCAAATCCACAAAATAATAGATTTAACATGAAGGAGTTATTGATATTAATGAACCAGGTTATTGCACAAAATGCTACGGTATTGCAAGTTTTTACAAACAATTTAAATTTACTAAAAAATCGGCGGAATTATGCGGTTATACCGGATTTTTCGAAATCAACTTTCACAGGTGAAGATCTTACAAAAAGTAAAAATTGGTTAGAAGCAGTTGAAAGTGCAGCAGTTCATCATCGCTGGCAGCCAGAATTTATTATGGAAACCGCTAGATCGAAAGTAATTGGGGCGACACTACATTGGTACGAGGTAAATCGAAATATGTCAAATTAGACACGGTGTCGCACAATATTTAAAAAACTTTTATACCTCAAGGAAATTTAACTTCACTAATCGAAGTCAAAACCCAGCTGAAAAGCTATACTTATTGCCATGAGAAAATAGGTATGATTATGTCCCTTTATCTAATGCTGATGAAATTCTGCCCGATTCTTCTCCTTTATCTAATGTTGATGAAATTCTACATAGTTCTACTCCTTTATCTGTTAACGAAATTTATTAGAATTGTACAATAGTAAACTGTGCATATTTTAATTTCATTACTTTAAACTGATCACACCACTTGGTTTGACAATCCTGTCACAATAAAATAATAAGAATTTTTCATTACAAAAACATATTTGTGCTTTACTTTTTATTTGCTTAATTTAATTCTCAGCTGGGCAACTCTTGCTTTAAGTGATTATTCCATTAAAATTCAGTGGAAATAGTTATAGTATATTTTGCTTGTATTATGGAAATTTCTATATAGAACAGTTTCAAATACGTATTTCATTTTAATTGGAATAGCATAACGCTGTCGTCGCTTGGAGTTTAGGAGGAGTTTAATTAAGATAGTTTGAAATTAATGCAGAAACCAATCAATTTCCGAAATTTAAGGTAACCAGTGTTATAATATGTATACCGTAAAAGCCTTATATTTGCTTTTATAAAACCCACCTCGAATCAGTCAATGCTAGACGGCGAACTATCTCACTGTTACGACACGTTGTTTTTGCATGAGTAAAACTAATTCAGGTACCTAGCGTCAATTAAGCACGTGACATATCTTGGCTGAATTTATGTAAATATATTTTAACTTTTACTAAATTAGTTAAATTCAAACACTTTTATTTATTATTTAGGATTCCTAATTATGAACTAAAAAGCGATTTATTTCCCTGTTGTTAAAACTTATTGATGCTTTTAGCTTGAACAGACATTTTCTACTTCCCCAACTGGTCTGGTCTAGGGTCCGGGTTCGAATCCCGATACGGACCGATTGAAAAATGTTAGGCGAACATTTTTCACAAAAATACACCCTCGTTCGGTTAAAAGATAAAATAGGTCCCGTGTGTGAGTGTTATCACCCAAAAGTGAAAGATTCCTACCTTGCTACGAATAACAAGGGTTTGGCAAAACTCAAAATTTACAGGTAAGAAAACTTGCTTCTCGGCCAATGTAGTACCTTCGGGTGGAGCATTGAAAAATCAAGTGTAGTGTACATCTAGGGTCGTTAAAAAAATGAAACACCATTACCTCTGAATCAAGTTACCCTAATTGACCTAAGAATAAAATTATACGCATAAACATCCATTAGCTCAAGAGGGCGCATCTACAAAAGTTTCCTTAATTTCACATTGCCATTTTGTCGAAAGATTCGCAACAGTGTGAACTTTTTTTTTATTAAAACAATAGGTTGTAAGTGTAATAAAAAACGGGGTAATTAAAAACTTTTTGTAAGTTTATTACCCTTTATCCTTGTGACTATCAGCTATATACTAAAACTCTCTATTTTTAATCTGATATCACTAGGTCGAGATTTTCTTCTTTATACTCCAAGCCCAGGGTAATGTCAGATGGAAAACGGCTTTAGACAAAGAAAACTCTTAGGGGTTAAACGGCTAGTAGAGTGTTAGCTCTGGGTAGATCATGAGCATGGGTCATGGGTGGATAATCGACCAAAAATATTTTTAATAGGCGCCACCGTATTTTTTAATACAAGTGCCAACAAAATTTAACTGTGTTTGTATAAGGGGAATGCGGAAACCTTATCTTAACACCACTATCATAGCCATAAAATTTGAATTTCACTCTTTATCACACACTTACCAAAACCTCAACCACCAGATGTCAAACAGTTGTCTCAGCTTTACCTGTGAACAAACAAAACACCACATGGACACTATTTGTGTCTTCAAAAGCATATGCCAAAAATAGAATAAATGAATTTAAACATCTGTGAAATACTAAAGGGATTCATTTTCATTACTCTGTCTTTTTATTTAAGGAGGATTTGCTCTAGTTTTCTCTTTCCTAATTTAAATGTTGTATAATAAAACGTCTTTCAAAGGAAACAAAAGGAATTCTATTTATATATAGAAATCTGATTATATACATGTGACTGCAATATATATGCTTACTATCTTGTCATAAAATTTTTTATAAAAAGAATTTTAGTGAAGTTTAACATTCAAAATAAATATGTATAAATGGATCATTTCTATAAAATTTAGTTTAAGCAAACATGTAATAATTTATTAGATCATAACACATGAATTTATTTTTACCATAATCATTGAAGTACTTCATTGACCATTTACAACAAAGATTGATCATCAGAAAAATAGCGATCATAAAATGCAACTACTCAAATTTAACTATAATCTACCAAGAAAAATATACGCGAATTTCAGCACCAATAAAAAGCTTTTACATGACCTGAATGTTTTTAAGAAAAATGTGAAAATTAAATCAAGACTGCATCTGGCGTCTAGATTAGGAAACAGAATCTATACTATTTTTTTATCTCACATAAGTTGTCATTCTAAATATCTTAAAACACATTGTATGCGTGTACAAATAACTGACAAACTAGATATTTATTCGGTGTGTTATTAACTTTAAAAAACTACTTTATATTTTTGTTACTCTAATAATCAACGTAGGAAATCTCATAATAATTTACTATACTTTCAAAGTTACGGAAAGTTTCAAACACTCACGTGTATCCAAATAAATTGCAGGTGCAAAATCATGACGTCAGCTGTTGTATTTTTCCAGCGTATTAATCATCTGTAAGTTTGAAGTACCAAGATTCTTTGTATAATAAACCATTTCTATACGGCGTATTAAATAGATAGAACGGAACCATAACTGCCTGCTTTAAATTATTGCGACGAAAATTTATTATAATTTAACATTGAAAATTGTTGTTGTAGATATTGCACTAAAGTGAAAGTATTAGTTTAATTTATTGTATTAATCTATACCAACTGTCTTAAATGATGTATATTATCGTTCCATGTTCTCAACTCAAGCTCTTCTTCCTGACTCTATTAGACGCCTCGTGTTTTAGTCGGGACATCTTGACTTTTATCTCTAGTCTACAAAAAGCGACTTCACTCTTCGACGTTGGGAACAAAAGTGCTGATAATTAACTGGACAACGCTTGGTAACAAGCCTCAGAATATATATCTTCTAGAATCTATGTGTTATTATGAACATTATACTTTAATTTTTATTGGCTGAATATTTACGAATTAAATGCTTTAAAATTTATCTGTTTTATTATTAATTTATTAAGCTTGGTGTAACAAGAAAAAAAATACGTTACAAGGTATAAATAAAATGAGCATTTTACACGCTAAAAAATTTAACCTTGTTACTTAACCTAAGCATATTAATCATCTTACAGAGGCGTAATTAACGATCTCTCATAACAAAGCGTAATTATATATTAACATATTGAAGTAAGCGCAACAATTAACTTACCAAACTTGGCGAAAGATGTCGCGTAAGATTTCCACAATAAAATTTTTCATTTGTTTCTCAAAATGAACTTCTGTGACTTAGCTTCGATCAAATCAATTGTCACGTACCGATGATGCTCTAAACAGGTTCGACACTTGTGTTATTTCTAGACCGCGTGCACTTCGAATAGTAAACACAGACTGCGGAAGGAAGCTTAGGGAACTCCCGCTATTTTTGGTTGCTTCACGTGACCATACAAAAGCGTTTGTTATTGTCCGTAGTTGAACTTCTAATTTGAATTCAAGGAACGACGTAGCTAATCAATAGTGTCATTTCACATTAAAGTTCAAACTGTGGCATATCCGCATTAAATTGAGCAATCTCACGCTTCAGTAAATCCCCCCTTTAATAAATTATTTTGGGAGTTCCGGGTTCGGGCAAAATGGTAAAGGTATATATTTCTAATTAAATAAAGTAGCTATTGTTTTAATGGAAATTATTGCATTCGTATAGACAGCTAGAGTGAAAGTTGTTAAATTTGGACAGGTTTTTTTTTCTAGAAATATTTAAAGGACTCAAGGGAATTTTATATAGTGGATAGTTATGATTAGGGTTTATTAGAGTTTCAAGTAATACACATTAACTCCAAATCCCGTACGTGATTTTTCTGCCTTGCTTCGTTAGTTTTATGTTTGTATCACGTCAAAAAATTATTTTATGAGGGCCATCCGGAAAGTAGTACCCGTTTTTGAATAAAAAATAAACTAGTACATCTTAACAAATTTTAACGTTTTATTTGAAAAGAACAAACCTTACACTACTTCTCCACATAGTCACCTCGCAAATTTAAGCATTTATTATAACGTGAGACGAGTTTTTGTATTCCTCTGCCGCCAATGTATTGAGATATGTAGTTACAGCTGCTTTCAGTTCATTATCACTTTCAAGTTTCTTTCCTGCCGAAAAGTCCTCGAGCTTTGTAAACAGATGAAAATCTGAAGGGCCAAGTCTGTGCTGTCGGGTGGATGGTTAAAAGTTTCCCATTTGAATTGTTGAACAAGTTGTTCTGTTATTCGATCAGTATGAGGCCTGGCATTGTCGTGGAGGAGAAGGACGCCGCTAGACAACAGACCTTGCCTACGATTTTGAATTGTTCGCCGTAATTTCTTTAATGTCACACAATATACATCAGCATTTATAGTCTCCCTACGGGGCATAAAATGAGCAGCACACCTCGCCGATCCCAGAAAATGGTTGTCATGAGTTTTCGAGTAGATATGAGCGTTTTGAATTTTTTCGGCTTGGTTGGTGAATGAGCAGGGTGCCACTCTATTGACTGCCGTTTACTTGTAGGTGTTGCATAACAAACCCATGGTTCGTCACCATTGACTATGCGAGTCAAGAAAGAGTCTCCTTCACGAAAATATCGGTCCAAAAACGTCAGTGCTGCAGCCATACGGGTGGTTGTGTATTCTTCAGTAAGCATGCGAGGGACTCACCTTGCACAAATCTTCGCATAATGAAGGTGTTTCTTAACAATTTCATGAATAACTAACTGTTCGTGAAACATTGCTGAAACTTTCACTGATCTCAATAACTGTTTCGCGCCGATCGGCCTTCACGTATTCGTTAATTAAACTCAGTCGTTCGTCCATAATTACTGACGGTCGTTCGAAACGCCCCTCATCAAGGGTATTGTCTCTGCCCAAACTGAAATTACGACACCAACGCAGAACTGATGACTAATCCATGACATTGTCTCCTTACACTTCCTTTAGTTGACGATGAATATCGCAGGGTTTCACATACCTTGCGTTGAGAAATCTAATCACAACCCTGATTTCACAACTGGTGGCGTTCTCTATTTTTTTGAATATTATAAGCACTCACAGAAAGATATAACTAAACGTGTTACAACTTGTCCGGATGCTACTCTACTCACCAGCGTTCCATACGGTACAAACGGGTACAACTTTCCGGACAGCCATCGTATTACAATTTGTTACCTTTCTAAAATTTAAGAATCATAAATTATAGGAGTAATATTTACAAAAAAATATCTAAACACGAATAAATGTCGGTCATCAGCATCATCATCATTAGGTTTTCAGTCCTGGAACTGGTTAGACGCGTACTATCATTGTTTCCTATTCTGTGCTAACTTGCACATTTCCCTGAAATTTTCACAGTCGGCATCTTTCGCTATCTGTGTATAACAGTCTGATCTAAGTCTACCTCTACCTCTTTTTTCCTATCTCTGTTTGTAATATATCCCGCACTAGTTCTCGAAAATGCAATAGAACGTATCTTGTCCTTCTATTTTTCCTATTTCTTATTTGTTTTCCACAGATATCTTTATTCCTCTACCATTTCTGTAACCTCTTTGTTCTTAACTTTGTCTGTCCATGCTCTATCATCTTCATACATTTGAAGCACATATCAAAAGACTTTTATTGTTTATGTTTGCTTTTCCTACTGCCTCTATTTCATAGACGTACAGTAGTGTGCTCCACACATATGCTTTCAACCATTTTCTCCTTGTTTCTATGTTTGTTGTCTTCGAACATAGCCGCTGCTTTTTTTTGTTAGATGCAGTTCGATTCCCCTTCTGTTATTTATAAATATATATCCTATTTCCCGGTAGTGTTAAGGGGGTTAGGCAGCCTGCAGCTACCAAGATCCCTCAACACTTGATCATTTACCGAATTAATAGTTTTCCAATATATCCTTTCGCACAAGCAACATTAGTTGAAAATATTTAAAAAGTAACACCTGTAGTTATTTATAATAATCATCAGATTTAAGTGCAACTGTTTTTTCGTCACTAGGTTTTTAGTCTTGAAACTGGTTGAACGCGTTCCTTCACTTATTTCTATTCTGAACTAGCCTACGGCGTTCCCTGAAATTCCCACAGCCTAGATACAGCTCTGTTCTTCTTCTGCTGTTTTCTACTTATACGCCCTATTTCACCACGAATCAGTGGAATGTAAAGGGGTTAAGCAGCCTGTGTCTATCAAGGGTGTGCTAACACTTAGACATTTGCCAAATTAATAGTTTTCCAATTAAATCCTTTCGCACAATTAACATTTGTTGAGAGTATTGCAAAACCAATACCTTTAGTTGCTTATAGTTATCATCAGGTTTAAGTGCAGTTATTTTTTTCGTCCTTAGGTTTTCCATCTTGGAATTGGTTGGACGTGTACTTCCATTTCTATTCCGAGCTAGCCTGCACATTTCCTTGAAATTCCCACAGCCTACATTTTTTACTCTCTATCTACAATAGTTTAACCTAGGTCTACCTCTTTTTTCCTATCTCTGTTTCTAATATATTCCGCACTATTCCCTCATGTCTTAGTATGTGGCCTATCATGTCTTCCACATACTTCTTTCTTCCCTTTTTTGTTCTTAACTTTGTCTGTCCATGATATCTTCATCATACGTCTGTAGCACAACACTTCAAAAGCTCTTATCATTTTCCTGTCCGCTTCTCCTACAGTCTAGGTTTTACAGCCATATAGTGTTGTGCTCCACACATATGTTTTAAACAATCCTTTTCTTGTTTCTATGTTTGTTGTCTTTAAACGCAGTAGTTGTTTTTTCTTGTTGAACGTAGCACGTCCTTGTGCTGATCTTTGTTTTATATCTTTTGTGCTCTTCCCATCTTACGTTATTTGACTTCCTAGCTAGCAGAAATCCATAACCTCTTGTAAGTTCTCATTACCTATTTGTATTCTCGTTTTTAATTTATTTTCTTCTCCGTTGCATACTAGTACGTTGGTTTTAGTTTTGTTAATTTTCATACCGTATCTCTCTGTTACAACTGTTTCCATTTCATTAAGAGCAACTTCTAACTCTTCCTTGCTAGATGCTAATATCGATATATCAGCTGCAAATCTAAGCATTATTACACTTCTATATTCGTGATACATTCATATGGTGATAGTTCTTAAAAGTCGGTAATACAGTTAAAAGCCGATAATACAGTTACCAAAGTTAATAAATACATCGCGCAAGCGCCATGAATACGAAAGCAATGCAACGCCCCTGGCGGCCGGAAGCGCGTACCTTATTATAGATTCCGCGCTTGCAACTACCAATGACGTCACCGATAATTTATATTGCGCCATAATCGGAAATTTACATAAATTTAAGATAATACATAATACAGCGAATAAATTTAACAAAAGGAATACTCACATAAGATATCCGGCGCTGCGGACAGGGTTGAGCTAAGGTAGGCCTCGCTAAGGTCCATCAGGCTACCCAAAGCCCTTTTTCGGTAACTTCAGATGGTAATACAGCTCCGGTGCTTCAGAGGAACATGGGACATCCAACTCATCTCGGGTCGCGGGCTGCTCTAGGGTCGTATCAGATTCCTAAATGTAGTAGAACGACAGGAAAAGTTTATTAGGAAAGACACACAAAGATAAGCAAGGCAAGGGAATCTACATAATAAGATAAGATACGATACCGGCACGACTACTTCCCTTGATAGTTTTAGGCACACAGCCACGTTACAGAGAGAGAACCGGAAACTTCCCCACTCTTTTGTCTTTTTTACATCGGCACGAAGTTATTCGTCTACCCATCTAGGGTCACGCCATCTGCGCAAACTCACTATGACGTATCGGAAGCACACGCCTAGTCTATTCAAAATTCCCGCGCACTGCGTCTTTTGAAATTATGGCGCGAAACTTCCATACCTCAAAACTAAACTAATAACAATGTTTAAGTGCAAATTGCACGTAACAATCGCGACAAAGCCACAAAAGAAAAAACTTAAAAAAAGAAAAAGTCTGTTAGCACAGTAACAGCTTAAAATCTAAATCCTAACTACCCTACATAAACCCTAACTTAAAACCTACAAAATGTTTATATAAGGCGCCACCTGATTTTTTCGACCGATAACACGTCTACCGAAGTACCAGGAAACGGAATAGGTAGCCCCATAGTCTTTGACTACACTAATCATCGACAGCACAAATTTGTCGGGGAGCATGAAACACTACTTAAACTAACACGGATGCGACAAGTCGCCTAAACTATCTAAACCTATCTAAACTAAAACTAACATTAAAGTTCTTATGTGCAAACACACATGAGTGTTGCATCAAACTATTCTTCTTTTGTCAAGAAGTGCCCAAAGTTAAAAAATGTTCATGAAGTGCGTCTCTCTGCACTCTAGCAAATTTTGTTACTGGTACTTTGGTTTTCCAACGATGCACATTTAAAACTTGTCCATGACATAGTTGTGAATCAACAAATTTACCAAAAGTACCCCCTAGTAAATCCTTATATGCTAACCTAACAAATTACATTTCTATATCGGGTTAGCTTTTTCACTTAAATATCAAAAAAAATAATTCCCACGCCTGGTCATAGATACCACACGTTAGGACGATAAAAAGATAAGACAAGATCTCAAATTGATGTTAAAGATAATAGATAAGATAATGATATTAAGCTTAAGTTGTTATCCTCAAAGGTAATAGACAAGATAACGGTATTATGCTTTAGTTATATTTGAGATACTAGTTAAGATAACTCGATATTAAGCTAAAGTGATTATTAGAGATAGTAGGTAAGGTAACATGAATTTAAACAAAAGTTATTACTAAAGATAACCGGTAAGATAACGCGAAATAACTCGAAGTTATTCCTAACGGTAGTCGGTAAGATAACGATACTAACCTAAAGTTATTATTAAAGGTAATCGGTAAGATAACGATATTAAAACTAAGGGTATTATCAAAGATAATAAAGAAGACAAAGGTATTGGCCTAGTTATTACCCGAGACAATGGATAAGGTAACAGTTAAAGTGGCTCCAGTAGAGCCGTTTAAATGGGGATTGACTCGTGCCCTCTAAAAAGAGAAACCTGTGAAGCACATCCGTTTTACAAGAAACAGCACGAGAGACCGGCAAAGACATTTGGGTGCATTCTTGCACCCGGCGATAATCGATATCGGTGATACTATCACCCGATACTCACACGATATATCGATATGCAGATATATACACATTCACTCACACATTCACACACTCATACATACCTTCACTGCCAGAGCCCATGCACTGACAGCGGCACCGCATGACCCCACGAAAGATTCGCAGAGACATGGTCCAGGTGTCTGTGAAAACCTCCCGCGCAACCACACGGTGACTAACAGAAATGAAAAGGCAGTAGAGAAACAGGAACGGTAAAAAGAAGGAGGTTGGTTATTTGGAATGCATAAGGGCACTTCCAGGTAGAAGAAAGTAGAGGAAGGGCTCGCATTGAGCAAAAAAGACAGATAAAAGGTGGATAGCAAAGCGCTACTCAACCAGCCAATGTGACTAGTAGCTCGGAGTGAGGGAACATCACTCTTATGTGGCAGACGGGTGTTCCGGGACAAGAACAGGTCCACCGAAAGAAGAATAAGGCATAGCGGAGATAGCGGGTTAAGAAAAAAGTATAGTTTTTGGACAAGCGTCCGAGAGAAGGTAGAGAGTTGTCCCTGTTAAACACAGCGCAGTCTGAAGGACCACCTGCGATATTAATCCGACAAGATAAGGTATAACATATGTTAACATTCACTAGGCTCCTAAGAGAACTAGTACGATCATTTTCCTAACGAGTACATCCACTACGATAAGAAAATCAGACAAAAGTTGACACAACAACTTAAAAGTATCATTACAGATACAAACACACAAAACAAACTGTTTTAAGGTAGTTTTTCAAAACGGTAGCACCCTAAACACACAAAAATGCCTAATTATAAGCAGTTAAATACAGGTACACTGTCCCAATATGCTAAAACAACCGAGAATTTAATAATATAACAATAAGAAGCAATAGCGTCTCACCACAAAGTTCAATAAAAACAATGAAAAAAAATGTTTATAAGTTATGTTGATTTAATAGAAAAAGAAAGAGATAGTGATGTAGTATAATGTGGGCGACTGCAATAATTCAGAAGAAAAACACATGGAATAGACAATCCTAGTTTTTGCAACTGCGAATATGAACTATTTCTTTCAATGGCATAGATCGCGCGTGTCCTATGTGAGACCAAAGAAGAAAGCATTCACTCAACATCAGCTAAAACCAATCATAAAAATTCAATGAGTTATTTCAACCAAAGTTACGACAATTACCACACAAATAAACCATGGTAAGAAAAATACTAAAACCAAATAATATGTAGTAGGAAAAGTTCACGGGTTAATTAAATGAAACGACAGAGTTATATTGGGGGGTGTAGAGAATGGAGTGATATATATCTAACGGTATAGTCAAGGAAAAGTCAACCAAAAGAAAAAGGTAGCTAATTTAAGATAAGTAAAGTTAAACGTGTAAGAGATTATACACTATATGAGAGAGGGAATAAGTAATTAAAGTTAGCTAATTGATGGTGAGAACAAAAAAATATTCGGTAAATCGTAAGGGTTTAATCATATTAAGGTACCAGGGATCAGGGGTTAAATTTGGAAGGTTAAGGGAAACAACATCATGAGATAAGGCATCAGGTACGATATTTAATTTGCCAGGCCTATGCCTAACGTCAAAAGTGAATTGAGAGATACGCAAGTTCCATCTTGCCAAACGACCTGCGGGTTGTTTCAAGTTCTTAAGCCAAGTGAGGGCTAATAACATTAGGTACATTGTCAAAGAAGTAAACGTGACAAGCTCTTAGATATACGTAAGGTTAAACGATTTTAAAGACAATTTTAAGGCATTTAATGCGGTTTAAATCGATATGTGAAGAAATAAGAGTAATTAAAACTCGATTCACTAATAAAATTGTTGAAAAACAAAAAGACATTCTATAAAGCATATTTTTACTGGGATGGGAAGTTCTCATTTGAGTTCTACCCAAACCAATAAGGAAAAATTTCAACATCATTATTAAAAAAATGATTCACAAATTCTAAACGACAAACTTACCAACCGAATCCTCGTCTAGACTTACGTAACGCTGAGCGACCAAATTCGACAGTAAATTTCGCTTACGGATGTTAAGGTATGTTGAAATATCAATAACTAAAAAAATATGCAATCAGACAAAATCAATCTCGCTACATGAAAGAAAAATTCCACGATACCTGTACAAAAGGTATTCCAAATTATTGGAATGTTCTTTCAATATTGCGAGAATTCAATATTGCAATATTGGAGAAGTTATCAACAATTATCGTAAATAAGTTTAAATAATAAACGTTAACGGAAATTTCTTTATTTTAGTATTCAAAGGAACAGATATAAAGAGATGCAGTTTAATGCAACATTTTGAAAGGTAAAAATATGGTCTAGGTAATTTCGTTACTATATATAAGGCAAGAATCTCTATAAAACGCATTTATAGGTTATACTGTTTAAACCATACAAGGGAAAAACTTTTAAAACTATATCCAAACAAGATAATATCTAAGAGAAAAAAAGATATCAGGGTTAGGTCAAAATAACGCTTTAAAAGACACTAAAAACTTAGGTAAATAGGAAATCTATATTTAGGCAAACAATTTTGTTATTAAATAGGTAAATCACTAAGGCATTTTTTTAAAACGTAACATACAAGACAGTGTGTTCAAGTTCAAAAAGATCTTCTAAAGTTAGGAAAACAAACAAAGATATTTTAATTTAATATATGTAGATAATTTTGTAATAAACAGTGTTTAAAGACATAAATTAAAGTGAAAGCTTATTTTTTTATATACTTACATGGAAAACAAATAGGGTCAAATAGTGGAAGCTTGCCAAAGTTCATATATGAATTCAAAATTGAACCAATCACACACAGTACATCTGTAGTTACAAACAGATCGCACAATCTAAATTTAGAAAAACATTGTATTAAAAACACATTTTTTAGATAATTTCAGTTATATTTAATCAAAATGACGGTATCACCTTTCAATTGCCATAGCAACTAATTTTTTTGACATCTAAAAAGAATGAGGCATGTTCCAAAATGCGGGTATAAAATTCAAGGTTATAGATATTTGGTAATTGGTTTTAAGTGAAAAAACTATTTTTAAATCATTGATAATACATTGAATGTTTATAAAAAAACAAAGGAAAATTCCCCGGTTTCTAACCTCCACGTTAATAAGGGCGCCATTCTATTACAATTTAATTGGTGAGTGATACATTTATATGGTCGATATAACAGTTTACGAAGTACGTCGATAAATACAGTTACAAAGTCGGTAATACAGTTTAAGAGTTCTAAATACATCGCGCAAGCGCAATGAGAAAAGCGGGCTACGCCTCTGGCGGAGGAAAGCGCAAACCTTTTACAGATTTGGGCGCGGTCCTCTACCAATGGCGTCACCAATACAAATTTATATTGCGCAATACTTAAGAAAATTTAGGAATTTAAAACAAACCATAATTTACTCACATGATAGGTCCAGTTTTCCCCCAGGTACGCCTATCATCCTTCCGGCTAGGTAAAGATGGTATTGCTCCGGTGCTGTTGGCCGAGCATGGACATCCGGGTCATCTCTGGTCGTGGGATGCTCCAGGGTCGTATCAGATTCCTAAATGTAGTGGAACGACAGGAAAGGTTTATTAGGAAAGACACACAAAGATAAGCAAGGCAAGGGAATCTACATAATAAGATAAGATACGATACCGGCACGACTACTTCACTTGATAGTTTTAGGCAAACAGCCACGTTACAGAGAGAGAACCGGAAACTTCCCCACTCCTTTGTCTTTTTTACATCGGCACGAAGTTATTCGTCTACCCCTCTAGGGTCACGCCATCTGCGCAAACTCACTATGACGTATCGGAAGCACACGCCTAGTCTATTCAAAATTCCCGCGCACTGCGTCTTTTGAAATTATGGCGCGAAACTTCCATTCCTCAAAACTAAACTAATAACAATGTTTAAGTGCAAATTGCACGTAACAGCATATCAATCTTTTATCCTTGCATAGTAATTTCAAATGTCTTCCTGCTTGCGACAATTTGCATTGCCTCTTCAATGTACAAGTTAAAAATTAATGGGGATAGGGAACATCTCTGTCTCATCCCTTTCCTAATGTTTACTTCTACCCGTTACTGCTCTAATTTTATTACCGTTGTTTGCTCTTTCTATAGCTATGTACTATTAGTCTGTCCCTAAAACTCATTCCAATCTTTTTATGTATTTCGAACATTCTTTTCCATTTTACATTGTCGAACGCTTTTTCCTGATCTACAAACCCTATATACACGCTTTCTCCTTTTTCTATTGTGTTATTATCACCCTCAGAGATAAACTAGCCTCCTGTGTTCATCTGTCTCGTCTAAACCCAAATTGATCTTCTACTAGTATGTTTTCAGCTTGTTTTTCCATTCGTCTTTGTAGAGTTCTAGTTAATATTTTTTGACACGTGTGCTGTCAAACTTATTGTTCGAATATTTTCACATCTATACAAGTATCTGTTTTTTTTGGTATTATGACTATGACGTTACGTTTGAAATCTTTGGGTATCGCGCCCGTCTCATACATATAGCTTACATGTCGGAAGAGACGTTCTGTTACTGTTTGTATAATGGCTTTTAGAGTTTCTACTTGCACCTAACCTATACCCGGTGCTTTACAATTTTTCAGACCCTTTAATGCCAATTCAAACTCATATCTAAGTATAGGATATCTCAAGTCGTCCTTTTCAATATCTGATTCCTGTTATAATGCTGCTATTTGCTTTCTTACATATAAATTTCTTATATATTCTTGCCATCTATTCACCTTCTCGACATTTTCTATAATGACGTTTATTCCTGCGTCTCGTATATTTTTGCTGTACGGTTTGATATCCCTAAAATTCATTCTAATTAGTTTGTATGCTTCGTCTGTCTTTCCTATTTCTATCTTAGTTTGTACCTCTTTGCACTTTTCATTAATCCATTGTTCTTTAGCTTTCCTGCGTTTGCGAATAATTTCCTATTTTATGGTTTTGTATCTATTTTCCAGCTTCATCTGATCTATTTTTGTATTTTCGTCTTTCTTCTTTTAGATTCAGGATACTCTTAGTTATTCATGGTTTCGTATTGTCTTTTTGTGTATACCCCAGCATATCTCTGGCCGCCATGTCTAGGCTGGATTTAATGTTATTCTATTCTGTTTCTACTTCCTTAGTATAAAAAACTTTCCCGATATATTTCACCAATTCGTTTGACTTTTTTTTCAAATCCTTCGTGGATATCTTTATCTTTTAGTTTCTCTAAGTCAAAGTGCCTTTTGTAGTTCCTCTTTTTCAGACTTTTAAATTTAAGTGCGGCCTTCATAATTACGATGTTGTGGTCAATGTCTATATCTGCTTCTGAGTAGATTTTACAGTCTTTTACTTCATTCCTAACAGTTGTCTAACAAGATTGTAATCTATTTGATATCTTCCTGTATCCCATGGCATCTTCACGTGTATCGATGGTTAAATTGGTCTGGTCGCAAAATTTTACCAACCTATTTCCCATGTAATTTCTCGTGCCTAAACCAAATAAACCGACTACCGCCACTTACATACCCTCACCTACAACTGCATTAAAATCCTCCGTAATTATTAAATTTTCATGTCGTTTAACGTATATTAGTATGTTTTTGATATCTTTGTAAATCGCTTCTACCTCTTTCTCACTGTAGCTAGAGGTGGTCATGTATACTGGTATTATTACTGTATTTACCGGTTTAGATTCTAATCTAACAATGAGTACTCTTTCGTTCTTTTGTAGGTAGTTTTTTACACGTTTTTCTATCTTTTTTTTCATAACTATCCCCACGTCTGAACTTCTTTCCTCCGATCCTGTATGAATTACCCTAAAGTCTCTACTCCAAAAATTCCCCTCCTCTAGCCAGCGAACCTTGCTGATACCTACTATGTCTAATGCTAACCTATCCATTTCAATTTTCAAGTTCTCTAGCTTACCTACCTGCTTCATACTTCTGACATTCCAAGCACCGACTTGCAGAATGTTCACAACCCCCAAAGTATTCCGCTCCAGGAGATCCGAATGGGAGACTATTTTAACTCCGGAATTTTTACCCCAGATGATGCCATCATTTTTAATAACAGTTTGATTACGCTGTGTACTTGGGACATAATGTGGTGGTATCCCGTTGCCTTCCACATCGCAGTAGTGTGTCTTAGAATGTCAAACTGACCCCTATGGCCTCTGTCACATTAAGTACCGAAAAAGCTTCTGCCCTCTTTTAGGTACCTGTCTTTGTCTGGTTCCTCACTAAAGACCCTACTAGTTTGGTTGGACCTGTATTTTGGGTCTTTAGATCACTGGGACGCGGAAGCCACTCTACTCATTCTAGTAATTTAGAACATCTTTAAGGTGCAGGTCTAATCGGTATTTGAAATTAATTAAGGTCTACTTACTATATCTCCGACGTTTTGACTGCAATCTCAGAGCATGTGGTGAGGACGATATTCCACTCGACGAATATCAGGCGACCGTTAACAACCTTCCTCACAATTTCCAACAATAAATCAGATAAATGTTAAGAAAAGGGTGCTTAATTCAAAGTTAAATTAATAATGAATATGCATTATCATCATTAGGTCTTCAGTCTTGGAACTGGTTAGATGCGTACCTCTATTGCTTTCTAGTCTAAGCTAACCTACACATTTCTGATTTACGTCTAACTCTACCTCTCTTTCTTTTCCTATCTCTACTTGTAATATATCCCGCACTACTCTCCAAATGCCTTAAAACGTGTCATGTCTTTCTATTTCTCCTATTTCTTTTTTCGTTTTCCCCTACTATTTCTAGAACTTCTTTTTATTAACTTGGTTTGTTCATGCTATCATCATCATACACATGACGACCATATTTCATAGCCGTACACTACTATGCTCCACACATATGTTTTCAACAATTTTTTCCTTGTTTCTATTATAGTGATTCGTACTATTTCTTTTAGTCAATTCTCATTGGTTGATAATTATTGCAAATACTATGGTGTATATTTCGATATTCGAGAATATTTTTTAACAGCACGGTAACCACTTCGAGGTTTCCAAACGCACTCCGTGGCGTCAGAATTTACCCGTTGTAGGGGCGATCGATATCGGTTTTCTACAAGTCTTAACCTGCGTCTAAAGATTTGCTTCAGATTTTAAAATGGAAGGTTGAAAAAGCTTCACTGGAGGTTTTATTCAAGGCAATGTTTTTAATTATACGTTATTTTGAAGTTATCTGATTGCATCGACGCTTGATTAATTATTTAATGTTAGTTGGTAATGTTTTAAGATAGTAATTGAATTAACCACAAAGTTGTTATGTATATTTTTTGCTTGTAAAATTAATGCCACGATGTGTTTCATTTTTAAAAGCACGTTTTAGCCAATGCAATCAAAATGAATAATTCTTAACTTGTGCTTACTAGATCGAATGTATTTAATTAATATGTATTTATAGAAAGGCTTAAAGCCTGAATCTGGGCTTGTATTGTTTCTGTAGAATTTGTTACAAGCATATCAACCAAACTTACGAAGTAAGTTAGGTTAATAAGATCGCTACGTCGCCGTCGTCGCCGCCGTCGTCCGTTGCACGTTTTTTTCGTTTTACAAATATTTGATATATGGATTTTGTTCAGTTTTTTACGATGATTAAGAATATGCTAGCCAATTTTCGATATCTCATCTAGTTTTCGAGTAATTCAACTTTAAAGTCGAAATTTTGGTTATATAAAACTTCAATATAACAAAATATAAATATTATTTTTAGATTAATATCGACCTCCTGAGCATATTTTTACATAGCATCAATACTCTATGTTGATTGGTTTTCGAGTTATTCGACTTTGAAAAATATGTTCGAAAAATTTTATAAAAAAAAAATAAAATAAAAAATAAACTTGTGTGAATTTCTATTACATAATGGCTTTAAGTTTGGTTGTATGGCGTACATGCGGCATAGATTTTTTATAATTTGTTTTCAATGTTCTAATAACTTGTGATGATTATGTAAATGTTTATTTCAGTTTTAGGTGTGAGGTTATAACTGCATAATTCATGTCTCTTTTCTAAAACCTAACCATAATTTAGTTTGAAGAAACTGAAGTGCATTATACAATGTAACAATTTTAATTTCTAAGTAATCGCTGTTCTTAAACGTCTGTGACCTGCCACCTGCAGTATTACTATCGTCTGGATTACAATGTATTGCATCCGTTCTCACAACTTGCTCGTGAACTTTCATTAACTTCTATTTAATTATCCTTGAGATACAATGTTGCATCTAACTTAGTAATTCTTTATAATTCTTAATAATTTGTAATACTCTCTATTAATAGTTCATATATATATATATATATATATATATATATATATATATATATATATTGCCGTGGATTTTCTCAGGATTCTCAGTAGATTCGAAAATTAATTTATATAAAAATCAAAAATTTTACCAAAAATAAAAAATTAAAAAAAAAAAAATTCTTACCCAGATTCCTCTCTCTTCTTCACCTTAATTCTTCTTCAGTTCTCAGGCTAGCTCAGTTGGGCCTCCTCTTGGATACCTAGATTCCCTATTATGCTCTGCATCGTTTACGCACACTCTCAATAAAACCACAAAATACAACAATCATACAATATTTATTTTTCACTATTTACAGATAAAAATCCATTATTATCCACATTTCAGTGATCAAGTTACACCTCTATAAATCCTAATTTTGTAATGTCCTATATTTTAACTTAAATTATCAAACACATAGAATGTACCCGGAGTAAATAGGCCCTGAATAATATCTTATTTTTCATTCTTTCTTTATAATTTATTTTAAATTTACGTAATCTCTGGAGTATGGTGAGCTCATGATAACCCAGTTAATTATGAATAATGTATGCTTTTTACATTGCATACGCTGACTGCAAACAAAACCCCATGTACTCGTAACAATAAAAATTTTAAATTCCTGATGGAACGTTAACAAGTTTTATATACTTTTAGATTTCTATTTAAATACCCTAATACAGTTAGTTATACGTATTATTTTCAATACGCAAAATAATGCACAATATCTTCAAAATTCACTTTCACACGTCACACAATATTCATAGTTTCATAGTTTATAACAACAACAATTTTAAAGCGTTACCTGGAATTTCTTGAAGATCTCTGCTGCATTGACGATGCGGTAATGTAGTTTTGCTCTGCTCTGCTGGCCGTCTCTAGCTATTTGTAGAAGAACATTATTTATGTTGTGCTGCATGCGCTGCCTTCACGGTACATCTCATTTCCAAATCCAAATTAATGACTATTCTTTCCTAATCGCGTACTTTAGTTAAATTTAATTTCATATACGTTTAATTACTTCACGTCACTTTACGAGCTTGTTTAAGATCAATGTTGCACCTCAAATTAAAATTTAGACTTGACACTTATTCGCGTATCAACTTATGAGGCCAACACTGTATTATTAAAATTAAAAATATGTATACTTACAAACTCGCATTGGAAGCGATGTAAATACTATTAGAACGAAGTTAAAAGAGAGAGAGCCGTGCTAATTCGTCGAGTATTTATATGCTTCGACTGTAACCTCTCCGGCCACTCTTACGGTGAAAATCTAATTTAAAATAACACGTTCTTAAAATTTTGGTTCAACCGTTTTCGAAATCCGCAAAATTTAGCGCGTCGTTACAATATTTTCCAATAAACCCGACTTCAAATATCCCCGTGATTGTCTGTTGTACAACTAACGATATCGACCAATAGTATATGCATTGACGTCTTAAAAATCCCGCCTATATTAACGCTATCCCTTGTTTATGCATATCATATGTTTCCTTGTTTGAGTGGTTGAGAATCGATATTACTGTCCGCGTTCTACAACTCCATGTGGACCTGAATACGTGCTTTTGCGACTGTTGTTTACCAATATTCTTTGAAACTTGTTTGCCATCTATAAAAATAAGGGGAACCTGACATTTAGAAAACATGCAGTAAAAATACTCATAAGCATATTTTAACTAAATATAAGATAAGCAAAAATATATCATAGTTGTAAATACTCACTTAGACAGTTTAGAAATTTATAAAAAATTAGGTTAGAATATTACTTTCATTGACACTAAAAAGAATCCAGCAAAACTCATATTTAAGGTAGGCAAACATCCCAGTATTTTGTTCGAGTTCCACTTGGCGTGCAGCAAGAGAAACATCTACCGCTGTCAAACGAGTCGTCGACAATGTGAAGTCTTTAACTTTGTAATAGATAAACATCTGGTTCACCAAATAGTTGTAATTAAAAGCTACTTGATTCCATCGACAGATATTCCGGCTTCTAATTATTTTTATGTTGTGGAGGTAAAGCCGTTGAACATCACAGCGTTTATTATATAAAACTTTGAATGAAAAATGTATGAAAATACTTACGACAACTGTAGCTTATGATAAATTTAAAGCATAGATCGTAGATAGCATCTTCTAAAAAATAATTGTAGATATTTTCGGAGTAGACTTTGAAAGTATCACTACGTTAAAGTAGATACTTGAACTGGTTTTAAAAAGAATGAACAGTAATAAATTCTAGCAAGATAGATTTTAATTTAAATGAAAGCATATGGAGTATGAATTTTGAAAGGTATTTAATGGTAAATTAATTTGAAAAGAATTGAACTATATGGGTGTATAACTTTTAAAGCGTATATGAAGTTAATAGCATTTAATAGACTTGGATGCCAGTTTTAGATATGAAAAAGACAACCAGCATAATTAAACTGTAAATAAAAAAATCTCATTTTTTAAAACTTTTAAAAAACATTCCTCTTATAATTTAAGAAGGTTAAATTACGTAAGTTTTTGGTATAGAGTTTTTATGTAAGTAGATAATTTAAATTTGGGGTGGTCGAATATCGGTAAGTTTGGCTATTATTATAAGATTTGTTGAACATAACTGATCAGCCACGTTTCAACTCGATTTACAAGGGAGTTATTAAAACTTATCCATCTTAATTTCTATAAGTTTGCATATAGTGTGATTTAAATAGGAAAACGTCTGTAAATGAAAATCCTAATTAGAAAGAGAGATCTTTTGGGTTCTATTTTAGTTTAAGGGAGTTATTATTTAGTATTTGTAAAATGTTTGATCTTATCTTAGATATAAAATATTTTGGCAATATTGAGCTATCTTTAGACTTTAATGTTTGCATTTAAGTATCTTTTTGAGGATAGTGATCGATAAGCTATGTTACCACTAGACCAAAAAATTAGTTTTTTTATGGGATTTAACATAGGCAAATTCAGGTTTTCGTAACCTTTGCCTAATTGTTTTATATAGGAATTCTGGCGCAGTTCGATCCACCTCCCTCCTATCTACCCACTCACCCATCTCAGGAAAACGTCCCACTCTGCACCCCGTCCCACCATCACCGTGTTATGTTTATTTTTTGCATAAGTAAATTACACTAATTTTCAACTCAAACCCCTTTGGCGTTAAAAACGAAAATTAATTTAGTAAACTTAAAATAACATTGTCCGTTGCTAATTCATTATCCGTTCGTCTAAATTCTGTCTATTGTTCAATAAAATCGTTATTTCATAAGCAATAATAAATACGCTTTCTACAAATTTTCATGTTGAACTTATTTCGAAACAACAAGTTTACGCTATAAATTATATATTATATTATGTATATATTATATCCCGTTTTTAGGTACCCGCTATCTTGGTATATCTTACGACCGTCGTATAATGGTTTTCTCTCGCACTATTCGATATATGCCGGGTTTTCCAGTTATCGCACTTTAATGAATTTAATGTATGCTTTGCGAGCTCGTGTTATTGTTGATTTTGATTCCAGAGCGTGTGCATTGATGCACTAATAAAAACTACTCGTTCTGTAACTTCAAGAGCGATGCACGTTTCTCCTCTATCAAATGTGTAGATCTTTTTTTGTGGATCGCTCTCAGCTGGAGGCTAATTTGCTTGTTCCGTAGCCGATTATTTTTTGATGTAAATCAATTGCTTGGGCATGTAGACCGCCGTTACAATTATGGTAGTAACAGGTTTGTTGCTGGCTACCGCTTCGATGCTGTCAATTCGCTTTCAACGGCTGACCAGATGAGTCTCCCGACACAGGTATGTGACTGTTTTCTCTTTCGAACATACGCTGGGATAAACCCAATTTGAAATTATGTACGCTTATGTTTGTTCTGTCAAATACTTCCTGGAAAATTTCTTAAATTTAATGTTTGCTTTTAATTAACCATTCGCTTATACGAAAGTATCAGCGTTATTTTGTTGTTACTGATTATATTTATTGCCTGTTAGCTACGAATTGAGCACTTCGTGGAACAATTAGTAAATTTGTACATAGAGTAGAATTGCTTTATTACATAGTAATCTTATTTAATTTTTGTTTTGCTGTTTTGTTAGAAATTTCTATAATTGTGTGTGTTTTTTTGTAAATAGAAAATTGTTGGCGATATATTATTTTTGTGTTTGTAGGAACCCCACCCCTCTCCGCGTTGGTAGTTAGCCTGGTACAGTTACGTTTTCTTCCGGCTACGTCATTGTACGTAGCAACCGACTCCACCCCGTTAAATAAGAACAAAAAATAAAAAATGTTTTATTACACGTAACGAATGCATTTATATACATCGATTTTATATACTACAACATACTTATGTATTTATATGGAGATGGGCTGTATCTAATCCGAATTTACATAATCATACACTAATTGCATATTTCTAAATTAACATCCTTTAGAGTAATATACTGAAACATTTAATTAAGAAATAATATAACATTTATAATAAGATATACTTGCAATTACACAATATTACATAACCTCACATTTATTACATATAAATTAACATATGATTTAAAAACTTAGTGATCTACTTAGCGTCAAACTATGTGGCCGAATGATTTACCAGCAAAGTGTTGTCGATCCTTGTCTAATTTACGGAGTTAATTTGCTGTTTCTCCCTTTCTTAGTGACACAAAAGGATAATAAATAATTTTTATCCATCTTTTTTACAGTTTTATGGTTTCGCAATTTCTTTGAATAGGGCGTTTAAGGGATGTGACGTTTAAAAACACTTCTTAGAAAAGAATGACGTATTTGAAAATTCTTTATTATTCACAAAGGTTCTGTTTTAATATTTATTTTAAAACTCCTAAAGTGTATTAAAATGTTATACGGAAGTCAATTTAGCTAATTAATTAAAGCTTTAGTTGCTTTATTTATCCATTGTAAATGCAATAAGATGGTTGTGGTTCTTACGCTAAATAAAACGAATGTTTTATGCATGGGAAGTATATTTTTATAATAAATGAAAACGAATGGATTTATATTTTAAGGACTAAAACTCGTTTTTACGGTATCTTTCAACGATTAATTTGCACCAGGTTTAACGTTTTATATCCGTTTTATGATTTTGCCACTAATGTAATAAACGGAATTCCAATCACATAATTAACTTTAGTAACTTTAGTAATAAATGCTATAGCTTTGCATTTTGTCTTTTAGTAATGAAAACTCGTTTTTATTGAGTAGGCTTTTATTTACACACGCGCAATAAGATTTGTTTCATACACGGAAAAATATGCTTTTTATTAAAGCGAAAGGAATTTAATGGCTGGTGAAATATTTGTCACCAAGAACTACAAAAATTGTGTTACTTTTCTGCATGTATAGTAAATCTGAAATTAAATGCATAACTTAAAAAAGTACTAACCAAATATATATGACGTAATTGTTTTAACAAAATTCCTTTATGTATAGCGATTAATATGATACAGAAACTTACCTGTCAGGGAATGCTTTCACACTGAATATTTTCAATGAAATAAATATCAAAAGCTAGTTATTTTGGAATTTTCCCTATACGAAAATAGTTAAATGAAATTAAACTATATATCCAGTATAAGGAATAACAGAAACCTGCTCTTTCCCCTGCATATTCTGTACTCGTGTGCAATATACGATTTTTTATTTTTATTATGCAAAAATTGTGAACTATATGCTGTTGTAAGTAAAAGCGATGAATAAAACGTATACAAGATAACTGTTTATTCTGGTTATGGAAATTTCCTATATTACAGTAGAATGGAAAACCAAGAATATTTTTGGTTAATAAGTAACAACAATAACTTATACATTAGATTCAATAAGGAAAGGATGGCTTTTCAGGTCCTTAAATCATCCAGAGTTACGCTGCAGCTGAAAAAGTAACAGATATTAATACATTTTGCTGAGATTTAATAGAACTACAGAGTATATATTTTACAAGTGCCGAATTAATAAAATGCCTATTCCAGAATTTAAGGTATTCGATTTACTACTTCCGTTTTCCAGTTTTATTTTATAGAATGCGCGGAATATTTGGCGCCCAACGTTCGCTAAAGATTGTTACGTTTTATGATATAAGCTGTAAAATTAGGTTTATTATTTTAGAGTTAGGGACTTTTTTTAGAATTCGGGAAAAATCCTCACTGAATATTGCAATTTTTGTTGACGCTGTGAAACCCCGGGATTATTAGCGTTCACACGGGCTTTTACGTCATTTGCTTATCGCTGACGTAAGGTTTTGTATGTGAGAAGAAGTTCACTTTCTCATGAACGCAAGCGGAGGTGCGTTAATCTCGGTTGAAGGAGACAGACGTTTAAGGCGAGGAGCGCCACCCAGTTCGAGAGTGACCGTACCGACTTTTAACGATTATCGTACGTACGGGGTAGTGCTGTCGTAAATGCTTCATATTTCGTTCTAGCCCTTCTACTCCTATCCCTATCGTATCGTTCAGCAAGGCACAATCAATGGGAGCAGCAAGCAACAGCACGGAAGACAGCAGAAAACCGCCCCTAAGAAGGACAACGCCCATGTAAATGTCGGGGTAAGTATTTTAGAACTTTATTTACTTGCCTGGTGGTTTACTGGGAGGGTTGATCGTAATAAGATAATGTAAAATATACAAGGCCTAATAATTGGCATGTTAATACAGAATAAAATTTGTACAAACCTTCTACTACAGCAGGTTCAACTATAGCTTCTACAGGTGGAACATCTACGGTCGGTGCTTCTATAGGCGCTGCTGGTTCAGCAGGAGTTTCAGGCGTTGCATCAGTAGTGGGAGTTGCAGCTACTTCAGAGAATTTATCTGTTTCTGTTGCTGGTGCTAGTGGTTCCGCACTTTCAGTTGAAGGTGCTGTTGTTTCACCTTCTGCAGCTAGAATAGGCGTTGCATCAGGCGCAGGTGCTGCTAAACCAAGAGCTTACATAGGTTGCAATAAAATAGATATACATTATTTACCGTCTCCTCCTTCTGCAGCGGGCGCAGGCGTCTCCCCTTAAAAAATGCGTTACATATGTGTTACCGAATTAAGGCTAAGCATATTACGTACCAGTACCTTTCAGTTGGTGGTACTACCTCTGCAGGTGGTTCTGACCCTGTAATGTAAACGCAAGCTACTCGTTTTCGAGAAACAGATAAACAAACCTTCAGTGGGCGCTGGTGTTTCTGTAGGTTGTTGTCCATCAACAGGTGGAGCACCTTCTGTTGGTGGAACTTCTTCTGAAGGCGGTATACCTTCGGCAGGCGTAACTGTTACATCTGGAGGTGCGTCACCTGATGGTGCTTCGTTTGCAGGTGCTCCTCGGTAGAAGAAGTGTCTGGTGTAGGTGTGCTTTCGATGGGGCTACATCTGTAAAAATTACACTTGATTAAGCGATTTGCAAAATTGCGCCATTAAAACGTATACGTGTTACATTTCTAAAGTACGGAAAAAAAAGTTAAAAATGGTATCGTTTATAAGGATCGTTGGAGTGTTGGTATCTGAAACTTACTGTTGTGAATGGTTAGGATTATGTACGGATTTTTGGATTAAGCCAAATTCAGTTTTGTTAATTTGGAAATTCTTAGAAATCTAGAAATATTAGTTTAATGTTTTAGTTTTAACAACTCCCTAGGTGTTCATTTGGGAAGGGTAGCCAACACTACACGCACCTAGGTCACAGAGTGGGCCCCGTTGTGTTGCCTTCTTTGCATTAGCTTGGCCCTCCACCGCTCAGCCACTCGAGTTTGCAGATAAAGTTGAGGATGCTGATCCAGGGAGTGCACCTACATTTGATTTTTCAATGTTCCACCCGAAAGTACTACATTGGCCGGGAAGCTTTTTTTGTTAATTAGTAATTTGAAATTTTGCCTCACTCTTACTACTTCAACCAAGGTAGGGATCTTTAACGTGCGTGACAACATCCACACACGGGATTTACATTTTAACTCTCATCCGAACGAGGGTGCTTTTTTGTAAAAATGCTCTACTAACATTTTTCAAGCGATCGGGACTTTGGACACGTAAATCAACTAAGCCACGGGGCTGCCTTCCAGGGAGTACCGCTGTTTCTGACCGAGTTACGTTAGAAGTTTCTCAGTATGGATCTCCTGACTCTGGCGAGTACCGAACAGGTGCACACGATGCGCGCAGTTGTTTCACCATCTTTAACAACTCCGACAGATAGAGTCATCTGACAGCCCACCCAGTGCATATGCTTTTTTAGTTTGTAATTTTCAGACAAAATACCTACTAATAGCTGTAGTCTCTGTTTCGGCAGGTAAACACAGAATCTTTCAATTTTTGTCAGAGACTTGTTAAACATTTTTGCCTCTCAGCAGCCTATCATCCAATCTCACTTGAATTATGGCGACGATGGGTAGTTTGCCTTATGGTGAACGTTGTCGATGGTGATATAAAAACGGAAGGCTTAGTACCTATAAACGTCTAAGCCAATTCTTGTTTTGCCAATTCATCAGTCTGCTCGTTGTCATGTACTCCTGAATGTCCTTCAATATAGAATAACTGAAGAACATTATCATTGGAAGTAAGCGTAGCAGTCCAATGGTATTGGAGTACATCCCTGAGAGGACCTTTTGCAGGCTTATGGTCATTAGTGCTGTCGTGCTGTAACTCAAAGTACATATGGTTTTATTCTGGATTCTACGTACAAAATAACATTTGTATCATACATGATGGCGATGAGTTCCGCTTGAAGGACAGTTGCCAGCGGTCCCAGTGTAACGCTTTCGCGAAGGTCAAGGTCCTCCGAAAAGATGCCTGTCTCTATGCCTTTGCTTGTTTTGAAGCAATCTGTAAAAATTGAGATCTATGCTCGGGCAACGTCTTCAGGGTCAGTATAGACTCGGAAGCGTTTACTGAGTATCATAACGGAAGCGATCGAATCCGTTAGTCTACCCATGCATGGCATAGTACGCACCACTCATCGTAGGATTTCGTGGTCTTCCCCCAACCCTTATCAATCTACAGACTCTTGAACTGCAAGCATAGTGCCGCCCTCAGTGCCATCTCATCCACATGCAGATCCAGTACAAGCGAGGCCAAGAATAGTTTCTAATACTGTAGCGGGTATAGATGTCATGGCGCCCGTGGTTCTTTGACAGTCCAGTCTTTGAACATGCGTGAGTCTCTTAGCTGCGTGAACCAGTCTGGTCCTGAGGCACCAGACCACGAGACCGTAGCGAAGATTGATCTAGCTATCCCAGTGAATAGCTACAAGACATTTGGCGGGAAAGGGGTGTTTGCCTATGGCAGGCCGCACATCTGCACTGCTAGAGTAGTGTGCAAGCTTTCATAGTTTTTACATGAAGAAGCTTCCCTAATTCAGTTTCTAATGCTTGACCTTTTCCGAAAGGAATAGTGGAGTTTGAAAAAGTAATGACAATCTAGTTACCATTCATTTTCTTTTTTTTTTAACTACACTAGCCCAATTTTTGTTTGGGTTGAATATCAAGGAACTTTCCGCGCACCAGCGTTCGGTTAACTTTAGTGCTGTCTGCATTGAGTTGCACAGAACTTGCTGGAATTTACTGACAACCAGTGTGGCTATGTCGTCTGCAAATTCTATCGTGTAAAAACCTGACTCATTAAAACGAAGGAGACAGCACTCTGCCTAGAGAACAGCCTCTACTTACCGTCATAATGATCGAGGTGTTTCCAACGCTAACATGTACTCGGCGGCATCGCAAAAACTGCATGAATAACTGCCGAAGAGAATCTTCCGCACCACGTACTTGCAGGGCTTTGTCTATGCTTGCTTAGGAGGTTTCGCTAAATGCACTTTCAAAATCTATAAACACGCCCAAGGCTGACATGTTGCTGCTGAAGGGTTTTCAATCCCTCTCGCCACAGAATAGAAAGAATTTAATCTTTTATTTGTTAAAGTTGTTTCCATAATTTTGATAATAGTCTTGGGCTCGGAGGGCACTCCAAAGCCCTGAGGTCTTAGTCAGTGTATGGTGCGTCTTATACGAAACCCTAGGCTAGCAATAATATTACCATTGTTTTAATTTTATACAAAATGTAATGCTAGATAGATAAAACCAACAATGCTTTGAATTCTAACCTGTTACATCACACTTTGTATTTAGCAAGATTAGGAAAAAGAAGGATATTATTAACACATTTTTCCACACTACGTACCTACCTGTTACAGGTTTTTCTGGAACTGGTTCAGCTTCATGCTAAAAAAAAACAAAAACATTCTTAGTAATTAAAGTAAATGAAACGATTGTATATTTTTATTCAATTTTGTTTGTTACAAAATAAACTTTCATAATAATGTTGCGCTTCTGTAAATTGGTTCATACCTACATACATAATACGCATCACGCCATCTCTTGGAAATAACGTGCAGGACTTGTGAAGTCCTTTCTTTTTAATGTTGATTTTAGCTTACAGAAGTTTTAGAATACCAGCGATTGTATCATTCTGTTAAAATGTTTATATGTTTCATATTATTAGCCTTTTTATTGGTTAATCCCACTAACGGCGTTAGGTTATTTCCTTTAAGAAATTTGTAGGTTACATGTTTTTTTGATCTATGAAAGAATTTTTTTGTATTTTACATTGTTCATACTCATAATGACGGCTTTTAAGGTTAAGAATGATATTCTCGTTACTTTGTATTCTAAAGTATTGCAGTTTTATGATTCGTTTATTTTTATTAATAATGCATACCTCTGACGTCTATGACTTCAACGTCTTGGAACGAAGAAAGTTTACACGCTAAATAAAGCGGCATAAAAATGGAGAATCCTTCTTTTCTAGTTTAAGTTAATGCTTCAATAAAATAATTATACAAATGTTACAATCGATAAAAACGCCTAAGTAATTTCAATTTGCAGTTTTAATTCATGTGTCCAATTTTTACCAAAAATATCTTATTGTACAAGAAGGAAGATAACCTTTTTGTTGAGCACTTTGTCATTGCCATTAAAAAACACAACATGCGAACTTGAGCAGTTACAGTAAACCTTTAATGAGGTATCGAACTGATTTAAGTGATTTGTGAATGAAGTTTGGATTAATACCTTACGGGTGGGTGACTTTTAACTATAAGAACAATCGATTCTCATAGATAGTCAACTTCATGCTGAAAGAAAGAACATAAAACTGTATAACAAAGTCCCGAAATCCCGCAGGATCGAGTTAGAATGAATTGAGTCAAGGAAATAATTAATTTTAGATCTTTCCAAAAGCATCTACATGCTAATTTCTCTAAATATTTATGATAAAATTTCTAAAACTATAACCTACAGTAACTGTAAAATGATGAACATTTTTCAAACTGTGTGAACTTATACCGCCCCCACAGTACGTTCTTGTTACTAGTTTAAAACTTAGAAAGTAATTTTGTTTGCCGAATATGCTTTCTATTAAGCTAAGTAATTTTTGAAATACTTGACTTTTCTTTTGTTTTAGAATATTTATATGTAATTGTGATGAGAACATAATTGTGTAATAGAGTAAAGACTTTCTTATATTGGTGTTTTTCAGAACTACTGTAAAGCTTCTAGACTTGTTTTAATAAAATATATTACCATTACCTAGAGGTGTGATTAATATATAAGTAATTTAGTTTTTTATTTTGGAAATCTTCTTTCCAGCTAGCAGTTTTTAAACAGGTATATTAATGTCCTTGTTAACGTTTATTTTAGGTTGGTTTCAGCATTAGTGTACTCGATTATTTTTCGCGTGAATTTTAGGTCAGAATCGCTTTTCTGATCTCATGTTTTGGCGTATTCTTGTTATTTTTTCTGGGGCTAGTTACATATACCCCAAATCAATATGTATGTATATTTAAATGGAATTAATAAGATTTAAGAATTATTGTTACATTATATAATTAAAGGACATAATAAAAGGTTAATGAAAGTTCACACGCCAGACATGAGAACGGAAACAGTTACATTGTATTCCAAACGTAATATGACACTGCAGGTGCAGGTTACAGTAGACAATAAGACAGCTATTATTAGAATTAAGATTATTAAAATGTAATACTTTGTATTGTATTAAGAAATAGCAGACATTAGATCTGCAGTTCCCACAAGTAATGTGAAGGGCAGGGATAGCATAAATATCCTCAGCAGCCCAACATGGCCAGTCAGTCTCGAGCTTCACAAGTTTAACATTATTGGTTGTTCAAGCTACTCAATTTAGTATTAATTAATTAATTAGTGAAAGTAACTTAGATTAATTTTATTATTAAACGTTAATGAATATCACGTAACCATTTGTTGAAATCAATTAAAATTTCAGTATAAATTAAAATACACTTGATAGGAGTGTAAATTTGGAAATAAAGTCTTTTTAAAAAGAAGCGCCAAGGCCCAAAACCTATCTGGCGCAGCCGGTAGGATTCCAGAAGGGCACTAGAAGAATCCAAAGTCGAGGAAACTGGTGGTCTTGAATTTTGATTCTTTGTCTGGAACAAAAGACCAATTGGATGAAGTACAAGAATAGACCTAGTCCAATAACAAAAAAGAAAAGAATATAATGAAACTGGCAAACAAACTCTTGTAAGTACCAAAGTTCATTTTCCTAACCATTATCAACTGAATATTGATATTAGCTAGTAAGAAACAAAAAAAAATTTTGGATGTACAATTTTATTATCGCAATTTTATTATTTCTGAAAAAATTTACTCAGCAAACTTAATTTAACAGAGGAATTTTATAGACTTATTTATATGCACAATTTATTACAATTTATTACGATTTACAAATGAAATAATTTATTCAGCAAAGTCTGAAGCTTTAATGTATAATTAGAACGCAATTTTTTGTACCATTTTATTACAGCGATTATAACTGAAACGATTTATTCAAAACTTGATTCTCATCAGATTTTATAAAGACTTATAATTAAACACTTTCAGTGCAAACAAATTAACAAAGGTGTATAATTATAAAAGCATTTTATGTACGCTATCATTGCAACAGTTAATGAAATAATTATTCAGCGGAAGTCTGAAACTGATGTAATTATAGCCAAAGTTATTATAATTACACACAATAGACGTAAAGATAAGTGATTCTTTAAATAACTTGATACAAACTAGACTGAAAGCAACCATTAATTTATTATAACAACAACGAACTCCAACATGAAGCTCTACCTCGAGCAATTCCCTTATATGATGGAACGAAACACTATCAGGTCTCTTCATCACTGCTTGCGAGATATTTTTTAATTTTTTTTATAAAGCCGACGACAGCGAACGCACCGTTTTATTTTTACGCTTGCAAATTAGTAAACTAACCGGCAGAGCATCAAGACTAATTGCCAAACGCGATGATCTTCAGCAGTAGAAGGACTTCAACGTATATTGATTGCATATTTCGGCGACTAAAGGAATATCAAATGTCTTGTCAATTTGGTATGAAATGTCAGGACGTACAAAGTTCAATTTTGACCAAGCTAAAAATTGAAGAATCCGACCAAAACATACGTTTACTAAGGACGAAGATGTACGACGAAATGGCTCTAGACACATACATCAATGCCTTACCTGAACGCTTATCGGACAAAATAAGATTCCAACATCCCCAAAATTTAGAGGAAGCAATGAAAATAATTATAGAGGACGAAAACGTTATGTACTACAGAAATAAACTATGTAACCCTAACGTAAATAAAAATTACGCACCGATGAAAAACAATGCAAGCCGCGAGACAAATATCCACACAACCGAAATTTACACCATTTAACGCACAAATGAATCAACCACGAATTAACAACAAAAATTTTAATAACACAAATTTCCACTACCAATTTAGACAATTTCTCAGACCAAATTCAAATTTTACAAAACTCACATTTACGCCAAGGTTTAATCCCCACATAAACACACCTATGACAAATAACAATAAGAACCCCAACAGTTATTACAAACCAACTCCTATGGACACTTCATCTGCTAACATCAGACAAAACACAAAAATATGGCAAATCAGTCCAGACTATAACCAAAAACGAAACCTCACTTACGAGAAACTATTCCACCAAGAAGTGGAAGATTTTAATAATTTTAATTTTAATAATTATGCAAACTCTAGTAGAGACGATGAAACAAATCATTCTGAAAACTACGAATGCAACAACCCTTATGGAAATTACCAAGAGGACAACGAGGAAGACGCGTGCTCAAATTTTCAGTTAAACCAATTCAAATACGACCAAACGTAATTAATTTAAACAACTTCAATCAACACATTTTACCCTACATAGAAATACCTCATGCAGAACTTAAATTACTAATAAACACAGGATCTTCAAAAACTTGAATTAGCCTCAAGACCATACAGAAACATTATTTAGATTTTGTAGAAAGAGAACCTTTTAGAATCAAAACAGCCTACAAAACGACATTACACCAATTTATAGCAAACATACCCCTACCAAAAACTTTTAACGTAAAAATGAAATATAAATTTTGCATCTTTGAATTCAACGACAAATACGACGGATTAATAGGTATGTATCTTCAAAAAAAATTAGGAGCGAATATTGATATAAAAAATCGATTATAAAGAAGAATTATTGTTACATTGTATAATTGAAGGACATAATAAAAGATTAATGAAAGTTCACAAGCCAGACATGAAAACGAAAACAGTTACATTGTATTTCAGACGTAATATGACACTGCAGGTGCAGGCCACAGTAGACAATAAGACAGCAATTATTAGAATTAAGATTATTAAAATGTAATACTTTGTATTGTATCAAGAAATAGCAGACATGAGATCTGTAGTTCCCACAAGCAATATGAGGGGCAGGGATAGCATAAATACCCTCAGCAGCCCAAGATAGCCAGTCAGTCTTGAGATTCACTACTTTAACATTGTTGGCTGTTCAAGCTACTCAATTTAGTTTTAATTAATTAATTAGTAAAAGTAACTTAGATTAATTTTGTTATTAAACGTTAATGAATATAACGTAACCATTTGTTGAAATCAATTGTAATTTCAGTATAAATTAAAATACACTTGATAGGAGTGTAAATTTAGAAATAAAGTCTTTATAAAAAGAAGCTCCCAAAAGCCCCAAACCTATCTGGTTTTTCACACGAAATCGCCTTATTTCGAGATTTGGTGGCGTCCAAGATAGTACCCGATCAAGATTGGTATTTCTCACAGATAGCATTTTGGGGCGCCCTTTAAACACTTATACAAATCTCCCACTAAATAAATGGCAACCATTCTTGTTATAACATTGACTGATTTCAGTGTTTTATTGAAATTCTGAATTTTAGTGAGGTTCTTCACAAAGTTTCTCTGTGGATTACCGGCTAGATTTTTGAAGATAAATTGTATATAAGACTATCTGTTACCATATGTTCCTGTACCGATACACGTCTTGTTACTATCAATGCATCGTTTCATAATAGACTTTTATTTATAAAATTCTCATTTGCTTATTTTTCACATCTTCAATCACTTCGTTAAGCCACGTTTTTCGTAGTCTACTTCTTTTCTTAGAGCCACGCAATCACTTTTTGTACACTTTCTTCACTAAATATTGGCCATTTTTGTTTTAGCCTGTCTAATCTGTTTGTTTCGTTTTCAAACTACAAACAATCGTTACTCATTCATTAATATGTCCTTCCGTGTCCTACTACCTACCTTTTTCATAAAACTCACACTGACTGCATTTGTTTGGCTCATATGTTGGTCCTAAACTCGCACTGGGTTAGCATACTGCAACTTTCCTCCCTTTGACACAATTTCATTCTTCGCTATATGCTTTTCACCACTTTCGCGACATTTACCTTTCTTTCTATCTTTTATGAAATTTTCCACCCGTACCAAATATCTTTCTTAGATTCATAAAATCATTTACTTCTTCCACGGTTTTTCAACTTTTACTAACTTAACCATTAAACCAAGACTTGTTTCTACCAACATAGAAACACCTTAGTTTTTGATGTTTATCCGCATATCCATTTGAGTCAGCACCCGACTTATTTTTTTACGTTCCATTTCCTATTTGTAAATTTACTGTCTCTTTAATTTAAAAACCATTTCAATTTCTACTTATTTGAATATACGGCGTCACTAGGCTTTAATCATTTCAAGTTAGCTCAGATAGGCAACCAACGATGCTCGTCCTTTATTTAGTTCACAAGTCCACACGTTTAAATTACACTTTCTGGTTTTCATGTAGGCATGTGGTTGATAAGAATTTCCTAAATATTGCTAGTTTAATTGTAATTAAGTAAAGTAGCTGCGTCATCTTTGAAAGATAGAAATACCCTCAAACTTATTTCTATTCAATATGGAATTTCCGTGATTATTCCTCAGAAAACCATTTTATAAATACATGGGTTGAACGAGTTTACTATATTTCTAGCGTTAGTTTGCGTTGTTTTTTCTATGATAAATGTTATCAACTCAAGTAGACAGTTACAAAAGCTTTATGGTGGAAACTTACTCTCGTTCATGTGGCTGGTAGCCCGGTTTATATCTAATATAAAAGCTTTAAACTAATGCTTATTTGGTCATACTACAGAATCTTCACATTGTCGTTACCACACATTTTGTTTAGCTATCGTTGTATGCAGATGAAGTTATGATGAAATACGGACTTTGCAAGTTACCTAAAACCGTCAGAAGCCTACGTGAAGAAAGATCAATGAATACCAACGGGTGCGACTGCTTCATTTACTTACGATAAATGGATTTGCTGATATTGGGTAAATATTTAGAGATAATATGCAACACATTGTTGCTAATTTAATACTGTCATTATTTAAATAAGAATTTAGTTTAGTTTTGTATGATGTTTTTACATTGCTGAATAGCTGTCTCAATTGGTTTCGATATTATAGTTAGACTTGATGATTATCCGTCAGCTGTGGTATTTGAATAGTTGTTAATGTTGATTGAGCCTAAGGACATTATTGCAGATAAGTACTTTGTTGCTAGGTACTAGTTAGGTTCTATTTGAGAAGAGCTTATCATTGTAAAAGTAGGCAAGATTCTTGCTGTATTTATATATAATATTTTTTATTGATATTAATTACAGTAGTTGTATGTCACTTAGTTTTGTAATCTTAAATTAGACGGCAATATTTAAGGGGTGTATAATAAAGTAGTTCTTTTATTTACAGAACATCCTTCAGCCTGATTGGTACTAATATATTATATTAGTACGTGTGTAGTGAAGAATTCAGGTGTTCGTCCTTAAGCTAGCTATTTAATATTGTTCACTATCTAGATTCACAGAAGTTACTTATTAGATTATATTTTAAACGCGGTTTTGTGTTTAATTTTCATTTCAAGTACACATGTTCCACAAAGAGCAAACTGGGTGGTGTTTCTTGTTGTTTTATTTTTTATCTCCGCACCCAAACTTTGACTGAGGTTAACGCTTTCTTTTTCTTTCTTTCTCTTCCTTTGCCACACGTAATTCGAGCGAGCACTCCACTATTCTTTCCTTCGTTCTTTACTGACCCGCTTATCTTACGGTTAACAATTTTATCTAACATACGGGGTGTGTAAATTAAGTAACGAGATTGATTTTCATTTTTTTTATTCGAATAAGACTATAATTTAAGTGTTCTGTGTATATGGCCTTCGTACAAACATACTTTTCCCTTTCTTGATGTTTTTTTAAGGCCTTGTCGCGATTGTTGCTCGTTAAAAAATGCTTCACAAAAGATACTAATATATAATTGAGTTAAGGGAATTTTTGTAGAATTAATTTAAAAGAAATTCGCATTATAAACGTGATCTAAGACTACTCGGCAATCTTTACGGGGAATAGTATTTATTTTTATGTAATTTTGTAGTGTAGACGGTTCACACGGTCGTAAACGTGCATGTTATTTTCCCGACCAATGGAAGCGTTCCCGGATATTCATTCTAAACGTGACTACCTTATCTTGAAAGATTGGCCTGAGTGCTTTGTAAAATAATGTACCCGTTGATGTTTTACCCAATCAATCTACTTTTTATCTTTGCCTTGTTCTGCTTAATGTTGTAAGAATAGCAACGAACTCCGTCAACGAATTTGGTTTAGAAAAGGGTTGAGAACCCGCGCTCTATTGTACTTAGACGAACAAACAATCATTGGTTATCTAGTTCGCTATAATGCAGAATCCAACGGCAAGCATAGTTATAATTAATTTAGTATCAATCTGTAAAACAAATTAAATACTTTGTTTGTAATTTCTGTGAAACTGATTATGCCCTCTAGACGAGCACGTAATAAACTATAATACTCGCATTACATTTAACTTTGTATTACTTGCTTATGATTTGTACCAAACTACCAAACTGCTGCGCCGTCGATACTCCGCCGGTAATAAGTGGCACCCAACGTGACTGAGCCTTCATATAAAAAACTGCAGACAAGAACTTGCACGAATTAGCAACACCACGCCTGAGACACGAAGTCAGTTTGCTGTCACCGTTCAGTCGGACATCAACCAGCTACCTTATTACTAGGAGAACACATAATCACCAACAGTTATTGGACTGCAAAAACCTAATGGCGCACAACAAACTACCAAGAGACCAACAACCATTAAGACACTCGTGGAATACTTATACCACATAATCACCGCTGCAACCGCGCAACAAAAAAACAAAATTTTCGGGCATGCTTCAGGAAGACCCGAGGGAATTCCTTCTACAAATGGAAACGGTAGAAAGTGATCTACCGACAACAACAGTCCAGCTGCAAGGCCAAGAAGCCGCATTCAAGAGTTTCAGAAAGTTTCTGAAAGCTATTCTTGGAAAAGTATTGAGACAAAAATAACAGCGGAGTATTACATAAACAAACAAATAGTATCTCAACCAGCAGCGGCTTTCTCTAGCAGTAAGGCACGTCAAGCCCGACGCCTCAAACTAAATGTCAATAACGACTTAAAGTTGTTTACAGATTTTCGCCTGTTGACCCTACGAAACCGAATTCAATGACACACACCGACAATACTAAATGAAATGGTAAGCCGTCTCATAAAGCTAGAGGAAAATGTGAAAGAAGCTGCAAAGGAACAGCCAAACCAACACCACCGACAAATCCACCGCCCATCCAAGAACACCTCCCAGGTACCGTATTTGCACCCAAAGCCAATGCCATTGCGACTGTCCTATTAGACCATCGGGAAGCGACGCACCGGCCGAGCAGCGCCAGAATATCTTCCCGCCGGAAGGAAGGAATTGGCGCGATTAAATACGATAATTCAAAATGACCCACTACCAAGGACTCCATCGACATAAAACAATTACTTATAACGCACCTTTAGACGTCAGACGTCATGCATGCTCAGGGAAGATAAAATGCCCAAAGGAGCACAAATCGAACTGCGCCGCCGTTCACTTGGTTGAAACAAGAATAGAGAAGGCCATCAAGAGAAATTTACACACCATTCACTTAGAACACGTCACAGACCACGAGACTTTCTTAGTAGTAACTAACCTAGCTAAAGGCATCATGTTGGGACAATGCTGATCCAACGCCAGAAAGTAGTAATGGATTATGAGCGAGGATCCATACACTTCATACTAGACCCCACAAACGAAGAACCTCCACTGGAAAAGAAGATCGAGACCCATCACAACGAGCTGGCCATCCACACCGACCTAAAAAACGAGCTTTCAACCGAAATCCTGTCTGAATTTCATAACTTCGTGGAAGAGTTCCAACAAATACTCAATGGACAAGCACATCCAACAACCACGGTTAGTACAAGCCAGGCGTTACGGACCCCTCTCACACATGCCACTTTGACTGCCACCATATCGATACTCACCAAAGAAGAAACTCATTATAGCTGCCGAAGTAGAAGAGATGTTAGCCACCCAAATTGTCGAGACACGTACCTCCGCTTGCAATTTACCTATAGTGATTGCAGAGAAAATGAACGGTACATCGCGATTCTGTGTCGACTACCGGATGCTCAACGCCATCACCAGAAACAAAGTGCCAATCTGTCAGTCATGCACGAGACTACGAGACATGGGTACGAGCTTAGTATTTACCGTCCTCAAACTAAAATCAGGATACTGGCAAGTTCCACTCGACATCGATTTCAGATCACTTACGGAGTTCTCCACACCCCACGGAGCCAGCTAGCAATTCCGCTTCGTGCCTTTTAGATTGAAAAATTTCCCAGTCAGTTTTCATAAGTTATTGGTTCAAGAAGTGCTAACAGACTATCTTTGAAGATTCATATTAGTCTACTTAGAGGACCTGATAATATAGTCCAATAACTGGTAAAAACAAGTTATAGCACCTACGCCTTGTACTTAAGAGGCTAGAACAACACCGGTTCCACCTAGTCCTAAAAATATGCAGATCTGGGGTCCAGACCATTGATTACCTCGGCCATATCATAAACGTCAAAAGCCAGTAGGCCCATATTGAAGGATGCGGAACAGATTCAGGAAGCAATCTATTGAAGGATTCGGAACAAATCCAGGAAGCAGACCAATAAACTAACCCTCGACAGTTGAGATCCTTCCTCGGACTCACGAACTGACTTTGGGACTACATTCCCCGGTGTGTGGCACCACTCGTCGACTTACTCCGAACCAACTTTTAATGGGCCGTAGAAACTAATCAGGCATTCCAAGCTAAACATCGCGTCATCAGTCAACCACTGGTTTTACACCGACCCAAGTTTGAGCAGCCATTCATACTACAGACCGGCGTCAGCGGGACCGGCATGCAGTTTTCCTCTACCAAGAAACCGAAGCGTCGCCAGGCACCGTCAGCTACGTCGTTGCAAAATTCAACCCAGCAAAAAGAAAATAATTACGTCAGTGAGCTGGAATGCCTAGCCGTGATTTGAGTCATCAAGAAATATCGACGTACAACACTGTTCCGGCACACAGAATGAGCTCACCGACCATGTCACGCTATCACAACGATAGCATTTTCAAAGAGACCACTAGTGAAAGTCGCTTTCTACTTTCGGCCATGAAGCTGTAGAAACTACAGACCAGTTACTTAACCCTCATCAACTTACCCGAACGTGTGCAAGCTGCGCAACAAGAGAATGAAGCTATCGGAATGAATCACTCGGAATGGCTCAACCTGGAACAAAGGGCTTTAGAACCCGCATGGAGAGGATTCTACAAGACCTACTGGTAGAGGACGGGCACCTTCAATGACGTAGCCCGACTCAAAACAAACTCGCCGTACCTCATGAGGAGTATTCCGATGTGATATACGTCCTCCGTGACATAGCTGGCCATCCAGGTATTGAGAAAATCTATCGCGTCTTCGGCGAACGATACCTCTGACTGAAGGTCGGCCATACAATAAAGAAATATTCCGGCCGATGGTGGACTTTTTCAGTCACCAAAAGAGGCCTACATCAACAGAGGGCACTTCTCCGAACATCAACCCACCAAAACTTGAAACAACCTTAGAGCTATAGGGTTGCTATTCCTGGACCATACCGATATTTCACCGGCAAGCCAACTCAGTCGAACGTTGAAACTAAGAAATAAAAAAAGCTCTATCGACTTTCGCCATACAATACGACCACCGTGCCTTGGGACCAGAAAGTACCGGAAATCATCTATCACCTACAAACCCGGAAGAATTTTACCCCCAAAACTACACTCAGCTACGCTTTACTAGGGTACGAGTTGCTCCGTCTAGCAGATTTCCACGTCCTAGTCGTAGATGATCACGGAGAAATCAGACTAATTCTAATCCGGATAATCCAATAGCACAAACGCCAGTGCGGAATCAGATTCTCTGACGAAGAGCACCCGTTCTATTTTACCTAGTGACATTGTTATGGTTCGCCAACCAGATCCTAATTTGATGTTAAATGGAAAGGACCACAACGAATCCAAAGCAGGGTCGCCCGAATATTTGGTGGGTCTGAATGAAATTTTTTTATATAAAAATTCACGTGAAAGATATACGACCTGCAATCAGTGGAAATTTACCACCACACATCAAGCTAACTGCACAACGCCCTTCAACAAGGGGAATGTTGCCCTATCTCAAACTACACGCGCCGACAACAGATCAAAAATTCCTGAGTTGCTGGAAGCCGGCACGAGAACAGCATGCAGAAAAAATCACTCCCGCAAACCCAGCGTTCCCATTGGACGAACAAAACAAACCTAATACAAACCCAGCGTTACGATTGGCCAAAGAACAATCCTAACACAAACCCAGCTTCCCATTGATCGAATAACATCCCTAGTGTAAGACCAAACGGATGCAAAAATCATATATAAACAGATGCATTTCCAGCAGAAAGCTCTCTCGGAGCTTCACATGGCCTGAGATAATCAAAACAAGGCTCTCCGTAGTCTGCTGCCTTCAATAACAGCACTCATTATAGCCTGCTACTATCAACACCAATAGCTCTGCTCACCATGGCCTGCTACCATCAACGCCAATACCAGTGCTATTCATAGTCTGCTACCATTGACGGTGCTAATCATAACCTGCTACCATCGATTCCAATGGCGGTGCTCCTCGTACCCTGTTAGCTTCAATGCTACAACGCCGACGCATTTCGACCAACGTATGGGTGTCCAGACGCAAGAGACCGTCACCAAGTAGACAAATATGAGAACGACGACTGTGTTTGTAAGCGCTAACTGTAAGTTCTTGACAGACATGTAAGAGGGAGTTGTGTATATGGGATTTGAATTCTGTGATGGTAAGGGTACGGTAACTGTTGTATTAAAATGTACAGTCGCGTGGAGTAATTGGGCGTTTGTACCTAGGAATACTCAGTTAAATTGTAGATTGCAGTTGGATTTGCAAGGAAGGGATTTGTAGTAAGATATATGGGGCTGATGTGGAGGGGATACGGTATATGCTTGGGATGTGTAGATAGGCGGATTATTGTATTTATAGTACGCATGGATGCGTGAGGGGTAAGTGGCAACAATTTTGAGTTATATAAATGTTGAAGTGTACCATTCCATGTTCTGCCGCTTGGTTTTCGGATCCTACTCAAACACCTAAAACCCGTCACTAGTAATGATTCGTTCTACAAAATGGAGATCATTTGCAATCGATTTCAAGAAGTCAATGAACTTTTCGCCTGATATTCTTTTGGAATGGTTTGGAACCATTTTTGCGCAGATTTTTTCATCCCCAATTCCTTGCTCGAAACCTGATGAACGGTAGTGGGAGTCAAATTTAACTCTTTTCCGGTCATTCTGACCGCCAACCGACGAACAATTTGAATACACGGGATTTTGAATTCTGTCAACAAATACATTGGTTCTTGAAGATTAAGGCCTTTTGCTGCCTTAAACCACCGAAAAACCTGGTTCTTGACAAAATACTCTCTACGTAGGCTTGTTGAAAATTTGCAAAAATTTTAGTTGAACCGTACAAAAATTTAAAGCAAAAGCTTGTAGCACACCGTTACTCGGAATTAATGTTTCTTATCTTTAGAACGCACCGTTTCACGGAAAAATCGCTACGGATAACATAATCCCTCTAGCAAGTTCAGGTTCGTACTGAAGCGGTATCACATGTTCGCCTGCCACCCCTCCAAGTCCCGCGTTTGCAGTGTTCCCAGTTGCTCAAGGTTTCATTAATGCCTATTGTAATAGGTTGCGTTACGCTAGCTATAAATTAGATGGGACAGAAAAAAAATAGTTTAAAGGAACAGAATATAGCTGAACGCGCCTTGTAAAATAAATTTCACAAATTGTTTCAAATTTTATTTCTATGAAGGTCATTTAGTTAACAAATTTTATATTCGAAAAGCATAACATATTTCTCTTAAATACACTGTAAACATAATGATCCAGGACGATAACTTAATTCAAAACTGCAAAAGCAAACATCTCAATATGAAAGAACACTGCGTGTAGAGTTTTCACGAACGATATAATTTACAATGCACAGATATGGTGCGTCCCAACTACAAAAAACATGAAAATGATACTACATTGCAACAACAATTCAAATTACATACAAATTAATGGAACAGTAACTTTTATGAAGCATTGATTAAACTTGCTGCATTGTATTACCGGATGCTGACCGCAAATAATGGGATTTTATAACGGGGTAAATGACAGTTATTAAACTGACGGAAAAGAATAAATTAAGTATTCAAAAGCAGGGTTGAAAGTGAACAAAAAATAGGTTCAAGAAAACAATACAGATGTTCCCACAGGGACAACATACGTGGCGTGTAATTTATATTTTTTAACATATGATTGCACGGCAGGGTATGTATCAATTCACGTGTTGTTGAATTAATGACGTTATGACAGATTAAAGGGTTAGCATCTAGAGAGTTCACCCTCACGTGTTGTTAAATTAATGTCGTTATGACCGATTAAAATTGTTAGGACCTGTAGAGTTCACCCCTCCATCAATTTGGAATTTTGGGTTATGTTGGGTAAATGGAACTATTGTTTGAAGGACAAAAATGGAAATACTGACGGTTTTTAGACATTTTTAAAATTAAAAATATATTTGGAAATTATACAATAAGTAATATATGAGCATATATGTTTATACTTTTTAATCAAGTATATATAATGATTATACGTAAACAGGTTTGTATTTATAGAGTAAAAATTGATCAAACATTAAAGTAATTATTTTGTTGACGATGAATTAGCGACCGATCTAGTGTTGGTTAAATTTAATCATAGTGTTTTTGAGCAAGGGGTTTGGAGCATTTAAAATGTAAGAAATTTGTACGTATAGAATTTGAAATATCAATTCTATTGGCGGAACTTAGTGTTAGTAGAAGCATGAAATATTAGTACTTTGAATGGACAATGAAAGGATAATAAAAAAGTCTGTATCTAACTGCTTTCTATGCTGTTATTAAGTGCGTTACCAAAAACTGGGATTTAGAATGTTATGTAATTTAATATGGAAATGGGAAAATTAGTATGAATATTTTGATGGATTCAATTTAATGTTTTTAGAATTTCTTTTAGTAATACTTGGCCAGAGGTGAGATTAAGAAACTAGGCTTTTAAGTATTTTTGTATTTATATTTTAATTGTTTGATGTCCATAGAGGAATTTAGGTTTAATTTTATTTAAACGTATTTAAGAACTAGGTAAATAGACTAATTTGTAAAACAATATCCGGCCACCTCAGTGATGAAGTCGTATTTGGGAGCGGCTTGGTTTTAAGAATTTTATTAATTATAACAAAACCTAATTGATGCTTTCAAGGTACTGGAGAGAAAGGTAAAATAAGTACGACCTGACAGATTTAGCAAACCAAAAGCAAATGAGACCCTTCGGAGTACTTTTTACGAGTAGGGTAAATATCGAAGTGATTGCTGAGACAAAACGGTTTGGCGCCCTTTAACTATGATAATAAATAAAGTCTTTCAATGTAATTGGTCACTGTAACGTGGTTTTTGTAATTGTTTTAATGTTTACTTTTGGCAATTTTTTCCACAGGATCTCATTCCTGCACCATCGTAGTCAGTCGGCACACCATTAAAATTGTTACAGGGTTTTCGCTGCTTCTGGACAAATCCAAATTTATAACGTGACAATTTCACCCGTAATATTATGCATGAAGAGCTGGGATTATTCGCCTACAAGGTCCATTGACTGCGGGAGTGAAGGTTAACGACCACACATTTCGATATCGCTTCTTTGTTTGGGTCATACGGCACCTCCAAATTGACGATAATTGTGCTCGAAAATTCATCGTTTCCGACAAAGCGCATTTACATTTTGATGGATATGTAAACAAGCAAAATTGACAAGTTTGGTATACGAAAAACATACGTAATTGTAGAGAAGCCAGTGCACTCTAAACCAGTAACAGTTTGGTGTTGTTTGTAGAGTGGCGGCATCATTGAGCCATTTTTCTTCGAAAGTCAAGCTGACAATACTGTTACCGTCAACCGAGAGCGATGCATAGCTAAGACAACTGAGTTTTTTGTGAATACAAATTAAAGATATGGACTTGCACAACCTTAGGTTTTAGTAGGATGGCGTGACATGTCACACCAGCCATCAAGCACCAGATCTTTTGCGTACTAGATTCGGTAATCGCGTAATTAACTGTTTTGGTTACGTAATTAGACTGCTTTTTGTGGAATGCCGTGAAAGTTCGATTTGATGCGGATCCACAACGATGGCCCTCAAGAACATCGCAAAACAAAGCCTGAAACCATTGAAAACGTACTGGAAAATTGGGGGCTACTATCGAGCTAGCCGGGTCTGCTACATGATTGAAGTTGTATTGTATTAATAATTAAAAGGGTTGCTCTTGCCAATAAAGCAAGCAATAACATTTGGAAAAGTATTGATTCATGTCTGATAATTGTATTTAAAACATGGTTAAATAACCCCCTCCTCCCTCCCATTTCAGGTAACACTTTTAGAAAGCAGACTTTTGTAATTTTTGTTGTTTAATACTTTAACCGCCCTTTATTCACTTCAATTCTTGGTTATGTGGCGCCCTCTCCTGAAGATTAGCCCTATTATCCTCCTGCCGATAAAATATGTCTAGTTACAAAAACAGCGTCTATACTTACCCTTTTATTCTCTTTACAACACACATCTTTAATTTAAAAAAAAATGTTAAAAAAATCAAACAAAAAAATCAAAACAAAAAACAAAAAGGATAAATACACAAAACACACACAGTAACATATCCTTTAATAATATCTGTTTAAGCTATCATCATACAGTAACGGACACAATAATTAGACAAGTACATAGGAAGAGTTACGTAAAAAACAAAAGGGATTATTTTTACATCATCATGGTAACACTGATATTATATATACAAAAACTGTCGACCATTAGTCACGTAAACATGTCATGCTTCAATTTCTTGTACCTTTTTCTCATCGCCCTTCTTTGACCAATCCGGTTTTTTCTGCAATTAGAAAAATCAATCAATATAATAAAGTAAACACATTGAGTAGAGCCGCACATAATTAATAAAAGTGTTTTGTTGTAAGAAAAACAATTAACTTTCTGTAAATAAGAACAATAGAAACTGGAACCTGTTTAAGCTTTAACAAATTGTGCAACAAATACAAGTACTAGCATAAACAAAGTGATTATTTGTAGCGATAATGCGTTAATTAAGCTACATTATTAAAGAGAAAAGCACATATTAATTTAAGTTAGTTACATGAGCTTTATGAAAAATATCCTTAAAATTTTATAGGAGCTTGGGTGGTTTACATTTAATAACATGGCTATTTTATTATAATTAAAATGGGACAATTGGTTAAGTACTTAGTACATTCTTTTATAACTAGCAATAAAGGCCGGGATTCCACAGTAGGGATATTAAATTAAAAAAACACTGACATATTTGAGTTTAGCAAGGTGTATTCGTAACCATTTACACAAACTGAAAGAAACTAAATTTAGTGAAAATCACTTCAACAGACAGAAATCCACATCCAAGGCGTACCGACGTACCGATAACGTAGAGTCGATATTGAAGAGAAAGAGATAGGGAGTGAGAGAGGGGGAGGAAGAGAGAGAGAGAAAGAGAGAGACTGAAGTATAAATTCATGGACAAAGCGACATAGAATTCAAGCTCGAAGGGAATACATATAACCACCTTCAAGCATCGAAGTATCCTTGACCTCGACTTTAAGACAGTTCAAGTCATACAAATCGTGTGACTGAGAGAAATCGGGTAACCCTCTGACGTAATACCGACATAACATAATAGAGGCGATCATTCAGACCTTTAGTTTCAAGCTGTTATTTTGAATTAATCGATTGACAAGCTACCATCGTCGAGCGGATGAAAAATAGAGGGGATCTATTCGTAAAAGCTTTTATCTGCAGTTATTCGATTGACAAGCAAACTTCGCCGGATGGGTAAAATAGTTGAGCAAGTTGTAACGGTAGCTTTAAAACTCGGGTTTGTAGTGAAACAAGTTATAAAACTCGAAAGTAGTTGCAGATTTGAGAAAGTGCCGTTACATGTAAAAGTGTTTTGAATTGGATGCTTTTGGTTAACACCAGTTGGATTGGTGGATTACTGATAACGCCAATTTGGCTTACACGACTAGGTCGTTTGAGCCTTGTGCCAGATCAACAAGATGTAAGTATAGAACTTTCGCTTTCACCTGCTACATATTTCTCCTACTGAACATTTTAAAATTGGTTATATTGAGGACCTTTACGTTAGTATACGCTTAGTTAAAAGCGTAATGTAAAAAGGAAATTCCAATATAGACAAGCACCACAACTATTTACCAGTTAAATTGGTTGAATAACTATAATTGAATAAATTTAAGATATTCCTTTTCTTTTAGATACACGCGTGACCAATTAGGAAAAGAGCTTAGTTTATTTATATTGTTGTGTTTGTTAAATACTGTGATATTCAGTTTGGATAAAATAGGTTAGGTGAAAGACTTGGAGTTTTCTTATTGTTTGTGTTTATTTTAAATTATTATCTGAGAAAAAGTGTACACGTGGCTCCATCGACCGATTTGCAGGAATAAAAACCATTCAAATTGTTTCAGACCATCCATCGTCTAGCGAGACCGAAAATCAGGTATGTTAGCGCTCAACGACTTTGTATTGGACAGAAAGTTCAACCACCTTTCCAGGTAGATGTAAGTGAAAGTATTGAAGGTAGTAAATCCCTAAAAATTTACATTACTTTTATAGAATTCATCCCTCACTACTGGAAGCTAACTGGTGCATTATTTACTCTTACGTCTTTTTATAAAGTAATATTAATTCAAGTAACTAGCGTTAGTTTAACGTGACATCTTTGCTGTTGTTAATTAAGCAGAATAGTAAAAACACAACACAAAAGCATAGAAAAGAAACAGATGTTAGAGACACAACAATTTTAAAGAAAGCGGACTCTCACCTTTTTTGAACGCATAAGACAAAGTACATAAGCATTCTATAAGGAAACAATTACATACACAACAAAAATAGTATATATTTTGAGTTGAAAAAAAGTAGTGTAAGTCACTAATGTTTTATTTATATATTTTTAATAATAATATAGTAATGTAAAGTATATGTTGTAACGCCTTTATATCAAACAGGAAAACATAGATGTATGTTTTTTTATTTCTTCTGCCATTCGGCCTTCTCCTGCTGTTTGGTCTGTGAAAAAAATAATGTTCTAGAATGTTATCACAATAAACATAGCTGCAACTTTTGGTATGAAAGTTGCAGTGTAGGATACACACACAGAAAAAGCATAAGTCCACACTAGACATCACAAAATACAAAGTAGGAAAAATGTGTTTTTCAAAATCGTCTAGATGGGTAGCATATTCTGAAATTTATATGTATGTACAAACCTCTTTATCTTCTTCCTCTAAGGTGAATTCTTTCTTCTTAACAACTTTTAGTTGATTACGGAAATTGAATTCGGCTGCCTTCTTTTGCAACTTAGCAAATTTGTTTTCGTATTTGGATACTTTTTTCAAGGTAGGTTTAATGCTGAAATTAAAACCAAATTATAAATGTTAAGGTTTAGTACATCTAAAGACTAGTAGGCTAACGCTTGTGCAAATACCGTTGGTTCTTGTTTTTAATCTATTACTGAAATTTAAATAATGTGATATACTTAAAAGATAGTAACGACAGCGTTTGTCTTTTTCTGTTAAGGATGTCACGTACTATTTAAGGAGCTCTAGCAGTCTGATATGTACATATTTGCCACGATTATAAAACTGTAATTTTACAATTCTTCTCACTATTTAAAAATTTTTGTCAGATAATACGCACGTTAATTATTTTATATGTGCAGAGCCAAAAATTATTCAAATAAATCAAATTTGATATAGCTCTTGTAATCTTTGTAATATTTTTGAAGTTTGTAAAAAAAACGGCTAGTTGAAACAAATTAGAAGTATAAAGGCAAAAGAGAAGAGAAAAAATTGAAAATATTTTGTCAAGAATATTTGTTTGCAAAATTAGATTGATTTTCAAATTTTAAATGGGTCCTTGGTCCCACAGTAACGTTAGAAATTATTTTTAGAATTAATAATTGCAAGCAGTAGTCATTCTAGTCGCTCAAATCTTTCAATAGTCCAAGGAATTATAATAACGGATTTTACGGGAATAATTTTGTAATTAAAACTTTTAATAGTTTAGCCCTAATTGCTTTGATAGTTTTTTTACTCAGCTTTAATGCTGTTGTTTGCCTTTTCTCTGGAACTCAGATTTTTTCTTTTTTGGAGAAGGGCAGTGTAACAATCTTCTTTTGTTTTTAAAGGAAAAATTGATAGTTGAAACAAATTAGAAGTATAAACGCAAGAGAGAAGAGAAAAATTGGAAAAATTCGTCAAGAATATTGGTTTGCAAAATTAGGTAGGTCGATACTCAATTTTTAATAAGTCCTTGGTCCCACAGTAACGTTAGAAATTATTTTTTGGATTTGTTAATTTAACCAGTAGTCATTCTGGTCCCTCAAGTCTTCCAATAGTCTAAGAAATTACAATAACGGATTTTACGGGAATATTTTGTAATTAAAACTTTTAATAGTTTTCTATTCAGCTTTGATACTGTTGTTTACCTTTTCTCTGGACCTCAGAATTTTTTTTGAGGAGGGCAGTGTAATAATTTTCTTTTGTTTGTAAAGGAAAAATTGCTAGTTAAAAGAAATTACAAGTATAAAGGCAAGAGAGAAGAGAAAAATTGAAAAATTTCAAGAATATTTATTTGCAAAATTTGGTCGATTCGCAATTTTTAAAAAGTCCTTGGTCCCACAGTAACGTTAAAAATTATTTTTCGGATTTATAATTTTATCCAGTAGTCATTCTGGTCCCTCAAGTCTTCCAGTAGTCCAAGGAATTACAATAACGAATTTTACGGGAATAATTTTGTAATTAAAACTTTTAATAGTTTAACCCTAATTGCTTTGATAGTTCTTTATTTAGTTTGGATACTGTTGTTTGTCTTTTCTCTGGAACTCAAAATTTTTTCTTTGTGAGGAGGGCAGTGTAACAATTTCCTTTTATGTGTAAGGGAAAAATTGCTAGTTAAAACAAATTAGAAGTATAAAGACAAGAGAAAACAGAAAAAATTCGTCAAGAATATTTGTTCGCAAAATTAGATCGATTCTCAATTTTTAATAAGTCCTTGGTCCCATAGTAACGTTAGAAATTATTTTTCGGATTTATAATTTTATCCAGTAATCATTCTAGTCCCTCAAGTCTTCCAATAGTCCAAGTAACTACAATAACAGATTTTACGGGAATAAATTTGCAATTAAAACTTTTATTAATTTAGCCCTAATTGCTTTGATAGCTTTTTATTCAGCTTTGATACTGTTGTTTGCTTTTTCTTTAGAACTCAGATTTCTTTCTTTCTTGAAGAAGGGCAGTATAACAAGTTCCCTTCGTTTGTAAAGGAAAAATTGCTAGTTTAAACATAATTAAAAAACAATTGAAAAAATTTGTCAAGAATATTTGTTTGCAAAATTAGGTCGATTCTCAATTTTTAACAAGTTCTTGGTCTCACAGTAACGTTAGAAATTAATTTTCGGTTTTATAATTTTATCCAGTAGTCATTCTAGTCTCTCAAGCCTTCAAATAGTTTAAGGAATTATAATAACGGATTTTATGAAAATAATTTTGTAATAAAAACTTTTAATAGTTTAGCCAAAAATGCTTTGATAGTTTCTTTTTCAGGCTTGATACTGTTGTTTGCCTTTTTTCTCAGAATTTTTTTATTTTTTTAAGAGGGCAGTGTAACAAGATTCTTTTGTTTGTAAAGGAAAAATTGCTAGTTGAAACAAATTAGGAGTATAAAGGCAAGAGAGAAAGAAAAAAATTGACAAGAATATTTGTTTGCAAAATTAGGTCGATTCTCAATTTTTAATAAATCCTTGGAAAACAGCATGCGAGTTGTTATTTACTAATTTGGTTCAATTACAAGGCTAAGTTTAACCTTAGAATACCCAATACTCTATAAACGACTTGAATAAAGCATTGCTTTCTAGCAATTCCCCACAGCATCAATAAAAAATTTTAAGCTACCAAAAATTAAGAAATTTTTTTTCAGGAGAGGATCTTCTAGCATTCCCAACTGAAAATTTCTGTACACTACCGAAATTTAACTGCAATTTTAACCACCTACAGTTGAGTAAGACTTTATATCAAAGAAAATTACAAAAACCAAGAAAATCAAAACTACGGTTTCATAACAACTACTTCCACTTGTTGTTGATGCGCGAACTTGGTCATCGACCAAAAACATAAATACACTAGGAAGGGTAAATAAAAAATTTTAAATGATCCACTCCGATAGGGTTACTGTATCGACCCTAAAATCATATCTTTTAATGCTTGCTGGGACAGTGACGTCGAACTTCACTTTATTTAGTTTTCCGTTTCGTAAAGAGTATCTCAACCTTACCCGTCGCGTTTATTTAGCAAAGCTCACAAATATTAAGTTACAAATGATCTCATTTAACATACTAATCAAATGTAAAAGATTACAATGTATCCATTTGTGGATAGCATTAATCACGCATTTTTCATGTGATTCAGTTCGAGCTCAATATTAAGACCGTTATACAATGACATGTAGAAGCGAAGAGCTAGACACTCAACGGAAAAGAATTATTTAATTATTCGTGAGCCATAAAAGCGAACACATGTGCGGGTAACCGCTGAGAAAATAGTCGAATTAGCAAACGAGAGTTAACTTGGTGATATCAGTGGATTTTCGACAGAACCCAACAATTGGAACCGATTTGTTCCAAAACAGCAAAGGTTGGCAATGATAAACTGGACGGAACATTAACTCAATCCTGGCTCCACGGAATTCTTTATTCACATTAAGACTAAGTTCAGTAACTAATTAGAAAGTTTTCTTAATGATTGTTGGTAGCCTTTATGCATCATCCTTCTTCAAATAACATTGATGAAATTATACAACGACCACCATTAGTTTAAAATAGACTGTTAGGTTCACTAAATATATGAAACCTGGACATTGCGAGTTTATAAAAAGGCTGAAGATGTGTTTTAAATTATTACAGTGGAATAGTCAAGGTTATGATAAATTAAAATCAACTAATGTAGTTTCACAATTCGATGTTTATACTCTAGTCTAATAACAAACTGTAGAAAACTTTGCCATCCCTCGAATGTCTACGTCAGACAACGACCTTCTGGACGCAATTGTATCTAAAAACTAAGCCTCCACAAAGCACCCGGACTTAACAGCATAACGAACACTATCATCTAAAAATCTTCGCCCATCCTAAACGACTCTATCGCCTTCTTATTTTAAAAATGCGTTTTAACCTGCACATTTTTTGATATCCTAAAACGAACATCCATATCTCTCACACTTAAACCATCAAAACCTCTCGACTACCTAAAATCCTACAAATCTATAATTCTCTTCGGGCCTTAGGCAAACTTCTTGAGCGCATTATGTAACGCGAGTCATAGAATCGCCACTTTAGGCTACTTAATAAAATTAGAAACAAGAAGTGTTAATAAACTATGGTTTTCAAATTGTACTTTAAGGTCATATTGATTTATGTTATTAAGTGTTCCAATAATGTAAAGTGGAATTAGCATAAGGAAAACATTTTTAATTTTAAGAAATAATTAATTTGAACGAAAAGGTTTAAAAAATTTCAGACTCTATTAATTATATTTAGTAATTACCTGTAGGATAGAGATTTGCAGGCATAACAACAAAGTTGCAATCAACACTCATTTCCGTTTTACATTCTTGAAAAATTGTCACAAATTGTTTTGTATTGAGAATAAAGCATAAAACTACACTGTATGAAGAGATTTCACAAGCTTTTACCGCAGTTTATCAATTATTATAAGTAACACTGTATTGTACTAAAAAGGCTATTGTTCAAATATAAAATATAGACTTGCTACCTGTATGAAAGTGCATCCAAATTACGTGGGAATTAGATCTGTAATTTTATTACACTGTAATACAATGTATTAGCAATAATACGGTCGCTTTTTTAATATGTTTAAAATTGTATTACAAACCTCATATAAAAAAAGCAAACGCTATTAGTCATTTGGAAGACAATAGAACGCAATTTTTGTTGGTTATATAGAAGACGCTGTTTACGCTCAGGCCAGGAATTGATAAAAAGGTTTTTTAATTAGCCAGTTCAGTTCAATGTAGTAGTTTTTCAATTCAGTGCCAGGCGGCTTAAGTGTAGCTAAGTAATGTAAAAGTGAAATTGAAATCCAATTTACTGGATTAGTCGCTCTTGCACATAGAGACAAACGAAATTAAAGATTACATTATTTAAAGTTAAATTAATACTGAAATGTACTCTAAATAATAAGATTGAATTTTAAATATGTTGTAGTAAGTAGAAATAAGAGTTCCAAAACGAATAAAAGTATAACCTTCTTTAAAACCAACATTCAGCGACAAAAATCTAATTCGAGTTCGCGATAGGAAAGAAAGATATAATTTTGAACCGACAGAATGAAGATGGATACATCCTGTATATTCGAATTTTACGAATAATAAACGTTAATTAAGCATGCCATTTCCAAATTTCGTTTCTATACAGGTAATTCAAATAATAAGGTATGACATTAATTCTACTGAACACATTGTAAACTTAATGACCCTAGACGCTGACTTATTTTAAAATCGCAAATAAAAACAGATCTGAATGTGACAAGACGCTACGTATGCGTTTTCCATAGAAAGGTAAATTATAGACCGTTGTATAGTAATCTTGTATTTAGCATAAACTATAAATGGTACATTGTTGGAACGAAGCTTTGATCGCGGTTGGCATGCATTACAAGAAGGGAGAAATGTTATAAAATGACTACCCTTAAAAGTGGACGAAGTGGAAGTATACGGCTTCAAGATGTAAATATAGACTTCTCTGAAGGGAAAAAATAATCGATGCGCTTTTGATTAACTTTGCATGCAAGTTTGGCAAGGAATGTTAGCCCGAGAACGGTGACTTTGAAACTCGTGTGGACTCCGGAAATAAAGAGCTTTCGTATCTGCAGGTTAGCTCAAAGAATGGTGTTTGTTTTGTGTTAAGGGAGCTGCTGCTAGAAGGAAAGCAAAGAAAGGCTGGTATTTTTGACATTCTTTAAAATCTAAGATTAACTGGAAATTCAACAGAAAGCAAAGTATAAGTTTCTTTTTGTTTATTATTTATAAATATATATGTGGAATTTTAAATGTAAGTCGTAAATGGTTTGTGTCGATATAGTGGAAAGATAACAGAACGTAGAAATGATTACTTTGTCGGGTTAGGGAATAGCGACGGAACGTTATGTTTTGGTTTTAAGTATAATATTATCGGGAAATGAAGTTGAGCATTTCGAAAAATTAGGAAATGACTGAGTATTAATTTTTATTATTTTTTCTGTAGTACTACTCTCGCATTGCTGTAGTTGGCCGGCGTAGCCTTAAAATTGTTACGGCATTCCTGTCCCTTCAGGGCAAATCTAAATTTATAACGTACCGCACATTTTAGCCGTAACAATTATTCTATATCCCACATAGATCATTCCTTTATTTAAGACAACCAACACGGCTCTCCGAGAGGCTACAGTATATAAGAAACTATCCAGTCCGTATTTCTTAGTCAAATTGTCTCCACACAAATATGTTATCGCTGTATGTTTAGACTTACACTCCGCTTCGATCTCCTGTGGTGGTCCAGCTTCCTAACAAGACTGAAACTTGCTAAATTCTAAACCAATATCTTTCACATAGTAAAATTGTAACTGGCCGATCGTACCGCAATCCTAAGCTCCGATTTCTACTTCATCTTCTAAACCTTAACCCAAGGATGCTCCCAAGTATCCATCCTATTTCTGACCCTATGGAATCCTCTATTAATCCTCATCATCCGTAACACCCAAACCTTTGCTAATGCTGATGATCTTACCTACCCTATTCACGGTAACTTAGGCACTTACAAACGTCCTAATACACTTCACTTAATCCTCGCCTCTCCAAAACAATCTTTCCCCTATGAAACTTAAATTACTCCTGAAAGGTTACTCCGAAGTTCGGCGCAGTCCTAAAATTCAGATCTTAAGAACTCTGTTAACGTTTACTGACTCAGCTTTCTACTTGGTTATCCATCTTGAAACCAGACTAAAAATGCACTCACACTTATACAACCTACGTTTCAAAATTAGAGCGAACATCAAAACCACGAAGACCTATACGGAATAACCGTTTTACGGGTAGTGAATATATCAAGGAAATTTCTGGGTCAAGACGGTTTGGCGCCCTTAATTTTTGACAATTACTAAAGCCTTTCACGGCATGGGGTATTTGTAAAGTAGTTGTGTATTTCGATAATTTCACATTTTATAATTTTATTTCTATCATTTTTCCATGGGAACTCACGCTCGCACAACTGCAGTTAGCCGGTGCACCCATAAAGTTGGGGAAAAAGAAATACATTATTTTTTTGATAGATGGTTGTAAGGATCGATATCTCGTAAAACAATTTCAGATTTCTGCTCGTGTCAAAGTGACATTTCATACCTAAAATATTATTTTGCTGTTTTTTATTGGTATATTCAGTTGTGAGTTACAGGGTGTTAAAAATGGAAGTCAAGAAAGAGAAAATTCGGTACATTTTACAGTTTTACTTTGATGGCGAAAATGCAAGCCAGGCGGCTGAAATTGTGAATGGTGTTTATGGTCCCGATACTGTAACAGCTAATTACGTGCAATTTTGGTTTCGTTGATTTATTTCAGGTATTTTTGATGTTAAAGATGCATCTCGCACAGGCAGGCCCGTCGTCACAAATGTCAATAAAATCACAGAAATAATCAAAGTTGACCGGCATGTTAGTAGTCGTAGCATCGCCCAGGAGCTAAAAATCGACCATAAAACAGTTTAAAACCATTTGCACAAAGCTGGATTCAAAAAGAAGCTCGATGTTTGGGTGCCGCACCAATTAACACCTAAAAACATGATGGATCGAGTTTCCATCTGCGAAGCCTTGGCCAAACGGAATGAAATCGACCTATTTCTTAAACGGATGGTGACTGGGGATGAGAAATGGGTCACTTACGACAATATTGTGCGAAAACGATCGTGGTCAAAGCGCGGTGAAGTAGCTCAAACGGTGGCCAAACCAGGACTAACGGCCAGAAAGGTTCTGCTTGCATTTGGTGGGACCGGAAGGAATAATTTATTATGAGTTGCTTCCATATGACCAAACACTAAATTCGGATCTGCACCGTCAACAACTGGACCGTTTAAAGCTAGCGATTGACCAGAAATGGCCAGAATTGGCCAACAGAAAAGGTGTTGTGTTCCATCAGAACAACACCAGGCAACACACGTCTGTAGTGACTCGTTGGGAAGTTTTAATGCATCCACCATATAGTCCGAACCTGGCACCAAGCAATTACCACCTTTTTCTCGCATTGCAAAACTTCCTGAGTGATAAGAAATTGGCATCAAGAGAAGATTGTGAAAATCGATTTTTAGAGTTTTTCATCAATAAGGATCAAGACTTCTATGAGAGAAGCTTTATAAAGCTACCTTTAAAATGGCAACAAATTATAGAACAAAATGGTGCATATTTGACCCAAATCGGAAAATCCGAAACATGTTAAATAAAGTCTTGAAGTTCATGCAATAATAATGGATTTCGTTTTCCCCAACCTTTAAAGAATAATGAGGTTTAAAAGAGAAATAAATTTAACTCTATACCTTTCATTTAACACAATTAAAGCCATCAGTAATGAATTTAAAGATAACTTATATGTAGTGGCAATAACGCACGGCTAAAATACCCCTTTCAACCCAGTTTTTGTGCCTTGTTTACCTGTAATACCCACAAAGCAACATACTACGTATTTAAATATTTGTTAAGATGAACAATTCTATTTATTTCAATATAACTGTTGTATTTCTTGGTAAAATTCCAATAAATTTTAATCAGTGCCAATTCAAAATCCGGCTTGAAGGCCCAAAATGTAATGAAAGTAACTAGAGCAAGTTCGACTGTACACTTACTAAGAGTTTTTTATTATAAAATTACGAGATGAAAGAATGGTATACTGTGAGTTTTATGAGCAATAATGAACATTATGACTTCACAGAACGAAAGTTCGTTAGTGAATGCTGAAGACGCTGTGATCTATTTTGAGAGGTGCGCACTGAACAGAAACCATACAGGAACTCGCAATTTCAGCCCTTAACAATAAATATGATAAATACAAATTCCTCAACATTATGAAAAATATTAAATTAAAGTACTTAACTATATCTAAAGGGGTTTGTCGCTAAATATAGTTGGGTAGATATAGACAGCTTAAAATGTATGTACCAAAAGTTTGCAGAAAACACGCTAGCTAGCTACTAGTTTAATCAATTATTACTTACAATTTGCCCCTAAGGTCGTTCACTTGGCTGTTCAAGTCGGCAATCTACACAGAAAAATAATTAGTTGTCTCATCAATGTGATCGTGTTAAGTTCGACAGAAAATTTTGACAAAACAAGGAACAAAATCAACTCACAAACTATATTCACACAATTTTCTGTCAAACATTTAAAAATGTGTTAAATTATTTAATAAGCTGTAACTAGACAATAACATGTGCCTTTGTATCTGAGCAATCAGAATTAGTAATTAAATGTTAAGAAGTTTAGCTTGGTTATGTGCGAGCTTTGTTGAAAGGAAAAGGCAGTAGGATAGCGGCTGTTATAAGAGAAGCGAGGTATAGTTACTTCGCTTACAACAACCACCAAAGAGACAAAAAGACGTACAAGGAGTGCATAAAAAACAACTAGGACGATACACAAAAAATACATAGAGAAATCAAAAACCTTTTTTCTCTTAAAATACAAGTACCACTTGCTGTAGACAAAAAACGACAAAAATCAAAACAGGACGGAGACATCTCTATTCTACAGTTCGCTGGTTTCAAACAGTACTCTGTAAGCTTAAAAACACAGTCCTATAAAAACGCATTATCTACAGCTCAAAAACTGTACAAAATCCATCCTGAAAAATAGGGCATGAAGTATTCAATTGCGTAGGAAACGTCTACGGTATGGCACTTCGTACTGCTTGGTTCCGAATCCTCGACGTGGTGATTTGGAACGCTGGCTTTATTAGAAGTATCGTATGGCTGTACTGTAATGAACTAGATTATCAACAAAGCATGAAGTGCCATACCAAAAAGGAAAAAAGGACAGACACTTCGCTTAGGTGCAGCCATTTTAAAAAGCATCAAGCAAAATAAAATAATAATAATCGGTTATATTCGTAAAAAGCCAGCGTAAACAAATATACTACAGCATCTACACCTAAATATATAAATCGTATGGCAAAAAAAGAAAAGGCTTTTACAAAAAAAGCACAAGGTTAGAAAAGGAATCCAAAATATAGGATTTGTTAGCAGCTAAGAAAGGATGTGGTTTAACACTTCATGTCCGTTTAACTAAATAACATAGAATTAACAAACACTTAGACAAATAAAAAAAACCGAAGGTTTTTGCGTATGTTTGTTAAACCTCCGCTGTATTTTATAATTATTATAAATACTGATCGTGAAAATTATATTCCAAAAATCAGTATTCATAAAAATTTTCGAACATGTAACAAAATTATTATTTTTTAATGTTAGGCGTTTAATACAAAACGTGTGTCACTCAGCGGCTGTACCTCCCAATCTCGTTTTCGGACTTCACGTTCCAAATCCCACTTCTGTTCCTCACATATATACATGCGATCATAATATTCCTTAAGAATCCTTTTAAGTGTAGCTATAAATTGGAAATGGAACCACCAGTCAGCAAAATGACACACAGAAGAGTCTTAGGGGTTACTAACCTATGCACAGTTACTTTTTATTTTTGTCTGTTTATAAGATATTTTGAGTCTTTTAGGACTAAAAATCCTTTCGAAAGATTTCTTTATCATCATTGTATAAGTTGAAAATGTTCGTAATTCTACAATCGACGATGGCAAGGTTCCTTCTTCAATAATGCCCTTTAGATACATAAAGTTAGGGGGTTAAATATTTTTAGATAATTTTAGAAATAAATTCAGGTAATTTGGAGTATACTCATAAAAATAATGAACTATAATGGGTATGTAAAATTCAGGGATGTAACAGCCATCTTTGAAGGACATTAGATGGTACATGGCAAGGCCGAGGCACTCTTCACTCTTCCTAATTACTTGAAGTCAATCTATATCGCTATATATACAGGCTGTATATATAAAGCGTTAGTCTTGCTATAAACCATCTGCTTATGCACAATTTGATTGGTTTGAGGTTGTATTGTTGTGTGGTATATAATAGAAAAGATATAAATCGTTTATCCTAAATAATAATTAATGTTGAATATTGTTTGACCTTTATACGTTCTATTGTTCTTTTGTGGCATGGATTGTGGGTAATACATAATGGACTGGAAGGATATAAATGCAAATTGGACGACGTGGAGTGTGTTTCTTAGGGTGAAGATAAACAGGTTTAGACGTGTTCGACTAAGGACTGAAAAGCTTTAAATTCTGTGGTCGCATAATTCGGATATAACTTTATGTGCAATTCATGACACCTAGAAAGGTGTTTAATTTGCATGTAAATGCTGGGCTTAAATCTATATTTAAATGGATGCGAATAATTATTCTATTCCAACACCCTAAATGCGTTAAATTTGAATTTGTGGATAGAGCATAAAAGTCCCAAATTTCCATTTGAACAAACGAATTTTGGTATTTACATCATGATTTTTGTGTTAGAACATACGGCTGCCGGCGCCTAAAATGTAACAAATTATGCAACGTTTTTCTATGGTTGGTCATATCTCATCAGTTGTCAATATGGTGAATTGTATTTAAACTATTCAGTCGTTTCTATCCCTCTGTAATAAGAAGATTGCTATGCACAAGATAAACCCTGCCAAAAATAAATGTAATTACGTTAAATATTGTAAACATCTAGAAAAAAATTGTTAAAATCATCGAATTATAGATATTATGGAAGTAAATTAATACAAAAATAATAAATTGTTTGTTAAAAAAGAGAGATGCGTAGGATCTATAATAGTAATCTGCGCAGAAAGCTCTCAAAAATTTGGACCCGATAGACATGTCGTGTATGGTCCGACTAACAGACGTTAAGTAGGGAATTTGTTGGGGAACCGAAAATGTATCAATTCCAATAAATAAAACTCGTATAAAGTGAATAAACAAATGGCCGAATTCCTACTTACCATTGGTGGATCTTCTAAGAAGGTACTACACCCAATGATAATTGAGAATGTTTGCCTACTGAAACTAATACGTTTCATAGCTTATTGTTAATGAATAATTTTGCCTGGCATGGGGAAAGTAATTCAAACATAGAAAACGAAAATCAATATAAATTTTGGTTATTTTCCAAAAAGAAAAGCCTGTGACCGGTTTCACTGTTCTTGCAGATCGTCAGACGGGCGCATCTCTTTTTGCAAAACAACCAACTAAGTTCTGGGATTATACACAAATCAAGGTGTATTTATAATACAAATTGTTTCTCATGCGTCCTCTATACTCGAATGTAAGCAACTAACCATCGGTAACTTTTATAAGTACCAACATGATCAGCATAGACGGAGTTACCACACAAAATTTTTTAAAAACTTAGTCTAGAGACAAGATGAAAAATAAATAAACAAATGGCCGAATTCCTACTTAACATTGGCGGATCTTCTAAGAAGGTACTACACCCAATGATTATTGAGGATGTTGGCCTACTGAAACTAATACGTTTCATAGCTTATTGTTAATGAATAATTTTGCCTGGCATGGGGAAAGTAATTCGAGCATAGAAAACGAAAATCAATATAAATTGTTGGTTATTTTGCAAAATGAAAAGTCCGCGATCGGTTTCACTGTTCTTGCAGATCATCAGACTGCGCATCAATTTATATTGATTTTCGTTTTCTATGCTCGAATTACTTTTTCCATGCTAGACAAAATTATACATTATCAAGTAGCTATAAACGTATTAGTTTCAGTAGGCCAACATCGTCAATTATCATTGGGTGTAGTACCTTCTTAGAAGATCCGCCAATGTTAAGTAGGAATTCGGCCATTTGTATATTTATTTTTCATCTTGTCTTTTGACTGAGTTTTTAAAAATGTTGTCTGACAACTATGCTGATCATGTTGTACTAATTTGTACTAATAAATACACCTTGATTTGTGTATAGTCCCGGAACTTAGTTGGTTGTTTTACAAAAAGAGATGCGTCCGTCTGACGATCTGCAAGAACAGTGAAACCGGTCACGGGCTTTTCTTTTTGCAAAATAACCAACAATATATATTGATTTTCGTTTTCTATGCTCGAATTACTTTCCCCATGCTAGGCAAAATTATTCATTTATCATATAAAGTGTATTAAATGTAATATTTTGAGATGCTTGCGTGTTTACATGCAAAATTTGTTTATATCTGTTGTTTTTCCCCCACTCAATCTCCGGCTGTTATCAAAATGTCTTGCAACATTTGCCACTAGATTGTAATCTGTGCAAGACAATATCTTTCAGCGATTGCGCTCTGGTGAATTTACCTGCGCATTTTTGTTTTCAACATAATGTTCGAGTTTTCTTGCACGTCTTCGACATTCTTCGGGTCTTGCACCTTTTCTATGTAATAATAAACGATTAAACTACGGAACAATAAGTTTTGAATTTTAACCGGAATATTTAACTTTGCAGAAGTGACCTAATGTTTAACGTATAACTAGCAAAACAATAGGGAATCATATAGCGGATTTAATCAGCTGTCCGGATGCACGATTAGGTAAGGCTGTTAGATCTAGTTTTGCCAAAGGGTATAGTACTACAAGACTAGAGGCATGCATATATGTATATATATATATATATATATATATCTCCACATTGTATGTAATCTATTCAACTGGCATATATAGGCATATATAGGCATATATAGGTATATATATAGGCGTATATAGGCATATACCTACATTGTTGAAAATTGTTATATAGCGCATAATGTATATAATCCATTTAAAGGGTTGTCAAATTTGTTTGAAGATGAACAAATTGGCTTCTGAAATGTGTGTACGTATTCAGCATAACTTGCTAGATAACAGTTTCAGATGGAATATTAAAAACAGGAAATTTCATAAATTACGTAATTTTCGTATGCAATTTAACTGTTTATAGAGTTATTGTGGTGAAGTTGTGGTGAATGGATCGAACAAATATTGCGCCATAATTAAAGAGATAAGTAAAATTTGTCTTAGTAGTAAAATGATTTTGTTATAGAAGTAGGGCTATATCGTCTTATAATTGCATTATTATTTTATTCAAAGCGTCCTTAAAAGTTATTGTTAAGTGATGGGTTAAAGTTAGAGAAAGCGGTTCGATAGCAATTTTGACACGAATGGTGTTGATTCTAATTCATACAAGAAATAGGCGATATTCTGTTGTGCTTGTGTGTATACATTCAAAATTTGTCTGTTACTATCGCTTTTCCCGCCAAACCCCCGACTGTGTTCGGATGTCTCAACATCCATCGATTTCATCTACACTCTAAATAATTCCGCTCCCACTAGTGTACATTTTTAGTTATAATTCTCGTTTATTGAATGCTTTTTGTAAAGTCCAACAGCAGGCTTTTTTATTGTGTACGAAATGGATCTTTTTTAAATTTTTCATTCTTTGTGGTGAGTTCGGTGATCTTTTGAGCTTGCAAGTATGAAATTCGGTCAAACAGTCCAGTCATTGTAGCTAAGTGTGGCGCATAATATTAGATGGAGCAATAGGAGTTCTTTAGGAGTATTATCTATTTCTTTTCGAGCGTTGGAAATTCGTTCGCGAAGTAGTGACAGTTTTGCTCTGTGAAGAATTTTTCGGCTGGCGTATGTGTTAATATAATATTTTATTTTAAGGATATTTGGAACTATGTCAGAATTACGGCACCGTAACAAAAATGTGAGTGTACAGAATGATTTGGGTGAGTGTCTAAGGTTACTGAAAGTTTTTGTTTTTTTACAATTTCCTCCTCGTAAAGGTTTTTGTGATATTGTCGGAGGTTTTCACGGCCGGAGTCATTATAAATATTTATGGTTCCGGGTTGGGACTGTGTCTTTTTATAAACTGAAGTCTAGGTTTCGCCCACTTTTGTAAGGGGCTTCATCAGGATAAGAAAAGAAAATTATTTTCTTTCCTTGTCCGGACGAAGCCCCTTACAAAATTGGGAGAAACGTCGACCTTAGGTTATAAAATGACACGGTCTCAACCAGGAACCATAAATATTTATAATGAGTCCGGCCTTGAAAGCCTCCGACAATATCATAAAGCAACATGTTTGTGCCTATATCATTACGTAATGAAATAAGAACGAAAACCTTTTCAATTTGATCGGGTAACTCGATGCACTAGTACACGGATCGAACTTATTAATGCTTATTTTTCTAAGTAGAGTACATTTTCTAAAGACCACCCCGACTCACGGTGCTCAAATTCTTCTCATTTTTGTCATATAACTTCGCACAAATCCTTGTAACCGTTTTGATGATTCCAGCCAAATGTGATAAACACATTTTTCGCGCTTAAAGATTTTACATCGGTAGTCTTGAGATCAAACCCCTCATTTTTTGTACATAAGCTATAAAGCTCGAAATTAAGCTTGTTTAACTTTGTACGGAATAAATCAATAATTTGCTCCTTCTGTGCATGGAAAAACTCGAATGAACCATCGCAGTAGATGTCTACGCATATGCAGGCTTAACCACAACCACAGCCCACGTATTGCAACAAATACTGCTATTCCATTGCTGTTTTGAGGTAAATGCTGCCGGCGGCTCCGTGGACGGCTCCGTGGCGTAGTTGGTATGCGTGTGACTACTACGCCCAAGGTCACGGTTTCGAATCCCGACACGGTCCGCTTGAAAAATGTTAGGTGAGCATTTTTCACAAAAATACGCCTTGAAGGTCACGTGTGTGAGTGTTGTCACGCACGTTAAAAATCCCTATCTTGCTTGGAACAGCAAGGGTTCGGCAAAATTCAAAATTTTTCAAGTAAAAAAAAACTCGCTTTCTTCTGGCCAATGTAGTACCTTTGGGTGGAGCATTTTAAAATCACATGTAAGGGCGTTTCCGTGGCGTAGTTGGTATGCGTGTGACTACTATGCCCAAGGTCACGGGTTCAAATCCCGACACGGTTCGCTTGAAAAATGTTAAGCGAGCATTTTTCACAAAAATACGCCCGCGTTCGGATGAGAGGTAAAATAGAAGTCCCGTGTGTGAGTGTTGTCATGCAAATATCCCTACTTTGTCTGGAACAGCAAGGGTTCGGCAAAATTCCAAATTTTCCAGGTAAAAAAAAACTCGCTTCTTGGCCAATGTAGTACCTTCGAGTAGAGCATAGGAAAATCAAATGTAGGGTAGATACTGCAGCCGTCGACAAAGTCAAACGTTTATCCCTCGATGTAATCGAAGTTACACCATGTAGCTCGACCTAATACCTCTGTAAATTGTACACTCTAGTTAAGGCAACACCGCACAGTTCACAGTAAGTATTTTTTCACCGGTAAAATTGAATGTATAAACTCCGATGCAGATGAGCAGGAGTAGTGATGCGTAACCCAATGCATCCGCAGGTTACTTTTTCTGGTAAAATAGGCGTAATAGGGTTGCATTAAAAAAATTTTGCCAAATCCATTTTACACACAATAGAAAAGAAACCCTGATATGTCTTTATTAAAAACATACATTAAACGGGAATTATAGCTAAAGATGTACACCAGTGGAAGCGGATTTATACATAGCATAGAAGAAACCGAAGAATGTTAAAGACACACCAACACAGTCGGGTATTGGACGGAGAAAAGCGATAGTAATAGACAAATTTTGCATGCAAACATATAAGCACAACAAATTATCGCCTTATTATTACACGGATTAAAATCAACACCTTTCGAGGTCAAATTGCTATCGAACAGCTTTCGCTAACTTATAACTCACCATTTAACGATAAATTTTAAAGACACTTTCGTTCAAGTGATAATGCAACTATAATACGAAATAGCTCTATTTTTAAGACAAAACCAACTTACTACTAAGACGAGTTTACCCAATTGCTTAAGTACTCCGCCATATTTGTTCGATCTATTCGTCACAACTTCAACACAATTACTCGATAAGCAACTAAAACTCCATAAGGAAATTACGTAATTTGCCAAATTTCCTGTTCTTAACATTTCACCAGCATAAAAAAAACTGTAATTTAGCATGTTATATTGAATACGTACACACATTTCAGAAGCTAATTTGCCATCTTCCAACAAATTGGACAGTCTTTTCAATGGATTATATACATTATTCATCATATAATAATTTCTAACAATGTGACGCCTCCAGTCTTGTAGTACCATACTCTTTTGTCAAACTAGATCTAAAAGCCGTATCTAATCGATCATCCGGACAGCTGATTAAATCCGCTATGCGATAAGCATTAGGTTCCTTCTGCATAGTTAAATTTTTCCAACATTTTTGCATTTATATCAAAGAAAACCATACTATTTGTAAACACATATATACTTTCCTCTATAAATTAGGTTCCGGTATTAATGATCTATTGGTCGATTATTTTGGAAATTATCCGAAAGAAGAACCATGTTTTGACACCAACACAATTAGTTATGGAAATTGCCAATAAAAGGTTTTGTACCCTGAACAAACTTGAACATTTTGAATCGCTTTGTTTGGGGGTGGGTTTGAGCATTTTGGATACTATATTGAAATAAAAAGTTATAAAAAAGTAATAAATAAAAAATAACTGTGCACTAATACTTGGAAAAAATAATACTTAGGTATAAATCTATATCTAAAATAGCCTTAACACACACTAAAACCAAACTCGGATAGTATTCTTCCGAGTCTAAATAAACCTCCAAGATCTACATAATAACTCCTCTATGATGTATTTTCGTGTACCTCAAAAGCTTTAAGCTTTTCACTCCATTCAAGATCAAATTTATCCCCTTCGAGCTGATATAGTCTTTGCCAATAACTTTGACATATTGTTTGAATCTCGGCTAGAAGAAACAATATTGTTAACACAAGAAAAGGGCGTTGGAAAAGGAAAGAGTGGGAAGTATATAAAGCATGTTAAGCATAAGCTTTGTAGGTGTTGAATGTATAGTTTAGCGCCAGGGGAGATTTCTAAAACACCGAAATATTTTTTATTTTCTATTATTTACACTAACGTTTATTTATCTAAAAGGCTTGCGCTAAAAGCTCGCGGTTTTGCGAACTGGCTAGGCGTGATTAAAATTTGCATTACACTTCTATAACTAGATCAATATATCGTCATCCTCTAATTTAAAAGACGTCTACCTGAAGATCTCGGAATTCGACCTCCTTCTCAGTATCGTATTTCTTATGTTCCAGGTCACAAACGCGTTTGTGATATTGTTCGCAGATTGATTTCAACGCCACTAGAATTTTGAAAATATATTGTCAACATACTCCTAATTGTTCTTAAAGTTTGTGATCAGGAATTAAAAAATTGAATTATTTTACTTTGCATAGCATTGTGACGTCCAGAAAATTGCAAGTGGTTTTCTAAGAAGCAATTTTTTTAAAGTCGTATTTTTTTGGATTTCTTATAAGATATTCAACTTTATTCACACGTACATTTTAAATCTACAAATAAATCACGAGGTATTCGCATAAATGTACAATAATTATGTAAATGTTCCTCTTTGATGAACTCGGAACCCCTATAAAGATTAATCCTTTCTAGTTGTTTATAAAAATGTCGATCATTTTCGGAGGTATGTTATTACAACTCCTCAAAAGAAGCGATTAATATTACGATACTTACAATATTATTACACAAGTGTGTAGTTCTTTGAATATAAAAGTTAGTATTAGATCGCAAAGCTTTGTCTGGGCTGTATAAGGCCATAGCCGCCTCCTATAGAAGGTAAGTTGTCGCTCCTCCCTTTGTGCCTATCAGGCAAGTTAATTAGTCTAATAACACATGCAATAACAGCTACCATTCGGGCGATTTTTTAACCTAATTATCGTCTTTCATGAATTCAAACAAGCTGCTTCCTGAATACACGTTTTCTCTTTTGTTAACTAACTGACGCTAGCGAAAGATGTATACGCGTTACTTGGGCTCTACAAAGTTAACCTATATCTTAAGGTTTTCTTTTTATTTTTTTATTTTTGTCTTCTGTCGTTCTATTTAAGATTTATACGCAGTTTATTCAAATCCAGTACTTCAAGTTATTCGATTTTAATACTGGGCGTAATCGTGGACAACTATTTCGTGTTTCTTGTGTTTCTCGGTGAGTACAACTTTCTGTTCTCTTCCTCTCTCGTTTTTTTCTATCTTTTCTGTACATTTTTGTACACAAATCTTTTATTAAACTTACTAAAACGGAGAAATGTTTATTTAGTATTCTGCTTTAATGCTCATACCATTAAAATTATTTCTCATTCATTCAAAAATTAATTTTTCTAACGTAAGGAGCCAACGTGATAGAAAGCAACTGTAGTTTTTGCATCTTCATCGGTACCTTTGACGACATTAACGAATTCATCTCTTTTCTTTGTTACATTATTATATTAGTTATAACCATTCGAATGAAAATTTAGACCAAGTTATTATTTACACTTGTTTACAGTGTATTTTAGCTTCTTTTAAGATTTTCTGTATCTTCCTATACAGTTTCATTTTTTGCACTGCTCCAGAAAAGACTCTCGTTGAAGCCATTGTGTTCGTCTTCACCGGCGCTTCCTCTCCACGGGACCTTTCCAATATTTAATAATTTACCGATAATACGATCTTCTCCAATTTTACTTAACGCCGGGGCAATTGGCACAAAGAGCATTTACAGAGAAGACCATTTCATGGGTGGCGAGGGTAGTTTTGACCCTTTAAATGGTCAGGACCAGATGGAATACTTCCACCTTGGATTCAAAAGGGCTAGATCCGATGATTGTTCCGGCCAGTTTGGGCTATGTTCTATCTTTATGAAGATTGACCAATTAGGTGTTCATTCTCAAGATGGGTAGGGAGATTACACTCAGGTCAATTCTTTCTGTCCAATAAGTTCGACATCTTTTCTGTTGAAGACAATGGAAAGGTTAGTTGATAGAATTCTGGTGCAAGGAGTGCTGATGGGACTCACACTTCACCAAAATCAACACGCTTAACTGCGTGGTAGGTCGACAGAGTAGGTCCTACACATGGTATACACGAGGTGGAAAAGGATTTTCATGTAAAGTAGTTTTTATCTACATAGAGGAAGCTTTGAATTAAGCGGAACAGATACGACCTGCAGGGTCCTTTATACCAGAGCTACTCCGTGGTAAACTGGTTACAGTCAGCGCTAAGGCACAGAAGGGTAGAGGTAAATCCAGGTGACGTCCAGGTATGACTGGAGGTTGCAGAAAGCTGCCCACAGGTAAGCTGCTTGTCGTCCCACTTGTGATGCCTAGTGATACACGAACTTTTGGAACGTCTGACCACGGAAGGCTTTTATGTGTAATTCTACGCAGACGACGGGTTTGTCCTGGTATCTGGCAGGTTTGTTGGCATAGCCCGCGAACAAACGCAGGCGGCATGCTCCTTAATAGAAAGGCGGTGCGAGGAGGCAGTTCTCTTGGTAAATCCAAAAAACCGATAGAGAATATGCTCTTCAGTAGAAGAAAGAACATCAGAAGATTCAGGATTCTATTCTTGTATGATAAACCCCTTTTTTTTTAAACCTAGGTTAAGTACCTAGGTGTGATCCTTGAAAATAGTTTAAATTGAAAGAAACACGTGGAAAACGCAATAAAGAAGACGATAACCACTTTTAGGCAGTTACGCCGCGTAGTTGGCAAGAACTGAGGTATAACTTTCCAAGTTATACACTGGTTGTACACGGCAGTTGTAAAGCCTGGTGTCTAATATGGGTCAATCGTATGGTGACCAACTTGTCAGTGTCTCCTCCAGGCTGTCCAGAATCCAAATTCTAGCTCGTGTGGGAATCTCAGAGGCAACAATGACAGCACGTACTAAAGCTCTAGAAGTTTTACCTGAGCTCTCAGCTCTCTCTATCTGGATCTAAAAGGAAGCTCTGTCGATGTTTATTCAGACTTCGAGATACGGGCGGGTGGTGGAACGGGGGAAGTAGTCTTTAATTGGTATATTATGGATTATGGTTGAACTTCGTAGCCATTTTGCATAATCAAGAGCGCCCTTCGAGGCGGAAAACGTGGGTTTACAAATCTTGTTTTATATTTGGATCTCGTAACTATTTTTATACTACCAGAAGCTTCTCTAGTGGTAGGAGGCTTCTTCATGGTTGAACTTCATTACCAATTTGAACTACCAGAAGAACTCTTAGTGACGGAAGACTTGTGCTTACCAACTTTATTTCATATTGGAATCTCGTATTCATTTCTGCCCTACGAGGAGCGTCTTTAACGACGGGGGACTGAGTTTACAAAATCATGTAACGTTTCCGCGTTACTTTAGATATCAACTAGATAAAGTAAAAATTAATTTTGAATCGACGAAATAAATGTGGAAATACCCTGTATAATAAAATATCAGGAATAGTTAATGTTTATTCAGAATGGCAATTTTTTTGTTTTTAGTTTCTATAAAAGTAATTCAGATAAAAAACTTAAAGCATACAGCTATAAAATTATTTAAACACCACTCAATTGCAATACCATATATAAGACATGGTCAGACGTACAAAAACATGTAAAATATCAATATTGCAACAATAATACAGATTACAAAGAAAGTGCGCGACCTTTGCGTAATTAATGGAACAATAACCTTCTCCTCAGCATAGATGAAATATATTACATTGTGGAATCGCAATTTTGACCACGGTTAGCATACAATACGAAAAGGCAGTAATGTTATATAATGATTCAGTCCGATGAAAAATAGAAGTTAATTTCAAGTAATGTACAGAAGTTAAGTTTGAAAGTAATACAACTTCAAAATGAAGATAATGATCTTTCCTGAGGGGGTAAATCGGTGCTTGAGCTGTTTATTAACTTTGCTTGCAAGTTCTGGAAAGGAATGTTAAGCTGCGTGCGGTGGTTTGACATCTCGTGTAAACAGCGGCAATACAAGGCCTTTGTACATGCGGGTCAACTTAGCGAATGTAGTTTGTTTTGTGTTAAGGGTGCTGCTGTTAGAAGGAAAACAATGAAAAGTGTTTCTGGATATCATTAAATTTTAAAGATGAACTGAAAATTAAATCGTGAGTGAAATGAGATTTCTGATTTATGCTTTATAATTACGTACATACGGATTTTAAATATAAGTTGTAAATGTTCGTTTCTACGTAATAGGAAATTAACAGAAAGCCAAAATGATTATTTTGTTTAAGCATGATACTCGTATACCAACCCATTATTTATTGCTGGACCGTGTAGCTATCTTGCACTACTAAAAGCGTCATTAGTGGCAGAAGACTTGGAATTACACACATTCTTTAAGATCCAACCTCGTAGACATTTTGCACTACCACAAACGTCCTTATATTTAAAAAACTTGGGCTTACAAATCCATTCTTTAAGGTCCAGCCTCGTAGCCATTTTGCACTACCATAAGCGTCCTTATATGTGGGACACGTGGGTTTACAAACCCATTATTTATTGTTGAATTTTGTAGCTATTATAGACTACCAGAAGCGTCCTTAGTAGTGGGAGATTCGAGTTTACAGACCCTTCGGTTTTAGTGGGAAGAGACTAGGGTTTACAAACTCATTCTATATAGTTGAATCTCGTATCCATTTTTGCAGTACCAGAAGCGCTCTTAGTATCAAAAGACGTCTTTAAAAACCCATTATTTATAGTTGAACCTTGTAGCCAATTTGCGTTACCAGAAGCGTCCTTAGTTGCAAACCCATTCTTTAAGGTCGAACCTCGTAGTCATTTTGCACTACCATAAGTGTGCTTATATACGAGAAACTTGGGTTTACAAACCCGTTCTTTATAGTTATATTTCATAGTCATTTTACACTACCAGAGATGTCCTTAGTAGTGCTAAACTTGATTTACAGACACATTATTTATGGTTACTCCGCGTAGCTTTTTTCACATCAGAAACGTCTTTAACAGCGTGATACTTGGGTTTAAAAATTCGTTTTTCAGTTGAATTTTGTAGCTACTTTTGCACTACTAGAAGCGCACTTAGTGGCGGGAGACTTAAGTTCACCAACTCATTCTTTATGGTTGAATCTAGGAGCTACTTTTCATTACCAGAAGCGTCGTTTGAGGGGGAAGACTCGTGTTTACAAACCCATTTTTATGGTTAAATCTTATTAGTTATTTTTGCACTACCAGAAGCGTCCTTAGTAGGGGGAGAGTTGAGTTTAAAAACCCATTTTTTAAGGTTGAACATGTAGTCATTTTGTAATATCAAAAGCGCGTTTAGAAGCGAGGGACTCGGGTTTACAAACCCTTTTTTATGGTTGAACCTCGTAACGATTTTGCAGCATCATAAACGACCTTATATGCAGGAAACTGAGTTTACAAACATTTTTTTTTGTTGAACCGTAGCCTTTTTGGACTACCAAAAGCGAGATATTTGGGTTTACAGACAACTTTTTATAGTTGAAAATTGTAGCCATTTTTGAGGAAAACTTCTTCAAGGTTGAACATATCACTAATTAAATCGCCCTTAGTGGGTGAAATATTATGTGTACTAACCCTATTTTATACCTGAATCTGGTAACTATTTTTACACTGCCAGAGACTTCCATTATCAGCAATATTGCAATATTGCAGCAATTTTGCAATACAGGGAGCGTTTTTAGTGGAGAGAAACTCTGGGTTACAAATCCATATTTTATAGTTGAATCTCGTAAGCATTTTTGTATTATCGGAAGCGTCCTTAACGGCGCAAGACGTAAACTTACAAAGCCGTTATTTACGGTTGAACTTTGTAGCCAAATTTCACTACCAGAAGCGTTTTCGGCCGGTTTACAAATCCATTTTTATAGTTATATTTCGTATTCATTTTTGCATTACAAGAAGCGTCCCTAGTAACTGGAGACTTTAGTTCACAAACCCATTATTTATTGTTGGTCCCTGTAGTCTTTTTGCACTACTGAAAGCGTTTTTAATGGCGCTTGGGTTTAAATCCATTATTCGTAGTTGGATCTCATTTTGCACTATTAGAGGTGTCCTTAGTGGCAGGGGACTCGGGTTTACAAACCCATTTCTTAACGTTGAACCTCGTGGCCTTTTTGCACTACCACAAGTGTATTTATATGAGGGGATCTAGAATTTACAAACTCATTCTTTATGGTTAAACTTCATAGCTATTTAGACTACCAGAAGTGCCTTTAGTATAGCGCGAGATATGGGTTAATAAATCAATTTTTTGTAGGTGAATTTTGTAGCCATTTTTGCGCTATCAGAAGCGTTTTAGCAAAGGAAGGCTTGTGCACTCAAACCCATTTCTTTTTGAGTCTTTGTCTTGCAAATTACAGAAGCCATCTTTTTTTACAGAAAAAAATTGCTCATATTAACAACGCTTAAAGTTAGCGGTTTTTTGAATATCAGTCAAAACCTGGTTAAATGATGAATTCTACGGTAGGTAGATTTGTTATGGCGATACGCACCCACGAATAGACCTCCACAATCACCGGATGGAAAAGCACTCGATTGATTTCTATCGTGGGGAGCTATTTAAAGAAAAATGTCCACAGCATAAGATCCTCCAGACCATCAAACCGGCGGCTCCGTGGTGTAGTTGGTATGCGTGTGCCTACTATGCCCAAGGTCCCGGGAGCAAATCCCGACACGGTCTGCTTGAAAAATGTTAGGCGAGCGTTTTTCACGAAAATACGCCATCGTTCGGATGAGATCTAGAATGGAGGTCAGGTGTGTGAGTGTCGCGCTCGCTAAAGATCCCTACCTTGCTTGCAACAGTAAGGGTTCGGCAAAATTTTAAATTTTCAGGTAAAAAACTCGCTTCCTGGCCAATGTAGTATCTTCGGGCGGAGCATTGGAAAGATCAAATGTAGGGGGGACCGTCAAATCAAATTCAACAACGAATGTTGTAGATGTTTTCTAGGATAGTAGTACCTAATCGTAATGTTGAGGGTTCTCTCATCGGTTTCAAAATCCTTAGTTTTTGTTTGCTTCTGTAGAGAGATAACAATAAATGGTAGACTGCTATTTTTACAGCACATCGGTTTGTCTATTTTTCTTTTCACAAAACTCCAACAAAGGCGATGACGTTTTTGTTAAACTCAAATCAGTCTTCGATTTGATGTTTTGTGCATGCCAATAATATACCAATCTATTAAACTGCAAAACTGGACTATTGGCCTTATTTTTTTACCTCATCACAAGTACCAACAAACATAACGAGGTATTGCAAAACAATGCGGTACTTCTAAACTTATTTAAATTTATCTCCACAATATGCTTTCTCTGCGTGTGCAGAACAATTGGGGCATTCCTAAAATGTATTGTATTTATGGATATTTCACGGTATGCGTCCTAAGTACTTTTGTAAGGACGCAACAATTTACAAACTAGTTAAATACGCATGGAACGCATCTCAAGACAAGCTTATCCTTTCTTTGACCATTTCATGCATATAGGTACTGGGTCTCGAGTAATCAGCGGGTTAGTAATCGTGGTACTATAGCAAAAGTTTCTTAGCATCACCTTGCTGAAGAAGCACTATCGCCAAAAACCACATACTGAACTTAGCGGACAAACCGATTCCACGGGAACACCTACACTTAATGTAGTCTACTCCGTGGAATAGACGAAAATGGTGGGTAACAATAGCCTAATGCTTCTTTTTTGGTTTAACTCTGAACCTGGTTCAAAAAGGTTCAACGCGTTTTTTTTAACGTTTCAAAGTTGAAATTGTTTTAGGATGCATAATACGTTAGATCAGTGTAAGTGAATTTCTTCATTCATACTCCGTGGAGCAGACAAAAATGGTGGCAAACGATAGCCTATGACATACTTTACCTTTTGATACCGATTTGAACCTGGTTCAAAAAAGCTTAATACGGTTTTTAATGTTTCAGGTTTGAAAATGTTTTAGGACGCGTAATACGTTGGATCAGTGAACGTGAATTTTTTCATTCGTACTCCGTGGAGAAGACAAAACTGGTGGCTAACGATAGCCTATTAAATTCTTTACTTTTGGGTTTAACGTTGAACCTTGTTCAAAAAGGCTTAACGTGTTTTTTAACGTTTCAGAGGTAAAAATATTTTAGCACGCGAAATACGTTCGATCAGTGTTAGTGAATTTTTTCATTCGTACTCCGTGGAGCAGACGAAAATGGTGGCTAACGATAGCCTATTAAATGCTTTATTTTTTGGTATAAATGTGAACTTGGCTCAAGCAGGCTTAACATGTATTTTAACGTTTCAAAGTTAAAAATGTTTTAGGACGCACAATACGTTCGATCAGTGTATGTGAATTTTTTACTCTTGCTCCATGGAGCAGACGCTAAAAATGATGACTAAAGATGGCCTATTGAAGACTTGATTTTTTTTTGTAGATTAGAACCTGGCTCAAAAAGGTTTTACACGTTTTTTATGTTTCAAAGTTGAAATTGTTTTAGGACGCGAAATATGTTCGGTCAGTGTAAGAGAATTTTTTCATTCATACTCCGTGGAGCAGACAAAAGTGGGAGCTAGCCTATTAAATGCTTGATTCTTTGGTTTAAATTTGAACCTGTTACAAAAAGGCTTAATGTGTTTTTTAACGTTTCAAAGTTGAAAATGCTTTAGGAGGCGTAATCGTTCGATCCGGGTATGTAAATTTTTTCACTCTTGCTCCATGGAACAGACGCTAAAAATGGTTACTAATGATGGCATACTGAAGGTTTGATTTTTTGTGCACGTTAGAATCTGGCTCAAAAAGGCTTTACACATTTTTATGTTTCAAAGTTGAATATACTTTAGGGAGCATAATACGCTCCATGGAGCAGACGCTAAAAATGGTAACTAATGATGGCCTACTGAAGGCTTGATTTTTGTGTATATTAGAACTTAGCTTAAAAAGGCTTTACACGTTTTTTATGTTTCAAAGTTGAAATTGTTTTAGGACGTGTAATACGTTCAATCAGTTCAAGTGAATTTTTTCAATCGTACGCCGTGGAGCAAACGAAAATGGTACCCAATGGTCGCCTATTAAATTTTTATTTTGTGTTTTAAATATGAACCTGGTTCAAAAAAGCTTAACGCGTTTTTTACGTTTCAAAGTAGAAAATGTTTTCGGACGTGTAATACGTTCGATCCGTGTATGTGAATTTTTTCACTTTTACTCCACGGAGCAGACGCTAAAAATGGCGACTAATGATGGCCTACTGAAGGCTTGATTTTTTGTGTACATTAGAACCTGGCTCAAAAAGGCTTTACGCGTTTTTTATGTTTCAAAGTTGAAATTGTTTTAGGACGTGTAATACGTTCGATCAGTGTAAGTGAATTTTATCGTTCGTACTCTGTGGAGCAAACGAAAATGGTGGCTAATTATAGCCTATTCAATGCTTTATTTTTGATTTAAATTTGAACCTGGTACAAAAAGGCTTAACGCGATTTTTAACGTTTCAAAGTTGAAAATGTTTTAGGACGCACAAATCGTTCGATCCGTGTATGTGAATCTTTTTACACATGCTCCATGGAGCAGACGCTAAAAATGGTGACTAAAGATGGCTTATTAAAGGCTTAATTTTTGTGTAGATTAGAACCTGACTCAAAAAGGCTTTACTCGCTTTTTATGTTTTAAAGTTGAATTTGTTTTAGGATGCGTAATACGTTCAATTTCACCCTTACTCCGTGGAGCAAACTATAAAAATGGTGGCTAACGATTGCTTACTGAATGCTTGATTTTTGGTATAGATATGAACCGGGCTCAAGCAGACTTAAAATATTTTTTAATGTTTCAAAGTTGAAATTGTGTTAGGACGCGTAATATGTACGGTCAGTGTAAGAGAATTTTTTTATTCATACTCCGTGGAGCAGACAAAAGTGGGAGCTAATGATAGCCTATTAAATGCTTGATTCTTTGGTTTAAATTTGAACCTGGATCAAAAAGGCTTAATGTGTTTTTTAACGTTTCAAAGTGGAAAATGTTTTAGGAGGCGTAATCGTTCGATCCGGGTATGTGAATTTTTTTGCTCTTGCTCCATGGAGCGGACGCTAAAAATGGTGACTAATGATGGCATACTGAAGGCTTGATTTTTTGTGTACATTAGAATCTGACTCAAAAAGGCTTTACACGTTTTTATGTTTCAAAGTTGAATACGTTTTAGGGAGCATAATACGCCCCATGGAGCAGACGCTAAAAATGGTGACTAATGATGGCATACTGAAGGCTTGATTTTCTGTGTACATTAGAACCTAGCTCAAAAAGGCTTTACACGTTTTTTATGTTTCAAAGTTAAAATTGTTTTAGGACGTGTAATACGTTCGATTAGTTTAAGCGAATTTTTTCATTTGTACTCCGTAGAGCAGACAAAATGGTAGCCAATGGTTGCCTATTAAATTTTTATTTTGTGTTTTAAATATGAACCTGGTTCAAAAAAGCTTAACGCGTTTTTTACATTTCAAAGTTGAAAATGTTTCAGGACGCATAATACGTTCGATCCGTGTATGTGAATTTTTTCACTCTTGCTCCATGGAGCAGACGCTAAAAATGCTGATTAATGATGGCCTACTGAAGGCTTGATTTTTTGTGTACATTAGAACCTGGCTCAAAAAGGTTTTTACACGTTTTTTATATTTCAAAGTTGAAATTGTTTTAGGACATGTAATACGCTCGATCAGTGTAAGTGAATTTTTTCATTCGTACTCTGTGAAGCAAACAAAAATGGTGGCAAATGATACCTTTTTCAATGCTTTATTTTTTGGTTTAAATTTGAATCTGGTACAAAAAGGCTTAATGCGTTTTCAATGTTTCAAAGTTGAAAATGGTTTAGGACGCATAATATGTTGGATCGATACCAAGTGAATTTTTCCACTCTTACTCCGTGGAGCAAACATTGAAAATGGTGGCTAATGATAGCCTATTGAATGATTTATTGGTATAGATGTGAACCTGGCTCAAGCAGGCTTAACGTGTATTTTAGTGTTTTAAAGTTGAAAATGTTTTAGGATGCGTAATACATTCGATCCCCAACACTATTTTTAATCTATACGATTAAACATCGTAGGAGCTTATTAAAAAGGGAAACAACTTCCGAAGATTGTGATATTTCACTATTACAGTGTTTCTCCACATCAAAACGGTATCAATTAACTCTGCCCAATCCCTATATATTTAAAAATCCCTTCACTGTTGTTCAATACATAAACTACCATGTCAATCTATATACTCGCGCATCTGTATTTTTAGCAACGTACCAATGATGCGCAACAAACTATCAATATATTTGTTGTATTAGAAAGAAAAGACAGGGTAGCTGAAAATAATAGGTGTTTGTTAGTTTCGTTTTGGTAAATTTTTTAAATTAGGTTATGACCAAGGATCATTGAGAGATCATTAAGAGATACCTTTGTAAGTTAATTGCCGCGCATTTTTGAAATGATACGCTAACTTCCGCCGTTGGTGACGATTGAGTCTGCGCAGAAGGGATGCGGAAGTGCGCTAGTCGAGGAAGCGGCATTAAGTAACTGGACGGTGACAAATCAACAAGTGTGGTGCAGTTTTTAAAAAAGAAGGTATGTAGTTTTCCTTTATCTTCCCTTACCTTGTACCCACTACCTATTTACTCCAATCCCCTACAAGAAGCAATAAGAAGATCAACAACGGATAATAATTTGATGTTCAACCCGGCCTAACTACGACAACCCTCCCGCGTGGTGGATCCTGAGATAAGATTCCGAGATATACATATCACGTAAGTAATTTGAACTTTACCTAAAATGTGCATGTAAATTGACATGGACATTGCGATTGCATCATCCGGTAAAAACGTGGTTTGTATAGGTTATATAACAGTGATAGAGCAGCGCGCCTAAATTATAACAATTACACGGATTTTAAATTTCAAGATAACACGCAAAGGCGCCATTGTTACAATTTAGGCGCGCTGCTCCAACGCTGTTATATAACCTATACAGACCACGCTTTTACCGGATGATGCAATCGCAATGTCCATGTCAATTTACATGTACATTTTAGGTATAGTTCAAATTACTTACGTAATATGTATATCTCGGAATCTCATCTCAGGGTCCACCACGTGGAAGGGTTGTCGTAGTTACGCCCAATTTGAACATCAAATTATTATCCGTTGTTGATCTTCTTATTGCTTCTTGTAGGGGATTGGAAGGAAATAGGTAGTGGATACAAGGTAAGGAAAGATAAAGGAAAACTACGTACCGTTTTTTTTTAAAACTACACCACACTTGTTGATTCGTCACCGTCCAGTTACTTAATGCCGCTCCCTCGACTCGCGCACTTCCGAATCCCTTCTGCGCAGACTCAACCGTCACCAACGGTGAAAGCTAGCGTATCATTTCAAAAATACGCGGCAATTAACTTACAAAGTATCTCTTAACCTAAAACTTGAGAGATGACCAGTTTGGCATGTAACAAAAGGAGGGCCTTCCGAAATATTAACACAAAAATACCATAAGAAAATTAAATTGAAAATCCAAGTTTCTTCGAGTACTAGTTCCTGGCATAGAATGTTAACCATACCATCGCACGCATAGCACTGAACAAACTGAGAATTTGCAGTCGACTATATCAAAGTACCCTTGCTGGAAATAAAACAAACCAAAGAATCTCGAGAAATTCCAACTAAGTTTTTGTGCTACCCTGAAATCTGTACTTTCATTGGTAAACTAAAACTTGGAGATTCTTTTACAATCAAAAATCGAAAAACGCATTTCATTGGTTAAAGACATTATTAACGTTTTTCAACACAAGAAGAATAGGGGCCAGAACTGTATAAATATGATTTCAAATTCTGCAGAAGAGATTCGTAGTGCTCACCATAGTCTAGGAATCCTCTCCTCTGCAGTGCTCCCCATAGACTGTAAAACCTTTCAAGCAGCGCACACCATAGCCTGCTATAATCCTAAACGCAGCGCTCATCATAGCCTGCGTCCTCTCCGAACGTTACGATGTCCACCCCCGTACCTGGGGTCGTCATAATAGTTCATTCGTTTAAAATCAACAAACTACGTATGGGTAGTAAGCCTCGTTCTGCAGCTCGAAAACAAGAACACAACGCCTTTCGACGTGCGATGTGTTCCATGCGATCGCATCCGAGGCTTCTGTCTCCGCTACCGCCGTCGCCGAAGGAATTTATTCGATCTACCACAAACACATCCCGAGAAGTAGATTACTGTAATGTCGCCGACTGCATCTGCCTGGTCTATCTCCGGGACAACGCACCCGTAGAGTTTGACGGAGCCGTACTCTATTAGACCTGGGGCACCACGTCCACGACGTCTGCCGAAGTGTACCGAAGATCACCGAAGACGTCTGAGCCTTCCAAACCTATAATTAACTACTATTCACTACCGTTCAAGTTATTATTGGACTTCACAATTCAATTCCGAAGCCTTCCGAGGAGTTCTGAAGACAACCTAAGACTTCTGAACCCTCTATAGTTGTAAATATTGTAAATTAGTAATTTTTAATTTCAAATATTTGCTATTCACGTTATTATTGAACTTCACTATTCAATTCCGAAGCCTTCCGAGGAGTTCCGAAAACAACCGAAGACTTCTGAACCCTCTATACTTGTAAATATTGTAATTTAGTAGTTTTTAAATTCAATTCATAATTACTGGGACTTAATATTGTGACGAAATGAAGAAACGGAACCTTCCGAACAATCCGGAAGACCACCGAAGCCGTTTTCGCCGCCTTCAGGCTATATAGACATTCATTTAATAAGTGTTTGAGTTTATTTTGGTGTTCCCAAACAAGCATCAAGCTTCCGAAGGGTTCTGAAGATAACCGAAGACTTCCGAACAACTTCAAGAATTAAAATCAGTCAATTTTGTGTAATTTGGGAACTTTAAATTATTTTTGCTTATGTTATTAAACAATTAATCAAGCCGAGCCTATTTGCTTTAAGACGCCTCCCGCTCGAACGATAACAAGATGTGCAAGACGAGGAGATCTTGTGTTAGCCATATTAATCATGTTTCTGTGCTAAATTTGATCTTTTAGGATAAACCACTTCAAAGATATTGCCAAATATTTTGGCCAGTTTCCTTGAAGAGACATGGTCTTATAACGAAGTCCCAAAGATTGACAGTTTATATTCGTATACAGTCCCTTTGATGGTATGTGGTTTTATAACAAAGCCCGATAGGGACAGGGTAATAGCTCATTTTACAACGTTTAGTGACGGAGTAAACTTAAACCATCATAGGAGTAAAGCCAGCTTTCATATAAATAGCACCAAGTTCTTACTACCAAATTCTTACTAAATTATGTAGCCAGCTATTCTGCAAGTTTCTTTCTTTTACTGCTTGCTTTGAATAGCCATGGGTAGCCATAATGTAGTGCCGCGGCAAATAAATTGGGACTGTACATTTTCAAGCTTTTATTTATAAATTGTATATTGACACTAGAGATGAATATGAGAAGGTACGCTTTTGGAGAAGGTTTGATTGCTGGGAAATTCAAATGCACCACATCGAAGATGCTTTTCTAAGTTTGTGTGTTTGTCGCATTATTAGGTTTGATTGCTCGCATGGGAAGCTTTTTAGATAGACAACTTTTTACCACTTTGCAATTTTCTGGACGACAGTCAAACAGTAAATTTTAAAGCAACGCTTGCTTAGCACATAGCCTTTCATTTTATAATAATCCAAAAAGATTATAACTTTATTTTTAATTTATTGGCGAATAGTAAAAGGAAAGGAAAGAAGGATGATAGAGGAAGATTTGAAAATAAAGAAAAAGTTGTAAAAGAAATTTGTTCAGAGTTAATTATGCTGTACTTTAGATTAAAAGTCATTGCCTTAAAACAACATTGTTCTTTGGACAAAAATTATTACAAAAAGCAAAAACTAAATGGTCGTGCAACGAATAGCTACGCCTAACCTCGTCATCTTTGATTCTAACTTGAACTTCAAGGTCAAACTTCTGAGATTCCAATTTGCTGATTTTGTCATGGTAACCTCTTAGAAGGGCCTTACAAATTTCTGTAATGTGTGCGTTAAATTTTAAATTTCGCAAAAATCCAATCATGCCAATTATTAAACAAAAAATTATAAAAAAATCAAACTATACAAAAAAATTTTGTCTAATCTCCTCCTACGTTTATTAAACGCAGCGTAAAAACGGTTATTACGGCACAAAAATATTAAAAAGCATCATGGTGTACATAAATGCAATGATTTTGCCGTATCTAACCTCGTAGTCTTTGATTTTAACTTGAACTTCCAGATCGTACTTTTGCGTTTCCAACTTGCCGATTTTGTCATGATAGTTCTGGAGGACACTCTTAAGGAGTACTGTGGTAAATGATAAAGGATCACAATAGGGTATATAACATTATAAATTTTGATATGGCTTCATATAGTTGAATATGTTCGATTTGTGGAGTGAAATACTAAACAAAAGCATCAATCTTTACAACGTTCTTTGGCCACCACATTGTTGAAAATTAATTGCATAAGCAGACAGACATCAATGTCACGGATAACCCATCTTAGACCAAAATTAAACAGTTAGCTTTTGGGAAATTAAGTCGGTGGTGTTCCTTCTTTAGGGAAGGATTATTTTTGAATGTGTGAAATATCAAGCTCAAATGCTTGAATGCCCACTGGTACGCTCTCCAACAAGGCAGTTTTTTTCCAGGTGTTACTGCTTGTTAATCGAGCACCATTTCGACCACATGCTGTTTTAGAGGACACTTTTTTCTTAGACAATTTATGTATGGTCAGTCATTTGGCAGTATAACGCGCAAACTTCGTAAGTTTAAGCACCCTGGTGAGGACTACACTACCTGAAACTCCATTTTTGTTGATGGTAATATTTTTCTATCTGCCAATAGCACGAATTTTTTCGGTAAAAAAAAACCTTTAAAGAACCCAACTTCAGCTTTTGTCAAGGACTGAAACTCTAGATAGCTCATCTTCTATTTTGCCTGACTCATGTCTAGTTTTCAGAACTTCAGTATCGATTTATGCAGGGACCTTCTATCTTTTGCTTGGACAAAATATAGCAAAGATTACAATGCTTTTTCTACGTTTCTCTACTGCTACTAAGCTTGTGCGCGCTCTAAAGTTTTACTATAACACAAAAAACCCGTTTTTCTATTTTTTTAGTTGGATGTACTGATACGTTTCGCCCGTAATACATGGGATGCGAAAAAATGGTACCAAAAAGCGCTGAGAAAAGTACATAACCCATCCCATATACATGAAATTTGGTTTATTTAGTCAAAGTGTCGGCTATAAATGCAATGCATTGCCTGTATCCTATGCATATGCATGTGTGCAGGCGTGCGCATGTGCGTTTAGTGTCGTGTATGCGCGGCTATGAGTTTGAGGATTCGTTTGCGCATACATGAGTGAATATACATGCGAACAGACCTACATGTACGGGTTGCATTTACTAGTATGCATTGGCTTATTCGCAGATAAGAACGCGCTCTCACACATGCGGTTGCATTTCCCCTCGCATTTGCTATATACATACGTATGTGTTCGAGAATGCGCATGTGTAAATTTTAAAATAACTGGATTTATACCTGGTAGTTTCACTAGAAAAGGAAGGGAAGATGGGCGTATTTGCAGATTCTATCAAGGATACCGTGCAACATACATCGAATTCAGCTAAAAACATTTTGATCCTAAAAGAACTTTTAATATGCAGTCAAAAATGTTGTAAAGGAACATCAACGCCATTCAAACGCAAAGACAAACTGTTAGAGATTTTAAAGCTAGTGCTCTTCTTTCTCAACGTCCAAATATTCCTTTTCAAGCTTAAAACTAAATACCAATTAGTTAAAACCACATGTTCGTTTGTCTTAGCAATATCATAATTGTTTAAGTAATATAAGGATCATCCACAAGTGCCAAATAGAGATCAACTTAAGACAGATTAAGAGTCAAGACGTTGTCTAAGAACCTCAACGTCATTCAAATAAAAAAATTATACAAAACAGCCGTTATTTGCCTACTAGTCATCTACTCCTCGAGCGTAGCGCGCTTCCATTGGCCAAAACAATGACCTATGTCCCTTCAAATCATGGGAAACGTCTATAGCGCAAAATACATAATAATAATTATAACTAAGTTTCCAAGCAGTGCTGGGAACTCAAAACCGCATATACTTAATAATAAAAATTATTTTTAAAAAATTGAGGATAATTACGTGACCTATTTTGTAGCTGAATGTGTAATATGCCTAGATGCAAAAATGGTTTTACACAACTTTAAGTTAATTATCAGAATTCCTCTATAATTAAATTTTAAAATAAAATTGTTGTGAAACCAAATGAAGCGTATCGCCACCATCAGTACTAACTATAGATTTCTATTAAATACCAATGAAAGATGAGGACGATATTACAATTGTGCCTGTGTTAGTATGTCGCAACTTTTAGTGGTGGGTGCCAACTATACATCTTGAGAGACAAATCTGTAAGTCAGTCAACGGTGGTCATATCAGATGCGGAGAACCAGCTTTAAATACTAATTACAATCGTGCCAATTTAAGTATACCAAGATTTTTACTGGATATGTAATAAATTTACCACCCTTATCTGTAAAGTTAACCAATGATTATCATATTGGGTGAAGGTATACATGCAAGAGGTGACCATGGTCAATACTAAATATATATTTTTACGGAGTGCCAGATAAGAGGAGGGCTAGTTACTACGATCCTGTCAGTTTAGTATACAGTAATTTTTACAGATATGGCAACAACCTGACATTTTGTAAAACGAATTTAAGTTCTATCTGTAGATCGATCGATGATAGTCATATAGGATTCATACAGAAGATGATAATCTTCAATACTACCTACAGATGTTTACTGATGGCCAAACGAGGGATAGTGCAATATTACGACAGTTCATTTGTAGATTTATTCATAGACACCAATTGGCAATTTTGTAATACGCATCCACTAACTTTATATGTAAGTCATATATCACGCAAGCACACCTGCAGAAATTGACCCCCTTTAATACAAACTATAAATTGTACCGACCTTCAGAGAGAAGAGGACGATATTTCGATCGTGGCAATTTTAGTATGTTAAAACTTTTACGGATGGACCCCAACTAGACCACAGATTTATCTGTAAGCCGATCAATGGCGGTCATACAAGAATACCTGTAGGAGGTAACCGTCTTTAATATTAACTTATATTTTTACGAACCCACAGAGGAGAGAACAAGTCGGCATTACGATAATGCCTGTTTGGTGTGTCAAGATTTTTACTGATAGGCCCCACTTAGATATTTCGTAAGACAATTTCACTATCTTTATGAGTAAGTCAATCGACAATGGTCACAAGGACACAGGAATACCTGAAGGGGATGGGCACCTTCAATACTAACTATAGATTTTTAACAACCGCGGATGAGAGAAGACTGATATGAGGATCGAACCTATTTTAGAATGTTGCGATTTCTAATGATGAGCAGTTAGACATTTTGAATACGAATTCGTTATCTGTATTTGTAAGGCAATCAATAATGGTCATATAAATGGCAAGAATACATGCAAAAGGTAAACATCTTCAACTAAATTATAGACTTTTCTTGGTCGATGGACAACAGAAGGGATCGATATTGCAATATTCTTAATTTTAGTACAACGAAAGTTTTACTAGTTACTTGGTAATACAAATGTACTATTTTATCCGCAGGTCAATGAATGGTGACCATACAGAACACAAGAATACCCGCAAGAGTTGAGCATCTTCGACACTAAACTATAGATTTTTACCGACAGCCTGACGAGAGGGGAGTACGATATTACAAAAGTACCAATGATAAGCATCAACTAGATATTTTGTAATACGAATTCACTCTATCTTTAAGTCAACCAAGATGACCAAATGAGAGGCAGGTATACCTGCAATGGGCGTCTACCTTCAGAACTAACTATAGATTTTTACGGGCCGTTGAAAAAGAGGAGAGGACGATTTTACAACCGTGCCAATTTTAGTTGGTGAGTGCAACTAGCCATTTTGATGGACAAAATCACTATTATTATCCATAAGTCAATCAATGATGGTCATTTTGGAAATACGTTAACAACTTAAATGCCAACTGTAAATTTTTACCGGCCGCCAGATCAGAAGACGGTGCTATATTTGATAGTGACAATTTCAGTATGTCATGATTTCTAACCATGGGCACCAGCTAGACATTTTGTAATACAAATTCACCATCTTTATGTGGAAGTCAACAAATGATGGTCATATAAGATGCAGGGCGATTAGAATACTAACTATAGACTTTTACCGACCACCAGACGAGAGAAGAACTACGATCGTGTGTAGGTTAATATGTCTAAATTTTTGCGGATGACAGCTCAGTAGCCATTTTGGGATTTACATTTATTACTGTTATCTGTTAGCCTTTCCGCGATGGTCATATTGGAAGCAAGTGATCATCCCCAATACTAAATATATACTTCTACCGACCACCGGGCGAATGAAGAGGAGATTTTACGATTTTAGCACATAAAAAGTTTTGCAGATGGACACCGAGACATTTTGTAAAACAAATAATTTAGCTATCTTTAGCTTGTAAATTGTATATTTGTCTATTTGTGAACTCGCCTGGATTCAATACGGCTAGTTAAACTTTTGAAAAATGTTGATCGACCAAAGACGCAGCTATCGATATTAAATAGAAACTGCTCGCCCGCACCAAAGTACCCTCAACCTCCACTTTAGGACAGTTAAAGTCGTATAAACCGTGTGAACGAAATCGGGCAGTTCCCTAAAATATAACGGCCAGATCATATTCTAGAGGATCTATTCCTTCAAGCTTTTATCTTCAGTTAGTCGATTGACAAGCAAACATCGCCGGACTGCTGAAAAGTTGCGTAATATGTGACGGCAGTCTTAAAACGTTCTATTTCATATTTAAAAAAACACTTCAATGCGTCATTACCGTAAAAAGTATTTTAGTTCCTACTTATTTAAATTTAGCCACGTAAATAGGCAACCAACTGCACTCGTCCTTTATTTAATTCAAAGTCAGCATCTTTATGCATGCATTTTCTGCTTCCTTATCTTTACCGGGATAGTTTGAAGTAGATTCATGACAGTTGGAGGAGTATGTTGGCGAGATAGAATATGTGTATATTAGTTAAAGTTGTTCCTTTTAAAAAACAAAAGTTGTAGTTTCTTTCATCGTTTGTTTACTTATGCTAAACTGACCATTTTAGTGATCCTTCTGTGAACAAATTCGTTTGATGTTTTAAACATAAAAACAACTTTCAAGTGAGATGTGACATGATGGCTAGTGTTACCATACAGTTTTAATTTTACAATGAACAGACGGAACATGAAGTGAGAGACAACGTATAAAATGGTGTATTGCTACGGTAAAGTGATTGCTTGGTTTACGTTTATATACATAATATTGATTTTATAACAACGAATGAAGGTATTGTGACTTTTTTATAAACTTTTTTAATGGGGAAACTGCATTGAAGGCTGATTTAACAGCAAAATACTACAATTAAAAGGGTTCAGCATTAAGGTGAATATTCGGAGATGAAAAATAGGTAAAGTTCAACTTGAATTACTCCGGGGCAAATCGGTCCTAAATCTTTCCTTTTTTTGTCTTTTCTACGACTCCTTCACTCTACGACCAGTTAGCACGTTATTCTTCAGGTCCTTTTTTTGTTGTGGTAATCAGTGCGGACTAATAACTTTACTTTCTTTTTCTCTTCCATGTCCACCTGGTATGCCGCAACATATTTTTTTTGCAAAATTAAACATTTATTGAACATTTTAAATTACGTCAAAAACAGAATTACATTTCATGCTACGAACTGTTTTTAAAATTTAACACTATTTAATCCCAGGCACTCATTCTTCAAGTTAACGTGTAGGATAAGGAGCTAAAAGGTGTAACATAAACTTGTACAGGTAAGAGATAAGAATATAAACAACCAAATTCGTGGTTTTAATAAAGGACGAGTAAAGTTGGTTGCCTATGTATGCGGATTGAATTTATAAAAATTTAGCAAACGCAAATTTAAATAAGTAGGAACTGAAATGGTTTTTATAGAAATTTAGCAAACGCAAATTTAAATAAGTAGCAACTGAAATGGTTTTTTACGTTAATTAGGCATTAAATTGTTTTTTATGTGAAGTACAACGTAAAAGTTCTCACACGCGAAAGTAATCGCAGATTTGAGAAATTTGTCGTTACATGTGAAAGTAGTTTCTGGAGTGGGTGCTTTTCTTCAACTCCAGTTGGATTAGTGGACTATTTACAAGCCCATGTACAACAAGGGTCTTGTATCAGATCAGCAAACGTTTACTTACTGAATTTTTGTTTTCCACCTAGTACAGGTTTCTTGCTAATCCATATTTTATTGGTTACATATAATTCCTGGTTCTAGAGGACTTATATGTTGGTGCACGTTTAGTTAAAAGCGTAATGTGAACAGAAGATTCTAATATAGACAGGCATCACCATTGTATTTGCATAAATGTATATGTACAAGTTAAATTGGTTGGATAACTACAATTGAATAAATGTAGGATGTTTTTTAGATATACACAAAATCTTAGCACGTGCTTTAACACGCGTTATTGTATCTAATTTGGCAATAATTTTGATGTAAAGCATTTGGGATGGAACCCAAAAACGTCTCTTTAGATATTTAATATTTTTTGCAATTATTTTTAGCTAAGGAATTTTTCGAAATAGAAGTGTATAAACTATCAGCTGCGATATTTATTTGGAACAATTTTGAAATTGTTTGCAAATTTAGAAACGGGAACTTATTCAAAAACAAGCCACTACATAAAAATTATTGTGGGTGCTAATCATTAAACAATTTTTATTTAGAACCATCTGTCATACGACAAGAAATTCTTTTGTTTAAAAATATTTTGTGTGAATATTCTAAAATAACAGTTTTTGTCGAAACAGCACTATTAAAATGTATCATACACTAGGACTTAAAAAAAGGTTATTGAAAATAATTTTTAAAGCAACCCAAAAAAAATTATTAAATTTTAGAGATGTGAATTTTTATTTAATTTAAAATTGAAAATACAAACAATTAGATTTTATTTTAATAATACAAAAAGTAGGACAATGTATTGCCAAGTAGCTGATGTTACTTTATTTCGCCTTTTAGGACTTCTCTAATCCAATTACAGAGAGATAATAAAAATCATGAAAGAAAACACCTACGTCGTCATTTGTAATCATATAAGGAAAAAATTGGACTTCAAGGTAGGATTAACTTGATAAAAAGTACAATAAATATTTCAATTCGGTTGTTTTCGACAAGATTCACTCATATGCAAATCTAAACAAAACGTAGTTAGTAATATTACACATGTAGTCATTTTTACTGCTTTTAAATGGCAGTCCCGATATTTTAGGCGTTTACTAAATTCAACACTATACAACAAATTTTCAAAAGCTTAATGACACCTATTACTCTGAATAAAGACCTGCAGTAACTGAAGTAATTCTTGTTAAAATTCTTTTCGGTGCAATACCTTTGGTAACTATGTGCTGTTGATAATATCACGTCAAGAATTTGTACTAGAAAGGTCCTTAGACAATATATGAAATAGTGTAATAATAATCATTAATTAAACCAAGCGTTATTTAATATTAGATAATGGTCAATTACAGGAAACTACATGAGTAGAATATTGGACATCACAAAAAAATACATCTATCATTAAAATTAGTAATTCCCCTTTAATGTTAAGTACCTGACCACAAGCCTAAAAGCCAATCGTCATATTTTTTATAAGATATTAGTAATTCTCAGTTGTGATAAGGAAATATATGTATAAAACAAGAAGCGCAGCTGCTCAGGGATAGTTATGGATAGTTCCGCATGTTATAAATTATTAACCGTTATAGTTAAGGGTTAATTATGATAGCTTGGTTGTGACCATTATTATTATTAAAACGTAAGTACAAGTTATGTTTATTAATTTTATGGCTTTTATCGCACAATCTATTTTCAAATGGTTGAATAGATTCATATGTTTTGAAATTGATGTGTTTTCATATTATCATTACCGTGTTTGTGATAAAGCAAATGATAAGCTACGCACCCTGATCCATTAATCTATTTATACGATCCCCATAATTCAAAAACCTTCCATTTCATCTTCGTTACACTTGGTGTAAGCGCCGGCTTTGTAACATTTGGTGGTTCTCCGATACGTATCATTTGACTACGTATCATTTGGTGGAGATCTTAACTAAATGTTTAATTAAGGGTGTAAATAATGTGCAGCAAAAACACAAATCCTAAGGTTTACTTCAAATACTACACAGCAAACGAAGAAGTTTCAGAACAAGCGAATGAGGTTATGTAATAAAATAAATTTGACACCGTGCACAAATTATGCCAGTTAAATTAGTTAAATATTTGTTTGCTAACATACAGACACAGAAAGTTCTTTAGTATAAGTCGTTACGCACACGTGCTAATATCACTGACACTTTTATTGTAGAGATTGTTTAAACTTTCAGAGTACCCTAAAGGTACGTAGTTAATTAGGTTAGAAACCTATGACGTAGATGCCTTCCTGCGTTGTTTCAACTATGTCAAAGAACATATAATCGACATTGAACAAAGTAAAAGATATGCAGCTTTAAAATAAATAAGTATCTTGGATTAGCAAATTATACAAAATATCAAAGACCACCGTCTTTGATATAGCTGAGCATCCCTAAAATTAGCAACGTTGTAAATTAAATTAGCTGTTTTGAAACAAAAAAATCAATAACTTGTTTTACTATTGTTATAAGTTCCAAGATAGCGTAATTTACCTTTTCGAAATTGTGAGAAAATCTGTAAAAATTAAATTTTTGACGCAGTTCAGCTCTAAGTTACGCAGGAATTGTTAAATAAAAAGACTAACTAAAAAAATTATCTCCCGAATTTTTCTCTGCAAAACACCCTGTAAAATATAAATTAAATGGTAATTTGTACTATACTTGTCAAAAATCATGTTTATGCGCATCTGCACACAATCCTCTCCAACTAGTAACCTCATTGGCCCTTGATCTTAGACGTCTTATAAGATTGATGCTTTTGCTTAATCCTAGGTTCCTACATTATATTTAAAATACTAATACATGGGGTACCACAAACTTTCGAACTTCACAAAAACCATCCAAACCATGGCATCAAAACCAAGTACATACGACACGCCTACCTTCATTTGCATCTTCAACAGACTTAGGCTTTCCACAACGTTCTTCAATAATACGCCTTCTTTCAGCTGATTTACGTTCCTGTTCCTTTTTGAGTTCTTCTGCAGCTTTTTTTCTTAGCAACAACTACAATAAAATCGTTAAGTTTTGTGTTTGAAAAACAAATGGTTTACCCTGAGTTTCTTCTTTCTTTCAGGTGTCATAAAACCTTTCTTCGCCTTCTTAGCTTTGGAAGCCTCTTCCATACGAGCTCGGACCTCGGCCCTTTTGCGCTCGATTTCGGCCTGCTTCTTCTTCTTTTCCTAATTAGTGAAAAGGGTTAAAGTGAAGATTAGAGCTAAATAAAAAGGAATTAGAGGGGATTAGTAGTTACGTGCCTCCTCGAGACGTTTCCTCTGAAAATAGAAAAGATATAATTAGTCTAAAGTTTATTATAAAATAATGTATTTATTATTTTTCAAAAAGCACCTGTCTCTTTTCTCTCTCTCTCTCTCTCTTTCAAACACACACACACACACACACACACACACACACACACACACACACACACACACGATATTAGTCAATATTAGTCAATAAGATGAAATTATAACTTGATTAGCGTATCCAAGTACAAATTGGAAGAATTAGAAAGACCGAAAATGTAGTTACACATGGAAATAATACCGCGGAGAAGTCGCCTCGTTTGCATTGGTATGGGAACAACTTAAAGGTAGAAATTGGTAAAGAAACACTGTTTAAATGAGATTATAGGGTTCCTGCATGAAAAATGCGGCGGACAAACTGAGATATGCTTGCAAGTGTAGGGTAGGTTTACACATGCAAGAGGAGGGGCGTGGATATATTGTTGCGACGACCAAAATAAACGGGAAAAGAAAAGTGGAGAGTTCACCCTTCTATGTTGTGTTAAGAAAGCTGTGTAAGTTGTAAAGGAAGCAGAAAATGGTTTATGGAAATCCTTAACTTCTTTATTAAAATAAAATTAAACAGCGAGTTGAATGACTTTTTATGTTAATACTTATTAATTATGTACGTGTACATTGTAAAATTAAATGGTTGGTATTTTGTGACATTAGGACATTAATCGAACATCAAAGTGACTATTCTGTTGAACGATGATTGGCGACGGAACGGGTGCTGGTTAAATTTATACATAATGTTATTATTTTACAATATTAAGAAATATGTGCGTATTGACTTTAAATTTGACGAAAAAATAAGCGCACATAAATCTGATTTAAATTATTTGGAATGGACAATGAAATGATGTAATGAAAAGGTTGCTATTCAACTGTCTTTTATGTTTGTTATTAAGGGCGTTTCCAGAAATTGGGACTTATTATGTGAAGTAATTTAATATGGGAGGCAGCAAAATTTAGAATGACATTGTTATTGATGGATATAATTTAATAACCTTTTTTTTAAGAATTGCTTTAGTAATACTTGGACAAAGTAAGGTTTATCTGAGGTTTTTTAAAGAAAAGAATATTTGTATTTTTATTGAAATTATAGAGGTTACGTATAGGTTAAATTTTATTTGCATTTTTTATATAAATTAGGATCAAAATTAGGTCATTGTAAAAGGATACCCAGTCGCCTCAGTGATGGAGTTGTATTTGTAAAGGGCATTTTACTTTGAAAATCTCTTTAACTATGATAAAAATTAACGTGTGATTTTATGGTATATCAGAGAAATTTAACATAAAGTGATAAAATTAAAAAAACCGAAATAACTGTCTTTGGTGTAGGAATAATACCGAAGAGATTACTGTGACAGATGGGTTGCGTCCCTCATTTATAACAAGAAAACAAACCTTTCAGGGTAAGTGATCAGTATAACGTAGATTGCTTGTATTTCAGCCATTTGATCTATCACTTTATGTGTCTGTTTAACGATTCGTTTTCACACCAATGACAATATTGAAAATTTTAATTACAAGTTCAGTTCAGAAGACATTATTTTTCTGTTCAATATAATTTTGTAATTGTTTCGGAATATACCCTTTAATTCTTGGAACTTGTTTTTTCATTTTCATGAATAGAATAATTTTGTGTTTGTTTAACGTTTCCTTTTTCAAACTAACGGCAATATCGAGAACTCAAATAAGGAGCTCAGTTCAGAGACTAATTATTACCTCAGTTATACGTAATTTTCTAATCGTTTCGGAATGTTTAGTAATTATGTCTTGATCCGATTTCTTCACGGAATTTGACCTTTTCGTTTTCATGACTAGATTAATTATATGTCTGTTTAACGTCTGTTTTGTCAAACTAACGGCAATATCCAGAACTCATGTTATGAGTTCAGTTCAGAAAACTAATTACTACCTCAGTTGAATATAATTCTGTAATCGTTTTGGAATAGATTCTGTAATTCTACTCAATTTGATTTCTTCTCGGAATTTGGTTGTTTTGTCTTCATGACTAGATTAATTCTGTGTCTGTTTAACGATTCGTTTTTATACCAATGACAATATTGAGAATTCTAATTACGAGTTCAGTTCAGAAGACGTTATTTTTCTGTTCAATATAATTTTGTAATTGTTTTGGAATATACCCTTTAATTCTTGGAATTTGGTTTTTCATTTTCATGAATAGATTAATTTTGTATTTGTTTAACGTTTCCTTTTTCAAACTAACGACAATATCGCGAACTCAAATAAGGAGCTCAGTTCAAACACTAATTATTACCTCAGTTACATGTAATTTTCTAATCGTTTCGGAATATGTTCAGTAATTATGTCCCGATCTGATTTCTTCACGGAATTTGATTTTTCGTTTGCATGACTAGATCAATCATGTGTCTGTTTAATGTCTGTTTTGTCAAACTACCCGCAATATCGAGAACTCATGCTATGAGTTCAGTTCAGAAGACTAATTATTACCTCAGTTGAATATAATTTTTTAATCGTTTTGGAATAGATTCTGTAATTATGTACCCAATTTGATTTCTTCTCGGAATTTGGTTGTTTTGTCTTCATGACTAGATTAATTCTGTGCCCGTTAACGTTTTTTTTAATACCAACGGCAATATCAAGAATTCAAATTATTAGTTCAGTTCAGAAGACTAATTATTATTAACTCAGTTGAATTGTAATTTTCTAATCGTTTTCTAATTTATTGTGGCATTATGTATCCAATTTCTTCTCGGAATTTGGTTTTTAGGTCTTCATGACTAAATTAACTCTGTTCCTTTTTCAAACTAACGGCAATATTGAGAACTCAAATCGTCAGTTCATAATACTTATTATTATCTAAGTTCAGTTCAGAAGACTATATCTCAATTTAATGTAATTTTCTAATTGTTTGGAATGTATTCTTTAAAAATGTACCCAGTCTAATTTTTTTGGAATTTGGCTTTTTCATTTTCATGAGTAGATTAACTCTGTCTGCTTAAAGTTTTTTTTTCACACTAATGGCAATATCGAGAACTCGATTGAGAGCTCAATTCAGAAAACTATTCATTACTTGATTTGAAACTAATTTTCTAAATGTTGCGGGAAATATTCTTTAATTAGGTATCCGATCTGTTTTCTCTCGGAATTTGGTTTTTCATTTTCATGACTAGATTAATTCTATGTCTGTTTAACGTATTTTTTATACTAATGGCAATGCCAAGAATTTAAATTATGAGTTCAGTTCAGAAGACTAATTATATCTCAAACTAAGTAATTTTCTAATTGTTTTGAAATTTTTACTTTAATTATGTACCCGATCTGATTGTTTCTTGGAATCAACTCCTTCGATTTTCATGACCAGATTAATTCTGTATCTGTTTAACGTTTTGTTTTTTCACACCAAGGGCAATTGCGAAAACTCAAATTATGGGTTCAGTTCACACAACTAGTTATATTTCAATTTAATGTAATTTTTTAATTACTTAGAATGTAATTTTCTAATTATGTACCCAATCCGAATTCTTCTCGGAATTTATCATTTTCATTTTCTTGACTAAATTAATTCTCCTGTTTAATTATTTTCATATCAACGGCAATATCAAGAATTCAATTTATGAGTTAATTTTAGAAGATTAATTATTTCTCAATTTAACGTAATTTTTCAATTGTTTTGGAATATATTCTCTAATTATGTTCCTGATTTGATTTCATCTAGCAATTTGGGTTCTTCGTTTTCAGCACTAGGTTAATTCTGTGTCTGTTTAACATTTTTTTATACCAAAGGCAATAAAAGGAACTCAAATTATGAGTTCAGTCCAGAAGTCTAATTATATCTTAGTTTATTGTAATTTACTAATTGTTTTGGAACGCATTCTTTAATTATGTACTCCATATAATTTGTCTCGGAATTTGGTTTTTCTATTTTCATGACCAGATTAATTCTATGCCTGTTTAACGTTTTTTGTTCATACCAAGGGAAATGTCGTTAATTCAAACTAAGAGTTCAGTTCAGAAGACTAATTATATGTTATTTAAGGTAATTTGCTATTGTTTTGGAATATATTCTTTAATTAAGTACCAGGTCTGATTTCTTCTCGACATTTGGTTTTTTCATTTTTTTGACTATATCAATTCCGTGCCTGTTTTGCCCATTTTGGAATATATTCTTTAATTATGTACCCAATCTGAATTCTTGTCGGAATTTGGTTTGCTTATTTTCATGACTAGATTAATTCTGTGTCTGTTTAACGTTTTTCTTTCGTACCAATGGCAATATCAAGAATTCAAATTATGAGTTCAGTTCAGAAAACTAATTATTTTTCAATTTAACTAAGTTTCTAATTGTTTTGGAATATTTTCTTAAATTATGCACTCGAACTGATTTCTTTTCGGAGTTATGCTTTTCCATTTTCATGACTAGATTAATTCAATGTCTGTTTAACACTTTTTTTTCATACCAACGAACATATCGTGAATTCTATTTTATGAGTTGAGTTCAGAAAACTAATTATATCTCAATTTAATGTAATTTTCTAATTGTTTTGGAATATGTTGCTTAATTTTGTACCCGATTTGTTTTCTTCGCGGAATTTGATTTGCTCATTTTCATGAAAATATTAATTCTGTATTTGTCTACTGATTCTTTTTTCATACGAAGGGCAATAGAATTTACTTTACGAGCGCTGTTCAGAGGACTAATTATATCACAATTTAATATAATTTTCTAATTGGTTTTGAATGTGTCGTTTAATTATGTACCCGATCTGATTTCTACTCGGAATTGGGCTTTTCTTTTTCATGATCAGTTTGATTCTCTGCCTGCCTAACCGTTTCTTTCATACTAAGGGCATAATTGGGAATTCAAATTATGAGTACAATTCGGAAGACTAATTATATCTCAATTTAAATTTAGTGTAATTTTTTAATTGTTTTGCAATATATTTTTTAATTCTGTAACCGAACTTATTTCGTCTCGGAATTTGTCTTTTTCATTTTTTTGCTGAGATTCTGTCTGTTTAACGTTTATTTTTTCATGAAAATTGTAAAGTGTGAATTTTGGGTTCGGCCCAGAAAATTAATAATCTCAATTTGAAGTAATTTTCTAATTGTTTTGGAAGACATTTTTTACTTATGTGCTCAGACTGATTTCTTAACGGAATTGGGATTTTTCAAGTTCATGACTAGATTAATTCAGTGTCTACTTAACGCTTTTCTTTCATATCAAAGGCAATATCGAGAATTCAAATTATGAGTTCTGAGTTCAGTTCAGCAGATTAATTATATATCAATTTATTGTAATTTTCTAATTGTTTTGGAATTAATTTTTTAAATATGTACCCGATCTGATTTCTTCTCGGAATTTGGTTTTTCCATTTCATGACTAGATTAAATCTGTCTGTTTAATGTTTTTTTCTTTCAAACCAATGGAAATCTCGAGAATTGAACTTACGGGTTTGGTTCAGAAGATTAGCTATATCTCAATTAATATAATTTTCTAATTGTTTTGAAATATATTATTTAATCCTGTAACTGATCTGATTTCTTCTCGAAATTTGACTTTTTGATATATATATATATATATATATTGCTATAATAATAGGGTTATTTAGAGATATGTAGGATCAGAAGGGCCGCACACTACATGTAAATAGTAGTAAAAGCTAGAAAACTAAACAATTTTATCATGAAAAGTACGTAATTTGCAAATTATGCAAAAAGCAAACATCTAACACATTGTATAAAAATCACAGTTAACTTTAATTAATGCAGGCAAGTTCATCCTTTGATAATACAACCACATTCACTAAGATAAATAACTCTGTACACAATCAAATTCATTTCTAAACCAGCAAAGCATTCATAAATTTTAAATAAGCATTAAGAGCATCAAAGCTAGAAAATCATGATACGAATTCTTTTAAAATAAACACACAATAGTGCAAGGAAATAACAAAGCACCATCGCATTAAAAACACCTTTCAAAACAAACACGTTTCAGAAACACAGGATGTAAATAAACGCATTTCAATTTACTTCATTTTGCCTACGTGATTTTTAACATGGAGTAAACCCAAAACCCAAAAGATTATCTTGACAAAAATAAAATCCATAAGTTTGTCTACGTCAGAGGCCGAATTAAAATTTCCAACAACAAAACAAAACAAGACGGGTAAAAGTATATGAACTATAGGAATCCACCATACAGAACCTAAATGCTACGTGATCGACGAACATCATTGAACAAGCTATTATCAAATTCATATCAGAGAAGAGCCCAAAGAATGGCCAATCACCTATAGCACGCCTTAAACTTTGACCAAAGGACGCAGATAACCAATGATGTCAGATGGAGGCGTTGTTTTAAATACAACACAAATTTGATAAACAATCAGTCTTCCATCAACAAGAGCACGCTACATAGCAGTTCAAATTAGAAAATTACTTAAAGTGGACATAGAAAAATTAAATAATTATATTTCGTGGAAGTCGTGATAGAAAAGTTTTAAAATTAAAATTATAGTGAAAATATACGAGAGAAGTTTTGCCGTTAACTGAAAAGCGTAAGTGAAAGCTTATTAATTAAATATAATTTTATAATTTTAAAATTTATAATTTAGGGCTCTGGGAAAAATCTAAGTAAAAATCTGGTGAAACATTTAAATTAGCACAATTAGTACATAAATCTAAATTTGCAAATAAATCTGAATTTAAATATACATCGATTTAAATTTGCATAAAAACATTGGTTTGCATCTACGAATGGTAGCACTAAAACAGAGAATTGTTTTAAGCATTGAATGGGTGTTTGGCCAAGCGGTACTATAAAATCAACAAATGAACTCAACTGAAAACAATCCAGATGTACTGGTCTACAACACGCAGCAGCAGATCCAAGAATAGGGGAAAAAAAGAGACACGTAAGGAAAACTACAGATCAGAACATTATATAATAGCATAAGGCATTATTATTTTTTTACTGAATATTTACATTTTTTCTTATACCAGAATATTTATGTAAAGGGTCATCACAAATCTTTTTATACGTGAATATTTGACGTAGAAAGTCACTGCGCGTTCAAAGGTGTTTTCAATAGTATAAAGTGTCATTTTTACTGGCTTTAAACTGATGAAAGGGAGATATAATTTTGGGGGATAAACAAATTGACATCATTATTACTTTGATTCAGGGGTTTATTTTGTCGAATAGTGAATCATATTATTAAGTGTAAAGTGTATATAATATTTTTGGCATTATACAAATCTTGGTCAATTTCGTTTTCTTATTCAAGCAGAAAAGTGTTAGATAAAAAGGGGGGTACATTCTTTGTTATCGTAACGTCGTACGCTCTGTGTGGATTGGACTGAGCTAGTCGAGGCATATTTAAATTTTAGGTTATTTAGAGACACAGAGCGGTGGCGGGCAGCAGGAAACTGAACGTTAATTACATCGGCGTGCGGCGTTATCATTGTAATATATTACTGTGATATTTGGGGTTAAAAAGGCATTATGTATTCATTTTTGCCATTTACTTCGTTATTCGGCATGTGAAAATATAAATAAAAATTTTGAAACGCTTTTCAAATCATTAGATTAGAAATTAAGAACTCTACAGTAAAACTTCAAGAAGCTAAAATGTAATTTTGCATAATCATTTAACCTGTGTTATAATACAAACATTTCGTGGGTAAGATAGCATTTAAAAAATCATAAACATATTCTAACAATCGTATTTAAGTATAGGAATATTTTCCAAAAGCGTTTAGAACGTGTAGAGGAAGAAGCGAGCATCTAAATTTCATATCATAAACATATTTAACCATTGTAGGTAACAAGAGTAAATAATAGGGATGGATATTTATTTAAAATCTTTTCCACGATTTAAAACCGTTTAGTTTTCAAGCAAAGGGGCAGTTGTATTATATTTACGAGAAGTTGTTAAACATGTTTCGAAAAACTTTCCTAGCATAATTAATTTATAAACAAATGTAAACCGTCGCAATTTTCTTGGATTTTGTCAAGAAGGGTAGATTAAAACGTTGAACAAATAACAGAAATTCTAGGTTGTTTTGGTTATCGCTGTCAATTAAATAGATTTATAGGTGGAATGGGAAAACAGCTGTTGTCAATTACAAATGCGGCTTGCAAACGAGGAAACAAGAAGAGATTATTAGACAGAATAGATACAAGTGAGATAGGTGTAAGTGAACATTGGCGTTCGTTAGCTTAGGTGAGTGAATATAAGGTTTAGTGGAGCGAGAACAAAGTACAAGATAGGTGAGAGTAGAGCGTATGTATAGAAGTGAGAAAGTGTAGCACGTGTTAACATAGGCATAGTTTGAACGTTGTTTAGAAGGGGGTAAGCGGTTAGAGTAAAATAGGTATAACATGAGTTGCATTAGGGGCGAATTTAAACATTAATTTTTGTCAGTTGGAATGTATATACAAGAGTGGGATTGTTGAAATTCGACAAAAATCTGTTATTTAGTTATTTAGGCTTTATTTGTTATGTTCAAATGGTTTTTCAAAAAAGTTAGTTTCAGTTGGAGTTATTTGTGTACGTTGAGAGAGTTTTAAGAATTGGTTAACCGTAGGAAGTGTACGTAAAATTTAATGTTTGTATTATAGAAAATTTGAAGAATTCTAACATGCTTTGAAGAGGGAAGAAGGATATATAAACACCAAGAGATTGTTGTGGGGCTCTCTTAGTCTCCGAGTACGAATAGTGTAAAGCTTTCTACAACCAGTTGATGTCTCCAAGAGTAAAATACTTTAAGGAGTTGAATAAGAGAGTACTCTACGTAAGTAAAGATTGTTTTAATTTTAATTTGCACTAAGTGTACAAATGGTTGCAGCTGGCAGTTGTAGTTATTGCAAGTCAAGTTGGGGTGTTCCTGTATGCCGCAGTCTCTGAGGGAGTGCTAGCAGGCCGTATGCAGGGATAGTACCCAGGTAACTGTTGCTTTTATTGCCTATGTGTATAACCTGTGTAATAACTTTTGTGCATTGTGGGTTATTTATAAACTAAAAGGACAAACTTGGTGACAGATTGAACTTTTTCTGGTGTATCATTTTACTGTATTTTTATGTGGGAATTTATGTTAAAAAGGGGTTTATGATATTAGTAATATTTTTTTTTTGGTACAAAGTAGAAGGGACTTTTTTGGTGTTTGATGTGCGAAAAGTAGCACGAGAGATTAAGGTTTTACTGGGAGCTCTTATTAAACCAAGGTTAAAATAAAACATGCGGTAAAGCCCTGTTACTATGTCGGATAATCAATTGGAAATAATTAATCTGGGGAATTATTGATCTCGAAATGTATTATTTTAAAAGGGGATGTATATAATGTATAAATATTATGTGAACGAGGAGTTTACTTGTGATTTGGCGTGTATTTTTCTCTGAGTATCTAATAAATGTATGTGATTTAACGTAGCAGCTATTTTTTTTGTAGTGAATTGAATTGCAGAAAGTAGCTGAGCAGCCGAGGCAAACTTCATTGCGAAGCAGAAAATTTTTAATCGTTTTAGGTCGGTAGCATTTTGACACCTATGAACGAGGGTCATCATTAGAACCAGAGTTCAAATCAGAACAGCTTTCTCAGTATTATTGACGCCCAAAGGTGGGGCTCGAATTAGCATTAGTATACGGACTTCGTAACATTTTTGGCGCTCAAATCATGTGACCGCAGTAGTACCATTTTAAGGGTTTTTAAGCTGTTTTTAACAGACCACAGTTCATAGCATTTATGGCCACCCAATCGTGGGGCATGGAGCTCGTAGCATTTCTGACGCCCTAGTCGTGGGGCTTTCAAGTTTATTAGCAGCCGTTGGCAAATCAGGAAACGAACTTCGCAGCATGTTTGGCGCCCAAATCGTGGGGCAGTAGTTGCAGCACTCTAGGGGTTTTTAAGCTGCCTTTAACAGGCAACAAAAGCTTGTAGCATAGTTTATAAGTTCAGTTCAGAAGACGAATTATATCCAGTTCAACATAATTTTCTAATTGGTTTGGAATATATTTTTTAATTTTATTTAATTTATATATTTTCGGAATTTGGCTTTTTTATTTTTATGGATAGATTAATTCTTTGACTGTAGTACGTTTTTTTCATACTGATGACAATATCGAGAACTCAAATTATGAATTTAATTATAATTTTTTGTTTTGAAATATGTTCTTTAATTATGCACTCGATCTAATTTCTTCTCGGAATTGGGCTTTCATTTTCATGACCAGTTTAATTCGGTGCCTGCCGAACGTTTTTCTTTTATACTAAGGGCATTATTGAAAATTCAAATTATGAGTACAATTCGGAAGACTAATTATATCTCAATTTAGTGTAATTTTTTAATTGTTTTGAAATATATTTTTTAATTCTGTAACCGAACTTATTTCTACTCGGAATTTGGCTTTTTCATTTTTTTGGTTAGCTTAATTCTGTCTGTTTAACGTTTATTTTTTCATGAAAATTGTAAAATTTGAATCTCAATTTGATGTAATTTTCTAACTGTTTTGGAAGAAATTTTTGACTTATGTGCTCAGACTAATTATATATCAATTTATTGTAAAGTTTTTAATTGTTTTGGAAGTCGTTTCTTAAATATGTACCCGATCTGATTTCTTCTCGAAATTTGGTTTTTCCATTTCATGACTAGATTAATTCTGTCTGTTTAATGTTTTTTTCTTTTAAACCAATGGCAATCTCGAGAATTAAACTTACGGGTTTAGTTCAGAAGATTAGCTGTACCTCAATTAATGTAAAATTTTCTAATTGTTTTGAAATATATTATTTAATTCTATAACCGATTTGATATCTTCTCGAAATTTGACTTTATATATATATATATATATATATATATATATATAATATATACAATAACTATGTAAACAGCACAACGGACGCTGGAATTTTTTCAGAAATTATAGTCGGATACGTTCAAAATTTTAAGAAGCGCTTCAAAAACAAGCTTTTCATATAAAACAGGTTCCACTAGGGGGTTGAGAATAATATAAATACACAAACGAATATATTAAAGCTCTATTTTCTTTCCATTTAGAGTTGAATACGGGTTCAGATCTACAACCTATAATAGTAAAAGCTTTCGGTTAGCACTTATTGTGTTCAGCAAAGTTACATTAAACATCCTGTTAAAATCATAAAAGCTGTAGTAGCGGACCGCAAGTTATAAAAGTGTTTGCACGAGTTGGTGATTGTTTAGATAAAAGTGCCGTTACTACAACAAAATTGTTAAATGAAGAGATGATATTTTGGGGTAAGCCAAACTGAAAACAATTTGTATGAATGAAATATTGGTATGGAATGTTACTGTTGAGCCGAAGCTAATATCTGGATGGTAGCGGAGATATTAGATGGTGGGGATCTGCGGATCCAGACTTTATCGTAGTAGATGGACACATCGACGAGGGTTTCTGTAGCCAAATGCAGCAGTGATGTGGAACGTATGTGACACCAGGTAACAAACATTAAATTTCTGTTTGTATAAACATTTGTGGTAATATTTTGGTGTTTGTGTGTTTGACTTATTGGTGGCGTATTTATTATTTTTAAACTTGTTTAAAAAGGTACATGTGCTGGACAATTAATTTTGATTATTAAAAAAGGGTTTATTGATGATATATAAAGGTTTATTTAGGCTATAAATTGTGGTTGTAAGGAGTAAACGGGTCTGTAAATTTGTTTTCAATAATGCAAAATTTAGAAGGCATTTACAAAAGCTGGGTTATAATGAGCTCACAATAGACCAGTAGGAAGTCAAACTAGGGTTGCATGTGGGGGTCCATCTACTCATATCATGTAGAAATTTTGTAAAAATAATTTAAAAACTAAGGACTTTAAAGCATTTACTAATTGAGCTGGTAACAATTGTACCAAATCGTTTGTACTCCTGTGTAAATAATTTATCTGTTAATATGTGTAAATAAAAGGTTGTATGGTTGTTGTATTATTTTGGTAATTTCATTTGATGGTATGTGTGTGTGTGTGTGTGTGTGTGAGAGAGGTATGCACTTAAAGATAGGTATTCAAGAAGAATACAATTGTAGAGCTAGCCAGGGTGAGCAGAGAAATTCGAAGGCGTCCAAAATAAAGGGTAAAAAATTTTTTTTAAAAATTTTATGTTCGCCCAGGAGTAGGCACGAAGGTAATCACAGGTTCCACAAAAATTCTATAGACGGCCCAACGATGGGGCTCGAATTTTGGTGAAAACAGAGCAATATATATATATATATATATATATATATATATATTCTGTGGTTTTTGAATGTTAAACAGCTTTAATAATTCATTTTATATATTTAGGTAGTAATTCAGTATGTAAAAACAAGTACATGTGATTAGAAACGCTTTGCAAGTTATTTTTAGAGTAAAATTTAATAATTTTCTGAAAAGTTTCGGTATTTCGAAAGTTAGTTTTGCATAATTCGTTTTAATTTAAACGTTCGAAAAGTATAGCATGGGTAATATGGCATTTAAAAGGTCAGACTGTAAATAGGATATGTATTTAAATTGTAGTTTGTAAGTGTAGAGGTAATCTGTAAAAAGCTTTTACATTATTGATTTTATAATTAACTTTGGGAGGGAGTTATAGCAAGGAAGAATAGTGTACCAGAAACAGTATATTATTTGTTAAATTGTAGCATTTAAGTGTAGATAGTCAGAAGTTTTTAGTTTCATTCGAAGAGCAGTTACATTGTTTGTTAAACATGTTGTGGAAAGAAATAGTTTCCTAGTAAAACGGATGTGACCGTTGAAAGTTTTCTAATAGTTTTAACGAGGAGCGTCAAAGATAAGATACAAATAACAAAGCAATTCTCTGAAGGGTGGCAGGTGGTGTCGTTTAACAGGAATCTATTGTTTGTGTAGAATGGGTAATGCAAACAGGTTGCAATACAGGTGTCACACAGAACGAAGAGAGACTATTACGTTTATAGTATAGATAGAAAGAAACTAAAGATATTGTGTATTAAGTGTTTGTTAAACATGAGGAAAGCAAGAATAAGATAGAAGATGGAGAGTGAAGGATAGAAATACCACGTATTATTATAGACATAGTTGAGTGGGGTATTTTGGTCGGTCAGAAATACAAGTCGTTAAAGAAAAATAAAGAGGGATTATTTAATGGAGTATGAGTTAAAGAAAGAGAGATGGATTGTGGGGTTCGTTAAGAGTTGGGTTCAGGCAAGGAAGTGGAATGAAAATCAATTGGTGGTTAGGTGAAGTAAGAAATAGGAAATTGAGTGCTTATTTTAGAGGCAGATAGATAGAACAGTAGAGACGTGTTTAACGGTAACTTTGGCAAGCAAAGATTGGTTTTCAAAAAATATCGAGACGCTTGGAACAGATAGGGAGGATTTCTTAGATTTCGATGGCAGTTGATGTTTGTATACAAATTTTCGAGGAAGTCGAAGACTGTTGAGAGTGTTTGTGTGTGTATTGTACAAAATTTTAAGAACTGGTAAGTTTTAGGACGGCTGAAAAGTGTATATAAGCATCGGGAGTTGATAGTGGGGCTCTCTAACATTTTACGTTCTTCGTGGTGAATTAGCTTACAGCTAGAATTTAACTTTGTAATATACAACCAATACAAGTCGCCTTTGAGTTGCAACAAGCTATCAGTAAAGTAATTTATAAATGTTTTAAAGTACGATACTAGTGAAGAAGTAAGTACAGACTGCTTGATGTTATGTAGTTGTATGGAGAGTGTGAAGCTTGCTCTAAAATGAAGTAGAGGTCTGTGGCTGTGTGATTTGGTTGCGCAGCATAGATAAACAAGAGCAGTAACAGAATTGGGGGAGTTTGGATGTACTCCGGTTGATGGGAGAACACAATACCGGTGTGCAGTTACGGCTGGTGCAATCCAGAATTGGGACGTTCCCAAGGAGCAGTCATTGAGGAAAGACAGCAGTTGTTGATGGAGATAGCAGATCCATGGATCATGATAAAATCCAGGTAAATGATGTTGTTTTAAATTGTTTTGTGTATAACTGGTGTAATGACCTTTGATGATTTCTTGATATTGTACTATGAACTAAACGGACAATATTTTTATGAATTATTAATTTAACTCTCTTGATATATTATTTTATTATTTGTTTTATGTGGGAAATTGTGCGTATAAAACTTTGTTGTTTAACATACTTATTTATATACAAGGTAAGAGGTTGATAGTAAAGCCCTGTTAATTTATTTGGATAATAATTAATCTCGGAATTAGATGAACTAGAAATGTTTTATGTTTGAGAAGGAAAATGTAAGATAATTAATATGAGAATAAGGAGTTATTGATGATGTTTGATGTTTTATGAATTTGTAAATAAATCTAGGTGAGTTACCCTAGCAGCGTTTATATTTTTTTAATAAAGTAGTCAGCTTTATTTTTCTAACTGCAGAAGAGCAGCCGTGGCATGTTTTAGCAGAGGAGATTTCAGTGAATTTATGTCGACCCAACAGATGTGGATGCGAGTTTAGTAGAGGTAACTTCAGAGAACCTGGAGCAATTTATGACGACCCAATCGTGGAGCATTAGTAACAGTGACATCGCAGAATTAATGACTACCCAATCGTGGGGCATGAGTCATAGGACAACGGTAGTACAGAAAACCTACAGCAATTAATGGCACCTAAATTGTGGGGCACGTACGCGCCCAAATTGTGGGGCTCGTTCAGAAAACCTGCTGCAATATATATATATATATATATATATATATATATATATACATGTTCTTTAATTCTGTACCTGATCTGATTTCGTATCGGAATTTGTTTTTTCATTTTCATGACTAGACTAATTCCTGGCCTGTTTAACGTTTCTGTTTTCATACGAAGGACAATATCGAAACTACATCTCAGTGTAATATAATTTTCTAATTGTTTTGGAATATATTTTTTAATTACGTAACTGATCTAATTTCTTCTCGAAATTTGACTTTGTCGTATATATGATTAGATTAATTATATGCCTGCTTAACGTTTACTTTTTAAACCAAAGACAATAGTGAGAATTCAAATTAAGAGTTCAGAAGACTAATTACATCTCAATTTAATGTAATTCCTTAAGTGTTTTGGAATGTTCTTTAATTCTGTACCTAAACGAATTCTTCTCGGAATTAGCAGTTTCATTTTCATGACTAGACTAACTTTTTGTCTGTTTAACGGTTTTTTTTCATACAAAGGGCAATATAGAGAATTCAGTTTATAAGTTCAGTTCAGAAGACGAACTATATCCAGTTTAATATAATTTTCTAAGTGGTTTGGAATATATTTTTTAATTATGTACTCGAATTTATATATTTTCGGAATTTGGCTTTTTTATTTTTATTGATAGAATAATTCTGTGACTGTACAACGTTTTTTCTTCCATACTCATGACAATATCGAAAACTCAAATTATGAATTTTTGAATTGATTTGGAGTACGTTTTTTAACTATGCACTCTATCTGATTTCTTCTCGAAATGTGACTTTTTCGTTTTCACGACTCGATTAACTCTGCATCTGTTTTTTCTTTTTATACCAAGGGCAATATCAAAAATTCAAATTATGAGTTAAGCTCAGAAGAATAATTATATCTCAATTTAATGTAATTTTCTAATTATTTTGAAATATATTGTTTAATATTGTACCCAATATGAATTCTTGAAATTTGACTTTTTCATTTACACGACTATTTTATTCTGTGTCTATTTAACATTTATTTTTCAATACGAAAGGCAATATCGTGAATTCAGTTTATGAAATCAGTTCAGAAGAATAATTATATCTCAATTTAATGTAAGTTTGTAATTTCTTTGGGATATTTACTTTAATTATGTACCTGATCTAATTTCTTCTCGAAATTTGGCCCTTCTATTTTCATCGCTAGAATAATTTTGTGTCTGTTTAACGTTTCTTTTTCATACCAATAGTAATTCAATTAGGAGTTTAGTTCGGAAGACTAATTATATCTTAATTTAACGTAATTCTCTAATTGTTTTTGAATATATTTTTTAATTATATACTCGATCTGATTTCTTCTCGAAATTTGTGTTTTTCGTTTTCATGACTATAATAATTCTGGGTCTGTTTAACGCGGCCTTCTTGATATCAATGTCAAAATTGGAAATTCAAATTTTGAGTACAATGCTTAGGACTAATTAGCTTATTGTAGATTAAAAGGATTATTTTAATGTATATCAAGCAGCACTTACAGCACATTCATCACATAGCTTAGAATAAAAGACATTACATACGTTAGTGACACACAAACCAGCATTAAAAAAATGGCTGAAAACTTACTAATAGTAGATTCCATTCTATATTTTATTTAATTGTATTGACATCACTACTGATAACTAAAAATAAGCTGAACCGTTTGTCTACGATTCAAAGAAATAAAAAATAATAGTTTAGAAACTTCCTGCCACCCATTGGGCAGTAAAACTTCTATTCTACCCCAAATCAAATTATAAGTAAGTAGTAGAAAAGCATACCTTTTAAACGTGCTATAGTATTTTTTGATACTGCAGATGATGAGGTACATGAAAAAGAGGTAAAAAGAATAATTACACAACTGTCGGTTATGATCAAAAATGTGTTGATATTAAGTAATACATACCTAACCTCATCGTCAGCCATGGTGTTAACTTCTTGGGTTTCCTAAAATTACATAAACGTTAGGTTTATATTTAAAATGTTTGATGGATAATCGCGAGTTTCTCCGCGTTCTAATTTTAAGTATTGGATGCGTTCCAACATAAATATGTCGTGAGTATCCGCGCGCGAGCCTAATTTGGTACCCTGAATTCCGTATCAAATTACCGAAAATTTTTGTCGTGAAAATCTTAATACAAAAAAAAACCCTGCCTTTTAGCTCACACACTTAAAATTTTAAGCAAGAATCTCCACTGAATTTATTAAATTTTCACAACTCACTCGCGTAAAGTAACAGGCCTGAAGCTTAGCAATTACAAAAGTTACAAAAATTTACCTAAGGTCACAAAGATGAAAAGAACAGACAACGAACGGTCTTGTTAGTGACTGCTTAGAAACTGAAACTGAAAACTTGTCTCGACTGTATTTCCCCCTAACTGAAAATTGAAGACGTTTCAGGCGGCCTCTACCGAACCATATAGGTTTAATACTGTCACCTCGTTTCAGAAATAGAATTGGCGAGATCTGATACAAGAATTTAACGCCAATGTATGTTATGGTTTTTGAAATGTTTTATTAACTACGATTAGCTTGAACGATTGTTAGTAGATTTATTTGCGTTTGTGCTAAATCAAGTGCAATATTCCTAAGCTTAAGTAAACATTGAAAGCGTTTGATAGAGGAAATGACAGGCAGTTAATTTCAGTGCTATTTTTGGATGACAGAAATCAAGGATTGTCATAGAACCTGCCGAATATAGAGTTCACAGTCGGTGTGCTTAACACATGAATTTGTGTGCAAAAGTTAATATATTAATAAGAACGACTGAAGCTAGCCACAAAGTTTACGAAAAAAATTACTTTTTATACGTCGTTCGTGTGCTTCGGGTTTACACACGTTCGCACAGTTCGTATTTCCGTTTGCACATTTTTTCTAAGCTTTTTCCCGAACCTTCAACTTTCACAAAATTAATTGCAAAACGATGAAATTGATAGATCTTCGTTTGCTCATTACAAAACAAACTGATTTTTGATTTGCACACTTTTAGTTATATCTAAAGTTCCTTTAACTTTTGGGGTATTTTGTATACTGTGGCCACGATCTCTAGAAAATGGTATGTAATGAGAGATTGAATATCATCATCATTAGGTTCAGTCCTAGAAATGGTTAGACGTGTACCCTCATTGCTTTCTATTCTCAACTAACCTACACATTTCCCTAAAATTTGCAGTTTGCTTCTATCACTAATCTGATCTAGGTCTACATCTACCTCTGCTTGTAATATATCCCATACTATTCCCCAAAAATGCCTTAAAACGTATTCTGCACTTTTATTTTTTCTATTTTTTTCCCCAGATATTCTTGTTTCATACTATTTCTATAACCTATTTGTTATTAACGTTGTCTGTCTATGCTATCATCCTCATACATCTGAAGCACAGCATTTCAAAAGACTGCTACCGTTTTTCTGTCTGCGTTTCAGACTTCCCGTATTTCATAGGCATACTGTGCTGTGCTCCACACTTATGCTTTCAACAATTTTCTTCTTGTTCTATGTTTGTTGTCTTTTATCATAGGCGCTGTTCTTTCTTGTTAGATGCAGTTCGGTCACCTTCTATTGTTTTACAGTTATAAACCCTATTTCTCCGACCTTCAGTGGTTGTGAAGGAAGGTAAGCAGCCTGTGGCTGCCAAGTTCCCTCAACACTTAACCATTTACCGATTTAATATTTTTTTCCAATATATCTTTTCGCACAGTCAACATTAGTTGCAGATATTTCACAACCAACACCTGTAGTTGTTTATAATAATCATCAGATTTATCTGCGCTTATTTTTTCGTCGTTAGGTTTCCTGTCTCAAAACTGGTTGGACACTTACCTGCATTTATTTATATTCTCAACTAGCCTACACAGTTCCCTGAAATTCTCACACAGCATGTATACAGCTCGGTTCCCATATTATTTTTTTTAATTTTATGCCCTATTTCACCAAGATTCAGTGACGGGGGTTAAGCAGCCTGTGGCTGCCAAGAAACCCAACACTTAGACATTTGCCGAAATAATAGTTTTCCAGTAAATTCTTTCACACAATTAACATTATTTGAGCATATTGCCCAACCAATTCTTGTAGGTACTTATAATAATCATCATGTTTAAGTACAGTTACTTTCTTCGTCATTAGTTTATCCATCTTGGAACTGGTTGGATGCGTACTTCCATTGATTTCTATTTTGAGCTAGCCTTCACATCTCTCTGAAACTCCTACAGCCTACTTTATTTCTTCTAAGACGAACGTTTATATACATTAAACATTAAGTACTTGAAATTGAAAAATACTACAAGTTACAAAATCAATAATCAATAATTAATATTTACAAATGAATAGTTTTGAACAACTAACAATGTTAAAGTTATGGAGTTTTCAGACTGACTGGCCATCTTGGGCTCTTGAGGGTATTTATGCTATCCCTGCTCTTACATCACTTTGTGGAAAATGCAGATCTCATGTCTGCTATTTCTTGATACAATACAAAGTAATACATTTTAATAATCTTAATTCTAACAATTGGTGTCTTATAACCTACTGTGACCTGCACCTGCAGTATCATGTTACGTCTGGAATACAAAGTAATGTTTTCCGTTCTCGTGTTTGGTTTATGAACTTTCATTAACCTTTTATTATGTGTCCTTCAATTATTCAATGTAACAATCTATTTCTTAAGACTTAATAGTTTTATTTGAATATACATATATATTAATTTGGGGGATTTGTAACTGGCGTCCATGTAAAATAAAATTATTTAAGTTTCTTCACAAAGAGTCGTATGTATTACGGAACAAAGTATAGTAAATACAATTCGACATTAGACATAAGGATATACTTCAGAATTTTAATAATAAATAAATCTCTTTACTAATGGCAGTATAGTTTTTGCGAAGGTATCGTCGACGTATAAATGATACTTTATTAGGAACCGTAGAACATAAAAATAATATAGATTCTATAAAATAACATTAAGTCTTCTTGACGAAAGCGCAAATCTATTGATTCTTTTCTCAATTGGTACCTTTCACTATCTGTGTGCAGTAGTCTAACCTAGGTCTATCTCTTCTTTTCTTTTTTCCTATTTTTGCTTCTAATATATTCCGCACAATTCCCTCATGCCGTAGTATATGGCCTATCATCCATAACATTTTGGAAAGACATAAAAGTGCAGTTTAACCAAAAACGAACAAAATCAATAACCACAATATACATATATCCGGAAGAAAAAAAATTACTTTTTAAAATGGCGAACTGCAGTTTTTAGGTGACTACAATATCTTAATTAACAAACATTACAACTCTAAAAACCACAGCTCTAGATCATCATCGTAAACCTAAAGTTAATTATAAAAAACTGTCACAATACAGCAATCAGTTCAATATTTCAATGAGTTTTCAAGTTGGAGTAGTATAAAAAGTAATTAAGCTCTATCAGAATAGGTATCAAGCCAACGGATACCTCAAACAAGGTACTGACCATTGATATTGTAGAAGAGCTTTTCGTTTTGCAATAAATAGGTTTAAATGAAAATTATTGTAAAGCGTACTTATTGTAGTAAGGTCTAATATACAGAGTGGTGTATGAGGAGTAGAAGCAGAATCTATATAAATGAATAACGAAATAAAAAGGGTACGGTTTAATACACCGTCGGAAGGCGAACGTAATAATATTTTATATTCTATCAACATTATTTAGTGGACAACTATCGCGTTTAATTAAATCGTTTAGCTTTCTGCCGTCAAAACAGAACCTATATTCATACACTACTATTGTTCTTTTTTACAAGTAACACCGGTGAGCTCCAAAGACTTTTGCAGAGCTCTATTACACCAAAACGTAGCATTTAGTTCAATTTTTGATTCAAAATTTTACTGACATAAGGAGACACAACATAAGGTTTTACGACTAGTAGAAGCATTACCAGTATTCATAACTATTCTGTGGGTTTGTTCTAACCTATTTTTGCTGTTAATTTCGTTAAATGATTTAACTACAGCTTCTACTTGGGATTTTTAAGCATTTGTAAGATCGTCTAAATTAAATAAATTATTACGAGGTATTGGTATAGATGAACTTCCAATATACGAAATATTAACATCCTCACCGGTTTGTACATGCCAGAAACCATCTTTAAAATTTATCAACAATCCGAACAATTTTGCGAAGTCACTACCAAATATAAAAGAATGTGGTCAAAAGGACACGACTAGAAAATTGAGTACACAACACTGCTGTCCAATAGTAATAGGTAAACAACTTTTTCAGTGAACCACCTGCGGTAGAAATACATTGGGCAGCTCTGTGGCGTAGTTGGTATGCGTGTGACTACTACGCTCAAAGTCCCGGGTTGGAATCCTGACACGGTCTGCTTGGAAAATGTTAGGCGAGCATTTCTCACAAAACTACGCCCTCGTTCGGATGAGAGGTAAAAATGGACGTCCCGTGTGTGAATATTGTCATGCACGTTAAAAGTAGCTACCTTGCTTGGAACAGCAAGGGTATGGCAAAATTCAAATTTTCTAAGTAAAAGAAAACTCACTTCCTGGCCAATGTAGTACCATCGGGTGGAGCATTGGAAAAATCACATATAGGGTAGAAAAACATTTTGCCTATTTGAGGTAACAAGTTTTATTTTTAAATCTTCCAGCAGTCGGATAGCTTGGGAACCAACTACTAAAGTTGTACAACCAGATCAAAAGTTTGACTATCAGATAAAGACGATGATCACACATTTTTTCTGGAATAAAGAAAGATTTTTTTGTTTAGATGAGTTGACGTAAAAATTGTTTGTAATTTTTAACCAATTACAATAATCTTTAATATCAAATGTAGTCTTCCATGAAAACACACGATGCTGGCCACCATGCATCGGTTTCTTAATTATTTTTTTGAACAATTTAAACAATTAGTTTTAATTATATCTGCCCTTCCACAATCGTAACAGAATTGTTTTTTGGGAGCGGAACAATTTCTGTACGAATGTTCATAACGTGAACAATTCCAACAAATAGGTATTTTCGTTGTAAATAAATTTTATGGATGTTTAATGCCCGAAGAAAGAATGTCATTATTAATTACTTGAACACGTTTATAATAATCATCAGATTAGTCTGCGCTTATTCTTTCGTCATTAGGTTTTCTGTCTCAAAACTGGTTGGACACGTACCTGCACTTATCTATCCATTGATTTCTATTTTGAGCTAGCCTACACATCTCCCTGAAACTCCTACAGCCTACATCTTTCACTATCTGTGTACAGTAGTCTATCCTAGGTGTACCTCTTCTTCTCTTTTTTCCTATATATGCTTCTAATATATTCCGCACTATTCCCTCATGCCGTAGTATGTGGCCTATCATCATATCTCTCCTATTTTTTACCGTTTCCACATATTTCTTTCTTCCCTTACTATTTTTAGTACCTCTTCGTTCTTAACTTTGTCCATGATATCTTCATCATACGTCTGTAGCACCACATTTCAAAGGTTTCTACCTTTTTCTTGTCCGCTTCTCCTACTGTCCAGGCTTCATAGCCGTACAGTGCTGTGCTCCACACATACGCTTTAAGCAATCTTTTCCTTGTCTCTATGTTTGTTGTCTTTGAACACAGTAGCTGCATTTTCTTGTTAAATGTAGCACGACCTTGTGCTAATCTTTGTTTTATATCTTTTGTGCTTTTCCCATCTTGCGTTATTTGGCTTCTTAGGTAGCAGAAATCCATAATCTCTTGTAAGTTCGTGTTACATATTTATATTCTTGTTTTTGATTTATTTTCTCCTCCTTTACATACTAGTACTATAGTTTTGGTTGTGTTAATTTTCATACCGTATCTCTCTGTTAGAACCGTTTCCATTTCATTAGGAGCAGCTTCTAATTCTTCCTTGCTAGACGCTAATACCGCTATATCATCTGCAAATCTAAGCATATCAATTTTTTGACCCTGCATAGTAATTCCCAAATGTCTTCCTGCATTTGACAGTATTCATTGCCTCTTCACTATACAAGTTAAAAATTATTGGGGATAGGGCACATCCCTGTCTCCCCTCTTTCCTAATGTTTACTTCTCTACGTTCCTGCCCTAATTCTATTACTGCTGTTTGCTCTTTGTATAAGCTATGTACTATTCGTCTATCCCTATAACTCATTTTAATCTTTTTCAGTATTTCGAACATTTTTTTCCATTTTACATTGTCAAATGCTTTTTCCAGATCTACAAATCCTATATACACGCTTTTTTCTTTCTATTGTTTTTTCCATTATCACTCTCAGAGCGAAAATAGCCTGCCGTGTTCCCCTGTTTCGCCTAAACCCAAATTGGTCTTCTCTAGTATTTCTTCACCCCGTTTCTCCATTCGTCTTTGTACAATTCTAGTTAATATTTTTGACATGGGTGCTGTCAAACTTATTGTTCGAAAATTTTCACATCTATCAGCGCCTTTCTTTTTTGTATAGTTACTATGATGTTACGTTTGAAATCTTTAGGTATCTTGCCTGTCTCATACAAATTGCTTACAAGTTGGAACAGACGTTCTGTTACTGCTTGTCCAGCGGCTGTTTGAATTTCTGCTTGCACCTCATTTGTACCCAGCGCCTTACCATTTTTTAAACCCTTTAATGCTAATTCAAACTCATCTCTAAGTATAGGACATCCCAAGTCTTCGTTTTCAATGTCTGATTCCTGTTTTAATTTAGTTAGTTCCTCTCCTGCATATAAATTCCCTACATATTCTTGCCATCAACCTACGTTCTCTACATTTTCTATAATGACGTTTCCTCCTGCGTCCCTTATATTTTTGCTATACGGTTTTATATCCCTAAAATTGATTCTAATTAGTTTGTATGCTTCATCTGTCTTTTCTACTTTCATCTAAGTTTGTACCTTTTTGCACTTTTCATCAATCCAGTGTTCTTTAGCTTTCTTGTATTTGCGAATAATTTCCTATTTTATGGCTTTGTATCTTTGTTTTCCTGTTTCGTGAGATTTATTGTATATTCGCCTTTCTTCTATTAAATTCAGGATATCTTTTGTTATCCATGGTTTCTTATTTTCTTTTTGTGTATACCCCAGAATATCTATGATCGCCATGTCTAGGGTGGATTTAAGCTTGTTCCATTAGGTTTCTACTTCCTTAGTATCAGATATTTTCTCGTTATCTTTGAGCAATTCATTTAACTTTTTTTCTAATCTTTCTTGAATATCTTTATCTTTTAGTTTCTCTAAGTGTAAGTGCCCTTTTCCGTTCCTTTTTTTCAAATTTTTAAATTTAAGTGCGGTCTTCATAATTACGATGTTGTGGTCATCTCCTGGCATCTTCCACGTATATCGTCTTCAGGCATGATGTCGAAATAATGTGTTTGTGATGACTAAATTGTTCTTATCGCAAAATTCTACCAGGCTATTTCTCCTGTCGTTTCTTGTGCCTAAACCAAATAAACCTACTACCGCTCCTTCCCTACCTTCACCTACCACTGCATTAAAATCCCCCGTAATTATTAAATTTTTGTGTCTTTTTACGTATCTTAATATGTCTTCGATATCCTTGTAGATCTTTTCGTCACTGTAGCTAGAGATAGGCACGTATACTTGTATTATGACTGTGTTTATCGGATTAGATTCTAATCTAACCATGAGTACTCTTTCGTTCTTTTGTAAGTAATTTTCTACACAGTATCCTATCTTTTTCCGCGTAACTATCCCCACACCCAAATTTCTTTCCTCTGCTCCTGTATGAATTACTCTAAAGTCTCCACTCCAAAAATCTCCCACCTCTGGCCATCGAACTTCGCTGATCCCTACTATGTCTAGTGATAACCTATTCATTTCGACTCGCAAAATGTTTCCGACTCTTATTTTTAGCTTTCCGATCGCATTCCCCAGAGCAGTACCTTCCCGGTGATCCGAATGGGGGACTATTTTAACCTCGGAATCTTTTACCCCAGAGAATGCCATCATTTTATTATAATTTAGGTACACTGTGTACTTGGGGGGTAATGTGGTGGTTTCTCGTTGCCTTCCACACCGTGGTAGTGTTTTAGACTGCCATACCGACCCCTATGGTCTTTGCCAATCTAAGTACCGAAAGAGCCGCTGCCCTCTTTCAGGGACCTGTCTTAGTCTGGTTCCTCACTAACGACCCTACTACTTTGATTGGACCTGTAGTTTGGCTCTTTAGCTCATTAGAACACGCTAGCCATTTCACCTGTTCTAGTACTCTACAACTTCGACAAGGTGCAGGTCTATTCGAAATGAAGATTGAATATATAGGGTTTTTTTTTGTACATCGCTCCGGTTAGTATTAACCGGAGAAAATGAGGACTTGGCTGGTATTTGATTCCATTTGTACATTGCTAGCTTTAAGTATTATCATGAATCAACGATTTGGACGTGGCTAGTATTTTTATTTCATCGTGGTATTAATGACAACGATTTGGACGTGGTTAATATTTCACTTCATTGCGGTCCTTAATTATAGTAAATTCTCTTGCCACGTACTTCTCGATGTATTTGTACTAAACTTTAATAAAGCAATGAAGTATACAACAAAAACACCGCACTAATTTTAAATTTAAATGATCTTTGTTTGCACATCGCGAACTAGGTCAACTTTCGGTTTCATGACTTCTAGTTATCAAAAGTTGTTTAGCTTTAACTTTTAAGGGATTTCCTATACAATAGCCTGCAACAATAGTGCGTTATTTAATGAAACATTAGGTAGTAGAAATGAGTTTATAAAATTTAGTCAGTTAAAGAGCTTTTAGCACGAATGCACACCGTAGAATTAAGAAGCTGTTACGATATTCTGTGCAGACACGAAAAACAGCAGTGAAGTCAGTAAAGAAAATCGCCTACATTGAATACTGCAAGAAAATAGGAAAAAGGGTAAAACAAAAATCCACAAGAATTAGATTTCGGGCTAGCTCAAAATGTCGTCGAGTGGGGTGGGTCATACAGAAAATATTAAAAACCTGCATAAACCGATTTATTATAAACCTTTAACAAACCTAGTCCTAAAAGGGATATTTACAAATCAACAAAAAAACGAACATTTGCGTAATCGTCCCGTCACAACGTAATGTAAACATAGCGTCAGTTTGAATATTACATAATATAAAAATATAAACTCTTAAGCATCGATTACAAAATCTAAAAATCTAAAAAATAAGTACATAAATATACAGCTTGTTACGTTCATTTTCGGGATAAATTAATTACCCCTTTTTCCTTTGTTAATTTATTACCCGTTCGAAAAAAATTCGTTTCTATTCTTAAAATTCTTCAACAACCTCCTGTATATTTTACCTGTTCAGAATAAGCCCGCTTTACAATGATTTTTAAAGCAAATCTATTTGCTTGGAAACGACAAGTTTATGATAAACTTTAAATAAGTCAATACCTTGTTTTAGGTATCCTTTAATTTGTTAAACATTCAGATTACTGTGTGGTTCTCCTTTCTTCCGTTTTCTTCTTGTACCCCAACACCCGTGGGGGTCCGGGAATAGAATAGCCCCATGGTACGACCTGCCTGTCGTAAGAGGCGACTACAGTGGTCCAACACATACACACACGCACGCTTTACACACGCACACGCATACTCATACATGACTACGCTGGGATCCTGTTTTATTTTCTTTTATACGATTCTTAGGTTTTTGTTTTTCTGGTACTTGTAATGGTGGGTGTTATTCTTTTTGAGTTTTTTTCTCTCGTTCCTTTCGTTCCACATTCCTCTCCCTTTCCTTTGGCTGGTCTTCTTTGCTGTCAGTTCCTATACCGATTGTTTCGTCCATCCGCTTCTGTGGTAGGTGCTTTCTAGTCTGTTTTTCTTTCTTCGGAAACCACGACTTAGTTGAGTTAAGGTCTAGTAACTATTCCTTTCTTTGGGTCTTCGTTTGTTGAGATTCTTGGTTACCACAGTTTGTAGTACATCGTTTCTTTTACCAGCGCTTTTCCTCTTTTACTCTCGTTCTCCCTTGTTATCACTTACTTGAGGCTTGACCATTGAGTCCTGTTTTGGCTTGTACTGTTGGTTCTCTTCCTCGTTCCTTTTCTTACTTTGGGGTTTTTTCGCGAGAAACCAATTTCTTCTCTTGAGGTTGGAAACTTTCCTGTTTCTTTAATAGAAATATCCGTCCTCCAGCGACTTTTTAGCAGTGTCGATGCCGTTCCACCTTAGTCCTCGTTGCTTGCTTATTACCCGTCTTACCTTCCTTTTTTTTTGTAGTCCTAGTACTCGGTTCACTCTAGTGAGTGTCTTGTGCCGTTTTCTCTAGTAGTCCGATCGATACCACTATTGGGCTTTTGAGCCGGATAAGAGTTCTTTTTTTTCTGAGTGTCTTTCTCTCTTTTTGGTTTCTTTTGTTTTCGCAACAAATTTTTTTTTAGTTTTTAAGGGGATTTTTTTTGTTTGTTTGGGGTTTTTTTTTGTTTTGTTTGGTACTGCCCACTCCCGTACTTTTGCGTCCCTACCACGACCTTTTAATTTTGCTGGGGGAGGGGATTGCTAGGTTCATTTCGGGATAAACTAATTACCCCTTTTTCCCTTGTTAATAAAATCCGTTTCTATTCTTAAAATTCTTCAACAACATCCTATATATTTTACCTGTTCAGAATAAGCCCACTTTACAATAATTTTTAAAGCAAATCTATTTACTTGGAAACGACAAGTTTATGATAAACTTTATATAAGTCAATACCTTGTTTTAGGTTTCCTTTAATTTGTTAAACATTCCGATAACGTATAATAGTTTTCTCTATTGTTCGAGTTTACAGATTCGTCGAACTAAGTCGCGCACTATCCGACAAAACCGTGTTTTCCCGTTTCTTAATCGCGTCTTGATAACAATACTACTTTGAGCTCTGGTCATTAGTTAAACGAAATGAATATTCACTTTTTTTTCGATATACACAACGAAAACACTTGTTGAATTTTTGGTTGTTTCCGTTTACTTTATAAAAATTTTGCGCACGCCCTACAGTGTGGTAGATAATTATGGTTCAGTAAACCTGTACTTTTCCACGTAAATAAATTAATGTTTTTCGTAATTATTGTAGCTTCTTCCTTCGGTGGACCTAACTACCCGTGGGAGTGCTGCCCTTTTTTTGTTATGGGAGGACACCACTGTGTGTCTTTGCCGTTGGACATGACGTTCTGATCAGTTGTCGCCCCTTTTTGCTGTAGAAGAGTGCACAGGTGGCGTGGTTCCAGGCAATTACCAGATTAGTTCGTATATATCCTTATAAACATTACTGAACAATGTTAAAATTTATGGCCGCCATATGGAGGCATTGCTTTTTGTGCTGAATGACTCAGAGTGATAGTGGCAAAGTGATTATGTTTAATTAAGGGATATGGGTTGGTACTCTATAATTATATAAGAATTTTAGGTATGTGACTTTAGGTTTACTGTGAGAATTACGAGTTGTGGTTATTAGGCTTGAATTGGGGTTTTTCTTCCTTTTTTTTATTGTTATTTCAGAGAGGTAGCGACCTAAAGACTGTAGCTTGCCATATTTGAAGTAATTTGGTTGTTCTACCGGATAGATGTATATTGGGGTTATTGAATTTTTTTGTTGGGGTTTGGGAAATCCTGTGCTTTGTACATATTTTGTTTTAATTAGAAGTTTCTTTTTTGTATGATATGTTGTAAGTTGTGAATGAGTGAGTACATTTTTTCTTTTATTTTTCGGGCGTACCTTTATTTTTGGTATTAGTACAATCACGCCTACTCGCCGATTGAGCCCGGTCATTTTCTTTTTTCTTCCCTTGTTCTGTTTTTTTAGGCTACGTCGATGCACGTAGCATAAATTTTGGCGCCCAACGTGTATTCGATTCTGTTTTGTGTAACTTTGGTCCCGATTTTGTTGTAGTTAACGGTTACTTCGAATTGGTTCCGCTTCATTTCTGGCCCAATTTTTGTTTTGCGTTTGGCCTGATTTTTTTGTTTGCGGCCTAAGTTACTACATTATCCTTTTTTTCGGCCTGACACCGCTTATGTTTTCGTCCCTTACGTTCGAACTAGTAGTTATTTCTTTTTCTTATTTACTATGTGAGTTCGATCTTCTTAAATTTTAGTTGTGGTTTCTTTCTTAATCGCTCAATATTATTGGTTGGCTAATTTCAGATTATTGGACTTGTGTTTTCGCCAATAAGTCTAGTCCATTGAAAACACTGGCGTCCAAGTTTTTTCCTTTTTTTCCTTCCCTTTCTGTATATTTTGTTCTTCAAATCGAGTCTAGAGTTGGTTTCTTCTCCGATTTTTCTTTTATTCTGCAGCCCTATTCTAATTTCTATTTTGTTTTCTCGCTTCCATTGGTGTTCCTGAAGTTTATCCGTCGGATATGTTTTAGATTGCCCTGTATTCACAATAATTTCTTTCTTGAGTTTTATCGAGTTACGGTTAGCCTTTACTTAGTTCCTTTCTCCCAATTTCCTTTTTAATTTTTTATTTAAAATGACTGATCATAGGTTGGTGGTGTTTAATATGATCTGTAAGAGACAACAGAAGTCATCCGAAAGCATTACTAATTATTTCGCGGGTATGACATGTCTGTTTGGAAACTATGGTTCTTTTAGTGAGTGTCTTGTATCGTTTTCTCTAGTAGTCCAATCGTTACCACTATTGGTCTTTCGAGCCGGATGAGAGTTCTTTTTTTCTGGGTGTGTCTTTCTTTCTTTTTGGTTTCTTTTGTTTTCGTAACGAATTTATTTTTAGTTTTTGAGCGAATTTTTTTTGTTTGTTTTTTTTTGTTTTGTTTGGTACTGCCCACTCCCGCACTTTTGCGTCCCTACCCAGACTTTTTAATTTTGCTGTGGGGGATTTGTTACGTTCATTTTCGGGATAAATTAATTACCCCTTTTTTCCTTGTTAATTCATTACCCGTGCGAATAAATTCCGTTTCTATTCTTAAAATTCTTCAACAACATCCTATATATTTTACCTGTTCAGAATAAGCCCGCTTTACAATATTTTTTAAAGCAAATCTATTTGTTTGGAATCGACAAGTTTATGATAAACTTAAAATAAGTCAAAACCTTGTTTTAGGTATCCTTTAATTTGTTAAACATACCGATAACGTATAATATTTTTCTCTATTGTTCCAGTTTACAGACTCGCCGAAGTAAGGTCGCGCACTATCTGATAAAACCGTGTTTTCCAGTTTCTTAATCGCGTCTTGATAACAATATTATTTTGAGCTCTGGTCATTAGTTAAACGAAATGAATATTTACTTTCTTTTCGATATACACAACAAAAACACTTGTTGAATTTTTGGTTGTTTCCGTTTTCTTTATAAAAATTTCGCGCACGCCCTACAGCGTGGTAAGTAATGATCGTTTTATAAACCTGTACTTCTCCGCGTAAATAAATCAATCTCTTTCGTAATTATTGTAGCTTCTTCCTTCGTTGGACCTAACTACTCGTGGGACTGCCGCCTTTTTCTGTTATGGGAGGACACCACTTGTGTCTTTACCGTTGGACATGATGGTCTGATGAGTTACCGCCCCTTTTTGGTGTAGCAGGGTGCACAGGTGGCGTGGTTTCAGGCAGTACCAGATTGGTTCGTATATATCTCTATAAACATTACTGAACGATGTTAGGATTTATAACCGTCATATCAAGGCATTGCTTTTTGTGCTGAATGACTCAGAGTGGTAGTGGCAAAATGATTATTTTTAATTAAGGGATATTAATTGGTACTCTATAATTATTTAAGGATTCCAGGTACGTAACGTTTGGTTTACTGTGGGAAATACGAGCTGTGGTTTTTAGGGTTGAATTGGGTGTTTTCTTCCTTTTTCTTTGATTGTTATTTCAGAGGGGTAGCGACCTATAGACTGCAACTCGCCATTTTTTAACTAATTTGGTTGTTCTACCGGATATATGTATATTGCGGTTATTGAATTTTTTTGTTGGGGTTTGGGAAATACTGTGCTTTGTACATATTTTGTTTTAATTAGAGTTTTCTTTTTTGTATGTTTTGTTGTAAGTTGTGAATGAGTGAGTGCATTTTTTCTTTTATTTTTCAGGCCTACCTTTATTTTTGGTATTAGTACAACCCGCCTACTCGTCAATTGAGCCCGGTCATTTTCTTTTTTCTTTCCTTGTTCTTTTTGTTTAGGCTACGTCGATGCACGTAGCAAGCTATACTTATACCATGTTCCAGCCTTAAATATGTACAAGAGGAAATTACACGTCTTGCTTTGATGCGCCGCTAAAAAGTACTGCGATACAGATACAGCAAATTGTAAAATTTGAAATTGTTGACTTACCTTCTTTTCTAACTTTGCCTGACTAGCTCAACAAAAATTTTCAAAATAAAATCAAACACAGCAATATCACAAAACATTTATACCGCATGAAATATTTTCTCTCATACAAAAACATATAGAACATTTACAGCATGTTTCTTGCAAACATCAAATTATTTCTAACAAGTACTTGTTTACTTAATTATAAAAAATGTCCCTTGTCTTATTTAAATTTATAGAACTAAATCTCTTCTCTTACGCATGGTTTACCTGGTTTTTTTTACTCTCACGCTTGTAAGGTTTGTTTGGCCAAACAAATCAGAGTGATTCAAACGCTAATCATAAACTTTCCTGGTAAAGATTCTTACAAAAATAAAATGATTAGAACTTACTCTATCTTAAACTAAATGACAAAATTCAAGTGTCAGTTACAATGTCTAAAAAAATTATACTTGCAAAAATCCACGAAGAGTTTTCCCAATTAAATATCTTTGGCTTCTTGGCTTTATTTTAAATTGACGTTCAAATCCCAGTTTACAAAATCATGCATATAATTTAAATCTTCATTTAGAAACCAATGTGCATCCTCGGAATTATTCAATAAAATTTGTAAAATAGCTTTTTATATCGAAGTATTTTCCATCTTCGTTGTATATAATTACATTTAGTAATTTCCATATTTACGTGCGGATAACGTTTAAAACATACTTTTTAATTTACTGTTACATTTTAAATATTAAATTACAGTATGCGTATTGAATACTTAAAATAAGGCATTTCTCACTTTCATTGTACATTAAAAGATCAAATAATTGCATTTAACAATTTTCATAATTATGTACAGGTTTGTTTAACTTTACTTTTTTATTCACTATTCCATTTTAATTTTTAAATTACGATATGCGTATTCATTACTTCAAAACAGCAGTTTCGAAATTCTTTTCTCAAAGTAACATTTTTCGCGATCAAATTTATGAATGAATGTCTTTAATAAACGCTTCCTATATACATAAATTATATATTTTCTAAAATGTACTAGCACTATACGAAACGTTTTACACCGTAATAATGTAACATTTCCAAGAAAAATTCATCAGCGTCGAAATCGTCACGTTCGAACCTCGTTAGTGAGATTTATTACCTTGTTAACATTCAAATTTCCGCGTTGGTTTGTTCTTCTCTAATACATAGGGTTAGTGCTAGTGGTCTTTTTTATCTTACAGTGATTGCAAAAGATTGTAAATAATTCTAATCAATTTTTATTACATTTTATGGGTTTTTTAATATTCCAGCCGCTTCCTGGAATAAACATTTCTTTATTAATTAGGTTATACCTAATTGACGTGTTTCTTCTCCATTCCCCTCGAAATTTCTTTCATAATCTCGTATATTCCAGAAGATTCTTCATTTAAAATAAATTTATGTTATACAACAGTCAATTTACACGATTAATTTAAAGCTTTATAATACAAATGAGTTGCATTTTTATAAAAAATATTTCCTTTCACGGTAAAGTGTGTTTTAATCCACATTAAGATTAAAGTGTTTCCTTTTTAACAAGATTGATTGTTCTTACGCTAAACAGAACGATTGTTTTATATGCAACAGAACATGCATTTTTTATGATAATTAATGGCTATATATTTGAGCTTGAAATTGATTAATTTCAATTCGCACTTAGTGTTTTAAGGTATCTTAAAAATAATTATTTATACATATACGGCTTACATTACTTGCTATGAATTTACAATACGTTTATATCATACAGGGTAATTATTTATACACGCGGAATTTGATTTTTGCTTCACACTTTAATGAATAAAAGTACGCTTGTATCATACAGGGTGAAACCATAAATTTACGGAAAATTCTATTTTTCCAATGTCTTTTATATTTTAGTGGGCTTTATTTGTAGAATTTGGGTTTCAATGACCTCTCGTGACCTCTTATCACGTCAATATATACATATTGCTGTGGATTTAAAGGGGTAAATAGGTGTATACAATAAAATTTTAGCAACCATGTATATAGAAAACAGCAAATTATTTATGCACCAAATTAATTTAATTCATTTAGTGAAAACGGACGACTATTAAGGTATTTTTATATTTAATAATTGGAATGTTAGAGTTACATGAAGAAAGAAAGCTTCAAAGCATATAGAAGTTCAAGGATACGCATAATTAATCATAATTTCTTTTAATCAAACACACGAAAGCAAATAGGGGAGCGGGCTTGCATAAGAAAATCAATAATTTCTAACGCAAATATATTCGTTTTCAAAGCCAACGTACATTTATACAGATACTAAAAAGCAGAAAATCGAGGAATTGTTATATTCAAACAGTCGATAATTACAAGAAACACCTGTTGGTTAAATGTTACGTTCAGAGAATTTGAACGTACGTTAATATAGGATTCCATAAAAATTGTTTTCAACGGTCAATTTGTACAAACAGCTATAGTAACAAATATGTTAAGGAGCAAATGAAATGAACAATCGGTAATATACAAGAGATAGAGACAAATATAGAGCAGCGTTTGATTGAAAGTCACGTAAGATATTCACGTGGAGTTGATGAAGGACGTCGACAATATCTATTTTCTGTAACTCAAGTGGAGTTTGAAAGGAGACGACGAACATGCATAGAATAAAGATGAATAGCGGTTAGGCGAAGCATTGTGACAACAGAGAATTTTGTCATTGGTTGAGAGCCAACAGTTTTCGGACAGAACGCACACTAAAAGGTAGAAAACCAATTCTATTTAAATAGCACGTAGGACGGGAGAAATTTTGCGGAATCTAGAGACGGTTAAGTTCAAAATTTGGAGAAGCCGCTTTGGAAAATAAGCTTTTCAAATGAAACTGGTCCAAGAGGGGGTTTGAAAAAAATATAAATACCCAAGCGAAGTTATTAAAGGGTCTCTTTTCCTTTACTTCCATCAAGCGCTGAACACGCGTTCAGACCCACATAATAGTAAAGCTTTTGATTAAAATTTGTGTGTGTAGTAAAGTTATATTTAACATCTTAGTTGAAAGTATAAAACTGTAGTACCGGATCTCAAGTTATTAACGTGATGCACGAGTTAGTGCGTATTTAAATAAAAGGTCCGGCTATTCCGACAAAAGTATTAAATGGATGCATGATATATTGGGTCTGGAATGGTACTGTGAGACAAAGCAAATATTTTGTGGATATATTGCATGGTAGAGGCCTGTGGATCCGGCAATCAGCATAATAAATGGAAACAACGCCGAGGGGTTTCTAGTAACCATCTCCGACGGGAATGAAGAATGAAGATATCTCCAGGTAATTAATTTGAAATTTCTACTATATAAACAATTGTGGAATTTTTGTGTTGTGTGGTTGACTTTTTGGTGGCATATTTATTGTTTTATAAACTTGTTTGAAAAGATACACAGGACAAGTTAATAATTTTGAGTATTGAAAAAGCGTTTATGTAGGACATATTAAAAATTTATTCAGGCTATAAATTGTGTTGTGAAGGGTAAACGGGTCTGTAAATTTGTTTTCATTAATGCAAGGTTTAAAAGGCATATACAAACAAAACTGGGTTATAATGAGCTCACAATACTCCAGTGTGAAGTCAATTTAGGGTTACATGTGGGGCCCATCTACTCACATCTAATCGAATGTTTTTAAAATCATTTTAAAAATCAAAGACTTTAAAACATACAATAAATTGAGCTGGTAATTATTGTATGAAACTGTTTGGACACATGTGTAAATATATTTTATCTGTTAATATGTGTAAATAAAAGGTTGTATGATTGTCGTATTATTTGGTAATTTTATTTGATGGCGTGTGAGTGTGAAAGAGGTATGTATGTAAAATTAGGTATTCAAGAATAGGCCGATTGCTGAGCTAGCCACGGAAGCAGAGGAATTCGAAGGCGTCCTAATAAGAGGGTAAGGAATTTTTTTTGTTTTTTTGAAAATTTTATGTTGGCCCAGGTGAAGGCTCGATGCTAAAAGCTTAGTTCCTAAATTTTACCGACTTCCACGGCAATATATATATATATATATATATATATATATATATATAAATACAACAATATATACAAGAGAAAATGGTCACTATTATTACCTGTCCTGTGAAGTGCGCTCCATCAGTTAAAAACGTAATAGTAAACCTAAATAGCGGAACTTTAACTTAAATGAACCAGGTGTTTACTTGTTCTAATTTAGAATTAGGTAAGCATGCTGTTGACTTAACATTAATATACAAAGAAAAGGTAACAGTAACAAATGATCTAACGCGAGTTTTGGTTTAACTAGTTATGCACTGTAAACGTAACTTTGTAACGTGCCGTCTGGAATTAACTAAATAATCATGATTAAGAAAACTATGACCAGCCAACGAAGTGTCTATTTTTCACAGCAGCATAAAAAAAAGTAAAAAGAACAGAGAACTGCACTTTAAGCAATCAGCCTCTCTGATAACATCTTACAGGATTCGGAAATGCGGCTGCTTCCGCGGATGGATTGGACGCTGAATCAACCAATGTAACTTTGTCTGCCCACTAAGTACAGAAAGGATCTTAATATCGCGACATACATCTCTTTTCGCTAAAAGGATGTTGTATTGAATGTACAGCTTTCAAAGCACGGTTTGTATTTATAGGGAAAGAACTACGTGGGGACAAGGCAATTGGCTTTCAAAAATATTTCTGAAGGATCAAATGTAAAGGATTCTCAGATAGCAGCTGGAAAAGTATATTCAGCTGCAAAGCACAGCCTGCAAACAAAGAAATAACGGCTACGAAGGACTGCCAACAAAGGGGGACAATCTTATTGCTTTGAACACATGCACAGCTGCAAGATAACAAGCTACCGCTTTATAGAATTACTTAGTATAAATAACAAACCCATTTACAAGGCAGGTGGTTAAGCGGCCTAATATTTTAAAGAAAGTCATAAACGTATGTGCAGCCGTGGATGATACGTAATTACTGCAGATGTTAGAACATTTTGGAAGCGAAATTGATACGCAGATGTTTGAATTTATAATGCGAGTTTATAATTCGACTAACAAGGCAAAATAGTATAGACTAAAATACTAATTGAAATTTTATAAGATATAACTAGTTTCGGCTGGAAGGAAATTGAGCTTGTTGATCGATAGCTTTTATGATTTGCAATAATACAGAAAATGTGAGGTCGTTTAGACAATTCTTAGGGCGGTTTAAATTATAGCAGTTTGAATTAATGTTCACGCAGAAAAGTTCGCTTGCACGGTTTTAACGTAACAAAGCTTTGACAGTTTGCGTTTAATAACGCTGCTATTCTAATATAATATTAAATTAAGATAAACAATTAAAACAGTAATGCATCCTGTACATAATAAATCTCGGTATCTTACACTACTTCATATTAAATTTAGAAAAATTACAGATAGACACTCAGAAAATAACCGACGTATTAAAGTTACTTGCACAAATTTACGTGCGTTCAAAAACCATAACCATGAAATTGGATCCATTTCATCCCATTAACAAAATACTCAGAAATTACATTCATAGAAATGTGTTGAGTGTGAAAACAAATGACGCAATTTCGGTAACAAATGTAAGCGCGTGGGAATAAGATTACTGTTCACTAAATAGAACGACGCTGACTGAGTCGAACAGTTTAGACGCACTACCCTGTGAGAACGAGAGATTGTGAATTAACCTTGCTCTCTTGACATATAAAACCCACGGATAGTAACGACGGGGATTATATTCGGTTATTCAAGAACAGCGATTAGACCACAGCTTCTAATTTGATTGACACGCAACCAACAGTGTGCGAAACAATGTTGATAATCGGGCTGTAATATGTCATTAGATTGAGACCTAGTCATGTTACAACGTGCTTCGTACTTTATTAAATACCCGTATTTTTCTTACTCTAAAAACACTTGGGATTAAGTTTGATCTTGAATATATATTCAAGTTTAATCTTGTTCTAGAAAATAAAATTAGAAACAGAGATTACTAAATTTATTCACAATTCTTCTCCTTTATTTACTTTATATAAATAAATACGTTTGCAGGTAATTTCTGATTGGCTGATTCCTTTAAGAATGTCTTTCAAAACAAGTGTGGATCGGAATTCATGTCAGGAGTGACATGCATTTATTTATTCCATTGTTAATCTTTTTTATTTTGTTGGTTATCTGTAGCGTTTGAGTAACGTTCGTCTTTTGATATCTGACTGTCTTTTGTAGTACACCTACCCTTCACATCTCATCGAGAAAGGATCGGTGCAGGATATTAAGCGCCGGGAATATTAGTACACGCTTCTAAACGCGATTAATGTAACAATTTTATCATAAAGTTTAACAATTTTTAAAAAAAAAAGAAAAATAAAAAAATTTGCTAAAATTACTTCTTGTAATCCTAAATAAGTTTTCATTTTCATAAGAAAATTTTTAGTTCTACATGTAAAACAATAAACAATACGTTATTTCCTACTGGTTCTATTGCAAGGTTAAATTCCATACTTTATTGTAATAACTAATTAAATACTTCAAGTGTTTGAAATCTTGTTGTGAACGTCAAAGTAATAGTTTAAAATAGCATTTTATCATTAGGAATTGTAAGAAAATAAGTTATTATTTTCAAATATGACACAGTTTTCCAAGTTGTTCTATATACACAGCTCGAGTCCGTTCTGGTTTTATTAAACAACTGTCTTGTTTGATATATTCTGTGTAGATAGGGGTTTCCTGGTTGAATCCTAATAACAATATTCCCACTTCCATTTCATTCTCCGAGAAGTTTGAAATGGGGTCGTTGATGGTAAAACTTAGTCTAAAGAGTAAGGCAGTGCTATAGTTTGTGTGCTTTGGTGCAAAACCTAAGGACTATAATAGCGTTTTTTTCTTAAGAAATATCGATCTGAAGTATTTTGTTCTCTTATATAAAGATGAACGGCTGATATCCATTAATGTTTATGGTCTGAGCCTAGATAAATCTTGCTCCACAGCAGAATAGTTTCGTCGGGGTAGGTTTCTATAACTTGCTATTAAAGGTGAGTGGTTTATTTGCTGAATTTGTCAAAAAAATCGGTTGCATTAAATAGCCTCCTTAAAATTTTGAAAAGCCAAAACCATCGCTTACCAAATTTGTAGTAATAATATCATTATTTGAATGCATAGGATTCTTTTTGTATCACAGTAGTTATATTTAAAAATGTCGATTTTTTAGTTACAGATATTTTGTTAAAAGAAAATAAGTTAAGTAAATTCCTATTTAAAACTCTGTAGCAACTAGAGCTTTCTCATGTGCGAGAAGCCGGCCTATAGTGATGACGTTAAAAGTTTCTTTGTGTAATGATTTGCAATAAAATTAGTCTTGCATATAGAAGGAAAACCGACTTAAGCTTTCCCCCATATAAATTAAAATTTAGCTAATTTGAATATGTAAATGGAATGCCAGATCTGACAAACCATGGCTAATATACCAAATGTGTACATGCATAAACTATTTAGAAATCCTGTTTCAGTAATTAAAGCTAAAAACGTGGGATATTACTATTAATGTTATTGAATATGTTTTTTTAAGGTTATTATAATCAAAATATTTATTTCTCGAAAATGAAATAGATGCGTTATTACGTTAGCATTTTTCTTGTAATTTAAGAATGCATACGTTATATTTCTTGCTAAGGAAGACATCTAATTGGTGGAGAGAAGATCTCCCCTACATTCCGTCACACTATATTTATCCAAGATAACGTATAAGAATTAATAAACACGAAAGGATTTTCTGTACCTGCCCTTCAAAACTAATTAATACTTGTTAGATACAGTGGCGTCCAACTAAAGATTACATTTCCTTTTATTCAACTAAGTAAATTCAGTCCTAACCCACCTCTAATTTTCCCTTGGGGTAATAGCCAGGTCAGCCAAAGGCGTACAGTTTTTAGTCTTTCCATCTTATACGTACCAAAATTTAATTTTTTCAAGGTGTAAAACTCCAGTAAGTATAAAAAATTGTAGCAGTGAAAGCGCGGATATAAAGATGTCGGTTAAACGTGAAAGTTGCCGGTGTTGGGAACGTTTATTCAACATCGAGTTGGAGTAATTAATTTAGCTGCAAGCATTTTCTGCACTAGAAGGTCACCGGAGTTTTGTTAAGGACAAACAAAGCTATAAGTCTATTGAATTTTGTTTCCTTCCATCTAAGCCTTGCATGCTACTTTGTTCTTAATAATTGTGATTGGTAGTAAAAATAAGAATTCTACTTATTATAAAGAATGACTTTTATGTTGTACGCTTATTTCAAGCGTGTTGTAAACCCAGAAATCCTCATATGCAAAAGTTCACAATTGTATCCGCATAATTCATATGTAAAAATTAAATTGGTTATATGTTTATAATTAATTAATTTAAATTGTTCTATTTTTAGGTACACGTATATTTAGTTAAATAGGGGTGGATCTTAGTTTTTCCTATGTTGTTATTTCTGTGATAATCATGTTTGGTAATATAGGTTAGCTCAACAAAGTATGGAAACCTTCTTTATTATCTGTGCTCATTTTAGACTAGTATAAGGAGACAAAAAACTTGTAAACAAGGCGCGACCAGCCTCTACTGCTGTAATAACCGCTAAATGTACACCCACCCACCAAGTAGGTTTTAATTAGGATTTTCCTCAGGTGGGTTGGTTTTCAAAGGCTTTATTAGTCCAAGAATGCTTAATGACCTTTTAAGATAGATATAGAAGTATTTAGTAAAATTGTTAGAATCTGTATGCCCCTAAAAATAGTATTTTTGTTTTTACAGAACCCACTCCGCCCATTGAAAACTAACTGAAGTACTATTTTTACTGTTATCGCCCCGTCTTTGTAAAGTACAATTAATTTAAAAGCATATCATCCATTCAGCACACAACAAGCAACCGTCGTTAGAAAGTAAATTGTAATGAGAGATTTAATCGATAGATCTGCGTTTAAATATTGCCAGCTCTTGGTATTAACCGGAGTAAGCAATGGAAGATATCGCTGGTATTAGATTTCAATAGGATATTTAATAATACCAAGTCCTCTTGCATCTTACGCGTGAGTATCTTGGTAAAAAAATTAAAAATAATATTGAAATATGCAACAACGTCGCATAACAGTCAATTGGAATGATATTTTGACACGTCATGAGGGAAATCAAAGAATCTTGGTCTACACCTTACGTTGATTTTTCGTTTTAACACTTCTCGCTAACGAAACTAATTTAACTTTAGCCTTTGGGGTATTTTTTCTGCAATGATCACCGTCGTTAGAAGACGAATTGCAACAAGAGATTAAATCGATAGATCTTCGTTTGTATGTTGTCAGCTCTTGGTATTAACCGAAATAAACGATTTAGATATAGCTGGTATTCGATGCCATTACTTATAATGGTTTGAAATTGCAGGAAACAAAAACAAAATGCAAAACGAGGAAGATTTATCTAAATAGGACAATTTAATGTTCATGCATTCTGTATAATAGTGCTTAATAAGCGAGGTATTGCAATAAATAGTTAGTTCTATTAAAATCATAATCACAATAGTATCGTGTTGTTCCTGTAAAATACAAATTAGGACAAAACTCAGATTTATAAATTAATTTGAACCATAAAAGTATAAACCAAATAGTTATTTCAGTCAAGTTACGCAGTAGAATCATGTCATTTTAAGAAAGCTTTAGGATTATAAAGTAATAATTAATTTATTGATATACATTTTAATTATGTTAGCTTTTATAAATTATAGTTAAATAAATTTAATTCAGTGTTAAATAATTGCACTACCAACAATTCCTCGACACATTTCAACGTTTATACAATGTAATAAAAAATATAGACGTTTTGTTGGTTATATTCACGAATAGTTATATTTTTCCATACAATGTAAAAATGATTTATTTGGATTGATTGAGAAACAAGTCATGGGTACGTAGTTGTTGCGTGATCGAATCCTATGGATTCACGTATTTCACTTCGTACACTCGTTATTCAAACCAGAAAATGACACAATCTCCCCTTCCCCCCTCCTTTGAACGCATAGGGAAAAGGATGTTAATGACAGCAGCTACATCCGACGGAAGAATTTACCGAATTAATTACTTGCAAGTCATAGTCCGAAGCACATATAAGGGTGAATAGTAAAAATTCGTAGTCAAGTACATTCCCACCCTTTTGTGAGTTATGGATTTTGACCGAGCCTACAACACTAATATATATTGGGACCGTTTGGTTTCCAGTAAAGATAATTTGGAAGTAAGCATCCGGTGACCAGCTAAACAACTCTGGATTCCCGTAGACTTTTTTTTAGTCACTTGAAAGCGTAACTGTAAGTTATACTTTCTTAGAATTAGAGGTTGTTTTTGGTGATATTTATATATGATGCTTGTTTTATAAATTATTGAAGTAGAGCATAGTGTTAAATACTTAAAGTTATAATATCTAGACATTGAAAGGTTAATAGCAACTCATTGTGGCATTTATTTATAGTGGTTTGATTTATTAACAATGAACTGATAATGAAATTTTATCATTACTTTTTTGTATGTATTTGTTTAGAGGAATATTCTTAGGTTACAGACGCGAATATTAATGTAAGTAAATTTAAAATTGTTATCTGCATACCTGCTCACAGGAATGATGAAATAATATTAGTATAAAATAGATTTAGGTGACTGGTGAGTTGAGATTTGTTGTTTTATTTGTTCAAACATACAGAAGAAATTTTGTAGGAGAGAATCCATTTCACCAATAGAGTACTGTAATAAAAATCTTTCAGGATTGCTCGTTGTTTTAAAGAAATTTTTGCTAGAATAAATTAGATGAGCTGGCGCCTATAAACCTGACAGTGATTAAAAGCTTTTTGAGGAAATATTACAGATAGGGTAGTATTAAAATTGGACCTAGTGAATTGTTACATTTTCTGAATTTATTTGTTCTATTTTCATTACGTATTTCAATAATAATCCACTCCCCCCACCACTGAAGTTAATTAGTGCATTTTTATTTTGTTATGCGCTCCATTTGGGCAATTTGAAATTTAATAATTTAACGCTGTAAACACCAGTACATACTTCTAACTATAGAAGTAATTTGACTTTAGCCTTTGGGTTTTTTCTCTACAATAACCACTGCCGTCAATAAATGGATCGCGCTAAGAAATTTAATCGATAGATCTTCCTTTGTATATTGCCAGCTCTTGGTATTAACCGATGAGGACATTGCAGGTACTTGATTCCGTTGTGGTACTTAATTACAGTCAATCCCTTTGCCTCTCACTTGCTAATATATTTGTAGAAAACTCTAATATAATAGTGAAATTTGCTGCAATGTTAATGCTACAGCATAGTGCCCTTTAACACGAAGCCACTTTAGTAGCGCCACTGACGCGCGTCAGTGGTGCTGCAGGAATTTTTAGAAGCGCTTCTGTGTTACTTAACTGGCGCTTCGGTGGCGCTTCAGTGGCACTTCGGAGACGCTTCAGTGGCGCCGCAAACGTGTTGTTAACATTGTAGTTTAACGATCTCATACGCCATTCTCAAAATGGACCTGGAAGGTGACCTACTGTTGGTCTTGCTATTAATTAAAAAGAAAAATCTTAGAATTAAACTTAAAAGATTTTGAGCTGCATCCATTGCCTTTGAAGAGACAAATAAAACCGTCGGTATTTACGTTTGCGCAATCGGACCCCATCATTTTATAACACAACACAACAAAAACACTGCTGAATGAAGACTAATTAATAACTAAAGTGGCGCGTTTATAGGGCCACTAACGCGCCACTCGCGCGTCGTACGCCAGTCACTTAAAGAATCGCGTAGTTGCAGTTGGGTGTGAAACCTACAATTTAAAACTATGTATTGTCACAAGTAGCGTCATCTTTAGACGCCGCGGTTTGTGACGAAGGCAACCACCGTGAGCACCTGTAGTGCTTGTGATCTGCGTTTGCGGTCGTGTGTGAATCATCCATATATTGCCGGTTTTAGACATCAGTAGCGCTTCTGAAGCGCCACTAAGAAGCGCTGCTAAGTGTTTTCGTGTTAAGGGCCTTTCAAAAACCAAGGAGTTATCATGCTAATTACACGAGGTGTTATAATAAACACTATAGGAATAATAATTTTAGAACGCGTACAAACCATGATTATAAGAACGACAGACGAACGGGTCGACCAGAGACGACAAAATACGCTATCCAAGACCCATTCCGGGTACTGAATCTATTGTAATTAACAGAAATGTGGAAAATATAAACCCAAGTAAAATGAATAGTAATGATAGTCAAATAGTCAAATTAACTAGAAACTCGAACTCAAAAGAATCTGAAACTATCTATTTACAAGAAATATCTTATGCAAGTTTAACCTATTTCAAATAACTATAGCAAGCAAATGTCCTTCCAAAAATTTAAACAATAACACACTTGCGTTTACTAGTAAATTATACGTGGACCCGTAAGTTCTTTCTTGTCCAAATTGTTAATTAAGTTTCCATATATATGTAGTTCCATCCTTTCAGAAGTGAATTATCAGTAAAGTGGGTTTAAAAACTATATCTTGCTTTACCATGTCTTATTTTCCATTTCAATATATCGTATAGAAATTTACCTCATTAATTAATTTTATTATTGTACTTCCAATTTGAGTAATTCATAATTTAATAAAATTTACTTTGTATATCGAACGTTATAGTCCATAACTTTAAAACACATCGTTCTTGACAAATATTTTAAACATTTAGCGTGAATTTGAACGTAATTTATGTTAATTACGATTTGTAGTTAACCCATAAACAGACAATCGACCATCGATCCTCGTTCTGAATATTTTCCGCTTTATATAAAAGGTTTCTGTCATTAACTTTGAAAAACTTCGATAATTGTATGGTTGTTCTGATACATATAGACTGACGCAATTTCATTCAAAATGTAGTTAATTAATGCATCATGTTATCTAAATAGCTTTCAGGTTTGACTTATTAAGTCGTAAGGATAGTCTCTTAATTGGCGTAATTTAAAGTATGAATGTCGAATACTTGTTATCGCGGGTTATCACGTCTGATTTATTACGTCGTAAAACGCTTTATTTCGCTAATTAGGATATTCGTTTATATTATTTGTCACTTACTTATATTTATAATTTGATTTATGACTTACTTGTGAATGAATTTTAAACATTCAAAAATCTAGAAGAATAAAATGTAGAGCTCTCGATGTAATTCAGCGCAGAATATGTATCTCCTAGTGGTCGTAGCGTGAGCAATTTTCTTCTGAAAAGTGGATGACTTCACGTACCTTGATAGAAAATTTCTGAATAATGGAATGCTGGATGGTGAAATAGAAAGAAGGACAAATGCTAGAAGAAAAGTGTCTGGAAGTATGTGGGCAGTAAACAGGAGTGAAGGATTGTGTATAAATGCAAAGAGGGTAATTTCCAAGAATGTGTTTATGCCAACTGTTCTGTATGGAAGCGAAACGTTGTACTGACAGAAGATGTCGTCAGCGAATCTTAAGTCTAAAAAAATATTTTATAACTACCAGATACTAAAATAGAGTCCTTAAAGTCTTTCTTTATAATTAGTATTTCACCAACCTTCCTTATGTAAATCACGCTATGCACAAATTATTTTTTGAAATAAGCATGGATAATTTTAAGAATCCTTTTTACTTCGTAGTCAAATGTAGCTGATCAGATACATTCTATGAACTCTTTATAATACCCAAACTTTAACCAGAGTTTGACCTCATAAAAAATTTAAATTATCCACTTACAAAAAATAATCTACATACCGAATTCTCACTTAAGCAAATGAACAAGTACAAATATCTTTAAAAAGATTTTAATACAATAATTTACCATTAACTTCTTGATTGGTATTTTCTTTTTTATCGTAAGCTTGAGTACATTAAACTTGATACATTCTTCTCCAAATCCATATCAGTGTCGTTTAATTACTTTTAAAATTAATCTGTCATTAAACATACATCTGAAACTCTCATTCACATCTTTCTATTTAAATTAAAATTTACCCTTCTGCAATTTACGGTCATTCATCAAAACCCAGTTTCATTACTTATTTCAAATAATCTCAACATAAAAGAAACTTTCAACGTAGCCTGCTATACGCTTAAAACAGGTCTTTAACACTGGTCATCCATTCGACTTATTAGCTACCTTATAGTTTTACACTATTATTTATTGACGGATATTTTTAAACATGTACTGATACATGCATGTGAACTAAACGCAATTAGTTAACAATTGACTCCGTTTGATTTGCAATCAATTTGTATAGTATAAATTCTCTATCATTCGGATCCAGAAAAATCCGTCTGGTGGTATCCCTACGACTGATGCAACTTTCTCGGACTTTGAGAATCTTCGGTTTATATCTACATTGCTGTTATCTTTTGATTTACTACGTCGTTAAATGTCTTACTATAGATCCTAAATAATATAGTTTAAAGAATGAATGTTAAAATGCTTATATGTGATCTTGATTAATAGGTGTCATTGCGTGTTTTGCAATCGTTATTTTTTGATTTATGAGTTGCTAAATGCCTTATCTCACATTATAGTCTGCTAATTGGAATGTCCATTCATGTTATTTTGCTACTTGGTGAATGAATCTAAATTTTCAAATAATCAAAAAAAAATGAAATACACTACTCGCCTGTATTGCATCAAATACTTTAATGGAATAAAATTTTGAATCTTGTTATGAAATGAACTGAACGCGTTTTTAATAATGTTTTAAGGAAGAGCATTTTAGAAACTCGGGTTTTCAACTTACGTACTAGACTGTATTCTTATTTAGAACGCGTTTTACATGGTATTAAGAACTTTTTAATTAGAAAAATTTTCACTGATTTTTACATAAATAAAGCTTATGTTGTCACGGGTTTTCGCTCTTAAATACTATACAGAGCGTTTCTAATTACGGAGTATGAGTATTTAAGACTTTTACAAATTTCATTATTTTTCTCTTGCTTTTGGGTGAAATGCTTGTGTTTGAACCGTCTATCCCACAACATCGGTTGCAAACTCGCGTTGCGTTTTCAGGAACTTTACCTAAGATTACGTGTGGTAGATGGGATAAAGTGAGGAACTAGTTTGAGTACAATCTCCATTGTAATCTTTGTCAATTGCTTTGCATGGTACAACCGCACATACGTGTAATTTTTACAATACAATATTAGCTCAATATGCGACTTGATACATCCCTATGTTTTTGACAACTTGCATATTTTTCTTATTACCCCACCCTCATATATCACAGATCTTCAATAACCGCGTCCAGATATATTATTAAATCATGTATATGATGCCTACGTCCATAAATATTCGGGTGGTTTAGTTTAAACTAGGCTGCTAATTTCACGCCGGTGATATTTATGTTAATAATACCAAATAACAGTAATACTGTAGAATCTGTCGAGTGATAGTAGAACTATCGATTGCGTGTGTACAAGAAAGAGAGCTTTACATACAGCTTTTCACAGTACACAAATATAGTTTGATTAATCTCCAGAAGGTGGCGCGGTGTTAAAGTAAAATCATTTTATTAAATTTCAAAATAAGTTTTGTTAATTATATAGTTACTACTCAAGAATTTGAAAATGTAATAATCAAAAATATTTTTGAATGATTCTGTCTTAAATCCTTAAGTCGAAAATGCACAAACTCTTCCATTCTTTTACAAATGTCTAGAAACGCTCTTGACGTATTTCCGTCGTACTGGATAATACACCTTGAACGCGATATTCTACTTTATCTCAAGCGCGTCGTTCCTATTTAATATAAATGGACCAATCCTTGGCCTATTTATCGTCTTATATAAGTATCAAATTGTTCATTGATAGGATTGGCTGTACAAAAACTAAAGGTTTAAGTATTAGCAAAACCCTCAGTTACCTTAACCAAATTATAACTTCAGGGAGCATGACATTTACTCGATCGAACGTTCAGGGCATTCACCGACGTGCAGATATCTAAAAATAGCTGCCCTATATTCAAGCATCGCATAAAGGAGTGACGTCATTGATGTCGTCATTCCAGTAATACTGCAGCAGTGGTTATTTTATATTCATCTCTTTTGTAGTTTAATACCCATTACAAAGAGAACGAGTTCGTAGTCGAAATATCACTAGAAAACTTAATAAAAGACATTTTCTTAGCGAAAACAAGCAGTTTTCACTTTGAGACATTACACATTTATGACGTTATCAAATTTAGGACGTCAATGTTTCTGGAGATGAATGAAAAACGCCCAACGTAACGTTTCCGATTCATAAATATGAGACTGAATATTAAGGGAAGATAGGTGTCAAAAATGAGGTCAAACGATTTATTTAGAGGTTTAAGAAGTACAAATAAATGTGCTTGTTTATCCCGGTTTAAAGTGTACCTAATATGTAACAGGATTGGATAAGGGTTAAACCTTCATTCAGTTGCAAAATACTCCGTTTTTATAGAATAGTCCTTGCTAAATGATTTGCAGCTGCTGCACAATCTTTGTACAGTGGAGGTAGTATATTTATATATATATATATATATATATATATATATATATATATGCTATGATATCTCCGTACTCCGATGTATTTAACGTTCAGTTGCCTGCTACTTGCCACCGCTCTGTGTCTCTAAATAACCTAGGATAAATTTTAAACTTTTCACAATTCGTCTTATATGCCTCGACTAGCTCAGTTCAACCCCACACAGAGTGCACGACGATACGATAACAGAGAAGTTTTGTCCGTCTTTTTCTCTAACACTTCCCACCAGAATGAGGTAAACAAAATTAACCAAAATTTATATAATAACCCAACTATGTACAACTTGTAGCTCCAGAACCTTTATAATAGTATTCGCTATTTAAGAAAACCCCTGGATCAAAGCAAACAAAATAAATCAGTTTGTTCCCAAACTAGGACTCCCTTAAATTTGTTTAAAGCCAGCAAAAATAACTCTGTATACTACCGGAAGTCCGTTGAAATTTCAATGACTTTCTTTCCCTTTTAGGTAATCTCTACGTATGAACCAAAAATTTTTGATGACCCTTTACACAAATATCTCAGTACATGCAAAATTTAAATGTTCAAAAAGAAATTAATGTCTTATTCTATTAATAAATTTTATCTCTGACCTGTGTTTTTTCCCTGTTGAGCTCCTGGTTGTGAATACGCGTCTCTGTATGCACCCCAATCCCTAGAACTGCCGCTGTGTGCTGTTGCCAGTACCCTTGGATTGTTTTCAGTTACATTTTCTTGTTGATTTTGTTTGGTAGTTGTTTATTGAATCACGTAGTGCAGCTTGATTAAACGCCTAGTTTAACACTTAATCGTTTACTTAGTTTAATTCTCAACGAATTTTATAGTTCTATTCTTAATTCGATTCTGAGTTCAATGCTTAGTTCAACCCTTAGTTCAATACTTAGTATCCTAAGTTAATAAAATATTAAAGATTATGTTTAATTATAATTTTGACTTATCGTTTTAAATGCCAACGGCGAATTACTGTTGTATGTTTGCACTTGTACTAGTATTTGTAATTTTCAATCACCAACTTTCACTTAAATATTATTATTTTATTTGATAGTTTAACTGCGCGTGCTATCTTGGTTCAGACAAGTACAGAGCGTGTCTTGGTTGTTGATAGACTGACCGTTTATCAGCCCGTGCGCTATTTAAAGGTACGCCAACCAACCTGTTATAATTGGTTCACCAAGTTTATCTTGTTATTTTGTCATTTGTAGGCGTTACACTAATTCAACGTCCATCCATTGGGTTTTACATGATATTACTTATGCTATAATTTGTTAAAAGACATCTTGGGATCACGTAGACATAAAATTTGTATTGCGGATTTTGTTGACCATGATACTTTGTACCTTTTCAAGTCACATCCTCTTATTTGTATAGGAATTTATTACTTGAAATCGCACGTAGTCAAACGTATGGTTCCTTATTTTTGTTTTCGTAATCTGTTGGGCTTATGTGTTGATTTTATATTGAAGATCACGTAGACAAATTTTATAATGACTTGAATTAAAAGAGTTTATTTACTTCTTGCGATTATAAAACATTTGTCTTGTGATCTGTTTATTGTGAGCATTCACGGTTATTAATTCGTTGAGTTTAAAAAAAATCGTTCCATGATTGTTTGACTTTCGATGTTCCTGATGCGTATTTATTTAAAGTTTATGAATGCATTGCTATTCTTAACACGAATTGGATGCGCACAAAGTAATTTATCTTACTAAATATAATTGAATTTTTCAAGAATGTGTTACCTTTCATTGATTTAAGTTGGTTGTGAATTTTAAGCAGTGCTTTTGATATTTGCTTTTTGTATAATTGGCGAATTGCGTACTCCTTATGATAAAGATGTTAAATTTTTTAAACTTTGGTGTCGTTTACATGGAGTGTACAACCCTTATGACCCTATATACCCCTAAATAACCCTATTATCATAGCATTATATGTATGTATATATATATATATATATATATATATGTATATATTACTGCAAAGTGCCTCTGTATGTGTCTATAATTGCTACGAGCCCCACAACTTTGTTGTCATTAATACTGCGCTCTTCAATGCTCCACGTTCTGGAACCTTTGCTTACAAAATGTGCTACGACTTTTTGCTCACTTTCCTGAAAATAAACTATCTACTCGAAAAGTTCCGCTACAGGAAATAGACAACATTTATTTACACTCCAACTGAATAGAATATACAACACAAAACAAAATTAGTCTTCTTTTTCTCTCTCTCACCGTCTTTACAAATTATATATATCCCCTTTAATATACGCCTTTAACAGTACATTTTGAGATCAATATTTACATCATATAATATTCAATTAATAAAAAAAAGTAATAGGGCTTTAACACATTTCTTACTCTAACTCTGTTCCAATACGAGCTCATAGTAAAACCTTTTAGTGCTAAAATTGTCAGACCAATATTCAAACAGGCCCTTTTACCTTGTACATAATATAAAATACTTTCAATACCATAAATTATTCATACAAAAATATTAAAAATAAACCAAATTAAAATATTCCATTAGAAACCTTTCCCTATTTTGTCCTTTTAGTTAATATACAATTATACACATAATCCACAAAGTCATTAATTAACACATTTACACATCTACAACAATAAAGCACAATTACCTAAGATACATATTTACACAAAGAGTCTGCTGCTTGAAACTGCTGCATGCAGGAACAACTCTACCTTGGATTGCTTCATCCAATTTCTGCTGCACCCAGATTTATCACGAGGTTCTCTATCGTCAACCAAACTGCTGTGGTACTTCACACCTTTTCTTCTATAACCAAAGTTTTCGATAATAAACCAAATTGATTAGGCACCGACATTTACTCCATACTATTTGCAATATTCTTATAGTAAGTGCAATATAAAATGAAATTGCTTTTACTTAAAAGCGTTTATCGTAGTTCAAAAGGATTATGCAATCGTATAAGCATATCGGAGTCTCAAAGTCGTAGTATACTAATAGATTAAAAGCGTAAGAACGTTGAAAATTAATCAAACCTCAGCTTTTTATAGTTAAGTTCTCCACCTCCAAAGACTGCTACAATTCCTGAAATCAACAAGGTTAAGTTCTTGTTTTCCAAAAACCGCCTCACACTCACACAACTCACGTTCACAACAATTCTACGTATCCTTTCAAACCGCCACTTTTAGTTACACAATTTTAAAACACTTTTTAAAAACCACTTGCAACTAACAACCCGCACGTGTACTAAAGTTTTCCTAGTATTTTTAAAAATCGATACTCAAAACAGCTTTGGCATTTACCCCAAGTCAATAACAACTAACATCTAAGATACGCCTCTAACAAACACGTGTTATCTCCATCTCACTTTTACCTACGCACTTAAATCACCTTTCTCTGTTATCTAGTTTGCAATATTTGTATAAAGATCCCTAACCCCATCCAATTCTGCTTATACTCAAGTTTTACGTTCTTTTTAGAAGTCATAAATCTGTTTCTCGCCTCACTAATTGACATAGGTACTAAGCTACCTGAAATTGCTGTTGTTTTGTTCAAGTCTTATTTCTTCTTATAATAAGCGGTCTGAAATCGAGCTAAAAGCTTTTCGAAATATTCCTACCAACTTGTCTGTAATAAGAAGGTTAAATTTGTGTTTAAAAATCTAAAATTAGAAGGCCGTATTATACGCGGGATGTTTCTTGTATATCATGCGCTATATTTTCTGGATAATTATTTGAAAGATTATGAAATTTAAATTATATTTTCCAAAATTTTTGCTGAAAAATTTTACTTTCTAAATTATTTACTTTAACAAAGTTATTTAATGTATGTTGACATGGTGATTGCCAAATCAGTTTCAAAATGAAAAATAACACCCTTTCAGCCCCCAAATATCAAAGTATATATATAAATAATATAATGCTTGGTGATCTTGCAGGAATAATACTTTTTCTTTGTAGGTTTTTCTTTGGTCTGCTGGATTTAAATAAATACTCTTTTTTATAGCCTAAATTTTCGCATATATTTTTTTTATGCTTGATCACAGGCTACAACTGTATTAACGCTTTATAAAGGATGAACAAAGATAAGAAAAACTTACAGTGAGAATGATTGAAATTGACATCAGTGTTTGGAATAAAATAATGTTTTTTATAGAATAAATATTAATGTAAATAGTGAAAGTAAAATGATAAAAGTTTATTATTTGTTTTTAACGACAGTGTTGGTTTGTAAGTGTATGTGCATGTAGGTGTGTGTATGTGTGTGCATGTGAGGCTGAATGTGTTTGTATAATTTTGTATGTTTGTGTGTGTGTGTGTGTGTGTGCGAGTGTGTGTTGTAATAGTGATTTAATTGGAATTAGTGTTATCAACAATTGAGTATATATAAATGTAAAATAAACAAAACAAAAAAAGAAATTAATAAAAAGTGGTTGAGGGTGAGGGGTTTGAGTATTATTGAAGGCATTTAATGTTTAAATTTTAATAAATATGAATATATGACGCTTAGGTTGTCAATGTCCGTTTTTTTGTTGAAGTTGTTTGGGTTTTTATAGATGTAGTACATCTCCAAGAAAGTCCTTTTAAAAAGATTTTGTTCCACTTTTATTAGTTTTGGATTTGAAAAGTCCATTTTGTGATTTTGGTTGAGGGTGAGAGTTGTTAATGCACAAGCTTTTGGTCTTACTCGAATGTCACTTTTGTGTTGGGTAATTCTTTGACCAATATTTTGTGACGTTTGGCTTATGTAACACTGATCACAATCTAAACAGTTAATTTTGTAGATGGCATTTCTTTGAAGTTTGACTGGTGTTGCATCTTTAAGTTTGGAGTGTGGATTTCTTATTTGACTAAAAGTAATTTGTTGAAGCGCGAAGAACTGACAAAGAATTAAGAGACTGCCACCCTCTTTGAAAGTGGTTTATATTGTCATTGCTAGACCTACCCTATTTTCCAATTCGCACGTAGAAATGTTAACGTATAAGAATTATTCCGTGTAAAAGCAGCAACCGTTCTTCATTTCTTAAAACTGTTTTTTAACCAACTCGATATTCTTGCGAAAAGCTCTAACGACTCTTCGTTTAGCTTGAATTATGATAACAAACACGCAAAAGTACTTGGTAAAACATTTATAACCGCCAACTCTCACTTCAATTTTGCGAAACTAGCCTCAACCGCCAAGTTGATTTCCACTACTTTCACGCCTTCAAACTCAAACAAACATCTTTTATCTCCCTTGGTCATATAATCCCATTTCACGCATATGTTTCCACCAGCTGAGTATTTGCCCTACCTAATACAAACTTGTCGCACGTATACCTGCATCGTCCAATCATCTCGTACAACTCCTTTCTCTTGCTTTCAATCAATGCGCGTTTGCTTCTAATATTCCTAGAAATTATTGATTTTGTTTCCCCCTCTAAAATAAGTTTGTTCATCGTGTCCTTACTATACTATATCCACAATTACATCTTTGTTTTCACTCGTGTTTATACGTTTTGCTCCGTCCTTGTTCTTTCATGACGGTTGTTTCTAGCTTCTCCAATACTAAGTTTGGAATTAAAAATCGCTATCTTAACAAACATACTGCTTCTTCGTCTCACTTATATGTTTTCTGTTCGGTACTTGTTGTATATTGACTACGCTAACTTTCCAACGGCCTTTTCTTGTAACATATTAAAGCTTGTTTATCGTACGTGTTATCTTGAAATACCTCTTCCTATGCTTTGAAACGTTTTCTTGTTTTACCATTGAAAATAATAACCCTATTTCTAACGAATATGCAAAGCTTTTATGTTTTTGTATGCTACTATAAATAAAAATTACAAATGGTATTTTTACCTCGTTGTTTTTAATCCTTATTGCCCTATCTTACAATAAATATTATGCTACGTCATTCCTAAATAAGTATAACTAAAATTAAATTAACCCTACACTATTATACGTTGACTAACCTCTAAATTAATTATTTAAAATACCTTAATTATCTAAACTGCCTAACTTGTTTTTCTAATAAGTTGTTACTCTAACCTCAAGTTTGATTTATGTATTTACGATTAGCTACGAATTACACGATAATATATATATATATATATTTTGCCGTGGAACTAAAAAAATTCGTGCCCCATCGTTTGGGCGTCACAAAATTGCCGTGGACTGTCGCGATTTAGCTCTTTAATCGAGCGTCATCAAATTTCTGAAAAAAATTTAAAAAAATAAAAGAAATTTGTTACACTTCCTTTTGGAATGCCTCCTTATTTCTGCTCACCCTGACTATCTCAGCAATCGGCTTCTTCTTGAATACCTACCATCTTAAGCACCTTCCTTTCTCACAAACACAGTCAAATGAAATTACCACTCAAATAATGCAACAGAGCATACAACCTTTTTATTTACACATATTAACAAGCTTCCATTATTAATAAAATATTTACACCTTGGTGCAGACAGTCAGTTAAAACTGTTACCACTTCAATCATTAAATACTTTAAAGTCCTTAATTTTAATATATTTTAACAAATTCTATTTAATATGAGTAGATGGGCCCCTCATGCAACTCTAGATTGATTTTAATCTGGCCTATTTTGAGCTTATTATAACCCAGTTCTTCTAAATGCTTTTAACCTTGCATTTTTATTAAAAACAAACTTAAAGACCTGTTTACTCTTTACAACAACATTTTATTTCATGAGTAAACATTTATATATCATCAATAAACCTTTTTAAATAATCAAGATTAATTGTCCTGCACATATACCCCTTTAAACGAGTTTTTATGGTAATAAATACACCCCTAATCAGTCAAAACACCCAAACAGAAAAATATCAACACGAATGTTTATACAAAAAACAGGAAATTAAGTTTCTTTACCTGGAGAAGTCTTTGTCCCTCGTCACCTCTGAAGATGGGTTGCGGAAACCCTCGTCGTTGTGTCCATATACTTCGATTATGCTTGGATCCAACTGATCCCTACTATCCAAATCTCTGTGACCACCTCTAATCTTCTACCCAGATATTTGCCTTGTCCAAACTTAACATTCCATACCAAGTACACTTCATGCATACTAGCTAAGCTCTAAGATTGGCTTACCCAAGTACCATCCCTTCATTCAATAGAGTCGTTGTAGTAACGGCACATTTTGTCTAGAACTTAGCACCCACTCGTGCAATATCACTTTTACTTTTGCGGTACGTTACTACAGCTTTACAGGATGTTGTATGCTACTTTACCGAATACACAATAATTAATACACAAGAGCATATACTATCAATTATGTTGAAGATCTAAACGCGATCTCAGATCCAAAGGAAAAGAGAGCTTTAATATCTTTGCCCGAGTATTTATATGCTTTTTAAAACCCCCCATGAAATCTAGTTCCATTGAAAAGCTTATTTTTAAAATCACTTCTACAAATTTTGAACGTAACGTTCGAAAAATTCCGAGATTATTATAATGTTACACTGAAACTTATTTAATACCTTAACGGACGCGCACTTCTCCAAACTGCTTCGCCTTAAACCAATGATTTAGTTTTCCTTGTCCTAACGCTCCACCTATCAACTATCTTTTTCCGTTCTATCCATATTTAATGTCTCTTTTAAAAACCCATCTCTAGCTACAGAAAATCGATATTGTTGTTGGCCTTCACATTTCCCCGTATATTTTAGACGTGACTTGTAACCAACGCTTTCTTATACGCTTCTCTGTCTGTTTTATATTATTGATCTTTTATTTCACTTAGTCTTTAAAGCACTTGTTATTTTTAAGCAGTTTGTCAAATCGACCGTTGCAACAATTTCATAGAAATTCTGTCTCAACGTATAATCCAGTTCTATGAACCTAACATTTAACCACAGGTGTTTCTTCAAAGCCACTTGTTATTTAAAATAACAATTCCGAGTTTCTCCCCTTTTTAGGATTTGTAACCGAACGTTTGCTTTTATGTAAATGGAAAGATGCGTTTAAATTATTGATTTTCTATACTTGAAAACTCCGTTCCTGCTTCCATGCGCTTGATTTAACATTATTACAATTTAAATATGCGTATCCTTGAGATTTTGTGTACTGTAACGCTTCTCCTCTTTGTGCAATTTAAACATTCTAATTTAGAATTACAAAATCTGTTAATAACCATCCGTCTTCACTATCTAAACTGATTAATTTGGCACGTAACTAAATTGTTCCTATTTTCTATATACACAGTTGATAAAATTTTATTGTCTACACCTTTTTAACCTATAATTCCGCGACAATATATATATATATATATATATATATATATACGAAACTTGCGGTGTATGTATAACGCTCAGCCACCACACTGTGCCTCTAATTAATCAAGAATAATTTTAAAATCCACACAATAAAATTTATGCCTTGACTAGCTCAGTTTTACCCTGCACAGAGTGATGGCCAATATGATAACAAAGAATTTATGTCCCTTTCTCTCTAACACTTCATACCTGAATAAGATAAACGAATTTAACCCAAATTTCTATAATGAACTGAAAAATATGTATAATTTACAACTCTACAACATTCGTAATGTCATTTAAAACTTTTGAATCAAAATTAAACTAAATCTGTTTATCACCAAATTATAACCCTAATTAAGCACTTAAAGCCAGCAAAAATAATTATCTTTTATCTCGTATGTGTCTTTGAACGTTCAATGGACCCTTCTTCCTTATAACGTATTTTCTACGTATCAACCAAATTTTTGATGACCCCTTGCTCAAATATTAAAGTTTCAAATATTTAAAAAATCAGATTGATGCTGCTAGTTAAATATAATTCCTAACCTGGTGTTTTTCCGATTGATTTCCTACGGGAGCCTCCTGGTTTGAATCAGTTGCTAAATTCGTAAATTCCAAGTAGTGAACGCATAATTCTACCTGCACCCCAATACCTCGAACTGCCGCACCGTGTTGTTACCTAGTGACTTTATGTTACTTTGAGGTCAACGTCCTGATTTAGAGTTTTCCCATTTGTAATATTTAGTACTTAGAGTATTAAAGTTTTACGTCCGTACTTAGCTAGATATTTTATTGACTTGTTGTGTTCCATTACTTATTGAATTTTTTAGTGCCGTTTTATGCCAACGGCAGATTTCTTATACACTTTTAGTAGAAGTTTTAATTATTGTTACTTTCACTTATAAATTTTTGTTTCACTTCATAATTGAGCTTTGCCTAATACTGTTAATTCGATCAGTACTCTTGTGCTTTGGTTTAAGGAACAATCACTGTTATCAGCTTGATGTGTATTATATAAACAAGCCATCCCACGTGCTGTTATTGGTTGACCACTCTTTATCTTATTTTTGACCATGGTAAAGGCGTTGCACTGCGCTTATCATGCAACCGGTTGGATATTATATGCATCGTTCATACGCTTCAAAAATCATGTAGACAATAAGTTTTATATTATGGATTTTGTTGGCAATTGATACTTTGTACCTTTTAGCATCACGTTATTGTAATTTTGTACAGGGATTTATAAACTATTATATCTTGCACATACGACAAAACGTATGGTTCCATATTTTGTTTTCCTCATGTGCGGGATTTTATTCGAATTTGGCGATTTTACATTTAAAACTTCACGTAGGCTAAATTTTATAATGGGATTATTTAAAAGATGACGTAAATTAGATGCGTTTATTGATTTTTTTGCGTTAAGAAATATGCTTGTTTTGAAAGGCCTGTTTATTATAAGCACGCATTGATTATCTTCTTACACTAATGTGTCGAGTTGTTTCACGCTTGTTTTACTTTAAATACGCCTAATTTGTATTTATTTAAAATATATTACTGTTTCTAAAATGAATTAGATTGCGTACAGAGTTATTCATTTTACTAAATATCGTTAAATTATTAAAGAAGGAACTTCCTTTCATTGACTGTGGTTAGTTGTTGACTTTGTACAGGGTGTTTGGTATTTGCTTTTTGCATAATTAACAAATTGTGTACTTGTTATGATTCAAATGTTTAGTTTTCTTGATTTTTGGGTTGTTTACATGAAGTATACCTCCCTGTGACCTTATATACCCCTAAATAACCTTATTATCATAGAAATATATATATATATATATATATATATACATATATTGTCAGTCAATTGTAAACTCTAATATTGTTTGGTTGATATTGTTGACATTTGATGTGTTCAAATTGAGTGTAACTGTAACTTTATATAATCACATGAATATTTGTAATTTGCCAAAATTTTAAATATGCTGAAAGTTTTATTTATTTGACCTATCTCACGTTTGTGTAAGATTTAAATATTGTATTTTAAATGTGTTATTTGTTATTTATATTTTAGTGTTCTGAAGAAGAAATTGGAGCAAATTTCGAAAGCTAGACATCACAAATAAAGAAAATGTCCAACTAAAATACTTGTTTGGTCTACCTTTTCCTTAATCTATAATATATATATATATATATATATATATATATTTATATTATAGATTAAGGAAGTTTTAAAGGGCTAAATTTAAGTATAAACAAGGCAATTTTAAACACCCTGTATAGAGGAAACAACCAAAATTTACGTGGGAAATTTATTTCATTTAGAGAATTTAAAGTAACAAGTATTATCGTAATTTTACAAGTAGTGATTAAAATTTAGTTAGGTTCGTAAAGAAAATAAATTATAGAAGCCAATGCAAATTATTAAATAATTTAATTGAGTTTAATTCAAAGGGTTATTACGTCTAATACGCATAAGAGCTTGAAAAATCGATAATACCAAGGTGAAACGCTTCACTAACAAATAAACAGCCCTTAAATATAAAATACCTTGAAGCGTAAACTCCTAGAAATGTTATTTAAAGCGTTCGTTAACTGAACATCTGCATGTTTTGGAAAGGTCATGTTCCCCTAATTTGTGTAGATAAAGGCAAGCTTCGAGGTATATTGTGCAAACGGTAGAATGTTTCGCATAAATGCTAACTAAAAGTTTCCTTAAGGCGCAGAAGGGATGAACAATAAATGATATGCTTCAGAATGAGACAGGCATAATAGCATTCACTTCGGTAGGCATGTATTTAACTCCACGTGGAGTAAATAGAACGCGGACAGTAATATCGATTTTCTACCACTCAAACAAGGTTAGAAGGAAACGTAGAATATGCAAAAGAGAAGAATAGAGTTAATATAGGCGGGGTTTCAAGACGTCACGAAATATATCATTGGTCTATATAGTTAGTTATAGAACAGACAAGCACGGGAAAATTTGAATGCGGGTTTATCGAAAAAATATCATAACCAAAATTTGAGGAAATATTATTTTAAATTAGATATTTCGCGGGAAGAGTGGCCAAGAGGTGGCATTTGAATTGTATAAATACTCTAAGAGAATTAGCATTGCTCTCTTTTCAACTTCGATCTCTTAGTATTTTCAATGCTTCAGATTACGTACAGAAATTTACCACGAGCTTGTAAGTATATAAAATTTTTAAATTACATAGTACTGTGTTGGTCTCATAATTTGAAACGCGGATAGTGTCGAGTCTAAATTTTATTGAGGTGCAACATATATCTTAAAAAGCTCGTGAAGTGACGTAAAGTAACGTAAATTAAATTAACCAACTATAAAAGAAGTGTAAAATATTTGAGTTTGGATTTGGATGCATCGTGAAGGCATAGCAAGCAGCACAACTTAGATGGTGTTCATCTACAAATAGCTGGAGGCGGCTAGCAGAGCAGAACCACGAAACGGAGAGTGAAACAACTTAAACGCTTCGTCAACGGAGTAAGAATCTTCAAGAAATTCCAGGTAACGCTTTAGAATCTGTTGTTTTTATAAATTATGAAAATTGTTGTGATGTGTGAGAGTAAACTATGAAGGTATTTTGCATTATTTTGCGTATTGATTATAATATGTATAACTAACTTTTATTGTGGTTTCTCGGGCCTTTAAATTTTTTTATTGTTAAGAGTACATGGTTTTTTTTTGTTTGTTGTAAGAGTATGCAAAGTAAAAAGCATACATTATTCATAATTAACTGGGTTATCATGAGCTCACCATACTCCAGAGTATACAAATTTAAAATAAATTAGATGTAGATAATCTTGAATTTTTATTTGTAAATAGTGGTAAATAAGTATTGTATGATTGTTGTATTATTTTGTGGTTTTATTGAGAGTGTGCGTGAACGATAAAGAGTATGATAGTGAGTCTAGGTCTCCAGAGGAGGCCCAACTGTGCTAGCCAGGGAGTTGTTGAAATTATTAAATGATGGAAGCAGAATCTGGGTAAGAAATTATTTTTTTGAAAATTTAACTATTGTGTGAAATTTATGACGATTTTTGGAAAATAAATATGTTCCTCGAATGTTTTTTGAGAAAGTACTGAGCTAGAGCGAAGTTCCACGGCAATATACATATATATATATATATATATATATATATATATATATATATATTACACAAATTTAGACTAGGGTAGAAAATTAATTAACGACATCAAATAATTTTAATCACCGTGTATAAGGAAGCTTTGGCAAAAAGTACGCGTAATTAAGGGCCTGCTGTGAAGATTCAAATCATTCAATTAGAATGTAGGGTTTGTATAGAATTTTATTAGATAATACGCGTTATTAAAACGTGGAGCATAAAAATTTATTCGTTTCATTAAAAATAAGGGATTTAAATTATTTACTAGACGCTTTCTATAAAAAGAAGCAGAATTAAAATGCTCAACTTGTATGTAATTTAATTGTTCCAAGTAAAGAAACAAATAGAAATTACGTGCAAAATTTATATTAATTAATTCAATTTTTAAGTAACGGGTATTAAATAAAGTGTACAAATAATAATTAATATTTAATTTGTATTCACTAAAAATTAAAGGGTAGAAGTCAATGCCATTCATTATTATTTTAATTGGAGTTAATTGAACCATTAGTAATATATAATATGCATAAAAGCTTTTAAAAACCCAATAATATTCAAATCGTAGAAGTGTTATTTAAAGTATTACGATTGAACACCTGCGTATTTTTAAATGTCAAATTCTAATAAATTCGAGCTGATAAACATGCAGATTCTGCGTATATTGCAAACGGTCGGATAAACCGTAGCTTATATTAACATATGAATTCACGTGGACTGAAATCACCGATAGTAAAGAATATCGATTTGCACCACTAAGACCAAGTTAGAAAAAGACAGACAAAATGCGCAAGGCAGAGACACGGATAATAAAAGGCGTGATTTGAGCAACGTCACGAGGAAACGATTGGTTGAAATAAGTTGCAGATATGAGAGGTGAAAACACAACAATTTCTATACAAAATTAATTAGTTGTTCTCGGACGTGTTTGCGAGCCGTGTGAAAATTTCTTAGATTTAACTGGCACGAGTGCAAAAATTTAGTAGAATCGCTGTGCCGGACTGTCGAGAAGGGAACAGAGAATGCGAAATTCTGAAAATTGTCCGTTGAGGGACAAATCCGACGTGCAAGCAAGACCGTTATATAAACCCGGACTTTAAACACTTTGGCTCTCTTAGATTTTCGATTTTGATTCAATACTTTAAACAGTTTGCTCTTATATTTTTTTGATTATTGAATACTTTAAAATAGTTTGCTCTTTACGTGCTACGATACAAGTTATTATGCATTAGTGCACTTAGAAAAGATAGATAAGTAGCGATAAATAAATACATTTAAGTATGCAGCTTTGTATAGCGTGAACGAATTATGAATTGCTTTGCTAATTTTCGGGGCTATACATAGATGAGTTCCTGAGAAGTCCTGAACCAATTTAGACAAATGGTGGTGTACAAAAATTTTAAAAAGCGTTCAGAATCTGAAGCCGTAAACATAAACCAGCTGGTATGGTGGGATGAGCAAGTCCGATGTACATTGAAGCCACGAGTGCAGTAACCTTCAGGTAAATTATACTATTTTGTTCGAACTTTGATGTTTTCGTGTGTGTTGGATATTTTATGATTTGTTTGATAAAATAGACAGTAGTGAATTTGTATAAACAACAAATTTTTAATTTTAAGGTGAAATTTTCTTGTTTAAGTAGAAAGGAGTATTTAGCAGTTTATGTTTTGATTATGATGAAAATTTGGGTCTGTCTTTGAGCTCAATTAGACTAACCTGTTAAATTAAAATAAAGGGGTGGGTGATGCTCCCTTTTATTTAGACTTAGGTCTGCACATATTGTAACTTAATTAGTATGCATCCTACCAGGACTTTAATTCAGGATGCAAATTAAAAATGATAACAAATTTAAACTTGAAATTTTATAATACTGAAATTTATGCTGAAATTTAATTTTGAAATTTTAATGTTTTATGAATATTGATGTAAATAGAGTTAACGTTAATGTTTGTGGTAGGAATGTGTTTGTTTTTTTTATGAATGAGGATGAAAGTTTTAACTTGGTGAGCAGCCGAGGCGGAAAGAGTAAAGAGGCGATTATCAGAAGAGATTCAACAGGACGAGAATCGCAGCAAATCTTGGTGCCCAGTTCGAGAGGCTCGAATATTTCTTTTTTTACTCTGGTGAGGCTGTTTGCAGGTTTCACAGCAATATATATATATATATATATATATATATATATATATATATATATATTATTCACAGATATTTCCTGATAATTACCCTTTAACTCTATTCAGGTACTTACTTTCCCTGGGCTATTGGAAAATGTTGACCTTGTTATTTACAGTTGGGTAAAGGAAAACCTTCCAAATTATAGGATTAATTTTGAACAAGATAACTTACCGCACCCTTGTAAAATATTTACTGGATTTTTTAGAAAGAAGCCGTACGACAAAATAATATTAAAAGAGAATATCTGCTTATTCTAAAATTAAATTCAGATTCCTGGCGTTTGCTGTTTATAGCAACTAAATTTAGCATGGTGTGGGTGAAATACCTTCACGCACCTGTACCTTCGCAACATGAAAAAAATAGTCTAATTAAAATGTTATCGCGCTGTTGTAGTGTAAATCGTCTTATAGAACAAGCGTTGTTAAAGGATCAACGTTGTACATTAATATTATAAATTGGCACAGACGGTTTAGCAAGCTTCAGATTATAAATATTTAGCATGTGTAAAGTTATACAATTTGCTATACTGCTGCATCATCTGTTGAGCATTAATAAAACTATACCGTTTGGCTCGCAGATTTTATACGGAACGCCTGTACGTACGTTTCTTTATATGTGAAAATAAAATGACCAGAAGATGGAGCAGTATGCGAAGTATTTGTGTACGCACTTTAAAATATCTGTTATTATTTTGTGTGGATATTTTAAGGAACCTTAGAATATAATGATTAGGGATCCAATTAAAATTAGCATCAAATCAGCTGCTCGTGAAGTGTGCAAAAGAAAGTTAGCCAACTACATGCTATTCCCATGTCAACTCGTCAACAATATTAGTACCTTGAAATTTAGTGTTCGTCTACAAATCTTTTTTTACGCCTTTTCAGCTTCTGATCGTTCAATTATACACCAATTAGTCAGCAATTTATGACAAGATGGGCTATTTAGAATAACGCTAATATTTAGAAAACGAGAAACACTGCAATAATTTTAGTTATTTCGCGCTCATTTGTACAGTTTAAGTAAGTGGAATAAATTTAACTCGATCGAACCTTTCAGGGCAATAACCCACAAGCAGGTATCTAAAAATAGCTGACCTATATCTGGGCTTCGTAACTGAAAGTGAGGTCATTGATGACGTCTTGCCTACAGGTATTCACGCGAATTGATATCTATTGCACTTTCATTAATAAATACAAAGCTAAAGAAATCTGTATTAATTTTAGAAACTTTAATAAATGGCTTGATGTTAGGATATTTTATGTCTCAAACAGTTTCATTTTCAGGTTTTTCTGATGAAACGTTCAAATTTAGAACATAATTTTGTGAAAATGACTAAAACGATTTTGATTAGCATTTCTACGAAAGCGTAGAAGGGCCACCTAAAATAAAGTAAACTGAAACATCGAACAATTTTAAAATTTCGTGATATAACTCGAAAGCTGGAGGTAAAATTTTGAGTTATAACAAGAAAATTTAAAATTTCGAGTTATAACTCGAAATTTTAGCATAAAGTTATAATTCGAAACTTTAGCGTAAAATTTCGAATTATATTACGAAATTTTAAAATATTGACTTATAACTCGAAATTTTAAGATTTTGACATATCTCACTATTTTAAAATTTAGTGTTATAACTCGCAGTGTTAGAATTTCGTGTTAGAACGCGTGTTAGAACACGAAATTTTAGGCTAAATTTTCGACCTATATCTCGAAATTTTAAAATTTCGAATTATAACTCCAAATTTTAAAATTTTTGACATATCTGACTATTTTAAAATTTCGTGTTATAACTCAAAGTTTTAAAATTTCGTGTTAGAACTTGAAATTTTTGGCTATACTTTTGACCTATTTCTCGAAATTTTAAAATTTCGAATTATAACTCGAAATTTTAGCCTAAAGTTATAACTCGAAATGTTAAGATTTTGGCATATCTCACTATTTTAAAATTTAGTGTTATAACTTGCAGTTTTAAAATTTCGTGTTAGAACACGTGTTAGAACACGAAATTTTAGGTTAAAATTTCGACCTATATCTCGAAATTTTAAAATTTCGAAATATAACTACAAATTTTAAAATTTTTGACATATCTGACTATTTTAAATTTTTGTGTTATAAGTCAAAGTTTTAAAATTTCGTGTTAGAACTTGAAATTTTTGGCTATACTTTCGACCTATTTCTCGAAATTTTAAAATTTAGTTTTATAACTCGAAATTTTAGCATAAAGTTATAACTCGAAATTTTAAGATTTTGGCATATCTCACTATTTTAAAATTTAGTGTTATAACTTGCAGTTTTAAAATTTCGTGTTAGAACACGTGTTAGAACACGAAATTTTAGGTTAAAATTTCGACCTATATCTCGAAATTTTAAAATTTCGAAATATAACTCCAAATTTTAAAATTTTTGACATATCTGACTATTTTAAAATTTCGTATTATAACTCACAGTTTTAAAATTTCGTGTTAGAACTTGAAATTTTTGGCTATACTTTCGACCTATTTCTCGAAATTTTAAAATTTCGTTTTATAACTCGAAATTTTAGCATAAAGTTATAACTCGAAATTTTAAGATTTTGGCATATCTCACTATTTTAAAATTTAGTGTTATAACTCGCAGTTTTAAAATTTCGTGTTAGAACGCGTGTTAGAACACGAAATTTTAGGCTAAAATTTCGACCTATATCTCGAAATTTTAAAATTTCGAATTATAACTCCAAATTTTAAAATTTTTGACATATCTGACTATTTTAAAATTTCGTGTTATAACTCGAAGTTTTAAAATTTCGTGTTAGAACTCGAAATTTTTGGCTATACTTTCGACCTATTTCTCGAAATTTAAAAATTTCGTTTTATAACTCGAAATTTTAGCATAAAGTTATAACTCGAAATTTTAGCATAAAATTTCGAGTTATATTACGAAATTTTAAAATTTCGACTTATAACTCGAAATTTTAAGATTTTGACATATCTCACTATTTTAAAATTTCGTATTATAACTCGAAGTTTTAAAATTTCGTGTTAGAACTCGAAATTTTAGGCTAAACTTTCGACCTATATCTCGAAATTTTAAAATTTCGTGTTTTACTAATATTCGGCCCGAAAGACCAATATACACTAATAGGATGAACAAAAAAAATTCACTTAAGAAAACTATAAGAAACCCAAAACCAACAAAAGAATTTTTATCCGACTTGAAGTTCCAGAACACCGGACCAAGTCAAGAAGTGTAAAGGAAATAGGGAAAGGAAAGGTATAGGGTAGCATTCATAGAGGACTAAGATGGAATGGCCTAACACTGCAAAAGTTGGAGGACGGATATCTCTAGGAAAGAAATAGCAAAGTTTTCAACCTCAAGAAAAGAAATTATTTCTCGAAATAAATTAAAAACTAAGAAGAGGAACGAGAAGGGAACCAACAATACCAGCCAAAACGAGACATTAACTGTCAAGCCTCAAAGTAAGCAAGGGAACAACGAGAATGCTGGATGGAAAAAATTGAAGTACTTCCAGCTTTGATAACAAACAAAACGAACAACTAAAGAAAAGAATAGCTAACAAGATTGAGAAGTCTAATAAGTCGTGCTTTCCAAAGAAAGGAAAAAGGGTCTAGAAAGCATCTCCCACAGGAAGCAAATCGAAAATTTTAATCAAGTCTGTATGGGAACTAACAGTAAGTTAACCAGATAAAGGAGATGGAAAAGAAAGTGGATCAAAAGGAAGGAAGAAGTAAAACTATTTAAAAAAACACTTTAAGAAACAACACCAGAACCGAAAGAAAGAGACACAACTAAAGAGAAGAAGGAACAATCAAAAATATGTGAGTATGCAGCGTGTGTGTGTGTGTTTGTGTGCGTGTGTGTGTGTGTGTATGTGTATGTGTTGGACCGCTTTAGTCACCTCCTACCATGGGACTAGTCTAATCCGGACCTATACGGGGTGGGGTACAAGGAGAGAAACGAAAGAAAAGAAGAACAAGCAAGAATATGTGTGTGTATAAAGTGTACGGGATTTTGTGTATTTTTAGGTGTGTGTGTGTGTGTGTGTGTGTGTACGTGTGTGTTAGACCGCTTTGGTCGCCTATTACGACAGGCAGGTCGAACCGTGGGAGTATTCTAATTCGGACCCATACAAGGTGGGGTGAGTTACGAGGAGTGAAACGAAAGAAAAGAAGAAAAACCAATCGGAACATGAAAACTATTTAGAAACCAAAACATAAAACGTCCAAAAATCAAATTCTAAGAAAGGACGAAGTCAGCATAGAAATTGGGGACGCATAGGACTAGTAATGGGGATTAACGCGTTTGCGTAGCAAAAAGGAAAATGAAGCGAGCGCAGGGACATTAAGGTTTTGTCGACCTACACTTCAGGTTCTGAATCAACATAGAATATTTTCTGCCTCTTATTTCTTTTATCAATCGGTTTCGTTGTTTGAGTTACCGAAAGAGGGGATAGTATAGGTTGGGTGGTTTTTCCAAAACAGGATTAACGGGGTGGTCTGGTAGATGTATCACGTAGTTGAGGATGTGATTGCGACGGTGGAGGTAGTAGTGGTTGTTGTGGTTTAAGAAAGTCATTATTTGTTCGCAAAGAAACCAGTTTTCTTTATTGGTTGTAAGAGTCAACGTTAGAAAAGGAACAGCATGGTCTGTCAGAGTATTAAAATTACAAAAAAGGAACAGAATCCGATAACACTTTCTTACGCTTTAAACCCGAATTCTTACAGTTTAAAAACGTTGATAATCTACAGTTAAAAAGTCGATAAATACATCGCGCAAGCGCGGAATAAGCGACGTCACGGGCGGTTGGTAGCGCTAACCATTTTACAGATTTGGCGCGCCCATCTATCAATGACGTCACCAATGCACAAATTATATTACGCAATAACGGAAAAATATATAAAGTTAAGATAATAGGTTATACAGCAATTACTTACATGAATATGTCCCTGGGCTAAAGTAGGCTTCTGTTGAAATCCATCAGGGCTACGGAGGGCCCTTTTGAGGTAGTTAAAGATGGTACGCCCGACGCTCTTCCAAAGCGCTCAGACCAGCTCCGGCAGTAAGGTCGTGCAGTACGGTTCGCCAACGGCTGCAAATTTCTTTACCTATGCAGGGAATGGACAAGGAAACCAGGTATAGGGCGACAAACAAAGATAATTAGGTAAAGGAATCTACATAGATAAAACAAGGCACGATACAATACCTCAAACGTCCACTCCACTCGAAGGTTCAGGCAAAAAAAGCCACGTTACATAAAGTCACGGAAACACTTGTTCCCACTTTTCTGTACTCCACTCGCGTCGTGCGATCTGGCGCAAACGCACTCTGACGTGACGGAAATACGCGCCCCGAGTCTTTTGAAATTATGGCGCGAAACTTCCGCACATCAAAATGAACCTAAAACAATGTTTAAGTACCACTTTGGCACGTAACAACTTCTGCTACGTTAGATAAAGGAACAAAATTAGAACCAAGTAGAACTTCATGAACAATAGATTAAGATATAGAATCAGGTATACCTTCCTTAAAATTAGATAGAGGACCACAATCAGGTAGAACTTCAACCACAATAGGAATTGCTTCCTCGATAACAGCAAATATAGGAACAGGATCGGGTGAAACTTTGACGACAACAGCAACGGGCATTGTAGATACGGGTTCACTAACTACAACAGGACTTTTGCTTTCAGTATTATAAGTTTACGTCACTTCAGCTAGATATGTTATTGCAGACACGACAGGAATTCTCTTGGTAGAATTATTTAAGGCAGCAAGAACAAACTCTTGAGTTGCTAACCGTATGTTACTAATTTGAAATATGGGCTCCAATCGTGGAGCAGGCACAGCCAGAGGTGGAAGTAAATACGTATGATTCGATTGATCATAATTCGAGCAGCTAAGCACAGAAGAAATGTGCTTCCTATTAGGGGGTGTTCGGTAAGTAGAAATCAATATTACAGTTCGAAGGCTTATATGGCAGAAAATGCCATGATGTGGTGGAAGTAGTACGACCAGGAGGAGGTACAGAGAAGGACATAGAACTAGAGACAAAAGAAAATTTTTCAAAAGTAATGTTTGTCGAAGAAGAGTATGTCTTGGTAGTAGTAGGAAAACCAGGATGAGGTTCAGAAAAGAACGTAAAACTAGAAACAGAAGGAATTTGGTTCCTGTTAGTAGTAGGATATCAGTTCGAACAGTTGCTTCAATTAACGCCCTTATGCCCGAAACCATAGCAAAAGAGTACCCGAGGACGATTACAACGTGTCAACACATGACCAGGGTGGTCGCAATTAAAGCATGTGATCTAATGAGTAGAAGTAGATATTTAAAAAATACAATTAGACTTTCGGGAAATAACCGGCATATTAAAGAAAATTGTACACATTCACACGAATTAAAAAAAACGCAACCATTGTAGATTAGGCTCAATAATCATATACTTTAAATTAAAGTAAAAAAACAAGTGTTGCGAAGTAAACAAATAGTGCAGCCTTTGGTATCCTGTGTAAAAATTTAGAAACAAGAACATAATTAACCCGAAAGTCGAGCAATTAAATGCACTATGTCGTGAGAACAAGGACGCTTGGGTGTTAGAACTTATAAAACCATGCATAATAAAGAGAGTTGTACACATTCACACGAATTAAAAAAAACCGCAACTATTGTAGATTACGCTCAAAAAAACAAACAAAAAACAAGTGTTGCGAATGTAAACAAATGATGCAGCCTTTGGTATCCTGTGTAAAAATTTAGAAACAAGAACATAATTAACCCGAAAATCGAGCAATTAAATGCATTATGTCGTGAGAACGAGGACGCTTGGGTGTTATAAAAGCCATGCATAATAAAAGATTGGAGCGATCACCTTCAGTTATTTAAGAAAAGAGATCAAAGCGTAGCTTCTAATTTGATTGACACGCAACCATCGCCGTGCGGAACAAGGTCAATTATCGGGGAAGTCAAATGACGTATTAAACCCCGGAGTCGTTAAATAAATTCTCAAACGCGAGTGTAAGCGAGGATATAAAAATACCGTTAAAGGTGGAAGTGCTGTGTTCGAAACTTTCATTCAACGCCAAGTTGAAGTGTTTGATTACTTGCAACTCTTTTCTGCATTAGAAGGTCGTATGACCTTTGTAAAAAACCAACAAAACTAAGTTTATTGAATTTTTGCTTTTCACCTGCTAAACATTACATGCTGTTTTATACTTGATATCCATGATTGGTGATAATAATAAGAATGATTGCTACTTGTTATTCAAAAGGACTTTTACGTTGATGTACGCTTATTTAAACCGTATTTCAAATAAAAATTTCATATGGAGAAGACAGCATATTATATCCGCATAATTCATATGTAGAAATAATATTGGTTGAATATATATTATTGATAAATTTAAGTTGTTCTTTTACTAGCTACACGCATATTTGTCAAATCAATGATAGATTTTATTATTTTCTGTTGTTATTTACTGTGATATTCATGTTTGATAATATAGACTAGGTACAAGACGTTGAGATTCTTTTATTAATTTGTGTTTATTTTAAACCAGGTAAAGGTGACAAACGCGTAAACGGGGCTTCGTCAACCTCTACTGCAGTAATAATCGTCAAACTGCTTCTAGAAACACCCATCCTCTGGGAAGGCTTTAATTAAGATTTCTTCAGATGGATTGGCGTTCAAAACCTTTATTAAACAGAGGGAGTTTGAAGACCTTTTAAGGTGGGTGTAGTAGTATTTATTGAAAGTCTCAATTTGCATTTCCTAAAAGTTTTGCGTGTACTTTTATAGAACCCACTTCGGATCACTGAAGGCTAGCCGGTGCACTAATTAACTGTTACGTTACTTCGCCCTGGTAGAGTACAATTAATTCACGTACTTAACGTCAATTTAGCACGTAACAAACCTTTAAATGCAAATTGTAGAAAATTAATTATCAATTTAATTTTTACACACGCTTATCATTTGCAAAAGCGATTGCAGGAATACAATGTCTGCTCGGATATATTTATTTCCTCAATATATTTGACCACATAATATACAGATAGTGGTCTTGAATTAATTAACTGATAACGACACCTTGTAATAATTTTATTAATTTACTTTGATAACTATAAAGTAGATCAGTTTCAGGGAATTGCCTTTAATATTGAAAGCAATACCAATTTTGAAATGGCATCAAAAGACTTAATTATTTCAGGCCCTAGTGAAAATTACGACATACCCAGTAATGTGTCTCTTGGAAAATTTATGATAGATAAACTTAAGAAAAGGAAGCGTGATGAAGTCGTCAATGTAAGTTAATAACATTGTTTTAGGTTATTTGTATGCAATTCGTGCATTAGGTCTTTGTATATGAAATGTCTAACGTTTTAGAAAAAAAAAAATACAACTCCATATACATTGACTCACAAGCATTTATTGATTGAAATAGTCACAATTATCATCTATAGTCTATTACCAGCCATTAGGTGTACGCTTTATAGAAAAAACTTATAATATACAGCCAAAAAATTCTTCAAATGTTTCAATTATAGGGTCTAGACTAATAAAACGACGATTTTCTAAATAGTTTACGATGTTTTAGCAAAAATAGAAATCATACGTGACAAAGTCAGTAGAGCATCGTGAATCATCAAAAACTTTGTAGCGTTCGCGGGTTAATTGAGTAAACATTAAGTCGTAGAAACGAATTTAGGAAATATCATTTTGTTAAATAAGTTTTTAGTAAAAAAGTACCCCGAAAATTGTATAGAAGTTTTTGGCTATTTCAATAGAATATTAAATTAGTACAAATAAATAAATCAAAAAGTACCTAGTACGTTTCCTACAAACTGCAATAGTTATTGGGATTTTTACATTTCGTATTAAAATTAGAAAAATACAGATATATCTTGGCCAATAATCCGGTATATTTGAATTAATTCACACAAATTTAAAAACTTTCAATCATGGAAACAACCTCGAGAATCATAAATAATAGTCTTATTAAGGTAAAGCGTAGTCATCAACAAATAACGCAGCTGTCAGTATTAACTGTAAGGAAAACAATGAACATTTACAAGGGTAAAAGACGTTGAACTCTACAATAAAACAGCTTTACACGTTGTTACGTTCCAACTTTGGTTTTAAAATTTTCTTTGTTAATTCAATACCTGTTCGAATAAATTCCGTTTCTACTGTTAAATTCTTCATCAATATCCTGCATATTTTACTTGTTAATTCTAAGCCCACTTTCTAACAATTCCTCAATTTAAATCTACTTGTTTGAAACGATAAGTTCATGCTAAAATTAAATAGTCGGTGTCTTGTTTTGGGATATCCATTAGTGTGTTAAACATTCCGATAACGTATAATTGCTTTCTCTTGTTTCCCATTTAAAGACTTGTCGAGATGATAGATTGTACTATTAGTTGATAGCGTGTTTTCCAATTTGTTAATCGCGCTTCGATAACGCGAATATTTGCAGTTCGAACTCGTGTTATTTAAACCCATTTTTGAATTTGATTCTGCAGCTTGTGCGTCAAAATATTTTCTACATTATGTGTCACCGTATTTCAAAAGCAATGTACGTTTATTTTTTTGTTCGACAACTAGGAGGTGTCTTGCGTGTATTGATTTTTTAGCTGGAGGCCAAATGGTTTTTTTCTTTGGGTAGGCTCGACTGTTCGTTGCCGTGGACCAGCTGCTTTTGTTTGTGGATCGCTGTTGTAGTTTCGATGGCAGGGTGAATAGATCCTGAATACCGCGGCGTTTCTATGTTGACTTACTCTCGACGGATTGTAAGCCAAGTATCCGGACACATGCAGGTATGCAACTTGTTTTCTTTTGTATGGTCAATGGCATATTCCGTATCAACGTTCTGTACGAGAATCAACTTTACGAAAAGAAATACAAGCAGAGCACACTTCAGTTACGTTAGAGAAAGGGACAGAAGCAGATAAAATTTCATCGACGTTAGATGAAAGACTAGCAATATCAAAGTTACGAAAGAGGACAGCTTTGGCTGAAGGAACATCAACCTTAGGAAAAGGAGTAAAATCCGATAACACTTCGGTAACATTACACAAAGTAACAGAACCAGGTAGAGTTTTGTCAATCTTACAAAACCAAACAGCATCAGAGAGAACTTCAGCAACAGTAAATAAAGAACATCAGCTAGAAGTTCGTTAACCTTAGCTAAAAGAACAGAAGCAAGTAGAAGTTTGTCAGCATTAGATAAAGAAACACAATCAGAAAAAATGTTGTTAACATCGGCAAAATGAGTAAAAGCAGGTAGCCTTTCATCACCGTCCGATAAAGGAATAGAATAGACTTCATCGCTGTTATACAACGGAGTAGGAACAGATAAACTTCAGTCATAATAGGAACTGATTCCCTAACAACAGTAGATAACGAAACAGGGTCAGGCAAAACTTGGACGATGACAGCAACAGGCACCACAGCTACGGGTTTCTGTATCTTCCACAGTACCTTCTCTATCCGTATTAGAAATTATCTTCACTTCAGCTACGACTGTTATTGCCGGCATAACAGAAATTTCTTGAGTCGAAGCATTTAAGAAAGTAGGAACAAATAAAATTTTGATAAAAACGAGAAGAGGCATTAAAGATAGAGGTTCATGGACTTCAAGAAGACCTTCGCAGACTGAATTAGAAATGATCGTCATTTCAGCGACATTTGTGTTTGCAGACACGACAAGAATTTCTTGGGTAGAATCGTTAAAGAAAGCGGGAACAAACTCTTGAGAAGCTAGCTGCAAGTCACTAATTCGAAGCATGGGTTGTAAGGGTGGTGGAGGCGCAGTCTGTGGTGAGAGTGAATAAGTAGGGCGAGCATAAGGAGGAGTAGAAAAGTATGTAGAACTAGAGACAGAAGAAATTTTGTTCGAAACTGTATTTGCCGAAGAAGGGTATGTTGTAATAGTAGTAGCAAGATGACCTGGACGAGGTACAGAAGAGGACGTAGAGTGAGAAGCAGAAAAAACTAGGCATCTAGGGGTGAGGGCAAAATTTGAAGGATTATTCGGATACCTATTAGTTGTAGCAAGTAATTCCCTTATGTCCGCAATCATAGCAATGGAGTACTTAAGGTTTGTCGCAATTAAAGCATACGACCTGACGAGTAGAAGTAGAACTAGGAGGAAAAACAGTAGAACGTACGGAAGAAGTATCGAATCTACCCGTAGGCGTAGGAGAAAATTTAACAACTCGGTCATGTGAAGCAAAAGTATTTTTCGCAATAGTTGCGGTCTTATAAGCAAAATTTGGGGGTTCAAAATGATGAATCAGTAAATTAGACAACGACTTCCAATCAGAAAACCAATTCCGATAACCACGATACCAACGTAACCCTTTAGTCTTGAACAAATCCACTGCAGACTCAAATAACTGCAATTCTGACACATGGTGAGCTCGTCGGAGTTTTCCGACTCGTTCTAAAGAATCATGTACGGTAAGATTGTTTGGGTTACCCGAAAATTTCAAATTCCATTCTCACACTTGGAGGCCTTGGTGGGAAGTCAAAAAAGGAGTCATTTTAAATACGAACAAGAAAGAAATAAGTAGAAAGTAACTAAATAAAGGTTAACCGTAACTCGATAGAAACCAAAAGAAAATTATTGCGAATACATGACAATCTAAAACATATCCGATGGATAAACTTCGAGAACACCAATAAGCAAAACAACAAAATAGAAGTTTGAATAGGGCTGTAGAATAAAAGAAGAATCGGAGAAAAAACTTACTCTAGACTTGACGAGGAGACCAAAAAATACAGAGAGGGAAGGAAAAAAAAAGAAAAATTTCGGGCGCCAGCGTTTTTAATGGACAAGGATTATTGACGAAAACACAAGTCCAATAATCTGAAATTAACCAACCAATAATATTGAGCGATTAGGAAAGAAAACAAAACTAAAATTTAAGAAGATCGAACCCACACAAGAAATATTTACTAGTTCGAGCGTAAGGGAAGAAAATATAAATAGTATCAGACCGAGCAAAAAGGATGACGTAGTAACTTGGGCGGTACAAAAAGATATCAGGCTAGAAGCAAGACAAGAAATTAAGCGAAACCAAATCGGAGCAAAAATTAACTAAAACAAACTCGGAGCAGAAATTAATCAAAACCAAATCAAAGTAACAGTTAACTAAAACAAAATCGAGGCCAAAGTTACACGCAACAAAATCGGGGCACAACAAAATTAATAAAAACAAACTCGCAGCCCCACGCCAGGGCGTCAGAAATTATGCTACGTACCTTGACATAGCCGGAGGAAAAGTAAATACCAGGCTAACTATCAAACGCGGAGAGTGGGAAGAGGGATTTGCCTAAATACCAAAAAAACAAAAAAAAATAAAGCACATCACCCACGATTAACTATTAACACATAAAAATAAATAAAGGATGCTGTACAAACAAACAAATGCAATAAATTAAGTGTCATCTCACAGCAAACAATTATATTATACGGACAATTTAGTAATTTAGATACGAAGTGCGCATCTCGTATTTTATTGCAAATAAAACTAATCAGTAATGAACATGTGAAAGCTTTTGTCAAGCGTATTTAAAACTTTACTTAATATTTTTTGTAAAATAAACTAGTCAGTAAAGCGAATAAACGTGTACGTTCTTTTGACAAGCATGTTTAAAAATAGTGCATCGCACCTGTAGAGCGATAATATCGATTCGCAGCAACAAACAATAGTTCTACAATGTCACATTTCTTATTACGTAACTGCACCGAATGTTGATACCGAATAAACCTTTCACACATACAAAAAAAACAAGTTACATACCTGCATGTGTCCGAATACTTAGCTTATAAGTCGTCGGGGGTGAGTCAACATAGAAACGCCTCGGTATTCAAGATCCATTTACCCTGCCATCGGAACTACAGCAGCGATTCACAAAAGCAGCTAGTCCATGGCAACAAACAGTCAGGCATACCCAAAGAAAGAATCCATTTGGTCTCCAACTAAAAAAGCAATACACGCAAGACACCTACTAGTTGTCGAACAAAATAATAAACGTGCATTGCTTTTGAAATACGGTGACAGATAATGTAGAAAATATTTCGACGCACAAGCTGCAGAATTAAATTCAAAAATGGGTTCAAACAACACGAGTTCGAACTGCAAATACTTGCGTTATCGAAGCGCGATTAACAAACTGGAAAACACGCTATCAACTAATAGTACGATTTCTCATCTCGACAAGTCTTTAAATGGGAAGCAAGAGATAGCAATTATACGTCATCGGAATGTTTAACACATTAACGGATATACCAAAACAAGGCACCGACTATTTAATTTTAGCATTAACTTGTTTCAAAGCAACTAGATTTAAATTGAGGAATTGCTAGAAAGCGGGCTTAGGAATTAACAAGTAAAATACACAGGAAATTGATGAAGGATTTAACAGTAGAACCGGAATTTATTCGAACAGGTATTGGATTAACAAGAGAAATTTTAAAAGCAAAATTGGAACGTATCAAGGTACAAAGTGCGAGAGCGAAATTTTTAATGGAAAGAGATTGAAATTCGAAAAAGCTGGTAAGTGAAGTTTTGAAAGAAACGATGATGTAGTAAGAGCGAAAGTATAGACGCTACGCCGTAGGCTCTTCTATAGGTGACCAACGGCGAAATCTGTAGAGCCTTACTGTATAATTAAGTCAGAAAGCTCAAGCACGCGTATTAAGCGTGGAATTTAAATTGAGGCGTTGGTGAATCAATTAAAGAAACTATGTGATGAAAGAGTGATGAATGGGTTTTCACTCTGTAGCTTAAGCTTGTAATTTAAATAGCCCGAATGCGGATCTAACATGCTGAGAAAGTAATGGTGAATCAGTGAAGTTATCTGAAAATCTTTAAATTTTTAAACTGTAAGTACTGTTTGAACTTTTCCTGTCCTTTTTTTTGTTTACGCTTGATAAATATGTACAGGCAAACTTGTAAATATAGGTTGCAACAAGTTCGCAGAGCGATGGAATTAGTTTATCTTAGTTTCTTGTTTACATTTAAGCTAATATTATTGGAAACAGTTTGAAACTTTTAAGACGTTAAAAAAGATGTGCGAATTAATATAAATGCAAGTTTTATTTGTGGGATGTATTTGAGAGTTAATTTATTTGTGAAAATTTAGTACTTGTAATGGACATTGGAATAGTTCAAAGCAGATGTTGGTACTGCGCTTTATTTTTTTCAGAGTTTTTTGTTGTTAAGGATATTCCCAAAACAATGGGATATAAAATGTCGTATAGAGCAATCTTGGAAACTCAAACAGTGGAATAGTAGTATTATTTACAGAGTAACGTTTTTTAAGTAGTTCTGTTAGGAATACTTGGCCAGTTGGATCGAACATTAGGTGTGTTTTCAATTAGGTTAAGGTATGAGTATTTATAGTTTGGGATTTACTGCTAATATGGTATAAGCTTCTTTTTTAGTAATAAATATCTTATATTTGCACAAATTTGGCTTGTGCTAGTTATAACCATGAATTTAGTAAATAGTGTGGTACCCCAGATTTTGCTACCTCCGGAGCTCAGAATTTAGAAAGAAATGGAAGTCATTTGTTATAATTCTAGATCTCTTACCACAAATAAAAAAAAATGTACGTAAAAACGAGTTTGGTAGCCTTATTTAGTATCGAGAAACTAAGACCGTCTATTCAAATGAATAATTTTGTCTGGCATTGGGAAAAGAATTCGAGCAGAGAACACAATAATCAATATAAATTGTTGGTTATTTTGCAAAAAGAAAACTCCGTGACCGGTTTTACTGTTTTTGCAGATCATCAGACGGACGCATGTCTTTTTCCAAAACAACCAACTAAGTTCTAGGACCATTTGTTTAATTAATTTTCCTTATATTGAATACGTTTATTTACAGTGATTGTAGATAACCATTCATTAATTTGGCTGAATACTTTACAAAATCCTAAAGGCAGATTATGTCGTTGGGCTATTAAGCTTCAACAATATGATTTTGAAATTCTAACGAAAACTCTATTTGCAATAACAAGAGGTCTTTATTTTCAAATTAATTATACAAGCATTTTCAACAACTTGTAGTTACAATGGAATTTGCTAAAAGTTTATTTGTTAATCTTCGTTGGGAATTAATTTAATTCCCAACGAGGATTAACAAAAATGCTGATCAAACCACAACAAACATACAGGGAGTATTTACTAAAAATTCTCCCAAGAATTCATTTTAACTTATCGCTTCTTAACGCTACGATACTATCTTCTAAATTACATACCAACGAAGCAATATAATTAACTACCCAAGCACAATTGTTAATTTATATTATCAGTACAATAATTTATATCAACACTAATTAATCGATAGTTATTTATATCACATCTTTCAAATCTTTAAACTAGGACGGGTATTACAATTAAAACATATTTTCATTGAGATAGTAACATAAAATTAAGAAAACGCTTAACAAATAACTTTAATATTTGTTTTTTATAGAAAAAACTACAAATAAAAAAAATCAACTAAAAACAAGTTGAAAATGCAAGGCATTGTCGCAACGAACTTCCAAATGTAGACTGTAGACTTTAAAACAATTTAAAGAAATTAAAATTATTATATTGTAATAATTATAAGTATTCAGATAAAATACAAAAATTTATAAACAACAAAAGAGACATTTTAATATATTTTATTTTATTGAATAAATATTTTAAAAGCTATATATGTGTTTGTGTATGTATGTATGTATGTATGTATGTGTGTTTGTGTGTATGTATGTATGTGTGTTTGTGTGTGTGTGTGTAAATAAGGGGGCATCATATTTCGATTCAGTTTTTTCAGAGGATTCTAAATATGTATCGCACATTAATTTTGGACCTATTTGAAATTTTTGATAAAAATTAATTCCCCGGGGGAGTCGGGTATCCGTGGTCAGATTTTGTGGGGGGGACCATATTTCGACTCAGCTATGTTAGGGGAGTCCAAATATGTATCGCACATTAATTTTGGACCTATTTGAAATTTTAATTTTCCAGACGGAATATCGCGGGGGCACGGCGTCCCCGTGGCCCGATTTCAACTGACATCAAAACTTAAGCTCAGGACACCGAGCTGAATCGATTGATGTATCACACATTGATGTCCGACCATTAGAAAGGCCTCGGACGGACAGACGGACGACATATCGATTTCATAAACGAACGAAGTTCGTTGACAACGCGGACTATCAAAATCATTAAAAAATCTTTTTTTCTCTGACTCTCGCCTACTTCAACGGATTTGCTACTGTGCCCCCGGCCTCCAGCGTCACTTGCTTAGAGCATTGACCAATAGACCAAAACGAGTCTGTTTATAAACTGTTGGTTAGATCGGTGTGGAATTTTTTTTTTTATAGAAGAGACTACAAAATTTTAAACTCAACTCAAAACAACGCGGACTGTCAAAATAATTAGAAAATTATTTTTTCTTTGACTTTCGCCTACTCAACAGATTTGCTACAGTTCTCCCCCTTCAGATTCAAAAACGAGCCTGTTTATAAACTATTGGTTGGATCGGTGTGGAGTCTTGGATTTGAAAGATTTGCTTAGCCTTCGATGAAACACATGCCTCAGAGGAATTCGTTATCATGAAATCTGGTTTGATTCGATCTATTGACACATCGTATTCACATTATTGAATTGAAACGTGAACAGGATGTAATTTCTCAAGCAACTGTTGAAGTTTATTTTAAAAATTTGTAGAATCTTCTACCGTATTAGTACGATAAAAAAAATTGCAAGCAATTTTCAATTTGATACTAAAAAGGAGTTCGCCTAGAGCGCATCCTATATCGAGGTTCACAGCAGCGCGCCGTCCCAACAAAACTACCCAGAATTGGAAGCCTTTAACGTTCGGGGCCATCTCTCAATTTTTCCATTTGACTGAGGATGATAAGCTGTCATTTTGTAATATTTAATCCCAAGGAACTTATTAAAATTAGCAATAAAATTCGAGTCAAACTAACGACTTCAATCTTTGGAGATTCTTGCTGGAATACCATAACGAGATATCCAAGATTCAATAAATGTTTTTACGATAGTTACTGTCGAAATGTTATCGATTGTTATAGCTTCCGGCCAATACGAGTATCTGTCAATTAACGTTAGATCGTATGAATATCCTCTATTCGAAGGTAAAGGCGCAAAAATGTACGTGTAACATAAAGTTAAGAAAACGTTTAACAAATAATTTTAATGGCGGTTTTTATATAAAAGATTATAAAATTTTAAACTCAATTCAAAACAACACGGACTGTCAAAATATTTAAAAAATAATTTTTTCCCACTGACTCTCGTCTACCTCAACGGATTCGCCACAAACTCATACCAAACTTTCTATTAGAACTAAATTTCGACACCCCTTAACAGCTATTTCTACCTTGTAAATTGTACTAGTCATTTTGCAAACATTCCAGAAATTATGCAAATAACATCTTAATATTTCCTACTGTCATCTATTAAATGTAAAACTTGTACCTGTCAATCAAGAGATTTCACGCCGCAAAACCTGTCAATCATCTTTTGTGTAAAAATCCTTCGTTTACGTTCTAATGTAATTATTCTAGTCCCACGTAGACCAAGTGACGTCACATTATTATTCATTGGCGAGGCAAAGACAATCTTGTCGCCGATGTTTAATCTCGAGTCGTTCCGGCAATAAAAAATTTAGAGCTTTTTAGTAACGTTAATGCTTCTTCAGACAAATTTCGGCAATTCTGGAATAGATAAAGACCAAGTTTTGGATCCGCAGGATCAACCTAAAAATATAGAGAGTGATTTGAAGAATGATAATTGGTGTAAGAAAATGATATGAAAGGTACGAAAATAACCAATAAAATTGCATCGTTGGAAGTGATTAACGGTAAATTATATAAACATGTAGCACCTTAACTTCCAAATTTGACAGTTGAAGTAGAAAATTGGATGGAAGTGGTTACAAAATCAAAAAATTAAATCATTTTAAAACAAATTCACAACAAAGTTACAGCCAGGCATTTGGCAGCTTTGAATCTTATGAACGAATAGCTCAGAAATATTTTTGGCCTTAATTGCATGCTGACGTTGCTCAGTATGCAAATGATTGTAAAACTTTTATAGGTCATAAACTTGAACAGAAACTTGCCCCTGGAAATATGACGCGTCACCAGGGGAAACTGATTTCAATAGATTTACCAGGTTCTTTACTTATGACTACGAAAGGTTATATTTTTATGTTAGCAGTAGTGGATACGTTTACACACTACATTTCATTTTCCAGTGCTCCATCTGAAAGTACTATATTGGCCAGAAAGCAAGTTCTTTACCTAAAAAATATCGAATTTTGCCGAACCCTTGATGTTCCAGGCAAGGTAGGGATCTGCATAATAATTCTTCATTGTAATTGTATATGTTTTTTTGCATTTGACAGCATTTATTGCCTCTTCCATGTACAAGTTAAAAATTAACTAGGATAGGGCACATCCCTTTCGTAATATTTACTTCCGCACTTCCCGACTTAGTTACTGCTTGCCTTCGCCGATTTATAGCCCGCCGACGTCGTTGTCAAAGCATTTATAGCGACTGCGGTACTAATTTTGTAGGTGCTGATCGCCAACTACAAGATTATTTCCGTACCTGTGCAAATTCCCAACTCATTCCATGACATTTTAATCCTCCTTCCGCTCTCCACTGTCGAGGCATCTGTGAGAGTGCTGTTAAGGCCGTTAAAACCTACCTGTACAAGGTTGTTGGACTTCAGGTTTTGACTTTTGAAGAATTTTAAATTCTTACCATTCAATAAGAGTCCTTATTAAATTCCTGACTCCACTGCAGCATATGTGAAGACCCTATCGATCTTTGCTCCTTGGCCCCTGTCACTTTCTCACTCTCGAACTTCTAACATCTGCCCCAGATCCTGAATTGTCTCACATTTTCTTGTCCCGCTTGTCTCGATGGCAGCTCATACAAACCATGCAGTAAGCCTTTTGGAACCGCTGGTATAGCAAATATTTGCATCTGTTATACCAACGCAGACGCTGTATAAGTTCAAAAGATTGGACAGTGTTGATTTAGGCACCCTGGTCCTTATAAAGCAGGATAATGTATCTCCACTGCAGTGGCGTCTCGCCCGCATTACTGAACTTCAACCTGATCGCGATGGGGTTCCTCGTGTGGCTTACTGAAACGTCCCATGGTAAAGTTATGCCCAGTACCTTCCCAATGAATCTAATATCATTTATTGTACAGCATTTCTTTATGTTTCTTGTTTATAGAATTAAAATTTCTTATTTTGTAACCAAACTGTAACAAACTAGTTATCACTAGCGTTTTTTTTCTTTCCTCATACCTTATAATCGTATTATAAGGCAATTATTTTTTTCTCTTAAAAAGATAGCCATTGAGCTACTTTATGGTGGGCAGAATAAATCATGTTCGTGTTTATATTTATAATTTCCCGCGCGTTAGTCCAATATAGTGCCGAATGTATTCAGTGTAATACGAGTTTCGAATTTCAACCAGCAACCAAGCAAGGTGAACTAACCTCTATAAATTGTTATTGTACAGTTCGCGCTTGGAATCCTGCATTTCAGACCACACATCTTCTGTATGATGGACCGTGTCAACATATGCACTCACATCGAGACATGCGTGTAAGTAACAATATTGGATGCCGTTATTGAAACTTACAATAGTATAAAGCATATTTGCGTTATCTATTCTGTGTTACACCGAGCTAGTGTTAAGAACGCATTTATCAAGGGTCTTTCGCCTCAAACCTACCCCAAACCAGAACTCTTTCGTTCTTTTGTACGTAGTTTTTTAGACAGTGTCCTATCTTTTTCTTATAATTATGCCCACGCCCAAATTTCCTTCCTCTGATCCCCTATGAATTACCCTAAAGTCTACGCTTCAGAAATCCCCCGCCTCTAGCGACCGAACTTCGCTGATCCCTACTATGTCTAATGCTAACTTATCCATTTCGATTTTTAGGTTCTCTACCTTACCTACTTGCTTCATACCTCTGGCATTCCTCGCCCTTCCGGACGCCCTTAGAAGTGTCTACTCCGAAATGATTGACAAAATCCACGATATGATTTTAAATGATCGACGAATAAAAGTGCGCGAAATTGTTAAGGCCACGGTCATATCGCAAGGCACAGTTGCTTCAATTTTGCACGAAAAATTGGCTGCGAAAAAAATCTCGGCAAGATGGGTGCCGTGTTTGCTTACAATGGAGCATACACGCAATCGTGTGGTGGATTCTGAGGCTGTTTTGGCGCTTTTCCGTCGCAATCCTGAAAATTTCTGCGTCGATGCATAACTGTCGACAAAACATAGATACATCACTACACTCCAGAGACAAAAGAATAGTCAAAACAGGGGATTTTTGAAGGTGATCGGGCTCCGATGAAGCCGAAGACGGTGAAAGCGGCTGGCAAGGTTCTAGTCACGGTCTTTTGAAATGCACGTAAAATCATCTACGTTGATTACTTGGAAAAAAAAACGATAACAGGAGAGTATTATGCGTCGTTATTAGACCGTCTGAGCGAAAAAATTAAGGAAAAACGTCCTCATTTGAAGCAGAAAAAGATCCTATTTCATCAAGACATTGCACGGATACACACCTGCGCAGTTGCGATGGCCAAAATTATGTAATTAAAGTTCCAATTATTACAACATCCACAGTATTAGCCAGATTTGGTCGATTTTTTCTTATTTACCAAGTTGAAGAAATGGCTTGGCGGACAAAGGTTTACGTCTAACGAGGAGGTCATCGCCCAAACAAACGCCTATTTTGAGAAGCCCTCGAAATTCTATTTTTGGACGGCTTAAAAAATTTGGAAAAACGCTTAGAAAAATATATAGGGCTGAAGGGAGATTATGTTGAAAAATAAAAAAGAATCCACCTAAAAAATGTTTTTTCTACTTTTTTCTTAGGACTTATTGAACGACCCTCGTATATTGCATCAAAATTTCTGAGACCCTAAAATGCGGCAGCTGTTGCCCACCAAGCGTAGGAGTATATGCTAAACATTTTTAGAAATAATATAATAATTTCAAGCCACCTTACAATGTCTAGCCAAATCCTATATAGAGAAATGACAAAATGAAATATAAGGTTGCGTAAAGGCTTAGGCTATTTTTGGCAACTGGAAGTGCGAGTTTACTTTAAATATTTTTAAAAAAATGTAACACTCACACACTCTTGAACTGCTTTTCGCTACTAGAAGTGGTTGTTTACCTTAAACGTTGTTTAAAAAACACATATTGACTCGAATATACTTTCGCAAGGTTTAACTAGTCTTGTATACGGATATAACATCAAAACGACCACTGCAAAATTTTCTGCTACATTCTACGACGACAATTAACTCTTGGCGGCTCCGTGCCGTAGTTGGTATGCGTGTGACTACTACGACCAAGATCTCAAGTTCTAATCCCGCCACGGTCCGCTTGAAAAATGTTAAGCGAGCATTTTTCACAAAAATACACCCTCGTTCGGATGAGGGGTAAAATGGAGCTCCCGCGTGTGAGTGTTGTCACCTACCTTGCTTGCAACAGCAAGGATTCGCAAAATTCAAAATTTCCAAGTAAAAAAAATCGCTTCCTGGCCAATGTAGTACCTTCGGGTGGAGCATTGGAAAAAAATCACATGTAAAACGACTACAAACTGTCAGGCAACGTATAAGAACTCCTCAAATTTGAATAAGATGCTGAAGGTTGCAGACACTTTCACCCAATAATAAAACTTTTTTGAAAAATGTCTTTCAATTTCAAACCTTTAAGAACACTTGTTACGTTTTATGATTAAAGTCCCAAATACTTAAATACAAATGTTTAAAGTGCATTTAACTAGATTATCGATAAACCCAACGGAATTTATTAAGCTTAGTTTAATACCTATGGAGAGAGAGTTCATTCTTTTGTCAGTGGGTATTGAACACGTTGCTTTTATTATAATCTTAACCTGCTATTTATTGTTCCGATCGGGATATCGCTTTACGATGTGTTAAGCTTGCGTGTTACTTGAGCAAATATTGGGTCGTAAAACAAAATTTCAGTTAGTTAAAAGAGCTTTTTGTACCAAAATACGCTGACAATTTTATAGAATCTTGAATGGTTTATATTTAATAGCATGGCTATTTTAATGGAATATTACGTTAGGTCTAACAAATTGTCCAAAGGCATCTAGTTCATTTTTATCCCACAACAATGATTGCAACCTCGCTCTTTTGTTGTTAAAATTAGAAAAATACAGCTAGATCTTGGTAAATAACTCGTGTGTTTGAACACATTCACACAAGTTCAAAAACCTTCAACCATGGAAACAACTTCAATAATAGCAAAATTGTAACTTTACAAGTCTATAGAAGTAATGCGTAGTCACCAACGCATGAGCAGCTTTCGCCAGTAACTGTAAAGCGAGGTAACAATCACCGTTCATACGAATCGACAACATTGAAATTGACCATAAGAAAGCTTTATATGCAAAAAGTGTGAGAACGAAATTAGAGAAATTAAAATAGAGAGATTGAAGGGTTTATAACGTTAAAAAAGAAATTATGGTTTAGCGACAACAGATACATATGCCTTACGTCCATCGATTGGTGACCGACCACAAACTGTGGAAGATTAGGCTAGCAAGCTCAAACACGTGGGTTAAGATCAGAGTTTAAATTGCTTTGGTGGTACATCAAATAAAGAAATTATGTGATGAGGGTGTGATAGGAAGTTTCACTATCTAGCTATATGGTCAAATTTAAACAGTTGAAACGAGAGACCTATCGTGCCAAGCAAGTCCACAAATAAATTATGGATGTTCCTGAATATGCTTCTTTAGTTATGGGCATTTCCAACTAATGCAATTTAAATTGTCAAATAAATTAATCATGGAAACTAGAACATTGAAATGGTAGTATTATTTACAGATTGTTTTTTAAAGAAGTTCTGTTAATAATACCTGGCCAGTTGGATGTTGCATAGGTTAATGTGTTATTCTATATTTCTAAAATTTATTGCTAAAGGTTTAAGTTTACATGAAATTTTATTTGTAGATATTTATAAGATAGGTATAGGTGATTAAAGAATATCCAGCTACCACAGTGATAGAGTCATATTTGGCAGTTACCTTTATTTTAAGAATTGCTTTAATTTGACAAAAAGCTAAGGTGTGTTACTAGGGTATGGTTACGAAAGATAAACGATAAAGTGACGAGCTTTTAAGACATCGAAAGCAACAAGACCTATCCAAAATAACCGTTTTCGGGTTAGTGAAAATATCTAAGGGATTGCTGACATAAGGCGATTTGACACCCTTTACTTTTGATAACTATATAATGGTAATAAACGCCTAAAAAGGTAAATAGAATTTAGAAAGGCCAGGCTAACTACAAGCGCAGAGAGTGGGTGGGGATTCACATATGCTAGAAAAATATACTGCCATCGATTTTCTATTTACAAAAAATAAAGTCTGCTACAATTGAGAAAAATACTTCTGCTTCACATGATCGAATTGTTAAGACTTCTTCTACGCCACGGGTAGATCAGATACTTTTGTACTTTCTGCTGTTCTTATTCCTGGTTCCACTTCTACTCGCCAGGTCATATGGTTTAATTGCAACAAACCTGGTCATGTTTCGACACGTTCTACTAGTCCTCAAGTACTCCATTACTATGGTTGCGGACATAAGGCAGTTTCTCGCCGCAACTGTTCGAACTGTCATTCTACTACTAATAACAACGAAATTTCTTCTGCTTTTGGTTCTACTTTCTTTTTTTTACTTCAACCCGGTCATCCGACTACTATTACCAAAACAGGCCCTTTTTCGACAAATATGACTTCAAACAATACTCCGAGTTCTGTCCTTAGCGATAGGAACCAGATTTCTTCCGTTTTTAGTTCTAAGTTCTTCTCAGTACCGTCTCCTGCTCGCCATACTACCATCACATCATATCCTTTTCAGCCATATGAACCTTTGAACTACAATATTGACTTCTACGGTTATAACGCCCCTACTTACCGAACCTCTACCAATATGAACAAATATCTTCTATTCTTTGCGAATCGAACCAGTATCAAATGGATCCTACGTATTCACTCTCACCTCAGCCTGTGCCTTTTTCACAAGTTGAGCCCGAGACGAAGTGCTGCTGATTCACCACCGATGGCTTGGTAGTAAGAAGACTGTCCCGATACATATATGTGACTTGTTTTGTTTTTTTTCACATACCGGAGGATAAACTCAAGTCGTATGGAGCTGACGAACGAAACACGTTTTAAGGACCCGCTTTAAAATTAGCAGCGCTAATGTTTTTGGTTATGTTAAAAATCTTACTAAAAATGATTCTAAATTTAATACCGTTTTTCTTCTTAACGCACTTGCTTACACGAAAGTATCAGCATTATTTTTTTACTGATTAGATTTATTACCCATTAGCTACGAATTGCGCACTTCGTGGAACAATTCTTGAATGTATACATAGAGTAAAAGTGCTTTATTTATTTATTTATATAGTAACTTTATTTATTTTTTTCTTTGCCCGTTTAACTAGAAATTTTTATTTTTTTTGTAAATACATAATCGATGGCAGTATATTTTTCTAGTCTATGTGAATTCCCACCCACTCTCCGCGTTTGTAGTTAGTCTGGCCTTTCTAAATTACCTTTTTATTTTTAGGCGCTTCTTACCAGTATAAATTTTGACGCCCTGACGTGGGGCCCCGATTTTGTTTTGGTTAATTTCTGACCTAATTTTTCTTGCTGACTAATTTCCTTTATTACCCGCTTTTCTCAGCCTGATGTTGCTTATTTTTTTTCTTTTTTTCTTTACGTTCGGCCTCGATATCCTATATTCAACGTTTCGTCCTGACCATATCCTTCGTGAAACCAAATTTGGATTTTGGTTATTTTGTTCGGAAATTTTATTAATTTGTTTTCTTAGTTTTTTTGCATTACAAACCAATTTCCTTTAATTTTTGTTTTTTTGCGAATTATTGGATTTATGTTTTCGCCAATAATTCTAGTTCGTTGAAAATGTTGGCGTCACGTTGGGCGCCAAAATTTATAATGGTAAGAAACGCATAAAAAGATAAAGGGAATTTATTATGGCCAGACTAACTACAAGCGCGGAGAGTGGGTAAGAATTCACATAGGCTAGAAAAATATACTGCCATCGATTTTTTATTTACAAAAAAAAAAATAAAAAATTTCTAGTTAAACGAGCAAAAAAAATAAATAAAGTTACTATTTAAATAAAGAAAGCACTTTTACTCTATGTATACATTCAATTTGTAGCTAACAGGTAATCTAAATCTAATTAGTAACAAAATAATGCAGATACTCTTGTGTAAGCAAGTGCATTAAGAAGAAAAACGGTATTAAATGTAAAATCATTTCTAGTAAGATTTTTAACATAACCAGAAACATTAGCGCAGCTAATTTTAAAGCTGGTCCTTAAAAAGTGTTTTGTTTGTCAACACCATGCGATTTGAGTTTATCCTCGATATGTAAAAAAACAAAACAAGTCGCATACCTCTATGTGTCGGAACAGTTATCTTACAGTCAAGCCATCGGTAGTGAATAAGCAGCACTTCGCCCCGGGAGTCAGTATCCACCACGCGGCTATCATAACTGCAACAGCGGTCTAAGGGCAGTTGGTCTACGTAAAAACAATTTGGTCTAACGCTGGAGAACCATTGGGCCTATATCTAAGAGCTAAAAAAAATCTTACTAGTACGGATAAGCGCGGAAAAACTTACCGATGCACCCAAGATATCCACTTCTTGTAAAACACAGATGCATCGCTTTTGAAGTAATAAGATAAGCAATCCAGACAATATATGAAAATGCGAACATCAGAATCCAAAATGAACTCGCTTTATAGCGAGAATTAAAATTCAATTCCGGCGTTATCAAACACACAGGTGATAATAGAAACTCGAAACAGACTTTTATCAAAGGAGTGTGATCCATTATTTTAACGAGTCTTTAGGTTTGAGTATTACAAGAAGTAATCACACTCTGTAGTAATATGTAACAAAACAACGGATACCTAAAACAAGGTACTTCCATTTCGCAGCAAATAGATTTAATTGAAATTGTAGTAAAGCGCACTTATTGTAGGAAGGTGTAATATACAGGATGGTGTTTGAGTATTGGAAGCAAAATCTATGTAAATGAGTATCAAAATAAAAGGCATAAGGTATATTACACCGTCGGAAAGTGGACGTAACAACTAGTAAAGTCGTTCAAGGTAAGAGAAACTTGTAAAGTGGTATTGTATTTCGGCAATTTTTATATTTTTATTATTTTTGTCATTTTTCTATAGAAACTCACTCTAACACCACTGTAGTTAGCCTGTACACCCCTAAAATTGTTATAGGGCTCTCGTCCTCTTTGAGCTAATCGAAATTCGTAGCGTAAACCAACTATTATTAAATGACAATTGCAAAGGAGGCAATGCCGGTAAAGATTTTTAAATCATATGACAAATATTCCTGTACGTACCCAGTAGACAAGTAGACACTTTCGATTAAACTCATTTCTTGAAAGTAATTTGCAATTTTATTTTAGATCGATGGCGTTACTAACGATGTACTCACTTGTGGGGAACTCTTAGACAACAGTTTAAAAATCGTAACGTTACTCAAGAACTTGGGTTTTAAAAAGGGTGACATTGTCGTGATAATTGGTGACAATTCAATCAACTACTGTGAACAATTTCTGGCTTGTCTTTACATGGGTGTGGTTGCACAACTCCTAAATCCAGCATATTCTGCAGGTGTGTACTTTGTACTCTCTGAATGTTTCATTTTTGCATTTTATTTTTAAGGGGAATTAAAACATGCGCTTCTGATATCAAAACCAAAACTTATACTTTGTCAAAAAGTGGCTTTGCAGTCTATTGTAGAGGTCAAAGATGAACTCGAGTTTCTTGAGAATATCATTCTCACAGACAGAAACATTGGAAAAGAAGAGAAGAAAGACGGTGTACAAATTTTAGACGAACTACTGAAGAATGTTGCAGCCGAGCGAGACACAATGCAACAAGGAAAGTTTGATTTTTCCAACGAAGGTGCTTTTATTCTTATGTCTTCTGGAACTACAGGTCTGCCCAAGGGAGCTTTACTCACCCATGCTAATTTTAGGATACCAATCGGTGTTGTGATGTATATCCCTAACGGTTAGAGAAAAGTGACTATATATTCCTATTTCAGCGACCCACGGTACGGAAACATACAAATTGGAGGAGAAATGGTCCTAACTGCCATCCCCATGTTTCATGTCCTTGGATTAACAATTCAGATGCTTTCAATTATCTGTTCAGCTAAGTTAATCGTTATGAATAGATTTCGTCCTGACATATACCTGCGCTGCATTGAAAGAAAGCTAGTTACTTGTTTACCTTTGGTTCCATCAATTGCAAAATTTTTGGCAAAGTCGCCCATGACAATAGATTACGATTTTACTGCTGTACAAAAAATTTTTTGTGGTGCAGCGCCTCTTGGAAAAGAAGTAGAGCAGGAAGTCACTAATATGTAAATATTTACCAAAATAGGACCATGCTAACCATAATATTGTAGTATTGAAAACGCAGTGGTTCAGCAAGTTTATGGCATTACTGAAGTAACTGGCATGTGCACTTTTGCACCAAGTGACCACTATAAACCAGGAAGTGCTGGAATACTTATACCAGAGTTGGAAGCTAAAGTTTGGGATCCTGAAACTGGTGAAACTGTAGGTCCACTTAAAATAGGCGAGTTCTGTTTCAGAGGACCTATGCTTATGAAAGGATACGTTGGAGACACAGATACCAACGATATTGATGAAGATGGTTTTTACCATTCTGGAGATCTTGGATACTATGATGAAGATGGGTTCTTCTTTGTCACAGATAGAATTAAAGAACTAATTAAGTATAAAGGTTTTCAGGTATGATAATAGTTTATATTGAGAAATAAATTAAAAACGTATTGTTTACAGGTTTCTCCAACTGAACTGGAAAACTTGATCTTGACCCATTCAGGTGTTGGCGATTGCGCTGTTATCGGCATTGATGATGAAGTGACTGGTCAGCTCCCGATGGCATATGTTGTTCTTCGGAGTGGATGGGTAGCGACTGAACAGGATATCGTAGATTATGTTGCAGGTTTGTTTCTTTGTTTTCACTTTTTAAAAAAATACAGTGAAAAAGTACTTACAACCGCTAGCAGCTTTTAGCGGTTTAAAACTCCACAAATAAAAATGCAGTTTTTAAAAAATGTCTGTGCGTGTATGCGTGTTTGTGTGTGTGTGTGTGGGTAGTAGGTGGGTGTAACTGTTTACGTGCTTTGGGCGCGTGTGAGCGCACGCCTGGGTACGTGGGTATGCGCTTAAGTGTTTGTATATCTGTGCGTGTGTACGTGCGCACGCGTATATGGACGCGTGCGCGTACACGTGCGTGTGCCTACGCGTGCGTGTGCCTAAAATGAGTGTGTGAGTGAATACGTGACCACAAAAGAGAACATACATGTGCGTGTGCGTTTGAATATGTGTATATGTTTGAGTGATTCATGTGAGCGCGTGTGTGCGTGCGTAGCTGTGCGTCTATATATGCGCATGCAACTGCATATGCGTGTACTTATACCGTGTCCTTCAAATCATTACGCTTCCTTAAAAAACAGAGTAGTTTATTTCAGATAAAAAATATCAATTGGTAATTTTGTCAAAAGACAACGTACAACCGGCATCCCGATCAAACCTCGGGTAAATAAATAGTCATAAAATACACCCCCGTGATTTCAGCAGGGTGCGGAAGTCGTCCTTCTGGAGTAGGTTCCTGCTGCCTTTGTTGTGGTGTAGATTGTTGCTTTGGATGTTTCTGCTGGTGATGCTTCGCTGGACGATGTGATAAAGAGAAGTAAAAGAGGGGGAACAACGATAGTCGAAGCACTACACGACAGGCAGTAAGGTAATGTTCATTCTACGAAAGGCGGTACGGCAATGTTCTAAGCTTTGCTGCATTCCTCATAAAATGTCTATTCCTCCAACCGAGGTCGACGCAGTTCCACCCGCGTTGGTTGGAACCGAACTTGTTCTCATAAATGAACTGTTTTCATCAGTATGCTTGCGACCACAAAGACAAGTCAATGACGTCAACAACTATACAAGCGTGGTTTTCACGGCGGCAGAGGTATTTTTAAGATCTGCGGGGAATTTTCCACGCAGAGTTCTATAAAGTCCCTAATTCTAAATTAAAACACCAATGTCTGGGAGCTTTAAAATAAAGCGTAACAAACGGGTTGAGCGATTTTGGTTATAATTTTTATGTGATAGGTATTTGCGGAGTACTACTACTAATTAAATTGGGCTACGGCGCTTTTCAACAAAAGATATGCTAACCGGATATCTTAAGCATGTACAGATCCAGTCTTGATTTTTTCTTTATACACCAACAAACACAACTAGTGTAGAATTCATTTTCGGTTTCCAAACCAATGAGCTCTCAACACAGCATTTGTTATTGAATATGGCTAGATGGCGAAGCGGTAGCTTTCTATTTTATAGATTTATATCTTTGTAGCACTTGAGAAGAGGAAAACAACCTCATTTGTACTTGTGAACAGTAGTGTGTTGTAATAGTATAATATCTGTTAAGTAGTTGGAGTGAGTTTTTCCCCAATTTTCTACTCTATAATCAAATATTTCACTTAGACAAGCTATACAAGCCAAATTGCAATAAAATTAACTACTACGCATTGTAGAGGCAGCGCCACAGCATCTCGAAATTGAATAATTAACTTTAAAAGCCAATCATCAAGGGACATAGATTAGTACTTAATGACAACAACAGACATTGTTGCGCTGCACTAGTGTTACCTGTCAGCAGCAACTAAAAACTTGGATTAATGATGCCTTCAGATCAAGAAGGATCGGCAACCAGCAGGCTAAATAAACAAATGAGCACCCATACTAGCTAAATTGTACCCATCACAATGATGCAACCGCCCCCTTCGGTAGAAGCACTCACCTCGTATACCGGATCTCGGGAGTAGCCCGCTCGGTTTTGCCACAGCATCTAAGATCGAGGTCTTCGTTCATTGGTTCTAACCTTTCGAAAGGGACAAGGGTTGATGAAACAACTGAGATGGACGTTTCTGACTCGCTGACCCTACTAGATATTATACGTTTGAAACGAGGAATTATCGAATATGTATGTAAAGACAACAACGAGATCAATAGGGCCAGCATAAACTTAACTGTACAAAAACTTGAACAACTTTCATTAATCGCTTGCAAAGTTGTCCAAATGTTTAATATTGCAAACCCCAACCACGAAGTTATGTTTAGATACAGCCATCAAATAAGCCACTAAAGTAAACATCACTAATACCACACCACGCGCACAAACACTCAGCGCAACTACATTAAAACCACCCTCACAACACGTCACGCTAACCAGACCACCCTCCAAAATAATAACATTAAAACTCACCTGCTCCGACAGAAACAAACTCCTTAAGGTAGTTAAAACCAACCTTCGTCCTTCCCTGCCGCACCTAAACATCCAAAGTATCCGGTGCACAAAATCCTCGGTCACCATCCGTAACAATAAACCCTCTGATGTAAACCTCGTATCCACTCTCATTCAAAATACCTATAGCATTCACCTTCCCAAACTTAGATTGCCCTAATTAATTATATTTTATCTTGATAAGAACCCCTCCCTCTGATGCACTCACGTTAATATATTACCAGAATTCACTATACCTACTTATTCCAGAAAACTCCTACAAATCCGAAATCTTCATAACCATCCGATGACTTGAAAATCACTATATCGATAACATTATCCTTAATGTCTACCGAAAACTGAGATCCTCTCTCACCACCAAGTCCCCAGTGTTTATAGGCTATCAGTCGTGCAGAATAAAAGAATTAGGCGCAGTTACCCGCTGCTACAATGCCAGCTAATTACCCAGTACCTTCACTCGACTGCCTTAAATAGCATCACTAGGAAATTCCACTCCTTACAATCCTCTCCATGGTGAATACACGAACTGACATCACCAGATATGCTCTTGAGAATATACACCACAGGCTCCAAGGAGCAAGATAAAGTAACACAGATCAAGCACTTATAAACACGCTATCTTGCACCCACACCACATACAGAAGACATTACATACATCTAATTATCACTGCCAGGAAACCACTATAACGCTGTCATCTATGAACAACAGACTGACCCTTGAACAAACTACCGAAAACTATTGAAACCCACAATATCTTAAATTATTACAGCCCCAAACATCTAACACTCCCCACTTTTGACAATATAATAAGATTTTGACAACGCAATCCCAACTGCTACAATCGACGTTCCAATAGAAACCCAACAATCCTTAATCACAAATTTACAAATTTCTCCAGAAATCCCATCAGACGCCGAACTCGACATTACCTTAATAGATCTTTTAGTGACTAAACTAAATATCAAACGCCTCCAGGTCCGATCAAATAACCAATGTCTTCCTATAAAAAACCCTGTTCCTTTATCAGAGAACCCACACATCTTCTCTACAAGAAATAACTTTCTTCGGTTATATTCTACAATTCTTTCAATTCCGCAAATATCACACCTATTTTGATTCTTCTTAATCTTCTTTGGGAATTAAACCACTCATAGTTTTTAAAATCTGCTTTATTTAAGTTTCGATCCATGACCTAGGATCGTTGTCAACGATCCTAGGTCATGGATCGAAACGTAAATAAAGTAGATTTTAAAAACTATGAGTGGTTTAATTCCCAAAGAAGATTAAGAAGAATACTAAACAAACCACAACAAACATACATATACCTATTTTGATGTCTATTAATCCCCCGATGATTTCAAATCATACACACCAATTGCCCTTCTACCTCATCTTGATAAGCTATTAGAACAAGTAACCCTCCATAAACTTAATTTCCAGATTGATCAACATTCTCGCCTATCACCTAATCAACACGGTGTCCGCCCAAGACAGCGCCGAACACAATGAACTCTCTCATCATCCCGGCCAATCTTCCGCCACAAATATATTACAGCCTTATTTCTAAATTTCTACTCAACCCTTGACGTCCTCTAGTGGCCTAACTTCCTAAACCAACTCTATCTTGCGAATTTTTCTATTTAACTTCCTCCACATCATATCCAACATACAAAAAACCGCACCTTCCTCGAACTTTTATTCTCCAAATCTTAAGTCCAAGTATGCCACCAAGGATACCGCTTATCCTCCACTCTCTGGTACAGAACAATCAACGCGCGTTTAGAACTAAGCATCCACCTTTGCATATGCCGATGATATCGCTGTCCTAATGCATGACCCAATGTGGTGGTTTCATGTGGAGCATTGGAGACATGGCCGCAAGTATAGCGATCCTTACTTATATTATACTGTCCTAATACATTGAGTGGCTCCGTGGTGTAGTTGGTATGCGTGTGACTCTTATGACCAAGGTCCCGGTTTCGAATCCAAACACGGTCCGCTTAAAAAATGTTAGGTGAACATTTTTTACAAAAATACGCCCTCGTTCACATGAGGGGTAAATGAAGGTCCGGTATGTGATGGTGGTCACGCACGTTAAAGATCTATACCGTACATGTGATTTACCAATGCTCCACCCGAAGGTACTACATTGGCCAGAAATCAAGTTTTTTTTACCTGGAAAATTTGGAATTTTGCCGAACCCTTGCTGTTCCATGCAAGGTAGGGATCTTTAACGTGCGTGACAACACTCACACACGGGACCTCCATTTTACCTCTAATCCGAACGAGGGTGTATTTTTGTGAAAAATGCTCGCCTAACATTTTTCAAGCGTACCGTGTCGGGATTCAAACCCGGGACCTTGGGCGTAGTAGTCACACACATACCACTACGCTACGGAGCCGCCTCAAAGATCTATACCGTGCTTGGAACAGCAAGGGTTCGGAAAAATTAAAAATTTTCCACGAAAAGACTTGCTTCATGGCCAATGTAGTACTTTTGGGTGGAGCATTGGAAAAAATCAAATATAGTGTCCTAATCCATGGATAATGTGGTACCTTCGGGTGAAACATTGAAAAACCAATATAGTGTTCTATTCTATGGGCAACTCCGTGGCGTAGTTGGTATGCGTGCAGCTATAAAATGTAGGTCTCGTGTGTGAATGTTGTCAGGCACGCTAAAAATTTCTTCCTCGCTTGGAGCAGTAATGGTTCGGCAAAATTTAAATAGTCTAGGTAAAAATAACTTGCCCTCTGGCAATGTAGTATCTTCTGGTGAAGCGTTGAGGGAACAAGTAGTACCTTAATTCATGGGCGGCTTCATGGCTTAGTTGATATGCGTGTGATTACTAAGCCCACGATCGCGTGTTAGAATCTCTACACAGTGCGCTTGAAAAATGTTAGATAAACCTTTGCTTGAACGAGAGGTAAAATGAAGGTCCCGTGTGTGAATGTTGTGACGCACGTTAAAGATCCCTACCTTGCTTTGAACAGCAATGGTTTGGTTAAGTTCAAAATTTTCACCTAAGAAAAACTCGCTTCCTGACCAATGTAGTACTTTAGGGTGGAGCATTGAAAAATCAAGTTTATGTTTTAAACTATGGCAAAACTCTCTTATTCTTAGAATACATAGCTGCAAGCATAATGCATTTTGTAGAAGCCTGGTTTTGCCTTAGCAAATCGAAGATACTTCTCCTCAAATTCTGGCGGCGTAGTGCCTAAACCTGATAGTTATTGGGTAATTGAAAAAAGGTAAAGGATGCAAACTGAACACTTAGTCCGAAACTAACACGCGCACGCTTTCTTTACCTTGATATTGTTTTAAAATGACTCCTTCCACGAGCTTGTTGGTGCCCCCTCCATACAACGCTTTTTATTGGCTAGACATAGTAAACGAGCTTTGTTCAAGACATGGAAAATTGCATTCATATGCGTCTCTGATTCCTAATAATTCTAAACGTAACAATTTAATCGAATAAAGAACAGAGAACGTTTCCTTATTACATTCAAAAATCTCCCAATCCTAATATGAAAATAAAACTTAATCAGCTAAAAGGCGCAACAGTTCCTACGTATAATACCGGGTTTATTTTATTTCTGTGCAATACAAAACTATTAGGTATGAGTTTAATTGAGGTAACATGCATCATTTACTCGCTATCTTTGTTACAGTTTTTATGTAAATAACTACCTAATATATATATATATATATATTGATATAATATATATGTATATACATATGTATATATATATATATATATATATATATATATATATATATTACTACGATCTTCTACGTTGGGTGCCTGTAATTGCCACGAGCCCTTCGACTTGGGCGCTCATTAATACTGTGATCTTCGCTGCTCTCTTGGTTTGGGACCTACTGCTATGGTAAATATACAACATTTATTTACACCCCAACTAAAATGAACATATAAGCCAAAATTAAAATTAGTCTCCTCTCTCTCTCCCTCTCACGTCATTTACAAATTATATACATTTCGTTTAAGACACTCCCTTAATAATACATTCCAAGATCAATAGTTACACTATAAAATATATCTAATTAATGTAAAAAGGACAGGCCATAGTTTAAATTTGTTCACTCTTTCAAACCTCATGTAAAAATTATATACATCCCCTCTTATATACGCCCTTAACACTACATTTCATGATATTTACACCTGATAATATCCAATTAATAATAAAAAAAAGTAATAGGGTTTCAAAACACTTTTTACTCTAACTCTGTTTCAATACGAGCTCATAGTAAAACCTCGACTTTTTAGTGCTAAATTTTGCACACCAATATTCAAACAGACCTTTTTACCTTGTACATAATATAAAATACAGCCAATACCATAAATTACTTTCACAAAAATATTAAAAATTACCCAAATTAAAATATTCCATCAAAAACTTTCCCCTTTTTTTGTCCTTTTAGTTAATATACAATTATACACCCAACTCACAAAGTCATTAATTACATATTTACTTGTACAACAATGAAGTACGGTTACCTGTGATACATATTTACACAAGGAGCCTGCTGCCTGGAACTGCTGTATGCACGAACAAATCAAACTTGGATTGCTTCATCCAACTTCTGCTGTAACCAAAATTTACCACGAGGCTCTCTATAGTTAACCAAACTACTGCGGTACCTCAAACCTCTTTTTCTATGACCATAGCTTTGATAATAAACCAAATTGATTAGGCGCCGACATTTACTCCAAACTAATTGCATTATTTTTACAATAAATGCAAAATAAAATACTTAAAAGCGTTTATCGTAGTTGAAAAAATTATGCAATCGTATAAGCATATCGAAGTCTCAGAGTCGTAGTATAATAATAGACTAAAAGCGTAAGAACGTCTAAAATTAAAAGAGCTTTCAATCAAACTCTTGTGGTTTATATTTAAGTCTTCCAACTCCAAAAACTGCAACAATTCCTAAAATCAACGAGGCCAAATTCTTGCTTTCCAGAAACCGCTTCACACTCACAACTCACGCACATAACAATTCTACGTACTCCGTTTTAACTGCCACTCTTAGTTACACAATTTAAAAAAACTTCTCTGAAAATCAAGTTAAAGCTAACGATCACCGCACGTGTACTAGTGTTTTCTTAGTATTTTTAAAAATCGATACTGAAAACAATGTTGGCATTTATTCTATGCGGACGACACTAACATCTAAAATACGCTTCTAACGAAAACGCGTTATCTCCATCTCACTCTTACGCACGCACTCAAATTACCTTTCTCTGTTACTTAGTTTTCAATATTTGTTGTATAACGGGCGATTGTTACCCCATCCTATTCTGCTTTTACTCAAGTTTTACGTCCTTTTTAGAAATCATAAATTTATTTCTCGTCCCACTAATTGACGTCGTCAACTAAACTACCTGGAGTTGCCATTATTTGTTCAAGTTTTATCTCCCCTATTTAATAATACAAAAAAAATAAAATGGTTGGAAATCGAGCTAAAAGCTTTAAGAAATATTCTTACCAACTTGTCTGTAATTTAATAAGAAGGTTAAATTTGTGTTTAGAAATCTGAAATTTAAATACAGTATTATACACGGGATGTTTCTTGTATATCATGCGCTATATTTTCTGAATAATTTTTCGAAAGATTATGAAAATTTAATTTTAACTTCCTGAAATTTACTGAAAAATTATTACATTCTAAACTGTTTACTTTAAGAGAGTTGTTTGATGTATTTTCACATGCTGAATGCCAAATCAGTTTCAAAAATGAAAAATAACACCCTTTCAGCCCCAAATATAACAGTAACATATATACACGTACTTTAGATTCAACTAATAGTCATGTGATGGTTTTTTTTCGTGGTCCCGATTACATATGTATATCTGTATACTGTTAAGCCAATTAATTCATTTAAATTTTTGTTAACTAATCAGTTACTCTGCTATAATATTCTACACTTGTTTCTTTTCACAGAACGAATTTCAACTCAAAAACACCTACACGGAGGCGTTCGTTTTATCAATGAGATTCCAAAAAATCCTGCTGGTAAAATTTTGCGAAGAAGCTTACTGGAAGTTTATAATTCATCATAAATTGAACAATGTACAAATTGAAAGTTATTAAAGTGGTATTAATTGCAGATAATTGTTTTAGTCAAGCAAAGACCTAACGCCATCGAGCTTAGAAAATACATTAAATTGAGAACCGTGAGCGATTGACAAGATGAAGAAATTTTTCTACATTTAAGCGACAGAAGGAGTGGGTGTAGATCGCTAGTGAATTTTCGGATACATATACGTACCGTTAATTCGGAAGCAATTAGAAAGAAACGTCACAAAGTTTTTAAGTTATAGGTCTCTGAACGGTGTTGATTAAGTATTCCTAGCCCTGTATCTAAATCAACCACTTTGCAAAATTCTTTTTTCGCCGACCGTTAATTTTTGTATTGTAACGCAAAAGTATTGTCACAAACTACTTATTCCTGACATGGACAATATAATAACGCGGTTATACAGGGTGTCTCATATACGAAAGGATAACTTTGTTACATCAGAAAGGGTAAGAGATACAGGAAAGAAGCTGCCTATTTTGAAGAATATGTAAATAGTTTTAAAAAATTGATTCTCTCTTATATCGTTCCCAGGTTATATAGCGAAAATCAAAAATATCATATCTGGGACCTATCAATTCTATTTCAAAAAATGGAAAATGAAAAGTTTTTCCTATAAAATTTTGAATAACATGCTTTCATCAAGTGTTCACTGCAACGTTTCTTCATTTCAAAAGCCCCGCCAGTTTAACTTTTTAAATACAGACCCGTGTTTGTTATCGTTATAATCGATAAAGCATTGAAAGGATCTGCTTCTTCTCTAAAGTGTGTTTAACGCTTGGGTATTTGTAAATAAAACGGTGAAAAGTACCAAGTAAATATTTTATTTTCAAATACTATAACCAATAAGAAAAGAAAACTAAGAACAAGTTATTCCTGAACTACTTATAATAAATGTTTGAATTGGCTTCCGTGATTTCTTATAAGTTTACGGTACCTTTTTATACAATTCTTGCAGTGTGATACTGTTTCAAGCATATATTATTTTTTGTTTGACGTGGCTCAACCTCCTAAATTAAATGAAAATAGCCAACTTCTCGTACCACCTCATTCAAATCAGAAAATCTTTCCACAAATCCCGCACTGCCACACTAGTTTCGAACTACCACTCCGCAACTAAACTGCTCACCCAAGCATGTCCTCAATGTTCTCGTTTATCCATCACCCTATAGAATCTATCAATAAACCTACTCCTAGATCTAAATATCCGCAATATATCTACCTTTGCCTATGCAGATGACGTTGCCCACTAAACCTCCCGAGCATCTCTAAAAGCCTTTGTTGCAATCTTTATGAACGCAGTCTAATACTGGTCTTCCTTAAACAGACAACCACTTTTCTCTTCAAAACAAAGATAATCCTCCTTAAAGGCTTCCTAAATCCGAACCGAGCACCGACCATCCACATCCTTAACAACTCCACCCGCATCCCCCAATCAGCCACTTATCTTGGACTCCACATAGACACCCGCCTAAAAACAAACACAACGTTTCCAAACTTCGTACCAAACCTTGCATTACCTTCCAAAAACTCCACCATACACTATCTAAATCAATCCACATAACCATGAACACAAGAAGTTTAATCCTCAAACAAATTATAATTTTGATCATTCGATATGCAGTAGACTCCTGCTCCCCCTCCCCCCATTCTCTATTCAAACTCTATACACCATTTTTAGACTAATCCTACTCTACACCTTCAGAGGCGACAGAACTACCTCCACTTCAGCCCCATATATCCTGCTCTAAATTCTACAAACTGAGATCTGACTCCATTCTGATATACAAATTCGAAACCTCAAGCATAACTTACCTATCACCCTCCATGACAGAATCCTATCACCAGAAAATTACAGTAACGTTCCGAAAACGTATATCAAATCCTTAATCCACAATTTTTTTTTGTACACATGGTAAGAACTCTGGTCCCTCTCGTCTACCGGCAGATATGCCTTTGACATCCTCCCAAATATCACAGACATCCCACGCCACATCGCTCTCTCCAGCACACCCACCGTCTAGTTCCTATACGACCATGCCAATTTCCGCCATAAATTACACCAATTCCGCATAATCCCATCCTCATTCTGTACTTACGACAACCAATTCCCAGAAACCCCCATACACTTCATGTAATCTTGCCCACTTACATCCCAACTTCAATCTGAATTAAAAACTGCAATATCCCTTGATTCATTCGTTCCCATTCCGAACATAAAATTTCTGGTTTCAAATCATCACCATGCTTTAAACCACTTTCTCAACAAAATCCAACAGACAAAACCATCCACTCACTTTCCTCGATACTAAAATACACACAACACTAACTCACATTCCTAACCGACTCACTTATATCTTCAGCTTCTACACCTACAGTACACTACCAGGTGCTTTTCAAACAAGGACAAGGACAAGGATTCAAACCTACAACACCAGAACCAAAGTTAAATCACTAATTTGATTTTGTTTTATTTTGTTACATTTTCATTATACAAATGTACTTGTTTATCTAGAAATGTATAGCTTCAAAAGGTATCAAACTAAAGTATACCTCCTAATATATTTATGATGATGATGATGGTGAGGATGATGATGATGATGATGGTGATCATGGTGATGATGATGATGATGCTGATGATGATAGATGATAATGATGATGACGACGACGACGACGACGACAACGACGACGACAGCGGCGACGACGATGATGATATTGCTGATGATGATGATGGTGATGATGATGATGATGATGATGATGATGATGATGATGACGACAACGACGACGACGACGACGACGACGAATACGATGACGACGACGACGACGACGACGACGACGACGACGACGACGACGACGACGACGACGACGACGACGACGACGACGACGACGACGACGACGACGACGACGACGACGACGACGACGACGATGATGATGATAATGATGATGATGCTGATGCTGATGATGCTGATGATGATGTTCATGATGATGATGATAATGATGATGATAACGTGTTTTGCAGCTACACTAAGTAACGAAAAACTTGATCTTTTATGTAGTCGCAAATAAAAAAGGCCATGGGCGTAAGATTGCGTGACCTGGGGGTCAGGAAACCGGGCCGTTATTGCCAATCCATTTATTACAAAGAAAATTATTTGTCTGGTCTCTCACTATTATCTTACTGAAAGTATTCCATAATTCGATGGATATCGAAAAAAAAAGTTATCTAAATATTCTTCGAAAGTATTTAACAAAAAATGTAAGTATGTTACTTACAGTAACGGTACTATTTTAGTAACTCGCTTGCCTGCACAAAACGAGCAATATATTGCACAAAATTTACAAACGGATACAATATAAATTACGTTTGAATTAAAAATGTAAATAAATTATAATTCCCTTACCTTTTAAATTAATGCATATTAGCAAGTTGGATGTTGAACACGATATTGTTTATCTCAGGCTCAGTAGAGTTCGCTTATTTTTCCTAAAACATACAGGAAACAATACAAAGTACGATAATAATTCGGGATACGTAAGGAATAAAAAGGCAAACACTCCACTACATAGTCAATGTGCACTCCCGCACAAGTAGTTACATATAAGCGAGCTACGACAAGAACAAATATGGCGGCTCGCTTTTCCAACTAGTCCAACTACCATTATTCTTCGTTCGCCATCCTGATTAGTAGGTAAAACAACATACATCTATTACGAACCGTGGGCAATAATATCTAGCGTTCTTTTCCCACTGTATAAAAAACCGTTACAACAAAAACACAAAGGTCATTTACACAAACCTAATTTCTAGAACTATATTACACAACTATGCATACTAGGCTTAAATTAATTATAACTATAATAACCAGTGCATTTGAGCATTTGAATTCTTGCGTTCAATAGCATCGATTACTTTATTGTTTAATATCTCCAACCAAACGTTTACACCAAACCTTTCTCGAAAGTTTGTTTCCCGTAAGACGAGGGGACCAGTGAGCAAAGAACAAAATCAGTAGGAGAATACGGTAACAAGAAAAAGAAAGAAAGGATGTAAATGCCACGCTAATATTGTCTGACATGGGCGGGGGTCTAAAAAACGGAACAAAAGAACACATAGCCCAATTCGCGCTGAAACAAAACACACACATACAACACATACATGCGAAAAGAACACTAGCTCGTCTAATACAATAAAATACAATACTCAATTAACAACACAGAAGAATAAACAGAATATTATATTTATTGAGATTATTTCAGCATGTTTCTAGATTTTTATCTCCATATAGTTATATCCCATAATAGTGTCGTTAAGCACAATCAGCAAACTAATATCATTAAGTATTCAAGTACCATAGCTGATCTATATATATAATTTCGAAACCAATTCACTCGGTAGTCCATCAGTACAAAAAACAATATCACACAAAACCAAAACTATTATTCTTATTATAATAGATAACAGTATTGATTAAGCAAAATAATTTATTCATGTTAATATTTATACAATGCAAGCAAAAATCCACGCTTTTGATTATATTCCTTAGGTAGGCTGTCAAGGTTATTAATAACTGCAATTTGTACTCATCTCGTCATAACTCGATAGGCGGAAGTCAGAAAAATGTTTTGTAAAGACAAAGTAAGGTTTTTGTGTTCAGACCAAGTAAGCGTTGGTTCAAAGAATCCATAAATGCTGGTTAGAATCCGGAGAGTAGGGTTACTAGCCGGAGAAAATGGGTCACAATTCGGGTTGATAAATATATAATATATATATATATATAATATATATATATATATATATATATATATATATACATAATACCCAAATTTAGACCAGGGTAGAAAATTAATTAACGACATCAAATAATTTTAATCACCGTGTATAAGGACGCTTTGGGTAATAATACAATTCATTTAAAGGTATATTGGATAAATTCGTCATTTACTTCTAAACATAGGGTTTATATTGTTTAGATAATGTTAAACACCATGTATATCAAAGCAGTGGAAAATAGTACGCTTAATTAAAGGCCTACTGTGTAGATTTAAATCATTTAATTAGAATGTAGGGTTTGTATATAATCATAATCAACGTGTAGAAGGAAGTAATGTAGAATTTAATTAGATAATACGCACTATTAAAACCGCGGAGCATAAAAATTTATTCGTTTCGTTAAAAATAAGGGATTTAAATTATTCACTAGACGCTTTCTATAAAAAGAAACATAGTTAAAAGGTTCAAGTTGTATTTAATTTAATCATTCCAAGTACTAAAACTATCGAGAAATTATAAAAGACGTAGGGAAGGCACGCAAAAGACTTCAGCGAATTAGAACTCAGAACACCTGCAGAAATAACGATGTATATGATAGTTGATAAGCTTTAAGCTATATGAGTGCAAGTAAGAAAACGAGTTTGTGGTATAAAGACAAGCGAGATGGAATGCATTGGTAGTTAAATGAGGGGAAATGTGTAAAACGAGAGCACAGGTTGTAGATAGAATGAACAGACTAGATTGGCGGTTAAGGTTGAAATAAGATGCAAACAGGAGAGGTGGAAACATAACAATTTCTATGTAAAATTAGTTAGTTGTTCTCGGACGTGTTGCGAGACGAGTGCAAATTTCAGTAAAATCATTGTGCCGAGCCATCGGAAGGGAAAATAGAATGCGAATTTCTTAAAATCGTCCGTCGCGGGACAAATTCGACTTGCAAGCGAGCCATTATAAAAACCCGTGCTGATAGTAGTTTAGCTCTCTTTTATTTTTGATTTTATGCGATACTTCAAACAGTTTTGCTCTTTATTTTTTGATTTTATTCGATACGTCCAGCAGAATAGATGGTGATTACGTGCTACTATAACAGTTATTATGCATTAGTGCACTTAGAGAAGATAAAATAAAGGTAATAAAGTCTAGTCATATTTGCGGGTATTACTGTACCAATTATCCAAATTAATAACGATAAATAAATAAATAGAAGTATGCAGTTTTGGGTATAGCGTGAAAGAATTATGAATTTCAGTGCAATTTTTCGGGGGTGTTAGTAATCAAATGTTATTCGTATACGTGATTGGATCCACAAAACAAGATTTAGATATATATAGATGAATTCCTGAGAAGCCCTGAAACCTTTTTAGACGAATGGTGGTGTAGAAAAATTTTAAAGGCGGCTAGAAATCCGAGGACGTAAACATAAACCAGCTGGAATGGTGGGATTAGCAAGGACGATGTACATTGGAGCCACGAGTGCAGTAACCTTCAGGTAACTTATGCTTTGTTGTTCGATCTTTGATGTTTTGGTGTGTGTTGAATATCTTTATAATTTGTTTGATAAAGATGGACAGTAGTAAATTTGTATAAACAACAAATTTTGAATTTTAAGGTAAAATTTTCTTGTATAAGTAGAAAGGAGTATTTATCAGGTTTATGTTTTTGATTATGTTGAAAATTTGGGTCTGTCTTTGAGCTCAATTAGACTAACCTGTTAAATTAACGTAAAGGGGTGGGAGATGCTCCCTTTTATTCAGACTCAGGTCTGCAAATATTGTTAACTTAATTAGTATGCATCCTACAAGGACTCTAATTCCGGATGCAAAATAAAATGATGACAAATATGAACTTGAAATTTTATGATGCTGAAATTTATGCTGAAATTTAATTTTGAAATTTTAATGTATTTTGAATATTGGTGTAAATAGAGTTAACGTTGATGTTTGTGGTAGGAATGTGTTTTTTTATGAATGAGGATGAAGGTTTTAACTAGGTGAGCAGCCGAGGCGGAAAAAGTAAAGAGGCGATTATCAGAAGAGATTCAACAGGGCGAGAAATCACAGCAAATCTTGACGGCCCAACGCTGGGGCTCGATTTGAAAACCTTAGTTCACGAATAATGGTGAGGAATGTGTTTGTTTTTTTTATGAATGAAGATGAAAGTTTTAACTAGGTGAGCAGCCGAGGCGGAAATATTCAAGAGGCGATATTCAGGTAAGAAATCGAATATCAGAGGAGATTTCACCGTAGTAACGAGAATCACAGCAATCTTGGCGCCCAATTCGTGAGGCTCGATTCTTATATCACAGCAATATATATATATATATATATATATATATATATATATATATATATATAAATATATAATTTCTATTAAAGTACCACTGCCCTTCAATTATCTAACAATTACAAAAAAAGCAAATCAAGTTTTCACTATAAAGTTTTTGTAACTCTCTGATCGGTTTATTATGTTTATCACCAAAGAAACCGCGAAAACGAACACAAGAAATATAGCGCACTCGTTCCACGAACGTATTATAACATTGTTTTCTGAATAGTGTTTCACGGAAAGCCCCTTATAAAATAGCAACAACTTTTGAGGGTGGTCCTATCAATCAAAGATAACACAACGCCTTTATCTAATTACAATTTAAGTAGGTCATGTAACTACAATAAATATTGAATACTACGTACCATAGGCGGCATGTATAATTGAACAATTTTCTAAACGTGAAAGCAAACATTTTTTGAAACGGGATAAAAGTGTAAAATGCAGAAAGTATTCAAACTGCAAAAATAAAACGTAACAAGTTTGTTTCTCGACATATATGTTTGTTCTGATTGTTTCAACGATAAGGAATGTTGCTATTAACCAGGTATTTTTTGTGAACTCGTCACCCCACAACATTTTTTGGAAATGTTCCATACTCGTCAATTTCTGTAATTCTTATCCTTCGCGCATCATCCCGTTCACGAAGGTGGTGAATATTGCAGCACCTGAACTTATTATGTTTCAGAATTCGTCTTGTTGATTCTACGCTCACTCATTCACCAAATTATACAGTCAAAATGGAAATTAAAAAATGGATCATTTTTGCGGTTTTATTTATTTTAAGAAACATTAATTAGTGGATTGTGAACAATTCCAGTTGTCCATAAACATTTGAAATCTGCGCCAATTAACGTAACTTTACCTATTGGTAATAGAGCATGTTGCGATGATAACAAGACAAATGATATGAGTCGTATTTGGAATTTGGATAGAGGAAGATTGTTGTTACTGGAGTACACAAAATGGTAGTTTCAGGTTGTTACGCTCTTTTTTAAAAAGCTTTAACGTTTATTGTATTAGTTAAGTTTATGGAACTTGCAAAAACTCCGCACTGGGAAATTTTCAGAAGATTATTGTTGTAATGCAAACGTATGTGAAAACCACACAAAGTTTTGGTTCTCATGAAAGTCCAGTTATTGGCTTGTCTTTGTAGTTTGAGACAATGTCATGATTGCATACTGACCATCAGTGAAATCCCCACAAAACTCGTCAGAGTATGATCCAAGTTGTGCAGGTGCCCGTTCAATAGCCTCACAATCGTCTTCAAAAGCGTTGGTATAAGCAATTTTTGTAAACGATTGGTTAGTCTCTATCTTAGAGCGTTACGATGGCTTTACGCAATCTCTCTACTTTAATATCCGTGTCAAACTCATGAGAAGATAGTTTATACTGTTGCTCCTGTTTTAGGAGTCGGTTGATATCTAATGTCCAGGTAACCATTGTAACAAAGAATTAGAAAATAATAAATAAATAAAAACTTAATAAATAAAAGAAAGTAACCAACCAGAAACAACAGAATAAATTATAATATATCTAAATTATACCTAAAAATAAACGATTAAATTAAGTAAGGACGGAACAAAAAGAGTTACGCCTTAAAGTTGCTTTAAAATTAACGGGCGAAAATAATCAGTAGTTGACTTCCATTGGTTTCGACTGTAATTGCAATTATCAGCAAAAAATGTAATTCTGATAATCCGTATGTTAATGCCGCGGTTAACTTCGACAACCACAGATGGTGAGATAAGTGGACATGTATACGAAAACAATAAGAATAGCGGAAACCTTCAAGTACTTACCTGAGTTATTAGATTTAGCGGTGTTCGAAGGACTAGTAGTAAAAAACGTCGACTTTTAACAAGAGGTTGTATCTGTCTAACAAAAAATTATTGCAATGCACAGCACACTTTTAACTAAGTTTTAACGGTATATCAATAACACAGAATAGCTTGAAGGCTGAATAGCGACAAATCTGATGACATGTTAATGTCCACAAGGCGGATGCGAGTTTACCTGCTAGCTAACATTGAACTGCACGAACAAATTGGGATTATTGAAACACGCAACAAAATCAATTATCATAGGTTAGATAAGGTTATTGCAAAGCACATTGTGCATTTTTATCAATTATTCATTTTCTATAATTATGTTATAACAGTAAATTAACTATAAATACAAATGAAATACCGTGGAAATATAGATAAAAGAAAAAAAACTCTCACGAACTGATATAGTGAAAATATAAAACGGGTTTAGCGGGGAAAAAGTAATAAAAGCAAGGCGGAACGTTAAGTAAGAAAAAATCGAGGCAGAAAGTGAAGTAAGAAAAAATGGGGCTAAAAGTTAAATAAGAAAATCGAAGCAGAAAATGAAGTAAGAAAATTGGGGTGGATAGTTAAGTAAGAACACAGGTGTAGAAAGTTAAAAAAAATCACGCCTAAAAGTTAAATAAGAAAAATCGAAGCCACACGTTGGGTTTGCCAAACTTGTAACGTTAAAATTTGTAAAATTAAGAAACGCAGAAATACCGGGTTAACTACAAACGCGGAGAGTGGGGTGATTCACACAGACAAAAAGTAGATCGCCATCGATTTTCTATTTACAATTAAAAAAGTAAAAATTTATATTTAATCGAGCAAAAGAATAAATAAAGGTTACTATTTAAACCATGCAATTATACTATACAGATAAATTTTAGCAATTGATTCACAAAATGCAGATTCCGTAGCTAACATGCAAGAAAAAAGCTAATGGGTAATAAACAAAAAATGTAATTTAACGTTAAACAAAGTACATTTAGAGCGATTTTAATAACAAATAAAAATACTAAGTAACACCAGTGATGCTAGTCTTTAAACAGGTTTGGTACAGATGTTTTGTTGGCGCAATGAGACTTGGGTTCATCCTTCGGTATGTAATAAAAGAAAAAGAACAGCCGGGATACTCATTTTGCAGCCAAATCATCGGAGGCGAATCAGCTAAATATTGCTACGGTAGTCAGGATCCATTAATGCTGGAACCATACTCGCAACAGCAGGCCGATGCAAAAGAGCATTTGGGGCTACGTAACAAAAAATAATTTGGTCTACATAGAAAAGCTAAAAAGAAACCTTATCAGTATTAATATGCGCGTACGAACTTAAAAATGCACAGAGATGCATCCTATTTAAAGAGCGTTCATTGCTCTGGAAGTAACAATTCATTATGCATAGCGTACATGCTAGCGCCGGAAGCAGGATCAGAGTGAAAGTCAAATTAGTAAGCGAGAGGATAATCGATTCCAATATTTGTGTACCATATGCCAAAACAACACTTCTAAAATTATTGTTATGTATGAATAGATAACAAAACCGGCAAATTCGAATACAATTGTAGAAAACATACGCTATTCAAACTTGCATTATTACTTATAAATAAAGCAAATGTATTCCTTTCAGAAAACAAGATGGTAGATAACCCAGTATATTTGCTGTGTTATCTCAAACAATAAAAATAAATTTAGGGACTTTTAACTTAAACTAAATGCGTCAATAACGTTCTACAGAGTTTTAGAAAAGTACTGGCTTGATTGTATCAGGACGTGCTTTATATGAAGCGTAATCATGGGCGTTTATCATGACAGGTAGTTTACACAAGATATTGAAACGGAAGCATGGGAACATTTAAAAAAAAACCTTAATTTAATGAACATATTTATAAGGGTAGAATTGAACATAACACAGTTTAGTACGTTAAAAAGCGTATTTAATAACACAAAAAGTACAGTACGTATTTTAAATTAAATAGCGCATTTCTTCTTTGAGAGAAATTTAGTTTATTTAAGAAATTTCAAACCTTCATCCATCAAGTACTAAAACAACCAAGTGACAGCTACTGATCTTACATATAGTAGATAAGCATTTTAAACACTCAATCAATAAAGCTCCCAATTAAGAACTATAAATGAGATAAAACACTTAATGATGTAATAAATCAAAGATAATCACGAGTGACGGCTATTAATCAAGATAACAAATAAACATTTTTAAACGTTTATTCAATAAAGATCTCAATTAGACATTTACTAAGGTAATAAATCGAAGATAACCAGCGGGTGACAGCAATTTAATTAGATAAGCATGTAAAATGCCAATTAACTATTACCGCAAGACGTAAAATGTACTAATTACACTTCAATTTCGCAGAAAATTACATCATCCACATGATAGAAACCAGACAGATGGTTCTAGATTTGAATGACTTAGTAAAATTTATATTATATAAACCGATCAAAGAAAGCAATGAGGGTTAATTGAATTGAATTCAGTTCAGTTTATGTTCGTGTTTTACACATGCGTTTAAAAATATCTGTCAATAAATAATAATTAATTTTAAAGTTATAAACGTATAAAAATTGATTTAAGGAGTTGATTTTAACTTGAGTATAAAGAACTAAGATTCGAAGCGAATAATTGAAATAGTTTAAAGAATGAATTGTGATAAATTCCTGCTAAACAAAAAAAATAATGTATAAATTTTTCAAAGGTTTTTATTGGCAAATTACTTTTAAAAGAATACAACAATATGGGATATGGGAGTGAAAGTTTAATTACCGATTTTGGACACGGACAAGTTTACGATTCCCGCATAATTCAACGACGAAAGCGAATATATCATTGTTTTAAAATCTTTTTAAAGACTTTTGTGTGTTCTATTTATTTAAGCGGGTTAGATTACATAAAAATTTGGTGTATAAAATTTGTTTTTGTTTAGTAGATTATTTGAAATTTTTTAAGTATAATTGAGTTTTGAAAACATTTAACCTTTATGTAGGGATTTATTTAATATAATTGATCAGTTACGTTTAATTTTGATTTAAGAGGGATTATTACAATTCATCCATTTTCATTTCTAAAAATTTGTATATAGTGTAATAAGGAAGATTTGTTAAATACTAATCAGAAAGAGAGAGAGAGAGAGAGAGAGAGAGAGAGAGAGAGATTGCTAAACTAAAAGCTTGTGTTTTTATGCTAATGTAGGGAAATTTTTGAAAAATGAGAGCACGATTTCATTATAACATGTTTGAAAACAGTACTATTTTTTCTGAAGCTATTGTGGGCGATAGTTTCTACATTTAAGTCGAATTAGTTTCTGTGAGAAACATATCTATATATGTATACATACGAAAAAATCTAACAACTTTTTCAACTGGTCACGAGAAAATACAAATACAAAGACGTCCCCTTTCAAAACTTTGATCACAATCAAAAATGTTTCATTAATAAATAACCCTCAAAATCAAACAATTTAAGGAAAAAGATGCGCGTATCATATTTTTTATACAGCTTTCTTAAATCAGAAACAACCTTAATTTACATTTGGAGGTCGTGAAATGTGCAAGGTAAATAAATTAAATTATTCAGGTTAATCAGGTTAATCGTAGGTAAAAATACTACAATTGCAGACGCACAATAAATCAATCGAAAGGAACAAAAACCCATTCTTTTTTAAACTTGCATCTATAATTACTTTTATTGATAGGTTTTTTCAAACAGATCAGTTTTAGTGGTTTCATAAAATTATTCATTACAAGTCGTTTCCTTCTAATGAATACTGTTTATTTGCAGTTAAATATGCGTTATTTTTAGTTTGATTTTCAGTTGTTTTAATAGTAACAGTTAGTTGTTTACTGCTTCAACAGATATCGCACTTGACACAATGTTCAAGAGTGAAATTATTATTTCTGGACCTGAAGACAATTATAACATACCAAAGGGTGGTTCAATTGGAAAATATATTATGGATTGTTTAAGAAGAAGAGATCGTGATGAAGTTGTTAATGTAAGTGGGGGTAAAACTGTAGTTTTGAAATTTATCCTTTTGTTTAAACAATTTAAGTAGTTCAAGCGATATAGACTTACTATAGACTTCCATCATAAAGTGGGAAACGGTGCCAATTTTTATTTAGTTCAATAAAGAACAGGTAATTTTTGCTAAAAGGTATTAAATTTAGAAGTGAAAATCAGTTTTTTGAGACATGAGAAACTAAAAATATTTAAATATAGTCTATAAGTATGTTTTATTGACGAGGGCATAGACATTTCATAAGGCAAAAGAAGAAACTCTAGGAAGATTTACAAGAGAAGAAATAAATAAAAATAAAAGAGAATAGAAATTGTTACCAACTAGGCAATGCATATAATCCTATAAAGGTTATTAGAGGACGCTAAATCTGTGGTGTTAAGGTTGTCTAGAGTCACCTTGTTAACGCTTGTAGTAACAGAGATAACGTTAAATATTGATATGAACATATTATACATTAGCATTAAAGGCATGGAACGCACAAAAAAATATTTACAGATATTTCTGTGTGCGCAATTAAATTGCAAATGTCTTTAACACTAGGAACAAAAGCACTGTAGTTAGTAAAGTTACGGAACGAGTTTCTGTTAAAAGTTGAATGTTGCAGTTTTACGACGAAGATGTGGGGCTGGTGTCATGTAGGTAAGACATCCATAATTGTAAGTAACTCTGGCTTGCGTTACGCTAAATGCAATACAGCATCTTGTGGCAGTGATTGTTGTCGGATTTATATATCTTCAGTACCTAGTGGCTGATGGGTGGAAACTGGCGTACGGACGGGTTCCTTGGTTCGTAAAAACTAAAACGAACTGATGGCGGAATGTTCCCAATCCTGGCGTGTTTGTTCGTGGTCTTGTTGACCGTTTATTTTAAACTGAATTCAATCTAATCAGTGTTAGGGCACGATTCTCTGTTCCTAGTGTGGTGATATGAGCTAATTTCATTTTATCCCATTAGAGAAAGAAACCTAGTACACGAGTACCTTGATGACTTCCATCTTCACTATTTTTAAGTTCCCTCCAAGAAGTTTGGTGGCGCTTTTACAGAGAGAACAACAAGAAGTAATTTATTCTATCACTTGAAGCTCTTTCTATACCGAGGTTAGTTTATATTGTACATTCAGACGGTTTAATTTGTATTTTCAGGGTATTGATCAAAGGGTGATGTAAGCGTACATGCAATTTGTTGGGTTGTTGTGTGCTTATTGGTCAGTTAGGAGTATAGTTCGTTGCATTCTCCTACACATCCAAGATTCGCTGGTATATGTTACGTGCCAAAGTGGCCCTTTAACATGTATTAGGTTAAGTTTGATGTACGGAGGTTTCGCGCCATAATTTCAAAAGACGCGGTGCGCGGAATTTTAAAAGACTAGGCGCGTGCTTCCGTTACGTCATAGTGCGTTTGTGCAGATCGCGCGACGCGAGAGGGTTGGACGAATAACTTCGCGTCGACGTGAAAAAGACAAAGAGTGGGGACAAAGTAGTGAGAGTTTTCCGTGACGCTCTCAAACGTGGCTGTTTGCCTTTGATCTTCGAGTGGAGTGGACGCTTGAGGTATCGTATCGTGCCTATCTTTATCTATGTAGATATCCTGCCTGATTATCTTTGTTTGTTGCCTTATACCTGGTATTCCCGTCATTCCCTGCATAGGTAGGTAATCTGCAACCTAGACGAACCGTACTCCACGACCCTGGACGACGAATTCATGATTGCCGTAGCTGGCCGGAGCGCTTGAGGGAACGTTGGCAGGAGTCACCATCTTTAACTACTGTAAAAAAGGCCAGCATGCCGCCCTTATGGATGTGCTGACGCCGTCTTAACCTACCCCGAAGGACGATAGGCGTACTTCGTGGAAATCTAGACCTATCATGTGAGTAAATTCTGTATTATTTAGTGCCTTAATTTTGTGTAAATTTTCCGATTATGGCGCAATATAAGTTGGTGCATTGGTGACGTCATTGGCAGTTGGCGCGCAAATCTGTAGTAAAGTTAGTGTTACCATCCGCCAGAGGCGTCGCTTGCTTTTTCAACGCGCTTGCGCGATGTATTTAACTCTTAAACTGTATTATCGACTTTGTAACTGTATTTATCGACGTACTTTTTAACTGTATTATCGACTTTTTAATTGTAAGATTTATCGAGTTTTAAATCATAAGATATATTCGATGTCAATTGAGCAAAAAAGTCATGGAAAAATAGGTAGCACTAATTTAAATATTGTTTCGGTGCGACATGTAAATAGATAATACTAAGTTAAAGCTTTGTTAGAAGAATAACTAAATATCCAGTTTGTAAGCACACAGACGGCTGACCAAAGAGGAATACCACACGTTTGAAACAAGTATATCTGCATGAGTTAAGCTACAAAGCAACATGGTACAACAGGCGCTGACAAAGCTGGTGTTTTGGAAGCACCATCTTTGCAATTGGACTGTGAATGGGAAGCTTGTTTGCACGCGGTAATTTAAATGAATTCTACCCACACTTTACTATGCGTCAAAAAGCATTTCATAGAAGATTTTAGTGAATAATTAATTGGTGGGTATTTTTATAATTAATCTAGGACTTTGTAATATAGTTAGAAAATAGGTCATTGGGAAATATCTTTGAGGTTTTTTTAGGAATATCGTTATTATGATGTAAGACCGTGGGAAAGGAATTTTAAAAATATTTTCTCATGGTTCATAATAGACATGTAGCCTTCACGATAAATCAAGACGACGAACGGAGAAGGGTCGTGGTTTACAAGTTCAAAAGCGGCGACCATGATTACTTTCTGTTTTGCCTACCTTATCATCAACTGCTTGTGCGGGAAAGTGCATTATAGACAGTGTCGGTTCCTATATTCTTATCAGCGTACTACATATTTTGAGCTGAGCATTAATCTGCACATCCACACAACGTACAACCCTGAGATAAAAGAACAATTATGTTACCAAGCTTGCTGGTATGCATTAATTTAAAAGGTAAGCAAAGTTATTAATTAAAATACCTTGTTAATTTGAGACCGAAATTATGCGGCCTTATTTGTAAAATCTGCAAAACTTATTACGCCCTCTTTGCGGACACGCGTTTAACTATCTTTATCTTTGTTTGTACCAGTAATAACTTATAATTTTTTATTGAATAAAGGAAATTGCAAAGAAACGATGGTCATGGCGTCGTGGATCATCTACATATAAAACCTAATAAGAATTATTTATGATTAGATTGGTTAATTATCTGTAACTTCTAATAAAGAAAAGAAACAAGTGGTCGAACTTTTTTCGTAATATACTGGTGAGAAATCATTAAGAAAATAAAAATAATTAATAGTTAATTTGTTACTAGCAAAACGGCTATTACGAATGAGACTTGGTGAAAACCAGCAAGGGATAATGCTGAAACGAGCTAGCGTAGATTGTAGGTAGTAAATTCTCTATTTGAGGAAATAGAAAAGGTAAATTTTAAGAAAGGTCACCTAAACAATATTAAAGATTATAAAACTCATTCTACCAATTTTTCGCAATTATTTAGTTTTATACTTTGTGCTCTTGTTTAATATCAAAAATAGGAGGCCACAGAACATTGTAATTGATTTTTAGCTTTACCCTCAAAGATACTCTATTATATATGAATTAAAGGTACGGTAGTTAATTGCGTACTTGTATAGAGGGCGTAATATATTACCCGAATTTACAAATAAATGAATGAAATCATTTACCAAATTTACAATGTGAATTAATTATAACTCTGTTTACCTTTTTATTACGGAATATTAGCAGGTTGAATTACCGTATTTATTGTTTTTCCTTAGAATTGTAGCAAGCATAGGTGCCCAATCCTTTATTAGATCAGATTTGTTGACAGAATTTGTTGCTCTTTGTACAACATTAAACAGGAACAAGACAAAAATAAAGGTAATGAATCATGGTTAAGCGTCGAGGAATAAATTCTACTACACTATTTATAAAGCGCTACATCCACATAAGCAGCTAACTATACACACGTCCAAAACAGGAATCATTATCATGGCATGCTTCCAACACTTGTTCACACAATGCCTTGCGAACTCTGATTGGTCGGGAAAACAATAAGTCCGTTTCACGTCCTGTAAAAAACATGTCCCTACTACAAAATAACATAATAATAGAGGCTATTTTCCTCAAAAAATTACAAGTAAATTCTCAATCACATTTATAATTTGCGTAATACCCTACTTCTGAAACCATGTGTAATACCTATAAAGTTCTCATTTACTAAAAATAATTTTGTGAAGCCGTTATGGAGTGTACGAAGTCATCCCAAAACAGACTTATAATTCAGCACTACACCAAAATATAAATATATATTTCTTTGGGTATTTTCACAACAAACTTGTTTATTTTAATTTGAAAATTGCTCTGTAACCGTTTACTTACGTTAATTGAAAAAACAAGCAAACAAATTAACATGAAGCAAAGAAACTACTGTGGCAAAGCAAATAGGATACTCAATATTATAAATTTTGCTATATAAAATGTTGGGCTGTTAATTTATTGTTCATACATACAAAGTTATCGTTTATTGGTCAAAACCTATCCATTTATAAATAATTAAAAATTTTAAATTAATAAAAAGGAACTTAAATGACTAAAGGTATATCAAAAAAAGGAAGGAAACAAAATACTGGATTATCGTCTAGGCTTGTATATGAGCAGTAAAAGTATTTATCTTTCTTACAAAATTCTAATAAGGCGTCGTATTCCTTTTTGTCATTTGGTTTGCAAGTTAATACAAGCAATAAAACCTATTTTGGGCTGCAGTATATAAAGCACCGGAACCTGTAGGCAAATTTATTCAATTTCAGCTATTCCATTCCAGTCCATCAAATCCAGAACAAACGGACGTCGAATCAATAGTGCTTTTTTGATTTATTACTCTCGCTATTTAAAACCCTTGTAAGGTCTTGAAACGGCAATTTTTTAAAGAGCGTGTTTTGTTTTTGCTAATTTATCAAAGTATGTAGGTGTTGTTTGAAAGCACGGCTGCTATCTCTGTTACATTTGATATAGCTGACCTTTATCTTGAGATGCAGTATATAATGCACCTGGACTCCTATGTAATAGTATTCAATTCCAGTTGTTCAAATTTAGTAATATCTTCCATTTTGGTACCCCGACATTAGACTGAAGCTCGGGCTTGAAAGTTCACATTTTTCTTTGTTAGCGGCGTTGCTTTAGTTTAGTACGTACAATTGTTCTTGACGTGATTGTGAATAATCTGTTTTGTAGTTTAGTATGTCCTGGTGAGACATGAAACCGGTTTTTACTTCTTTCTATGCTCCCCTCTCCCTGCTCTATCTTTATAGTGCATTTTTGTGTATGAATCTCTGCAGGCTAGTAAAATGGGGCTACATCAGTGCTCTGCTTAAAAAATTCAGCTAATTAAAAGTATTTCATGTTCAATAATAGACTAATTTATCAAACAACATGAAGATTGAACCTTACTATAAAAGTACCTCTTGTGCTCTTTGTCAGTGTAAATATGAAGCTTTTTATTGCATTTAGCGGTATTATCGTAGTTTCTGTTGCTCTTTGACATTTATAGTGTCCCGCAAAAGAGTAAAGGTATGTATATTTCACCTTAATAACTCAAACAAAAATAACAAAAAATTTTTAAGCTACAAAAATGTTCAAAGCATTTCTGATGAAATTTTAATGTTGAAGGTGTTCAAAATGTCCTCTGCTGGCATAATTACATAGCGTGGAGCGCTCAGAACAGATTGACAAACGTGTGGTATGATTTTCAAAGGAATTGATTCACGGGCAGTCACAATTGCCTGTCTCGTAGTATCTAGCGTACTTAGATTTGTAGCGTATACAATATTCTTTAAAGTACCCCACAGAAATAAAGCGTTAGATCTGGAAGTCTGTAGATATTTGATACTTCCTCTTCGCTTATTTATCTCTCAATATATATTTCATCTAGGAATTGTATTAATGGTGACGACTCAAATATTGTTATCCACAGAACTTAGCTTACAATTTTATTTATACAACTATTTTGCAATGACTTTCTGGTCCTTTGATGATTTGAGATATTTTTTTTTACAGTTGCATTTTACTATAACCACAGTTCGCTATTCCAGGACAAGCGAACATCCATAGGTATTGTATTTGCCTTCCTTTTCTCCACTAGGCTTGCTTAGCATACTAAAAGCTATCGAGATGTGCATCATTTGTGCAATAATTTAATGTACATTAGTATATCGGAATATCAATTTTAGTTAGCTTAAAAACCGTAGTAAAAAGTACACAAACAATTTTACAGAAGTTCAGGTAATTTACAACCACATTTGACTTTCCATGAAACATCAGCCTACAAACGTGGAACCGAAAATATTTTTATGCATTGTCATACTACTGGTCATTGTAAATTAGTTAAACAGACAGAAGTTCATAAAATAAAATAATTTAGATGCGTAAAACCTAAACCCGATGCGATGGTATCAATAATAAGTAGATCGTGTGAACAATCCATTACACATACTTTCTATGCACTAAGAAAGCGCTTGACCTAAACCAAAAGTTTAGTGCAAGTCACAGGAACTTTGGAATTACAGACTCACGTAAACCCCCGAAGACATATTAACTCTTATATACCATTGAATTATAATAAGAGAGAACATTGAAACACAGTCTATTAGTTGCGCATTTCAAACGGTGATAATTTGATCGACCACCACCACCCTCAAGTGACGACAAGGAATACGTAATAGAAAGTACGGAGACTTTATAAACACGAGTGTACTTAGTGAGCGGATTTTTAAGCGCAGAATCAAATAAGTTAGGAGTACGAAGTGAAAGTGATTTGATCATAAACGCTTTCAGCATAATTTTCTTGAAATCAAAGGATTACTTCATTATCAACCTATTGTTGTCTTGCATGATGCCGTTCGAGCCTTGGCGAAAATGAAACCTGTAAGTTGTTGAACTCTTTTCACTTGTGTTTATTAATATCAAAATGTTTACAACCTTTATTATTAAACAAACTTTTACTTGGGCGCACGCTTGCATGGAAGCGAATTTAAACCAGGGACAGTAGAATGATTGTAATTTTAGGTACCGAACGATACATATCTAACTTTATTTGATACTCATATTTATTAAAATTACTATTTTTTCACGTAGATTTGGCCAAATAAGAATAACTAAGTTGATCGATCTGTTTTGTTACGATGATATTTATGTATTAATATAAGTTAAAGAGGGCAGCTTGAAGTTTTTATTTCCACAGTTTTAAGTTATCAATTTCAGGAAAAAGAAAATAGTAAACAAGGCTCTACCAACCTTAATTACAAAAGGTTAATAAGAATTATTTTAGTATCATCTCCGGATTACCCACTGTCTGGCAAGATTAATGATAATTCGTAGGTGAGATTGACGCCCAGCATTTCATTGGACCGGGAGTTTAGAAACCTCTTTCTAGATACCTTGTACGTGTTAAAATTGTATACTCATAAAAGAATTCCATTTATTTTCACTGAATCCACGCCCTTGTTGCTGCAGCTAGCTGGCATAATTCTTTCTGTTATGTTCTAGGGTAAAGTAGATTCAGAGGCTACTAACGTTAAACAGCACGTAACAGATGTGGTGCTATGGGAGATTATAACGTACAAAATCGAACCGTAAAATAGGAAATGCAACCTACAAGGAAAAGATTTAGAGAACAAGCGAATTGTGATAAGTTTCTTACAGTGGTGGTTCGAAAAGTACTTGTTTACAAAGTACTAACTGTAGGGCATAGTAAGTAAGCCAGTTATCAAATCACATAAATACCTCACATTATACGTATACTTTTACGTACTTTGTATAATTTATGAGAAAAGAAAAATAATTTTATTTTTTAATGGTAAAAGGTAAAATTATAACCAGTATAATGATTCAAGTTTATTAATTTGTGCCATTAAGCAGGCGTATGGTTAATGCAAAACAATTGCGTATATTTTAGTTAAGAAACATGGCATTGCGAAATTAAACGCAGCTAAGTGAAACAACATAATAGGATATTATTACAAACCGGATCGTGCGTATAATTCTATAAAAACAGTTTCACGTTATCAGAGACTGTGAGTTTTACCTTCAAGGTTCCTTTGTATATTCAAATCAATTGGGCAAAAAGTACGAAAAACTTCAACAAACAGCACTAAAACCCTAGTATATTTCGTTTGAAATGGAAATATTTTTTGTAGGATACCGAAATTATCAGCATGTCGGGTGGAAGGTGGTCGGTTAAGAAGGGCGACAACGCGTTTAAAAATTATTTATTGAGAAGTTAGACTACAAACAAAGTCAACAATTTTTACATTACATGTGCTTTTCCAATGCTCCACCCGAAGGTACTACATTGGCCAGAAAGCGAGTTTTTTTTACCTGGAAAATTTGAAATTTTGCCGAACCCTTGCTATTGCAAGCAAAGTAGGGATCTTTAACGTGCGTGACAACACTCACACATGGGACCTCCATTTTACCTCTCATCTGAACCAGGGTGTATTTTTGTGAAAAATGCTCGCCTAACTTTCAAGCGGACGTGTCGGAATTTGAACCTGAGACCTAGGGCGTAGTAGTCAAACACATGCCACTACGCTACAAAACCGCCCAACAATTTTTACAGCCTTACAGAAACTTGCAATGCTTTTGTACGCGCAGCCTTTGTAGCTGCACTGTGGTTTTACCTACACCAGCAAACTCGCAGCACATAAGATTAATTGAAACTATGTGATTGTGGAAGAAAGCAATATGAGGGTGATTCGGTTAACTACAGTGGCGGGGGAGTAGGTTCCTATGGGACAATAATAAAAATAATAGTAAATACAACAAAATAATTGAAATACAAGAAAACTAAGACTATTCACTTCCTAAAAGCCTCTGTCTCATGTCATAACACCAATGGCATTTTTAATTCCCCAGTGCAAAATTAATAAATCTAAGCATAAGAACTCATCACTGTTTAATTACAGGATGTCGAACAACGCCAATTTCTTTTTGCAACAACTATCTAGATTATCCAATAACAGCAGCTCCTTAACACAATAACCATCAAATTCAAATTAATGGAAGGGTAAACTCTCCAGCTCCGTAACTCCTTTAACCCAGTCGTAACGACAATAATTCTACGAATTTGTGAATTAAAACGTACTGTGCCCATGCAAGCGTAAGTTAAAAAATAAGTTGCACACCGTGTTTTCTCACCTGCTAGGACATCTATATTCCTATCTTGAACTGTGTTTCTTTCTCTTCCCTCTCACTACATTTACGCGTTTTCTAATTCCCTGTTCGCAAATAATTAATTAATTCTTTTCCGTTAGGGTCTAACTAGCATCATTTTCTCTCATTATAAAATTTGTTTGTACGATGAAATATATTTTACGGTTATTTTAAGGTTATTATCACGTTACTTTGTATGTAATTCGTATTGTGAATTAATATGGTATTATGTTAATGCTCTTGGTGGTCGAGACGGACGAAGTCTGTCTATTGTAAAGTGTCCTGTTCATAGGAAATGCATAAATAACCTCTTGCAATATTTAAGGTCAGCTATATTTGTAAATTTAAAATAAGCTAGCGGCCTGCATTATTACGCCTACAATGCATTAGAAGAAATAATGTCATACCTTTTCTAGTTTGTTAGCTGAATGACCTTATAGAAACATACTTTGAAAGATAATTAATTATAATTTATTAAGGTCACAAAGATGTTCAACGCATTACTCGAATTATAATATTGAGGATGTTTAAAATGTTCCTCAATAACAGAATTACATCGTATAGAGCGCTGCAGAACAGAAGTTATAAACATGTGATGCAATTTTTATAAGAATTGACTCACGAATCATACCTCTCTCGTAGCATCTAGAGAACTTATTTAAAGCGTTGACAATGTTCTTTAGAGTTCCCCACAATAATAAAGCGTTAGATCGTGAGATTTAGGTGGACATTCGATACTTCCTTCTCAGTCTATCCATCTCTTCACATACGATTCATCTAATTATTGTAATAATTGTGACTACCCAAAATAAAGGACTACTTCACATTGTTATCTACACAACTAACTACAGTTTTATCTTTGCAACTGGTTTGCAATGATTTTTTGGTCCTTCAAGGATTTGCGGTTCTTTCTCTACGATTCCATTTTACTAGAGCTACAGTTTGATTCCCCAAAATAGGTAAATACCAAATGATATTGCCTTCGGTTTTCTGCCTCTGTACCGGTTCAGTTTTGCATGTTAAAAACTTTCGATATGTGTAGCATTTGCGCAATAATTATACATGCATTGGTATATAAAAAAATATTTTTAAATTTTACTTAGTTCAGGAACCGTAGTAAGAATCTACACGAACAATTTTAAAGAAACTCAGGTAATTTACAATTTAAAATGAGACTATAGCATCATATTATTAAGGTAAGGTACTGAAATAAATACTGCGTACTTAGCAATTTTTTCACAACCAGCAAATAAATATAGGGACTTCACGATAAACATACCACATTCGAACAATATCAACATATTTTCCCGGACGCATCAGCCTACAAGCCTGCGAAATGATCTCATGCATTGCAACGTTACCAAAAACATTGTAAATTATTTAAACACACACAAGCTCATAAAATAAAATAATTTAAAGACATAGAGGCTAGTGTCAATAGCGTCTATAGTAAACAGGCAGTGTGAACAATTCATTACACATATTATCCATTCACATAGAAAACGCTTGACCTTATGCACAAGTTTAGTGGAAGTCGCACGATCTTTGTGAAATTACAATCTCAAGTAAACCCCCGGTGACATATTAACTTATATGCACCATCCAATCGTAGTAGGAGAAACATTAAAACACAGTATCAGACCTCGCTTTTTAAGCAGTAATAATTTAACTGACAACCACCACCGTCGAGTAACGGCAAGGTAATAAGCAATCGAAATTACGTAGACTTCATAAACTTGTGTATTACTTGGGTGCACGCTTTCATGAGAGCGACTTAAAACCAGGGAAAAGCAGCACCATTGTATTTTTAAGAACTAGAAATACATATCTAGCTTGATTCGATACCCATATTTAATAAAATTAGTCTTTTTTCACGTAGATTCAGCCGAATAAAAGTAAGTTAAGTTAATCAATCTATTTAGCTATGGTGGTACTATAGGTTAAAGAGGTCAGCTTAAACCTTTTATTTGTCGATTTTAAGTTAGCAGGAAAAAGGAAATTCTACCAACCTAAATTGCAAGAAAGCAGTAACAATTATTTTAGTAACATCTAGGAAATCACCCACGGTCTGGCAAGATAAACGGTAAATCATAGGTTAGGTTGGTGCCGAGCATTTTATTGAACTGAGAGTTTAGAAACCCTATTCCAGGTAGGTTGCATGTTTTTAAATAGTATACTCCTCAAAGAATTTCATTTGTTTTCATTGAATCTACGCTACTGTCGCTAGATGACATAATTTTCTCGTTGCAGTATAAAATAAATTCAAAAATCACTAGCGTCAAATTAGCACGTAGCAGATGTGGTGCTATAGTAGAATGATTATGATGAGATAGTTTGTAATAATAATGTGTAACGGGTGCGTTACGCAAGATCAATTAGATAGGAAATAAATAACATTTATTTTTAAAAGAACTGCCCTGTAGAATCTTTAATTTTATATAAAATAATGTTTAGAAAACCTAGACATGCATTACTATACTACTACTACTACTACTAACATTTTTAATTTTAGTTAGTTTAGGAACCGTGGTAGAAGCTTTACAAATAATTTTATAGAAGCTCAGGTAATTTACAATTTAAAATGAGACTATAGCATCATATTATTAAGGTAAGGTACTGAAATAAATACTAGCGTATTTAGTATATTCCTCCACAACCAGCAAATAAAATAGGGACTTCACGACAAACGTACCACATTCAACAAATATCAACATATTTTACAGGATGCATCAGCTTACGAGCCCGCGAAAATGTTCTCATGCTTTGCAACGTTACCAAAAACATTGCAAATTATTTAAACAGACACAAGCTTATAAAATAAAATAATTTAAAGACGTATAGGATGGTGTCAATAGTAAATAAACTGTGTGAACAATTTATTACACATATTATCCATGCACATAGAAAACACTTGGCCTTATTATTACAAACCCTCGTAAACCTCCGGGGACATATTAACGTATATGCACCATTTAATCGTAATAAGAGGTAGCACTAAAACACAGTGTCAGTCTCAATTTTTAAACAGTGATAATTTAACTGACAACCACCACCGTCGAGTAATGGCAAGATAATAAAGCAATCGAAAGTACATAGACTTCATAAACTTGTGTTTACTTGAGTGTACGCTTTTATGAGAGCGATTTGAAAACAGGGAAATCACCACCATTGTATTTTCAAGAACTGAGAAATACATATCTAGCTTGATACGATACGCATATTTAATAAAATTACTCTTTTTACGTAGATTTAGCCAAATAAGAGTAAGTTAAGTTAATCAATCTGTTTAGCTACGATGGTACTATAGGTTAAAGAGGTCAGCTTAAAGCTTTTATTTGTAGATTTTTAAGTTAGCAGGAAAAAGGAAATTATAAACGAGGTTCTACCAACCTAAATTGCAAGAGATTAGTAACAATTATTTTAGTAATATCTAGGAGATCACCCACCGCCTGGCGAGATAAACGATAAACAATAGGTTAAGTTGGTGCCGAGCATTTTATTGAACTAAAAGTTTAAAACCCCCTTTCCAGGTAGGCTGCACGTGTTTAAATTTTATTTGTTTTTATTGAATTCACTCCATTGCTACTGTAGCTAGCTGACATAATTCTCTCTGTTACGTTGCAGTATAAAGTAAATTTAAAATTCACTAGCGTCAAATTAGCACGTAACAGATGTGGTGCTATAGGTGAATGATTAAGATGAGGTAGTTTGTAATAATAATGTGTAACGCGATGCGTTACGCAAGATCAATTAGATAGGAAATTGATAATATTTAATTTTGAACGAACTAATTTGCTGTTAGTGTACCTTGTAGAATCTTTAATTTTATATAAAATAATGTTTAGAAAACCTAGACTTGCATTTAAATTCGTATTTTTATTCCAAATGGCTCTAAAACCACAAAAATGTAAGCAAATTAGTTTTAACCACAGAGTTGCATAGTGCAAGAATCTCATTTTTTAGTAAGCTTTAGATTTATGAAATAACAGTGAATTCAGTAAAATGTACTTTAAATTTGAGCTTTTGATGTTAAATAAATTCCCTGCAACATTACATGTTTCTAAATAGATATTGTTGTAATTATCATAGAGAAAACTCACACATTTGATATTAACAAGACATTAAATAAGCAGAATACACCGGCATAGGATTACATAGACGAGATCATCGGCTTCTAAACTAATAAAAATGCACATTATACATTGTAGTAAAACAGATGCTGATTAACAAAATATGATGTATAATGGAAAGAAAGAATTTGGTTTGAAACAACGAATTAGTTTTAAAAATAGTCTCATAGCAACCGGTCTTCTGAAAACGTCAAAATGCCGAAATATAATAAAATCAAGAGAAGGGTTTTAATGCTAGATACTCCAGCGGGGTTAATTTAAAAGGGATTTGAGACTAATATAAGTGAATTGACTTAGTGAAAGGGATGTTAGTTTAAAATGTTGAAAATTTAGTGAGATTCAGTATATTAGAAAAAACCAGCTAAACTTGTGACGTGGCAAACGGACCGCTTAGATTTTACGCTGAATGAAAGGTAAAACTTAAAACCTTTGCGGGCAGAAATTTGTTTGTTATGACCGTGTGTGGGGAGTGAATCTGCATTTCATTATATCGCCATTAATTTGGAAATCTCAAAGTAGTGTTGTTTTGGAGAATTAAAAAATTAGTGCGGCCTGGACTATTAGCTGAATTTGTGGAAGTAAACTGTAAGTAATGGTATTGACTTATGTAAGATTCGTTATAAATTATATGTGAAAGTGGACGTAAATATGTTGTGACATTTTTTTCGATACAGAACGTTAGTCGAAGGATACATTTATTAGCAGAAAATTATTAAGAGGTATGTAGGTATTATGTATTTTAGAAAGAATAAGGTGATAGTGCAACGTTGGTATTGGAATGATTTCTAGTTGGAGAAACGGCATTAAGATTTATTTGGGATTCAGAAAAGCATAACAATGTGGAAGTCGGATAGTTTTGTTCCTGGATTAGGCTAAGTTTTTTAGGGTTTGTTTTAGGGTTTAGTTTTATATCACCTGGACAGATTGCAGATAAAGTTAGTGTTAGAAAAGTATATCTGTATGTATATGCATGACGAAGTATTTTATGACAATAGAGGTTACGTTAGGTCGATGTTTTTTTATTCAATTTTATTTAGCAAGTAAGTAATTCGTAAAGGATTTCCAGTAACCCCCAGTGTTAGGCAGATTTGAAACGTGTAGTTGATTATATTATATTATATATATGTTATATATATATATATATATATATATATATATTAAATATATATATATATATATTATGCTGTGATAAGGGGTTGTTTAAGGGTGCACGACATAGTGAAGGTCACTAGAGAATGAGTAATTAGAATAGGCAGCAGAAAATTGTAGTTATTTCAGGAAATAAGTAAGAAATAGAAGTAGATAGTAAGTAGGCAACACCCTGTGTACAAAGTAGAAATAGTTTTGGGCGACGCAGGAAAGACATAGGAAGACGCATAGTTGGCGTAGGAATGAGAAATACGAGTATTAAACGGATGGTAAAGATTAAATACCCTGTAGATAGTGTTCAGTTGACATAAGTAAAGCGAATAAGAATATTTTTCAGTGGAAGCACGCGTAGAAATGATAAAGTATAATTAGACACGCATTAAGAAAAGAGTCTCAGACGATTAAGTAATACGGATGTGAAAATAGAGTTTCATGTAGCTAATATAATGCGTATAAAGATCTAACCATTTTGATAAGAGAAATGATTAAAATTGCGTAAATCGCATGTAAACAATGAAAGTTTAAAGTAAAATTGCATCAGTTGTTTATGGAAAGGCGACTATTCTATCAAAATACAGCATGTTGATAAGTGAAGACACCTGCAGGCAGGTGGGCATTATGAACGAACGCAGAGCATTACATCAGAAAATATTCGAAATGGAATTATTTGATTGGTCCGAAGCAAACGACAGGTTCTAGACCACACCACGGATGCAGTGGGGATTCGAAATTATATTAGCAAGCACCGCGATAAGAAAGTCAGTTTTGAACTCAATGAAGGCCCAAGTGCATTGCCAGTAATACTGAATAATACGTAACAAGTGGTACAAAGTGAAATAAATGAGTGTATATATGAAAATTACCGTTTAAAACGTAAGTAGGATTATTTTATGAATTAATCGTAAACTAAGACATAAAAATAATAGGGCTTCGAGGTCTGAGGAAAATAGGCCAGAATGCTTGATGTTAAGAAAGATTACAATAAAACAATTTAAATGTCGAGGCGAAAGGAAGAACATAATCTTGAAGTATAGGGTGAACGAATTACAAATTTGAAGTCTATGGCAAGAATGATTAAAGTATAAAATTATAATTTAATGGTGTTGGTCCATAATGGTGATAAGTTGAATGGAATCAAAGTTGGGAAGATTAATTTCAATGGAAGCGTCGTCGTAAAAAGATAAAACCAGGTCAGATTGTTAGTTATAAGGCATCTGTTTTTCTACAAGAATTTTATTTTATTTTTAATATCAAATTGGCTAAATATTATATGCTTGTAAACAAGTCAACAAAGGGTTGAATACGTATTGAAATAATAATAAGAAAACGGATTTAGAATATTCTACATTTGTTGGTAAAGGTAATGAGTTTTCTTTGGTGACTTTGGGTTTTGTACAAATTAAATGGTTGTTGATAAATGAAATTTATAAAGGTGAATTAATTTGAAAATGTATTGTAAATAACGTCAAAGCTGTACATAAAGCATTAATTTCATTAAATGGGATCCAAACTTACTGAATTTATATAATTACAAATATATGCTAGCCGAGGTCATAAGTACAAAGGAGGAGCCACAAATTAAGTAGGGCAGAGATAACCCGCAAAGGCGGTAACTTGTTGAATTTTGTCATTGGTCGATAAAGTTGTTTATGATAAACTCCAGTTGATAGCAACGTTAAGAAACAGCTGGAGGAGGAAATAATCACAAGCTGTAGGAAAGATTAAAATGGTGGTTCAATAATTTAATTTAGTATTATAGCAATTAAAATAAATAGGTCGCTCAACGTAAGGACACGTGATATTACAGAAATAATAGGTCGACCCACTAAAGGGGTATGTACAGCAAGTAATATGTCGACCCAACGAAGGGCTCAAATTAAACCACAATAAACTGAAATTAAGAGGGGCTCGTAAATTAAACCACAATAAACTGAAATTAAGAGGGGCTCGTAAATTAAACCACAATAAACTGAAATTAAGAGGGGCGAATTAAATTAAAATAAATTTTAAAGTACGATTGTAAGATTTTATATAAATTAATTAAACTAAACCGGGGATTTGAAAAGCTTCAATTAACAATAGTGAAATTTGTACAGTAATTTAAAGTTAGATAAATTTTAGTATTTAAAAAGTTTAGCATATAAATTTAATAATAATGGACAAGAAAATACGGGAAACACGGGAGGTTTTGAGACAACAAGGAGTAGAGATAGGATCCCAGGAGAGCGTTATAATTCAGGAAACCAGTTCCAGTGAAGAGAGGCGAACTTCACAAGAAAATAAGATGTTGGATATCTTAATGGCATTGAATGAAAAGATGGATAGGAGTGAGCAAGCCATAAATGCAGTTAAAATAAAAATGGATGAAAACAATGAGAAATTGGAGGGTAAAATTAAGAATCTTAGTGATGGACTGAAAGAAGCAAACCATAATATCGCGGAGATGAAAGCACAATTGAATGAGAAAGTTGGTAGAGTTTCTGAGGAGATAGACGGTTTATGGGATCATATTTCTTTAATCAAAACGAAACGAGAAGAGTTCGAAAGTGAGTCCAACAATAAAATTAAGAATTTAAATATTAAGTTAAATAAAATTGAAGAAAATTGCGAAACGGAATTCAGATCAATAAATCAAGAGATAAATAATTTAAAAAGCAATCCAATAAACTTTAATAGGAACCAATTAAGCTAATGCAAACGAATCTTTCAATGGAACAATTTACGAAATTTTACGGGACGGAAAAGTAAACCCTAAGATATTTCTGAAAAATTTTAAAATGTTGATACAGGGATACAAGATGAATTATTCAAATTAAATTTAATCAGGGCAATATTAAAAGGGAATGCTAAACGATGGTACAATCTAGTTGAGGATGAAATAGAAACGTTTGAACAGTTTGAAAGCAAATTTCTACGTCAATTCTGGAATGACAACCAGCAAAATCGAATTCGAAATGATTTAATTATGGGAAGATACGATTTGGCGAAAGGGATAACGCGAGAATCATATGCGATTGAGAAATTTACTGTAGCGAAGCAATTGGATCCTCCTTTAGAAGATAAAATTATTATAAAGTATTTAGCAAGTCATTTTAATGCGGAAGTAAAGCGATACATAACGACGCAAAACATAGTGGATAGAGACACGTTTATTGATTATTTGCAGAGATATGATGATTTGGAAAATGATGATGAAAGGGAAAATAATTTTAGGGATCGACGCACGAATTTCATAAGGAATGATGAGACTAGGAATAATTATCGAAGGAACAGGTATAATTATGATCGCGGAAGAAATTTTAATGGGGGGAACTATGGAAACTTTAATAATGATTTTAGGCGGAACAGGGATAATGGTCAGACACCAAGGCAACGAATAGAGAGAACGAATCATGAGGGAAACAATGGAGTAATGAATAGACAGGAAAAGGATGATCGACGGACACCAGCAAGAAATATTAATAGTGTGGAATTAAGGAACACGAATTGCACAGATACAGGAAGAATGAGTCAGGCAGGACCTTCGACGCGAGATCAGGATTTTGAGTACGGACGAACCAAGGAAAATTCTACGGATTAACGGATATGAGCACCAGCGCGAGTTTATTAAATATGAAATGGATAATGAATTAGGAAGACTTGAGAGAAACTTATTACCAATAATTAATTTAAAGGTGGAAAATAAAATGGTTAAAGTATTAATTGATACTGGAGCAGAGGCATCACTTGTAGCGGAAGAATTTGTTAAACGAGAGAAATTGGGGATAAAGCGATAAAGATAGCAAGGTGTAATTTAGTGGCACCAAATAATAAGAGATTTAGTGTAATAAATGAGATGGTAATTCTGAGATGTGAAATGGGGATAGAATATGGGAAAATGAGTTCATGGTGGTACCTGGACTGAAGATAGATGTTATATTTGGGATGAATATGATAGATAAGTTGGGGTTGAAGATAAATGCGGAATGCAAAGAGATTGAGTGTAATGGGAAATATATTAAATGGTATGAAGAGGAAATATAGTAATAGAAGATGACTGCGTAAATATTAATCAGTTTAGTGAAGAGATAAATAATGGGGCTAATGAAAGTGAAGAATTAAGTGTCCAGATGATTTAAAAATAGGGTGAATGTATTATTGAATAAGCATTCAGAATTAATTGGGTCAAAGTCGAGAATTGCCAAGGGTTATGTGCACAAGTTAGAAGTAATGAATGAGGAACCGTTTAACAATAAGATATATCCTATTCCAGTAGCATATAGGAATAGAGTGAAGGAAGAAATTGAGGAAATGTTACGTGAAGGCATTATAGAAAACTCCAGTACACATTTTGTGAATCCATTAGTCGTCGTGAAGAAAATGATAATAGCATTAGGTTATGTTTGGATGCAAGAAAGATAAATAAGCGAACGAAGCCGCAATACAATTGTCCACCAACGATGGAAAGCATATTAGCAAGAATAGGTAATAAGAAAATATATAGCAAATTAGACTTAAAGAATTCATTGTGTTTGATTCCATTAGCGCGTGAATCACGGAAATATACGGGTTTTTCGGTAGAAGGAAAATTATACCAATTTAGGGTGGTCCCGGTTGGTTTGTCCTCGAGCACGGATGCATTAAGAATGTGATCAAGAATATTTTGGGACTGTATGAGGAATTTAGTATCCACTATAAGGATGAAATATTAATATTTAGTAATAGTGTAGAGGAACACTATGTACATTTAAGAGAATATTATTAGAGTTGAATATAGCAGGTTTAAGGTTGAATTTAAGGAAGTGTGAATTTTTCAAAGTAGGGTTAGATTTTTAGGATATAGGATAGATAATAAATATAGGATTGAAAAATATAGATTAAAAGGACCCAGATTTAAGAGTGAAAAGGGGAAGTTGAAAATAGATAAATTGAATTGGCCCATACAAGGACAGATGAATAGATAAAAGGAAATGTAAAATAAATTATGAATAGGTATACATAGAAAATAGAATAGGATTTGAACATAAGAATAGGCATAGGTAGGAATAGTATAGTATAATAGGACATAGGTATGGGATAAATAAAATGTAAATATGAGTTTAATAATGAAAAGGTTGAATTTCAATATGGAAATAAAATATAATAATTTCATACCAATGTGAGTTTGAGTTCACGTTGGGCAACAAAAATGGACATTGATATAAAATTTTATATTTTAATTTGGGGAATTATGCTGTGAAAGGGGTTGTTTAAGGGTGCACGACATAGTGAAGGTCACTAGAGAATGAGTAATTAGAATAGGCAGCAGAAAATTGTAGTTATTTCAGGAAATAAGTAAGAAATAGAAGTAGATAGTAAGTAGGCAACACCCTGTGTACAAAGTAGAAATAGTTTTGGGCGCCAGGAAAGACATAGGAAGACGCATAGTTGGCGTAGGAATGAGAAATACGAGTATTAAACGGATGGTAAAGATTAAATACCCTGTAGATAGTGTTCAGTTGACATAAGTAAAGCGAATAAGAATATTTTTCAGTGGAAGCACGCGTAGAAATGATAAAGTATAATTAGACACGCATTAAGAAAAGAGTCTCAGACGATTAAGTAATACGGATGTGAAAATAGAGTTTCATGTAGCTAATATAATGCGTATAAAGATCTAACCATTTTGATAAGAGAAATGATTAAAAATTGGAAATGAGTAAACAATGAAAGTTTAAATAAAATTATCAGTTGTTTATGGAAAGGCGAATTTTAAAATAAGCAGTTGATAGTAAGCACCTCAGGCAGGTGGGCATTATAACGAAACCGACATTAATCAAAAATTTCAAATGGAATTTTTGATTTCCGAAGCAAACGACATTCAACCACACCCATATGGGGATTCAAATTAAAGCAACACCCTAAAAACATTTTAACCAATAACCCAATCATTCCAAAACTGAATAATACTAACAATTAAAATAAAAAAGAATTAGAAAAACCGTTTCGTTTGGGAATATTTTTTAAAAAATAAAACACCCATTCTTTCCACCCCAATAAATCCTTTTCCACATTTCCACCCAGAATAAACCACTTTTTGGACTTAATTTAGAATTTTCCAGCTCCCGAACCAAAATTTTTTAGAGCATCACCCCGAGACACCCTTTTTAAGACTTACCGTTGCGATTTTGACCTTCTTATAAATTTTTTTAACACAAATTTTGCGAATTTTATTAGAACCGAATCTTAAACGATTTAAATCACCACCCCTGCAAAGTTCAATATCCCCGCAGATTTATTTTTTTCATTTATTTGTAAACGCTCTTTTGCCCAAAGAAACCGGGACCCACGCGAACCGTTCTTTATCGATAGCAGCCTACGGGAAACCATTAAATTTTACACCATTCCTATACAACTTCATTTTAGCGTTGAAATGTGGGCATCTGTTTTCCATTTGAAATCGCAACTTTACACATAATTCGGGGTTTTTGACAAGCCTTTAACACGGCGGGCGCGTTTAAAGCAACCTGCGTTTTCCCCCTTTTTCCGAAAGTTTTACGGATTCAAAACCCATTTTCCCTTTTTACGAATGGTTAATTATAGATTAAAATTTAATTTTCCGTTACTTCCAAACTCATATTTTTGAACAATCCTTTAAACAGCAACCCTTGCCCCTACGCACGTAATTGAAAAAAGCACTTCCCTTTTACTTGGCCGAGCAAACACCATTTACTTTCATAAACCGCCGCTTTTTCGTAATAAAATTTTTTGGGCTTTAAATTTTAAAACCCTTTCAAACCATAAAATTCGTTTTTTTCCACACACCAACCCAATACGGGCTACACAGGAAACAATTTCATTGCGGAACACCCCCGACGCGCGACATGCCCCCTTTTAGGAAGCCGTTTATTGAAGACCCCGGTTTTTCACAACGTGAAACCCTTTAATTTTTTCGCCTGCCCAAACATAATTCTTATCCAACAAATTCAAACTGGTTTTAAAAATTATTTTAATTTTTTCCCTACGGGCCCCCAAATTTCGCTGGGCCCCCCCTTTTTTATTTTTAACTCACACCTTTTTAAAAAAGAACAAATTATATTATAAAAGTTTACACATTAACTAAAAATTTAAAATTTTTAATTAAAAAAAAAATTAATTTTAAACAAATTTCCAGAAACAGTCCTTTTTTATTTTTTCTGGAATTTTATCTAATTTTATTCCAGTTAAAATTTAAAGAACCCAATCTTCTACTTTTTCAAAATGTTTGATACAAAAAACCCATTTTCTTTTCCCCATTGGATGGATAATAAGGGCAATTTCCTTTACGAAACGGTAAATTTTAAAATTTACCGTTTCGTAAAGGAAATTTTCTATTATCAACCAATTGAAAGAACTTTTGGAATTGAGAAATGGTTGCAAGGAAAATTGACTACCTGAATGACATTGGAAATTTTATTTTTTTGCCCCCTCTATATTAAAAATTTAAGGTAAATAGTTAAAACTAAAAAGACATTTTTATTAATGCTTCGAGGTTTCTTTTGATAATTTTTTTACCCTATTTTTAGTTTTCCAGGAAAACAAGTTACTTTAACACCATCTAGCGAAAAAAGTAAATTTTTGTAATATGTTAAATGAAAAATTTCTTTTTAATAAAATTTTTGTTCAATTTTGTTCTTTCAAAATCCAATTTTTCCCTTATTTGTACCTTTGGGTTTCGGGTTTTTTCAAAATTAATTTTGGTGATCAAACCATGGGGGTTTTTTAAAAGAGGGCTTTTTGTGCCGTTTAATAAAGGGAAAATTTTGATAAGGGGTTTGGAAGGGAAAAATTTTAAAAAAATTTTTTTCAAAAGGGCCATTGTTTTAAAAGGGTTTTAAGGGCCTTTTTACCGGGCCTTTTTAAAGGGCCGTTTTTCCCGGGGGCTTTTAAAAGTTCAATGTTATTAAACCCCGGGGAAAAAAATTTGTTGGAAATTTTTTTTGGTGTTTAAAATTTTTTATTTAAGGGGGCAATTTAAATAATTTTTGGTTTTCCCTATTTGGGGAAAAAATTAAACTTTTCTTTTAAACGGGTTGGGGTTTTTTGGGTGAAAAACTTCGAAAGGAAAACCTAGGCCAAAAATTTTTTTCCCCCTTTAAAAGGGTTAAAAAAGGTTTTGGTTTTTTGAAAAGGGTTTTTTTTTTTTTTGGGGGGCCCCGGGGGTTCCCGAAACGGGTTGGGAAAATTGGGTTTTGGGAAAAAAACCAAAAATTTAAATTTAAACAAATTTCTTTTAAAAAATTTTTTAATTTTTTGGGTGAAAACCCTTTTTTAAAAAAAAAAGTTCCTTTTAAAGTCCCGTATTTTTAAAAAAATTTTTAAAATTTCTGGGACAAAATTTGGCTATTTTGGGGTAAAAATTTTCGGAAACCCTTTTGGGGGAAACCTTTGGAAAAGCCCGTCCGTTATAAATGAAATTTGAAAACAAAAATTGCCCCTTTTTCCCCGGGGCTTAAATTGGGAAAGGTTTAAAGGGGAAAGGACCGGGGGTTTTAATCCAAATTGTGGTTTTGGGATTGGTTGTTTTAAAAAAGCCCGGGGAAAAATAAAAGGCCCAAAACCTTATTTCAAATTAAAAATGGGTTTTAAAGTTTTAAATAAAATTTCCTTTTTTAAAAATGGGTTTTCCCAAAAAAAAGGTGAAATGTGGGAAAAAATTTTTCTTTTTAAAGTGGGCGGGTTTGCTTTGGGGTGGAAATTTTGGCGGGGCGGGTATTTGCTTTGGGGGGTGGGCCAGTTGGCTTGAGGGCCCCGTTGTTTTGGGCGGTTTGGGTTTGGAAAATTGGGGGGTTTGGGGGCGGGTAAATGTTCCCCCAAATGGGATTTGGTTAATTTGTTTCCGGTGCTTTTTGGGGCCGGTCGGTAAGGGGTTTTTAAAGGGGGGCTTTTCAATTTTGGTTTTCAACAGGGTTAATTTTTTGGCCTGGGGGATCTGTTTAAAGGCTTTTGGAAAAAAGTTAGTTTACAAGCCAACGGACAAATTAAATTTTTCTTAATTAACCTGGTTAAAATGGGAAAAATTTTTAAATTAAATCTTTGTTGGTGTTTTTAAAAAATTTAAACCAAATTTTAAAAAAATTTTTTAAATTTTTGTGATTGTAACAAGACCGTTGGTATTTTTGCAAGGTTAAATGTTTGGGGAAATTTTACAAATAACAATTTTGTGGGTTCCTTTGGAATTTTAAATCGTTTCCGAAAATGGAATTTCGTTTATAACGGATTCGGAACAAAGCGAAAGGTGCTCCTTTGGCTTGATTTGGACGAGCGAAGTGTCATTGTTCTCGCCAAGAAGTTCATCTCGGAAACCTCGGTCATTTAGGGTTAAAAGAGGGTGCGGTAAACTCTTTGTATGGTTTCGCTTAAAGCAAGTTTATGCGGATTTTTTTAAAAATTGCAAATTTATTCCTTTGCGGTGTTTTAGAAAACTCTAAACCACAGACTTTTGGGTAAACCTGGTGTTTAATACCCCAAAAAGTTTAAACTGTGGGCGGTTTCGTACGAGTGGCCTTGCGGGCAGGAAAGCAGGGTATGTATAACGTGGGGTTGCGCCCGGCTGTGAGACCCGAAATTTGGATTGTAGGTGTTAAAGATGCAATTTGGAAAGCATAAATGCATCAGTTACCCTCTCGCGATGGTGGAAATGGTTAGCCGTGAAACCTTGCATTTGAGCCGGTCGTGAGGTGCCGAGTTTGGAGAGAAGGCTTTGAATTTGGTATAATCAAAAAAGATAAAATTATTGGTCTGGCGTTAAAAAATGGGGGGCTACCATGTAAATTTAAAAAAATGTTGGTTTAACGCTTGGGTAATTGAAGGGGTTAAGCGGCCTGGCAAAATGGTGAAACGGGGCCGGTTGTCTTTGGAAAAGGTTTGGGTTAATTAAAATAATATGTACCCGAAGTTCTGGTTGAATAAAATTGTGAATAATTTAGAAATGTGTTTAAAATTTAATGTTTTATTTTTGAGGGTTTTATGTTTTAGATGGGGTGGGGAAAAATTTTTAGGGGGTGTAAGGTGGGTGGGTTTTTTAAATTTTAAATTCGGTTAAAAAATTCTGCAAAGTGGGCGTAAAAATTTTGAACCCAAAAACCTGGGGGAAATCTAAGGGTTCCTTGGGGTATTGAAAATTTTACGCGTGGGAAATTTTAAAAGGAACATTTTGTGGGTGGATTTGGGAAAGTTATCGGAAGGGTTAATTGGTTTGTAATTTGGGGGTGGTGGGTTTTTAAATTGGATTCTACATAACAATTAATAAGTTTCCTTAAAAAGTTAAGAGGGGAAATATGGTAGAAATTTAAATGGGGCCTGGGATAATCCAAAATTTTAAATTGGTAGTGGAAAATTTAATATTGTAAAAAAGTAGGTTTCGTGGAAATGTGGAGATTTATTCGGTAAAGAATGCGGGTTGATGTATCATTTGGGGGGCGAAAAGGGAGGATCGGGGAATTTAAAATAAATTTTGGAATTTCATGAAATTGGTCCGGGGAATGGTGGTTTGAAATGGTTGGTTTGATTTTTCTGGAATTAATTTGAAATTATTTTAAGAAAGGCTGTATAAGCAAATTTCTAATGGGTCCAAACCTGTTTATTTTTGGGGGCTGCCGAGGTAAATCAAAGGGGAGCAAAAGTGGCTCCCAAACGGTAACTGTTGGTCATTGGTCGATAAAGTTGTTTTGATAAACCCAGTTGATAGCAACGTTAAGAAACAGCTGGAGGAGGAAATAATCACAAGCTGTAGGAAAGATTAAAATGGTGGTTCAATAATTTAATTTGTATTATAGCAATTAAAATAAATATGTCGCTCAACGGAAGGACACGTGATATTACAGAAATAATAGGTAGACCCATTAAAAAGGGTATGTACAGCAATATATATATATATATATATATATATATATATAGATATTAACTTATATGCACCGTCTAATCGTAATAGAAGGGAACACTAAAACACAGTGTCAGTCTCGCTTTTTAAACAGTGATAAATTAACTGACAACCACCACCGTCGAGTAACGGCAAGGTAATAAGCAATCGAAAGTACGTAGACTTTATAAAATTGTGTTTACTTGAGTGCACGCTTTTATGAGAGCGATTTAAAACTAGCGAAAGCACCACCATTGTATTTTCAAGAACTGAGAAACACATATCTAGCTTGATACGATACTCATATTTAATAAAATTATTATTTTATTACGTAGGTTTAGCCAAATATAAGTGTAAGTTAAGTTAATCAATTTGTATAGCTACAATGGTACTTTAGGTTAAAGAGGTCAGCTTGAAGCTTTTACTTGTAGATTTTTAAGTAAGCAGGAAAAAGGAAATTATAATCGAGGTTTTACCAACCTAAATTGCAAGGGATTAGTAACAATTATTTTAGTAACATCTAGGAAATTACCCACCGTCTGGCGAGATAAACGATAAATTATAGATTAGGATGGTGCCAAGCATTTTATTGAACTGAGAGTTTAGAAACCTCTTTCCAGTTAGGTTGCACGTGTTTAAATAATATATTCCTAAACTAATTTTATTTGTTTTTATTGAATTCATCCCCTTGCTACTGTTGCTAGCTGACATAATTCTCTTTGTTACGTTGCAGTATAAAGTAAATTCAAAAATCACAAGCCTCAAATTAGCACATAGCAGATGTGGTGCTATAGGAGAATCATTAAGATGAGATAGTTTGTAATAATAATGTGTAACGCAAAGCGTTACGCAAGATCAATTAGATAGGAAATAAATAATTTTGAATGAACTAATTTGTTATTAGAGTACCCTGTAAAATCTTTAATTTTATATAAAATAATGTATAGAAAACCCGACTTGCGTTTAAATCTGTATTTTTATTCCAAATTGCTCTAAAACCACAAAAATGTAAGCAAACGAGTTTTAACCAGAAAGCTGCATAGTGAAAGAATGTCATTTTTCTATTAAATAACTGTGAATTCAGTAAAATGTATCATTCATTTAAGCTTTTGGTATTAAATAAATTCACTGCAACATGACATCATTCTAAATAGACATTGTTGTAATTATCATAGATAGGAACCCACACATTTGGTATTAACAAAACACTAAATAAGCAGAATACACCGACATAGGATTACATGATGAGATCATCGGTTCGAAAACTAATGAAGATGCACATTATACATTGTAGTAAGACACGCTGATTAACAAAACATGATATATAGTGGGAAGGTAAAGTGATGCAAAGGAAGACAATAGTTACAGGGCATTGAAATGGGTTGATCAGAATTGGTAGAAAGTTGTGTCAAGGAGAGCTGGATTTACCATAAGGTTAGAAAGGCAATATCCCAGGGCGGCAAATTTTAGGAAGCGGCAAATGTTGTAGTTAAAAAAATTAAATAGCAGAATGAAATCTAGATGTATGAAAAAATACAATATTATCTATACAAATTCATGCATAAACCATATACGATGCGTCGATCATACTTAGTATAGTGGAAAATTCATTTCATATTACGCAAGACGACGACCGGTGGCCTGTTCGGACCTACTAACTATGACGCCAAAACAGAGATAAATTCATATTAGGTAGTGAGTATACTACATATTGTTTACCAGCAGTAGAAACAACGCGAAAATTGTTGTAGTGAGGGGCGGCAAAATATTTTCAGCCTAGGGGCGACAAATTCGTAAATCCTCCTCTGGTTTCAAGCCAACCTTGATGCAAAAATGAGCAAATCTAGACTAGAAGACTATGTAAAAAGATCAAGCAGAAGCTAGAAAAGATAAAAACCACTTCCGCAACATTGCCATGTAATCAGGAGGTAGACTAACAAAACTGGAGAAACGTAATTTTAGGAACGGCTGAGCGTTTATAATTTGCATGTGGTTGCTGAAGTGAAAAAATGTTTTGAAAACTAACCCATGTAGGTTAGCATATAGTTTCTATGACAACAATTAATCCAATGACCTACCTGCCGAAAAGCAAAAACGTTAAAAACTATCCAGTCTCCAGCAGAAATAACTACTCAGTTGACCTTTTCCAAAGCTTGACTCATATTTAGAATTCTTTTCTTAAAAACTGTATGTTATACAGTTCAAGGAGAATATCCATTAGTTTTGGTTTATAGCTAATTAAATTAATTGTAATATTATGTAAACACGGAAGTGAAAAATAACGGAAACCATTACCTAAAACGTTAAATTGTAAGTAAAAATCCCATAATTACAAATAGTCAAATTATAATTACCTTTTATTTTATTTGGTATAGTTAACTTTAACGAGCAAATGTTTTCGATACGTCATAGTTATTTGTTAAAAGTAATTCTTTCCGGATTCATACTGTTTTACATACAGGACCCATTTAATTGCTTTTGAATTCACAACAACTTGTGTGTTGTTGAAGATATGGTCGCAGTTGCTAACATTTAGCTACAATCGCAGTTTTGACAGTGTCCAATTGGGCCCGAAGAAAACTATGGCATATCAAAAGCTAGGTCATTTGGAAAAAATCTTGTGGAGTGTTTGAGAGGAAGAGATCGTGATGATGTTATTAATGTAGGTACGTTTACAGTGGACAAGCAGACCGTTAATTATTCTTTGAAATGTAATTTTGTATCTGAACAATTAAATAATGCAAGTGAAGGGTTGGTAAAAGACCAACACCTTGGACTATAGTACGTACTTAAAACCGAAACTGCTCCAAAACAGAGGCAGGTAGTTTCTCAATGTATAGAGGAGAGGAGGAGTTTTATGGAATACCATTTACAGTTCTAAAAGTAACTTAACTTTACTGGTTTTTAAATAAAAATTTCCACAATCATCATGAGCATATACTATAACTAATTGCAATAGTTGTGAAAAATACTGTTGTAAAAAAAGTTTATTTGCAATAACAATAACTTTATTTTTAAACAGATTATACAAATCTGCGCAGCAACGCGTAATTACCATAACATTTCTAAAAGCTCTCATTTCCCAAACTAATCCCTGATAGTGTACATATTATCTTCTTAATACTGCGACTACGATGCTACCTTTTAAATTACTAACCAAGCTGATATATATGGTCACAAAAATAATAAATATCGACTGTCATTTATATCACATCCTTCAAAGTTTTAACTATTGTTACGTTTATTGTGAACATCCCGTACATTCTTTCTGTTAATAAGAAATACGCGGTCTAATAATTTTCAACTCAAACTCATTTGACGTTAAAAACGAAAATTAATTCAGTAAATTAAAATACGCCTTTCATGTGTGAATTCCTTTATTTATTTGTATAAATGCGATTCCTATTGTTACATCCTAGAGCCTAGTAAATAATAAATACTCCTTCTAAGAATTCCTCAACGCAAAGTTTACCCTAAAATTAAACAGGCGATAATTGGTTCTAGGTAACTGATAATTGATTCTTATGTTTTCCATTGAAAGCTTCGTCGAATTAAAGCCGCGTATTATCCAAATAAACCGTGTTCTTCCAGTTTTATTTCCTTAACAACAATATTACTTTGAGCTCTGGTCATTACTGAAACGAAATTAATATTCATTTGCTTTTCAATCTACACAATAAAAACACGTGTAGAATGGTTGGTTGTTTCCGTTTTTCTGTATGAAAAGTTTGCGCAAGCTTTACAGCGTGCTCCTTTCGGTGGCCCTTAAAGCCACAATGAATGGTCGCCCCTTGTTGTGAAGGGAAGACCACCCCATGGAGGAATCACGCGCACTTCTGTTTCGCACCGTTTTTACAGACGGTAGAAGCTAAACCAACGGTAGTGACTTGAGAGTGAGTGTATATACTAATTTTCTTATAGAGGTAACCGGTAGTTGTTGGAAACAACAAATGTACACGGGTAGATAAATGAATTAACTCGTGAAATGGGTATTTTAATTTACTGAATTAATTTTCGTTTTTAACGCCAAAGGGTTTTGAGTTGAAAATTATTAGACCGCGTATTTCTTATTAACAGAAAAAAATGTACGGGATGTTCACAATAAACGTAATACTATAACACATTGTAATCAAAGCTTTACATTAGAACTTGCATTATATTCCAAACTGCATTTACAGCTCATAACAAAGTATTAATTAGAACTATACTTTCAGAACTGACTTCCAATATTAATGACGGTAATTTATATACATTTCCAATTGTTCTAGACTATTCTAAAACGACCCAGAATATGCAAATGACATTCTCAAGATTTTTCATTTTGCACCAGTGTTCAGTTCAATCCATCTAGCTCACAACTGATCTTGGGCATGGCCTACTTCTTGCTGCAAATTTGATCGTTTAAACCTTGGACGGCGTTAGTGTACTTGAGGTACACTATTGCTTTCTAAGAATCCTGGTAATCCGATTAACCAGAAGACTGTTGCTTCGACATCAAGTAGTAGATATCCCGATGTCACTCCTCTAGCCGTATGGTTTTTACAATCTCTGGTTGTTGTTGGTTGATTAAGACCACCAAATTTAGTTTTAAGTACCCGAGCAGGTCCCCGACAGATATCAAGATCCGCTGCTACGCAATGCATTAATGAATATTTCGATGGCGCATCGAACAGATCAATCCTTTCCGATGCCCGAATCTCATTTTGCTTGTGTCGTTGTATAGGGACATGAACCAATTATAGCTTGTTTATCATCGCGAGCATAACTGCTTGTTTGTTTTACTGCGTGCTGTTTTTCTTCTTTTTAGGAGCTTACAAATCCGGTATACCACGTCGTTTATCCCTTTTACAACTTTGTACGAACCCTCACATGTATTTGTAACTCTGACGGCACTCCACGCTTTCGTTTTGGGTTGTATAGCCAGGCGAAGTCGCTTTTTTAAAAACCAGATTTTTGTGCCTTGATGTCATATCTGGTCTTTATTCGATCGCTTGCGACAACATGGATATCGTACAGCTTGCGTTTGAGCTACCCGACGAAGCCCTCGCCTACGATATCATCTCTCATGAACCGAAGACCTATAGGCCAATAAAAATAGATGTAAACATTGATCTAGGGCTCTCTGATGTTAGGAGATCAAGTCGCTTTACCATATCATCCGATTGCAGGTGCAACGATGTTGTTTGGGTATTCCTTATCCCCAGTAGCCGGCAAACCTCTTGGAATAACGTTGACGAAAATTGTTTACCCTGATAGGCATACAACTCTATAGAAACTCCAAAACAGTAGAATAATTCCTCTACCAGAACGTCAGAGACGGTTGTAGCTTGCTGGTTTGGTACGGCATATGCTTAGGTCCACTTCGTAAAGCTCATGATAGCTTCGTGAAGATCTCCAATTTTTTTCCAAATTCCGTTGATCACCTTGTATTTTTCTAACCTCTTTGTGATGTCTATCATGTCCATTTCTTTTTCAAACGCTTCATTTTTAATCTTTGGCGGCGAATTCTCACTGCCTACGGCTAGACTGTTTCCTTACATCCGCTGTGCTACCCCTTTTCTAAGTCTCTGTTTTGTAGTCGATCGCTTCGTTGTTAATACTTCTCACTTGTCCCGTCAGATATCTTGTGAAATATCCATGGCAGTTTTCTAACCAGGCTTCCAGTTTCTTGTTATTTATTACAAACTCTTTCCACAAAGTTGTATTTTCTCTCCTTTTTTAGCAAAATAACTTTCAGTTTTCCTAATTGCTAGATCTTTTATTATATTTATCAGCACCTTTTGCAAGCCTTCCTTAATCCTTACTTGCTTATATGCTAATGCCCCATTTTAAACGTACCTTTAACGGAATTTCCATCAAAAGGTGTGTGTTTGTAAGACACATATACCACTTCAATATATTTCCTAATAACTTCAAAGCAACCAATGTCAGTGATTACTTTGGGATTGGTGCTTCCTGTACTTGACCTCCAAAGCACCAAAAGTTTCCTGTTTGTTTACAGCAACTAATGTCTTAGACGGTTTCCAATTATTATCCTCAGAAGTGACTTGCAACCTTGAACTACTTCCAATTAGCATGTCTTTGTAGAACACACTAATCCAGTACCAAATATTTACTTGAAACAACCAATGTTTACTATTGCTTAAAGCTTTTCAAATTCCCATATGCGCTGATCCGCAACCTTGATTTCCCCATTTAGTATGTGTTTGTAGGGCACACACCAACTGTTCTTTTGGTGACCAAAATTTGGACTCCAAATGTTCAACTTTTGCCTTTAAAACACCAATTTTTCGACGTTCTTTGCTATAAGAACCAAAAGTTTGTCCAAAATGCCCAATTTTAGACCATAATTTACTTAAATTTTGGTTATTTTTGGTGGAAGCATCAAAATTGTCGACAATAGACACGAAGAACTGGATGTCGATGTTGTAGTTTTGATATTTATGCGAAAGGAGTAATTAGAAAACTATTCATTCGCAAATGTTTAAGTGGTGGAGGATCCTGGTAGCCATTAGGTTGTTTAACCCCTTTCGCGTACCTCTGAATATCGGTGAAATACGGTATATTTTTAGAAAACAATAGAAGGGGAAAGTGCAAAAGATATAAAAAAACTAGCACAAGACCGTGCTGTAACTAACAAGAATAAGCAAGTGCTATGTTCGTGACTGTAATCTTTTTTCTTTCTTTTTTTTTACCCATCTGCAACCCTTGTCGTTGGTCGCGGGTGAAATATTATTTTTCTTAATGATGGTAGTCCCTATTCAACGAAAGTTTGCTGAACATGACAATAGCCCAGGGTGAAATTGGTTGGTAAGTGACTAAGAGACAAAGAAACTCTTATTTAGGTAAACGGCTAATTTTGAAAATTACCTCAGTGCTCTGGCATGAGACGGGGTTGTGGGCCGATTTTGTTACATCACTCAAAACACGATATGGGAGCGCGCCACAGCGTTTAAACTATAACAAGATAAACGTAAAAGTCATGGGGAAAACGCAGAATCACCTCTACTCATTAATGGATTTCGATAATAAAAAAAAGACTGCCCCACCAACCCTTTATACTCTATTCCTGAAAAGAAAGTATATAGTTAATTAAACCAAGACCACTTTAGGATAATAAATGACTCTGAAATAAGCAACTCTTTATAATCACAAATTGACTCTATAAGTAAGTTTTAATAATTAATGTATCTACAAAAACGTGGCAATTGTCTAATAAAAAGGATCTTAATTAACTTCGTAACATAAATTAGGTCCAGACAAACATCCCCAATGAACCTATTTAAGAATCAGCAATATTTAGATATAAGGCTCCAGTTCATTATAAATTGTTTGTTTACAAATTATCAAATTGAGTTGACACTCAGACAGATTTATTGAAATCTAATATTACAAATTTTATTTATTCTATTCAGATCTGATTGACTTCACATTTACTATATGTTCAACTTGCTACGTACATTGACGTAACTGGCAGTACAAAGAAAGGAATGCCCGGGATCAATTGGTGAGTAGGCGGGGTTTTACCGATATAAAATAACTAAAAGACTTAAAATAAAAATAAACACTCATTTATAACTCGCAAGAAAAAAAACCATAAAAAACCTCTAATTGGAAACCATGTTACTCATGAGCAGTAGTACCAAAAACAACGAAAATTAAAAATAATTAATAGCAGTAGTACCAAAAAATAGAAATAAAAATAATTAATAGCAGTAGTACTAAAAAATGAAAATAAAAATAATTAATACCCTCCCAAGTACCCTGTAAAGTAATTTAAAACAAAACTAGGATGGGGTACTTTCAGTCCTGCAATATTTACAAGGATTAAATTTTTATTGCCAAAAAAGTTGAACTATTAATAAATACAAACATATTGATCCACATTACAGATAATTTGTTGCTGTCTGAATGCAATTGTCCAGCTGTGGTAGGCCACAATATTGTACCTAAACCGTATACTCTCTAAAACAAAACATAATAAGCAAATAGCAAGTAACTAGGTAGCAGAGTGAAACTTAATCGCTATAATCCATAGTGTATCTCGACGATCTGGAGAGAAGTGAAATCCCTTTCCAATACCCAACAACCTGACAAAGGACAAGACAAAAAAACCAATCTCACTCCAATCTATTGCTGGTGAAGTCATAGATGGTCGTAGTGCAGTTATCAGCTGGGGATGATGTTTTGCCTCACTTTATACAATAGGAAAATTAGTTTGGTGGTTTCAGCAGTTATTTGCTATTCCATATTTAGCGTTTAGTTGGTACAGATGAACTCCATCTTTAGAACTGACACGTCAGTCCGGGGTCAATACAACGGACGATCATGTTCCCAGGAAAAAGATATAAAAAGTACAGGCCAAGATTAGACCATGTATCAAAAAAAGTACTTATTTTTTAAATGGCATGTTTTTACCACACCGTGTGTGCACGCACATTTCGTAGATAACGAAAAATAAATGTCACAACGAGTAATTAGTGTCGTGTTCAAAAAGAATCAAATAAAAAATTCGTTCGAATAACAAGAATTCGAACTTCAATCTTCGCGTTATCAAATGTGATTAGAAACTCGAAACATGCTTATCAAATAATAGTATGTTCTATTATTTCGACGAATCTTTCGGTCGTAACAGTATATAGTAATGTGTAGCAAGCCAGCGGACACCGAAAACAAGGTACCGACTATATAAATTATAGAGTAAACTTTTCGTTTTCAAGTAAATAGATTTAAGTTGAAAATTATTAGAAAGCGGGCTTATTATAAGAAAGTCTAGTATACCGGGTGTTGTTGGAGGATTTGAGCAAAATCTACGTAAATGAATAATGAAATACCAAAAAGATGTAGGTTTTAGCTGCCATCGTAAAGTAAACGTAACAAACTTCAAAGAACGAGGTGTAATCACATCACTTCCGACAACAAAAAAGGAAATAAATTTCTGACTCTTTTTTATACAATTAATACTGGAATTGACCTATTCACAAGTGGACGACTGACAACACCTGTTAATGCTTCGGGATAGTTAACCTTAGAAGCAACTCTAATCTCGAACAGATGTTTTTCCTTCCAACCTTATCATATGGACAACGCAAAGTTATTTTTCGTTCAATCTGGCCTTAATTTCGCTTTAATTACTATGTTTTCATTCACAAAAATTGTTAATTTACTCGAAGCTAATTCCAATGCAAAAAAGCTAGTGATAAATATATATGGCAGTTGGTTAGTTTAATCCTGGTTTGTTGCACTGAAATATCAAAAGATATATTAGATTCTGATAAATAATAATTATTCTATACTGACCATTGAAACTTGAGGATGCAGCAATTATTTGTTGACCATTACTCAAGAAAAGGTCTGCTCTTACGGCGCGTCTACGTAAGTTTTCGGTCCTACTTTTTCAAAAATTCGCGTAGAAGTGTTCGGATTGGCGGTTCGTATAAGAGCGATAACCCAAAAAAGATATTCGAGCCGTAGGCGCAATCTACACCACTCTAAACGACCTACGCTTTCACTAACAATCTGGATAAACCTAACAAATTTAGTTTGAAAACATGTAAGGTTATTTATGTTAAACTTGACATTCGTGAATCGTATTTTATTTATAAGTACAAGAACGTAAATTCGATAATTTTCGATGCTAAAAGCTGCTATTCTAAATTAAATACAAGATGATGCTAAATAACGTATCTTAAAATTTATTTATGTCTCAAGGCAATAAGCATAGAAAAAAGGAAAAAGTTGTCGAAAGTATATGCGTGGAACACAGTACTGTACGGCTGTGATACGTGGACAGTGTAGGAGAAGCAGATAGAAAAAAGATAGAAGCTTTGAAACGTGGTGCTATATTATATGATGAAGATACCACGGACAGACAAAGTTAAAACCAAGAGGTACTACAAATAGTAGGGTAAGAAAAATATCTGTGGGAAATAGTAAAAAATAGAAAATGAAAGGATGATAGGATGCGTTCTAAGGGACGAGGGAATCACGCAAAATATTATTATAGGTACAGAAAAATAAAAAAAATGGTAGAGATAAATCTGGATTAGACTATTGCACACAGATAGTGAAACATGTAGGCTGTGGGTATTTCCAGGAAATATGTAGGGTAGTTCAAAACAAGAAACAATAAAGGTACGAGTCTAACTAGTTCCAAGACTGAAGACCTAATTATGATGATTGTAAAAGAAATAAAATGATAGCTTTTGGAAGGTTTATTAAATTAATTACTTTTATAGAAACCAAAAAATTAAATACCCATGCTCAATTAATATTAACTATTCGTGATATCTAAATATAGAAGATATATCCGCAATTATCTTTCTATTGCAAATTAATTTTTTATTTACTACCTGTATGTTTGTTGTGGTTTGTTTAGCATTCTTCTTAATCTTCTTTGGGAATTAAACCACTCATCATCATCATTAGGTCTTCAGTCCTGGAACTGGTTAGACGCGTACCATCATTGATTCCTATTCTGAACTAACCTACAGATTTCCCTAAAATTTGGACAGTCTGCATCTATAACTACCTGATCTAGGTCTACATCTACCTCTTTTTTCTTATCTCTGCTTGTAATATATCTCATACTATTCCCCAAAAATGCCTTAGAACGTATTCTGCCCTTCTATTTCTCTTATCTTTTTCCCCAGATATCCTTGTTCCCCTACTATTTCTATAACCTATTTGTTATTATCTTTGTCTGTCCATGCTATTGTCCTCATAATTTTGAAGCACAGCATTTCAAAAGGCTGCTACCGTTTTTCTGTCTGCGTTTCAGACTGCCCGTAGTTCATAGGCATACTGTGCTGTGCTCCACACATATGCTTTCAACAATTTTCTTGTTCTATGTTTGTTGTCTTTTCTCATAGGCGCTGTTCTTTCTTGTTAGATGCAGTTTGGTCACCTTCTATTGTTTTCTAATTATATACCCTATTTCTCCGACCTTCAGTAGTTATGAAAAGAGGTAAGCAGCCTGTGGCTGCCACGTTCTCCCAACACTTAACCATTTACCGATTTAATATATTTTCCAATATATCTTTTCCACAGTCCTCATTAGTTGCAGATATTTCGCAACCAACAACCAGTTGTTTATACTAATCATCAGATTTATCTGCGCTTATTTTTTCGTCATTAAGTTTTCCGTCTCAAAACTGGTTGGACACGTACCTGCACTTATTTATATTCTAAGATAGCCTACCTAGTTCCCTGAAATTCTCACACAGCATGTGTATACAGCTCGTTCCCCTTCTATTGTTTTCTAATTTTATGCCCTATTTCACCGAGATTCAGTGAAGGGGGTTAAGCAACCTGTGGCTACCAAGATCCCCCCAACTCTTAGACATTTGCCGAAGTAATGGTTTTCCAGTAAATCCTTTCACGCTCTTAACATTATTCGAGAATATTGCCCAAACAATTCTTGTAGTTACTTATAATACTCATAATGTTTAAGCACAGTTATTTTTCGTTATGAGTTTTTCCATCTTGGGATTGGTTGGATGTGTACCTCCACTGATTTCTATTCTGCGCTAGCCTACACATCTCCCTGAAACCCCTACAGCCTACATCTTTTACTATCTGTGTGCAGTAATCTAACCTAGGTCTGCCTCTTCTTCTCTTTTTTCCTATCTCTGCTTCTAATATATTACGCACTATTCCCTCATGCCGTAGTATGTGGCCTATCATCCTATCTCTCCTATTTTTTACCGTTTTCTATATATTTTATTCTTCCCCTACCATTTTTAATACCTCTTCGTTCTTAACTTTGTCTGTCCATAATATCTTCATCATACGTCTGTAGCACCACATTTCAAAGGTTTCTACCTTTTTCTTGTCCGTTTCTCCTACTGTCCAGGCTTCACAGCCGTACAGTGCTGTACTTCACACATATGTTTTAAGCAATCTTTTCCTTGTTTCTATGTGTGTGGTCTTTGAGCACAGTTGTTGCTTTTTCTTGTTAAATGTAGCACGACCTTGTGCTAATCTTTTTTTATATCTTTGTGCTTTTTCCATCTTGCGTTATTTGGCTTCCTAGGTAGCAGAAATCCTTAACCTCTTGTAAGTTCGTGTTACATACTTGTATTCTTGTTTTTGATTTATTTTCCCCACTTTTGCATACTAGAACTTTAGTTTTAGTTTTGTTAATTTTCATACCGTATCTCTCTGTTAGAACCGTTTCCATTTCAATAAGGGCAGCTTCTAACTCTTCCTTGCTAGACGCTAATACCGCTATATCATCTGCAAATCTAAGCATATCAATTTTTTGTCACTGCATAGTAATTCTAAATGTCTTCCTGCATTTGACAGTATTCATTGCCTCTTTTATGTACAAGTTAAAAATCAATGGGGATAGGGCACATCTCTGTCTCACCCCTTTCCTAATGTTTACTTCTCTACGTTCCTGCTATAATTCTATTACTGCTGTTTGCTCTTTGTATAAGCTATGTACTATCTGTCTATCCCTATAACTCATTCCAATCTTTTTGAATATTTCATACATTTTTTTCCATTTTACATTGTCGAATGCTTTTTCCAGATCTACAAACCCTTTATATACGCTTTCCCCTTTTTCTATTGTTTTCTCCATTATCACCCTCAGAGCTAAAATAGCCTCCCGTGTTCCCTGTTTCGCCTAAACCTAAATTGGTCTTCTCCTAGTATTTCCTCCGCCCGTTTTTCCATTCCTCTTTGCACAATTCTAGTTAATATTTTTAACACGTGTGCTGTCAAACTTATTGTTCGAAAATTTTCACATCTATCCACGCCTTTCTTTTTTGGTATAGTTACTATGATGCTACGTTTGAAATCTTTGGGTATCTCGCCTGTCTCGTACATATAGCTTCCAAGTTGGAAGAGACGTTCTGTTACTGTTTGTCCAGCGGCTTTTAGAGTTTCTGCTTGCACCTTATCTGTACCCGGCGCCTTACCATGTTTCAGACTCTTTAATGCTAATTCAAACTCATCTCTAAGTATAGGATATCCCAAGTCATCATTTTCAATGTCTGATTCCTGTTCTAATGCAGTTAGTTCTTCTCCTGCATATAAATTCCCTATATATTCTTGCCATCTACCCACTTTCTCTACGTTTTCTACGATGACGTTTCCTTGTGCGTCCCATATATTTTTGCTATACGGTTTTATATCCCTAAAAATCATTCTAATTAATTTGTATGCTTCGTCTGTCTTTCTTATTTCCATCTTCGTTTGTACCTCTTTGCACTTTTCATCAATCCATTGTTCTTTAGCTTTCCTGCATTTTCGAATAATTTTCCATTTTATGGCTTTGTATCTCTGTTTTCCTGTTTCGTCTGATTTATTTTTATATTTTCGTTTTTCTTCTATTAAATGAAGGATATCCTTCTTTATCCACAGTTTCTGATTTTCTTTTTGTGTATACCCCAGAATATCTCTGGCCGCCATGTCTAGGCTGGATTTAATGTTACTCCATTCTGTTTCTACTTCCTTAGTATCAGATATTTTCCCGATATCTTTGAGCAATTCATTTGATTTTTTTGGATTCTTTCTTGAATATCTTTATCTTTTAGTTTCTCTAAGTCCAAGTGTTTTTTTCCGTTTCTTTTTTTCACATTCTTAAATTTAAGTGCGGCTTTCATAATTACGATGTTGTGGTCAGTGTCTGTATCTGCTTCTGGGTAGCTTCTACAGTCTTTTACTTGATTCCTAAACCGTTGTCTAACAAGAATGTAATCTATTTGATATCTTCCTATATCTTGTAACATACTGTTTTAATACGCTCTAATTAGTTCTATGATTTCTAAAAATAGTTATTTTCTAGTTTAATTTTAGCATTCTAATTATTAGAATGAAGGTCTGGTAGCATAAATATGTCTGTAATTGTAACGGTTGCAAAACTACCCAAGTAGCGTCCTAGCAAAGTTTCCAGGAAGGTCTAATCCAAAAGTTAATCAATTTTTCTAAAGGCACTTTACTTCAAAGGCACTACATATGTCAGATTAGTTGCTATCTATGATTAGATGTCAATCATGTTTTAGGATCCTATTTATGTCAGGGTGGTTGGAAGCAATTTTACAATTAGCGGAGTACTCAACTAAAATTAGTTCCGAGATCTACTTGTGTGGCTATCTTAGGGCAATTGGCAGTTTAATTAATCTTAAAGATTTACGACCGGCGTATCCTAAGCCGAGTATGAGAGCCAAGAAAAGGGTTATTTTTCAATTAACTTAAATGTATATAAGGATGTGTTCACGCCTAAGCGGAGCGGCTGGTTCACAATAACAAAAATGCGTAATAAAATTGTGTAATAAATGTGGTTGCATAAAAAACTTACCCAGTGTTTAATTATCACTTTACACTCACCACTAAATACATAATTGGTTAGGTAGGAGGGTGATGAAGGAAAGGAATAGAGGTACCCACGTTGTTATTTAATTAATAATTAATTAATTGATAATTAATGCCGACAAACCGGCGCGAATGTGTTATTTGAACAATGGACTGTGTTCTAAGAGAGAGCTGTGTCGACTGTCTTATCTCATTGTTGTAACCAGCGCTCACCTTGGCGATGCGCGAATAACAAATCGTAGTCGAGAGATAAGAGGAGCATGCTTTTATTTTATATTAGGCAAGGCGTAAACATAACCGCCCATCTAAAACTGAATAAGTTTTATACCAAAATAAAATAAATCATTTAAAAATACACCCTAGAAATGTTAAGGTTGCTAGGCAAATTAAAACAAAACTTTAATACAACCTTAAAAATTTTAAAATTAAACGGAACATAAATACGAGAGAAAATAACAAAAATAAAAATTATTCATTCAAAGGGAGGATAATAAGCTTACTTATTGGACGTGTAAATAAACCTGCAGCGCTTTTTACAGATGCTACTCGTGGTATACCGTCACGACCAAAAAACAACTTTTCAATACGGCCAAGAGGCCAACACAAGGGGGCAGTATTTAAATTTTTAATTATGACCACATCATTTACCTTGGGCAACATGGTGGGGCAATGCCATTTGCTACGTTGGGTGAGTTGGTGGAGATACTCGTTTGACCACCGACGCAAAATGGATTGAGTAACCTGACACAATCGCTGCCAACGGGAACGCAAAGTTATTTCCTCCGGAATAGTAATTTCAGGTAGAGATAAAAGGGGACCGCCTATTAAAAATGACCGGGCGATAGATAATCTGTACCGTCATTAGGATCGGAAGACTGGCAAAGAGGGCGACTATTGAGTATGGCTTCAACCCTAGAAAAATTGTACATAGTTCCTCAAAAGTTTGAGGGCGTGTACCTAAAGTACGAACTAATAAGGCCTTTGCCGATTTCACTCCAGACTCCCAAATTCCGCCAAAATTTGGGGCGTATGGAGGATTAAATTGCCACTTGATATGGCGGGAGGCTAAAGCGGCGAAAATTTTATCGTTGTTGGATTTAAGGAATATGATAGCTTCCTTGAGGGACCGCGAGGCACCAAGAAAGTTTCTACCCTAATCTGAGTAAACAACATCAGGAATTCCTCTACGAGCTGTAAACCTTATCAGACAAGCTAAAAATGCTTCGGTAGATAACTCTGACACTACTTCGAGGTGCACCGCTCTGGTGCACATACAAATAAATATGCATAAATAAGTTTTAGACACCGGGGCATTACGACGATTAGAAGACTTGATCATAAATGGGCCGGCGAAATCGGCCATGAACGGTTGAGCAGTTGTCGCACGGAAGCGCGAACAAACAACGCATTTGTGGATCCTCTGACGAACCAAGGAACGTATTCCAATAATCCAGAATTTTCGCTGAATAAGTGATTGCGTCATGAATGCACCTGAATGCATAGATAAAAGGTGATAATTATCACACAATAATCGCGATAAAGTGGCTTGTTTCGGTAATAGAAAGGGATGTCTGTTATCATAAGACAACAGGGAGTGACGCAAACGTCCGCCCACCCTAACAAGACCTAGCGAATCAATAAAGGGGGACAATTTTTGGAGTTGTTTAGAACAACCCTTGTTTAAATTTAGTTGATTTATTTCTTCGGCGTAGAACTGCTGTTGCGCAACTCTTATGATAGTTATCAATGAGATATGTAATTCATCAGAAGAAAGAGAGCCTGATAATTTTTTATCAGAGTTCTTGCAATTGTAAATAAAACGGTTTACATATGCAACAGTACGCTGGAGCAAGGTGAGAGAAAAAAATTTATCCAAAAATTGAGTGCAACTTTTTTGTGTAGAAGTAACTAATATATTAGGGGGAGATTTTATTTCTGGAAGAATTTCTAGAGAAGGGGGAGTTTCCAAATTCCTGGAAGCCGTAATTAGATCGCTGCAGTTAGATGGGCCATGCCACCAGATATCGTTGTCAATCAACTGGTGCGCAATAAGACCACGAGAAGCCATATCGGCGGGGTTGTTTTCACCAGAAATATGATACCACTGTTGAATGGCAGTGTATTCTAAAATAATTTCCACGCGGTTGGCAACAAATGTTTTTAATAAATAAGAAGGAGTGTTAATCCACGCTAGTACCACTTGAGAATCGGTGAATAATCTTATTTCCTTTAAGGGATAAGGAAATTTATTAGAGATTATAGAATATACTAGACGAGATAACAAAACAGCACCTAATAATTCCATACGGGGCATTGAAAGAAATTTTAAGGGTGAAATTTTACTTTTAGCTTGTAGGAGATGGCAATTCGTGTTATCTGAAGTCGTGCCATGTAGAAAAACACATGCAGCATAACCTTTCTCACTGGCATCGCAAAACCCTAACAGACGGTACTGTCCCGAGTCTAAAAAACAAACAGCGAGGAATTTTCAAATTTGATAATTCAGTAAGGCGGGAACAAATTTTCTCCCACTTCAAACACCAGTCGGTGTCCGGCGTGTCGTCCCAGCCTAAACGTTGTATCCATAATTGTTGTAAAAAATGTTTTATTAAAAACACCACCGGAGTCAACCAGCCGAGAGGGTCGAAAATTTTAGCCATATATGAAAGAACGGAACGTTTTGAAATATTCCCTTCGAAAGGAACAACATAGTAGGTGAAATTATCAGAATTCGGGTTCCAAACTAGTCCCAATATTTTGATACCAGAGATTTCATCAGAAAATGCTACGGAGGGTTCTAATTCAGATTCCTGGAATTGATTTAAAAAGAGAGTTGTCATTGCTGGACCACTTTCTTAACTGAAATTGGCCAAGAGACAGCAATTTTATTAATTCAGATTGCAGCTGCTGAGCTGCCGCAACGGACTTGGCTCCTGAAATCACATCGTCCATATACGTGTGATTCAGCAAGGCTACAGATGCTAGAGGAAATTGTTGTCCTTCGTCGATCACCAATTGTTATAACACGCGTTGCGCAATAAAAGTGGATGGAGTAAGACCATAAGTAAGCGTGTTCAATTCGTACTCTTGAACTCCGCTGTCGAGAGAGGGTCGCCAGAATATATGTTGGTATATTCTATCTTGTGTACGTACTAAAATTTGGCGGTACATCATTCGTATGTCAGCACAAAGCGCTATTTTGTGGGAACGAAATAAAAATATTATTTCGGGCAAACTTGATTGCAGTTTCGGACCAGCGTAAAGACGTTGATTGAGGGACTTAGCGGTCGAATCATTAGCAGATCCGTTAAACACCACTCGTAGTTTAGTAGTACTGCTTGTGGTTTTATGAATGCCGTGGTGTGGTAAAATATAATCGGAGGGTTGCAGAGCAACATTCATGTGATTTAGAGATAAATATTCTTTGAGAAATGAATCATAAACCTTTTGATTTTCGGTTGAATTCCGAAGTCGCCGTTCTAAATTTAGATAACTGTTATAAGCGATTCCACGATTGCGCCCTAGAGGTTCGGCATTATCCTTGAAGGGTAGGGCTACAATGTATCGACCAGTTTCATCGCAAGAGTGGGTACTAACAAAATGTGCTTCACAATAATTGTCGTCAATATTCACAGCAGGAGGTTGCGAGACTTCTTCGAGCGCCCAAAAATTTTTTACTTCGCTTTCAAGAGGTTGCGACATTATACAAAGCGAAGTAGCGTTTGACGGTCCTTGCGGAGAAGGCACTTGTCCCAATAACACGTATCCAAAAATAGTATCAATCGCTAGAGGTTTACCAAGACGGTTATTTGCGTTATACGAAAATAATATTCTACAACATGTCCGCTCCTAATAATATTTCTACCGAAGCCGATACATGGAAATTAGGGTCAGCCAAGGGTAAATGTTTAAATCGTTCATAAATTCCAGGTGGTAAAGAACAACCAGGAATATTACCTGTAAGTTTTGGAAGAATAGAGGCTCAAAAATTTATTCGTTGATCTGCATAATTGGAAAGTAGAAAACAATCGACTAGCCCTTTAGAATTAACAGCGGCATTGGCTAGTCCACACACCTTACTGTTATTGCGAACTTATTTAAGACCCAACCGTTGCACGCAAGCAGAAGTGATCGCATTGATTTGGGACCCTGAATCAAGAACGCACCTTACAGGTTGAAAATCGCCATTGATGTCCCGAATCTTAGCTTGAATCGTTCCTAAAAGCACTGTATAATTTTTAGGATTATTAGACACATTGCATGTAGAAACTGTTTCTTTCATATCGGATGTGGAAGGGGTCACAGGGGTTATCGGTCCCGAAGTCGAGACAGGCGACGCATTATGCAAAAAGGTGTGATGATATCTCGAGCTACATAACCCGCATCTTCCTTTAGAGTTGCAGCCCTTAATATGATTGCCTAAACATTTAAAACAACGCAACATTCTTTTTACCGCGGTGTATCTATCGGAAACATTTAATTTTTGAAAGTTTTGCACGCGTAAATTGTATGCCCTTCATTACAATAGGGACACGAATTACGATCGCATTTTACTTGCGCATCGTTAGTGGATTCTTTTACAAAAAAAGACTTATTTAGATTATATTTGAAGCGTGGTGGCATATTTACGTTGACGGGTTTTAAGGCTTGAACATCTTCGTGCATTTCTGAGGTTTTATTCTGCGCGGTTAAAAATTCGAACAACTTAGCACAAGTCGGCACATTAGAATCCGCGCGTGCATCAAATGCATGTTGTAATTTAGGATCCAAATTACGATAACATAGAGAAAAAAATAAAGTCCGATAAATCTTCAACGTCGGGAGCAGATTTCAAAGTGCTTACTGCGTTGAAATGTGTATTTATAAAATTTGATAAGGAACCAGTAGATTTAAATTGAAGAATTTTATTCAAATAAAAATTAACAATTCTGCGGGGAGAGTCGTAGCGATCTACCAGTTTTTTAAATGCTTGCTCATACAAATTGGGATCTAACGCTAGATCAGAGACGACACTTAATGCTTCCTTATCGAGATACGATCTAAAATATAAATATTTTAATGAGACTGGAATAGATTTGTTTTCGTGTACAACACTGCGATAAGTAGTAATGAAATTATTCCACTTATCAATGGAACCATCAAAAACAGGAATTTCTAGGGGTTTTAAACATTCAACGGATGGGCCCTTAAATGCCAGAGCATCCGCAGAAACCGATTTTGTAGAATTTTTTTCAATTCTAAATATTTTGCACGAACTACGTCAAATAAGTCGTCGAAAGATGCTAGATTTAATTTTACATGTAGTTTCGGGTCCGTTTTAGTAGCATTAAAACCTATTATTGCTACCTGTAGTTTTTCGAGAGCATTTTCAATAATCGGAAGCCTTTGCATTTTTGCTTCTAATAAGTTTAATTTACTTACATTTGCGGAAATAGCATAATCCCAAATGCCTTGCAAGCGACCAAATAAGGCTTCTTGTTGAGCTTGCAAAGAAATGCTGTCGAAAGACATTTTCAGAATAGCATAAACTACACGTAAGTATGTAATCGAATTGAAGAGTATTTTATAATTAAAATTGAATGCAAATATAAACAAACACACCTGTGCTGATAACCGTTTATCAACAAGCAGGTCAAACTCAATTACGAGGTTAACAATTCGATAAGAGTGAATTTATTTCAAATACTTTTAAGAGCAACCTTGTAATAATTTAACCTAAAGCAAGCTCCTCTACAACCACGACGACAATTCTATCACGCATACGGGTCGAAGAGGCCAAAAAAAAAATAAGGTATGTTCACGCCTAAGCGGAGCGGCTGGTTCACAATAACAAAAATGCGTAATAAAATTGTGTAATAAATGTGGTTGCATAAAAAAACTTACCCAGTGTTTAATTATCACTTTACACTCACCACTAAATACATAATTGGTTAGGTAGGAGGGTGATGAAGGAAAGGAATAGAGGTACCCACGTTGTTATTTAATTAATAATTAATTATTTGATAATTAATGCCGACAAACCGGCGCGAATGTGTTATTTGAACAATGGACTGTGTTCTAAGAGAGAGCTGTGTCGACTGTCTTATCTCATTGTTGTAACCAGCGCTCACCTTGGCGATGCGCGAATAACAAATCGTAGTCGAGAGATAAGAGGAGCATGCTTTTATTTTATATTAGGCAAGGCGTAAACAGGATGCCAGCCGGTGGCAATCGGGGTTGTTTATTTCAGACGCGTTAGAGTCTAAAGCTCGCGGACTTGCAAGATTGAGTAAGTGTTTTATTTCTCTAAATTCAAGTGCGTGCCGTTATGTTCAAAGTTAGTTTATTTCTCTGAGTAAGTAATTATTGTATATGGTATTACTATAAACTCAAGGCTGTGTTATGCATCATAAGTCATTTATTTGTTTAAATACAATAGCTGTCGGCTTTCATAACATACAAGTTCGGGTTAAAGCTCCGTTCCAGTAATTTAATCCCGTTGGGTTATTGTTAAAGACCGCATCTTTTGAAGGGTTTCTTATTTTATTGTGTTTCGACGTTGTCCGAGGCTTGTAATAACTAAGCCACGAATTCCGTTACTGTACTATTTGACCCGTGTGAAGGTCGTGTTTTTCCTGTTTTTGATGACCCCGTGATTAAAGGAAGGTCGTTTCAGTATGCAAGCTAAGTAGACTACGGTAGTGTTAATTAATTATAAGTATTGGGGTGTTTGCACCCAGAACTGTTGTTAATATTCATAAAATAAAGACTTTAGAATTGTTTAGTTAAGTTGTGTTTGTGCTAGCCGGAGACTTTATAACATTTGCCCCTGTGAAGTGACGTATTTTCTGTTCTGCAATCTTGGTTCATCGCCACGAACAAAGTGCGACGAGAGCTATTACCGCGATCGGTCCATGGGCCGTTTAATTCCCATGGTGGCGCCCTATTGTAAATAATGTTAATTACTGTATAATTTTGTATGCATATGTAATTAGGTTAAGTTAGTTAGTAGCCCATTTAATAAAACAATTGGAATTTTGTCTTAGTGTGTTGTTGTTTAATGAACCTCCCCCTTCTCACCGACTGCAGCAGCTTGCAAGGCAATGTCCCGAAACGTGAGGGTACTATAGTGTTAGAGGTCCTTCCCATTTATTATTTATTGTTAATTGGATACCCTCACGCGGTAGGTAAATATTCAAATTACAATCTCCTGGCATCTTCCACGTATATCGTCTTCAAGCATGATGTTGAAATAATGTGTTTGTGATGATTAAATTGTGCTTGTCGCAAAATTCTACTAGCCTATTTCCCCTGTCGTTTCTCATGCCTAAACCAAATAAACCTACTACCGCTCCTTCCCTACCCTTACCTACCACTGCATTAAAATCCCCCGTAATTATTAAATTTTCATGTCCTTTTACGTATCTTCGATATCTTTGTAAATGGCTTCTACCTCTTCGTCACTATAGCTAGAGGTGGGCATATATACTTGTATTATTACTGTGTTAACCGGTTTAGATTCTAATCTAACCATGAGTACTCGTTCGTTCTTTTCTAAGTAATTTTCTACACAGTATCCTATCTTTTTCCGCATGACTATCGCCACATCCAAATTTCCTTCCTCTGCTCCTGTATGAATTACCCTGAAGTCTCCACTCTAAAAATCTCCTGCCTCTGGCCACCAAACTTCGCTGATCCCTACCATGTCTAGTGATAACCCATTCATTTCGATGTATAGGTTCTCTAGCTTACCTACTTGCTTCATACTTCTAACATTCCACGCTCCGACTCGCAGAATGTTCCCGACTCTTATTTTTAACTTTCCGATCGCATCCTCCAAAGTAGTCCCCCCCGGAGATCCGAATGGGGGGACTATTTTAACTTCGAAATCTTTTACTCCAGAGAATGCCATTATGTTCGTTATATTTTAGGTACGTTGTGTACTTGGGAGATAATGTAGTGGTTTCCCGTTGCCTTCCACATCGCGGTAGTGTCTCTTAGACTGCCATACCGACCACTATGGTCTCTGCCAATCTAAGTACCGAAAGAGCCGCTGCCCTCTTTCGGGGACCTGTCTTAGTCTGGTTACTCACTAACGACCCTACTCATCGTCGGACTGGTCATACAGTCGAGGTGCCATTTGCCAGCCGGACCCCAGCCTGCGCGGGCCCCCCACGGGGCTGGGTTGCGGGACATGCGGCAACCGTAGCACAGGGGGCCAGCGCAGAGTGGCCCCTGTGCTACGGTTGCCCGCGTGCATGTCTCGGAAACTATGCGTCGTACAAAAATTGTACAGTCATAATTTGTGAAAATTGCTTTGCCTACAAATATGTTAATATAACTTTTGCCCTAAATTAAAGATTAAAGAAGTTATAAGCAAAAATAAAAATCCTTTCTGCTTATGTATAACTTCTAATTTTTAATTTAGGACAAAAGTTATGTAAACATATTTGTAGGCAAAACAATTTCTACAAATTATGACATAACGAATTTTTTGTAAGACGCATAAAAAAGTGTTTTTACCTTTTTTTTCAAGATGGCGGTTGGGGGACAAGGGTGGCGACCCCAAAAACTTGAGGTTAAGCTTCTATTGACCCCCCACACATGTCCCAAAATAAAATTGCGTCTTCTAATAAATGCAATACTCGGAAAATTGCCGGAAAATGATGGGAGTTTTATTTTGCTTTTTTTTATGTATTACAGTGGTTATTATTATTATTAATAATAATAGTGTTTATTCCGCCGTTTATTAAATAAACTAAAGCAAGAAACCCTACAGGAATCTGTCATGATTTCGAAGGACTGGGACTTTTTTGCTGAGGTAAGGTCGCAGAAAAAACGCGTAAAATTCGCAATTTACGCGGTTTTCTGGATCTAGCTAACACGGCACCAAGCATACGCGGCTGATTCCTGGAAGAAACGTTCTTCACGTCAGATCCGTGGCTATTATTTTTTTTAATTACATAAGAAAACTAAAATTATGTGGCAAAAGAGGGCTGAAAAATAAAACATTTTGTCGATGAGGCACCCTCATAAATATAATAGGAAGTGAAAAAAATTGTTTTAATTTGTCTCGCCACGGATCTGACTATGCAAATCACGGATCTGCTGAGGTAAGGTCGCGGAAAAAGCGCGTAAAATTCGCAATTTACGCGATTTTCGGGATCTAGCTAACACGGCACCAAGCATACGCGGCTGATTCCTGGAAGAAACGTTCTTCACGTCAGATCCGTGGCTATTATTTTTTTTAATTACAGAAGAAAACTAAAATTATGTGGCAAAAGAGGGCTGAAAAATAAAACATTTTGTCGATGAGGCACCCTCATAAATATAATAGGAAGTGAAAAAAATTGTTTTAATTTGTCTCGCCACGGATCTGACTATGCAAATCACGGATCTGCTGAGGTAAGGTCGCGGAAAAAGCGCGTAAAATTCGCAATTTACGCGGTTTTCGGGATCTAGCTAACACGGCACCAAGCATGCTGGGGCGATAGAGGTTAAAAACTCGATGAATTCGGAACTGCAACATTTATAAATAACAATTAAGAAACGTAACGTATTTATTTACTCTCATCTCATAATTCTGAGAAACAGAACGCATTAAGCAAGTAAAGAATCTTGTGGTTGGGGAATCCTCGACGTGCGTTCGCTGCTCTTTGAATCGCATTTCATTGTTTAGTCGGGTTTGTATCGCCGGTACTCTAGTTCAATTACGTTGTTTTTAAATATTATACTGACTTTCTTTACATCGAGAAACAATGGAAAAGGTTAGTTGCATTATATTATTTTTATTGCTTTCTGAAAAAAGGTTACTTTGGTGCTTTTGTAATTTAATATTATATACCTAAGTATTACTCAAATTGATATACTTAACGGTTTCAGTCACGTTCAGCGGCATATAAACCTAAATCTGGTTCGGAGAAACGGAAAAATAAAAGAAAGATAGAATTACAAACAGCGGCTTCGAATCCAAAGCAATCCAGGCTTTCTTTCACGTCTACATCTCAAGAGCTTGAAGATCCTCAAAATCGGAGCGAATCCCAACCAGGTTAATAGATTTAATTTAATACAGTTTTTTTTCTAATTTAACAAATCTTTACATATTTGTTTGCCAGTTTTACCTGTAGTTTCACTTTTTAATTCATTCTTTATAATCTAAAAATTTGTCAAAATTATCTGTTTGAAGCCAAAATTACGTCTTTTTATATATCGACTTTGATGTATAAATTTTAAGTTACAGATAGGTACGGAATATTTTAGAGAATGCTACATTTTTAGAAATCTTATATTATTATAAACAAAAGTCTTGGCTGATTAACTCATTAGTGTCCAGACCATACCCTTGAACGTAGATAGCTCAATTTTTGTAATAAAATGAAATCCCTTTACTCATATTGTAGACGAAAACGGATTTTTATTAAATTTCTGAAACCCTCAACCGATTTCAATGATATTTTGTGAATGTGTATAGCTATCAAATATTTATACAATATTTTATTTATTTTTATAAGACCCTCATCATCATCATCAATATTTGAGTTAGACGAAAAATTGGATTCAGTTTCGTATGCAAGTAATTCAGAACAGAGCATAGCAGCGGCGACTCTACCCATACTAATCACGCAAGACACAGCACCACAAGAAACAAATGCATGCTTTTCTAATCCTAAAGACACAATTACTTCAATTACTTCTAGCGACACTGGATCTAGCGCAAATATTTATAACGTTGCGTTAAAGCCACTTACATTAACAGTCGATGATTGCAGTGAAATTCAAAAACTTTCTGAATTTGCTGCGCCAAGAAAAAATGCTACGACTGCTGAGAAATTAAGTTTCTTATCTGTTCACCCTATCCAACCTTCGGGTGATAAAAACAGCCGATCTACCGCCCATCTAAAACTGAATAAGTTTTATACCAAAATAAAATAAATCATTTAAAAATACACCCTAGAAATGTTAAGGTTGCTAGGCAAATTAAAACAAAACTTTAATACAACCTTAAAAATTTTAAAATTAAACGGAACATAAATACGAGAGACAATAACAAAAATAAAAATTATTCATTCAAAGGGAGGATAATAAGCTTACTTATTGGACGTGTAAATAAACCTGCAGCGCTTTTTACAGATGCTACTCTTGGTATACCGTCACGACCAAAAAACAACTTTTCAATACGGCCAAGAGGCCAACACAAGGGGGCAGTATTTAAATTTTTAATTATGACCACATCATTTACCTTGGGCAACATGGTGGGGCAATGCCATTTGCTACGTTGGGTGAGTTGGTGGAGATACTCGTTTGACCACCGACGCAAAATGGATTGAGTAACCTGACACAATCGCTGCCAACGGGAACGCAAAGTTATTTCCTCCGGAATAGTAATTTCAGGTAGAGATAAAGGGGACCGCCTATTAAAAAATGACCGGGCGATAGATAATCTGTACCGTCATTAGGATCGGAAGACTGGCAAAGAGGGCGACTATTGAGTATGGCTTCAACCCTAGAAAAAATTGTACATAGTTCCTCAAAAGTTTGAGGGCGTGTACCTAAAGTACGAACTAATAAGGCCTTTGCCGATTTCACTCCAGACTCCCAAATTCCGCCAAAATTTGGGGCGTATGGAGGATTAAATTGCCACTTGATATGGCGGGAGGCTAAAGCGGCGAAAATTTTATCGTTGTTGGATTTAAGGAATATGATAGCTTCCTTGAGGGACCGCGAGGCACCAAGAAAGTTTCTACCCTGATCTGAGTAAACAACATCAGGAATTCCTCTACGAGCTGTAAACCTTATCAGACAAGCTAAAAATGCTTCGGTAGATAACTCTGACACTACTTCGAGGTGCACCGCTCTGGTGCACATACAAATAAATATGCATAAATAAGTTTTAGACACCGGGGCATTACGACGATTAGAAGACTTGATCATAAATGGGCCGGCGAAATCGGCCATGAACGGTTGAGCAGTTGTCGCACGGAAGCGCGAACAAACAACGCATTTGTGGATCCTCTGACGAACCAAGGAACGTATTCCAATAATCCAGAATTTTCGCTGAATAAGTGATTGCGTCATGAATGCACCTGAATGCATAGATAAAAGGTGATAATTATCACACAATAATCGCGATAAAGTGGCTTGTTTCGGTAATAGAAAGGGATGTCTGTTATCATAAGACAACAGGGAGTGACGCAAACGTCCGCCCACCCTAACAAGACCTAGCGAATCAATAAAGGGGGACAATTTTTGGAGTTGTTTAGAACAACCCTTGTTTAAATTTAGTTGATTTATTTCTTCGGCGTAGAACTGCTGTTGCGTAACTCTTATGATAGTTATCAATGAGATATGTAATTCATCAGAAGAAAGAGAGCCTGATAATTTTTTATCAGAGTTCTTGCAATTGTAAATAAAACGGTTTACATATGCAACAGTACGCTGGAGCAAGGTGAGAGAAAAAAATTTATCCAAAAATTGAGTGCAACTTTTTTGTGTAGAAGTAACTAATATATTAGGGGGAGATTTTATTTCTGGAAGAATTTCTAGAGAAGGGGGAGTTTCCAAATTCCTGGAAGCCGTAATTAGATCGCTGCAGTTAGATGGGCCATGCCACCAGATATCGTTGTCAATCAACTGGTGCGCAATAAGACCACGAGAAGCCATATCGGCGGGGTTGTTTTCACCAGAAATATGATACCACTGTTGAATGGCAGTGTATTCTAAAATAATTTCCACGCGGTTGGCAACAAATGTTTTTAATAAATAAGAAGGAGTGTTAATCCACGCTAGTACCACTTGAGAATCGGTGAATAATCTTATTTCCTTTAAGGGATAAGGAAATTTATTAGAGATTATAGAATATACTAGACGAGATAACAAAACAGCACCTAATAATTCCATACGGGGCATTGAAAGAAATTTTAAGGGTGAAATTTTACTTTTAGCTTGTAGGAGATGGCAATTCGTGTTATCTGAAGTCGTGCCATGTAGAAAAACACATGCAGCATAACCTTTCTCACTGGCATCGCAAAACCCTAACAGACGGTACTGTCCCGAGTCTAAAAACAAACAGCGAGGAATTTTCAAATTTGATAATTCAGTAAGGCGGGAACAAATTTTCTCCCACTTCAAACACCAGTCGGTGTCCGGCGTGTCGTCCCAGCCTAAACGTTGTACCCATAATTGTTGTAAAAAATGTTTTATTAAAAACACCACCGGAGTCAACCAGCCGAGAGGGTCGAAAATTTTAGCCATATATGAAAGAACGGAACGTTTTGAAATATTCCCTCCGAAAGGAACAACATAGTAGGTGAAATTATCAGAATTCGGGTTCCAAACTAGTCCCAATATTTTGATACCAGAGATTTCATCAGAAAATGCTACGGAGGGTTCTAATTCAGATTCCTGGAATTGATTTAAAAGAGAGTTGTCATTGCTGGACCACTTTCTTAACTGAAATTGGCCAAGAGACAGCAATTTTATTAATTCAGATTGCAGCTGCTGAGCTGCCGCAACGGACTTGGCTCCTGAAATCACATCGTCCATATACGTGTGATTCAGCAAGGCTACAGATGCTAGAGGAAATTGTTGTCCTTCGTCGATCACCAATTGTTATAACACGCGTTGCGCAATAAAAGTGGATGGAGTAAGACCATAAGTAAGCGTGTTCAATTCGTACTCTTGAACTCCGCTGTCGAGAGAGGGTCGCCAGAATATATGTTGGTATATTCTATCTTGTGTACGTACTAAAATTTGGCGGTACATCATTCGTATGTCAGCACAAAGCGCTATTTTGTGGGAACGAAATAAAATATTATTTCGGGCAAACTTGATTGCAGTTTCGGACCAGCGTAAAGACGTTGATTGAGGGACTTAGCGGTCGAATCATTAGCAGATCCGTTAAACACCACTCGTAGTTTAGTAGTACTGCTTGTGGTTTTATGAATGCCGTGGTGTGGTAAAATATAATCGGAGGGTTGCAGAGCAACATTCATGTGATTTAGAGATAAATATTCTTTGAGAAATGAATCATAAACCTTTTGATTTTCGGTTGAATTCCGAAGTCGCCGTTCTAAATTTAGATAACTGTTATAAGCGATTCCACGATTGCGCCCTAGAGGTTCGGCATTATCCTTGAAGGGTAGGGCTACAATGTATCGACCAGTTTCATCGCGAGAGTGGGTACTAACAAAATGTGCTTCTCAATAATTGTCGTAAATATTCACAGCAGGAGGTTGCGAGACTTCTTCGAGCGCCCAAAAATTTTTTACTTCGCTTTCAAGAGGTTGCGACATTATACAAAGCGAAGTAGCGTTTGACGGTCCTTGCGGAGAAGGCACTTGTCCCAATAACACGTATCCAAAAATAGTATCAATCGCTAGAGGTTTACCAAGACGGTTATTTGCGTTATACGAAAATAATATTCTACGACATGTCCGCTCCTAATAATATTTCTACCGAAGCCGATACATGGAAATTAGGGTCAGCCAAGGGTAAATGTTTAAATCGTTCATAAATTCCAGGTGGTAAAGAACAACCAGGAATATTACCTGTAAGTTTTGGAAGAATAGAGGCACAAAAATTTATTCGTTGATCTGCATAATTGGAAAGTAGAAAACAATCGACTAGCCCTTTAGAATTAACAGCGGCATTGGCTAGTCCACACACCTTACTGTTATTGCGAACTTATTTAAGACCCAACCGTTGCACGCAAGCAGAAGTGATCGCATTGATTTGGGACCCTGAATCAAGAACGCACCTTACAGGTTGAAAATCGCCATTGATGTCCCGAATCTTAGCTTGAATCGTTCCTAAAAGCACTGTATAATTTTTAGGATTATTAGACACATTGCATGTAGAAACTGTTTCTTTCATATCGGATGTGGAAGGGGTCACAGGGGTTATCGGTCCCGAAGTCGAGACAGGCGACGCATTATGCAAAAAGGTGTGATGATATCTCGAGCTACATAACCCGCATCTTCCTTTAGAGTTGCAGCCCTTAATATGATTGCCTAAACATTTAAAACAACGCAACATTCTTTTTACCGCGGTGTATCTATCGGAAACATTTAATTTTGAAAGTTTTTGCACGCGTAAATTGTATGCCCTTCATTACAATAGGGACACGAATTACGATCGCATTTTACTTGCGCATCGTTAGTGGATTCTTTTACAAAAAAAGACTTATTTAGATTATATTTGAAGCGCGGTGGCATATTTACGTTGACGGGTTTTAAGGCTTGAACATCTTCGTGCATTTCTGAGGTTTTATTCTGCGCGGTTAAAATTCGAACAACTTAGCACAAGTCGGCACATTAGAATCCGCGCGTGCATCAAATGCATGTTGTAATTTAGGATCCAAATTACGATGACATAGAGAAAATAAAATAAAGTCCGATAAATCTTCAACGTCGGGAGCAGATTTCAAAGTGCTTACTGCGTTGAAATGTGTATTTATGAAATTTGATAAGGAACCAGTAGATTTAAATTGAAGAATTTTATTCAAATAAAAATTAACAATTCTGCGGGGAGAGTCGTAGCGATCTACCAGTTTTTTAAATGCTTGCTCATACAAATTGGGATCTAACGCTAGATCAGAGACGACACTTAATGCTTCCTTATCGAGATACGATCTAAAATATAAATATTTTAATGAGACTGGAATAGATTTGTTTTCGTGTACAACACTGCGATAAGTAGTAATGAAATTATTCCACTTATCAATGGAACCATCAAAAACAGGAATTTCTAGGGGTTTTAAACATTCAACGGATGGGCCCTTAAATGCCAGAGCATCCGCAGAAACCGATTTTGTAGAATTTTTTTCAATTCTAAATATTTTGCACGAACTACGTCAAATAAGTCGTCGAAAGATGCTAGATTTAATTTTACATGTAGTTTCGGGTCCGTTTTAGTAGCATTAAAACCTATTATTGCTACCTGTAGTTTTTCGAGCATTTTCAATAATCGGAAGCCTTTGCATTTTGCTTCTAATAAGTTTAATTTACTTACATTTGCGGAAATAGCATAATCTCAAATGCCTTGCAAGCGACCAAATAAGGCTTCTTGTTGAGCTTGCAAAGAAATGCTGTCGAAAGACATTTTCAGAATAGCATAAACTACACGTAAGTATGTAATCGAATTGAAGAGTATTTTATAATTAAAATTGAATGCAAATATAAACAAACACACCTGTGCTGATAACCGTTTATCAACAAGCAGGTCAAACTCAATTACGAGGTTAACAATTCGATAAGAGTGAATTTATTTCAAATACTTTTAAGAGCAACCTTGTAATAATTTAACCTAAAGCAAGCTCCTCTACAACCACGACGACAATTCTATCACGCATACGGGTCGAAGAGGCCAAAAAAAATAAGGTATGTTCACGCCTAAGCGGAGCGGCTGGTTCACAATAACAAAAATGCGTAATAAAATTGTGTAATAAATGTGGTTGCATAAAAAACTTACCCAGTGTTTAATTATCACTTTACACTCACCACTAAATACATAATTGGTTAGGTAGGAGGGTGATGAAGGAAAGGAATAGAGGTACCCACGTTGTTATTTAATTAATAATTAATTATTTGATAATTAATGCCGACAAACCGGCGCGAATGTGTTATTTGAACAATGGACTGTGTTCTAAGAGAGAGCTGTGTCGACTGTCTTATCTCATTGTTGTAACCAGCGCTCACCTTGGCGATGCGCGAATAACAAATCGTAGTCGAGAGATAAGAGGAGCATGCTTTTATTTTATATTAGGCAAGGCGTAAACAGGATGCCAGCCGGTGGCAATCGGGGTTGTTTATTTCCAGACGCGTTAGAGTCTAAAGCTCGCGGACTTGCAAGATTGAGTAAGTGTTTTATTTCTCTAAATTCAAGTGCGTGCCGTTATGTTCAAAGTTAGTTTATTTCTCTGAGTAAGTAATTATTGTATATGGTATTACTATAAACTCAAGGCTGTGTTATGCATCATAAGTCATTTATTTGTTTAAATACAATAGCTGTCGGCTTTCATAACATACAAGTTCGGGTTAAAGCTCCGTTCCAGTAATTTAATCCCGTTGGGTTATTGTTAAAGACCGCATCTTTTGAAGGGTTTCTTATTTTATTGTGTTTCGACGTTGTCCGAGGCTTGTAATAACTAAGCCACGAATTCCGTTACTGTACTATTTGACCCGTGTGAAGGTTGTGTTTTTCCTGTTTTTGATGACCCCGTGATTAAAGGAAGGTCGTTTCAGTATGCAAGCTAAGTAGACTACGGTAGTGTTAATTAATTATAAGTATTGGGGTGTTTGCACCCAGAACTGTTGTTAATATTCATAAAATAAAGACTTTAGAATTGTTTAGTTAAGTTGTGTTTGTGCTAGCCGGAGACTTTATAACATTTGCCCTGTGAAGTGACGTATTTTCTGTTCTGCAATCTTGGTTCATCGCCACGAACAAAGTGCGACGAGAGCTATTACCGCGATCGGTCCATGGGCCGTTTAATTCCCATGGTGGCGCCCTATTGTAAATAATGTTAATTACTGTATAATTTTGTATGCATATGTAATTAGGTTAAGTTAGTTAGTAGCCCATTTAATAAAACAATTGGAATTTTGTCTTAGTGTGTTGTTGTTTAATGAACCTCCCCTTCTCACCGACTGCAGCAGCTTGCGAGGCAATGTCCCGAAACGTGAGGGTACTATAGTGTTAGAGGTCCTTCCCATTTATTATTTATTGTTAATTGGATACCCTCACGCGGTAGGTAAATATTCAAATTACAATCTCCTGGCATCTTCCACGTATATCGTCTTCTAGCATGATGTTGAAATAATGTGTTTGTGATGATTAAATTGTGCTTGTCGCAAAATTCTACTAGCCTATTTCCCCTGTCGTTTCTCATGCCTAAACCAAATAAACCTACTACCGCTCCTTCCCTACCCTTACCTACCACTGCATTAAAATCCCCCGTAATTATTAAATTTTCATGTCCTTTTACGTATCTTCGATATCTTTGTAAATGGCTTCTACCTCTTCGTCACTATAGCTAGAGGTGGGCATATATACTTGTATTATTACTGTGTTAACCGGTTTAGATTCTAATCTAACCATGAGTACTCGTTCGTTCTTTTCTAAGTAATTTTCTACACAGTATCCTATCTTTTTCCGCATGACTATCGCCACATCCAAATTTCCTTCCTCTGCTCCTGTATGAATTACCCTGAAGTCTCCACTCTAAAAATCTCCTGCCTCTGGCCACCAAACTTCGCTGATCCCTACCATGTCTAGTGATAACCCATTCATTTCGATGTATAGGTTCTCTAGCTTACCTACTTGCTTCATACTTCTAACATTCCACGCTCCGACTCGCAGAATGTTCCCGACTCTTATTTTTAACTTTCCGATCGCATCCTCCAAAGTAGTCCCCCCCGGAGATCCGAATGGGGGACTATTTTAACTTCGAAATCTTTTACTCCAGAGAATGCCATTATGTTCGTTATATTTTAGGTACGTTGTGTACTTGGGAGATAATGTAGTGGTTTCCCGTTGCCTTCCACATCGCGGTAGTGTCTCTTAGACTGCCATACCGACCACTATGGTCTCTGCCAATCTAAGTACCGAAAGAGCCGCTGCCCTCTTTCGGGTACCTGTCTTAGTCTGGTTACTCACTAACGACCCTACTCATCGTCGGACTGGTCATACAGTCGAGGTGCCATTTGCCAGCCGGACCCCAGCCTGCGCGGGCCCCCCACGGGGCTGGGTTGCGGGACATGCGGCAACCGTAGCACAGGGGGCCAGCGCAGAGTGGCCCCTGTGCTACGGTTGCCCGCGTGCATGTCTCGGAAACTATGCGTCGTACAAAAAAATTGTACAGTCATAATTTGTAGAAAATTGCTTTGCCTACAAATATGTTAATATAACTTTTTGCCCTAAATTAAAGATTAAAGAAGTTATAAGCAAAAAATAAAAAATCCTTTCTGCTTATGTATAACTTCTCTAATTTTTAATTTAGGACAAAAAGTTATGTAAACATATTTGTAGGCAAAACAATTTGCTACAAATTATGACATAACGAATTTTTTGTAAGACGCATAAAAAAGTGTTTTTACCTTTTTTTTCAAGATGGCGGTTGGGGGACAAGGGTGGCGACCCCAAAAACTTGAGGTTAAGCTTCTATTGACCCCCCACACATGTCCCAAAAATAAAATTGCGTCTTCTAATAAATGCAATACTCGGAAAATTGCCGGAAAATGATGGGAGTTTTATTTTGCTTTTTTTTATGTATTACAGTGGTTATTATTATTATTAATAATAATAGTGTTTATTCCGCCGTTTATTAAATAAACTAAAGCAAGAAACCCTACAGGAATCTGTCATGATTTCGAAGAACTGGGACTTTTTTGCTGAGGTAAGGTCGCAGAAAAAACGCGTAAAATTCGCAATTTACGCGGTTTTCTGGATCTAGCTAACACGGCACCAAGCATACGCGGCTGATTCCTGGAAGAAACGTTCTTCACGTCAGATCCGTGGCTATTATTTTTTTTAATTACATAAGAAAACTAAAATTATGTGGCAAAAGAGGGCTGAAAAATAAAACATTTTGTCGATGAGGCACCCTCATAAATATAATAGGAAGTGAAAAAAATTGTTTTAATTTGTCTCGCCACGGATCTGACTATGCAAATCACGGATCTGCTGAGGTAAGGTCGCGGAAAAAGCGCGTAAAATTCGCAATTTACGCGGTTTTCGGGATCTAGCTAACACGGCACCAAGCATGCTGGGGCGATAGAGGTTAAAACTCGATGAATTCGGAACTGCAACATTTATAAATAACAATTAAGAAACGTAACGTATTTATTTACTCTCATCTCATAATTCTGAGAAACAGAACGCATTAAGCAAGTAAAGAATCTTGTGGTTGGGGAATCCTCGACGTGCGTTCGCTGCTCTTTGAATCGCATTTCATTGTTTAGTCGGGTTTGTATCGCCGGTACTCTAGTTCAATTACGTTGTTTTTAAATATTATACTGACTTTCTTTACATCGAGAAACAATGGAAAAGGTTAGTTGCATTATATTATTTTTATTGCTTTCTGAAAAAAGGTTACTTTGGTGCTTTTGTAATTTAATATTATATACCTAAGTATTACTCAAATTGATATACTTAACGGTTTCAGTCACGTTCAGCGGCATATAAACCTAAATCTGGTTCGGAGAAACGGAAAATAAAAGAAAGATAGAATTACAAACAGCGGCTTCGAATCCAAAGCAATCCAGGCTTTCTTTCACGTCTACATCTCAAGAGCTTGAAGATCCTCAAAATCGGAGCGAATCCCAACCAGGTTAATAGATTTAATTTAATACAGTTTTTTTTCTAATTTAACAAATCTTTACATATTTGTTTGCCAGTTTTACCTGTAGTTTCACTTTTTAATTCATTCTTTATAATCTAAAAATTTGTCAAAATTATCTGTTTGAAGCCAAAATTACGTCTTTTTATATATCGACTTTGATGTATAAATTTTAAGTTACAGATAGGTACGGAATATTTTAGAGAATGCTACATTTTTAGAAATCTTATATTATTATAAACAAAAGTCTTGGCTGATTAACTCATTAGTGTCCAGACCATACCCTTGAACGTAGATAGCTCAATTTTTGTAATAAAATGAAATCCCTTTACTCATATTGTAGACGAAAAACGGATTTTTGTTAAATTTCTGAAACCCCTCAACCGATTTCAATGATATTTTGTGAATGTGTATAGCTATCAAATATTTATACAATATTTTATTTATTTTTATAAGACCCTCATCATCATCATCAATATTTGAGTTAGACGAAAAATTGGATTCAGTTTCGTATGCAAGTAATTCAGAACAGAGCATAGCAGCGGCGACTCTACCCATACTAATCACGCAAGACACACAACCACAAGAAACAAATGCATGCTTTTCTAATCCTAAAGACACAATTACTTCAATTACTTCTAGCGACACTGGATCTAGCGCAAATATTTATAACGTTGCGTTAAAGCCACTTACATTAACAGTCGATGATTGCAGTGAAATTCAAAAACTTTCTGAATTTGCTGCGCCAAGAAAAAATGCTACGACTGCTGAGAAATTAAGTTTCTTATCTGTTCACCCTATCCAACCTTCGGGTGATAAAAACAGTTTGCCTTTCGATGCAAATTGAGTTTACTACCGAAAGTTACCAACAGAAACTTTAATTCGACGAGAATCTGTCTCTTATTCTCTTGAATTAAATAAGCTATTTTGTACTGCCTGCATGTGTTTTGCGTCTGACGCCACGAAAGAAGAAGGAGGAGGAAGAAGTCCATTTATTGATGGCGTTACTCCATCCAAAAAACATATTTATGAGCAACTTGTCAAACACGAGGAAAGCCACAGTCATCAGTTAGCCGTAGTCGCCTTGCTTACAGCAAAAAAAAAGGAAATGTGGAACAGCATCTCACGCGAAAGAATATGCAAGAGATTTCTAATAGGCGTCTGGTCCTGAAAAGAATAATTGATATAATACTATTTATATCTAAACAAGGAATTGCTTATCGTGGAAAAAGTGAGGCGTTGTACTCGTTAGCGGATATCGCAGACGACAACCAGAATCACGGAAACTTTTTAAATTTAGTTGTCCTATTGTCGAAGTATGATCCAGTTCTTAAGGCCCACATGTCCGAGGCAATTACTGAAAGTAAAAAAAGAAAAGACTCGGGAAAAGGTAAGGGTCGAGGTAGGCTTGTTACCTTTTTATCAAAAACCACTATAAATAAATTAATAAATATATGTGCACGTCAAGTTAAACAAGAAATCGTTAAAGAAATCCAGGCGGCGAAATCTTTTAGCTTTAATGTGGATTCTTGCCAGGATATTGGCGTTGTTGACCAGGCTGCAATTTGCGTGCACTGTGTTAAGAGTGGGATCCCACAAGAACGAATGCTCAGCATGGTCCCTGTCCGGAAATCAACAAAAGAAGATTACAGAGCTCTTGTAAGCAATGAACTAGCCCAGTTAGGCTTAAATTTGCAAGATCTTATTAGCGTGTCATTTAATGGTGCCGCAAATATGGCAGGAAGGTATAATGGTCTTCAAGCAAAACTGAAGGAAGAAGTGCCAAAATTAATTTTCACACATTGTTATGCACATGTTTTAAACTTAGTGCTGGGAGGCGCTACGTCAAGCTGTACTGAAGCCAAGAATTTGTTTGGGCTCTTGGAGTCTACCAGTGTATTTATTCATGAATCATTTAAGCGCACATCTCTATGGGTGGGAAAAATTTCAGAATTAACAGCTGGACAAGACAAATTGAGAGGATTACAGAATATCGGAAAAACTAGATGGTGGGCTAAAGATAAAGCCTTGACCACTGTTATGGAGAAAACTCGATATGTGGCGTTGATAAAAACTTTAAGTGCCATATCATCGAGCACGGAGTTCGAGCCAAAGGTTTCGTTCCAAGCAAAGGCTTTGATGGATTCTTTTTTGAAATTCGAAACAATCCTGACAGCCTTCACGTTCAAGAAAATGTTTGACCTATCAACCCCAGTAAGCCAATATCTCCAAACCTCTACATTGGATTATCTTAAAGCTTGGGGATTTATCAAATGTTTAGATATGGATTTACGAAGATATTTAGATACTTTTGATGATGTTTTCAAAGCTGCAAGTTTATTTGCATCCGATGTTCAAGACTTGATGCACGCTGAAAACATTGATCTCGACATACAAACCACGTTACCATTACGAAGAATTTCTAAAAAACCGAAGAAACATGACCAGTTATGTGAAGATGAAGTAGCATTATTGGCTACAGACCCAAAGAGATTTTATTCTATTTCTGTCTACAAAGTCATTATTAATACAGCTTTAGTTAAAATAAACGAAAATTCATCTGCAACGAAGATTTAATGAAAGATGCCGCTTGTTTGGACCCGAAAAACTTCAATAGAATCAAAGAAAATGGGATTCCTAATGACGTACTGAAGTCTATCGCATTAATTGCAAATATTGATCGAGAGTTGCTGTCAAAAGAACTGGAATCTTTTGCAAATAATTTTAAGGAACTGTCTAAAACTCTTTGGGATGAGCACATTTCTTCTAGGCAGCATAAGCAAGATTCAGATTCACAAAGCGACGAAGAAAACGACGAAGATGTTTTAGACTTAGACCAGGCAGCAAAGGACGCCATGTGTTTTTTCGGAAGTGGTTTGGACGTCTGTCAAAGTTGCATACCATGTGCATGTAAACTTTTATCACAGTATAACATGCATATCAGCACGTACACCACTTTATATGTTGCATATTGTGTAATTCTCACAATTTCATTCACGCAAGTGACTTGTGAGAGACGATTTTCAACATTAAAGCGCATCTTTTAAAAAAAATGTTGATTGGCTAGCTTTATATTATTATTTGTTATTAGTAATTACCTACTTATTATTTTACTTTATTTTACTATTGTAATAAATTTTTTATAGTTTGTTTATCTCAATTTGTGTATCTCAGTATATTTCGATAGTATCCCATCACCATGATCTAGTCTCGGGCCTCCGGATTGCGATCAGCCACCCGGGCCCTTCCGGCCCAGTCCGACCCTGACCCTACTACTTTGGTTGGACCTGTAGTTTGGCTCTTTAGCTCATTAGAACACGCAAGCCATTTCACCTGTTCTAGTAATTTAGAACTTCGGCAAGGTGCAGGTCCATTCGAAGTCCACTTAAAAAATCATCTTTAATTACGTTTCGATCCATGACCTAGGATCGTTGTCAAAATTTTTTGACAACGATCCTAGGTCATGGATCGTAACGTAAATAAAGATGTTTTTAAGAACTACAAGTGGTTTAATTCCCAAAGAAGATTAAGATGAATAATTTTTTATTTATTATCTGATGTGTATCTAAACTAACGCAAATGCGCTACATACACATACATAAAATCACTTTTACTGAACACAGAATTGATTTCTATAAACAAGTAGTTAATTATGATAACTAAAGTGGACAAGCGTATTTAAAAACTCTGGCATGATGGCGTTTTCATAGCTTATGCAAATCATGGACAAGTTTAAGATGCTTTTGGGTATGGAATAATATGTATTTGGTTTATCATATGTAAGTAAAGCGATAATAAATTATCACATTAAAAATGGAAAGAAATTCATGGTCAAATCAAATAACAAGAATACCAGTTCTGTTAATAATCTTGTTTTCGTAGCTAGTTCTACTTATAGTGCTTTCTAGAAATCCTCATTGTTGTCATTAACAGCTACACTTAACACAAATCGGCTTTCAAAGGTCATACTCATTTATTACAAGCAACCTGTTCTACAGAATATTAAATTCGTGTGATTTCACAATTATCGAGTTTAAGATATCTATTATCCTGTTAAAAGTGTATTCGTAGTCATATCTTTTTATAATACGAGATAAAATGGCCGAAAGAGATATTCTTACTGGTCCTGAAGAAAACTATGGCATACCACTTGGTGGTTCCATTGGAAAATATTTTTTAGACTGTTTGAAAGCAAGAGGACGTGATGAAGTTATTAATGTAAGTATACATACATACATTCATACATACATACATGCATATATATATATATATATATATATATATATATATATAATTTGTATTGTTAACGACCTTGCTGATTTGAATATATTGAATGATATTAGCAGGTTGTAGGTCAGCTGGTTATTTAAGCGTACTCTTTATTATATTCTTAGCTTTCGGTTTATTTATTTATTTATTTATTTGTAGTTTCTTTGATAAAGGTTTGAAATAAACCGAAAGCTAAGAATATAATAAAGAGTACGCTTAAATAACCAGCTGACCTACAACCTGCTAATATCAATCAATATATATATATATATATATATATATATATATATATATATATAATTTGTATTGTTAACGACCTTTAGTTTTAATTTAATATGATAGTTTGTGGGTTATAGGTCTACTTGAAATAACTACTCTTCTTTAATACCTAAATTTTCGCATATATTTTATGCTTGATCACAGGTTTAACTAAAAATATATAAACACTGATTATAAGTACGAAAACTTTCAGCTACTCACAATGAGGTTGGTTATAAATATGATTGAAACATGAAATCATTATATATATATATATATATATATATATATATATATATATATACATTAAATATTTAAAACAGCTTTTCAAAATGGTAAAAATTTTGTAATATAGAAAAGGTAAAATATTGGTTTGGCACAATTTTAAAAATTTGATTAATACCATCTTGGATTATTATATATATATATATATATATATATATATATATATATATATATATATATATATATATATGTATAGGTGCATGCGTAAGTAGGAGGAGGTGGCTAACTGTGTGTTTGAGTGTATGTGTGTTGTGTGTGTGTGTGTGTGTGTGTGTGTATGTGTGTGTGTGTGTTTTAATATGTCTGTGTTCCCAAGTAACGTGAAGTTTACCATATATAACGGCATGTGTTTATATAATTCTTAAGTATTCAAAGTTTGGTAGAAGTTTATTTATTGGAATTGAATTTTAGGTTTAAGAGATATGCGTATATAGAACTAAGATAACCAATATCACTTTTTTTGTTCATAGATTTTGTATTCTTATAAATATGACCTATTTCCATAAAAATTCTTTTGAAAGTATTGTTTTCTATTTGAATGATATTTGGGTTGTTGAAATCCAATTTATGTCCGTCATTAAGTGCATGTGTAGCTAATGCACATGCTTTAGGTTTAGTACGAATACCACTTTTATGTTGTGTAATTCTTTGTTTCAAATTTTTAGACGTTTGACCAATGTATGAAAGATCACAATCTAAACACTTTATTTTGTAAATAACGTTTCTTTGTAATACCTGAGCATTTTTGTCTTTAATTCTTGAAAATAGATTACCAACACTAGTCACATTCTTTTTTGCAATTTTGATGTTATGGTTTCTAAATATTTTTGTTAATTTTGGTGTTAAATTTTTTAAATAAGGCAAAGAAGCGTGAATTTGATTTATATCACCGTTTATATATTTTTTATTTTGTATATCTACAGTTAAATTATTTTCAGATCTTTGGTTATATAATAATTTATTAACTAAAGTCTTAGGATAATTATTATTTTGTAGGATACTGCTCAGTTTTAATAAGTTTTTATTATATAGAGAAGAATGTGAAATCTTTTTTATTTTGTTTTTCATTCCTAAAATAAAGTTGACTTTTATATCGAAAGAATGATATGAGTTATAATTTAGATATCGGCCAGAGCTTGTCGGTTTCATGTACCAATCAGTAATAATTTTATTATTTTTTCTTATTAACAGAGTGTCTAATAATGGAACAGAGTTGTTGTTTTCTACTTCTATTGTAAACTGTATGTCTGGGTTGTAATTATTAAAGTTTGTTAACATCTTGTCTGTTTTATTGTATGGTATAGCTGTTGCAATGTCATCTACATTTTTTTTTATGAAAGGTAGGTGAAAACTAAGTATAGGTACAACATAATCTAGTAACGCATTCATAACTATTTCAGCCATAATTGAACTTAAATTGAATCCCATTGGACAACCTTTTATTTGTAAGTTTTTCAGTAGGACTGTTATTTGAAGCAACTATTGGACGTAATGGAGTATCTGGTTTATGAATTTTTGGTAAAGCATATAATTTTGGTGCTGTACTACTATAATTGTTTAAATCAGCTGCTTGTTGATTTGATATGTATTTTTTAGTTTTTAAATTTTCTATAATTTCAAGAGTTTTCTTTTGATCATATATATATATATATATATATATATATATATATATAAATATATATATATACTACAAAAAAATGATCAAAAGAAAACTTTTGATATTAAAAAAATTTAAAAACTAAAAAATACATATCAAATCAACAAGCAGCTGATTTAAACAATTATAGTAGTACAGCACCAAAATTATATGCTTTACCAAAAATTCATAAACCAGATACTCCATTACGTCCAATAGTTGCTTCAAATAACAGTCCTACTGAAAAACTTTCAAAATACATATCTGACATTTTAAAAATATCGATAGGAACTAATATATATCAAGTAAAAGATACGTTTAAATTTGTTGAATTTATAAATCATATTGAATTGCCAGATAGTTATATACTAATTAGTTTAGATGCGATTTCTTTGTTTACAAGTATCCCAAAGGAATTAGATATCGATAATATCAAAAACATTTGGCCCAAAATTGAACAAAATTGTAGTATTCCTCAAAACACGTTCCTTAATATAATTGATTTTATTTATAGTAATAGTTATTTTTCTTATAATTACAAATATTACAGTCAAATAAAAGGTTGTCCAATGGGATCCAATTTAAGTCCAATTATGGCTGAAATACTTATGAATGCGTTACTAGATTATGTTATACCTACACTTAGTTTTCACCTACCTTTCATAAAAAAGTATGTAGATGACATTGTAACAGCTATAACATACAATAAAACAGACGATATGTTAACAAACTTTAATAATTACAACCCAGACATACAGTTTACAATAGAAGTAGAAAACAACAACTCTGTTCCATTTTTAGACACTCTGTTAATAAGAAAAAATAATAAAATTATTACTGATTGGTACATGAAACCAACAAGCTCTGGCCGATATCTAAATTATAACTCATATCATTCTTTCGATATAAAAGTCAACTTTATTTTAGGAAAGAAAAACAAAATAAAAAAGATTTTACATTCTTCTCTATATAATAATAACTTATTAAGACTGAGCAGTATCCTAAAAAATAATAATTATCCTAAGACTTTAGTTAATAAATTATTATATAATCAAAGATCTGAAAATAATTTAACTGTAGATATACAAAAAAATATATATATAAACGGTGATATAAATCAAATTCACGCTTCTTTGCCTTATTTAAAAAATTTAACACCAAAATTAACAAAAATATTTAGAAACCATTACATCAAAACTGCAAAAAAGAATGTGACTAGTGTTGGTAATCTATTTTCAAAAATTAAAGACAAAAATTCTCAGGTATTACAAAGAAACGTTATTTACAAAATAAAGTGTTTAGATTGTGATCTTTCATACATTGGTCAAACGTCTCAAAATTTGAAACTAAGAATTACACAACATAAAAGTGGTATTCGTACTAAACCTAAAGCATGTGCATTAGCTACACATGCACTTAATGACGGACATAAATTGGATTTCAACAACCCAAATATCATTCAAATAGAAAATAATACTTTCAAAAGAATTTTTATGGAAATAGGTCATATTTATAAGAATACAAAATCTATGAACAAAAAAAGTGATATTGGTGATCTTAATTCTATATACGCATATCTCTCAAAACCTAAAATTCAATTCCAATAAATAAACTTCTACAAAATTTTGGATACTTAAGAATTATATAAACACATACCGTTATATATGACAACTTTTACGTTACTTGAGAACACATACATATTAAAACACACACACACACACACACAACACACATACACTCAAACACACAGTTAGGCACCTCCTCTTACTTACGCATGCACCTATACATACATATAAATCCAAGATAGTATTAATCAAATTTTTAAAATTCTGCCAAACCAATATTTTACCTTTTCTATATTACAAAAATGTTTACCATTTTGAAAAAGATGTTTTAAATATTTAATGTATATATAAGAATATCATGTTTCAATCATATTTATAACCAACCTCATTGTGAGTATCTGAAAGTTTTCATACTTATAATCAGTGTTTATATATTTTTAGTTAAACCTGTGATCAAGCATAAAATATATGCGAAAATTTAGGTATTAAAGAAGAGTAGTTATTTCCAGTGGACCTATAACCCACAAACTATCATATTAAATATATATATATATATATATATATATATATATATATTGCCGTGGATCTTTCTAAAAAACATTCGAGCCCCGCGGATTGGGCGTCATAAATTGCCGTGGAACTTAGCTCTGGACCTCACCAGTTTCAAAAAAAAATTAATTTTTCAAAAATATAAAACTTCACAAAAATTTCTTACCCGGATTCTGCTTTTTATCAAAATAGTTTCTTTAGCAGCTTCCCTGGCTAGCTCAGCTGTGCCTCTTCTCGGATACCTAAATTTACTATCATTCTCTTTACCATTCACACACCATTCAATAAAATCACAAAATAATACAACAATCATACAATATTTATTTACCACTATTTACAAACAATAATTCATAGTTATGTACAGTTCGGTGTTCTAGTTACATCTCAAAAAATGCAGTCTTTGTAAAGTCCTTGTTTTTAAAATTGTAATTTCAAACACATTTAATGCAACAGGAGTAAATGGGCCCCAAATAATACCTTATTTTTATTTATTACTGCACACTGGAGTATGATGATCTCATGATAACCCAGTTTATTAATGTATGCTTTTTACCTTGCATACTATTACCACAAACTTAATAAACCCATGTACTCTTAACAATTAAATTTAAATTCATCATGAAATTTAATAAGCTTTACGTACACTTTCTGTTCAATACTCAAAATACCATAATAATAGTTAGTTACACGTATCTTTTTTCAATACGCTAAATAACCAAAAATAACCATCAAAGTTCACTCACACATGACAAATAATTCCAACAGTTTATCAAAAAAACAGCAAATTCAAATGAGTTACCTGGAAAATGCGTCCAGAATCCATCTCCGTAGATGATGCGGTATCTTCCTGAACCCATCGGCTTCGTGATTATGCGCGCTGCTCCACCAGATATTTATAGATGAAATTTCAGTCTAAGCTGAGCTTCGTGCTACCCATTTTAACATCAATTCCAACATCCAAATCCATGTATATTACACTTGTTTATTATTTCATTATTAATTTACGAGCTTGTTAAGGTATTTGTTGGACCTTAGTTAATTTAAAATACTCGCCACTACTCGCATTACGAACTATAAGGCCCCAAAGAATCTAATACTATTTTACTAAATTTTACAAATTTTTCACACTCACAAGCTTCGTCGGTTGATTATTATACGTCGTTAAGCGATTCAAAATTAAAGAGAGCCCTATTAATTTTCTTACCATATTTATACAATAAACCATGCCCCCTTTGGCCACTCTTTACGCGAAATACTTAATCGAAAATAATATTTCCGCAAATTTTGTATAACCGTCTTCAAACTTCCAGAAATATTCCCTCGTCAACACGCTATATCATTTAAACTGTCTCATCTACCTGTCGCGTGTTCGTCCGTTGTAAAACTATCTATTTCGACCAATGATACAGTTCAGTGACGTCATTAAACTCCGCCTGTAATATCTTTATTCCTATCTTATGCATATTTGATGTCGCGTTCTAACCTTTACTTGAGTTGTAGAAAATCGATATTGCTGTCCGCATCTTATGGACTCCACGTGGATCGAATACGTGCGTACTCAATCGAATGCTTTTATACCCGTCTTATTCTGTAGCATATTATTGATTGTGCATCCCTTCTGGTCTCTAAGAAACTCTTGTTAGTGTTTATGCGAAACCACCGACGGTTGAACAACATTTCCTTGAAGCTCGCCTTATTAAGTTCACCAATAAGCAGAAGATGACTTTCCAACATGCAGGTGTGCTCAATTATTGATCGTTTAAAATAACACTTCTCGGAGCTTACATTTTACGGAATTCTATACCACAGATGTCTGTTTGTTCGTTACGAAAGCTTTTCGCCTTGGGATTATTGATTTTTCATGCTCTGATGCGTTTTCTGACGTTATTACCCGTTGAATTAAATTAAATTAATTAATAATTTCTATTGCCTTGTTAGATTTTCTTTATGAACCTAGTACATTTTAATCCCTAATTATAAAAATACGTCAATGCTTGATAATTTAAATTAAATAAATGAAATAAATTTTGCGCGTACACAAATGGTTTCTTTTTCTATACAGGGTGTTTTGAAATTGCACTGCTTACCCCAAATTAAACCCTTTAAATCCACTACAATATATATATATATATATATATATATATATATATTGCTATAAATACCTCTCTCTAAATTATCGTGCCCCCTACTTTGGGCGACATATTTATTTGCTATGATTTTAGCGGATTATCGAGCCCTGACGTTGAGCTGCATTATTTATTTTGCTATAAATTCTAAATTATTGGACCACCATTTTAATATTCACGATTAAGTGTAATTATCTCTTACTCCAGCTGTTTCTTACTATCAACTGGACTTTATCTTTAAACAACTCTATCTACCAATGGCAAAATTCGATACGTTACCGCCTTGCGGGTTATCGCTTTCCTATTCAACGTGTGGCTCCGCCTTTGTACTATTTTAAATCTTATGACCTCGGCTAGCATTTATTTGCAATTATAAAATTCAGTAAATTTAGATTCTATATAATGAAACCAATATGTTATGTACAGCTTTTGAAATTATTGGTAATACATTTCTTATAAATTTCATTTATTAACAACCATTTGGTATGTACTCAAAAACCCAAAGTCACCAAAGAAAATTTATTACTTTACTAACAAAGCGTAGAATATTCTAAACCTGTTTTCTTATTACTCATTCAATACGTATGCAACCTCTTTGGTTGACTTCTTCACAAGCATATCATATATAGCAAATTCAATATTAAAAATAAAATAAAAATTCATATAGAAAAACAAATATCTTATAACTAAAAATCTGACCTGGTTTTATCTTTTTCACATCGACGCTTCCAATAAAAATGATCTTCCCCAATTCTGGATTCCATTCAAATTATTACACTATGGACCATTACCATTAAATTATATACCCCAATTTATTTCAATTCCTCAAACTTAGACTCTTATCATTCTTGCAACAGACTTAAAATTGTAGTTTGTTTCATCCCTGTACTTCAAGATTGTATTATCCTTCTTTTCCCATTGACATTTAAATTGCATTACTGTATTTTTTTTAACATCATAATCCTAGTCTATTTCCCTCAGATCTCGAAACCCTATTATTTTTATGTCTTAGTTTACAATAAATTCATTAAAAACGTACTTACGTTTAAACGGTAATTGTAATCTTCATATTTGCACTCATTTTATTTTTCACTTCTATACTTATTACGTAATACTTTGTTTAATGGCTATGCACTTCGGCCTTCATTGAGTTCAAAACTGACTTTCTTATCAAGGTGCTTGCTAATATAATCTCAAATTCCCTCCATCCGTGGGTTTGGTCTAGAACTCGTCGCTTGTCTCTGACCAATCAAATAATTTTATTTACAGCAGTTTCTGATGCAATGCTCCACGCTTTCCCATAATCACCACCTGCCCGCAGCTGTGTTTTATTATCAACATGCTGTATTTTGAGAGATTACTTGCTTTTCTATAAACAACTGATGCAACCCGACTTTAAATTTACATGTTTACATGCGATTTCTCTTATCAAAATGGTTAGATCTTTGTACGCATTTATATTAACTACTTGAAACTCTATCTCTATATCCGTATTAATTTAATCGTCTGAAACTCTTCTTCTAACTGCGTGTCTAATTACACTTTATCATTCATTTCCCAATATACGCGTGTTTCCACTGAAAAATAGCCTTATCTGCTTTACCTAAATCAACTAAACTTTATCTACAGGGTATTTAATGTTTACTATTTACTTACTACATGTACTTCTCATTCCTACGCCAACCATGCGGCTTCCTATGTTTTTCTGCGTCGCCCAAAAACTATTTCTACTTTATATACAGGGTGTTGACTACTTACTATCTACAAACTATGTCTATTTCTTAATTATTTCCTTAAATAAGTGTGGTTTTCTGCTGACCCTTCTAATTACTCCTTCCCGAATGACCTTTACTATAACGTGCACCCTTAAGCAACCCCTTATCACAGCAATATATATGTATATATATATATATACATATATATATATATATATATATATATATATATATATATATATATAGAGGTTCTACAATAATGACCTTTTTTTAAATAACTATTTTCCTTAAATAATGCGCTTGAGGTCTGCTGATGGTATAGTAATCTCTTTATTAAATGCTTAAATTTTTGGATATTTTTAATCCTTTTCAAAAGCTTCTAAAATGACTAATACAGAACTGGGATATAAATTAAACATTAATTCTAACTTACATACGTGTATTTGTGTATATTTATGTTTGTTTGTAATGCACTTGTACACACACATGTATTTATTTATGATTATGAGAATGTGTGCATATATGTGCAGTCCTTTTATGTATGTGTACATATAAGATGATAACAAAAGCAAAATCGAAATCAAACAGTTTCATAAACTTCAAAAAGACATTTTAAAAGTACATTTATAATTTATACACACTTTTATTTCTACAAAATACCAATTTAAGAAGTGAAGAAGCAACTATATTATACATATAAAAATAAAAAATGTTCTTCTAGATGTCAGTTAGATGTCCAAGTATTGTAAGTTAGAATTAATAATTAATTTATATCCCAGTTCTGTATTATTCATTTTAGAAGCCTCGTTTCCACCTGTCGCATGTTCGGCCGTTTGTAAAACTATCCGTTTCAACCAATGATTCTGTTCTGTGTCGTCATAAAACTCCACCTGTAATATTTTTATCTCTGTCTTATGCATATTTGAGGTCGCGTTCCAAACCCCACTTGGGTTGTAGAAAATCGATATTGCTGACAGCGTCTCATTATTCCACGTGGATAAGAACGTGCGTTTTAAATGCCAATGCTTTTATATCCGTTTCTATCTGGAGCATATTACTGATCGTGCATCTCACCTGCTCTTTAAGAACTTTGTTAGTTTGTTTATTCGAAGCAACTGACGGTTGAAAACTATATTCTATGAAGCCCGCTTTATTATGCTGATAATTTCGAAGAAGTTAACCTTTTAAATCTGCAGGTGTTCTTAATTATAAACCGTTTAAAACAACAATTCTTGGAGTCTATATTTCACCGTACTGACGTCCGTTTGTTCCCAAGAAACCTTTTGCCTTGGGATTATTGATTTTCTATACCCTGATGTGTTTTCTAATGCTATTGCACGTTGAATTAAAATAAATTAAATTAATTATGCGCTTCAATTTGCTTTTTAAAACTGGTTTTCTTTATGTACCTTTAACCTTTTACTCATTACTTATAACAATACGTCAATACTTGTCCGTATAAATTAAATAAATGAAATTAATTTTGCGCGTAAATAATTTGTTCGTTTCTCTATACAGGGTGTTTGAAATTGCATTGCTCACCCCAAATTTAACCCTTTAAATCCATAACATAATCCCCCTCATTCAATTCTAAGAAAACTCCCCAATGTTTTCTTGAATTTAAATATCTTCCTATCTACCATCTAATCTTATATGCTATTTCTATGCACCTATCTACTTACCTAACACTACCTATACCTATTTATCCAACCTATCAGTACTTATCTACCTATTTGTATCTATTTCTACCTATCTCTACTTATTTCTATCTTTCTGCACCAATCTTTATTTATAGTTAACTATTCACACTTATAACTACCTTCTACCTAACTATTTCCATCTATTACTAACTCTTCACTTTATTATTTTTGTCTATTTTCCCTTTTTATTTTACCCTTTCGTCATTTATTGACTCTTTAAGTACCTCACTTTTGTACTTTTCTATCTATCTTCACTTTCATACTTTTCTAGCTATCTTCTACTTATGTCCCTATGTTATTTTAACCTTACCTACTATCACTATCTATATCTTATCCTATCTATACACACTTAACTCTATATCTACATCTACTTATCTCCCATATAATAATTCAGCTCGTGAACGCGCCATATAATCCGAGAATCGCTTCCACCTGTCACATGTTCGGCCGTTTGTAAAACTATCCGTTTCAACCAATGATTCTGTTCTGTGTCGTCATGAAACTCCGCCTGTAATATTTTTATCTCTATCTCATGCATATTTGATGTCGCGTTCCAAACCCCACTTGAGTTGTAGAAAATCGATATTGCTGACAGCGTCTCATTATTACACGTGGATATTATATCCGTCTCTATCTGTAGCATATTACTGATCGTGCATCTCACCTGCTCTTTAAAAACTTTGTTAGATTGTTTATTCGAAGCAACTGACGGTTGAAAACTATATTCTATAAAGCCCGCTTTATTATGCTGATAATTTCGAAGAAGTTAACCTTTTAAATCTGCAGGAGTTTTTAATTATAAACCGTTTAAAACAACAATTCTTGGAGTCTATATTTCACCGTACTGACGTCTGCTTGTTACCAAGAAACTTTTTGTCTTGGGATTATTGATTTTCTATACCCTGGTGTGTTTTCTAATGCTATTATACGTTGAATTAAAATAAATTAAATTAATTATGCGTTTCTATTTGTTTTTTAAAACTGTTTTCTTTATGTACCTTTAACCTTTCAATCATTACTTATAACAATACGTCAATACTTGTCCGTTTAAATTAAATAAATGAAATAAATTTTGCGCGTAAATAATTTATTCATTTCTCTATACAGGGTGTTTGAAATTGCATTGCTTACCCCAAATTTAACCCTTTGAAACCATAACATAATCCCCCTATTTCAATTCTAAGAAAACTCTCCAATGTTTTCTTGAATTTAAATATCTTCCTATCTACCATCTAATCTTATATGCTATTTCTATGCACCTATCTACTTACCTAACACTACCTATACCTATTTATCCAACCTATCAGTACTTATCTACCTATTTCTATCTATTTCTACCTATCTCTACTTATTTCTATCTTTCTGCACCTATCTTTATTTATAGTTAACTATTCACACTTATCACTACCTTTTACCTAACTATTTCCATCTATTACTAACTCTTCACTTTTTTATTTTTATCTATTTTCTCTTTTTATTTTACCCTTTCGTCATTTATTGACTCTTTAAGTACCTCAATTTTGTACTTTTCTATCTATCTTCACTTTCATACTTTTCTAGCTATCTTCTACTTATGTCCCTCTGTTATTTTAACCTTACCTACAATCACTATCTATATCTTATCTTATCTATACACACTTAACTCTATATCTACATCTACTTATCTTCCATATTTATCCTATACCTAATTTTATTTTTCTATAAACATCTATCCTTATTTATCCTATTTCTACCTATCTCTACTTATTTCTATCTAGCTACACCTATCTTTATTTATACTTAACTATTCACACCTATCCCTATCTTCTACCTAACTATTTCTATCTATTACCAATTCTTCACTTTCTTATTTTTGTTTATTTTCTCTTTTTATTTTACCCTTTCGTCATTTATTGACTCTTTAAGTACCTCACTTTTGTACTTTTCTATCTATCTTCACTTTCATACTTTTCCAACTATTTTCTACTTATGTCCCTCTGTTATTTTTAACCTTACCTACTATCACTATTTATTTCTTATCCTAACTATATACACTTAATTTTATATCTACATCTAACTATCTTCCCATTTATCCTATACCTAATTTTATTTTTCTATATACATCTACTTTTACTTTTCTATATACCCCTATTTCTATCCCTACCTATTCAAATTCTACACTACCATTCACTTATCTCTATATTTTTGTCTATTAACATGTCTCTTTATTTAAATCTGACTCTTTTCTTGATCCTCCAAGTCTTTCTTCTAACAATCCTATCACTCTTCATCCCTATCTTATTTCCAACCATCTTTATACTTATCATCCCTATTACTTCACATAAAATAACATCATCCCTATTATCCTGACTCTTAAATATTTTTTCTTCAGTCCCAATACTTGTCTGTTTCTCATTTATTATAATTTCATTTTCTGAGGACAAACCACACGATACTATCTCAACATCTTTATCGTTCCCCTCTATACAAAACTCTTCATCTCTTCTAGACCCTTCATGTACAATATTCACTTCGTAAAAATCTCAAAAATTCAAATTCAAATTACCAAAATTATCTTTGCCACTTAACTCACTTATGCCTACTTTTAACTCTTGTGTGTAATCTAATGCTGCTTTCGTCTCTACTGTTATTAAATCTGACTCGTTATACTCTAACAATGTTGCACTCGACTTTACCTCTATTTGTTCAGGCTCTTCGTTGACTACCAATTGTACCTCTTCAAACTTTTCCTCATTATATTCCCCTGAGTCGATCACTTTCACCTCTTCCTCATCTTCCTCTATACTATTAATACATTACCCCATGTCATCCTCCGTGACATTATAACTTGCCTTCCAGGGCAACATCCTATCCCCAATCCTAACTATTTTCCTCTCCATATCTATTATAACACCTAACTTCCTCATACAATCGACCCCTAATATCCCTTTAAACTTTAACCCAGGTACAATTATAAATTCCTGTTCACAGGTAACTGAACCTAACTCTACTTTTAAAATAACTACGCTATTCACAACAGCAAATGGTTTTTTATTCGGCGCAACCAGGTGACTTCTTTTTATTGGCATTGTCCTGTCACACACTTTATCCCTAATTTCATTGACGAATTCCTCCGATACTAAACTCGTCTCAGCTCCTGAATCTAATAATGCTCCTAAATTTTTTCCAAAAATATTAATATCAATTATGGGCAAACAAAATTTTCTATTATTTCTGGCTCAACTTCTTCCTCTATTTTTAAAAATATCCTTGGATGTTCATACTTGTACACAGTGATGTCTAGTGGTTTGTCCTGGTCTGAAAATCCTGTCCAGATCTGGTCTCCCTACTCGGTTCCGGTCTCGCTACTACCTCCGCATATGTCCGTGGTGTGTCTACGCGGTTAGTGTTATGGTTTTCCATAATGTTCGTCGTTGTCCCTCTCATGTCTAGTGAACTGTTTTGTCTAGTCATGTTCGGTTTAGGTGTAGGTCCCCTACCTACACTGTTGCTCCTGAAAAACGTCCGTCTAGGTTCCCAATTTTGTCTATTGTATGTAAAATTGGTCCTCCGTCTTGCGTAGTTGTCCCGTCTTTGATCGAATCTAACTGTATTCAACTGTCGTTCCTTATTTTCAGGAAGTCGTCTACTATTCACGTCATTAACCTTTGCAGGTACTTCAAAAACATCTCCCTGTCCACAATGTTTTGCAACGCTACGTGTTGCCTCACCTGAACCTCGAAATGTCGTGATAAATACTTAATTATTTGTCGGTCAGTCAGTGGTGGATTTAGTTGCTTGGCTATTCTATACTTTCGTATAGCATATTGCTCCCTACTTTCTGCAAACTCCCCTTTAAATTTTCCTGTGATAAGATCGTCTCGTACTTGGTCCTGTCGGTGGTCACTCCAGTAATGTTTAAGAAATCTGTCCTCAAAGTCACTGTACGTGTCAATTTCCAGTCCTATTAAATTGTACCAAGCTTCAGCATGGTCTTTTAGTAACGCTTTAACAACATTCAGTTTCGTCTGTTCGTCATACAAATTATTAACCAAACCTCGAATGTTATTGATAAATATCTGAGGATTTACTCTACTATCCCCATAAAATTTCATTTGTTGATCCAGCGATATATTACCTGTTACAAATCTTGGACCATCCCCCATCAAATTAATTCCGGTCACTTCTCTCTCGACCCTACCTAACTGATCCTTACATGAGTCCGATACATCAGTCATTTTAGCATTAATCTCGTCCTCACAGAAAATCTTCACTTCTGTTCGTAATTGTCCCATTTCCTGATTTAAACCTCTAATACCACGTTAATTTTATCTACCCTATTTTCAACTTCCCCCATTTTTATCGTTAAACTACTTTTAAAATCTGAAAGTTCTTTCGTCGAATTATCAATTTTCTGACTAATTTGCTCAAACTTTCGATTCGATTCAACACTCATTTCCCTAATCTCCTCAAATTTTCGATTCGATTTGTCTCTAACCCCGCTTAATGTCTCACTCATCTGATCAAATTTCTTATTCGATTCTTCTCTACTTAATCTCATCTCTTCTAACATTCTCATCATTAATTCATTTTCTTGGTCTCCTGACTCTGTGCTCGACTGATCCCTACTACCTCCAGCTTCCTCCATTTTTCGTACTTTATCAAATAAGGCACTATCGTCACTACCAATTTCAACTCCTTGACTTCTTAACCACTCCTTTCTCTGCATACGTTCAAATCCCTCCCACACACACTCAAAAATATTTTTAAATTTATACAAGACAGAGTCTCTCTCTCAAATCGCCAGTTTCTTGGAATATAATTGCTTAAATTTTATTTGGAGCTCGTGCCGCACGTTCGGGTCGCCATAAGAGCGCTGTGGATTGGGGACTTAGTCTTTGGCTTTCCCTAAAAACCATTCAAGCCCCAACGTTGGGCCGTCATAAGATTGCTGTGGAACGGGGACTTAGTCTTTGGACAACGCCAGTGTCAACACTGATTTTCAAAATTTTATAAAAATTTCAAACACAAGGAAAAGTTTTTACCCGTTCCTTTCCTGCTTCAAAATATCTTCAGCAGCTTCCCTGGCTAGCACAGCTGTGCCTCTTCTCGAATACCTAAATTTACAATCATTCTTCCTTCCCACTTGCACACCATTCAATAAAATCACCAAATAATACAACAATCCTACAATCTTTATTTACCGCTATTTACAAACAAAGTATTTACATGTATAAACCGTTGGGTACACTAATTATAACTCAATAAGTGATATGTTTTAAAGTCCTTGTTTTAAATTATTATTTGCAAACACATTTAATACAATATGAGTAGATGGGCCCCAAATAATACCCTATATTTATTGCACACTGGAGTATAGTGAGCTCATAATAACCCAGTTTACTAATGTATGCCTTTTACCTTGCATAAAATTACTACAAAACTAATAAACCCATGTACCCTTAACAATCCAATTTAAATTCATAATGAAATTTAGTAAGTTTTACATACACCCTTTTTCAATATTTTAAATAACCCTAATAATTGTCAAGTACACGTATCTTTTCCGATACGTTATCTAACCATAAATAATTCCAATGTTTACTCATACATCATCAAATAATTCTAAAAGTTTATTAGATAACAGAAAATTCAAATAAGTTACCTGGAAATGCTTCAAGCCTCCATCCCTTCGACGATACTTACCAGAACCCCCTTGGCTTCGTGACTATGCGCTCTGATACACCACATATTCATAGATGATAACCTTAGTATTCGCCAAGCGCCTTGCTTCCAATTACCATTCCATAACAGCATACAAACTTAAGTATATTATTCTTCTGTTTATTGATTTACTAGCTTGGTATGGTATTAGTTGGACCTCGGTTAATTTAATTCACTCTACACTACTCACGGTAATAACTATAAGGCCTCAAGTACCAAGTTACAAGTGCTAATACTACATTTACTGTATTATGAATAAATTTTAATGTTCACAAGAACTCTACTATAACGTCGGTCTATCGTTGTAAGTAGTTAAAAGCGATGAGAATATAAAGAGAGCGCTCTTAATTCTCTCAGAGTATTTATATCGTTCAACTTGTCACCTCTAGGCCACACTTCGCGCGAAAAACTTATTTTAAAATAACACTTTTGCAAATTTTTATATAACCGACTTAAAGCTTCCATAAATTCACCTCGTGAACGCGCCGTATAATCCGAGAATCGCTTCCACCTGTCGCATGTTCGGCCGTTTGTAAAACTATCCGTTTCAACCAATGATTCTGTTCTGTGTCGTCATGAAACTCCGCCTGTAATATTTTTATCTCTGTCTTATGCATATTTGAGGTCGCGTTCCAAACTCCACTTGACTTGTAGAAAATCGATATTGCTGACAGCGTTTCATTATTCCACGTGGATAAGAGCGTGCGTTTTGAATGCCAATGCTTTTATATCCGTCTCTATCTGTAGCATATTACTGATCGTGCATCTCACCTGCTCTTTAAGAACTTTGTTAGCTTGTTTATTCGAAGCAACTGACGGTTGAAAACTATATTCTAAGAAGCCCGCTTTATTATGCTGATAATTTCAAAGAAGTTAACCTTTTAAATCTGCAGGTGTTCTTAATTATAAACCGTTTAAGACAACAATTCTTGGAGTCTATATTTCACCGTACTGACGTCTGTTTGTTCCCAAGAAACCTTTTGCCTTGGGATTATTGATTTTCTATACCCTGGTGTGTTTTCTAATGCTATTGCACGTTGAATTAAAATAAATTAAATTAATCATGCGTTTCAATTTGCTTTTTAAAACTGGTTTTCTTTATGTACCTTTAACCTTTTAATCATTACTTTTAACAATACGTCAATACTTGTCCGTATAAATTAAATAAATGAAATAAATTTTGCGCGTAAATAATTTGTTCGTTTTTCTATACAGGGTGTTTGAAATTGCATTGCTCACCCCAAATTTAACCCTTTGAATCCATAACAATATATATATATATAACTAATTTAATTTATATCTGTATATATATATATATATATATATATATATATATATATATATTGCTATGATAATAGGGTAATTTAGGGTTAAAATAATGTAAATGAAACTAACCAAAAATTCGTATAATAATCGACAATATTTGCACTTTGTATTTTAATAACTTATTAATTTGATTTTATATTCTAAAATTATCCCCTGAATAGAACATTAATATTTATCTAATTCCACCAAAATTAGACTGCCTGAAAATTAGCAAAAATACCACTATAATCTACTTTGAAGTCTTTTGAACGTTCAAATGATCTTCTTTCTATTGTCATAAATTCTCAAAAGATTTTTAATGACCCTTACAAATATATAATATAAATAATTGAAAATTGTGCAAATTGGAAATAGTAGACGACAAAAGGCATAGGATGGGTTAATGAAAGTGGAACCATAAGTATATAAAACATATTGTAAATATTAAAAAACAATTGAACATAAGATAGGTTAATAATAATCAGGATAGGTTTAGGATAAGTAGGAGTAGCATAGGTTGATGTAAATAAGAGTAATTCATTGGATACAGGAAAAGATGATGATGTTGATGATAATAAAAAAGGGTATGTGAATAGGGATATAGAGACAGGAGAAATATGAAGAGATGATAAAGAATTATAAAAAAATAAGAAAAGTATATGTAAATAGGAAAAGTATGGTTTAATAGGTAGTAAAATATTAGTAGATCATAATAGGTAGTAAAATATTAGTAGATCATAATAGGTAGTGTGAAAATAAAAAAGTATATGTAAATAGGAAAAGAATATGTAAATAAGGAAAAGTATGGATAAATAGATAGTAAAATATTTGTAGAGCATAATAGGTAGTGTGAAAATAAGAAAAGTATATGATAAATAGAAAAAGTGTATGTAAATAAGAAAGTATAGGACAAATAGAAAAAGTATATGTAAATAGGAAAAGTATGGATAAATGGGGAGTGAAACATTAGTAGATCATAATAGATAGTGTAAAAATAAGAAAAGTATATGATAAATAGGAAAAGTATAGGTAAATAGGAAAAGTATATGTAAATAAGGAAAAGAATGGATAAATAGGGAGTAAAGTATTTGTAGATCATAATAGGTAGTGTGAAAATAATAAAGGTATATGATAAATAGAAAAAGTATATGTAAATAGGAAAAGTATATGCAAATAGGAAAATATCGATAAATAGGGAGTGGAATATTAATAGATTATAATAACATAATAGTAATAGAATTTAGAATGAATAGGTGTATAGGTATAGTATAGATCAAAATAGGAATAGGGATGTAAAAATAATGTAGGAGTTGTGTATATAGTAAGAAAAAATAAAAATAAAATAATTTTGGACCAATATGAATTTTTGTCTCACGTTGGGCGCCAAAAAAATTAACATTTACCAAAAATTTTTATTTTAATTTAGAGAATTAATGCTATAATTAGAAGGTAGTTTAGGGGTTGGTTAAGTCACAGGGGTCGTAGAATAAATAAAAGAAGCTTCCAGTTAACAAAAGCACATAGTTACAGATATTATAAGAGTAAATAGGTCACTATACATATTGTTAGTTAAGAGCACAATGTATATAAAAGTACAAGAGATTAAACTTATAAGAAATAGAAATATCCAAGAGTAGTTACGAGCAAAGATAAGATTTAAAAACGTAACGAAATGCATCAAAATTAAATCAACAGAAAACCTATATAAATTGGCTTGATAAATATTTAACAAGTGCGTTAAATATATCATCGTATACGCAGGCTAAAATTATGCATTATTTGAATAAATCGTACGTGACAAAGTATTACATTTGTTCAAAAATCCAATTTAACTAGGAAATAAACAAACACCAAATTTATATCGGTTTAGATTAGAATAAGCAATCAACAATGAATACGTGACTAAATAAACTAAAATTCGTGGGATTTCTCAATTAAACATCATGGTATGTAAATGAATACGTGACAATTTAAGTGTTCATCCAAGTATTTGAACTATACAATTGGTAAAATTTCCCGGAGTACACAAAAGATAAACGCAAAAGGTATTGCCCCAACAAGTGCATAAACGAATACAGAACAAGAGGTACGGCTGATAAATACGATAACAATTAAGCGACGGGTTTAGTATACATTTTAAACTGGGCTACGACGATACTCAGAAGTGCTAAATTATTCACGTAACCAGTTATACGAAAGTAAATGAAAATCATTTTGAAAAGTGTAAAAATTGTGCAAGTGTAAGCCAATCTATTATAGACGTAAGTAAAAACAACTTAGTAAAAATACAATTTCTAACATAAATAAAACAGGGCTCTGGTTAATTCTCTAGTTAATCACCTCCTGTTAAATTACTTTGGTAATTACTTACATGGTAAATGTTCTATTACTGTCTTGTTAATTACGGAGATGGAAAACCTTTTATTTCCTGATATACAAATTGAATCTTAAATTGGATTAACTTATGGGATTTTGAATAACGATTTGGATAGTATTTTGGTTTTGATGTCGACTTCCAAATTTGACTCTAAATATTCAGACTGGGCACGAAAACTCTTGGGGGATGCAGAGGAACGATGGGACCATTCCAGGTTAGCCATATTGATATAATTTATTACTGAAAACTGTTTTAATTCAATATTTTTGGTAAATGTAAGAGTCAACAAAACATTAGTTTCATTGATTAATTTATGAAAGGTAATAGGCATCTTGAAACGTTTCAAAAGGTCTTTAAATATAAACAAAAAGGCTCGTTTTGCTGGCTTCAATTTCTTAAATTATATGTAAATATTCTGAAAAAGGGGAAGATTTGAAAAGGTTGTAAATAGTTAATCATTATATTGTGTATTGTAGCATTGCTTTATTTAATTGAATCAGCTAGTTGAGGCAAAGAAAATCCATAACGTAATATTTCACAGGGCCTAATATAGTGGGATAACACAGCATTTTATGATAGACCCAATCGAAGTGCGGAAAGTAACAGCATTTTAGCATTTTATGTACGCCCAAGTCGTAGGGCTAAATATAATAAAATATCACAGCATTTTATGACATGCCCAACCGTGGGGCTAAAAATAAATAAAACCATCGTAGGGGCTGGTGATGTATCACAGCCAATATATATATATATATATATATATATATATATATATACACACACACACACACACAGAGTCGTAACTTTAACTTGAACGAACGGTGTAATTTAATAAACTATGATTTGTTCTAAAATTCTTAAAACAAATGAATTTTTATTTAAATGGGGCATATTAATAAGGGGTTTGTATAGGTTGCAGCAACTCCCAAATTTTTTTAAATGGAACGGTAGGTCGATTAAATTTTTATCTTAAGACGTTTTCAATTACAAATACAAGAACATGTTTTTTTGCGTATCGAAAAAAAATATTTCTACCCTAATATTAACTGCCAACAAAATATCGGAATTTTGAACACTAAAAACAACAATTTACCACGAAAATACACTTTAGCCTTGCAACGGATCTTTATTTCGCCGAAGCCTAGCTTTTACTAAAATAAGTTCCTTGGTTACCACACGCCCATCATAATACACGTATTAAAGTCGTCTCACTCTAACTTAGATACAAAATTTTCTTTTTCTTTCTTCGTACCCACTCCATATTTCATATTCCTACCACGAGTTATCTCTATCCCAATCTACCAAGTGTTGTACATCCTCTATCCCTTTTACACCATGTTTGCAAGTTCGCTTATACTCAAAATAACATTTAACCTTTTTAAATAATCTTAAAACTATCGCCTGTCTCCCTTCTACATGTAAAGTCCAATAATCTTTCTCTGTTCTTCATATACAAGTTTCATCTGTCCTTGATGAAATCAACTACTCTAAATGATATACAAAATACGTTCATCCTAGTTCCATAAATACACAAACTATTAATCTTTCCTTGTCTCACATTTTTGTTTCAAAGTCAAACGAACACTTAACACATGTTATTTCTATTCCATTCTAATACAAGCTATAAACAATCTTTCCTTATTCTATGTCGTTCCTTGCCTGTTTAAGCGTCAAATACTTTTGTAGAATCGAAATGTTATTTTGTGCACGTTTTCTGCTTGGTTACGTAAAACCTAGCTACGGTTATACTTGTTGACAACAATATTAACACAACGTTACCCAGAAATCCTTGCTAAACAACTGTCCAACTTGTAAATTAATACTAAGAACGTGTTATTTGTCTACACTGCTTTTATTCAAATTTAGTAGAACCCGTAATCGTTAAACTTGTTTCTCTTTTGCTATAATTACGCTTTTGAAAGTTATACAAATATTAAATCCTTTCACTAAAACTATGATAAAATATACACTAGGTATTTAGATATTTTTACACTTGTAATACCTTTTATTCATAACTGGTGTTCATGATTAAAGAATTATGCTCCTTGTCATTTAAACATTGTGCAAGTTCTTTGAGAATATTTACACACGTTTAAAATAATGCAATTAACTCTTGCACTTTATGAACCTTTTCATTAGGATTTTTAACTACTACACTAGCGATTAGGAAAGTGTTTTAAAGTTTGATTAATTTGTATTTACATGCAGAAACTTGCAATAACTTATTAAATGGCTTAACTAATCAAAATTAACATAGAATTTACACAGAATATATATATATATATATATATATATATATATATATGCTACGATATCACTAAACGCCAGGTGTATTTAACGTTTCGTTGCTTTCTGCCCGCCACCTCTTTGTGCCTCTACAATAATCTGAAATAATTTTAAAATCAACACATTTAGATTTATGCTTTGACTATCTCAGTTATACCCTTCACAGTGTGAGCGACAATATGATAACAGAGAATATTTACCCACTTACTTGTAACATTTGATATACCTGAATAAGACGTAATTCACCAAATTTTGTATAATAGACTAAGAAAATGTACAATTTATAACTCTACGTCCTTGTAATATTATTAGCTATAAAGCTTTGAATCATATGAAAATATACATTCTTTTTAAATTTGTTCACAATTAAAATTTTAAGCAATTAAAGCAACCAAAAATAATTATGTTTTAGATTGAAAGCTTCGTCGAGCGTTCAAAAAGACTATTCCCCATTTAACGTAATTTTTACGTACTAACCAAGATTTTTTTGTTGACCTTTTACACAAAAAATAATTATATTACATTTGAGTTTTATGCTTATGCAATATTTGAAATAAGACATGCAACATTCAACAAATTATAAATTTAAATTCTGACCTTGTATCTTTCTGTTGACTCCTACAGAAGCTTCGTGAACCATTTCGATTGTTAGTTCCAGTCGTTGACCCTTAGCTTGGCTTCTGACCCAGTAATCCAAAGTTTTCCAATAACTTGTAGACGTTCTTTAGTGAATCCTTTAGTTGCTTATTTAGTTTAACATCATCACTAGATCCTTATTTGTATTATTACTTAGATAATTTGTTAGATGATTACTTAGAGAATTTTGTAGATCCTTACTCAAATCCTTACTCAGATCCTTACTCAGATCCTTACTCAGATCCTTACTCAGATCCTTACTCAAATAGTTTTTTAGAACATTACTTAGAGTCCTAAATTAATAAATGGTAAAGATTATGTTTGCTTTAATTAAATTTAGATTTACGTTTTTAATGCTTACGGCAAATTTTCACTAATTCGTACTTCACGCGAGTTACGTTTCGGGCTTTGGAAGCTGCTTTTTTAAAAAGTCTTCTTCCAAAACTTCTTGTAACAATTTATTTATTAAACAGAAATTATAATTAGAATTTTGACAAACTATATAAATTATACTAAGTCGAAATTTAATATTAATTGAATTTAAATGAGGGGGAGTAGCCTATGCTAATAACAATGTAAAGGCTGAAATATTCAAGACTTATTGACTGATCTGGGTCTCCCGGGTTATTTATGTTATCCCTGCCCCTCACATGTCTTTGGGAACTTGCAGAGCTCATGTTTGCTTATTTCTTTATTTTATTCATGATACAACAATCTTAATTTCTAATAATTGCGGTTTCTTAACCGTCTGTGATCTGCACCTGCAGTATCACTTACGTCTGGAATACAATGTATTCACATCCGTTCTCACAACTTGGTTGTGAACTTTCAATAACCTTTTCTTATTTATTCTTAAATTTACAATGTTGCATCTAACTTAAGTTTTTTAATAATTTCCTAATAATTTCTATTTGATTATACATATATGGATTAGGGATGCGTAGCTAGCGCACTTCTACTATTTTTCACCTGAATTTTATTTTATGTCACTATTGACTTCACTTAATTTCAGATTCACGTCATAAATTCGTGTAGACTGGTACAGCCGTGCGTCGTTAATGGAATGAATGCTTTTTATCAGTTTTTGTTACTTATATATAAAACAAGTTAGTTCTCACCTATCTCAACCTGTTTGGTTTTATTCAAAATTACTTACTCTATGCATCTAACTTTGCACGTATTGCGACGTTTTGTATTAGGTTTTGCTAACAAGTGTTGTTATTTATGCTTGAAACATTACGTAGACACCAATTTTGTAAAGGAATCTATTAAATTTTCCATTTACAACTGCACGTATACCAAAACTTATGATTCGATATTTTTTTTACACATGCCGGGCTTTACAAAATTGTGGCAATTTATGATTATAATGTCACGTACGCCTCTAGCCCCAATATCTATACATTTTAGCATTATGAAATATGTTTTTTTTCTAAAGTTCGTTTTATGCGATTTATTGTCTTCTATTCTTTACGCAATGCGTCGAGTTTGAAAGAGATTTGTGTCACGTTTAAATATGCCTAATTTGTATTTATTTGGAGTTTATGAATGCTTTAAATGCTTCTAAAATGAATTGAGTTGCGCCCAGGGTTATTTATTTTACTAAATGTGGTTCAGTTATTACAGAATGAGCTTCCTTTTATTTTGTACAAGGTGATTTGTATTTGGTTTAGGGCTTGAGAATGTTTTAAATATTTAGAAATGTATTGAATAACTTCCAAAATTATTTCTTTTGATTAATGTTTTTAAGTTACTACAAAACGAGTCTCCTTTTATTAATTGTGGTTAGTTGTTGATTTTATACAAAGTGATTGGAATTTACTTTTTGCATAATAAATGAATTATGTACTTTTATGATTTAACTGTTTGGTTTTCTTATATATATATATATATATATATATATATATATATATATATATTGCTGTGATAAGGGGTTGTTTAAGGGTGTACTTTATAGGAAAGGTTATTTAGAAAGAGAAATTACCATAGGCAGCAGAAAACTGCACTTATTTAGTGAAGAATTAAGAAATGGACATAGTTTGTAAACAGTAGGCAGTCAACACCCTGTATATAAAGTATAAATAGTTATAAGCGACGCAGATAAACCTAGGAGGACGCATAGTTGGCGTAGGAATAAAAAATACATGCATTAGGTGAATAGAAACTATTTAATACCCTGTAGATAAAGTTTTAGTTAATTTAGGTAAAGCAAGTAATAATATTTTTCAGTGGAAGCACGCGTATATTTATAAATAAACGATAAAGTGTAATTGGACACGCATTCAAAAGGAGTTCCAGACGATTAGATTAATACGGAGATAGAAATAGAGCTTCAGGTAGCATAGGTAAATGCGTGCAAATAGCTAACCAATTTTGATAAGAAAAATGATTAAAAATTGCGTGAACAACATGTAAATATGAAAATTAAAAGTCGAGTTGCATCAGTTGTTTATGGAAAAGCAATTAGAATTATCAAAACACAGCATGTTGATAACGAAAGACAGCTGCAAGCAGGTTACGATTATTGGGAATCGTGGTGAATTACATCAGAAACTGCTTTAAATATAATTATTTGATTGGTCAGAAATAAGCGACGAGTTCAAGACCATACCCACTGACGGAGTGGGAAATGAAGAATATATTAGCAAGCACCGTGATAACAAAGTTAGTTTTGAACTCAACAAAGGCCGAAGTGCGTCGTTATGAAATAAAATAACACGTAAATTTTAAAAGTGAAAGAGAAAATAAGTGCCAAGATAAAGATTATAATTGCCATTTCGAATGATTAAAATTAATTTTAATTCTTAATTAGTAATATTACATGCTTCCTTCCGTTACTTTTATTATGGGTGAATACATAAAATAATTTTGTCATGTAATAAGTAAGTCAAACATATATTACCTGTTATATGAATTACCTATTTATATATTTTTTCATGTAGATCGATGATACAGGTGTAAATTATCACCGAAACGTACTATTTAATACGAATGATACACATCTAATTTTTTGTGTTTAATTTTATGAGCGACTTTATCCCAAGAACTAAAAACAAAATCTTCTCTCTCTCTCTCTATATATATATATATATATATATATATATATATCTTACCCTTTTATTACGACTTCAAAACTTTTTCTGCTTTCCTGGCTAGCTCAGCAGTCGGCCTCTTCTTGTCTTAATTTTACATTCATACCTCTTTCACACTCACACACCATCAAATAAAAATTCCAAAATAATACAACAACCATACAACCTTTTATTTACACCTATTAACAGTTAAAATATATTTACACATGTTTCCAAACAGTTAGATACAATAATTATCAGCTCAATATATTGTATGTTTTAACGTCCTTGATTTTCAAATTGATTTTAAACAAATTCATTTAAATATGAGTAGATGGGCCCCACATGTAACCCTAAATTGGCTTCACACTGGAGTATTGTGAGCTCATTACAACCCAGTTTGTTTGTATATGCCTTTTAAAAAACTTTGCATTAATTAAAACAAATTTATAGACCCGTTTACCCTTTACAACACAATTTATATCCTGAATAAATTTTTAATATATTGTAAATACACCCTTTTTCAATACTCGAATTAGTAAATTGTCCTGTACATGTATCTTTATTTAAAACAAGTTTCCAAACCCATAAATATGCCACAAAAGAAGTCAACCATACAACACAAAAATTTCACAAATGTATATATAAACACAGAAATTTCAAATAAATTACCTAGAGAATTTTTCTTTCTTCCTTCCTGTCGGCGATGAAAACCCCTCGGCGTAGTCTTCATTTACTATGCTGCTTACCGGCCTTTACCATCTGGTATCTCTGCAAGCTAATTGCTTCGTCTCACAGTACCATTCCATACCCATATATCATGCATCCTTTTAATAATTGTTGTTGTAGTAGCCTGACCTTTTTTAAATGCGCACTAACTCGTACGTTAGGTTAATAATTTGAGGTCCGCTACTACAGTTTATACTTTCTACTACGATAATAACGGTAATGTTACTTACATACACAAGCTACTAACCAAAAGCTTTATTATGTTGGTCTGAATAGGTATTCAGCACTTGATCGAAATACAAGAGAAGCGAGCTTTAATCTTTTCGCTTGAGTATTTGTATATTCTTTCAAACCCCCTACTGGACGCGTATCATTGAAAAAGCTTACTTTCTAAATTGGTTTCTATCAATTTTGAGCATAACCGTCTCTAAATTCGTAAAATTTCTCCCGTCCTACGTGCTGTATACCTCGAATACACTTGCAACCTTCGCGTGTGCGTTCGTTCTCAAACTGTTGGCTTTCAACCAATGACAAAATTCTCTGCCGTCACAAACTCCGCCTAACCGCTATTCATCTTTATTCTATGCACGTTTGTTGTCTCGTTTCAAACCCTACTTGAGTTACAGAAAATCGATATCGTCGACGTCTTACATCAACTCCACGAGTATGTCTTACGTGACTTTTAATCCCAACGCTTTTATATTTGTCTCTCTATTTGTTGTATATTACCAATCGTTTATTTCACTCGCTCCTTAAGATGTTTGTTACTCTAGCTGTTTATACCAACTGACGGTTGAAAACAATTTCTATGAAATCTTATATTAACACATGCTCAACTTCTTCGAATGTAACATTTAACAAGCAGGTGTTTCTGTTAATTATCGACCGTTTAAAAATAACAATTCTTTGAGTTTCTACTTCTGTTAAAACTGAGCGTTGACTTTTAAAACGAATACACTTGCCTTGAAAATTATTGATTTTCTTATGCAAGCACGCTTCCTTTTGCTTATATGCGTCTGATTAAACTAAATTATGATTAATTATGCGTATCATTAAACTCCTATATGCTTTGAAGCTTTTTTCTTTCATGTAATTTTAACATTCCAATTATTAAATATAAAACTACCTTAATACTCGTCCGTTTCACTAAATGAGTTAAATTAATTTGGCGCGTAAATAATTTGCTCTTTTCTATGTACAAGGTTGCTGAAATTTTATTGTATATACCTAATTACCCTTTTAAATCCACAACATTATATATATATATATATATATATATATATATATATATAACCTTTACAACGGGCTGCCTAAAAGACAGGAAACAAATGACGCCGTCTTAAAATATGTTATTTCATAATTATTAGATTTTTAGTCCTGCAACTGATTAGACGCGTACCCTCATTGTTTCCTATTCTGAGCTATCCTACACATTTCCCTGAAATTTCCACAGTCTGCATCTTTTACCATCAGCGTGCTATAGTATGATTTAGGTTTTCCTCTACCTCTTCTTTCCTATCTCTGCTTGTAATATATCTCACAAATGCCTTAGAATGTATCCTGCCCTATTTCTCCAAATTTTTTTGTTTTCTAAAGATATCTTTATCCCCTACTCTTGCTATAACCAATTATTAACTTTGTCTGTCCATGTTATCATTCTCATACATTTGAACACAAAATTTCAAAAGGATTCTACCTTTTTCTGTCTGTTTCTTCTACTGCTCCTATTTCATAGACGTACTGTGCTGTGCTCTACACATATGCTTTCAATAATGTTTAACTTGTTTGTGTTTGGTGTCTTATAACATAGCCACTGTTCTTTCTTGTTAGAAGCAATTTGGTTCTCCGTCTATTGTTTACAAATATATACCCTATTTCCCTGATATTCAGTAATATGTAAAGGGGTTAAGCAACCTGCGGCTATCAAGATCCCCCAACACTTGAACATTTGCCGAATTAATTGTTTTCCAATAAATTCTTTTGCACAATTAACATTAGTTGAAAGTATTTCAAAACCAACACCTGTATTTGCTTATAATAATCATCAGATATGTTACTTAATGCATTAAAATTATGCTGTAACACTGTCCAATTTACAAAGGCAGAACGTATATGTATGGTCATCTGTGAAAATATGGTATAGTTTCGAATCAGCTTATGTACAATTTCAGCTTTACTGCTACTTTTAACCATTTCATGGCGGTTTATTATGATGTTTCGTTTGGTTTAAAATGATTACATTCTAACGAGGCCTAAAAAAAGCCGAAACCAGGTCAATGGATCTGCATTTGTAAAATTAAGCTATTTTTTGTTATCTTTTTAAGTTAGTCAAATTATTGAGACCATTTTTAATATTGTGTTTTACAGATCGATGCAACCACAGGTAGCACCTTAACATGTGGACAACTTATTGAAGAAGTAATGAACTTAGTCTGCATTTTAAAAACATTAGGCATTAAAAAGGAGATGTTATCACAATCATAAGTGAAAATACCATCAGGTACTGCATACCACTTATATCGGGTTTGTACATGGGGTTGCAGTTAATCTTCTTAACCCTTCATATAGTGCTGGTATGCAAAATATATTACCTTGAGTTGGTGTATAACTCCATAGCGTTGTTTTTGACATGGCAATGTTGCGTTTGGTAGGGGTATGTTTGGCTTTTGTCATTTTGTTTTTGACGTTATATTATTGTGCATGTTTGAAGAGGAGACTGCATTTGTAAATATTAAGAGACGGAAAGGCAAGCGGGAAAATAGACATTTCTTCCGCTTGGGGTTAATAGAGATGCCAAGGCATCGGAGATGGTTTCAATCATTACTACCGTGCGCGCAGAGATGCCATGCAGATTTCCTCGTTTTAAGCAAAGTGATTTTGATATACAAGCTGTTCCTTACATTTGATTTTCCAATGCTCCACCCGAAGGAACAACATTGGTCATGAAGCGAGTTTCCTTTTACCTGGAAATTTTGAATTTTGCGGAACCCTTGCTGTTACTAAGCAAGGTAGGGATTTTTAACGTGCGTGACAACACTCACACACGAGACCTCCATTTTACCTCTCATCCGAACGAAGGCTTATTTTTGTGAAAAATGCTCTTCTAACATTTTTCAAGCGGACAGTGTCGGGATTTGAACCCGGGACCTTGGGCATAGTAGTCACACGCATACCAACTACACCACGGAGCCGCTGATATACAAGCTGTTCCGCGTACAGGGAGGCTTTTGCATTTTAGTAAACGCTGTTTAGAAGCTTCATGTCAATCTATCCAAACGTGCAAACAATGAACAGTGACAATTCCATCATCCTGGGACATTTGCATTGAGTAGATAGGTTTTAAATTTGAGGTGCTTGGGTACCTTATATCCTACGAAAAAACAACAAAAACCAGTGGGTACCATATGGGCACCTTTTCTTCTTCATGTTCGAACGGTACCATTACTATCCAAGATCATTATTCGTAATGAAAACTGAGGCCTTTTGTCAATAGTACAAAACGAGGAAAATGGATGACCTCTGAAAAAGAAGTACCTCGTTGAAAATAAATGCCGGTCCACAGAATAGATTGCTGTGCATCTGATGGTATAGTTTGGTGTTATTTACAAATCTTTCATTTTGGCTCTGTTTGCTCAAAACAATTTGTGTCGCATGTAGGCTTAATTCAAAATGAAAAGTGTGCTTGCACACTTCTAGACTGAAAAATAAAGCCTTAACCTTGATGGGGTGAATGTTTTATACACATTTTGCTCCACAGACGTGTTCTCCGACTATCGCCTCTTCCGCTCGCGATTTAACAATCTGCAGGCAACTTGCTTGAAAACTAAAATCCTCTTCAAAACCGGCTTCTCATTTTTTACTCCAAACCAGCAGTCTTCTACTCCAGCATTGCCAGACTGTCGAAGAAAATTATGTTCACTTCAACTACACAAATAAGGATATAAAAAAACGCTAGGGATTTATGCACCAAAGTACGATAATCCCTGGTAAACTCTTCTTTAGGGAACTAAGACACGCACTAGATATTGCAAAGCCCAAAATTATATTTTGCTCAGAAAGTGCTTTATCTGTCGTTAATACCGTAAGAGTGGAGTGCCAATGCGTTAACCTGGTGTTGCTAATGGGAAGCGTTCTATATAAGGTGGAATATAATAGTAACGATAAAGTTCCTGAAGAAATTTTTGCGTCAATGCACACTGAAACAAATATTGAACCTGATGTAATAGATGCGTTTGATGATGTTGCTCTCATTTTGCTATCGTCCGGAACCACTGGGTTACCAAAGGGCGTACTACTTACCCACAATAATCTCCGAATACCAATTGGAGTCTTATGGTAAAAAATTTGTTTATCGGGAGACAGGAAACTATAATACAATCTTTTGTTTAGCGATAATAGATATCCTGGTATAAATTCAAATGACGTAATATGTGGTGTGCTGCCATATTATCACGTCTTTGGGACATTGATTTCGTTTTCTGTGATGGTTTCTTCTGCAAAAATAGTCGTACTGAGTAAATTTCACCCAGAATTGTTTCTTAGTTCAATCCAAAAATACAGTATTACAATTTTATCAGTGGTACCACCAATTCTATTCTTTATTGCTAAATCTCCAATAGTAAAATCAGTAAACCTTTCGACTATAAGGTATGTGCTTTGTGGAGCGGCTCCTTTGAGCAAAGATGTGCAAGCAGAAGCTGCTAAAGTGTAAGTCACTTGTATTATACACAATCAGAATTACATATCAGATTTACAGTTTGAACTTGGAAGATATTTATCAGGGATATGGAACAACTGAGCTCTCTGGTGTATGTTCAGTGTTAGCAGATGGAAGTACCAAACCAGGTTCTGTAGGGAGGCTTATACCAAATTTGCAACTAAAGGTTTGGGACAACAAGAAGGAACAAACTGTAGGGCCAAATGAAGTAGGAGAATTTTGTTTTAAAGGTTCAATAGTAATGAAAGGTTATCTTGGAGAAACGAATACCGATGAGGTTATAGATGAAAATGGATTTTATCATTCAGGGGATGTTGGGTATTATGACGAAGAAGGTTATCTGTACATAGTTGACAGATCTAAAGATTTAATTAAATACAAAGGGTTTCAGGTTTGTATCCGACCGTTTCAACAGCTTTAACTTTTTCGACCTTTAGGTAGCGCCAGCTGAAATTGAAAATATTCTCTTAACCCATCCCTCGATTAAAGATTGTGCTGTTATTGGAGTGCAAGATGCAGCAGCTGGAGAAGTACCGGTCGCATACGTTGTTCGGGAAAGTGGTTCCACGCTAACTGAAAAAGATGTTGTTCAGTTTGTAGCAGGTTTGTATTAAATAGAAGCTATTGTTAGTAAAAAACTGTATTACAGAAAGAATATCAAAAAACAAACAGTTGCATGGGGGTGTTAAGTTTGTAGAACAAATTCCAAGAAACGCATCGGGCAAATTGCTAAGAAGGATCATACTAGAAAGTTATACATCGTAGTAGATAGTTACAATTCTTATTTATTTCTTAAAAATACGATTGAGATATTTTTAAATTTGCTCAAGGAAGATATTTTTACACTTATTGGTTCGATTGTTAGGATAAAATAAAGCTATTGGTTGGAAACGATTATAAATTAAGTAAAAATCTTGTAATTAATTGTCTTTAAATTTTGTTTGAGATCGAGAGAACAAGGAATAATTAGCTCATTAATTCCAACAAAAATTGATTACAAGTACTTGAAGATGTAGAAACCCAAAAAAACTAAAAAAACTGGTAGGTGTTTTACAAGAAAGTTAATAAAATTCTGCAATCCGAGAATCATCGTTCATCTGGACTGTAGATAACAGGAATGGTTGACAACCAACTCAGAGGAAAGGGAGAGGGTAGGTGCTTGCATAGGCTTGTAGCATATCTTTTGGCTGAGGCCTAGCCATGTTGCAACGTGCTTCGCACTTTATAAAATACCCGTGTTTTTCTTACTTTAAAAACACATTTTATTACCACTTGGAATTAAATTTGATTTTGAATGTATATTCACGTTTACCTTTGTTCTAGAAAATAATACTAGACACAGAGATTACTAAGCTTATTCACAAATTTTTCTCCTTTATCTAAGTTATATAAATAAATACGTTTACAAGTAATTTTCTGACTGGTTGACTCCTTGAGACACGCCTTTAAAACAAAACTAGTGTGGATTTGAACCCGTCAAGAGTGCCATTCGTTCATTCATTAATACCACTCTTAACCCCTTCCTTGATTTGGGTGGTTATCTGTAGCGTTTGATGACTTATTATAGTCCCGGCGGTAATGTACGAGAGTCACTACGTCGGTTGGTAGCACAAATAAATATTTGCAAAATGACGCGCAAATAAGGTATTACGTCATATAAATGTTTTAAATTACTACATCACCTTGTCGAATCCAAATTCAAATTTGCCTTCTTCTTCTGTAGCGGAACACAGGAATACAGGTAAGAACGAACGATATCAGGTACAAATTGGAGGGAAACCTACAAATCTGAAAAAGGAGACAAGATAACGGCACAAAGATAAACCACTAGGCACGACGTCCCGCTGGCTAGTCCTCAACGTGTCGGAAATCACCACCCTTCTTCCACACTCCGCGTCTGCGTAATTCTTTGTGCAAACGCACTGTCTGAAGTGACGGAAATACGCGCACAAGTCTTTTAAAATTATTGGTGCGAAATCACTTACAAATTAAAACTAAAATTGAAAATGTTTACGGCCGATTTTCGGCACGTAACAGACTGGTGCAGGAATCGTCAATGTTAATATATCTATCAACTAACCATGAGGTCAACTATGATGCTCTTACCTCAGATGTAAGGTGAAGCCTCACATATTCAAACCCGTCCATTAATTATAGATGGGTCCAACTTTACTCCAAATATTTTTCTAAATCTTTCTTGGGTATTAAACCACTCAGAGTTTTTAAAATTGTCTTTATTTACATTTCGATCCATGACCTAGGATCGTTGTCAAAATAATAAAAATTTTTAAGTTTGACATTTATGACTCAAATTCAAGGTGTCTTTGATTTATTACTGTTTGATTTGAATACATTAGGTGAAAATTTTAAAGTTTAGAAAATAAGTGCTTTCAATTTGTGTTGCGCCCTGGGAGCGACTTTTGAAGTAGCCAATATGCTTAACGTGAAATTAGCTGATTAATTTTTATATAGTTAAATTTCATATAAATTCAATTACTTGAGGACCGGAAAACATTTTTTAACATGTTTTTATTTATACGATTAAGTGGATCGTTACTAGAGAAGTGTGCGATTACGTTCTCGTAAGGTTTAAGTAGCCGTTTTTTATATTTATCTTGAAGAAGAAAATTGAAATACATAAAATACAACCTACGAACATGATTTTTATTTATACATGCAATAACTAACTACGTAACAAATGTTGAGTGTTGGGGGATCTTGGTATTCGCGGCTACTTAACCCCCTTCACATACCACTAAATATCATAGCAATAAGGTAATTTTCCTCCTCAAAATAAATATAAAAAAACGGCTACTTCAACCTTACGGTAACGTAATCGCACACTTCTTTAATAACCATCCCCTCGACCGTATAAACAGAAACATGCTAAAAAATGTTCCAATCAACAAGTTATTAAATTTATATGAAATTTAACTATATAAAAATTGATCAGCTGATTTCACGTTAAGCGTATTGGCAACCTTTAAAAACCGCTTTCAGGGCGCAAAATAGGTTTTGGGCCTCTTGGAGCTTCTTTTTAAAAAGGATTCTTTAAAAAAACTCTTCTATCAATTTAATTAATTTAATAACAAGTACGTTATGTTCAGTAACGTATTGAATTCAAAATATTCTAAGTTAACAATCACTATTTAATTTAACTAAAATTAAGGTGAGTAGTTTGAACAACCAACAATGTTAAAGTTGTGAAGTTCGAGACTGACTGATCCTCATGGAATTCTCAGGGTTTTTATGCTATCCCTGCTGTTACATCACTTGTGGGAAACGCAGATCTTATGTCTGCTGTTTCTTTATTCAATTCAAAGTATTACTTATTAGTAATGTTAATTCTAACAATAAGTTTCTTATAATTTATTGTGACCTGCACCTGCAGTGTCATGTTACGTCTGGAATACAAAGTAGTTGCATCAGTTTTCTTGTCTGGTTTATTAACTTCCATTATCTTTTTGTAATATATCCTTCAATTATACATTGTAACAATCTATTCTTTAGATTCAATAGTTCCATTTAATTATACCTATATACTAATTTGGTGGATATATAACTCCTTCCGACGTAGATGAAAATTAATTTTTAAAACTCATTGTCCCTAAGGGATCTTTTATGATTTTTTATTTACCTTTGTTTCGTTGTTCTTATGACTAAAATTTGTTTTATTGCTTCTATATCTAAGATACATTTTGTACAATAAATACATAGTTAATAAAATTATTACAATAATTAATAAAATTGTCTAAACACTGATACTATCGTAGTGTAGTTTTGGCACTATCACTTCACTTAAGCGTTCTTTATAACTGTCCGGCGTGGTTGAAGTCGTCTAGTTCTAAATGTTCTAGTTGCATAAGTTTCTTAATGATTTTGTCGTCTTAACTTTGTGTAGTCTTGAACTGTAGTTTGGGAAAGTTTGCAAATTTCTTCGTGGGTTTTGGTATATTTGGATGATTTAACTTTTTAGTTTTCCGTTAGGATAATTACTTTGCTTCCAATTAAAGCTAGACTGTTTTCGTCTTGGTTGCAATGAGCGGTTGCTATTACTTCTTGTGGAAATACAGCAATCAATTTGTTGTCTGTGAGTTTTTGAATTTTCATGTTTGTCATTTCTACTAGTTTTGACTCTCAATTTTCGTAGTGATTAGAGAACCTTAATGGTTGTACTTCACAAGAGCTATCCGTTTGAATAGCTGTTGTCGTTATTGATTGACATAAATATTGGCTGGGTGCCACTTCTTTGCACTCTTCATTCGTGAAGCCATACCTAAATTCATTTTGGGAAAGGAACTTGGTTTTAGCAATAATAACTTGATACTGACTAGCAACTTTCATGGGAAAGTATATAAATGCTAATAATTATAAGGTTTAATTTCTATAATGGGAATTTCTATTAAAAACGTAATTTTATGATTCTTTACATAACCTTCTACTATAGCGATTTTTTGAATAAAAATATGTTGGATTCTGTTACTTCAAAGGGTAGTTTACTGTTAGTTATGAGTGATCTAATTCCTAATAATTTATTTAATAAATCAATTGGTTCTATAATACTAGCATGTAATGTGTTGAATTTAGCAAATGTTACAGCGTTTTCTAATGTGGCTAAAATTTGTTGAATTACGATAAAAGTTGATATCATTTAATTGAATATCGTGTTGAATCTTATTAAATCTCGCATTCCTAGCATTGTGGTTTGCATGTTACTTTCAAGAGTTAATATTCTGATAGTTATACTGTCTTGGTTCTTTACTAATGTACTTAATGTATCATTGAATTTTATTATGGTTGACTGAGTTAAGAATATTTGATTTCTAACAATAGTTTTTGTTATTCTGGCTTTCAATTATTTGTTGTATTGCGTTGTCGCATTGTTCAGCATCTTGGTTGTCTAAATTACCTGTGCTAGCTTTTATAATATTATCTAGTCCGTTAATAAATCCCCTTTTCTGTCTTGTAATTTTTTCTGTTGGTATTAATCGATTGAATTTGTCATTTGTGTTCTTTAAGATGTTCTTCATTATATTTTTGTAATTAAGCATTTCTATCGCGGATTCTTTTCCAAATTTGGCTGTGTCCATTGATTGTTTTAGTCTGTAACAATTATTTCTAATTATATAAAATTCTTGTTTTAGTTCGGTTAAATCAAATTTATGCTTAAAAATTAAATAGTTTATTGTATTTTGCATACTTTCTAATTTTACTGGTAGTATACCGGGATTGTTTTTTAATGTCTTCCACTATTATGTCATTGTCGTCTGTTCTGCCTGAGTGAAGGTTGACGGCAAGGGTGATGGCTGTCCTTCTGAAATTCAGGGTGTCTTAGATTCTTTAAGTGAATGTATTTTACGATTTCTCCGTTGTCTACTACAGCTACACTTCTATCTGAGATCCTTTTGATTTTAAACGAATCTAGATTTCTTGGGGGCCGTTTTATGTCTCTTACTTTTAAAATTTTTCTCATACACGGTTTGTCCTACTGAAAATCTATTTATATTGATGTTCTCGTTGCGGGTTTTTGTAACCCGTTCTTTATCGTTATCTAATTTACTTTTGACATTATTATAAGTAATTTTTAATTTGTGATCTTTTGCATACTGTTGGAATACTTCTTTGTTGTATTGTATATCATAAGGGTTGCGGGAATCTGAGTGTCCTAATGTTAATTCGAACGGTGTAAAGTTAGTTAGTGAATTGTGTTGTTGTAAGCAATTAGGGCGTATGACATTGAATTAGTAATGTGTTGTCTCTTATAGGTTAATGTTAACAGTCTGATTTGTTCTAATAATGATAGGTGTAATCTTTCAATTAATCCGTTTGATTCCGGGTGATTTTCTGTTATAAAATGAATTTTTATTTTATGAAGGTCTAGGGTATTCTGTATTGTTTCCTTTCTGAATTCGCTTCCATAGTCTAAAGTTATTGATTCGGGTGTGCCATAAAATGTAAAGTATTGTAAGAATCTTTGAGTTACATCGATACTAGTTTTTGAAATAATGGGTATCGTTTGGTCTACTTTCGTGAATGCGTCTACGATTGTTAAAAAGTTTTGCGTTTCTACTACCAAAGTATCTGCATGTAGCTTTTGAAAAGGTATATTGGGTGTTTTAGTTAACATTGAGGGTTGTTTTAGGAGTGATCTGTCGTATTTTGCTTTGTCACATAGTTCACATTGATTGATAAAATCCGTGGTCAATTCCTTCATGTTTTTAAAATAGTATCTTCTTATGAGTTGTTTTAATGTTTCGTTGATTCCACGATGATTGGTTTCTCCTTAGTGTTGGTTTTGAATCCTTCTGGGTTCTCCTTATCTCTGTCTCGTCTACATTGCCTATAACTAACTCTGTCTCTATTGCGTTGATTTGTATTCTGCTTAGAGCGTCTGCATTATTGTTATAAACTCCTTTTTTGTATGATATCTTGCTTCAATGGATCTGCTACTTGTCTATCTGCTTCTTCTTAACTTGATTGAGGTAGTCTGTATGCTTTGGTGAAAATTGGCTTATCGTAAATTAGATAACGATAAAGAACGGCTTACAAAACCCGCAACGAGAACATCAATATAAATAGATTTTCACTAGGACAAACCGTGTATGAGAAAAATTTTAAAAGTAAGAGACATAAAACGGCCCCAACGTGAAATTAGCTGATTAATTTTATATAGTTAAATTTCATATAAATTCAATTACTTGAGGACCGGAAAACATTTTTAACATGTTTTTATTTATACGATTAAGTGGATCGTTACTAGAGAAGTGTGCGATTACGTTCTCGTAAGGTTTAAGTAGCCGTTTTTATATTTATCTTGAAGAAGAAAATTGAAATACATAAAATACAACCTACGAACATGATTTTTATTTATACATGCAATAACTAACTACGTAACAAATGTTGAGTGTTGGGGGATCTTGGTATTCGCGGCTACTTAACCCCCTTCACATACCACTAAATATCATAGCAATAAGGTAATTTTCCTCCTCAAAATAAATATAAAAACGGCTACTTCAACCTTACGGTAACGTAATCGCACACTTCTTTAATAACCATCCTCGACCGTATAAACAGAAACATGCTAAAAATGTTCCAATCAACAAGTTATTAAATTTATATGAAATTTAACTATATAAAAATTGATCAGCTGATTTCACGTTAAGCGTATTGGCAACCTTTAAAAACCGCTTTCAGGGCGCAAAATAGGTTTTGGGCCTCTTGGAGCTTCTTTTTAAAAAGGCTTCTTTAAAAAAACTCTTCTATCAATTTAATTAATTTAATAACAAGTACGTTATGTTCAGTAACGTATTGAAATCAAAATATTCTAAGTTAACAATCACTATTTAATTTAACTAAAATTAAGGTGAGTAGTTTGAACAACCAACAATGTTAAAGTTGTGAAGTTCGAGACTGACTGATCCTCCTGGAATTCTCAGGGTTTTTATGCTATCCCTGCTGTTACATCACTTGTGGGAAACGCAGATCTTATGTCTGCTGTTTCTTTATTCAATTCAAAGTATTACTTATTAGTAATGTTAATTCTAACAATAAGTTTCTTATAATTTATTGTGACCTGCACCTGCAGTGTCATGTTACGTCTGGAATACAAAGTAGTTGCATCAGTTTTCTTGTCTGGTTTATTAACTTCCATTATCTTTTTGTAATATATCCTTCAATTATACATTGTAACAATCTATTCTTTAGATTCAATAGTTCCATTTAATTATACCTATATACTAATTTGGTGGATATATAACTCCTTCCGACGTAGATGAAAATTAATTTTTAAAACTCATTGTCCCTAAGGGATCTTTTATGATTTTTTATTTACCTTTGTTTCGTTGTTCTTATGACTAAAATTTGTTTTATTGCTTCTATATCTAAGATACATTTTGTACAATAAATACATAGTTAATAAAATTATTACAATAATTAATAAAATTGTCTAAACACTGATACTATCGTAGTGTAGTTTTGGCACTATCACTTCACTTAAGCGTTCTTTATAACTGTCCGGCGTGGTTGAAGTCGTCTAGTTCTAAATGTTCTAGTTGCATAAGTTTCTTAATGATTTTGTCGTCTTAACTTTGTGTAGTCTTGAACTGTAGTTTGGGAAAGTTTGCAAATTTCTTCGTGGGTTTTGGTATATTTGGATGATTTAACTTTTTTAGTTTTCCGTTAGGATAATTACTTTGCTTCCAATTAAAGCTAGACTGTTTTCGTCTTGGTTGCAATGAGCGGTTGCTATTACTTCTTGTGGAAATACAGCAATCAATTTGTTGTCTGTGAGTTTTTGAATTTTCATGTTTGTCATTTCTACTAGTTTTGACTCTCAATTTTCGTAGTGATTAGAGAACCTTAATGGTTGTACTTCACAAGAGCTATCCGTTTGAATAGCTGTTGTCGTTATTGATTGACATAAATATTGGCTGGGTGCCACTTCTTTGCACTCTTCATTCGTGAAGCCATACCTAAGTTCATTTTGGGAAAGGAACTTGGTTTTAGGAATAATAACTTGATACTGACTAGCAACTTTCATGGGGAAAGTATATAATTGCTAATAATTATAAGGTTTAATTTCTATAATGGGAATTTCTATTAAAAACGTAATTTTATGATTCTTTACATAACCTTCTACTATAGCGATTTTTTGAATAAAAATATGTTGGATTCTGTTACTTCAAAGGGTAGTTTACTGTTAGTTATGAGTGATCTAATTCCTAATAATTTATTTAATAAATCAATTGGTTCTATAATACTAGCATGTAATGTGTTGAATTTAGCAAATGTTACAGCGTTTTCTAATGTGGCTAAAATTTGTTGAATTACGATAAAAGTTGATATCATTTAATTGAATATCGTGTTGAATCTTATTAAATCTCGCATTCCTAGCATTGTGGTTTGCATGTTACTTTCAAGAGTTAATATTCTGATAGTTATACTGTCTTGGTTCTTTACTAATGTACTTAATGTATCATTGAATTTTATTATGGTTGACTGAGTTAAGAATATTTGATTTCTAACAATAGTTTTTGTTATTCTGGCTTTCAATTATTTGTTGTATTGCGTTGTCGCATTGTTCAGCATCTTGGTTGTCTAAATTACCTGTGCTAGCTTTTATAATATTATCTAGTCCGTTAATAAATCCCCTTTTCTGTCTTGTAATTTTTTCTGTTGGTATTAATCGATTGAATTTGTCATTTGTGTTCTTTAAGATGTTCTTCATTATATTTTTGTAATTAAGCATTTCTATCGCGGATTCTTTTCCAAATTTGGCTGTGTCCATTGATTGTTTTAGTCTCTAACAATTATTTCTAATTATATAAAATTCTTGTTTTAGTTCGGTTAAATCAAATTTATGCTTAAAATTAAATAGTTTATTGTATTTTGCATACTTTCTAATTTTACTGGTAGTATACCGGGATTGTTTTTTAATGTCTTCCACTATTATGTCATTGTCGTCTGTTCTGCCTGGGTGAAGGTTGACGGCAAGGGTGATGGCTGTCCTTCTGAAATTCAGGGTGTCTTAGATTCTTTAAGTGAATGTATTTTACGATTTCTCCGTTGTCTACTACAGCTACACTTCTATCTGAGATCCTTTTGATTTTAAACGAATCTAGATTTCTTGGGGGCCGTTTTATGTCTCTTACTTTTAAAATTTTTCTCATACACGGTTTGTCCTACTGAAAATCTATTTATATTGATGTTCTCGTTGCGGGTTTTTGTAACCCGTTCTTTATCGTTATCTAATTTACTTTTGACATTATTATAAGTAATTTTTAATTTGTGATCTTTTGCATACTGTTGGAATACTTCTTTGTTGTATTGTATATCATAAGGGTTGCGGGAATCTGAGTGTCCTAATGTTAATTCGAACGGTGTAAAGTTAGTTAGTGAATTGTGTTGTTGTAAGCAATTAGGGCGTATGACATTGAATTAGTAATGTGTTGTCTCTTATAGGTTAATGTTAACAGTCTGATTTGTTCTAATAATGATAGGTGTAATCTTTCAATTAATCCGTTTGATTCCGGGTGATTTTCTGTTATAAAATGAATTTTTATTTTATGAAGGTCTAGGGTATTCTGTATTGTTTCCTTTCTGAATTCGCTTCCATAGTCTAAAGTTATTGATTCGGGTGTGCCATAAAATGTAAAGTATTGTAAGAATCTTTGAGTTACATCGATACTAGTTTTTGAAATAATGGGTATCGTTTGGTCTACTTTCGTGAATGCGTCTACGATTGTTAAAAGTTTTGCGTTTCTACTACCAAAGTATCTGCATGTAGCTTTTGAAAAGGTATATTGGGTGTTTTAGTTAACATTGAGGGTTGTTTTAGGAGTGATCTGTCGTATTTTGCTTTGTCACATAGTTCACATTGATTGATAAAATCCGTGGTCAATTCCTTCATGTTTTTAAAATAGTATCTTCTTATGAGTTGTTTTAATGTTTCGTTGATTCCACGATGATTGGTTTCTCCTTAGTGTTGGTTTTGAATCCTTCTGGGTTCTCCCTTATCTCTGTCTCGTCTACATTGCCTATAACTAACTCTGTCTCTATTGCGTTGATTTGTATTCTGCTTAGAGCGTCTGCATTATTGTTATAAACTCCTTTTTTGTATGATATCTTGCTTCAATGGATCTGCTACTTGTCTATCTGCTTCTTCTTAACTTGATTGAGGTAGTCTGTATGCTTTGGTGAAAATTGGCTTATCGTAAATTAGATAACGATAAAGAACGGCTTACAAAAACCCGCAACGAGAACATCAATATAAATAGATTTTCACTAGGACAAACCGTGTATGAGAAAAATTTTAAAAGTAAGAGACATAAAACGGCCCCCCAGAAATCTAGATTAGTTTAAAATCAAAAGGATCTCAGATAGAAGTGTAGCTGTAGTAGACAACGGAAAAATATCATAAAATGCATATTATAGGCTTTGTCCGCCACTGAACGTTTCTTTCCAACCTACAGTTGTCGATTAGGAAACCAATGTGTTCCTAAAATTGAAAGTAGTCCACTTTGTAGGGTATTATCCAAACATATTAGATTACTTCTCAGACTTGTTCGATAAGCTCTAGTAAAGGTAACTGATCTACCAAAATGTCATGTTGATGGTTTGGACGATACCTACAAAGTGTTCTAAAAAATGGATCTTTCCTTCATAACATAATTCAAGACATTATCGGCAAACTTCGGACGGATGAACTAAGAGTATAAAATGAACATACCTCGTGTCACTGTTTCCTGTTTTACCAGTATGTGAATTAACTTACGCATAGCACAATCAAAAATTAGGATTTCCATGTATTTGAGTTAACACATAACTTTATATCGCATGTGTTTGCGCATAGACGATGAGATCATCTAGCGCCAGCATAAGACTTTATTAATCAAAACATCTGGATCACAACTGTTCTAATTACAACGACGACACCATCTCTAGCTCTTGAATACTGACAGAATGAACTCGACAACCTTTAAGTATGAACCATATGTGATACAAATGCATTTTACTTTAGATCAAAATTGTAGTATCCTAAAAATTATATTTGTTAAAGGGAATAATCTAATCCTATTGATGGAATTTATTAATACAAAAACTATTAAAATGAAATGTGATGATAAGGTTTTCTAAGGAAGTCACAATCTCGCCTCAGTAAACTGTAAAGCCGTAACAAGCAAAGTTTACGCCATCGCTGCGGCAATATAGAAGCAAAGGAGGTTATGCGACTTACAACTGTCGATGGTTGTGTTTTAAAGTGTTATGTAATTTAGTTTGCTTTCAACATGCCCAATTTATAAAAACTTTCTGGCATGATCAACCTGAATATCGTAACTACAGGTGCGTTTTTGCAATTTAGCTGCAGGGTGGTGATTTTTTGTGTAATCCTAGTCTTCAAATATACGATTGAAAACTCATGTGAAAGAATGAAGTAGGCATTCAACGGGAAAGAATAATATTGCTACTGCCATTCTTGTCGTTACGTGATAAACTTACGCTATCTGAATTAATTTACTCTACAAAAATAAAATGACGTAACAGCAAATAGGGCACCAGCTAGCTTTTAGTGGTGAGGGGCGAGTTTTCTAGTAGCAAATACAAATCTTTTTGTGGATATACAAATTTTAACAACTTTACTAAATACTCTTACATCTTTAGGCGCCAACCCACCTGGATAATAATGTCTGTCCAAAAGATGGGTACTTTGAGAGACAATTTGAGCAGGTTCTACTTTTTTCTATTAGTCTACTTTAAACACAAATAATAAAACAAAAACTCCATCTATGGTACGCAACTATATAAGCAAACTGATTATCACAGCAAATAACAACAGAAAACAAAAACAATGCTAAGATCTACTTCTAGTTTTGCCATATATTTGTATAACTAAACAAGGACTAAAATTTGTCAATGATACATTGCCAACCAATTTAATTTCTAATTACTGTTTTGCATCTACACTAATGAGCTCTTATGTATGAAAAACTATGTTTTCACCATCTGCTTTAAATAAGCGCGCATCAACTTAATCGTCCTTTGTAATAATAAGTTATACATATACTTTATATCACCTCAATCACAATTATTAAATATTAGTATGTGTGGAAAGTGGAAAGATAGATTGAATAACTTACAGTTATCCTCTGTCGTATTCTAGTTCAGGAAATGGTACTGGAAAATTAACATCTACGCTGTGATGTGTACTGAGTAGTGGTCACTTTCACGCTTTTAACCGGTATCTTTATATCCGCGCTATTACTCGCATTGGGTCACCTATTTACACTCAGTGTTAACTTTTAATACCGTCCATACAAATACCCGCTTAGCAAACCTCATCACTCACGACGATGGTGTGTTATCCAATTTAGAATCTCTCATAAATGTGCCAAGCAAGACTATTATTTTAAATCTGAATCATTAATGTCTCCTTCAAAATCATTTAATAAAATAGGAATAAAGTTTATGGTACAAGTTTGCTTCACAATCTTTCTCAAAAGTTTTTGTATACTCTTACAGATGTCTATGAGGAGAAGGTTTAGAATTTTCTCTACGTAATTGACGAGCTAAAAGTATTCTTTTCTCTTCAATGGGTTTATTTGACACTATTGAAGTAATATAAAGTTCATATTCTAGCTCTTCTTTTAACAAATTATTTGCAATAAAAGTTTTTTCCATTTTTGTATTTTTAATGTTGTTTTGTAAAAAAACTTAAAAAAAATTTTGTAGTTCATCTAAATGTTATAAATGATTTATGTTTAAATATAATAAAAAATAATAATATATGTATTTAATTGTAATTAAAATTTAAAACGTATATATGTTATGGATAATAAATAATATATTCTGTAAGGAAGTAATTTATTTTTATCCAAGCAAAGCTAAAATATATCAATACGGTTCAGAAAATAGCTATTTGGGTGCCAGTTTTATATAGAATAAATTTATATAGGAAAATACTGTGACAACTACGTTATGTCAAAGAAAATTTTTTTTAAAAAAAATTGTAAGAAAAATTATTTTTGCATGTGATGTTATGTAGTGATTTATAAAAAAATTAACGGTATGTGTTAATGTGAAACCTGCATGGAAGAGTGATGTCCAATAGAAAATTATCAGTAAAATAATTTGGTTAAGCAGTAACGCACTGTGATATAGTAGGAAAATTTGGAAAAAAAATTAAAATACCTTGAGTTTAAATGCACTGTAGATAAATATAGAAGAAAACACGTTTGGGAACTAAAGTATAGTGGAAAAATTGATATAAAATGGAAAAAACGACGTAGGACGCTAAGGTGCACTTTATCTACGACGTTGGGCCTCAAGATGTGTCGTGAACTATTGAAAAATTAAAATAAATGAGAGGAAATTGTGTGCCAACATATTATGGAAAAATTTAAAAAGGAAAAATTACAGGTTGGGCATCAATGTGTGCTCTAGAAAAATTTAGAAAAAGAAAAAGATTGACATTGGGCGGCAAGGTGCTTCCAATGAAATACAAAGGGTAGGTGTACTACAGAGTATAAAGTAAATGTACTCTGGCGGATCTAGCATCGGCCTCTAATGGCTGCGGAGTTGGCAGACTAATTTCAGGAGAGAAAATATTCACAGATAAAATTTGTAAGGTTCTCGATATGATTACTTACATTTCCATTTTTATTTGCAATAAAAAAAATAGAAATCAACCGCATGTTGGGGCAAGAAAAACACTAAACTTGGTATGTTGAATAATTATTTCTATAGAATGTTAAACGATCAATAATTGCTCTGTGGGAAACACAAAGTCTTAATACAATGTCTCAAAGCTTTTTGTAAATGGAATAAAATAGTTGTTTCAAATTTTAAACTATTTGCTTGTGAACCTTTTAACCATAAAAATTTTATGAAATTTTTTATGTTCACAGAGTTAGATATAGGTTATATTATTGCATTTCTTAATAGTTTTTTATAAAACGTTAAGAGAAATTTATGAAAAAAGCAACGATATTTAACGTACAAGATAAAATCAACGACATGATCGTATATAAAAATTTATAAAGAAGTAATTGTAGATATAGGTATTAATGTTGGATTCAAAGTTAAATTTGGAATCATATTTGGAGTAGATACTCCCTGTATATTTGTTGTAGTTTGTTTTGTATTTTTTCTAATCTTTCTTGGGTATTAAACCACTTAGAATTTTTAAAATTGTCTTTATTTACGTTTCGATCCATGACCGCGGATTATTGTCAAAATAATAAAAATTCTTAAGTTTGACATTTATGACATAAATTGAAGGTGACTTTGATTTATTAATCTTTGATTTGAATACATTAAGTAAAAATTTTAAAGTTTAGAAGAATAAGTACTTTCAATTTGTGTTGTTGGTTACATATCCCTCAAATTAGTATATAGATATAATCAAATGGAACTATGGAATCTAAAGAATAGATTGTTTCAATGTATAATTGAAGGACATATTACACAAGGTTAATGGAAGTTCATAAACCAAACGTAAGAACGGTTGTAGTTACTTTGTATTCCAGACGTAACATGACGCTCAGGTGCAGGTCACAATAGGTTATAAGAAACTTATTGTTAGAATTAAGATTACTAAGAAGTAATACCTTGTATTGAATAAAAAAACAGCGGGCATGAGATCTGTGTTTCTCACAAGTGATGTAAGAGCAGGGATATCATAAAAACCCTGAGAACCCCAGGAGGGTCAGTCAGCTTTGCGCTTCACAACTTTAACATTGTTGGTTGTTCAAGCTACTCACCCTAATTTTAGTTAAATTAAATAGTGATTGTCAACTTAGAATATTTTGATTTCAATACGTTACTGAACATAACGTACCTGTTATTAAATTCATATTGTATTTTCTGTTTAAATAAATTTGATAGAAGAGTTGTTTGGAAGAAGCTTTTTTAGAAGGACCCTCCAAAAAGCCCAAAATCTATCTGGCGCAGTTGCTAGTATTCCAGAATGGTACTCGTAAATCCAAAATCGAGGAACTGCTAGGCTTGAATCTTAATTCTTCATCTGGAAGAACAAACAAAAAATTTGACAAGGTACAAAATCGACCAAGCCCAACAACACAAAGAAAGGAAACTGATGAAACTGACAATGAAAATTTTGTAAGTTCATTTATTCTAACCATTTCAATTATTGATATTAGCGAGTAAGCAACGAAAAAATTTATATACACATTTTTTCACAATTTATGATTACATTTTATGATTTAATGAAAGATTTAATGAAAGAATTAATTAGCAAAGGTCTGAAAATTAATTATAACAAAGATGTATAAATACACAAGTCCATGTACAATTTATTACGGCAATTTTATTATTGAAACGACTTACTCAGCAAAAGTCTGAAACAAAAGCGTGTAATTATAACGCAGTTCTTGTACAATTTATTGCAGGAAACTTACTAAAATAAAATTATTCAGAAAAAACCTGAAAATCAATTCGCATCACATTATAATTTCTTACGAAGGTTATAATTAAACACTTTAATGCACACAGTTTATGTACAATTTAACGCAACAGTAACGATGAGACAATCACTCATCAAAATTCTTCAATGTAATTATAGCACTTTATAATTACATATAAAATATGCGTAAAGAATAAGTGTTTCTTTAAATAACTGAATACCAACTCTAATGCAATCTTAATACAATACGAACTCGACTGAAAAATTAACTTTCAATTAATTAATGAACAATGAACATGGAAAACATGCGATTATATTTGGAATCAATCCCAGAATATGACGGATATCAAGCACTATTAGGTATCTTTATCACTGCTTGCAAAACATTTTTAAAATTCTTTTATAAAGAAGGCGACATTGACCGCAACGTAATGCTTTTACGCCTGATTCTCAGCAAATTAACCGGCAGAGCATCAACATTAATTGCAAGCCGCGATGACCGCACACAGTGGGAAGACTTTAAACGATTATTAATAGCGTATTTTGGCGACCAGAGAAATATCAAATGCCTGGTGAAGAACTTGATAAACCTTCGAATGGAACCCAATCAATCACCCTATCAATTTGGTATGAGATGCCAAGATGTGAGGAGCTTAATCTTAACCAAATTGAAAATCGCAGAACCCGACCAGAACATACGTTTACTAAAGACGAAGACGTAAATCAATGCATTACCTGAACGGCTATCAAACAAAGGAAGATGTCAACAGCCCCAAAATTTAGAAAAAGCAATGAACCTGATTGTAGAGGAAGTAAACATTATTATGTATTATAGAAATAGACTATATAATCCTAACGCAAATAAAAATTACTCACTTATGAAAACAATACAAGCCGAGAGACAACTACCAACACAACCGAAATTTACACCGTTTAATGCATCAATGAATCAACCACGAATTAACAAATCAAAACTGTAATAACACAAATTTCCACAACCAATTTAGACAATTCCCAAAACCAACATTCAATTCAAACTTTACAAAATCCACATTTACACCAAAGTTTAATCAAAACATGAATCAACCAAGGCAAACATTTGGCGCAAATTCCAACACCTATGACAAATAGCAACAACGACCCCAATACTTACTACAAACTAATCCCAATGAATACTTCATCTGGTAACATCAGCCAAAACACATACAAATATCGCATATCAGACCAAACTATAACCAAAAACGAAACTTCACTTCCGAAGAACTATTCTAGCCAGAAGTAGAAGCTTTTGACAACCCGGACGCGAATAATGACGCGCCTTGGAGTCGAGACGATGAGACAAATTACGAATGCAACAACCCTTATGAAAATTACGAAGAGGACGACGAAGAAAATGCGTGCTCAAATTTTCAGTTAAACCGATGCAAATACGACCAAATTTAATTAATTTAAACAACATCAATCAACACATTTTACCTTACATAGAAATACCTCACGCAGAACTTAACTTACTAATGGATACCGGATCTTCAAAAACTTTAATTAGCCCCAGAATCGTGCAAAAGCATTATTTAGATTTTGTAGAAAAGGAACCCTTTAAAATCAAGACTGCCCACAAAACGACAATACACCAATTTATGGCAAACATACCCCTACCAAAAACTTTCAACGTAAAAATGAAACGTAAATTTTGCATCTTTGAATTTAACAAGTACGACAGATTAATAGGCATGGATCTTCTAATAAAATTAGGAGCAAACATTGATATAAAAAAACCTACTATTAAGAACGAAACACGAACAAATTTCCATTAAATTCCAAAACAGTAACATTCAAACCAATTAAAAACTACACGATCGAACCCAGGACGGAAAAACAAATAAAAGTTTTAGTAAATTCAAAAAACGACATAGGCATTATAAATCATATAACATTTCGACAAGGAGTAGAAACACCCACCGCGTTAGTACAAATCAAAGAGAGTTACGCCACTACAACAATTTTAAACTTAAATAACTACCCCGTAGAACTATCATGGACAAATCCAATAGACATAGAAGAAGTCAATTTTAGCGAGATGAAAAACGACGACGAATATGAAAGCGTTCCAACCCTACAAGACACGACGATAGTATGTTAAAAGAAAACTTAATTAACATTCGTTTTAATGAAGATATTAATAATAAAGAAGAGAGAGCAATCAAGGGATTATGTTTCGAATATCAAGATATATTCCATTGTGAAGAAACACCTTTAACTTTTACCAACACCGTCAAACATAAAATAGACTTTTGTTATGATTACTTGCTGTAAAATAATTGGAAATTAAACGTAAGTAGAAGCAAGAAAAGTACTAAACTTGTATGTTGAACTTTCGGTCATCGACGTATGGATAATTATTTCTATAAAATGTGACGGATCAATAATCAGAAAATGACAACGTCTTAATATTATGTTTTTATAAACATTTACACGAAGCTTTTTGTAAAGACAAATAAAATAGTTCTGCTTAAATTTAAACTATTTGTTTGAAAAATTTTTAACCATAAAAAATTTCATGAAATTCTGTATATTCACAGAGTTAGGTAATAAACAATAAAAAATATTTATAAACATATTTTAACTGAATGCAAGATAAGCAGATGCAATATCACTCTTGTGAATACTCACTTAGACATTTTAAAAATGTGTAAAAGTTAGGTTAGAATATTACTATCGTTTACACTAAAAGAAATAACAGCTAAACTCATACTTGAAAGAACTATTCCAGTTATTTACTTTTGTTTTAGCATCCTTTGGGTTCTACGTAGCGCTCAGCAGAAGAACATCTGACCGCTGTCAAACGAGTAGTCGACAAAATGAAGTCCTCAACTTTCTAAATAGATAAACATCTGGTCCGCCATATATATGCAGTTAAAAGCTATTTGATTCTATAAAAAATATATTCCGGCATACAGATATTTTTACATTGTGGAGGTAAAACTGTTGTACATTCTAGCTTTCTTTTATATAAAATTTTGAGAAAAAATTTATTAAGAAATTGACGACATCTGGCACATACGATAAATTTAGAACATAGATCGTAGGTAGCAACTTATATACAAATAATTGTAGATATTTTTAGATTAAAAATTTAGAGGAAACTTTTGAAGATTATACTCGAAGTAAAGGTTTGGAGTAAGACAGTGAGTATATATTTGAACTATAAGTTTGGACGCTGCAAAATAAATTGTATTATCAAATCAACCAAAAATCAATCTATTAAAATCTTACGATCCTCGATTTACAGGACAGGTCTAAATAGGCAAAATTTCATCGTACATTTCAGGTAAGAAATCTATAAACCTATTTTTATAAAAACGCTATGCGATTAGGTAAAAAATATATGCCATAGGTAACCTTATCGCAATTTATAGATAAATGAACATGGTCGACTTCCGCATTAGCAGACTATCAGGTTTCAAAAGACGAACGATATACAAATATTACAGATAACCACAAAATAAAGGAGGTATTTAGGATTAAAATGAATACATGACATTTCTGACATAGGTACAGATCCACACTAGTTGTGTTTTTAAAGGAAGAGTCAATCAATCATAAAATTGCAGTAAACCTATTTATTTATACAACGTAAATAAATAAGAAAATCGTGAATAAATATAGTTTTATTTTCTAGTACAAGAGTAAACGTGATTATTTATTCGGAATAAAACTTAATTCCAAGAAGTAATGAAATGTGTTTTAGAGTAAAGTAAACATAAGTATCTTAGAAAGTGCAAAGCATGTTGTAACATGGCCAGGCCTCGGCCAAACGGCATGTTACAACATCCATAAGCGATAATTAACAGAGACCAAAAAATTTAATCCACCAGTGTATGTGTGTATGCATACGTGTGAACGCGTATACTGTGCGCTTAAAGCGTGTGCGTGCGCGTGCCTGAATAGTGCCCTGCGTGATGCGTGCGTGCGTAAGTGTATGCGTTTTCGAGTATGCGAGCTAATATCTACATTCTCCTTTTGAATCAACCAACAAGTAACCACAATTTAGAATCCGTATTCTGGGGGTTAATGGTGTTACCGATCATGATATCCATACTGTTACATTCTAAATTTTAAATGTACATTGTCAAATATGTGAGTAAATTCCTGCCAATATTTTAAAATAAACTTGTTAACTTCCGTCATTTCGGACAGTTGCGTTTGCGCAAAAAAATGCGCAGGCGCGGAGTGAATGGCGCAAGTGCGAGGTGTGCAATACACTATTAGCCACGAGACGTCAAGCCGACAAAAGCTACCGGTGTCGTGTTTTTTGCCTTTTCTCTTTTTAGGATGTAGGTTCCCTTTTACTTTTATCTTCGAGTACCTTTATTTGTATCCCTCTGCCTTACCTACGAACGACAAAAGAGGAGTGACGAATAAATTTGGATCAACGATGGCGTAGCCGACCCAGAAAAAAAAACGAGGGCCCTGAGATGTAAATGAAATACAAGTGAGTACATTGCTTTATTTAAACTGTAACCATTGTATCACTTTTAAACGTGTTTGGTATTTGATACAATTTGCCGCGTAATTATGTTGTAATATATACGATTGCGCAATATTACGAAACGCGGAAGCGTATCAATACTTATAACCAAAAGAATGGGGAGCGTATATAGGCAGCTCCAAATCGATCAGAAATTCAGTCATCAAAGGGCCTCAAAAGTCGACAACCACACCAGCACTGGGTTCATCATTAGGACGACATCAAACACGTCGTTCTGATGCCATCCAACCAATAGCGAGATTATCGCCACATAGATCGATAAAATGCTCTCAAACTAAACAGTTGAATCTAGCACCTTTAGTTACTTCTCGCTCATACTGAAGCCAGCAGATCCAACAACTACAGTTAGTACGGGGCATATCATCAGGACGTCGTTCCGACTACTGCCGTGCTGATACTATTCTCAGGAAAAAAAGATTATCGCCACAGAGGTCGAGACAATGTTCAAGCTGGTAAAATTGAACCTAACACCTCAAAGCTACTGTTCATACTATTCACTCATAGAGGAAAAGACTACAGGTCCAACAACCACGGTCAACACTAGGCATGTTATCAGGATGACTCCGTAAACACTGTCCCGATAGCCGCTCAATTATTGTAACAAAGATAAAAAAAATTTCACTGGACAGCGGAACCGAATCTAGCACCTCAAGCTACTGTTCGCCTAAAGCGAAAGAGAGTGAGAGAGACAACCACAGCGAGTACGAGGCACATCATTAGTACGACTTTGCAGCATACGCCCTATCGATATTCTCAGGAAAAAGAGGTCATTACCACTGAGGTCGAGAATGCCTCAAAACGGCATAATTAAACCTAGCACTTTAACCCACATCTCACCCATTGCAATACTGGAGACAAATGCAACTACCGGTACTACTCCTAGCAAAGAGTTTTTATAGTACAGCTGACCAAGGCATGAGACATAAAACAGAGGCGGATGCTAAACCACAGGCCGGCTAGCGAAGAGCTTATCCAAAGGGTTCACAAACACAAAAGGAATTTTTGTAACCGCTACGCTAACCAAGGTTCCAGCGTTAGTGATGGCCAGAAACTAAGTACACAATTACCAACTCCAGACGATATGAACGGGACCATAGAAAATTATCTGGGTCGAATGCCAAAAACGTATCAGGTTCAACGCTTCTACGGTAAACTTATAGAAATCCATGTCGACGACATGACACCTTTTTCGCAGAACCCAGAACCACTTGCTACCATCCGACCAAAATGAATTTTATAGCAGGAGGAATGTTCTTGCTACAACCCTCAAACAAACTTAATTTGTTTTACCCCTATCGCGATAGCTACGTCTATAATCACAATGAGCATGTATAAGCAGTTGCGTTGTTACGTTAATCGAGACATCCACGTTGGGCGCCAAATTTATGTTACGTTTATCGAGGCAGCCACGTTGGGCGCCAAATTTATGCTACGTTGGCTCGTAGCCGTGCGTAACACCAAGAAAATCAAAGAAATGACCGGGCTCAATCGGAGATTAGGGGGGTTGTAGAAAGCAGACCAACATATTATGTACGCGGCTGTAAGGAGTTAGTAACAATACCTGCAATAAAAAAAATTAGAATAGTAAACCTGCAATAAAAAAAAATTAGTCCTGCAAACCTGAAATAAAGAAAAAGCATAGCATGCTGATCGAGCATTGTTCAGTACTTTATAGAATGTAAAAAAGCTGTTTAGATAATCTATATAATATAATAATATAACAACGGTAAAAGCAATACAAAAATTTTTAGTACAAAGTGAGGTAATATTGGGGAGTAGCGAAAACGTTTCCTCACACACCAATTAAACATAAATCAGACAAAATGTTAACAAAAGATAAATAGATAAGACACAATTGATATGAGCAATCCAGTAGCATTGATTTTTTTTTCTTTCCTGTCCAAATATTCAAATTACTCAAACTAATTTGTTTTGTTTCTTTTTTTTTTGTTTCTTAATAGCATGCAATTCTATTGTAAAAGGTATCCGAACGACAACGATATGGCAAAACAACGGATAGATATTTACAGTAAGAACAAGTAGGAAATAGTTCAACTTACAAAAGGTCCTTCAGTAACGCTTCCTTGCAATTGAAGTGTGGGATTCACGATGTCCGGCACTAACGCAGCACTTCACCCTTGACTGGGAGCGTGTTGATGGAACTTATCACACGTTACCCTAATCACACCTACGTATTTCACTGGTGTTAGCAGCAGACATTATCACGCGACGGAACTATGTAGCATTGATAAATTTCTTGTTAATTCTATTTCTTGAGACAATAATTTCGAAATATTCTGTAGCACTAGCTTAATTTCAACTGGGACCAAATGTATATTATTTTCATAAACATCCAAAAAGCAGTGAGAAACTTCAACCAATACCTTTGTAAACCGGTAATCTGTTATATTTCGCAAATAACGAAATTTGCGCAAGCAATGATCTGTTTTAGATTCTTTGGGGTTAGAAAATTCAGAAACTACAGTATCAACTGTATTTGGATAATCCAAAGTATGCACTACTCTGATAAAAAAAGAAAAGGACCGCGAAACTAGATCGCACACACAGTATAAATATCAAAAGACAAAGCACCAAAAAAAACCACAATGAGTAAAGCACGTGTATCACTAAAGTAAGTCCGTCAAATGTTCCGTAAAACACGTGCGTCGACCAAACACGTTCGCCTATCAACCATACTACTTCAATCGAAATTAGCACTACACTTACTACAGTTAATATACAACCCCCATTTCACAAAAAAAACAACTAAAATCGTGCCGTGCTTGTTCATGAACAATTCGAAAAATTGATACCGCTTAATTCTCACTATTGTCAAAGCAAAGAAGAAACAGTATTTTCAACGTAATTAATATATAGGAACCAAGAACAAACTACAACTACTCATCTGTTTATTCAACTCGTTGCTATTACAACCTCTTATCGTCTATTATCTAGACTTGTATATCCACATAAGGAACAAAATCTATACAAACGGCAAGACAAGAACGATGCAATCGACTCATTATAATACGACGCATTTGCCTAAGGAGTTAATAAATATAAAATATAGAAATAGTAGTTACCGAAATGTATTTACTAATTGGGAAAAAGCGTAAAATGTTAAGTTATAAAAATGCACGTTACAGCGTCTTGATCAGAAGTTCAGGCCTTACCGATTGTTATCCAAGGACCAGTAATACTACGAGTGCTTGTCGTGGTGCTTTCAAAACGATCTAGAAACCAAGCACGAAAGTTTAGACTGGAAGACATTCTGGTGAGCTTAATCCAAAAAGGACTTGTTTAAAGAAGTCAAAGGCAAAAAAATGTTTGTTTCTACGATTCAAAGGGAGTAATTTACAAGAGTTTATTCCATTTGACCAAAAGGTTAATGTTGTGTTTTGTCTTGGTGTTTTGAAGAGATTAGTGGCACGCGCACGTTGCATGATAATGCGCCATCTCATCGATCGATACTTCGAATGGATTTAATGTCTATTAACTACTGGCCGTAATTGCATGATTTAGTTATTCGAAAAAATGCATTTGCTTATGAAAGAAAAGAGTTATGCAGACGTGGAGGCCGCCCATACGGTTGACACCGACATTCTCAAGAACATCTCTACAGACAACCTGAAACATCCGTTTGGCATGTTTTTTGTCTGTGCAAATCATTGTATAGAGTCCCAAAGACACCATTTTAACTGAAATAAATAAATTCGACAGAAAAATAAGTCTTTGTTCTCATTTTGAGAACGCATACCATATGCACAACGTTACAATGTAAATTGAAGGGTATAAAACCATAATCCAATCCGATAATTATTGAGTAAATATTGCTCATTTATAAGGAATTACAGGTAGCACAATTAAAAACCTTGGCGGTTATGTAAACCTTATCAGTATCGCAATACCGCTAAAGCTTCCGCCCAATAATTATCCCAAACTTATTAATTTCTCCAATCATTGTGGTTTTTTGCTCATAAACCCATCTAATGATAGTTAACAGTCTGTAACATTTTAAAACGTTGCTTTTCTATTTTAATCTGCAACATTTATATAATACATCAAAATGCCTAAAAACGACATTATTATATCTGGTCCCGAGGAAAACTATGACATCCCGAAAAATGGTTCACTTGGAAAGTACATCATGGACTGTCTAAAAAGAAGAGATCGGGAAGAAATTGTTAATGTAAGTACACATTTTTTTTGCTATTAAGGTTAATGAGAGCTTTGTTAAGCGCATTTACTAAAGACAGTCGTTGTTGGCCTGATAGACTTTACAGCTGCGGCAGCAAGCTGCAAAAATTGTGAGTGGTATAGTGCTGTTATCAATTGGTATTTGAGTCGTCTGAATAAAATTTTCAAGCAGCCAACTGATAATTAAAGTCAGGCAAAAGAATTAAATTGTACTATACAGAGGCGTTTCGAGCTTTCCGAGCGTCCTCTTGCAAACTGGCGTCAATGCCCCTACACGTACTTTAGCGGCCCCAAATCTGTCTAGCGATAAGAAAGGATGATTCATAGGTACTTTAATAAAATCGTAATACAAACATATCTGTCTAGCGATAACAATGTATGATTGACAGGTTGCTATGTACCTAGACGTAGCCGGGAGAAACATAAATACCAGGCTAACTACCAACCGCGGAGAGTGGGGGATTCACCTACATACCAAGAAAACTAAAAAATAGCACGTCGCCCACGATTGTCTATTAACAAATAAAAAAAATAAATAAAGGATTCTGTACAAAGAAGCAGAAGCAATAAATTACGCAAACAATTAGGTGATATGAAAAATTTATTACTTTAGATACGAAGTGCGCATCTCGTATTTTACACAAAATAAAATTAGTCAGTAGTAAATAAACATGTGAGAGCTTTTGTCAAGCGTTTTTAAAATTGCACCTAATACTTTTTGTAAAATAAACTAATCAGTAGAAAAGAATTAATGTGTGAGAGCTTTTGGCAAACATTTTTATTAAATTGTACTTAATACCGTTTGTAAAATAAACCAATCAGTTAAAAAGAATAAGCGTGTGTCTATCAAACATTTTTAACAATGGTACATCACATCTGTAGAGCGGAAATATCGATTCACAGCAACAATCAATAGTTAGTTCTACAGTGTCACGTTTCTTATCACGTAACTACACCATACGGAATATGCAATTGATATACACAAAAGAAAACAAGTTGTATACCTGTATGTGTCTGGATACTTAACTTGCAAGCCATCCGGGGCGAATCAGCACAGCAACGCCATGGTGGTCAGGATCTGTTTACCCTGTTACCATAACGGCACTAGCGATCTACAGGCAACGGCAGTTGATCTATGTAAAAAACAGTTGGGCCTACATGCAAATAAAGAACCAATTTGGCCTCCAATTAAGAACAATACACGCAAGATACCTCCTACTTGTCGAACAAGAAAACGTGCATTGCTTTCGAAGTACTGTGACGAATGATGTAGGAAATATTTCAACGCACAAGCTGCAGAATCAAATTCAGAATGAGTTCAAACAAAACGATCCTCGCGTTATCGAAGCACGATTAGCAAAACTGGAAAACACGCCATCAAACAATAGTAGTATCTATCATTTCGACAAGTCTTTAAATGGGAAACACCAGAGAAAGCAATTATGCGTTATCGGAATGTTTAACAAATTACCGGATACCTAAAACAAGGAATAGACTATTTAATTTATCAAATAAATTTTCGTTTTAAAAGTAGAGTGGATTTTAGTTAAAATTATGTTAAGCGGGCTTATACTGAACAGGTACACTATATAGGGTATTTAGTTTATGCAGAAAAATAAACGTAACAAGGTATCGTAATACAACAGGATTGTTCTCGGAAGATTTTTCATTTTAGATTTATCACGTTTTGCTTAAAGAGAAAATTATTGTATATCAATACGAGCCCCGTTGCGATAAATTAGTGTTAGTTCAAATTCCGTCCTAATAAACGCTTGATGTATTAAAATTAATTTAGATATTAATTTGCTTGCGTGGTATAAATGGGTTAAAGAAATAAATTACCAGCAATATTAGTGATATAAGAGAGTTTTATCATCGTATTTAGAAAATTAAATTGGTTTCCACAAATAGTGGTTAAGCAAGTGTTAATCTAAGAAATACCCTGTAAACATTTGTAATTGTGAAAAAGAATTATTAAGCAGGTATTTGTTGAAAACAAAAGCTAAAGAAAAATTAGAAGATTTGTTGCAATACATCGAAATGAGGTGTTCAAATGATTAAATACCTATAGGGTCCTATTGGGCACATGCGTGATGAAATAAAAATGAACTTCTGCAACCTCTTATACAAACTATACATGAGTGTTGCGTTCCAGGTTAGGATACTGTTAGAAATAGATATTATTATTCGAAAATGCATCGCTTAATACGCACATCAGTTGTTTTAGCAATATGAACCGCACAAATAATTATAGGTTAGAATGCTATCATGAATCAATTTTTGTAAGTAGCACATTCATAAAAGTGAAAGACACAGGTTAGGTAATTGTTAGGAACGCAATTTTTTATTGAGAACAATCGTGATGAAATAGAAGTGAGCCACACAATCTTATGAGTAAACTATACACGAGTATAAATGCGTCACACCTTCTCGTGAATAAACTATACACGATAGGTTATTCGAGGTTAGGTTACTTTTAGAAACATTATTAAGAAAACACATAACACTTAGCACGTCTCTGAAGTAGTTGGGAACCTACACATCACATGCTCGAATTGTTACTGAAGTACCATGCCATTTGGCCAAACCTAGCCATATTACCATGTGCTTCGCACCTTATAAAATACTTATGTTTATCTTACTAAAAAACACATTATATTACTGATTGGAATTAAGTTCGTTTCCGAATATATATTTACGTTTAATCTTGTACTAGAAAATAAAGCTAGACACAGAGATTACTTAATTTATTCACGATTTTCTTATTTATCTACGTTGTGTAAATAAATACGTTTATCGTAATTTTCTAATTGGTTGATTCTTCTTTCAAAACACAACTATTGTGGGACTCATAGATCACTCATAACTAACAGTAAACAACCCTTTGAAGTCATGGAAACCAACATACTTTTATTTGAAAAAATAGCCATAGTAAAAGGTTATGTAAAGAATCATGAAATTACGTTTTTAATAGAAATCTCCATAGTAGAAGTTGACCCTTATAATTATTATCATTTATTTGCTTTCCCCATGAAAGTTGCTAGTCAGTATCAAGTTATTATTCCTAAAACCAAGTTCCTATCCCTAAATGAACTTAGGTATGGCTTCTCGAATAAAAAGTGCAAAGAACTGGCACCCAGCTCAATATTTATGTCAATCATTAACGACGACAGCTATTCAGACGGAGAGCCCTTGTGAAGTACACCTATTAAGATTCTCTAATCACTACGAGAATTGCGAATCAAAACTAGTACAAATTACAAATATGAAAATTCAAAAAGTCACTGACAACAAATGAATCGCTGTATTTCCATACGAAGTAATAGCAACCACCCATTGCAACCAAGACGAAAACAGCCTAGCCTTAAATGGAAGCAAGGTAATTACATTAAAAGAAGATTGCTATTTAAAATTAAAGAGCGAAATTATTCGAGTATACCAAAATCCAGCAATAACGAAGAAATTCGCAAATCTACCCAAACTACAGTTTAGGATTACACAACCCGAAGACGACAAAATCAGCAAGAAACCAATGCAACTAGAACATCTAGACCTTGACGACCTCAACCAAACCGTTAAATTAATAGACAGTTATAAAGAACATTTAAACGAAGTGAAAGTGCCAAAACTATACTACGATAATATCTGTTTGAACAATTCTATTGATCATTGTAATAATTTTATTAAGTATGTATTTATTGTACAAAATGTATCTTAGATATAGAAACAATGAAACAAATTTTAGTCATAAGAACAAAGAAACAAAGGTAAATAAAGAAATCACATAAGATCCCGTAGGAATAATAAGTTTTAAAAATTAAGTAAAACCCTTAATTTTTATCTACGTCGGGAGGAGTTACATATCACCCAAATCAATATATGTATAATTAAATAAAATCATTAAAACTTAAGTTAGATGCAATAATGTTTAATTGAAGGACATATTACAAAAAGTTAATGAAAGTTCATAAACCAGACATGAGAACAGCTGTATATAAATTGTATTCCAGACGTAACTTAACACCGCTGGCGCAGGTCACAATAGACTGTAAGAAACTTAGTGTTAGAATTAAGATTGTCACTTTGTATTGTGTAAATGAATTAAGAAAATAGCAGACATGAGCTCTGCAGTTCCGACAAGCAATGTGAGGGGCAGGGACAGCATAAAGATTTTTTAAAAAGCCGCTTTAAAAGGCCCAAAATCTAACTCGCGTATAGTTGGTTGTCTAAATTGTTATTTCTTACCTCTTCTAGTTCATGCTACACTTTCTAGTTTTTTTTGAACGTAACAAATTAAAATTTATTAACATTTAAAAATTTTCTAAGTGCTTATCAAAATTAACCTCATTTACGTTCACTTCTAAACTATTCTACATGAAGTAACATTTGTATTTCAGTTATATCGCTCTAGGCGCTTTCGATTGTAATTCTTGGAAACATTTTTTGAAATATGGCCAAAATCAGTCGTGACCTGCATTTGTTGCAAGTGGTATGAAAAGTATGATCAAAAGCTATATTAAGAAAATAGAAAAAATTATTAGCTTTAGTGCGCTAAAGTATATCATGCCTCAAAAGTGCTGCGATCGTAAAGCGATTATTTTCAGTAGTGACTCCGGGAATTATATCTATTTTTATTAAAATTTAATAAAACCAATGCAAGCTAATGAATCAATCCACTAGTGGTAGCTTTGTTTATTATTTGGAGTTTTTATAAGTTTCAACACTCCAGGAATAGTACCCAAGGCCCTTGTTCTCACTAGGAAGAGTCTAAACTGCTTGATTTGTCGAGGTCATTGTCGTCCTATATGTATGAAGGGTCATTTTTTACATTAGATACCAAAAGCTGTCATTTGTTTACGTTCACACTACATTTTTTATGGCTGTAATTTATGAACATCTAACTGGTAGTAATCAAACCAAAGTTTCGGTTTCTTTGAAACCGCCTGAATGTATACAAAAAACTTTAATATGCCGGTTATTTCCCGTGTGTTGGAATAGCCACATTATTAAATATACAGTATCAAAGCTTCTAAGTTTTAAATTCTATTTTTGTGCTAGAAGCTCATTTAAGTAAGTGAAATTAATAAACTTATTTTACTAGCTAATGTTTCGTTAAACAACGCACTAACGTTACATATGTCAAACTAACCTATGTCAACTGGTCTAAGGTATAGATAGCAGATCAGACCAAAAAATATTAGTCACTAAACCTCGCTTTAGGGTTTCCATAACATTAGTATCTCGTTGTTTTACTAATTTATAGTATTATACGGCCTCACGTGTTCCAACACTTCTTCAAAAGCCGAACTGGTCTTCACACAAATCGCTTTCTATGTGGTTTTACATCCGCCTGTAGACGATTTTGTTTAGAATTTTGCAGGCATGACTGCCTAAACTTATGGTTTTATAGTTTTCGCAGCTGTCAACTACTATTTCTTTTGGTATGGGTATTCTTTTTAAAATCTGAGGATACTTCATCTGTTTAAAACATCTCACTTACCAGATGGTATAGCTCTGTCCTAGCTGTGCTTCTCATGGCATTTAGCAAATCCGATAAGATTTAATCAATTCCAAGTGGTTTATTTCTACCTAAATCTTTCAACGCGCTGTCAAACTAAGACCTAAGTTTTTAGTCAGCTTGCTAATCCTTATCAACTGCCTCTTCTTTTTCGAGTACTTGGACACTAAGTTCTTTTCCTTGAGAGTCTTTTTGTTTTTCTTTTATCTGTCAGTCTTTTGTCCTTTCGCTGTAGGTGTCCTCTCATTTGAATACCGTAGATTTGTACCACTATTTTTCTTTTTTTTAAATACTTGTTTGATTTTCCTATAAGCTGCATCTACCTTTCGCATAGCCATATAAATTTGAACATCTTTCAGTTTCTCTTGCAGCCGTTCTTCTTTTGCCAACTTACTTTTTTATTTGACCTTATTCCTGAGGCAGCTAGTCTTTTGCTTGTCGAACTCAGACCTAAGTATGCTGTCATTCTTGTGATCTTCATCAACTGCCTTCTCTCTTTCGAATATTTGAACACTAGGTTTTCTTTTTGATAAAGGCCTTCTTTGAATTCTTTCCTTTCTTATTTGCCTGTAATCGACTCCCAATTGAGCCCTTTAGATTTGTACCACTGTTTTTCTTCTCTCCAAACATTTCTTTGATTTTCTTGTAAGCAGCATATATCTCTCCCACAACCATACAGATTTTAACATCTTTGCATTTCTCTTGCAACTATTTCTTTGCCAACCTGCATTTCAAATCGATTTCAATGCTAAGGTTTCTATACGTACTTCTGCCTGTCTCATCCTTTGCATTTTAAATTTTTTGTCGGTTATCTATCAAATCCAGGATCTTTTGTGTTACCCATAGAGTTCCTTCAGTCTTAGTACTCTTTCCTAGTTTTTCACCTGCCATCCTTGCAACTGGATCTTTCAGTATCGACCATTCCTATTTTAGAATACTTTAATTGTCCTCCAGCTTCCATTACTCCATACTCATGACACTTTTTATAACTCTCCCTTACCTTACGTTGTTTCAACTTATGGACGGTTCCGTGGCTTAGTTAGTTTTTTCCCGGGTTCGATTCCCGACACGATACGCTTGAAAAATGTTAGGCGAGCATTTTCCAAAAAAATACACCCTCGTTCGGATGAGAGGTAAAATAGAGGTCCCGTGTGTGAGTGTTGTCACGCACGTTAAAGACCCCTATCTTGCTTGGAACAGCAAAGGTTTGGCAAAATTCAAAATTTTCCAGGTAAAAAAAACTCGCTTCCTGGCCAATATAGTATCTTCGGGTGGAGCATTGGAAAATCACATGTAGGATTTAGTTGGTTTGTGTAAGGTTCCGGGTTCGATTTCCGATACGGGCGGCTTGAAAATTGTTAGGCGAGCATTTTTCACAAACATACACCTTCGTTCGGACAATAGGTAAAATGTAGAGCCCCTATCTTGCTTGGAACAGCAAAGGTTTGGCAAAATTCAAAATTTTCCAGGTAAAAAAAACTCGCTTCCTGGCCAATATAGTACCTTCGGGTGGAGCATTGGAAAATCACATGTAGGATTTAGTTGGTTTGTGTAAGGTTCCGGGTTCGATTTCCGATACGGGCGGCTTGAAAATTGTTAGGCGAGCATTTTTCACAAACATACACCTTCGTTCGGACTATAGGTAAAATGTAGAGCCCGTGTATAAGTGTTGTCACGAACGTTAAAGATCCCTACCTTACTTGGTACAGCAAGGGTTCGGAAAAATTCAACATTTCCAGGTTAAAAAAAACTCGCTTCCTGACCGATGTAGTAGTTTCGGGTAGAAAAATTAAATGTAGTGTTTCAACTTATCAATATAGCAGCACTTGGACTTTTTGTTTTTTTAGGTTCTTTAGTTTCAGCCTGCATTACATTGTCAGCAAATTATGGTTGCAGTCTGCAGCTGCTATCCTTTATGTCCGACAGCTAAGAACCTGGTTTATAAATATCTGCCTAGCATTAGGTAATCCACTTGTAACCTACCAGTGTGTCCAAGTTTTACCCAGATATACAACCTTCTTTCATGCTTCTTTGACCAACTGTTGGTATGAATCAAATTGTGTTTTATACAAATTCTACCACTCGCCTTTCTCGTTCTTTCTTTGCCAGGCCTTGTTATTCTACTGTTTTACCTGTTCTGCCTCTTCCGACAACTGCATTCCAATCTCCTATTACAATCCAATTCCCTTCTCCCTTAATGTACTACACGATATCTTCCATCTCTTCGTATATCTGCTCAATCTTTTGATCGTTTGTGTTGCCTGTGTGTGGTTGGTTGTAGCTTTGGTTTATCTTTGCTACTACAGCTCTTTTGTTATGTTGTTCATAATAGCTGACCGTCTGTTCTATTTTTCTCTTCATTATTAAATCTACTCCCAGAGTTTCATGTTGGATTTCGTGTTAATGATTCTGTAACTTCCCGACCTAAAATCCTGCTCTTCTTTCCAGCGTATTTCACTAATCCCAAACGAAATCTAACTTCAGGATGTCTATTTCCATTTTCAACTTTTCTAACCTACTACTGCGATTCAAACTTCTTATATGCAACACCCTGACTCGCAGAACGCTGTGTTTTCGCTGGCGATAACTTCTTCTCGAGTAACCTCCTCTCCGGTATCTAAATGGGTGACTATTTTACCTTCAAAGTATTTTATCCCTGTGGAAGTCTTCATTATCAAACTGTTCGATGGTTGCATGTTTTCGGGAAAAGTAACGTCTGTCGTTTTCTAACCTTCAACGTGCAGCAGCGCCAACTGAGTTAAGTCATGTTGCGCAATATTACAAAGCTAAGTCAGTCAACTATGTAGACAATCGATCTTCTATCTTCTGAAAGGTCTGTTCAGTTAACCTAACACCCCTCGTCCTCCGAAGGTACTACATTAACCAGGAAACCAGTTTTTAATTAGAAATTTTGAATTTTACCAAACCCTTGCTATTCCAAGCAAAGTAGGTATTTTTAACGTGCGTGATAAAACTTATACGCGGGACCTACATTTTCCCTTTCATCTAAACGAGAAAATGCTCGCCTAACATTTTTCCAGCCTGTCTGATCCACGGAGTTACCTAGTCTGATCTCTCTGCAGATTGTTACATGCCAAAAATTGGCTATGTATCACAATTAGATTAAGTATAAATTATAAGATAGTTCCTGCGGATATTTTTAAATGAACTTGTCAATTTCCGTCATTCCGGACAGTTGCGTTTGCGCAAAACATTGCGCAGGTGCGAAGTGTGTGAAAGGACGCCATTAAGCTACGAGACCTGAAGCCAAGAACATCTACCGGTGTTGTGTATGTCTTTTCTGTTTTTAGGATGTAGGTTCCTTTATCTTACCTCTTCGGTGGTACCTCTACCTGGTATTCCTTCATTCCTTTACGAGGGGAAAGTGGTTTAGAACAAATTGGAATCTGACTCAGCAATGGCGTGATGTGACCCACAAAATGTGATGGCCCTGGGATTTTGCTGTAAGGTGCGATTTAAGTGAGTACATTGCTTTTATTTACATTGTGCATAAAATTTGACCATTGTATCACTTTTAAACGTGTTTGGTATTTGATACAAAAAGGCGCGTAATTTTCCGCGTAATTATACGTTATATTAAACAATTGCGCAATAGTAAGAAACGCGGGAAAACATAACAATGGCGCCCCACGTTGGAATTGTTATACTTCCTCGCGTTTCTTACTATTGCGCAATTGTTTAATATAACGTATAATTACGCGGAAAATTACGCGCCTTTTTGTATCAAATACCAAACACGTTTAAAAGTGATACAATGGTCAAATTTTATGCACAATGTAAATAAAAGCAATGTACTCACTTAAATCGCACCTTACAGCAAAATCCCAGGGCCATCACATTTTGTGGGTCACATCACGCCATTGCTGAGTCAGATTCCAATCCGTTATAAACCTCTTTTCCCCTCGTAGAGGAATGAAGGAATACCAGGTGTAGGTATCACAGAAAGGGGAAGATGAAGAAACCTACATTTTAAAAAGAGAAAAAACACACACACAACACCGGTAGATGTTCTTTGCTTCAGGTCTCGTAGCTTAATGGCGTCCTTTTACAAACTCCGCACCTGCACATTGTTTTGCGCAAACGCAACTGTCCGGAATGACGGAAATTGACAAGTTCATTTAAAAATATCCGCAGGAACTACCTTATAATTTATACCTAATATAAAATGTGATACATAGCCAATTTTTGGCATATAACAAGATACACTTCTGACAAGGGCGCACCTATGTTTTTCTAAGACACGCAAATCTTCCCATCTTGTCAAGATCTCACAATTTACAGTTTTAAAAGAGATATTGACTTAGGTCAAGTATATTTCAATACTAACCTCTTTTTACAAACGACAGAGAAACAAGTTTTATATTTCGATCAGATGATTATAATTAAACCCTGGCAGCAATCAAGAAACAATTTAATCCTCACCTGATTGCTGCCAGGTTGCTTATTTAATTTGGTAGTACAACAAGCAAAACGTTATAGATTGAAGCAGCTACAGGGGAAACACTAACATGTGGACAACTTCTAGACGAAGTTGCACAGTTAATTCTTCTGTTTAAACAATTGGACGTTAAAAAGGGAGAAGTAATCACAGTCATGAGTGAAAACACAATCAGATACTGTATTCCAATTGTATCTAGCTTATACCTTGGAATTGTAATCAACCTTCTAAGCCACACCTACAGCGCTGGTAGGTAAGTTCTCCACGATTTTCTTATAAAACTTATTTTTTAGGAGAATTAAAGCACGCACTAGAAATTTCAAAGCCGAAACTTGTGCTGTGTTCGAAAATTGCTTTATCTACAGTACAAGCTGTGAAAAAAGAATTCGATTGTATTAAAACTGTTATATTACTGGATGGTAAAATGGGCGAAGTTGAAGATGATGGTGAGTTTGAACTATTGGAAGAAATGTGTAAATCTGTACCAGTTGATGTCACTGATATTGAACCAGCTCAGTTTGATAGTACTACACAAGGTGCTCTCATTTTGTTGTCATCAGGAACCAGTGGACTACCGAAAGGTGTACTACTGACCCATGAAAATTTACGAATCCCAGTTGGACTTATTGGGTAAGTAGAAGGGTACCTAGAATTCAGCAATAGAATATGACAGAATATTTGTTGTGGAGCAAATCAGAGTATCGGAAATAGTAAACTGTAATTTTTTCTTAGTGGACTGTACTTGTAATTACTGCCGTGATTTGAACCCCAGTTTAAGTAATGTAAAGTGTAAATTATGAGTAGACGGCTTACCAGTGGAATCAGCACACCTGGTGATCGTGGTCGGTCGCTAGTCTGCTCTTCAATTTCCGTTGGTTTTGTTGCACTTTCAATGTTTGCAATGTTATGTGGAGCAAGTAGCACAGCACACACGGCAGTATGTAAACTGAAGGTAAATGTTTCCAGTGAAATCACGTAATACAAACTCCCGAAAATCGTTCCCGCGTGGTAACAATACTTGTTTGTTCTATGGTTCTTGGTTCACTGCGCTTTCGCCCGGGACCGATCGGCACTACAAAACTTCGACAGTCACTCCATCTCGTGCTAGCTTTAGCAAGTGATCGCGAAGCAGCCTGTAAACAGCGACAATATTGTTTTCTTTTATAAATTTTACAGTCGCGTATTGTGCGAACAATTTGTACTCTTGTTCTTCTTAGAGCTAGAGCTAGAGACCTGATATACTTCTGATTGTCTGTGATATATCATAAGTATACACACGCTTGCGCACACGCGCATATACATAAAAAACGTGTGCGCATTCTTTGTAGGCTATATTTTGAATCCCGATGTTTCCGATCACATATCCTGATATTTAACGTTAGAAACACTAGTCGCCGGACTTTTTTATGATACATGGCTTCTAGGATATAAATGTGATTACTAACAAACTGGTTTGTTTACGTGCCTTAAGTCCGTATCGTACATCGCCAGCCTGTCTCTGGTACCATCGTAGCAGATCTGAAAGGGCGTACATACAATTGTCGACGGACCGGATAATTCTAGGAAACTAGTTACAGCTCTTGACTAAGTTTGACTTTATAAACACTGGTTTAAAGTAATGCTTCTTAAAAGAAAGCATCTTAAGTAATACCGCGACTTTACACAGTTACTTCACGAGAAACGACGCCGTATAGAACCGAATCTCCTACGACGTTCCGCCTGTATATATTGGAAAGAAATGGCAGCAAGTTGTAACGTGCGTTTGTTTCAAAAATATTTTCCATCGATAAAATGTAAAGTATTTTCAGAACATTACCTGCAAACAAAGTGCAATTAAGAAAGCAATGTGCCTAAATATCACATAACGACTTCCTCGAACTGTCCGCGTAAGAACAATGTCTGTTCAAATTGTTAGTTATGTTTGCAACCCGCATGGTAGAATTATATTAGCTAATTGTAAGACGGGTGGTCTATATCCTCATAAAAATGTACTATTTCGAATTATGTTACCGAGAACAGATAAAGCAGATGGACAATTTTAATTGTTTGTCATCGTACTCCGTGAACACCTGCGCAATAACGAAATACCGCGTTAATAGAATTTTGTAGTAAGAGTATTCATAACAAACCTTTAAAAGTAAAACCATTAAAAGTATTTATTTAGACGATGCAGGTGTTTGGCTTATTTCAGAGAACTTATTTCAGAGGATTTATGCGAGAATTTTTAACCTTTGCAAAAAGTAAATGAATATACAATAAATTCCAGATATTTAATATTGTACTTACTTAATGAGATTTTATAGGATGCTTGTGTAAGTAATCATTTCAATTAAAAAAGGTAGTCGACCTTGTTAATAAAAATTCGTCTATTCGTGAATGCAAACAAAAATAAGCGATTTATCAGAAAATGTACATACAGAAATTGTATGCAACAGTGTGTCGGTGGCTGTCCAATTCTTCTGTAAAAGAGACTCCTAGCATAAGTGTTACAAGCTAAAATTGATTATTTGAATAAATTATTAATTTAACTTATTGCGCATAATGTGTAACGTAGATCCAGAAAATGTGGTTCGGGTGTTCTCCGTCGATATTTTAGCAGAATAGTTTTTTATTGCCGTGTGAAAAGTGTTTTGAAACAATTTCCATGGTTTGTAATAGACACACGACATCTTCCGACCAATCGCGACATGTTAAACTAAGCGATCGTTGGTCACCGGCGGCTCCGTAGATTAGATAGGTTCGCGTATGTCTGCTGATTACATGCCTTTATGCTGTTGTCAAGTGAATGCACAAGTTAGGTTACGATACCATTAAAGTAAACACGTGGTTTATTATCAATCTTCTTGATATAATGCTTAAAACTGTAATAAATTATACTATTGCAAAATCCAAATTCAATTTTCAACGTTTTCAAATATATGTTTTAGGTTTTAACATTAACACTTTGCGTTTGCCTTGTGTGTAACGGTTCAATACCGGTTGAAAAGTTACTAGTCCCCTTCACAGGCTGCGTGAAGGAATGTGATATTATATTCACCAACAGCTGTTTACTTGATTCCTTATGGCACGTAGATTGTCTACATTATATAAATGTCAAAAATTTTTATGAGTAAACGTGAGGAAGGACTATTGTATACTATAAGATTTGCTCAATAAATTGGTTATTGCATCTACATGTACTAGTGTAAGTATTTTTTGTGTTTTTATGTTTTAGTAGCCTCTATTCATAACGAACTTGTCTGCAGATATTTTAAGTAGGTAGATAGTGCTCTTTGGATTTGATTCGTACGCTTATGCCGTGCGTAAATGTCATTACTTGGTTGTTTGCTGTATCAATTTATAATGCTATTAATTACAGTAGTTAATTGCCACTTAGTCTGATATCTTGAAGCATGCTTCAATATTTAAGGGGTGTATATGAAGTGTTTTTTTTTACAGAACACCTTTCAGTTTGATTGTTGCTTAGCCATAAGTAATATTTAATATTAGTACTTGAGGAGTGAAGAATTCAGATGTTAGTTTTCACATCGACAGTTTAATATTGTCTTGTCATTTAAATTCATAAAAAAATTTCATGTTACTATGTGCGCTTTACGTTCCTTTGACGTATACACATTCAGCTGTGTCAAAAAATTGATTCAATATGTAATGTTACAAGTTTAAGTACAACGTTCCAGAATAGTCCTACTGTTCGCTTAGGCTCCTATAGCGAGTCATGATGTCACTTGAACTAAACGGTAGTTTAAAAATGAATGTTGTAGCAGCAATACCATAATATGCTCGAAATTCCCATTCCTACCTGTAAAAATGAAGGGTACACTTTGGCGCCCAACGTGGAGCACTTTGACGCTACCTGGTATCTCCTTTAAGCACAAACTGACTGTTTATAGTTTTAAGATCTTGTACACCCACTATATACAGATCAACTATTATTGTTCTTGTAAAATGTTTCTTGTGGGGGGGGGGGTTGCTAATGCAAAACGCAAAAATTAAGAAATGCGTTTGTCTTTTACATCGTCTACATGGACTCGCACTGTTGACGGAAATATGCAAATCTCGCCTATTATAACTACAGTGATTAGTCAAGAAACCGCATTGACAATTAGTCAAGGTACGTTGCAAAATGAAATTATAAAGAATCAAGGCTATAACGATGTTCATAGACAGGGTAACCGGTGCAAAATCGTGCATTCAAGCCAGCTCATCGGCACGAGTTATCTGCATAAGACGATGTCACACAACAAGGTCATCCGCTCAATATCACCGTACAAGATAACCCGATAAAGTCATTCGCCATAATGAGTGTCACCGAAACCGCATTAATAAAAAACCAAGTTGCATGCGTCACAATAGAGAGGCTGCGGAAACAGCTACGACTGTCAAATGAGAGTTACAAATAAACATTTAGTACTAAGCATGAATCAGCAGAGGGTGCAATCTTATACAACTGGTAATACAATGAAAGGCAATTTGCACACTAAACAAAAAAAAACGGCTTACTTCTAGTTAATAGTCGTAGGTCTTTGCGTCCTTGGTTTTCGGAAAACTTACGCTGGCGTTTAAATGTGCAACGGGTTCTTTGTGGTCTTTGGATGCTAGTTTTTCTTGACAAATTGTTTACAGTGAGCTTGATTGTTAAAACCTACAACAGTTTTGAACAGACGGTATTAATATAGATATCGGAGAGAGGTAAGAAATTCACAGTTAAACTTCACTGCATATCTCATGCACTAAATGTTCAATATGTTGATACGGTATGCAAGTTCAGAGAGTCCTACAGACATGCGCTTTAACACGGAACTTGCCATCCCATAGCAACCGTAAAACATTTTTATTGGTTAAAACAATAACTACGCATGTAAAAGGGCTGATTGACGAAGTACAAAGATAAACTGCAGATTATTCCTCTACAGTGCATAGGAACTTGTAAACCGCAATTTTATGCATATCAACCTAATTTATACTACCACTTAAATTAATGATGGAAATAAAGCTTTTCCTTTTCGGATTAGATGAATCGTTTATACCTAATATTAAAGTAAAGCGCTGTGAAGCCAAAGAAGCACAACAATCACGTCAAAGCTTTAAAAAGAAAAAAAATTAGATAAAAAGGTCTCTTTGTATAGGAACTCCCATGCACGAAAAGCTTATATTAATTAGTGTCTGTAGACGCCACCTAGTCTTTAAACCATAGCAACCCTTCAAATACTTGGAAACGGAAATAAGTAGTTACATGATTTTCAGGCTACATTATCTAAGCGCGCAAGAGCGTTGTCTGCCGCCACGCCGACCGCAGAAAATTAGTCGGTGTCTATGAAACTCAAACACTTAGAACTAAACACTTTAATTTGCTATAAAACTAATAATAAAATAATTATACGATAGACAATCAATCGAAGATAGAGGTAGGGAAATTTTCAATACACTACAAACAATAATGAATAGCGTTGAAAACGACAAAGGCGACAACCTCTCAGCAAAATTTTCAGAAGAAATCTAAAAAAAATGTATTAACTTCCCTATGATACAAAAACAATTGATAACAGAATGTATAACAAATGGTTGAAGTATTTGCGAAGGAAACATATCGAATTCCGGGTAGTCGCAACTGTAAAAATCTACTTTTTGCTACATATATTCAGTTTGTGCTTGCTATGTGAATCTAAGGAGTAAAGCAACAATCCGACATCAGCTAGTATATGGCGTAAAGTTTCGCTAACCTTGTTAAACTAAAGATATGCCATCTGCGATAATACGAATTACAACGAAATAAAAGACACAAATTTAAGAAATTTAATTATTTAAGTTTAACTACAAATAAAAGATTTTTTAAAACCAAAAATGAAAGAGCTATTACTCTGAAATGAATCAGCTATTTCTAAAATAAAGAGGTTTGGAAAGATTCAAGGTTCAGCAGCAAGATATATTTATAGCGAATAGGATAAGTGTAAAGAGCATAAATTGGATTTAGGTAGAATTTAGCGAAATAAATGTTTAATGAAAGATATATTTATATTGATAAAACGTCGTTGAAAGACATAAATTCGATTCAATTATGTTAGAGAAAAGTAAATATATTGTGATAAAGATACGAACATAGGCATGAGTAAATGCTACTCGTTAGAAACAGACGAAAATGGTTTTAGGTCTTTAATATGCAAGCTCTCTTGAGGTTTACCATTTGAATCTTGTAGTTCATAAATCAATGGAAAAATTAAGCAAGAAGTTTGAAATAATATGAATTTGGACGTTAATTTAATAGAAAACTTTTCAATTGCATCACATATATAGCGGTTTTTCCTCCACACACTTGTTCACTCAGAGCAAAATAAATATCTTTTACAAAGATAGTAGTGACTTTTAGTTTTTCATAAATTTTAAATATATTTTTCTATGATCGGTAAATATCAAAAGTAACGGTTGTTGGTCCTTGTCCGAACGTTTTTTGTCATTAAATTCAAACACACCCGTATCATCAGGAATAGAACCATAATAACCACCATCAATTGTGGTGTATAGTCCAAAAACTAAAAATGAACGTGAAAATTGAGTAGCAGTTTGTTGGTCGCCGACGACTTCGTAGATTAGACAGGTTCGGGTATGTCTGCTGATCCCATGGTCCCGACAAGAACCGCTTGATAAATGTAAGGCAAACATTTTTCATAAATCTATGCCCTTTTTCGAATGAAAGGTAAAATGTAGGTCCCTTGTGTGTGTGTGTGTGTGCGAGTGTGTGTTGTCACGCACGTTAAAGATCCCCAATTTGCTTGGAAAGGCAAGGGTTCGGCAAAATTCAAAATTTTGAGATAAAAAAATTCGCTTTTTGGCCTTATGTAGCACCTTAGCAGAATATTGGAAAAAATCGAATGTAGGGTCGTTGTTTGCAAGCCGCGGCGATGATCATTCTTGGTGAGGTATTTATTGTTCGGTAATGGACATACTTTCCACCTTTAACTACTTGTGCGGGATGCCGTCATAAGTGGTGTGATAGTTTCATTACCTGATACATCTTCCCTTGTCTTACCTTTCCCTATTTGATGAAATATTAACAGGAAAACAAGTAGTAGCTTGACTACAGGAACTTGACATACCATGATCATCTTTACACCCACGATGAGCACTTGAGATCTTTTTAATTACCGACTAAACAGCCTGCAAATACGAGCTAAATTAAAAAGTAAGCGGTTACATTTGTTTATTTGTCCGTTGTTTTACATTTGCAACTTTGATAACTCTGCGCCCTCTGTTAGGCAAAGTTAATGTCAGCCACTCTAAAAGAATAACACCAGATAGTTAAATAAAAATACGGGTCGAAGGAACGCCCACTTCTGCACACCTCGCGTTTCGAGGTAGTGTTATCGTTTGGGTGGGCGGCGTCTGAAAGCATGTAGACTTGGCCTGATTATTTGTTTAATAAGTACAAGTATAAATAATTATAAGTTTCATAAATACATGAAAATAAAAATGAAATAGTTAAAATTGACTGATTTTAACAGTTGAAGTAGTTCGGAAGTCCTCGGTAACCTTCGGAAACCTTCAGAAGGCTTGGTGCTTGCTTGTAGAACCAAAATAAACTTAAACACTTACAAATGAATGTATATTGCTTGGAGACGGTGAAAACGGCTTCGGTAGTCTTCAGAACTTCTCGGATGGCTTCGGAATTTGCTTGCGAGGCCGAGTAGGAACTTGAAAAACGGTAGTTACAAAATATTTACAGTTTGAAGAGGTCCAGACGTTTTCGGTGGTCTTTGGAACTCTTCGGAAGACTTCGTGTTTTACTTGTGGGACAACGTTAAGTTACAAAGAATCATGATATGAAATTAAAAACTACTAATTGACAACATATACAGGTAAAGAGGGTTCAGAAGTCTTCGGTCATCTTCGGAACTCTTCGGAATTTATTTGTGAGGCCTAGTACAAACTTGAACAGCGATGGTTAGAAAATATTTACAGTTTTAATAAGCCCAGATGTCTTCGATGGTCTTCGGAACTCTTCGGAAGGTTTCGTGTTTTTCTTGAGAGACAACGTGAGGGTATGAAGAATTATAGTGTAAGCGTATGTACAGTTTGGAAGGATTTGGAGGCCTTCGGTGATCTTTGGAATCCTTTGGAAGGCGTCGTGGTAGTAGTGCCTTAGGCCTTGTTGAGTGCGTCGCCGTTAAACTCTACGGGGGTGTTGTCCCGGTGGTAAAGTTGACAGACGCAATCACAATAACAACTTGTCCGTGAAGTTTGGAACGGAGCTTAATTCTCATACGTAGTTTGTTAGCTATTGATTGATGCAGTTGAATTCTACGGTGGTGTTGTACCGGTGGTAAAGTTGACAAACGCAATCATAATAATGACGTATTTATTGATGAATAGTAGTGACGTGCCCTAGGTACGGCGGTTGGTGCTGGGTGTGGTAGTTGGTTGTGTTGGCCTATTAACTACTAGTTGGAATTCTTCACGAAGACTGTTAGGCAAGAATTCGTCTGCAAGTTGATATGCGATAGTTAGCGCGTGTGGGCTATTGGCGGTAACGGGTGTCACCGTTTCGTTCCGGTGGAGCATCTTACGGTTATGTGGTCCGAAATGTATGGAACCTTGTTCGCAATCCATCACCACTTTCTGGCATTGAAGCAAAGTTTCATAATATCCTCAGCGGGGTATGCTACTACCAAGAAGGTTTCGTGGTGCGTCACTTTTCCAAGGATGAATGTCGTGCGGAACTTGCCTTTGATTGCCATTTCTGTCCCTGTTTCGGCTAGATAGGCAGAGGCATGATAGGGTTCTACCCGTGAACCTACGGGTATTCAATGTTCCCTAATCATCCACGTCGATGCTCCTGTATCTAGTAGTGCGTTGAAGGTTATCTTCTGTATGATGACCGGGATCTTTGGTAGTGGATCATCATGGGTGATATTTAGTCGCGTCAGTTTGTTTTGCCCGACCTGGCTGTAGTCTGGTGCGGCTCAGCCGGGGTGCCGTTTCACGAGCTTCTGGTTGGACTGTCTCGGTGCCAGTGTCTTTAAGGGCAGAAGCGGCGCCTTGGTTGTTGTTCTGCTGTGGGTGGACGTCTGGCAGCTGGTATGGGTAGGTCGTCCTTAATGTTGCCTTTTTCACGTTTTCTTCGATTTTTGTGAGGCGGGGGATCATTTTCCATAATGTAGTTAGCATGTGGCACTGAATTGGACTCAGTGTCGGTAGGAGGAAATCCGTGAACAGCTCCATGTTCCAGTTGATGTTTAGTTTTAGACGGTGGGCTTGCAACGAGGAGGGCTGCTACTGATTGATACGCCATTTGCTAATGACCATAGTACTCAGAAGTTATTTTGGCTCTGATGGTGGGACTTCTTGAATTCGTTGTAACTGGATTGGAACATCTCGTAGGCTTCCCACCATGTGGCTGCTTAACCTCGGAATTAAGCGGTTGTTGTAGGTGCATCTGAGTCCATGGCTGCCATCTGTTGGAGGAATTCTGCGGGATTCTCCAGAGGGGTGCACAGACTGGTAGCTTTTCTGCTTTGGAGGTCGCTGTGGCGACGTGGTACAGATCTTTCACAAGCGCCTTGATTGTAACTATTTTGCTGGTTGGTTGTGCTTGTTGAGCGCCACTGGGTTGTTGCAATCCCAGAACTGTTGGTGGTTGTGTGATCTCGTAGGTTGGAGACAGCTGGTTGGTGTCCGGCTGGACGTGTGATGTGGTTTGACTCTTCGTTTCGGGCATGCTGATGGTTCTTGCAAGCGTGCTGTTTGCAAAATCTTACAGGAAGACGGCCCAATCATGAAGGATGCCACTTGATATCGTTCGAGTGAGTGGCGTCTGAAAGCATGTGGGCTTGGCTTGATTATTTGTTTAATAAGTTAAAGCAAAAATAATTATAAGTTTCATAAAAACATAAAAATAGAAGTGAAATAATTAAAATTTAATGATTTTAACAAGTTGAAGCAGTTCGGAAGTCTTCGGTAATCTTTGGAACTCTACGGTTGCTTGTGGAACCAAAATAAACTTAAACACTTATTGAATGAATGTATATACAGTTTAAAATGGTGCAGAAGTCTTCGGTGATCTTCGGAACTCTTCGTAAGGTTTCGTGTTTTTCTTGAGAGACAACGTGAGGGTATAAAGTATTATAGTGTGGGGGTATGTACAGCTTGGAGGGGTTTGGAAGTCTTCGGTGATCTTCGGAACTCTTCGAAACTCTTCGGAAGGCGTCGTGACAGTAATGCCTTAGGTCTCGTTGAGTGCGTCGCGGTTGAACTCTACGGGGGTGTTGTGCCGGTGGTAGAGTTGGCAGACGCAATCATAATAATGACGTATTTATTGATGAATAGTTGTGACGTGCCCTAGGTACGGCGGCGGACAGTGTCACCGGCGGAGAATACGCAGGCTATGGACAGCACTGTGCGCCGAAGTATAGCAGGCTATGGGGAGCACTGCGCGCTGGAGGTTTATTTGCAGGCTATGGGGAGCACTGCAAAATGATTCCTTAGGATATGGTGAGCGCTAAGGAATGTCTTTCCTGTGTTAAAAAACGTAACTGATGTCTTAAACCAATGAAATTGTGTATTTTAATTTTCGAATGTAAAAGAATCTCCAAATTTTGATTGTCCCATGAGCGTGCTGATTTTTTGGTACCACAAAAAAACAGTTGGAGATGTTCGCGATTTTCAGTTTGTTCTGTTTTCAGGTCGTGTACTTTGATATAGTCAACTGCAATTCTTTAGTCTGTTTTGTGTTCATCTCGGGCACGGTGATATAGTCAACACTGTTATCTTTGGGGTAGGCGGCGTCTGAAAGTATGTAGACTTAGCACTGTTATCTTTAATGTTCACAACAAAAGAAAATAAAGAAAGTTTTTAAGTACACAAATATACAAGTAAAAAGTCAAAATGAACAGTTTATGCACTTTGAAGCACTTCGGAAGTCTTCGGCAATCTTCGAAAGGCTTCGTTGTTGCTCGTGGAATCAAGTAGAAACTTAAATACTAAGTAAACAGGTATAGACAGAGTTCGAAAAAGTCCAAAGGTCTTCGGTAGTCTTCGGACTTCTTCGGAAGATTCGTGGTTGCTCGTGGAACCAAGTACGAGTTATAAAGAATAATGATATACATACAAAAACTATACATTGACTATTTACACAATATTGAGAGGTTCGAAAGTCTTCGGTGAGCTTTGGAAGTTTTCGGAAATCCTCGGGTTTTACTCGTGAGGTTGAGTAAGAGCTTGAATAACGAAAATACGGAAGTATTTATTGTTTGAAGAGGTCCAGACGTCTTCGGAGGTCTTCGGGACTCTTCGGAAGTCTTCGTGGTTTACTTGTGGAACAACGCGGAGTTATAAAGAATAATGATATACATACATAAATTATACATTGACTATATACACAATATTGAGAGGTTCTGAAATCTTCGGTAGGCTTCGGAAGTTTTCTGAAATCCTCGGGTTTTACTCGTGAGGCTGAGTAAGAGCTTGAATAACGAAAATAAAGAAGTATTTATTGTTTGAAGAGGTCCAGACGTCTTCGGAGATCTTCGGGACTCTTCAGAAGTCGTGGTGCTCTAGGCCTTGTCGAGCATGTTGCCACTGAACTCCATGGGGGTGCTATCTCAAAGGTACAGCGCACAGATACATTGAGCGTCACCGCAGTAGATGACCTCTCGAGACATTATTACTGTGCGGGCGGCTGAGATGAATTCTTGCCGCAGCCCTTGTGAGTGCGGAAACTGCTCTGGTGACGGCAGCAGGGGCGAGAACAGCTTCGGCAGCGGTAGGGTGTCTCGGATAGCACGCCGGAGATCGTTCTGCAATTGCTTCCGGTAAACCTGGTGGTTCGAATGGGGTTTCCTGCCCATCCGAAATGGATTATTATCGTAGAATTAAATGCGGCGTGCCTCAGGCACGGCGCCGGGCAGCGTAACTGATCAGGTATTGAGCAAGCTATGGAGAGCACTTTTATACGAGCCCCAGGTACGGCGTCGGGCAGCGTAGCGGTTCAGAATTTTAGGCAGGCTATGGAGGGTACTGCGGTACGTGCTCCAGGAGTAACGGCGGGCAGCGTGGTTAGTCTGATTCTTAAGCAGGCTATGGGGAGCACTGTAGTTGAGTCCTCAGACTGTGGTGAGCACTAAGGGTACTGAATTTTGCAGGATTTGCAATCATATTTATATGCTTTCTTCCCCTATGCAAGTTATGTTGAAAAAAAGGTTAGTGGAATGGGCATCCAATAGATTCGCTACTCTTAGGGTAGCATACAAATGAGTTGGAGATCCCGATTTTCTAGGCGTTTGTTCTATGTTCGGCACGTGTACTTTGATATACTTGCTCCAAACAGCCAATTCTCATTGATCGAAAATCATTAGGCGACTGTTGACAGTCGACCGCACAATTTTTAAAAAGAATTCACACAAACGTTCAGAAAAAGTCGCTTCATTTAAATTTCAATTAATAATAAAGCTACATACAAAAGTTAAATACTAAAAAGAATTTTACACGCGTCGAAATGCTACGCAACAACAAACTGCTCTGAATAGTCCATGGTACATTTGCCTTAAGTGGCAGAAAACATTTAACTGCTGCTAATACTAAACCACGTTTTCCACATCAAGTAATTGTATATTCCATCTGCAATGGCATCAAAACTTTTGACAGTTTACATTATTGAGTTAACTTTAATACACGTGGGTAACTACTGAAAACGCGCTGCAGTCGTGTACGAAATGACAAATGGTTGTTTACAGAAGAACGAAGTCGTTTCACACAAATAGCTTGACAACCACAACATCAGTATATTCGTAAAATTCTGTTGCTGAATCCTCCACAAAGCTTTGCTAAATTAACCCCAAACTTTTTTAGCGACGTAAGATACCCTGGTATAAATAGCAAGGACGTAGTTTTGGCCGTGCTGCCATTCTCTCACGTTTTTGGAATAACGGTTCAGTTTTCTGCTATAGCATTTTCAGCTAAGCTGATAGTAATGAGTAGATTTCAACCTGACATATTCTTGCGAGCTATCGAACTGTACAAAATAACATTAATGCCAGTGGTACCTCCAATAGTACTTTTTATTGCAAAACACCCCATGGCAAAACAGTTTGATCTTTCAAGCGTAAGATACGTGATATCTGGAGCAGCCTCATTAGGAAAAGAAGTGCAGGCTGAAGCTGCTAAAGTGTAAGGTGATTTTTGAATTTTCCTAAAGGTTAAGGTATCTTTTAGGTTAACTGCAGCAGCTGTACAGCAGGCGTATGGGATTACAGAAGTGTCTGGATCATGCGCGATCTTGCCTCCAACTATTCATAAACCAGGCTCTGTAGGAAAATTAATTCCTAATCTGGAACTAAAGGTCTGGGACTCTATAAACGAAAAAACGTTAGGGTCGAATAAGGTTGGTGAATTTTGGTTTAGAGGCCCAATGATAATGAAAGAGTATCTTGGAATTCCTACAACGGAAGATATAATGGACAAAGATGGTTTCTACCATTCTGGTGATGTTGGGTACTACGATGAAGAAGGTTTTATATACTTAGTGGACAGGATTAAAGATTTGATCAAGTACAAAGGGTTTCAGGTTTTGTTCTATTCAGTTTCCAATTATTTTACTATGTATCATTTTAGGTTGCTCCAACTGAAATAGAAAATATTCTTCTGACTCATCCCATGATTAAAGATTGTGCTGTTATTGGGGTGCCAAATGAGTCAGCCGGTGAAGTACCAATGGCATACGTTGTTTTACAAAATGGTTCAAATGTAACGGAGGAAGATATTGTTAAATATGTTGGAGGTTTGCTCCATGGGTGAAATTTTTCGAATAATCAGTGTTTTTGTATTTCAGATAGGATATCAAGCAACAAGCATCTTCACGGAGGAGTTCAGTTTACAGATGTTATCCCAAGGAGCTCCGCAGGCAAATTGATGAGAAAAAACTTGCTGCAAACTTACTTGGCGTCTCAATAACCCATTTTAATTTTGGGTGTTGTACTTTTTAGTAAACGAAAACTGCGAATTTGTTTATAAAGTATGAATAAAGAATTTAAAAACATCTGATAAAAAGTAGCGATACAATTCCTTTGAGGCGCTGCCAAAGTGCAGAGGCAGCTTGTTACGCGTTGGAGACTGCTTCTTCACATTGACGTGATAAAGAAAACTTAGGTTTTTGACCACTAAGATTACCCGTTAGTGGGATGGTAGTTTAAGGGAGTTTCGACAATTGCTATACTGACCAGGTGTTGTACGTTCCTCAAGAATTGCAAAGTTTCTTTTTATCGTATAGGTATTCTATCTCCTCCAGTTTTCAAATCCTTTGCTGTAGCTCATGCATAACCGCATTGGCAGTTCTGCCTTGATTTCAGAATGAGACAAACGTGTATGCCTACAATTTTAAATTCTTTGTTAGGTCAGCCATCGTGGAGAATATGTCGCAGTAAATAATTCGTATGTGGTTAAGTATGCGTATTCCCATACCACTTTGCTGTAAAACACATCTTGGCTTAATTGAGCGTCAAGTGTCATTCTGACTCATATCAAGTCCTTTTTGGTTATTGACCTTTTCTATTTCTTTCTGAAATTTTATGTTTAAATTAAACGCCATTTCAAACCGATACGTGAATCTTTGTTAGGAAGGTTATGATAGGGTTTCAGCGATCGCGTGACCGTCATTAGCTAATAAGACTTAACCTCTTCCTTCGAGTTATGTCTTTACCTTTACCTAAATATAATTTAATTATGATGCAGCTTTGCGAAAATTATAACTGTTAAAAATATAACATCAAAAATATAATAAGTAGTATTCCATAAACCTGCTATAATGATGCCCCCCTTTGGAGACCAGGCCCAACGTCGGCTAGATTATATGACATGTTTCAAACCTGGGGCGCGTATTAGTTTTACTCCAGTAAGTGGTTTCAAGTCATTTATAACAAAATGTTTAAATGAACATATGCGAGATACTTGCGTTTGAACTATCTGAAAATTTGAACACGCATTTTCTTCGTCGTCCTTTTCGTAATTTTCGCATGGTTCGTCGTGTTCGTAATTTTTTAAATGGTTTAATTCATCGTTAGATTCTTCTACTTCTTGGTGAAATAATTTTTCTGAGGTAAAGTTTCGTTTTTGATTATGACTTGATCGAATTTGCGATGTTTTTGTATTTTGTCTGGTGTTCCCAGATGAGGTGCCCATAGGAGTTAGTTTGTAATAACTGTTGGGGTTATTATTGTTATTTGTCATCGGTGTATTTCTGATGGGGTTTGTGCCGAATGTTTGCCTTTGTTGGTTTACGTTTTGATTAAATCTTGGTGGAAATGTGGGTTTTGTAAAATTTGAGTTGAATGTTGGTCTCTGAAATTTGCTTGAATTGATTATTAAAATTTGTCTTAAAATTTGGATTGTTGATTCGCGGTTGATTCGTTTGTGCGTTAAATGGAGTAAATTTTGCTTGGGTGGCTGTTTGTCTCGCGGCTTGTATGGTTTCCATTGATAAATAGCTTTTATTCGCGTTAGGGTTGTATAGTCTATTTTGATAATACATGACGTTTTCTCCTTATATGATTATATTCATTGCTTCTTCTAAATTTTGGGGATGTTGGAATCCTATTTTATCTGATAGTCGTTCAGGTAGTGCGTTTATGTAGGTGTCCAGTGCCATTTCGTCATACATTTTTGTCTTTAGTAGGCGGATATTTTGGTCGGGTTCGTCGATTTTTAATTTTGTTAGAATTAAACTTCTTACGTTTGCCATTTCATTCCAAATTGGTATGGTGATTGGTTACTTTCCATTCTAAGGTTTATTAGATCGCGGATAAAACATTAGATGTTTTTTTGGTCGCCGAAATATGCTATCAATATGCGTTTAAAATCTTCCCACTTTTCTAAATAGTGTCAGCTGGCTATTAGCGTTAGTGTGTTTCCGGTCAGTTTACTTATTATTAGGAGTAAAAGTAGAACATTTCGTTCGTTATCTCCTGGTTTGTAAAATATTTTCAAAAATATTTCACACGCGGTAATGAAATTCCTGATAAAGCTTAATCTCCGTTAAATTGGGGTATACTTTTGAGATAAATCTTTATATCTGAACTCATGGTCGTATAAATAATGGTTACTTTCGGTTTTACTTAATATTAAGTTTTTGTAAAACTTGAGATTTACGTTACAATTTGTATTGTTACTTTTCAGTTTGGATTATGTTGGGTTATTTAAAGAATTGCTTTAGTTATATTTTATACGTAGTTATACGGTGTTATAATTAAATTGAGAAATTTGCGCTTGGTAATGTCTGGTCAATTGCTGTAGCCTTGGATTTGTATATCTTTATGCTTCGCGGATTTTATAGATGTTGCGGGTTTTAATTTTCTGAAAGCTTTTTATGTGGTTACTAGTTTCTTGCAATAATTACGTTATATCTTGTACGTTTTGTGCTAGTTACGATTTTTATTTTAGTCTTACTGATTAATTGAGTGTCTGTTATAGTTATCTCGTCTCCGTAGGTGCTGCTTACAATTGTACAATCTCGTTACCTTGAATGTTTAAACATAGAGTTTCAAGTTTTCAATCAATTGCGTTGTTACAATATTTGCATCAACGTTTCCTTTATAATTTATACAATGAAATTGTTTAATTACAAAGTTTTAAGTCTACTGAAAGGTTTTATTTTAAACGTTGGTGATAAGTTAATAAATTGCGTAAATGCTTTTGTATAATTGAATGTTTTCGTTCTGAAAATATCCAATTATAACTTTTCATAAAGTTGGGATGAGTGAATGGTTTTTTTATTCAATGAAGGTTTCCGGTAATAATTTATGTGAGACTCATGTTTTAAATCTGTACGCTTTGTTAATTTAATAATTATTACAAAGTGCTTCTATAATTTAGACACTGAACGTTTAATTTATAGAAATAAAGACTAAGTTTAAATTATTGGTTTTTATAATTAATTGTTTATAAGAGTTTAGGTTTTATACATTAAGCTTTCGGTGATATAATGGTAAAAATTTAATTGCGTTCTATTTTAACGTTTCAGACTTGCTGAATGGAATTCGTTTTGTTTCGTACTAATAATTCGTGCGCCAGTTATGTTTTGGTTTATTAATATTTCGTAACAATTTGTACGTAATTAGGGCATGTAAATGCGTCTTTTCAGTTTTCTTGTTTAAGATTCTCTTGTTCTTAAAAATAAATTCTTTTAAAATAAGTATTCGTGTTTGAAAATAATTTCTCGTAATAATTAAGTAAATTATTTTTATAAAATGGCATTAATTGCAATAATTAAAAAAAATTGTACATACATAAAATAATAAAAAAAATCTCTTACTAGCTAGCATCAAATCATTTGTAAAAAGTATCAATTGGTTTTAAGGATAAACAAACTTACATAATTTTCATCGTCGTTTTCTGAGCTCTGTCGATTTTTGTATTTCGCCCAAGTTTTGTTTAGTTTGGGCTTTCTGGATCCTACCGGCTGCGCCAGTTACGTTTCGGGCCTTGAGAGTGGTCTTTTTAAAAACTTCTTTCAAAACTTCTTGTAATAATTTTTATTTCTTAAACAGATTCTAAATATAGAATTTTGACAAACTGTTATAATTATTTTAAGTTAAAATAAAATAATAATTAAATTAATATTAAGTAGAGTAGCCTAAGTAAACGGCAATGTTAAAGCTGAAATACTCAAGATTGACTGACTGATCTAGAGGATCCCGGGGTATATATGTTGTCCCTGCCCCTCACATGTCTGTAAAAACTTGCAGAGCTCATGTCTGCTTATTTCTTAATTCTATTTATTAAACAATATAACAATCTTAATTTCTAAGTAATTTCGGTTTCTTAACCGTCTGTGACCTGCACCTGCAGTATCACTTACGTCTGGAATACAATGTATTCCATCCGTTCTCACAACTTGCTTGTGAACTTGTAATAACCTTTCTGATTTATTCCTAAATTTACAATGTTGCGTCTAAGTTAAGTTTCTTAGCGATTTTCTAATAATTGCTATTTATTTGTACATATAGAAATTGGGGTATACATAACTCACGGAGGGTGTATTGTTGTCTGTGCCTGTGGCCTTGAAATCTTGATAATATCGGGTTTGCTTAAAGATGAGTTGAAGTTGATCCTACGTGCAAAATATATAACATGAACTATTTTTAAAATATTAATCAGCACAAGTACTTCATTTTAAAAATAAAATAGTTACTAAATGTTGAAGCGTTAAGCAGATCAATAGCGACTTATTTTACTTAGAAATTCCTTAAGTAGGTCTACTTTATGCAGCTACCAGATAACTTCAATACGTTGAGTGTTCAAGGTCTTTCTACAGAGAATTGAAATGACGTGGCTAATACTAGAGTGTTCCGGTATAGCTATTACAGCGATTTGGCTCAATATTGCATTTTATGATCCGAAAATCATAACATTATTTTAAATCAGTTTCAAAAGATTCTTTTGCCTGAATTTAATTGATATATAACGAGTTTAGTATTGAATGTTGCACACGCTCAAACGTTGCATTTTGTTTAAGTACGTATTCTATATTTTTTTGTATTATAACTTAACAAACGTGTTGATATGGAATCCTTTTTTATTGGTAGTTACTTTGGAAATGGCTTACGCCAAGTGACTTGTTGAATAGATTCGAGTGACGGTTCATTTCGTTGTGGTATCCGCCTCGAATAAGATTAGAAAAGACCCTGTCGTACTTATTGAGAGTACGTATTTCGGTGACTGTACCAGTGGCCTTTAGCAATTTGGCCAATAGCTGGTGTGTTTTTTGATCAGAAATAATTCAATGAATATTTATTTTACAATACACTGCTACGTACCTAGACGTAGCTGAAAGAATCGTAAATACCAGGCTAACTACCAAACGCGGAGAGTGGGGGGATTCACCTAAATACCAAAAAAGCACATCGCCCACGATTATCTATTAACAATAAGAAGAAATAAAAGATTCTGTACAAACAAGCAAAAGAAATAAATTAAGCGTTACTATTTAAAAGCAAACAATTATGTAATACGAACAATTTAGTACTTTAGATACGAAGTGCGCATCTCGTATTTTACAGAAAATAAAACTAATCAGTAGTAAATAAACATGTGAGAGTTTTTGTCAAGCGTTTTAAAAATTGCACATAATACCTTTTGTAAAATAAACTAATCAGGAGAAGAGAATAAGCCTGTGGAAACTTTTGTCAAACATTTATTACAATGGTACATCACACCTGTAGAGCGAAAATATCGATTTGCAGCAACAAACAATAGTCCTACAGTGTCACGTTTTTTATCACGTAACTACACCAAACGCTGATAAGGAATATGTCTTTGATTACACCAAAGGAAACAATTTGTATACCTGCATGTGTCGGGATACTTAGCTTGCACGCCATCGGGAGTGAATCAGCACCGCAGCGCCACGGTCGTCGGGATCTATTTACCTTGTTACTATAACGGCACTAGCGATCTACAGGCAACGGCAGTTGATCTGTGGTAAAGAACAGTTGGGTCTACATAAAAAAGAACCAATTTGACCTCCAGCTAAGAGCTCCTACTTGTCGAACAAAAAACGTGCATCGCTCTTGAAGTACTGGGGCGAGTAATGTAAAAAATATTTCAACGTACAAGCTGCAGGATCAAATTAAAAATTGGTTCAAATAACACGAATTTGATCTGCAATTTTCGCGTTATCAAAGCGCGATTAGCAAGCTGGAAAACACACTATCAAGTAATAGTTCAGTACACTATTTAGACAAATGTTTAGATGGAAAACATAAGAGAAAGCAGTTATAGGTTATCAGAATATTTAACAAATTAACGGATACCTAAATATGGTACTGACTATTTAATTTATCGAATAAATTTTCGTTTTAAAAATAAAATGGATTTAAATGAAAATTATGTTGAAGCGGGCTTATTCTGAACATGTATACTATATAGGGTATTGCTGGAGAATTTAGGAATATAAATGGAATTTATTCAAGTGGGTAATGAATTAACCAGGGAAAAAAGAATATTTAATTTATGTTGAAAAATAAACATAACAAATCTCCCCCACCAAAATCGGGGAATGGGCAGGATCCAAAAAAATCTAAACAAAACGAAAAAGAAAAAAATCGCTTCAAACTAAAAGAACATTTGTTTCGGAAACAACAAAATCACAGAAAAAGAAAAAAGAAACCCCTAAAATAACAACAAGACCGACCACAACAGATTCTGGATAGAAAAAAAAACAAAAACATACATCAAACAAAATCCGGCTCGAACGACCAATAATCGAAAGATAGAAAAAAAAAAATAAGGAAAGAAGGGAATACGTGTAATAAGCAATTAAGGAGGACTAACGTGGAACGGCCTCAGCACTGCGGAGTCGTCAAAGGACGGATGTTTCTCAGAAAAAACAGTAAGGTCATCAACTTCAAGAGAAGAAAAGGAACAAGGAAGAAGACCAACAGTGCAAATTAAAACAGGATCCAAAGGTCAAGCCTCAAGTAAACAAAGGGACAACAAGGGAGAACGAGAGGAAGACAGGGAGAGCGCTGGTAAAAGATAACAATTTACTACTAACTGTGGTAACCAAAACCGAAGAACTAAAAAAAAGAATCGCTAACTACACCTAAAGTCGGCTATGTCGTGGTTTCCGAAGAAAAAAAAACGAACTAGAAAGCACCTATCACAGGAGCGGATGAACGAAACACAATCGGACTAGAGTCCGACAGTAAAAAAGACCAGCAACAGGAAGAAGGAAAGGAATGTGGAACGAAAGGAACGAGAAAAAAAAGAAAAATACCGAAAAGGATAACACCAACAGGCACAAGTACCAGAACCGACAAAAAAACCTAAGAATCGTACAAAAGAAAATAAAACAGAATCCCAGTGTAGTTATGTATGAGTATGTACGTGCGTGTGTGTGTATATGTTAGACCGCTTTAGTCGCTTCTTACAACAGGCAGGTAGTATCGTGGGACTATTCTATTTCCGGACCCACACGCGGTGAAGAAAAAGCAAAAAAAAAGAAAGAAAACCTAGCAAACAGGGAAGTAAATAAAAAGAAAACTTAAAGTCCAGAAATAAAAACCTAAAGATAGCAAAGTCGGCATAAGAATCTGGGGACAAGGACTAGATATTGGGCTTGAGGCGTTTACGTCGCCAGAAGGAAAACGAAACGAGATCAAGGACATTAAGACTTCGCACGATGAGGTTATTCTATTCCCGAACCCACACGGGTGAAAGAAAAGAAAGAATACCCAACCAAACAAGGAAGTAAATAAAAGAATCTTAAAGTTCAGAAATCAAGTTCTATAGAGAGCAAAGTCGTCATAAGAATCTGGGGTGCGAGGACTAGATATAGGGCTTAAGACGTTTGCTCCGCTAGCAAGAAAATTAAACGATATTAAGGACATTAGGACTTCGCCGATATTCATCTTCGGAAGGAGCATAGACTAATGTCTGTCTCTTTTGGGCAGTTTTCTGCCAAACAGGAACAGCAGAGGTGTAGTAGTTGTAGCACCAGGTTTAGGAGGTGGCCAGGGTAGTTTAGAAAACTCAAAACGCGTCATAGAAAGACGTTGTTTGTTGTTAGGATTGGTAGTAAGAAAGTCAACGGTAAAAAAGGAAAAAGTATGAGCTGTACGAGAATCAACCTTACGAAAAGAAACACAAGCGGAACACACCTCAGTTACATTAGAGAAAGGTACAGAAGCAGATAAAATTTCATCGACGTTAGATGAAGGACTAGACGTATCACAGGTAGGAAAGAAAACAGCATTGGCTCTAGGAATATCAACCCTAGGAAAAGGAGCAAAATCCCATAACACTTCAACCATATTACATAAAGGAACAGAATCAAGTAGAAGTTCATCAACGTTACAAGAACAAACAGTATCAAGTAGAACTTCGCCAATGTTAGATAAAGCAGTAAAATTAAGTTTATCAATCTGAAAGAAAGTAGCAGCATCAGACAGAATTTTATCCACTCTACAAAAACAAACAGCATCAGGAAGAACTTCATCCACGATATATAATGAAGTAGAATCAGGTTGACCTTCGTCAACATTAGATAATAGGACATCAGCTAGGATTTGACCAACCTAAAAGAACAGAAGCAAGTAGCCTTTTGTCAGCATGAGAAAAATGAGTAAGAGTAGGTATCATTTCATCAACGTCCGATAAAGGAATAGAATCAAGTAAGACTTCATCACTGTTAGACAACAAAGGAACAGACAAAACTTCAGCCCGAATAGGAACCTATTTCTTAACAATAGTAGATAAGAAAACAGAATCAGGTAAAACTTGGACGACAATAGCAACAGGTATCACAGATACTGATTCACTAACTTCCACAGGACCTGCTCTATCCGTATTAGAAATTATCTTCACTTAGCTACGGCTGTTATTACCGGCATGACGGAAATTTCTTGAGTCGAAGCATTTAAAAAAGCAGGAACAGGTAAAATTTTGACAAAAACGGGAAGAGGCATTAAAGATACAGGTTCATGGACTTCTACGGGACCTTCGCAGACTGAATTAGAAGTTATCGTCATTTCAGCGACATTTGTGTTTGCAGACACGACAGAAATTTCGTGGGTAGAATCGTTTAAAAAAGCAGAAACAAACTCTTGAGAAGCTAGCAGCAAGTCACTAAGTCAAAGTATGAGCTGCGATGGTGGTGGAGGAACAGCTTGAGGTAAGAGTGGTAAGGAGGTAAGGAGGACTAGAATAAGACGTAAAGCTAGAAACGGAGGAAGTTTTGTTCGAAGCTGTATTCGCCGAAGAAGGGTAGGTTTTGATAGTAGCAGCAGGATGACCTGGATGAGGTACAAAAGAAGACGTAGAGTGAGAAGTAGAAAAAAATTGGCACCTAGAGGGGAGGAGAGAATTTGAAGTATGATTCGAAGACCTTTTGGTAATAAGATGACAGTTGGGACAGCTGTGGCGAGTAACTCCCTTATGCCCGCAACCATAGCAATGGAGTACTTTAGAATGAGTACAATGTGTCGAAACATGACCAGGTTTGTCGCAATTAAAGCATATAACCTGACGAGTAGAAGTAGAAGTAGGAGGAATAACAGTAGAACGTACGGAAGTAGTATCGGATCTACCCGTAGGCGTAGGAGAAACCTTAATAATTCGGTCATGTAAAGTAAAAGTATTTTCCTCAATAGTAGCACACTTATAAGCAAAATCCGGGGGTTCAAAATGATGAATCAGTAAATTACACAACGATTTTCCATAGAAAACCTATGCCAATAATCACGATACCAAAGTAACGCTTTAGCCTCGAACAAATCGACTACAGACTCAAATGACTGCAATTCTGACATATGGTGAGTTCGTTGGAGTTTTTCGACTCGTTTCAAAAAATCTCGTACGTTAAGAGTGTTTGGGTTACCAGAAAATTTCAAATTCCACTCCCACACTGGGGGACCTTGATAGGAAGCCGAGTGGTTTTCAATACGAACAACTCGATAGAAACTAAAAGAAAAGTTATTGCGAATACAGAACAATCTAAAACAAATCCGACGGATAAACTTAGGGAACACCAATAAGCGAAACAACAAAGTACAAATTAGAATAGGGCTGTAAAATAAAAGAAAAATCAGAGAAGGAAACCAACTCTAGACTTGATGGGGAGAAAAAAAGTATACATAAAAGGAGGGAAGAAAAAGAAAAATCTTGGGCGCCAGAGTTTTCAATGGACTAGAATTATTGGCGAAAACACAAGTCCAATAATCTGACAAGAGCTAACCAAGGATATTTAGCAATCACGAAAGAGAACAAAATTAAAATTCAAGAAGATCGAACCCACACAAGAAATAAAGAAAACCGATCCTCATATGAGGAACCCCAAAGAGCCGAAAAAAAAAAGATAAAATAAACAATAGGTCAAACGTAAAGGAAGAATAAAACAAGTAGCATCAGGCCGAGCAATGCGGGTAATGTAGGAACTTAGGCACTAACACAAAAAAGATCGAAGCAAAAATTAACTAAAACAAACTCAGAGCAGAAATTAAGCGAAACCAAATTAGAGCATACATTACCCAAGACAAAATTGAGGCCAAAGTTACACGAAACAAAATCGAGCCCCGCGCCAGGGCGTCAAAAATTTATGCTACGTAACTAGACGTAGCCGGAAGAATCGTAAATACCAGGCTAACTACCAAACTGGGAGAGTTGGGGATTTACCTAAGTACCCAAAAAAAGCACATCGCCCACGATTATCTATTAAAAATAAGAATAACTAAAGGATTCTGTACAAACAAACAAAAGAAATAAATTAAGCGTTATTATTTCAAAGAAAAAAATTATGTGGTACGAACAAATTAGTACTTTAGATACGAAATGCGGATCTCGTATTTTACACAAAATATAACTTATCAGTAGAAAATAAACATATGAGAGCTTTTGTCAAGCTTTTTTAAAATTGCACATAATACTTTTTTGTAAAATAAATTAATCAGTAGAAAAGAATTAACGTGTGAGAGCTTTTGTCAAACATTCTTTTAAATTGTACATAAAATCTTTTGTAAAATAAACTAATTAGTAGAAAAGAATAAGCGTGTAAGAACTTTTCTCAAACATTTTTAACAATGGTACATCACACCTGTAGAGCGATAATATCGATTCGCAGCAACAAACAATAGTCCTACAGTGTCACGTTTCTTATCACGTAACTACACCAAACGCTGATAAGGAATATGCCCTTGATATACACCATAGAAAACAAGTTCTATACCTGCCTGTGTCGGGATACCTAGTTTGCACCCCATCGGGAGTGAATCAGCACCGCATCGCCACGGTCGTCGGGATTTATTTACCCTGTTACCATAATGGCACTAGCGATCTACAGGCAACGGCAGTTGATATGTGGCAAAGAACAGTTGGGCATACATAAAAAAGAACCAATGTGGCCTCCAGCTAAAAACTTCTACTTGTCGAACAAAAAAACGTACATCGCTCTTGAAGTACGGGGACGAGTAATGTAGAAAATATTTCAATGCGCAAGCTGCAGAATCAAATTAAAAATTGGTTCAAATAACACGAATTCGAACTGCAATCCTCGCGATATCAAAGCGCGATTAGCAAACAGGAAAACACGCTAACAAATAATAGTCCAATACACTATTTAGACGAATGTTTAGATGGAAAACACAAGAGAAAGCAGTTATACGTTATCGGAATATTTAACAAATTAACGGATACCTAAAACAAGGTATTGCCTAATTAATTTATGGAATAAATTTTCGTTTTAAAAGCAAAGTGGATTTGAGAAAATATTATGTTGAAGTGGGCTTATTCTGAACAGGCACACTATATTGGGTATTGTTAGAGAATTTAGGAATAGAAATGGAATTTATTCGAATGGGTAATGATCTAACCAGGGAAAAAAGATATTTAATTTATGTTGAAAAATAAACATAACAAATTCCCTCCCCCCGCCAAAATCGGGGAATGGGCAGGATTAAAAAAACTAAACAAACCGAAAAAGAAAAAAATCGCTTTAAACTAAAAGAACATTCGTTACGGAAACAACAAAATCACAGAAAAGAAAGAAACCCTCAAAATAACAACAAGACCGACCACAACAGATTCTGGATAGAAAAGGAAACAAAAGCATACATCAAACAAAATTCGGCTCAAACGACCAATAATAGAAAGAGAGAAAGAGAAAAAAAGAAGGAAGGAAGGGAAGACGTGTAATAAGCAATCAAGGAGGACTAAGGTGGAACGGCCTCAGCACTACGGAGTCGTCCAAGGACGGATGTTTCTCAGAAGAAACCGCAAGGTGATCAAGTTCAAGAGAAGAAAAGAAACGAGTAAGAAAACCAACAGTGCAAACTAAAACAGGACGCAAAGGTCAAGCCTCAAGTAAACAAAGGGACAACAAGGGAGAACGAAAGGAAGAGAGGGAGAGCGCTGGTAAAAGGAAACGATTTACTACTAACTGTGGTAACCAAAACCGCAGAACTAAAAAAAAGAATCGCTAACTACACATAAAGTCGGCTGTCATGGTTTCCGAAAAAAAAAACGTACTAGAAAGCACCTATTACAGGAGCGGATGCACGAAACACAATCGGACTAGGGTCCGACAATTAAAAAGACCAGCAAGAAGAAGAAGAAGAAGGAAAGGAATGTGGAATGAAAGGAACGAGAAAGGAAGGAAAAAACCAAAAAGGATAACACCAACGGGTACAAGTACCAGAACCGAAAATAACACCTAAGAATCGTACAAAAGAAAATAAAACAGAATCCCAGTGTTGTTATGTATGAGTATGTATGTGCGTGTGTGTGTATGTGTTAGACCGCTTTAGTCGCTTCTTACGACAGGCAGTTCGTACTATGGGACCATTCTATTTCCGGACCCACACGCGGTGAAGAAAAAGCAAAAAAAAAGAAAGAAAACCTAGCAAACAAGGAAGTAAATAAAAAGAAAACTTAAAGTCCAGAAATAAAAACCTAAAGAGAGCAAAGTCGGCATAAGAATCTGGGGACAAGGACTAGATATTGGGCTTAAGGCGTTTACGCCGCCAGAAGGAAAACGAAACGAGCTCACGGACATTAAGACTTCGCACGATGGGGTTATTCTATTCCCGAACCCACACGGGTGAACGAAAAGAAAGAATACCCAACCAAACAGGGAAGTAAATAAAAAGAAATTTTAAAGTTCAGAAATCAAGTTCTAGAGAGAGCAAAGTCGTCATAAGAATCTGGGGTGCGAGGACTAGATATTGGGCTTAAGACGTTTGTGCCGCCAGCAAGAAAATGAAACGATATCAAGGACATTAGGACTTCGCCGACATTCATCTTCCTGTTCGGAAGGAGCCTAGACTAATGTCTGTCTCTTTTGGGCAGTTTTCTGCCAAACAGGAACAGCAGGGGTGTAGTAGCTGTAGCATGAGGTTTATGAGGTGGCAATGATAGTTTAGAAAACTCAAAACGCGTCATAGAAAGACGTTGTTTGTTGTTAGGATTGATAGTAAGAAAGTCGACGGTAAAAAAGGAAAAAGTATGAGCTGTACGAGAATCAACCTTACGAAAAGAAACACAAGCGGAACACACCTCAGTTACATTAGAGAAAGGTACAGAAGCAGATAAAATTTCATTGACGTTAGATGAAGGACTAGACGTAGCACAGGTAGGAAAGAAAACAGCATAGGCGCTAGGAATATCAACCCTAGGAAAAGGAGCAAAATCCCATAACACTTCAACCATATTACATAAAGGAACAGAATCAAGTAGAAGTTCATCAACGTTACAAGAACAAACAGTATCAAGTAGAACTTCGCCAATGTTAGATAAAGCAGTAAAATTAAGTTTATCAACCTGAAAGAAAGTAGCAGCATTAGACAGAATTTCATCCACTTTACAAAAACAAACAGCATCAGGAAGAACTTCATCCACAATATATAAGGAAGTAGAATCAGGTTGAACTTCGTCAACATTAGATAATAGGACATCAGCTAGGATTTCACCAACCTAAAAGAACAGAAGCAAGTAGCCTTTTGTCAGCATGAGAAAAATGAGTAAGAGTAGGTAACGTTTCATTGACGTCCAATAAAGGAATAGAATCAAGTAAGACTTCATCACTGTTAGACAACAAAGGAACAGACAAAACTTCAGCCCGAATAGGAACTGATTCCTTTACAATAGTAGATAAGAAAACAGGATCAGATAAAACTTTGACGACAATTGTAACAGGCATCACAGATACTGGTTCACTAATTTCCATAGGACCTTGTCTATCCGTATTAGAACTTATCTTTACTTCAGCTACGGCTGTTATTGCCGGCATGACGGAAATTTCTTGAGTCGAAGCATTTAAGAAACAAGGAACAGGTAAAATTTTGACAAGAACGAGAAGAGGCATTTAAGATACAGGTTCATGGATTTCAACAGGACCTTCGCAGGCTGAATTAGAAATTATCGTCATTTCAGCGACATTTGTGTTTGCAGACATGACAGAAATTTCGTGGGTAGAATCATTTAAGAAAACAGGAACAAACTCTGGAGAAGCTAGCGGCAAGTCACTAAGTTGAAGTATGAGTTGCGATGGTGGTGGAGGCACAATTTGGGGTGAGAGTGAATAAGTAGGGCGAGCAGAAGGAGGAGTAAAATAGGATGTAGAACTAAAAACGGAGGAAGTTTTGTTCAAAGCTGTATTCGCCGAAGAAGGGTAGGTTTTGATAGTAGTAGCAGGATGACCTGGATGAGGTACAGAAGAGGACGTAGAGTGAGAAGTAGAATAAATTAGACACCTAGAGGTGAGGACTGAATTTGAAGTATGATTCGAAGACCTATTACTAATAAGATGGCAGTTGGGACAGTTGTGGCGAGTAACTCCTTTATGCTCACAACCTTAGCAATGGTGTTTTTTAGGACGAGTGCAACGTGTCGAAACATGACCAGGTTTGTCGTAATTAAAGCATACGACCAGACGAGCAGAAGTAGAACTAGGAAGAAGAACAGTAGGATGTACGGAAGAAGTATCAGATCTACCCGTAGGCGAAGGAGAAACCTTTACAATTCGGTCATGTGAAGTAAAAGTATTTTCTTCAATAGTAGCACACTTATAAGCAAAACCCGGGGGTTCAAAATGATGAATTAGTAAATTAGACAACGACTTCTACTAGAAAACCGAAAACCACGATACCAAAATAACGCTTTAGCCTCGAACAAATCCACTGCAGACTCAAATAACTGCAATTCTGACACATGGTGAGCTCGTCGGAGTTTTTCGACTTGTTCCAAAAAATCGCGTACGGTAGGAGTGTTTGGGTTATCAGAAAATTTCAAATTCCACTCTCACACTGGGAGACCTGGATGGGAAGCCAAAAAAGGAGTCATTTTGAATACGAACAACAAAGAAATTGGTAGAAAGTAATTAAATAAAAACTAACGGTAACTCGATATAAACCAAAAGAAAAGTTATTGCGAATACAGCTTAACAGAACTGCGCGTAATGACCAGGTGTTGCACTGTTATCAATATCTAAATTAGAATAAAAAATTTATTAATTTGGAATAAACTTTGAATGTTTATAAATAATGGATGATTCAGAAACGCAATGTTTATCTTAAAATGCTGAACTCTCTGTACTAATTTTTCACAACGGCAAGATGACTAGAAAATCACTTTGAATAAATGAAACGAAAATCTAGCAATTGATCTCTTCTACTTGAAAATTAAGAAGCAAATATATTCTAATATTTATTACAAGGACAGTAATAATTTTGTTAATAATACAAATATATTATTAATCGTCAATTTTATGTAGGGGTAATTTTCCGTTAATGATGAATACCCAAGTATATTAATTTCAATAAGACTGAAAACAAAACCATCACCTATATTACATGTACTAAATCTTAATTAATAAAGGTACAAATACAATAAAATTTATGACAGCAAAACTCGACAAAATTGACTGTCATAGCACGCCATCGGGAGTGAATCAGTACCGCATCGCCACGGTCGTCGGGATCTATTTACCCTGTTACCATAACGGCACTAGCGATCTACAGGCAACGGCAGTTGATCTGTGGCAAAGAACGGTTGGGCCTACATAAAAAAGAACCAACTTGACCTCCAGCTAAGAGCTCTTACTTGTCGAACAAAAAAACGTACATCGCTCTTGAAGTACTGGGACGAGTAATGTAGAAAATATTCCAACGCACAAGCTGCAGAATCAAATTAAATATTGGTTCAAATAACACGAATTCGAACTGCAATCCTTGCGTTATCAAAGCGCGATTAGCAAACAGGAAAACACGCTAGGAAATAATAGTTCAATACACTATTTAAACGAATGTTTAGATGGAAAACGCAGGAGTAAGCAGTTATACGTTATCAGAATATGTAACAAATTAACGGATACCTAAAACAAGGTATTTACTATTTAATTTATCGAATAAATTTTCGTTTTAAAAGCAAAGTAGATTTGAGTGAAAATTATGTTAAAGTGTGCTTATTCTAAACAAATACACTATAGTGGGTATTGTTGGAGAATTTAAAAATAGAAATGGAATATATTCGAGCGGGTAATGACTTAACTAGGGAAAAAAAGGGTATTTATTGCATGTTGAAAAATAAACGTAATCATTTCTTTAAATTCCACATGCTTTAAGATAAGTGGTCCTGGATATTAACAATAGAAAGCAACGTCCTTACACTAAATGGAGTGAGGTTGTAAATTATAGTGTTAGCTCCCCCAAACCTCCCAAAAGCGATAATCGTTTTCTATGCGAACGAGTGGCGTTTATAGCTCTATTCTTTGTTTGTTTGAACCCTTTTAATTTTCAGATTATTTGCAGCAACTAGATGTTCTCTTCTTTAGTTTTATTACCTACTTCTACAGTTTCAAACTCCATCACGGAGTAATGTCAATTCTATCCGGCTACCAAAAGAGTATTAGTCACATTTTAATAATAATATATTTTTACATTTTTAGTTACATTTTCAAAGTATAATAACCTAACTTAAATTCTGTCTAAACTACTTCAAATGATTCCTTTAAACATAATTAAGGAACGTACAGTTCAAGCAGTTTCTGCCTTAAAATCTTTCCAGCTGCATTTCTTGGAATGGAGTCAATAAACCTAACTCCTCCGTGAAGGCGTTTCTGAACTGATATCCGTTCTGCAATTAAATCATATGTATTAAACTTTAACTAATACATATCTACAACCTGCTACAAAGTTAATGAGTTCTTCTGATGTAACACTTGCACCACTTTGGCAAACAATAAACGCTAACGGTAGTTGACCTGCTCTTTCATCAGGAATTCCAACGACTCCACACTCTTTAACTGCTGGATGCTTTAGCAACAAGTCTTCTAGCTCAGCTGGTGCAACCTTTTTAAAATTAATTAAAATATAAAGATAAAGAAAAAATTCAAAATTGGATGAAATATTCCTTAATATCTTTAGTTTCGCAATTTTTATCAAAAAAAATATTCTTTTTAACGTATTATCAAGGAAGAAAGTGTTGATATAAACTATTATTCATGTATATTACAAATAATCCAAAAGGTTATATTTGTATTGCACATAAAGTCAAATGACTTCTCGAGTAAAATTCGACGGACAGTTTATTCCGTTGGTATAACTGTCTTACAATGGAACCAAACAGGGCCTCGCCAAGATCACTGAAGTTGGGTATTCCACAGAAGGAGTTAGCGAGCCGCAATAGTTTTATTTGTATTATCGTCATCATTAGATCTACAGTCCTGGAACTGGTTAGACGCGTACCATCATTGTTGCCTATTCTGAGCTAACCTACACATTTCCCTGAAATTTCTACAGTCTGCATCTTTCACTATCTGCGTGTAATAGTCTCACCTAGGTCTACCTCTATCTTTTTTTTCCTATTTCTGCTTGTAATATAGCCCGCAATATTTCTCAGAAATACCTTAATACGTATCCTGCCCTTCTATTTCTTCTATTTCTCCTATTTTTTTTGTTTTCTACAGATATCTTTATTCTTCTACTATTTCTATAATCTCCATGTTATTAACTTTGTCTGTCCATCATCATCATACATCTGAAGCACAACATTCCAAAAGGCTTCTACCGCTATTCTGTCTGCTTTACCTACTGCCCATATTTGATAGACGTACTGTGCTGTGCTCCACACATATGCTTTCAACAATTTTATCCTTGTTTTTATGTTTGTTCTCTTCGAATGCAACTGCTGCTGTTTCTTGTTAAATAAAGTTTGGTTCCCTTTCTATTGTTTACATTATATACCCTATTTCCCCGATATTCAGTGGTATGTTGTAACATATAAATTTTTGGTAAAATTTGTCTATTAACCTTAGCGCGGTGTAGCTGTTATTTTAGTTGTTATCTAACAACATTTACATAATTCATTCAGTCATTATTGCATATTTAATAATCAATAAACTCACAAAGCACATTTTAATCCTAATTACAAGTAAAATATACAAACTACATATTCCTTTTGATAACATTTATATATATGAACTTGTTAACGTGTTCCTACACCTTAAAGTATCTAAGATTTTAAAATTGTTCCGACGATTGGCGATCGTTGATCACTTTTCATTTCGTAGTTGAACTGAAAGGTCGCCCCGTGTTGGAAATGTTCAACATATGCAGGAAAACCAAGTTTTCCTGGCGACGACGTCGTAACAGACGAGCAGTCTGTTGAAGTTGTCCATGACAACTATAGTAATAATTTAGTGTACAAATCCCTTGGCGAACGGTTTGTATAAATAAATTAGTATGTGAAATTAATTATTTTATTATAGTACAACTCTTAACGTACAACTTTTAATGTACAACTTTTAACGTATAAATTTGGACGTAGGGCTTTGATGCCGTGTAATTTTACAATCACGAAAAATGAAACTTTGATCCCGTACAACTTTAATACCGAAATAAGGATGGTCTTGTAATAATTTTAGAGGAGATTTCACTTTGATTTATGGAACCCGTTTAGCAGGCAAAGCTGTAGACTACTGTATTCCACATGTGGCGGATGTCGCTTGTAACCAGCATGTTTTACTGATGCACAGGTCGATTCAAGATTGCAGGTCATTGCCGCGGTCGGTAAGAATGTATTAGTTTATTACATAAGACGGACGTTACAAAGTCCACTGCGTAAATTGTGCATGTAATAATATGCTTATGAAACTTGTTTTGCATTACGTGCTTTATGCAACTAATATCACTTGTATAAATGTTTTGTCAATTGTATTTTAAATCCCTTTGTTAAGTATAAAATACAATGAGTACCATAACCTATATTTCTTATTAATAGCGTGTTCAACTTTTATATCATATCTCACCGATTGTACAGGTGTGGATATACCTCCTCAGTTATCTTGTTTTGACAAATTGAAATATTAATATGTTAAATTATAACACTTGAAAGATATATCATGTCAATTGGAATTTAAAGTAATCTGATAATTGTTGATTTTTGCCAAACGTTAATTAAGCAATATTTAAACATTGTGAGGTTGCGTAGCGCTACAATGACTAATTTATAAAATATAAAATGTCAATAATTAAATTTCTCACTTACAAATCATTTTCATAAGAATTACAATTTTTTAACAATGTTATTTATCAAGATGTTATTTACTTTTCTTTAAAGAGAATACAGAATTAATTTATTGGACTTCAGTTCATTTTTCAATAATACTAAATTCTCCAAAAATTGGTACGGTGTTTACAAAGTAAACTTATCCGAAAAGGTATCAAGATAGTAGACATAATTGAAATTAATTTAAAGATACTATATTCATATTGATCTGTAAAATATATATAGGGTGTCTATGTTGGTAGAAACTATGTTTCAGAGTCACCCCACTCAACATTAGATCTTTGAAGAAGACCAACAGATGTAAGTATGATATGTGCGACTATCAAACTTTGTATACAAAGTGGTTTATGGTAATATAGGTTTCCAAATTTTCCTTTAAGCAAATTCACTTAGTCACTTGCTTTATAAAAAAATTTAGGTGGCGTCCTTTATTCTGTTTCTTTCAATTCAAATATACCCACTGACCCAGTTTCATGCGACCGTGGGCCAAAAAACCCAGTTAGCTCAATATCTTTAGAGTGTTCTTTTACTATAAGCCAATTTCCATCCAAACCTTACCCTGGGCTTGATACAAGTACATAAGAATTCTCGATAGGTAATGTTAATCTACCACAATTGTTGTGGTATAGATTGACAGAAAAAATATAGATAATAATGTAAAGGGGAGCAGCTCCGTGGCGTAGTTGGTATGTGTGTGATTACTATGTCCAAGGTCCCGGGTTCAAATTCCGACACGGCCCGCTTGAAAAATGTTAGGCGAGCATTTTTCACAAAAATACGCTTTCGTTCGAATGAGAGGTAAAGTTGAGGCCCCGCGTGTGAGTGTTGTCATTCACGTTAAAGATCCCTACCTTGCTTGAAACAGCAAGGGTTTAGCAAAATTCCAAATTATCCAGGCTTCCTGGCCAATGTAGTACCTTTGGGTGGAGCATTGGAAAATCAAATGCAAGGTATGTAAAAAAGAGACGGCTCCGTGGGGTAGTTGGTATGCGCGTGACTACTATGCCCTAGGTTCCAGGTTCAAATCCCGACACGGTCCGCTTGAAAAATGTTAGGTGAGCATATTTCACAAAAATACCCCCTCGTTCGGATGAGAATTAAAATGGAGTTCCCGTGTGTGAGTGCTGTCACGCACGTTAAAGATCCCTACTTTGCTTGGAACATCAAGGGTTCGGCAAAATTCAAGATTTTCCAGATAAAAAATTCGCTTTCTGGCCAATGTAGTACCTTCGGATGGAGCATTGGAAAATCAAATGTAAGGTATGTGAAAGGGAGGCGGCTCCGTGGCGTAGTTGGTACGCGTATGACTACTATGCCCAAGGTCCCGGGTTCGAATCCCAACACGTTCCGCTTGAAAAATGTTAGGGGAGCATTTTTCACAAAAATACGCCCTCGTTCGGATGAGACGTAAAATGGAGTTTCCGTGTGTCAGTGTTGTCACGCATTTTAAAGATCCCTACCTTGCTTGCAACAACATGGGCTTCGGCAAAATTCAAAATTTCCAGGTGAAAAAACTTGTTTCCTCGCCAATGTAGTACCTTCGGGTGGAGCATCGGGAAACCAAATGTAAGGCATGTAAAAGGGAGGCGGTTCCGTGGGGTAGTTGGTATACGTATGACTACTATGCTCAAGGTCACGGGTTCAAATCCCAACACGGTCCGCTTGAAAAATGTTAGACAAGCATTATTTACAAAAATACGCCCTCGGATGAGAGGTAAAATGGAGGTCTCGTGTGTGAGTGTAGTCAAGCACGTAAAAGATCCCTACCTTGCGTGGAACAGCAAGGGTTCGGCAAAAATTCCAAATTTTCTAGGTAAAAAAAAACTCGCTTCCTGGCCAATGTAGTATCTTCGGGTGGAGCATCGGAAAATCAAATGTAAGGTATGTAAAGGGGAGGCGGCTCCGTGGAGTAGTTGGTATGCGTGTGACAACTATGCCCAAGGTCCCGGGTTTGAATCCCAAAGGCTAACACTTAAACATTTGCCGAATTAATATTTTTTCCCGTATATCCTTTCGCACAATTAACATTAACTGAAAATATTTCAAAACCAACACCTGTAGTTTATAATAATCATCAGATTTAAGTGCAATTATTTTTTCGTCATTAGGTTTTCCATCTTGGAACTGACTGAACGCGTACCTTCGCTAATTGCTATACTTAGCTAGCATACATCGTTCATTGAAATTCTCACAGCCTAGATACAGTTCATTTACATTTCCAATGCTCCACCTGTAGGTACTACATTGACAGCCTAGATACAGCTCGGTACCCCTTCTGTTGTTTTCTAATTATATGGCCTATTTCACCGAGATTCAGTGGTATGCGAAAAGGGTTAAGCAGCCTGTGACTACCAAAAATTTTCCAACATTTAGACAATTGCAGAATTAATAGTTTTCCAGTAAATCCTTTCGCACAATTAACATTAGTTGAGAATATTTTAAATCCAATACCTGTAGTTGCTTATAATAATCATTTGGTTTAGGTACAGTTATTTTTTTTATTAGGTTTTCTATCTTCGAATTGGTTGGAAGCGTACCTCCATTGATTTTTATTCTGAGCTAGCCTACACGTTTCCCTGAAATTCCCACAGCCTACATTTTTCACTATCTGTGTGCAATAGTCTAACCTATGTCTACCTCTAGAAACAAATCAATAAAGGATCAAGTCGAATTCAGAAAAAATGATAATGGAACAGTAATCCTAATACTAACATTAATATAGAAGAAGCGTGCAGTGTCATGAAACTTGTACACTAACCAAGAAAAGAACAGAAGGGATTAAAAGCTTTGAGACATCATGCTATGAAAGAATACTAGATGGATAAACATAGAAACGATAAAATCTTGAAAATGGCCTAGGAAAATAAAAATACCACTAGTATAATTTATAGAAAATATAACAATAACAAATCATGTTTGAAATATGAAGGAGCAATTGAGGCAGTGATATAGCACAACATTTAAGATTAAGTTAAAATCTAACTCTACATTCTATCATGGTCTCTTTTAATTACCCAAGTAATAGGTCTATTCCAACTATTAACATTCGAAGGTTCCATTAATTTTTTTCTTTTCTTGCATATTTGTTTTCTAATATATACTGTTTATATTATTTATTTATTTTCACTTTTTTTCTTAAACATTTATCAACTATATTTGAAGATTTCAAATGATTTACAGATGGTTTTTGTAATATTTCAGTGCTAGCTCACCTTTCTCTTTAGTTTTAACTCATTAAAATGCTTGATATGAAAATATTAATTTTATTCAAGAAAGTATTTTTAAAATTACTTGATAACGAATTTTCATTTCCTATATATTTAATAAATTTATTATTTTTTGTATAGAGGTAAAGTAACTCCATTCGTTTCTTGAATCCGGTCCTGCCTATTTATATAGTATTAGATACATTGTAGGATTAGAACGATTTTAATATATAGAGATACGTTACGATACCCTCAGGGATTTTTTATTGCTCTCGTGGAACGTACTGCGAACACGTATTATTGAAGTGTGGAAGCTTTCTATTCTAATGGGTTGTACGACATCAGCCAATGTAAATAAGCCAATCCCGCAGAGTGACAAATAAGTGTTGAAACTAAGGAGGTAATTTACATCAACTTAAATTGATCACTTCAGTACCAGAACTGAAGACAAGCGTGTGTTTTCGGAGGTGCCATTATCGTGCGTATTGTGAATAGTGCTAACCTTCCTTACGTTTTCATTTAAGGCACTACCGTTACTATCACGAAACACCGCATAATAAATCTGCTTAGAACCGAACCACGAAAACCTAAGAAGTCGACTGTGTTGCAAGAGGACATAATTGTCAGTGATAATCTGCTACAGTTCTCATATAGAAATTTGCTTTCTTGAACTATAAAATTTACTATGTAAGGGTTTGGGCGGTTTGTAGCGATGGTAGCAATGTGAACGTCTAACCGAACTTCTTTCCCCTAGGATAGATGCAGACACGGTTTTTACATTCGAAAATTACAAAAAGCTTCCTCATATATAGATGATATAATGTTAGTCATGCAAAACATCTAATAAATTAGTTCGTATCATTATTACGTAATTGAATCGAATAATTAAAGGTGCACCTACCAAATCAGTCATAATCATTAGGTCTTCAGTCCAGAAACTGGTTAAACGCGTACCCTCATTGTTTCCTATTCTGAACCAACCCACACATTTCCCGGAGATTTGCACAGTTTACATCTATCACCAATCTGATCTAGGTCTATATCTACCTTGTTTTTCCTATCTCTGCTTGTAATATATCCCATACTATTCCACAAAAATGCCTTAGGACGTATTCTGCCCTTCTGTTTCTCCTATTATTTTTCCACAGATATCTTAATTCTGCTACTATTTCTATAACCTATTTGTTACTAACTTTGCCTGTCAATGCTATCATCTTCATAAATCTGATTCACAACATTCCAAAAGGCTGCTACCGTTTTTCGGTCTTCTTTTCCTACTGCCTGAATTTCATAGGCATACTGTGCTGTGCTCCACACATATGCTTTCAACAATTTTCTTCTTGTTTCTATGTTTGTTGTCTTTGATCATAGGTGCTGTTCTTTCTTGTTAGATGTAGTTCAGTCCTATTCTATTATTTTACAATTATATACCCTACTTCTCCGAGATTTAGTGGTTGTGAAGGGGTAAGCAGCCTGTGGCTGCCAATTTCCCCCAGCGCTTGAACATTTGCCGATTTAATATTTTTTCCAATATATTTTTTTGCACAGTCAACACTAGTTGCAGATATTTCACAACCAACACCTGCGATTGTTTATAATAATTGTAAGATTTATCGGTGCTTATTTTTTCGTCATTAGGTTTTCCTTCTCAAAACTGGTTGGACACACACCTCTAATTTATATTCTGAACTAGCCTGCACAGTTCCTTGAAATTCCCAAACAGCCTATATACAGCTCGGTTCCCCTTTTATTGTTTTCTAATTATATGCTCTATTATGCTTTTATGCTATCATGCCCAAACAATTATGTGGTAGGAACAATTTAGTACTTTCGATACGAAGTGCGCATCTCGTATTTTACACAAAATAAAATACATCAGTAGTAAATAAGCACGAGAGCTTTTGTAAAGCATTTTGTTGTTAAAATTGCACCTAATACTTTTTGTAAAATAAACGAATAAGTAGGAAAGAATAAGCGCGTGTCTGTCAAACATTTTTAACAATGGTACATCACACCTGTAGAGCGATAATATCGATTCACAGCAACAAACAATAGTTCTACAGTATCATGTTTCTTATCACGTAACTACGCCAAACGCTGATACGAAATATGCCCTTGATATACACAAAAGAAAACAACTTGTATACCTGTATGTGTCTGGATACTTAGCTTGCAAGTCGTCGGGGCGAGTCAGCACAGCAATACCACGTTAGTCAGGATATATTCGCTCTGCCACCGTAACTGCAGCAGCGCTCTACGTACAAAAACAGTTGATCTACAGACAAAAGCAGTTGATCTACGTATTTAAAATACCCATTTAGCATCCAGCTAAGAGCTAAGAAAAGAATCGGATTAGAATGGGTAAGCGCGGGAAAACTCACCAATACACGCAAGGTACCTCCTACTTGTCGAACAAAAAAAAACGTGCATCGCTTTTGAAGTACTGGCACAAATAATGTAGAAAATATTTCAACGCACAAGCTGCAGAATCAAATTCAACAATGGTTCAAATAACACGAGCTTGAACTGCAATCTTCGCGTTATCGAAAGCGCGATGAGCAAACTGGAAAACACGCTATCAACTAATAGTAGGATCTATCATCTCGACAAGTCTTTAAATGGGAAACACAAGAGAAAGCAATTATACCTTATCGGAATGTTTAACAAATTACTGGAAACCTAAAACAAGGTATTGACTATTTAATTTATCGAATAAATTTTCGTTTTGAAAGCAAAGTGGATTTGAGTTAAAATTATGTTAAGCGGGCTTATACTGAACAAGTACACTATATAGGGTATTGTTGGAGAATTTAAAAATAGAAAAGGAATTTTATGTAAATGAAACAACCAAACACCGGATACGGTTTTACTGTCGGAAATGAACGTAACAAGTTCTTGGATTCTCACAAAAAGTATTTAAGACTTCTTCATCCTGAACATTGACTTACATTAGTCTGTAAATGTTACCGTAACTACACTATAATTGATTTAAAATTTATGACTGGGACAAGCTTTTATATTTTCTACTACCGATGGATGACAACATTTATGGTACTGATTTGCTTATAGAGTGGTGTTACTAATAGGATTGGTATAGAAATCTTAATTTACTTGGTATTACCATGTAAATATTTTCTCGAAAATTAAAGATGCCCAGCACAAAAATTATATTCGTTACAAGAATTTAATAATTGTTTTTAAAACTAGATAACCATAGTTAGCATTTCCATAATATTTATCCTATTGTAATGAACACTAATTAAAAAACGACAATAGTCCCTGTATGTTTTTGTGGTTTGTTTTGTACTTCTCTTAATCTTTTTTGGGAGTTAAACCACTATAGTTGTTAAAATCGTCTTTTACGTTTCGATCCATGGCCTAGGATCGATGTCAAATAAAAAATTTTAAGCTTGACCTATGACATAAATTGAAGGCGACTTTGATTTATTAATGTTTGATATATTTGGTTTGAATACATTAGGTGAAAATTTTAAAGTTTAGAAGAATGAATGCCTTCAATTTGTGTTGCGCCCTGGGAGCGACTTTGAGGTAGCCAATACGCTTAACGTGAAACCAGCTGATTAATTTTTACATAGTTAAATTTCATATAAATTAACACACGCACTTTTTCATTTAAAAGAAAATTTAGTTATATTCCCAGCCCTAGCAGGAAAAATAATACAGAACTCACTATGAGATGTAGAAAACCTTAAAAAATTGACGGGTTTAAAGAATTTTCTAAGAAAACTTGTGAAGTACGATTGAAAAGTTTATAATTATATTCAATTTTAATAGTTTCTGTATTAATAAATTCACCAATAGAGATGTTAATTTCCTTTAAGAAATATAATTTTTAGGCGATATATACATTTTGATCTAAGGTAGAATATATTGTTCATACTCAAAGGCTGTAAAATTCATTATGGCGGTTTCTAAAGGTTAGAAACGATATCATCATCGTAATTTCGTTATAAATTTTTAGTTTTATGATTCATTTGTTTTGATTAATAATGCATTACGCTGGCGCACCGATAATGTCATCGTTTGAGCGCAAAGACGGGTCAAATGCAAATTGTGCTAACTCAAATAAATAAAGGGTCCCGGCTTCTGACCTTAGTCAACCTAGCAGTAAGTTAATTATGCATATATAGATATAAAAAAAATAGCACAAGGTATTTTCAAATTGCAAACTTAATTGATCTGCCCGAAGTTTGCCAAAGATATCTCGAATTATTTTATGAGTGGAAAATCTATTTTTTCTATAGCATACTTCGTACTTGTCATCTAAGCAATCAACATGCAGCTTGTGTAGGGTCGATTACTTTGAGAATACATTATTGAACCGACTCGTTGATGCCAGATTTTGCGGAAAATTCAACTATCTATTTTTACTTACTTGAACAGTACGTACGAAAAATGGAGAAACTATAAACAAAAGTCGTTTATAAAATATATCTAGTAAAACTAACAGCTTCCGTCGGCTTTTAAAATAAACTCTTTAAATATGGGCGGTCAAATAAAATAAATAATAGACACTGGTGCTCGATGAGTGGTCAATCGTACGTGATTAAACTGGATTTTTTTTATTTAACGAGAAAGTGTGAGGAAACATCAGGATTTTTCTTTGCGATTTTTTTAATAAGTAAAGGTTGTCAAATAAAATAAATACTGGTCATTTGTGGTTAACAAGTGGTCAATCATATGCAACAATTAAATTGAATTTCCCACAATTGGGATCTGGTTTTTGCAATTTTGTTTTATAAGTAAAGATGGTCAAATAATATAAATTCTGGTCACTGATAGTCAAAAAGTGATCAATCATATGCAACAATTAAATTGGATTTTCTTTTAATTGGCGTAAAAGTGTGAAGATATAATCCGGATCTACTTTTTGATATTTTCTTTATAGGTAAAGATGGTCAAATAATATAAATACTGGTCATTGATGGCCAAAAAGTGGTCAATCATATGCAAATTAAATTGGATTTTTTTTGGCGTAAAGATGTAAAGATACATTCCGGATTTGGTGTTTGAGATTTTGTGTATAAGTGAAAATGGTCAAACGAAACAAATACTGGTCATTAGTGATCAAAAAGTATTCAATCATTACAATTAAATTAGTTTTTTAATTGTCGTAAAAGTGCGAAGATACACTCCGGATCTGGTTTTTGCGATTTTGTTTATATGTAAAAATGTTCAAATAATATAAATACTGGACAATGATGGTCAAAAAGGGGTCAGTCATATGCAACATTTAAATTGGACTTCCTTTACTTGGCGTAAAAGCGTGAAGAAGCATCCGAATCTTATTTTTGCAATTTTTTAATAGGTAAAGGTGGTCAAATAAAATAAGTACTGGTTATTGATGGTCAGAAAGTGGTCAATTATTATATACCAGAATTAAATTGGACAATGACCTTGAGCAATGTGAACTTTTATTAAAATATTAAAAATGATTTGTTTAGCTTAAGTGACACGGACAAAGAATGCGAACTCGCGATTTTTATTTTTCCCAATCTTTTTTGGAAATTAAATCACTTATAGTTTGAAAAATTGTCTTTATTTACGTTTCGATCCATGACCTAGGATCGTTGTCGAAATGCAAAAATATGTTTAAGTTTGACATTTATGACATAAATTTATGGTGACTTTGATTTATTAATGTTTGATATATTTGGTTTGAATACATTAGATAAAAATTTTAAAGTTTAGAAGAACGAGTGCCTTCAATTTGAGTTGCGCCCTGGGAGCGACTTTTAGGTAGTCATACGCTTAACGTGAAACCAGCTGATTAATTTTTATATAGTAAAATTTCATATAAATTCAATAACTTGTGGATTGGAAAAGATTTTTTAACATGTTTCTAATTATACGACTGAGAATATGGTTATTAAAGAAGCGTGTGATTACGTTACCGTAAGACTTAAGCAGCCGTTCTTTTATATTTATCTTGAGGAAGAAAACTCATTATGATTTAAGTTACCCCTTTCATAGATTTAAACACGTTTCCAAGGTCGCTCCCCAGGACGCAACACAAATTGAAAGTCATCATTCTTCTAAACTTTAAAATTCTTACCTAATGTACCCAAACCAAATATATCAAACATTAATAAATCAAAGTCAGCCTCAATTTATGTCATAAATGTCATGGATCGAAACGTAAATAGAGACGATTTTAACAACCATGGGTGGTTTAATTCCCAAAAAAGGTTAAGAAAAATAAAAACGCGAATTCGCATTCTTTATCCGTGGCACTTAAGCTTAACAACTAATTTTTAATATTTTGATAAAATTTCACATTACTCAAGGTCATTGTATACTTGTATTAATCAATAATTTAATTATGTAATCAAATTCCTGTAAAATGTGTAATAGATTTAACTTGTGAAGATGTTAAAGATGATAATAAGAATTATCACTACAAAATAACTAGGCACTGGGTAACGTTAGCGGGCAACGTAACTAAACATTAAGTAGTATAAATGAATTAATTAATTTCATTTAGCTAAATAAGCCTTAATCACTAAAGCAGCCTGTAAAATTTAGAAATTTTGTTAGTTTATATTTAAGGCGCTGCTATTTCAATGTAATATTTATTTAGGATGAAAAAATAAAATAGTAAAACACCCAGTTTAATAAATACAAATAGTAATATATATATATATATATATATATATATATATATATATATATGTATATATATTGCTGTACATACCCTTTTTAATGGGTCGACCTATTAATTCTGTAATATCACGTGTCCTTACGTTGAGCGACCTATTTATTTTAATTGCTATAATACTAAATTAAATTATTGAACCACCATTTTAATCTTTCCTACAGCTTGTGATTATTTCCTCCTCCAGCTGTTTCTTAACGTTGCTATCAACTGGAGTTTATCATAAACAACTTTATCGACCAATGACAAAATTCAACAAGTTACCGCCTTTGCGGGTTATCTCTGCCCTACTTAATTTGTGGCTCCTCCTCTGTCTTATGACCTCGGCTAGCATATATTTGTAATTATAAAAATTCAGTAAGTTTGGATCCCATTTAATGAAACTAATGCTTTATGTACAGCTTTGACGTTATTTACAATACATTTTCAAATTAATTCACCTTTATAAATTTCATTTATCAACAACCATTTAATTTGTACTAAAAACCCAAAGTCACCAAAGAAAACTCATTATCTTTACCAACAAATGTAGAATATTCTAAATCCGTTTTCTTATTATTATTTCAATACGTATTCAACCCTTTGTTGACTTGTTTACAAGCATATAATATTTAGCCAATTGGATATTAAAAATAAAATAAAATTCTTGTAGAAAAACAGATGCCTTATAACTAACAATCTGACCTGGTTTTATCTTTTTACGACGACGCTTCCATTGAAATTAATCTTCCCCAATTTTCGATTCCATTCAACTTATCACCATTATGGACCAACACCATTAAATTATAATTTTATACTTTAATCATTCTTGCCATAGACTTCTAATTGTAATTCGTTCACCCCTATACTTCAAGATTATGTTCTTCCTTTCGCCTCGACATTTAAATTGTTTTATTGTAATCTTTCTTAACATCAAGCATTCTGGCCTATTTTCCCTCAGACCTCGAAGCCCTATTATTTTTATGTCTTAGTTTACGATTAATTCATAAAATAATCCTACTTACGTTTTAAACGGTAATTTTCATATACACACTCATTTATTTCACTTTGTACCACTTGTTACGTATTATTCAGTATTACTGGCAATGCACTTGGGCCTTCATTGAGTTCAAAACTGACTTTCTTATCACGGTGCTTGCTAATATAATTTCGAATCCCCACTGCATCCGTGGTGTGGTCTAGAACCTGTCGTTTGCTTCGGACCAATCAAATAATTTCATTTCGAATATTTTCTGATGTAATGCTCTGCGTTCGTTCATAATGCCCACCTGCCTGCAGGTGTCTTCACTATCAACATGCTGTATTTTGATAGAATAGTCGCCTTTCCATAAACAACTGATGCAATTTTACTTTAAACTTTCATTGTTTACATGCGATTCACGCAATTTTAATCATTTCTCTTATCAAAATGGTTAGATCTTTATACGCATTATATTAGCTACATGAAACTCTATTTTCACATCCGTATTACTTAATCGTCTGAGACTCTTTTCTTAATGCGTGTCTAATTATACTTTATCATTTATACGCGTGCTTCCACTGAAAAATATTCTTATTCGCTTTACTTATGTCAACTGAACACTATCTACAGGGTATTTAATCTTTACCATCCGTTTAATACTCGTATTTCTCATTCCTACGCCAACTATGCGTCTTCCTATGTCTTTCCTGCGTCGCCCAAAACTATTTCTACTTTGTACACAGGGTGTTGCCTACTTACTATCTACTTCTATTTCTTACTTATTTCCTAAAATAACTACAATTTTCTGCTGCTTATTCTAATTACTCATTCTCTAGTGACCTTCACTATGTCGTGCACCCTTAAACAACCCCTTATCACAGCAATATATATGTATATATATATATATATATATATATATATATATATATATTGCTACCTTTAAAAATCTTCGTAATAAATTCAGGAATATTACAAATCGACACTCGGAGAATAATTGGCATATTAAAGTTATTTGTAGTAATTTACACGGGTTCAAGAAACAGCAACTGTGGGAGATATACTCCAAACAAGCCATAAACTCATAAAATACAAACATGAAAATAAAGTGTTGACACGGACAGAACAATATTGATCTTTAAATTAAGATAGTTTAGATACACAAGTGTGGGAATGATATTTTGAAGAAAGAGCAGTGTTATATAACGAATAATTTTGAAAAAGTTAGAAAGTTAAGAAATAACTAATCGCGGAGGTATGTAGGCGGTGGATCGTATGCCTGTTTGTATAATTAACCGGTGACAAATTGTTCTTGAAGTTTGCTGGATAAGAAGATCAGAAAGCTCAAGGACTGTGTATCGTGGAATTTATATTTGTGTCGGTCAGGCATCAAACAAAAAAAATATTAAGGGAAAATCTGATATACTGAAATCACTCTTCAACAAAGGTTAGATTTAAAATAGGTTGAATGGGGTGACCTAACGTATCGACTAAGAAAAAATGTGAATTATTGGAGTTCCTATACGTCCTGTGTTTTAAACTAAGTGTTAATTAACCTGCGAATACTACTTGGGCTTTCTTTTTTGTTTATAATTTATAAATATGTACGTGTGCAATTGTAAGGGTATGTTGTCGTAGTTATTTGATAAAAAATTAATATTTCGTTAAATAATTATTCCGTTAAACTATGACACAGCTACGAAACAGGTTGTTTAATTTTAGGCATGTGAAAATCAAGCTACGATACAATTTTTGAGTTGCCTAGAAGGGGCGGGAACCCCTTAGCAATTTTAAAAGTGCACCGGTTAATTACAGTTGCGCGGAACTCGGTTCCTATGAAAAAAATGATAAACATAAAAATAAGCATCTAAATTCGTAGAAAGGCTAAACTACTTTACTAGGAGCACTTACCTTGAAAGGTTTAGTTGTTTATTCAAAGTAAGAGACGTCAAACCGTCTTGCCACACAATTCTCTTCCACATCTTTACTACCCGGAAAACTGCTATTCTGAATGGATCTACTTGCTTTCGATTTTAAAATTTTTTACCTTGTACTTTATTTTTCTTTCCCGCACCTTTAAAGCACGCATTACCTTCTTGTCAAATTAAAGCAATTTTTAAAATAAAGGGTTTTTTGCAAATACGATTTCATCACTAGAGTTATTGGATATCGTTTTACAATTATGTATCTTTACCTATGTTATAAATAACTTCAAATAAAGCTCCACCTAAGCTTAAACTCTATTAAGCGTACATTTCGGAAATACAGACACACGTGCATCATCATTAGGTCTACAGTTCTGGAACTGGTTGAACACGTACCTCCATTGCTCTTTTAAAAACCTAATATAACATCCAACTGAACAGGTACTACTAAAAGAGATACTTAAATAAACATTAGTTTATTGAAAATACTAGAATATTACTCTTGAACTAGCAATACATCCCACAAATAAAACTTGTGTTTATAATTGATATGCGCGTATTATTTAACGTTCCAAAAGCTTCAAACTACCGGTCCAATAATATTATGCTTAAATTTAAACAAAACCTGTTCCGTCGTTGTCATTGTACACCAGTATAACTATTTATCGAAATTATAATTTACTACCAGATAACTACGAATCACTTACAACCTGCACTTACAATTTGTAATTCATAAACAAAAAGAAAGGCTCAAACTTTACTCACAGGCTAATTTCCACCTCCTTTTAGAATTAACGACGTCCAGGAACGGCAATGATTAACCTGTTTTTTAGTCGACACATTAGGTTACCCATTCCATCTATCTTAATTACAACTTTTGTTAAAAAGTGACTCTGTTTATCACCTTTTATAGAAATAATTTCATTGTTTGATGTTCGACCGACGCGAATATAATTTTCACGATACACACGTGCTTGAGCTTTCTAGCCTAATTTCCAGCAAAGTTTAAAAACAATTCATCGGCTGCCGCTCACACTGAGGGAACATCTACACACCGCCGTGGTCAGTTAATCTTTATTAATTTCTTGACTTCCCAACTTTTTTAAACTTAGTCGTTATATAACATTCTCCCTTCTTCTTAAAACTAAATTTATGCACTTGTTGCGTCTAAACTATCCTAATTTCGACGTCGTTGTTCTGTGCGTTAACGCATTAATTTCATAGCTATATTTTATTAGTCTGTATTTTTTGTAATGTATCTTACATAGTTTGTGAATTAGTACAAATGCCGGTTATTTCCCGAGTGTCTATCTGTAATTTGCTTGAATTCGATAGCAACCGGAAATCTCGGAGTTGATTTTTGTTTATATCTAGTGTGTGCGTATCGGCAGTTCTATCATTGTAGCAGCGAGAGCTTGTTAGATTCCGTATTAATTAATTCAATATATTATTTGGATTTGGATACCGACAAGATATACCAAGAAATCATTGTTATCTATATAATGGTTAGTTGTGTTTTCTCAAGCGCAAGTTGCGAATTTATTTTTGCCCGTCATTGATGAACCGCTATTTGTGAAGTTTCGTTGCTCATTTTACCGGCATTGGGGTTACTACGAAAAATACGTTATATTACTATATTTTAATATATTATAGTTTAGGGTTTATGAAAACCTCCTGAATTACTTTGGTTCTACTTCTCATTTAATAGTGAGCGGTTATTTCCCAAGTGTCTAACTGCAATTTTCCTGAATTCATTGCTAAGGGCTGTAAAGCACCAATATGTACTACTGCATGTATTTAATATACTGGGTTCTTTACTATTTTATACTTTCATTCTAAGTTAATATTACACTGAAACAACGTTATTAAATGTATACAATCAAAGCTTCCAGATATTACAAGCTGCTTTCATGCTGAAAGTTAAGAAATTGAAACTAATAAATTAATTTCTACTACTTAATATTCGCTAACGTAACGCGATAGGGATACATATTATTGGACAGAAAGTTTTAAGCTTTTGGAGCGTTAAGACAAATGTGCGTATTAATTTTAAGCGCAGACTTTATTTGTGAGAGCTATTATTGGTTAAAAAGCGAAAATTTAATATTTCTAACGGATTAATGTTATATTAAGGATCTATTTTGTAATACCTGGCCAGTTAGATGTTATATTATGTTTGTTTTTTAAGGTCAATGCGCTTATATTTATATTTTTGGAATTTATTGTTAATAGAGTTCAACCTTATGTGGAATTTTATTTTAAATAATTTATTATATAGCCAACGGTAGATAATCGTGAAAGTACATCGTGCCACATTAATGATGAAGTCGTCTTTAAAAAAAGCCATTTATTTAATAAATTTCTTCAATTTGACAAAAGTTAGAGGGTTTTTAAGGTGTTGAAGAGAACGATGGAGTATGATGTAGTAGATTTTAGAAAACCGAAAGCGACGGACCTACCTGGAATATACGTCTTCTGGGTTGCAAAATATCGAAGGGGTTGCTGGAACAAGACGGTTTGGTGCCACCTACTTATGACAACTAGTAAAGCCTTTTGAGATAAGTGGTCGTTGTAAAGTAGTTTTGTATTTATGCTATTTTACATGTGTATTCTTTTTTGTTTATTATTTTTTTTATAGAAACCCAATCCTGCACCATTGTAGTAAACTGGCGCACCCTTAAAATTGTTATGCAGTTCTCACCCTTTCTGGTCAAATTAAAATTTGTAACGTAAGTCACTTTTACCGGTAACAACTGATTATTATATAATTTTTTTTGCTAACTGATGCTTAAATTTTGTAATTTGTGATTCAACGTTTTGATTAATTCCAAGTGCCTTTCAGCCTTAGACATTTCAATTCAATTTGAATCTTAAGTTGTGAAGAATTTTTGTTGATGCTAAGAAAATATGGAGACCAATGTTCAGAAACGAGTGTATAAAACCAAAATTAGATACGACTCTGAATAGAAGTGAATTATATAAAAATTCATGACGACTTTAATACTTGTTAGTTATTGGTTTTGTCGGACACAAATCACGTTCGTCGTTCTTTCAACGTTATGTAATTTCATTTCGGGTTTAACAGAGTGGCTAAATAAAGATCGAGCGATTCAGCGTCCTTCCTAAAAGCTCCATAAAGGGTGCATCTCTTTTTATTCAGATTTAATAACACCCAGGTCCCTAGTATATTTCGTTTGTTTTAATCCTCTTGGTGTACAGATTATTTGCCGCAATTAAATACTCTATGTCTATGTCATTCCACCCAACTCTATAGTCTTTTTAACCTCCCGGAGTAATCTTCAATCTAGCGGGTCATCAATAAAGGAGGGTTGCCTTAAAATATAAATTTTATATTTAACACTTGCAATATACAATTTATATGAGTTAACCCGAAGTCATTTTTGGTAGAGAATTTTTTGTTTGTTACAAATGAATGGTCAACGTGGGGCTCAACCAATTTTTTAGCAACAACCTATACAAATACTCACCTGAAATCCTTTGTACTTTATCAGCTCTTTAATCCTCCCCACTATATAGAAGCACCCATCTTCATCGTAATAACCTATATCACCTGTGTGGTAAAAGCCATATTCATCAATATCATTAGATTCTCTTCCAACATAGCCTTTCATAACGGTAGGTCCTCTGAAACATAGTTCCCCAGTTTCAAGAGCTGCAAGGTTTTTCCCCAACTCCGCGCTCCAAATCATCGCTTCAATATAAGGAATGAGACGCCCAACACTTTCGAATTTATTAGTATCACTTGGAGAGACCATCGTGCATGCACCAGTCACCTCCGTAATACCGTACGCTAGTGCAATTCTGGTGTAAGGGTGTCTGAAAAAAAATGGGTTAGAGAAGTCTTTGCCCATTGTAAATACTTACACTTTTTTATATTCTTCGTGGATTTCTTTTCCCAAATATCCTCCTGAGCACAATATCATTTTAATGCTGCTAACATCGAACATCTTCACAATGGGATGCTTTGCTAAGAAACTTATGATGGGCGGAACGGCGGTCGTCATAGTTGCTTTGTACTCCTGAACACATTTTAGAAATACATCAGGTTGAAAGGTAGGTAGGATAACTAATTTTCCGCAATATGCAGCTGCAAGTAGTACAGCCGAAAGCCCTAGAATATGAAAAAATGGAAGTACTCCAACTGCTACGTAACCTGTTTCAAGTGCTCCATAGTTAGGGTCGCTGAAAATGTATCAATTAAATTCGTGTTATGTATTACACGGTATCACTATACCCACAGTATCCCAATGGATAACGAAAGTTGTCGTGCGTAAGCATAACACCCTTTGGAAGTCCAGTGGTTCCTGATGATAGCAATATCAAGGCAGTTTGTTCTGTACTTTCAATTTCGGCAGGTTCTACTTCATCAGTGTCAATTTTTGTCAGTTCGAGAAGTGCGTCTAGATTATCAACGCCTTGCTCATCTTCAAGCATTGCTTCAACCAATATAAAATGACCAATAAAGTGTAACTCACTTAGTGCTTCCTTTACGTTCTTTATTGACAATTTACTGCAAAATAGAACTTTTGGCTTTGACATATTAAATGCGTGCTTCAACTCTCCTGTAGAAAAATTTTATATCTAAGCGGTTTTGATTCTCTAACTTACCTGTGCTGTACCCTGGGTTTAACGGATTTGCAACAGCCCCTATATATAGAATGGCGATAAGTATCACTGCATATTTCACATTATTTTCGATTACAATGGCAACAACGTCGTCCTTTTTAACTCCTAGCTCCCTTAGTATATGTGCAAGCTTAAGGGCTTCACTTACTAACTGTCCATTGGTCAAAATTTGCTTTGTAACACCATCAATCTGCAAATGTTGAAAAAAAATAATACCAAAATTACGAGGTCCAAGAGGAATATTTTACACTGAAAAACACTTACGTTTTGCACATTTATATTAGTCAATGTTATTTCTGTGGGATCCATAATGGTCAAATAGGCGTCATTTAAGCTCAATGACGTATATACGTATAACACATGCCAAATTGCTGTGTATACTACGCATACATAATTTAAAAGATATAGTGTCTACAGAGGCTTCACAATGTTTGGATATTACAGTATGGTTAATTTGTAGATTTACAGAAATTAATTGTAACATTAATAAAGTTGTGTAAGAAATTGGAAGAAGCTTATGCATCCAAGCATAAATTGGTACAAAGTCCAGTGAAATATGTTCCGAAAACATTAGGAAGTTCAAAATTTCAAGCTGAAAATAAGTGGTCAGCTCCTGTAAAAAACTTTTCAGCGCGAACTGGTCGCAGTTTTTATAATCAATCATTTCCCCCTCAAATACAATCTCTTGGTAGCAATCATATTAATAATAATAATCTTTCTAGTAGAGTCCCCGTAAATAAATATAAAATAAATAAACTTATATGTTGGAATTGTTTGGAAGAAGGTCATACTTTTTGGAGGTGTAAGATTCCTCGTAAAATATTTTGTTATAGCTGCGGATATAGTGGAGTTAAGTCGATAACTTGTCCGTCGTGTTCAAAAAACGAGTAGGTAGGCAGATGCGGAGTGGCCGGCATCATGCTTTTATGCAAGAGGCTACAGTTATGTTGTGTAAACAGGAAAATTTTTTTGATAAAGATGATTGGTCAAGATGGCTAGGCATCGTTAAAAATTTTTGTCAAGGGAACGTCAAGCCAAAAGCTGACGCGTTATTTTTAAGGAAACCTCAGGACAATCGTCCGTACATTATGGTAAAATTGTTAGATAGAGACGTCACAGGTTTGTTTGACTCTGGTTGTACTACTACCATTGTTGGTTCATTAGCGTTTTCTGTTCTTGAAGAATTAAATTTAAAAGTTTTTAAGACTGAGAAGAGAATAGTTTCCACTGCTGATGGTGCTCTTCAAGAAGTTATTGGTTCAGTTGATTTACCTATTAGAATTGGAAGACAATATCGTATTGTTATTGGTTGTACCATCTCTTCCACACACATTTATTTCTGGTAGCGATTTCGCAAAATCCTTTGGTTTAATAGCAGATTTCAAAAACAATACATGGCACATTCAAGATTATGATAACAATAGTATTTCGTATATAGGTCATTCGTCAGTACCCTTAAGTTGTAGTAATCAATTACTTAGTTTAGATGATTTGTTAGAAACACAGCAAGTAAAAGCACGAACAGCAATAGAATTTTTCAAGGAAATTAGTAGTGAAGAGAGACTAGGGCGTACCGATAAAATTGTTTTAGATATTGATACTGGTGATGCAAAACCATTTCGTAAAAAACCATATGTCATGTCCCCCTTTATGAGCAAGATGTTAGATAAAGAATTAGATGAGATGTTGAGATTAGGAGTAGTGGAAGAATGTCAGAGTCCATGGTCATCCCCTGTACTGTTGGTTAAAAAACAAGACAGTGAGTACAGATTTTGTTTTGACGGAAGAGCGCTCAATGATATTACTAAACATGATAGCTACCCATTGCCAAATATCGATAGGATTATTAATTTACTTAGAGGTGCAAATTATATTTCTAGTTTAGACCTTAGAAAGAGTTTTTGGCAAATCCCACTTTCCGAAACATCTAAGGATAAAACTGCATTTAGTGTTATTTCGAGAGGACAATATAGGTTTGTCACTATGCCATTCGGATTAAAGAATGCTGCTCAGACGCAACAGCGTTTGGTTGATTCAATTTTCGGACCCAAGTTTGAGCCACATGTTTTTTGTTATTTAGATGACATTATTTTGTGTTCATCATCTTTTGAGGAACATCTGAAGTTATTAGAAACGGTGAAGGAACGTCTTAAGGAAGCAAACCTTACGATTAATTTGAAAAAATGTGAATTCTTTAAGAAATCGTTAAAATTTCTTGGTTATATTGTTGGATCGAATTCTCTTCGTACAGATCCCGAAAAGGTTTCTGCTATGGTAAATTTCCCCAGACCTAAGACCACTACTGAGGTCAAACGTTTTTTAGGAATGTGTAGTTGGTATCGTCGTTTTATAAAGAACTTTTCATCTTTAGTGTCACCGATTAGTGATTTGGTAAAAGGAAGAAAAAAGGGTCAATCTATTGTTTGGACATCCGAGGCTGAGAACTCATTTGTACAGATCAAACAGGCTTTAGTTTCCGCTCCATTGTTATCACAACCGGACTATTCAGTTCCATTTATTGTCGAATGCGACGCTAGTGATACTGGACTCGGAGCAGTTTTAGTTCAAAAAATCGATGATGTAGAGCACGTTATCTCTTATGCCAGTAAATCACTTACCAGAACTGAGCGAAATTATTCAGTTACGGAGAAGGAGTGTCTCGCTGTAATTTTCGCTATAGAAAAATTTCGACCTTGGGTAGAAGGTACCCGTTTTACTGTTATCACAGATCACTTTTCATTGTTATGGCTTAATAATATACAAAACCCAACCGGTAAATTAGCTAGATGGGCTGTCCGTTTACGACAGCATACTTTTGAGTTGGTTCATCGAAAAGGAAAGTTTAATGTAGTTCCAGATTGTCTTAGTCGTGCAGTTCCAGTCGTAAATCATGTGGATAATTTAGTTGAGATCAAGTTAGATAATGTGGATCCCTGGTATGTGTCACTTCGAGAGAAAATTTTAGCTTCACCTGATGATTACCCACAATGGAAGGTAGAAGATAATTATGTATTTAAATTTCTTTCATCAAATTTACCACTCTCGTCGAATGTAAGGGAATGGAAATATTTAGTCCCTAGATCACAGAAGGAAGAGGTTATTCGGATAAATCATGACCCTTCAGTGGCCGGACATTTTGGTTTTTTTAAAACATTGGCACGCATACAAGAAAATTTTTATTGGCCAAAAATGCGTATTGATGTGTTGAAATTTTGTAAAAATTGTTTAACGTGTGGTGCGCAGAAGGCATCGAATAGAGGACCCCTTGGTTTAATGGGAAAGGAAAAAGAAGTGAAGTTCCCCTTTCAGATTATTGCTATAGACCTCATGGGCCCATTTCCACGGTCCAAGGTTGGACACAAATGGTTATTAGTTATTGGTGATTGGTTCTCGAAATTTACGTTAATGTTTCCGTTACGTAGTGCAAAAGCGCATATAATAGAACGTGTATTAGAGGAAAAAGTTTTTCTAGTTTATGGTGTTCCAAAATTTATTATTTGTGATAATGGCTCACAATTTAGTGGTAGAAATTTCAAGGCAGTATGTAAAAAATATGACGTTCAAAAAATTTGGTTCAATGCAGTTTACTCTCCCCAATGTAATTTTGTAGAAAGGATAAATAGGACGGTAGGAACAGCTATACGTTCGTATATTAAAGAACATGATACTTGGGACATGGAGTTACCCCAAATTCAGTACGCGATTAATTCTGCAAAACATCATGCCACTGGTTATTCGCCAAATTTCTTAGTTTTGGTAGACATGTTCCTGTGTCTGGAAGATTTTATAGTCTTGATGTGGAACCCTCAGTTGATATAGATATTATTTCTGGTGATAGACCTTCGTATGTGTTAGATCATCAAGGACTATTTGATATTTTTATAGACGTACAGAAAAGGTTACATTTAGCTTACATGCAGTCTATTAAGTCATATAATTTAAGGAGACGTAACATTTCTTTTGAAGTAGGTGACAAGGTTTGGAGGTCAAATAAAGTTCTTTCGAAAGCAAGTGATAAGTTTACTGCTAAGCTTGCGCCAAAATATGTTTTGAGTATTGTTAGAAAAAAGGTTTCGAATTTAATTTATGAATTGAATAATATAAATGGTTCAAAAGCAGGCAGATGGCATGTTAAGGACTTAAAACCTTATTCAGAATTCAGTTATGATATTGAGAAAGAGGATGTTTCTGAACATTAATTAGTAATGTTGATATGTTTGATAAGTTGATAGTAGGAATTATTTCTGTCTTATCTTTTTAGTAAAGAATTTAATTATTGCATTGGAATACTGTTTGGTAGTCTAAAAATTTAGACGTTGTATATGAAGTACAAAAGGAATTTTTGTAGTGCAGTAAGGTTGATATTAGTCTGCGCTGATATTGTTAGTTGCAAATTATTTATTTGAGTTGAGATGAAGAATTGCATGTTTCCATAGGTCAAAAGTTATTAAGGAATGTTTATTTATACTTCTGGTGATGAATTTTAATAAAGTTGTATATATTTGGTTATTATTTTCTTTTGGATTTATGATTATAGTGTTTGAAGGTGATTTCGTAGTCGAGAGGACAACCGAGATCAGTGGTAGTTCTTATAATTATGTTGGGAATCAAGTAGCTTGAGTCCATATTAGATATTGGTAGGAGGTCAATATCGTTAGTAACAATAATAGTTATGTTTAGTATGAATATTGTGTGAGATAGCAATGTTCTATGTTTAGTATGAATATTGTGTGAAATAGCAATGTTCTATTTTTGTTCATTCATACGTGAGTGAGATTTGTGAGGAGTAAGACGTGGTGACGTTTTACTTGTCTCTTCATTGATAGAGATGTTTCTACATTTTGTTTGCATACACATGCGGTAGATTGCTGAACGATAGTGATTTCAGGACATGTTTGCTGTTTTGGAGATATGTTTGTACTGGATCTCAATGGTAGTGAGAGTCCTTTTTTTCTAAATTGTAAATATGTAAATTGCGGTTAATAAAGTAAGAATATGTTTGTCATGATAATTTATATCTTTATTAAGGAATTATAATACGGCAGTATTATATGTTTTGTTGCTTAGGTTACGAGTATAAAGTGAGTGATATAATAACCCTGAATATGTAGTAAATGATAATGAAACCCTACCGATTAAGACTTCCCGAATTTGTCCCCTTGTGGCGTATAGTACGCGTAGTTACTCGTCACTCATTTTCAAGTAAGCGGTATCTTAAGTGATAATTTTTGTTTTGGTTTGTAAAAAAATTAATAATAAATTGTAAATATATAACAGTAAAATAAAAAAAAAAAAAAAATTTCTTAGCATTTATTCCAGAATATTTTCTCGAATTTTTTCTCTTAGAAAGAGGCAGTGTAGCAATTTTATTTTCTACCTAATATATATCCGTATAATTAATCCTTTTATTCAATATTAAATGGTATAATGCATAATAATGCTATATAATCCATTTAATTAAATATTGCCGATTGTCCAATAAAGTATTTGCATTCAATTAAAATTTAACTTTCACGGTGACAAAATAAAAACTTTCATTTAGTATCCTTCCTATAGCTCCATCTACTTAAGAAATTGAGAAGTAACATTGTTACTGGGCAGCAACACGCTTGACCCGACACTTCTAACACAGCTGTGGGGATAAGCAGGTCGAAATTGTTCTTAGGAACGATGTTTTTTGACGATTTTTTGTGTTGGAAGCATGTACGTATAAAGTTTAAGAATGGTATGCCATCTCCGAAAGTTATTTCAGATGGTGCATTTTTGTTGAAACAACTCGTGGAGAACGAGCAATTGTTTTGTTAAAGGGCCGTTAGGAACAGTAAGTAAATTTGTTTCTATAACGATATTAATTAGAAATTTTCAGAGTGCAACTTAAAGTATAATGGAATGTAAAATATAATAAAACTTATGCATAATGCAATTTAAAATATAATGCAACTTAAATTATAGAAAGCAATTTTTCTGAATGGTATTCAATCGAAATTATAGAAAACAATTTTATTCTTATGTAACATGGAATCCCATATATAATTTATTCAGTTTAGTTACAATCAACGTTCGCTCTTTCTCGTGGTTTGAATTACTCTTGGAGCATCTGTAAATTGAAACGCAGAAAATGGAGGCCGAGTGATGTAATTTTCAGAGTGCAGCACAACTATTTGTTTAAAATGGAGGATCTCGTGGTGCAATGCTGACGTAGGCTCCCAAGCAGGTATTTTTGCGACAACTCGGACTTCTGGTATGTAGAAACAAAAAACTGTTTTCGTATATTATTTGAACTATGGACGTAGTAACGAGATAAATTTTACTTTAATCAAGTTGTGTAAACTTTAAATAGGTCAAGGACAGACCTCAATTATATTTGTCGATGTTATGCGATAGGAATCTGTAACTTTCACTTACCTTATTCTTTTATTAACTAAATGAAACATCAGAAGATAGCACTACGTGTTAGAAAAAGTGAATTCTTACAATTACGAGCACTTAAAAATTTAAATTTCTATATTTTATATTTCATGAATACTTATTTGTAATTATCCATTGTGAAATTATGGTAGATCTACCCTAGTTAACTTTTTGCTATAAATAAGCATTTTTATGCTTTGTCAATCTGTTAAATGAAACCACATTTAATGGTATTTGGTACTGATCTTATCCAGTGCCATTGTAATTAATTTTTCACAATCTAAATTAACATATAAAGAAAGAAATATATTTTGTATAAAAGTACATTATTGAATACCAGAAGAATAGATTCTTATTTTCGGACTAAAGACTATTTTTTATTTAGGATGAATGAAAGATGATTCCAATTGAATTTAACTATTTTTGAGTATGAATGCACAAACAGTGTATTCGTTGTTTAATCTGTTCACAGGTGCTGCAGAGGATTGCTAAGGTCAAGGTCGACCCATAAGGTAAGAAACTTCAGAGATTGTGTGGTCTTTAAAAAATTGTATAGCGGCTATAGGAGAAAGGTTTCCGCATTAGCCTTGTACAAGGGACTTGTATCAGGTCTTCTCAGTATAGAAAAATACGGTGGCGCCTTATTCTTAATATTAGTGGTTGCAATTACACCCCGACCCACAGCTCATACTCTACCCAGAGCATATAGTTCGACTAGCCGCTTTACCTTTGAGATTTCCTCAACATCGAGCCACCTTCCATCCGAACTTGCCGTGGGCTCTTTTTAATTATCGGAAATTCTCGTTAAACTAAATCAAAATAAATTGGTAAAAGCCTACAAGTGTACCAAACAGTTTTATACATGTGAATATTTGTCTGTAAATAGCAGTAAATAAAAGATTGTATGATTGTTGTATTATTTGGTGATTTTATTAAATGGTGTGCGAGTGGGAAAGACGAATTCTTGTATATTTAGGTATCCGAGAAGAGGCACTGCTGAGCTAGCCAGCGAATCTGCTGAAAATTTTTGAAGCAGAAATTTTCACGGGTAAGGAATGTTTTTTCTTGAAATTTTTTATTTAAGAAAATTATTTGATGACACTAGCTCAATGTTAAAGGCTTAATAATCCCCTACCACAGCAATATATATATATATATATATATATATATATATATATATATATTGTAGTGGTTTTAAAGGGCTAAATCAACGTATAAACAAAGTAATTTCAAAACACCCTGTATAAAGGAAACAACTAGAATTTACGTGCGAAATTTATTCCAGTTAGTTCATTTTTAAGTAACAGGAGTTATGTATCCCCCAATTATATATATATATATATATATATATATATATATTGTAATGTCAGGGAGAGGTACAAGGCTACTAAGGGTAGATTTGTGTTAAAAGGGGTGTATGCCAAATAAAATGATTCATATATCAGATCCAGTAATTCAAAAACTATATTTTGCCGTACTTTACATATGCTAAAGTATTTACCATGTTAGTTTGAAACGTATGTGCCAAAAGGTAAACTAAATGACTTGATGACGTTGATAAAATGCACAGTGCTCAAGGTTTTATACTAAGTTGCAATTTAATAAGCCATTGAAAGTACATTTGCCGTCTGAAAACCGGATGCGTCTACGGATGTCTACTATCAACCAAGCATCCAGGTCTTGTGTGGATTATTTTGGCTTTTTATTTAAATAGAATCAACTTTTGGACGAATTTGTAAATTCAAAATTATAAGTTAATAGCAATATCAAATATAATTGGAGAATTGTGAAGTGTTTAGGACCAATGATAGAATTTAGGAATGTGTATAAAGACAATAGTGAAGGTATTTGTGACACCAAAAAAAGGACAAATTGTTATTGGATATTTTATGTATTTAAAATGTAATTAAGTAAGCTAGTTTTTGTTGTGCTTATTGCCTAGGAGAGTAAACAAGATGATTCTTTTTCGATTAAATTTAGTATAAAGACGTGTTTTTGCAAACCTGCGTTAAAGTTGTTATATATTTTAAAAAAATAAATGTGTTTGAATTTAAATAGTCTGATTTATTAAAGTGGAGGTACAAGAAGCATCGGTGGTTAAATAAGCAACAGCGACGTTAAAAGAAGGATATAGAGTGGTTATAGTGCGACGGGAAAGCAACGAATATTTAATTAGATTTGGAACGAGATTGGGATTGATTTGGATAGAGATTTGAAAGCAGTAGGACCTCGAGTGGGACATCGAATTTATAGCAGGGCATTGAGTGATTTGGAACAGGACGGCGGGTAGATTTGGATTGATTACGAAAAGGCGGACGGATTAATTGGAGCACGAAGAGGGAAAATAGGAGAGCAGCAATTGCAGGGGAAGATTCAACGAAAAAAAGGAACACGGAAGGATTAGCGCAGGGGAAGTAATTACAACGGTTTGTCAAAATTCTAAAATTTGGGTTATTCATTTCAGATTTGGGGTCATCAAAATTGTACTAAGACACCTGGAGGCGATACGAAAGTTCAATAGTGATTGTGAGTCCATGTAAAGACGCATACGGCGACTAAGATCGTGAGCCAGCAGCATTTAAAAGGGCATCAGCGAAGTACAATTCAGGTGAGTACCGTGCAATATCATAAAACGTCAAAAAGTCAGAAATTGTGTACATTAATTAATTTGGCACAAAGCTACGTTGATCAGTAAAATTTGGCATATACAGTAGTAAATTCATATAAAAGTAGTAAAACAAAAGAGTGTGCAGTTTGGTTGGGCAGTGCACATCTACTTACGACTGAACCCACGGTAAGTAGATGAACACCCTGAGATAAAGAGTTCATATAGTCGAGGGATAACAATAGTAAACATTTTAATTAGATAACCAACCAAACGTTGCTAAAGCACATTATATAGAAGTCATTCATTTAATAATAAAAATAGGCGCGACGACAAAAGTAGTGTATAATAATTTTATATTTAAATAAAAATAATAAAAGTAAAAGGGGGGTGAGACAGTATATATATATATATATATATATATATATATATATATATATATATGTATTGAATATATTGAATCTAATAGGAATTATTAGAAATTGTTAAGTAAAGTATAAGTTTATTGCAACATTGTAATACAAGGATAACCCAGAGAGGTTATCGACAGTTCATGAGAACGGAATGCAACTTTGCATCCGTGAGGGCAGTGATACTGCAGGTGGCAGGTCACAGGCGGTTAACATACCGCAATTACTTAGAATTAAGTTGTTACATTGTAATAAAGTGTACAATTAAGAGAAACGCAGATATGAGATCTGCAAGTTCCCACAGCCGTGTGAGGGGCAGGTTATTATAAAAAGCCCGGGAGCTCAATGCCCGGCAGTCAGTCTTCGAACTCCATACTTCGTTGTTCAAGCTACTCACCAGTACAATTAATTATTTTTTATTAAAGTTATTATGCACAAGTTATTCCAAATTTCACCATAATTTCTGTTTCAAATCTAATAAATTTGTTAAGTGTTTGAAGTTGTTTTTTAAAAACACAGCTCCAAAGGCCCGAACCTTAACTGGCGCAGCGTAACGGATGTCAAAAGGGCACTAAGAATCCAAAAATCGGAAGATTGGTGACCAAGAATTTCAATTCGCAATTTTGACAGAACCCAAACCAAGTTGGAGGAAGAACAAACATAGTCTAAATCCAGCAACAAACCAAGTTGGACGAAGAACAAAGATCGTCTAAATCCAACAAACAAACCAAGGTGGACAAGATACACCATCGATCGAGCCCACCAAAGAAACAGATGAAATTAATGTAAGTTCATTTCCATTTATACCTTTTAAACCAGAAACTATAATTGATATATGCTAGTACTATTATTTTATTATTGATTACCATTGATTATTATTGTTTTATGAATTTTATTTATGCCAATATTGTTTTGAAAATAATTACAACGAGACCTTATTTTGAGAAAGTATTAATCTATGAAACTTGAATTTTTAAAGAGATTTTTTTTCTTTAAAAAGCAAATGAGACTTGATATTTAAGAGATTCTTACCACAATTATTAAAACAAAACTCAAAAATAAATCAAAAATAACGGACGCACATTCACTAACACCAAATAAGAAACATTAACTAGCGCGATTCAAACGCACGTTACAACCCGGTTAACTGAAAAAAACAAAACGCAAAACTAATTCTAATTCTTCAAACAAGCAATCACGGAACGATTATTTAAAACATTGACCTCGATAATACTGTATAAACTAGAGCAAAAAACACTCTGCTACGGTAACCTAAAACCACCTAAGAAAGCAAAGTCCGCGAACGCAATATCATTATTACCTTAAAGAAATCGCTTTCAGAATCTTTGTACAGTACTAAAGTATAACTTTCAACAACGCAATTTGCATCATAAGTAACTAAATTCATCACGGAATAATAAAAGCAACGTAGTTTTGAATTAATTCCCACAAGTAATTAATCCATAAAAACGCGTAAAAGTGCAACTATCTTTAATTAAAAATTACTCATCATTTATAAAGTGCATTATTCCAGTAAAAAAATGAGTAAAGTTAAACGGTCATCATAAGAAGCTTTAATTAAAACGCACATTACGGAGATTCAGTTACGAGCCGTGCATTACCGAGATATCTAAAAATAAATAGACGTAACGTTTATGCAAGCATTCAGCGAGTAACGAAGTAAAGTATTTAATTCCTATTAACACCTGTAAGTGTTAATTACCTCAACAAGTATAGTCATATGTTATTAAGCACGTACGCAATTATTACCAAGAAACGTGATTAAATAACAAAGACTACAACTTAAGTATTTAAATTGCAACAATAAAGTGCAAAAGTAATTAACCTGCAAGTTATAATTAGAATACAAGACCGACAAACTAAACGTTTATAAAACCGATATAATTGCAAATTAACAGAAACTCTGGCAAACTCAAGACAAATTAAAAACCGCAAGATAGAAACAAGCAAATTCAAGACTACGGTAATTAAATCAACATTATCGAGCATAAATCTCACAAGTACATTACCGCACTGTGTAACTAAGCACAAGTAACAGCGACTACGATTCTAAAAATAACCAGACGCAGTCTAAACTTAAAATTAACAATTCCAAACCAAAGTTAATCCTACAAATAGAAAATTAATCTCAATTTTTACCAAATTTGAATTTACCCAATCTACACTGAAACTTAACAAATACAAACCAAAAATAACGCTGAAAATAACAAAATAAATCTCAATTTTTACAAAATTTGTATTTACCCAATCTAAACTGAAAATTAACAAATCCAAACCAAAAAAAGTTTTTAGATTAGCACAGAATAGAAAAGAAGTTAGAGCTGCGTGTAGCCGACCTTAAGTAAGGTCGAAAACAAAATGATGATGAATGTTTAGTGAATATAAACGTCTAAGTTGTTGTAACAGAAATAAGTTATTTTTTGTAATAAAACAATTAAAAAATATAATTGATAGAATAGTTTTTGTCAACAAAACTTTTTAAAAAGAAGCTCCCAAAGGCCCAAAACCTATCTCACGAGAACTTAGCAAAAGTAATATACCAACAACTAACTATTCTTACGACACCAACTCACGGAAGAACATACACTAATGTACAAACACACACCCCAAAATGTACTTGAAAATACAGAACACAAGCTATACTGGAACAAAAGCATAATAACCGACAAAACAGGGCGAACAACAAACCAGACATTACACTTGTCCACAAACAAAAGAAAATCACACAACTAATAGAAATATCTATTCCAAACAGCCAAAATACAGAAGAAGACAGGAGAAAAAATAGAAAAATACAGTCAACTAGCTGAAGAAATCAAAGACACGTGGCACCAAGACAAAGTGGAAAGAATACCTATCATATTATCATGTACAGATGTTATACCTAACAACCTACCCCAATACATCCAAAAATTACAACTACATCCAAACGCATCCACATACCTACGAAAGTCATTCATACTCCACTTGTTATCATTCGAGTGGGCGGCGTCTGAAAGCATGTAGACTTGGCCTGATTATTTGTATAATAAGTATTAGCAAAAATAATTATAAGTTTCAAAAGTAAAGAAAAATAAAAGTGAAATAGTTAAATTGAATGATTTTAATAGTTTGAAGCAGTTCTGAAGTCTTCGGTAATCTTCGGAAGGTTTCGTGGTTGCTTGTGGAACCAAAATGAACTTAATCACTTATTGAATGAATGTATATACAGTTTAAAGGCGGTGTAAAAGGCTTCGGTAGTCTTCAGATCTCTTTGGGAGGCTTCGGAATTTGCTTGCGAAGCCGAGTAGGAACTTGAATAACGGCAGTTAGAAAATATTTACAGTTTGAAGAGGTCCAGATGTTTTCGGCGGTCTTTGGAACTCTTCGGAAGGCTTCGTGTTTTACTTGTGGGACAACGTTAAGTTACAAAAAATTATGATATTAAATTAAAAACTACTAATTGACAACTCTACGGGAGTGTTGCTTCGGAGGTAGAGTTGACAGACGCATTCACAATAATGATTTGTCGGCGATGAATGAAACGGAGCTTAACGCCCATACATAGTTTGTTAACTATGGATTGATAAATGATAGTGACGTGACCTAAGTACGACGGCGGAGAGCGTCACCTAAACATCAAGAGGCGCAAAGGTTTTACGGACAGTCGTTCCAAAAGCAACAGTTCCTTAAAAAATACAAAGCATTGAAGCGTTACAGGACGTAATTAAAAAATAACATCCAAAGTAACGGTACTGAAATAATTCCACATAACCCACATCCTTACTGTTTATAGTTTCTTCCTTGTAGGATACGAACAACAGCTTGTTCCCTTTCTTTCAGAACAATAGACAATAGACATTTTACAGTTCTGTAAACTGGATGGGCGATGACTTGGCTATTTTTATTTCCAATAAAGTATAGGGTATAGGGATTGGACTATAGGATAACAGCATTGAAGGATGAACGACAAATATTCCGTTGTTTGTTAAGTACCTACCTTTAGTTATAGTTTAGCTTTAAATTGTCACTAAAACCACGACCATTTACTGTATTTGTTATCGACAATGTATTTCTTTAAGATTATGAAATGTTCTGAATGTCTTTTTGGCGCTCCTATGATTACGGCGCCTTCGTGCGGGGCACGAAATTGCCACCCACTAGGCGCGGACCTGGTGGTGTGAAAACGGGTATGGTTATATAGAATGATCATGTGCAAAATAGAAATCGTATACGGGTGTATTATGTCGAAATTGTTTATAATATCAGTGTACATTGTTATTCTGTGTATGCCTTTAGATGTGATAATTTGTATTTAATTTATGTATTTGAAGCTTATTATATCCCCGTAAACGAGGTACGCGAGCCACTGATGACAGTTGGTAGCGATATACATAATGTAAAAATGATGCGCAAATTATAGATGACGTCACACAATATGCAATTTATTGCAACATAATTACACAAATTTTAAAGAAAAACAAATTTTAAAGAAAACCCCTATGGGGCACTCACGTGAACATGTAGGGCTTCCTTCAGGACTACTCCATGATGGTCGCGGCCGCTTTGACTAATCTTTCTCGGGTGTGGGAATTCTTGAGCCAGGTTGAATCCAAACTTAATTGTTTTCTTCCTATATGTAGACAAATAAGGTAGGGAAGGCAGGTAGAGGCACGATAATTAGGATCACAGGAAACCTACATATCAGAAAAAAGACACGGTAAGATACCCCACAACTACTCTTGTTCGCGTTTCGGAGGCTAGTCCCAACGCGTATCTCGGAAATCCCCCACTATCCTCCTTCGTCCACACCCGTCGACGCGAATCTCGCGCAACGCACAATCTGAAGTGACGGAAATACGCACACGTCCTCTTAAATTTATGGCGCAAAATTCTCACATATTAAAACTTAATTAAAAATGTCTAGTGCCGATTTTTCGGCTCGTAACAATCGCGACAAAGCCATAAAAGAAAAAACAAAAAACAAGAAAATGACTGTTAGCACATTACCAGCTTAAAATCTAGATCCTAAGTAATCTACATAAATCCTAACTTAAATCCTATAAAAATGTTTATTGTAGGCGCCACCTGGTTTTTTTCCGACCGATAACTCGTCTTCCGGATTACCAGGAAACGAAAAAGTACACACACGTGTCTTTAGTTAAGTCGACAGCACAAATTTGTCGGGGAGCATAAAACACTACCTAAACTTAAAACAAATGCGACAAGTCGCCTAACCTATATACTAACCTAAAGCTAACATTACAGTTTCCTAAGTGCAGACGCACATGAGCGTTGCATCTAGACTGTTTTTTTGTTGGCTAAAAGTGCCCAAATTTAAAAATGTTCAAAAGAGTGAGTTACTCTATACTCTAGCAAATTTTTAATTACTGCTACTCTGGTTTAATAAACAATACACATCAAAACTTGTCCATGACATGGTTGTGAATCAACAAATTTACTATACGTACCACCTTACTAAATCCTTACATTGCTAACCTAACAAATTACATTTCTACCATGAGGTTAGCTTTTTCACTTAATATTCAAGAAAAATAATTCCAAACGTTAGGAAGATAAAAAGATATAGCAAAATCTCAAGTTATTATCGAAGATAATAGATAAGATAACGATATTGAGCTTAAGTTATTATCAAAGATAATATGTAAGGTAACGATATTAAGCTTTAGTTATTATTAGAGATAATAGGTAAGATTACGATATTAAACTAAAGTTATTATTAAATATAATCGGTAAGATAACGATATTAAACTAGGGTCATTATCCAAGATAATAAATAAGATAAAGATATTAACTCAAATTATTATCAAACATAATAGATAAAATAACGGTAAAGTGGCTCCTTGGAGCCGTTAAATGGGAATTTCTCGTGCCCCCTAAAAAGAGCGACCTGTGAAGCAGGCCCGTTTAAACTAAACAGCACGAGGGACCGGCAAAGGCATTTGGGTGCATCCCTGCACCCGGCGTTAATTGATATCGGTGATATAATCACCCGATATCCACACGATATTTCTACATACACTCACACATTCACACACTCATACATACATTTACTGTTAGCGACCATGTGTGCTGACAGCGGCACCGCATGACCTCAAGAAAGATTCCCAGAGACGTGGTCCGGGTGTCTGTGAAAACTACTTTCTAGTTGTCGCTTGAAGTGAGCGGACGTGTTTTTGCCGAGCTCCCGCATCAGCAATAACAGTAAGTTTTTATCTAGGGCTTATATTATTTATTGTTGTATTATTTTATTTGAAGCTTTGCTTTTTATTGTGTTTTCTTTTTATAATTGTGTGCCATCAAATTTTAAATACAGGGCAGTAAAATAAAATTTTAAAACAGAATTTAAACTAAATATAAACTAAATAAATCGCGTTTTCTTTGTAATTTAAACCAAATCCGCGTTTTTAAATAAACTAACTAAATTTCGGGTTAATAAAACAAAAATCTACTAAACTAATACTCAAAAATAATTTCGAAATAACTTAAAAAGGCATTTTTAATAATAAATTTAAAATAAAAACCGCGTAAATCGAGTAAAAAACCGGGTAAAACTACCAAAAAGTGTGTGAATTTTTTATAGTGCGCGTATAATCAAATAATAACCAAAAAACAAAAATCTAAGCTTTTTAAAATCAAATAAATAACTCAAAAACTGTAAATTTTAAAACAATTTTAATATAAATTTTCCGTAATTTAAGTACACGCGTACTTATAAGTTCCTTTAAAATCGATTTTGGTATAATTAAGTGGTGTAACAGTTACAGTTACCAAGTGATTAAGTGAAAGGTCATTTCCGGTGACCACATTCCGATTGCGCTCGACCTTATTTGTTAATTACACATTTAAAAATAAAGTGTTGTTATTTATAAATTAGATATTTTAATATTTTGAAGTAATTAGTTTATTTAAATTTGATTTGGCGGTTTAAAAAAAATTTAAAATAAATAATTAGTGTTCTTTACGGTACATTTTGAATCGAGATATTTTTATTGCGTTAGGGAATTTATTTGATTCTAGTTGTTATTTTCACGCTTAGTGCTTGTTGTATTTTTGTTAAAATTTGATAATTAGTTGGACGGTTCGAAGTTTAAATAAATACAAGGTTGCGTACGGTTCACCTTTAAACAAAATATTTTTTATTAGACCAACGTTTTGCGCTCTTCTAGCGTCGATCTTTTAGCGTCGTAACGGTCAAGTCGTGTTTAAGCTGCGTTTTAGGTGTCATTCTTTGTCGTTAGTTTTGTCAGCATGGTGGTCCACCGTGACGAGGAACCGTTGCCCAGGAAGAAGAGGGGAGATCGGTCGGAGTCTGATAGGTCGGAGGCTGAGGGCGCTGTTGGGGGGAAACAGCTGAAGATAGTCCTAAGGGACGTTATGTTAGGGATTCAGGAGGAGGTAGAGGAGCCTGTGTCTGCGGCGGTCGTGTCGGGGGAGTCGGGGCCCCCCTTGGTGGTTGCGGCGTTGATGCTAGCGACCTCGATGAACTGGAGCTCTTGAAGTTCAAGGTGAGGAAGGCGCACGCTGCCGTCTATGGGAGGGTGCCGACGACCTCCGCCACTATCGTCGTCGAGGACAGGAAGATGGTTCGGCACGCCGTGGATGATATCCGCGACGTTACGAAACAACTTATAGGTATGGTTAGGGCGCTTCGTCTTTGCTTAGATAGTCCAGGGAGAGCTGGTGTTGTCGGGGGAAATCCAGCGGTGGTTGCTTCTGTTTCAGGGCAGCAGTGTTCCCGGGGCCAGGAGGTGCCAGTGCCGCGCAAGGTGTCGTATGCTGCAGATGCTGCAGGTGCAATGCCTACCTTTGCAGTTAGGGTCGACGCCAGGCCAGGGGAAAAAGAGGACGTCATGTCGACCCTAAAGAAAAAGGTCGATCCCGCTCGTGATGGGTTTGTCGTAGTCGGAGCTCGTAGGACTCGTAGGGGCGGTGTAGTAGTTGAGTGTGCAAGAAGAGAAGATGCGAAGAAATTGCAGTCGAAGGTCGGCGGTCACTGCAAAGAGCTCGTGGCGAAGACCATCGAGAAGAAGCGCCCACGGGTCGTTCTTCCGGGGGTCGAAGCGGGGATGAAAGCACAAGAACTAGTGCGGTTGATCGCGAGCCAGAATCCCCGCTTCGGCGATTTGAAGATCGAACACCACCTGAGGGAGAAATTTAGGTTTGGCGGAAAGGGCCCTAGGGATTCCTTCGTCAACGTAGTCTTCGAAGTGACCCCCACACTTCGGAGACGCATATTAGCTGACGCTATAAACCTCAGGTGGCGAAGAGTATGGGCCCGGGACCACTTCTCGATGACCCAGTGCTACAGGTGCTACGAGTACGGCCATAGATCGATGGAGTGCAGGGAGAAGGTACAGTGGTGCGGTAACTGTGCCGAAGTCGGACACGAGTTTAAGAATTGCCGGAGGGCAGTCCCCTGCTGTGTGGTTTGCGCTAGGGCAAACGACAGAAGTGGCGGTGGCGCGAAGGTCGATACGCGCCACGACGCCAAGTCAAGTAGATGCCCCACGATGCTGAGATTGAAGAACGCAATCACACGGAACATCGATTATGGACCGTGAAGAAATACAAAGATTTAAAAGAAGCAAGAAGATTAAATTCGCGCAATTAAATCTCGGGAAAGGAAAAGGGGCTACGAATAACTTCGTAAAGTTATTCAGCGAAAATAATATCGACATCGGGCTTATACAGGAACCGCACCTGTATAGCCACAAAATAACAGGTTTTGGGAAGGGGGTTACCGTTTTAAACGCAAACAGCGAACGACCGCGTAGCGGGATAATAATAAATAACGGGACGTGCGCCGGAATAATCCTAAACAATCTGTCGAATGAGTTCATAACCACCGCAGAAATAAAAACGGGATTGCATACGTTTTACGTGATAAGCACTTACCTTCCGCCGATCGATTCCCGGCGGGAGAATTCTCAAACAGAGGATTTAATAAATCAAATTGAAGGAATTCTTCGTAAAATCGGTAGAAATAGAAATTTAATTATCACTAAGTCGCCATTATGGGGCAGCCCTATCGAAGACGATAGAGGCTCGCAGGTTGATGATCTATTTACGGGAAGAGACCTTAGTGTGATAAACACTAATGATTCACCTACGTTTGAGACGCATACAGGCAGCAGTTTTATAGATATTACTGCAGTCTCGCACGAAATGTTAGAAACGATTAGTAATTAGAAACTAAGGTCGGACGAGGAAACGCTCTCTGACCATAAATTAATAACATGGGACGTTGAGACCAAAACAAGCGCAAACGAGCAGCTAACTATATTTCCGCGGTTCTGTAATAAAAAAGCAAATTGGGAGCGGTTTAAAGAAAAATTTAGCGAAAGTATCCCTGCGCTCGAAAATGAGTTATTTAACTGCCGAGAGGCAGACGAAGTAGAAACACTCGCGAAAAAATTGAACGACGCGGTGGTAGACGCGTCGTCGTATTCCATGCCGCAAAAGAAAACATTTAAAGACAGCGTACCCTGGTGGACCCGGGAACTAACCACCAAGCGGGCAGAAACGCGTAACCTAAGGCGCCGCTATCAACGCGCCTCGGGAGAAATAAGAGAACAACGGAGAATAGAATATAATCAAAGTTACCGCGAATATAAAATATTAATAGAAGAAACGCGAACGAATATATTTAAAGAATTCTGCACGCAAAACTCACAGAAAGAACCCCGGGGAACCGCATACCGCGTAATTAGAGGAAAACAACAAAAAATCGCGCTCAGTAATATAAAGAAAACAAATGGCAAATACACGGAAGGTTTTAAAACCACAGCGGAATATTTACTAGAGAAATTTTTCCCATCGGATAATCCCGAAGGGGATGAAGGGTCGCACGATTTAGTACGTCGGGAAGCTGCAGAGGCGCAAGGAACAGGTGCCGATAAGGCAATCCTAGTTCACGAGGTCGTCAGGGCTCTTAGGAGGATGAACCCTAAAAAGGCACCGGGGCATGATGGAATCACTTCAGACGCAGCTCTGCGAATTACACTTATGGTCGCAGGCGGTAAAATTAAAATTTAACACGGCGAAGTCAGAGGCGCTTTATTTCGGCACGAAACCAGGACAGAGACCTCCTAGGTTAGAGCTAGGAGGGGAGAAAATCCCGTTTAAAGATTGTTTTACCTACCTCGGCGTCAAGATCGACAATAAATTAAATTGGAAAGCGCACGTACAATACGTAAAAAGTAAGGGCGGCGAAATATCAAATAAAATGATGGCGGCGGCTAAAATAAAGTGGGGTTTCAGGGGCGAATCGCTGAGGACGGTTTATACCGGAGCAATTGAGCCGGCAATACTGTACGCAGCTTCTGTATGGGCAGAAGGTTGTAAAGTCCGGGAGATGCGTCAATTAACGAGCGTACAACGCATAACCGCGGTAAAAGCGGCGAGGGCGTACAGGACCACCTCCACGGAGGCTGTCCTGGTGATCAGTAGGACTCTCGCTATCGAATATGTCGTTAGGGAGATTAGAGATAGGCGATTAATAAATATAGGAAAAGGGCGCGAAATTATCGAAGATCCTAATCTTGGTAATAGGGAAATTGCAAGAAAGATCGTTGTATCTGATTTGGGGCACCCGGCTGATATTAGAGGAATCGAGTTTGTCGAAGGTGATGAGGACGCGATGATTATCAGAATTTATACGGACGGTTTACGTATGGACGATGGGCAAGCAGGCGCGGCGTTTGTCGTGTATAAGCAGGAAAGGGAGGTGTTTCGGTTTCAAACCAAACTCGCGAACTGGTGCACTATCTTCCAGTGCGAATTGGTAACCATACAAGAGGCTATCGATTACGTAATAAACCATACGGGCAGAGACGAGTATTATATAATCAGTGATAGTAAATCGGCGCTAACGGCTTTAACAAACATGAACACCTCGACAGACCTTCAAGCGGACGTCTGGAGGATAGCGCGTACGGCGCTCGAGTTTCGACGTTTAAAGTTCTGTTGGGTCAGGTCGCACAATGGTAACGTAGGAAACGATAGGGCTGATGAATTAGCTAAAGAAGCCGCGACGGGAGACTTTCGAATATCACATTCGTCAATACCGAAGTCTTTGATTAAAAGAAATCTGCGCGAAAAATCAATTCGACAATGGGAAGAGAGGTGGAACAACGCTGTCACGGGCAGGTTGACCCACAAATTCATACCGAGCATAGAAGCTAGAGGTAGGATCGAGGTTAAGCTCGATCACAAAATGGTGCAGTTGATAACAGTGCACGGCGCCCTGAAGGCGTATTTACAAAGGTTCGGGTTAACCAACAGCGACCGCTGCGAATGCGGTGAGGGCGCGGAAAGCGCAGAGCACGTGCTCTTCGACTGCCCGCTTGAGGCGGGAAATCGTGGGTTGGCTGATAGCAAACTAGCTATCTTAGGTCTGGCATGGCCAAAGAGCCTAGAGGAAGTCGGGGAAGTGGTTAACCAGAAGGCGTTCTGGACAGCCTAAAAAGAATTCGCGGGAAGGGTCGCGAGATTAGACAATGATAACCGCGTGTAAAATTCGGTGGGGTTGGTGGGAGAATTGGAAAATTTTAGATTGACTTGGCGTGAGTAAGGATACGAGCATAGATATAATCAAAACCTGATATTAAAAATAAAAAAAAATAAGAATAATAATAATAATAATAATAATAAAATAGCATGATAATTATACCCAAATGTCCAATATGCACGAGAAACCCCCACACCGTTAATACAATCACTGCCTATCTTCATAATTATGTGCGGAAAATCGGGAAATCGGGAATAAATAATAACAAATAAACAATAACAAATAAATCAGAAACCCTCATTAAATTAAATCAATAAAATAAACAAAGATAATAAAATAGAGTGAAACCGCACATCCCCCCAGGACTTGAAAGTGAAGTGATAGTGATTGTGATCCCCCCAAGAACATTTAGTGCATACCCACCAGGACTTTAGCAGTGCACCCCATCTTACCCTTAGAAGTAAGTTACAGTTAGATGTAAGCAGACGACCAGATCTTCGGATGCTGGAGAATTTTATCATGGAGGTAAGACTTAAAATGTAGCGGCTGTACTCGCACAAGCTTTGATTTACATTAATTAGTAGTTTTTGAAATAATTTAACAAGCACGTTTTGTGTGTAATGGCGCTAGCCGACATAATGCTTGTGCGAGTGTACCTGATAAATAGGGTGATGCTTTTGCTTTTTTGTGCACTGCTATATGCTTAACGCTTATTAGACATTTATTTATATATTTATTTATATTTTATATTTACACTTTATATTTATTTATTTATTAGCATGCATTGTAGCATTTTGTGGCATATTTATTTTGTTTGACGTTCTGTCGCCATATTGGTTGCAGTAAATATTTGGGAAGGAAGAGTAGTATAGTGAAGATTGTAATCATAATATAAATCAGTTAGGGAATGATAGGGAAAGCTAGGGATGAATTTAAATTAGTTAGCTAGATTTGGATAGTTTTAAGACGACCCTTCAGGTCGCACTGGTAAGCAGAGCCGGTGTCTGCTATCCGGTATTACGGATCCCTCCCCCTCTTATTTTTGCTTGTGTCTTGTTGATCGGGTACACTCCAAAGTCAGCGCTTGGGATACCATTATTTACAACCCTGTTTTTAGTTTTGTTTCAGTTGGTCAGATTTTTATGTTTGTTAGATTGTTAGAGCTTGTTAGGTTTGTTAGATTTTTATTTGGTTTTTTATTTAGGGTGGATTAACTATGAAGTCAGAATTAATCAGAAGCACGATTATTTTCGCGTTTAAACCCAATGTAGTACCTCCGGGTGGAGCATTGGGGACATGGCCGCAAGTATAGCTGCCCTAATTCAAATTATAATGTCTGTGAAAACCCCCCGCGCAACCACACGGTGACTAACGGAAACGAAAAGGCAGTAGAAATAGGAACGGTAGAAAGAGGGAGGTAGGTGTTTGGAATGCATAAGAGGCACTTCCAGGTAGAAAAAATAGAGAAAGGGCTCGCATTGAGCTAAAGAGACAGAAAAGGTGGATAGCAAAGCACTACTCAACCAGCCAATGTAGTCAGTAGCCCGGAGTGAGGGAAAATCACTCTTATGTGGCAGACGGGTGTTCCGGGACGAGAACAGGTCTACCGAAAGAATGATAAGGCAGAAACGGAGACAGCAGGATACGAAAAAGTAGAGTTTTTGGACAAGCGTCCGAGAGAAGGTAGAGAATTGTCCCAATTAAAACACAGATCGGTCTGAAGAACCACCTGCGGTATTAATCCGACAAGTTACGATATATCATAAGTTAAAAAATTTACTAGACTCATAAGAAAACTAGTACAATCATTTTCCTAACGATTGCATCCACTACGATAAGAAAATCAGATAAAAGTTGACACAACAACTTAAAAGTATCACTACAGATACAATCACACGAAAACAAACTGTTTCAAGATAATTTTTTAAACGGTAACACCCTAAACACACAAAGATGCCTAATTATAAGCAGTTAAATACAGACACACTGTCCCAATATGCTAAAACAACCGAGAATTTGATAATATATCGATAAAAAGCAATAGCGCCTCACCACAAAGTTCAATAAAAAACAACGAAAAAAATGTTTATACGTTATGATGATTTAGTAGAAAAAGAAACAAATAATAGTATAGGATAATGTGGGCGACTGTAATAATTCAGAGGAAAAACACACGGAATAGAAAGTCCTAGTTTTTTTGCAACTGCGAATATAAACTATTTCTTACAATGGCATAGGCCGCGTCTCCTATGTGAGCCCAAAGAAAAAAGCATCCACTCTAACATCAGCTCAAACCAATCATAAAAATTCAATGAGTTATTACAACCAAAGTTACGACAATTACCACACAATTAAACGATGTACGATAAATACTGAAAAACAAAATAATCTATTGTAGGAAAAGTTCGAGGATTAATTAAATGAAACGACAGAGTTATACTGGAGAATCTAGATAATAAAACGATATATAACTAACGGTAAGTTTAGGGAAAAGTCAACCAGAAGCAAAAAGTTTAAGGTAAATAAGTTAAAGGTATAAGAAGTAGGCGTATAATAGAAAGAATTAGTAATTAAAGTTAATTAATTGGTAGTAAGAACAAAAACCATTCGGTAAATCGTTAGGGAAACGAAACGTAAAAAAAATTTTGAATGTACGTAGGGTTAAACGATTTTGAAAATAATTTTATGCCATCTAGTGTGGTTTAAATCGATATGTGAAGAGATAAAAGTAATCAAAACTCAATTTAGTGATAAAATTGTTGAAGAACGGAAAGATATCTTGTAACACATATACTTGCGAGGATGAGAAGCTCTCGTTTGAGTTCCATCTAGACTAACGAAGAAAAATTCCAACATCATTCTTAAAAAAATGATTCACAAATTGCTAAAACGACAAACTTACCATCAAACTTCGTCTAGACTTATAATGCTTAGCGACCGGCTCTTTGATAGGTCTCGTCTAGACTTACAAAGCTGAACGACCAATTCAAATGGCAAATCTCGCTTGATAGATCTTAAAATGCTACGTTGGAGTATCGATTATCTAAAAAATATGCTATCAAAACAAAATAATAATCGCTACACAAAAGAAATATTCTACGATACATGTATAAAGAGAACAGTAATCCAAACTATTAAAATATTCCTTTGATATCGCGGAAATTATCAATAACTATCGTAAATGAGTTTAAATATAAAACGTTAACAACAACTTCATTATTGCAGTGTTTAAAGGAGCAGATATAAAGAGATTCAGTTTATTACAGCATTTTAGACGGTAAAAGGTATAGTTAGATAATTGCGTTAACTGAATTTGAAAGTGAAATTTTCTTTAAAAAGGGATTTGTGGGTTATAGCTGTTTAAACTACTAAGAAAACACTTTTAACACGATATGAGAGCAAGATAATGTTTAGGGGAACAGATATAAGAACATTATGTTACTATAATGCTTTAAAAGACATACTAAAAACTCAGTTAATTAGAAAATCTATATTTTGGAAGAAATTTTCTTTATAAAGGTAATTGTAGTTTACAGTTGATTATTTAGGTTATAAAAAGACGTTGAAAATTATAGAAAAATACATTATATGTGTTAGTTAAAAAGTAGCTTTAAAAATAGATCTCAAAATCAAATTAAGATAGACTAAAAAAATTTCAAAAGTAATAGGATTTTTCTAACTACATTTAACGGCAATTTTAAAAGATTTTTTCTTCTTCTTTTTCATAGTGGATAGGAAATAAGCTATTTACTTATAATTAAAAGTACTTACATTCAAAATTATATGATCCAAACGTATGTAAGTGAGGTTGTATTATATAATACACTGCTGAAAGAAAAGCACTTTCAATTCCATTTCAAACAAACCAGATACTTATTTAAAAGAATTCAAGTTAGAAAGCACACTATTTTACAGTTACAAGAGAATTAATTGGATTAGCAATACATTATAAAAAAATACACCAGGAAAATCAATAGTCAATATGGCCGTTTATGTTATATTATCATAACAGCTGTCATGTCATTTCAGGTAATTCTACAGTAACTTTCAGAGCTACCACCCTAAATTTTATGAGTTAATAGATATTAAAAATGTTTATAATTATATTTTTTTAAATGAAAAAGCTAGGAATATAGTTAATTAATACATTATAAGGTATAAAACAATCAGAAAACAAAGATTATCAATCTAACCACGTTGAATGCGCCACTATTATATCCCCGTAAACGAGGTACGCGAGCCACTGATGGCAGTTGGTAGCAATATTACACAATGTAAAAATGACGCGCAAATTATAGATGACGTCACACAATATGCAATTTATTACAACATAAATACTCCCTGTATGTTTGTTGTGGTTTGTTTAGCATTCTTCTTAATCTTCTTTGGGAATGAAACGACTCATAGTTTTTAAAATCTATTTTATTTACGTTTCGATCCATGACCTAGGATCGTTGTCAAAATAATAAAAACTTCAAGTTTGACGTTTATGACATAAATTGAAGGTTACTTTGATTTATTGATGTTTGAAATATTTGGTTTGAGTACACTAAGCAAAATTTTTAAAGTTTAAAAGAATGATTGCCTTCAATTTGTGTTGCGACCTGGGATCGACTTTCCTATGGTAGCCAATACGCTTAACGTGAAATCAGCTGATTAATTTTTATTGGTGAATTTTATATAAATTCAATAATTTGGAAAACATTTTTTAACATGTTTCTATTTATACAATTGAGAGATTTCTGATTTTATGTCTTATTTTACCGAGATTCAGTGAAGGGGTTAAGCAACCTGTGGCTACCAATATCCCCCAACATTTATAATTTGCCGAAATAATGGTTTTCTAGTTAATATGCTTATTGTTATGTAATTAGTTATTGTATGTATAAATAGAAATCATGTATGTATGCTGTATTTCATGTTAATATCGCAAGGAAAACCCAGGAAAAACTTGCAATGCTACCTAGATATTGTGGGCATTTGATCTTCATTTGTTATTTCTTTTGTTATTTCTTTTAGTAATGGAATCCATTGTTTACTGAAAGTCACGGATTCGTTTGCAACGCAGTTATTTTTATGTAGGGTTATATAGGCAGCTTCTTTAATTTTGCGTTTTTGGTGGTTTTCTTCTTTGTCGATAATTTTTGCATCTTCCCATTTTATTTTATGACTGGAGTCCCATGCTTAGTGTACTCAAACCAAATATTTCAAACATCAATAAATCAAAGTAACCTTCAATTTATGTCATAAACGTCAAACTTGAAGTTTTTATTATTTTGACAACGATCCTAGGTCATGGATCGAAACGTAAATAAAATAGATTTTAAAAACTATGAGTGGTTTCATTCCCAAAGAAGATTAAGAAGAATTATTACAACATAATTACACAAATTTTAAAAGAAAACAAATTTTAAAGAAAACCCCCATGGGGCACTCACGTGAACATGTAGGGCTTCCTTCAGGATTACTCCATGATGGTCGCGGCCGCTTTGACTAATCTTTCTCGGGTGTGGGAATTCTTGAGCCAAGATGAATCCAAATTCGATTGTCTTCTTCTTATATGTAGACAAATAAGGTAGGGAAGGCAGGTACAGGCACGATAATTGGGATCACAGGAAACCTACATATCAGAAAAAAGACACGGTAAGATACCCCACAACTACTCTTGTTCGCGTTTCGGAGGCTAGTCCCAACGCGTACCTCGGAAATCCCCCACTATCCTCCTTCGTCCACACGCGTCGACGCGAATCTCGCGCAACGCACAATCTGAAGTAACGGAAATACGCACACGTCCTTTTAAAGCTTGCTAATGTTCCTGTTGATTTTTGAGAACATATTGCTGTGTTAATAACGTCATTTAGGGGTAGTTAGGACCAATACATGAAGGCTCAGAAAACGAGACAGTTTTCTGAAGAAAACAAGAAATACGATGATTAGGCTGGAAAGTAAATGACAACGCCCTGTATATAAACCATAATCATAATTAATTGAGTTATTGAAAAATATTTTGAAGATTTATTTGAATAAATAAATTCACAAGTCGTAAAACAACATAAACGCAAACTGAAACGCGACACGCATGAATAACGCATCATTATTACGCTAAGAATCCCAATTAAAACAAGCAGGTTTAATAATGCGTAAGATAGCAAACGCATATAATTTAATGCATAAATTGTATTAAGTCTACGTGACTAAAAAGCTAAAATCGACACCTGATATATTAGAAACGAACAAGGCATGGTGGATAAAATCAAAGTTCACCAAATTTATTTGAACAAACAATGGTCTACTTATCTAAAAGTATAAAAATCCAAAGGAATCAATGCTATTAACTTGAAATGGTACGTGACAAAAGCAACGCGTTTATTTTAACATACAATATAATACGATGGAATACTCAAAAACCTGGTATGAAAGTATCATGCATAACAACGAACTCTGCGCTTGTCAATAGATAGACGATGCATTTAAATACGACCGGATTTGTCAACAAATGAGTTCAACATGAAGTAAGCCTTAGTTTACATCCCTTAAAACGAAAGTATTTACGTGAAGTGGTTTATTGTAAAGTATGAAATAATACTATTGTAATTACGAAAAATTACGAGGTTTGTCGTTTTACCCTTCAAAAGCGACTCTAAACAATTACTGGAGAACAATTCTAAATAATTACTAGATGACAATTCTAAATGATTACTGGATAACGATTCTAAACACTTACTGGAAACCATTCTAAATAATTACTGGATCAAATGGGGAAATGCAACAAGCATTTACTTGATGCGAGAAAAATCAATCAAAGAACCAAGCCACAATATAATTGTCCACCAACAATGGACGGCATTTGGCAAGAATAGGCAATAAGAAGATTTTTACGAAAATTGATTAAAAAAATTCGTTTTGGCTAATCTCGCTAGCCAAAAAATCAAGGAAATATACGGGTTTTTCCATAGAAGGGCATACCGATCAATTTAAAGTGGTCCCTTTTGGTTTGTTTTCAAGTACGGCTACATTGGTCAAGGCAATGCAAAGCATCTTGGGACTATACGAGGAATTCTGTATACATGATGTTGACGACATTATATTTAGTGACAATATAGAACAACACTTGGTACATTTGAGAGAACATTACTAGAATTAAATGTAGCAGGACTAAAACTGAATCTGATGAAATGCAAATTTTTCCAGGACATGGTGAAGTTCTTGGGATACCAGATCAATGCTGAGGGTATATTTATAGATGAGAATCTGTTGTCAGAAATACTAGAATATCCTAGGCCAAGGAATATACGGACTTTAAGGGCTTTTCTGGGGGTAATAAATTTTTACAAAAAGTTTATTTCGTCGTTTTCGCAAAAAGCCATTCCACTATTCACTTTGTTGAAGAAAAGAGTTAGTTGGACATGGAGTGAGGCTCATGAAGAGGCATACCGAATCCTAATTGCCCAGTTTCATGAGCAGGTTATTTTGAAACACCCGGACTTCACAAAAGAATTCTTGTGCGCGCGGATGCGTCGGACAACGCTTTGACTGCAGCACTGTGTCAAATTCAGGATAGGGTAAAGGTGCTCATCTCATTTATCTCCAGAACCCTAAAGACTCATGAGCTTAATTATACGATCAGTGAAAAAGAAATGGCAGCGGGTGTTTTTGCAGTTACAAAATTAGAATTTTACCTGATGGGGAGACATTTCGTGGTTGAGACGAACCACTCCGCCTTGTGTTCGCTTTTTAATACAAGGTTCACAAATAATCAAGTATACAGATGGGGTCTGTTATTACAGGATTTTGATTTTGAGATCCGATACATAAAGGGCAAAAACAATATAGTGGCGGATGCTCTCAGAAGAAATAAAATAAACAGCAATCAAAAATCAAATGAGATTTTTATAGTGATGCACCACCTAGTAAGGGATGAGACAATATTTTCATACGAAAGAATTTCAGCTATGCAAGAAGATGGTGAGGATATTCAATTTATAAAGGACAAGTTGAGGAACTTCCTAACTATAAGCAGTTTGAGAATATTAATGGCTTTCCCATAAAGCATTTGAATGGCGAGGAATTGTATGTGTTGGACAAAGAATTTGCAAAGTCGAGCATAAAAGAATTGCACATTAAATATGGACACTTGGGAATTAGAAAGCTATAGTTATTGTTTAGCGAAAACTTCTATACCCAGAGGGACTTAGGACTCATTAAGGAGATAGTAAATACGTGTCATATGTGCACCTTGGGAAAATACAAAAACGACATCAACATCAAAATATTATCAAGAGCATTCAAGTGGATAATCCCTTAGATTTAATTGTAATAGACTATTTAAGCAATTTAGTACCCAGCAGAAGAGGGAATAAACATGTCCTAGTGGTAGTAGATGTATTTTCAAAATATACACGACTGTTTCCCACTAGAGACTGTAATACGATTAGAACCTTCAATAAACTAGAACGATTTATAGCAGAAGAAATGAGATTCTGAAGAATCCTAGTTGACAATGCTACCTATTTAAATAATGCTCGATTTGTAGCACATTGGGAAAATCAGCAAATAGGGGTTGTCTTCTGCAGTATACGGCATCCCCAAGGAAATCTCGCAGAGCGATATATATACGAAACATGCGAGCTTCTGCGAATGACTTCACATCAGGACTAACGAAGTTGGGAAAAGAATCTACCCAAGGTAGAGACGTTCATAAATCATGTCCCACACACGGTTACGGAGGAACCCCCCATAAGTCTAATGAGAGGAGTACATCCTGATCGACCATGGAAAATTGTGCCAAAAGAAAACGAATTCGAACGAAAAATGCAAAGGGCTCGAAGAGGACTACAAGAGAAGACACAAAAATACACACAAAAGATGAATGAGAGGGTGAAAAAGCGGACTGTCTTCCAAATAGGAGACAAGGTCATTGTAAAGAATTTGAGAGTGGGAAGAAGGCACTTAAACATATGTGCTACGTTACAACTGCCATACATAGGTCCATTCTTGGTTAACAAAAACATAGGTGGAAACACAAATGAGCTGAAGGAATTGAATTCAGACACAATCAGGGTAAAATTCCATATAAACTTATTATATCCGTACTGAGAAAACGGATAGACACAGTAGGATAAACACAATAGGATGGGTTAATAATAATTAGGATAGGTTTAGGAAAAGTAGAAGTAGTGTAGGTTGATGGAAATGGGAAGAAAAATGTAAACAAGAAATAGTTTATTAGAAATATGCGAAGAAAACAATATTTGGCATAGGTTGATGGAAATAAGAAAAGGTATAGGTAAATGGAAAAAGTATAGATAAATAGAAATTCAAATGTTAGGAGACTACAATACTTCGTGTAAATTTATGAGAAAAGAAAAGGTATAAATAAATAGAGATAGATAAATAGTAGTGATTTATTAGAAATAGGAAGAGATGATGATACGCTGTATGAATTTATGAAAAATGAAAAAGTATATGTAAATGGAAAGAGTATAGATAAATAGGGATAGATAAACAGGAGAAATATGAAGAGATGATGATACGTTGTATAAATTTAAGAGAAATGGGAAAAGTATAGATCAATAGGAAGTGAAATATTAGTAGATTATAATATGTAGTGTAAATCTAGGAAAAATGGGAAAAATATAGATAAATAGAGATTGAAATATTAGTAGATTATAATATGTAGTGTGAATTTAGAAGAAATGGGAAAAGCATATATAGACAGGAAATAGGGAGATGAAATGCTTTGTATAGACCTATAGAGATAAAAAGAGGCTTGTGTAAATAATAATCGTTTAGGAATAGCATAAAATATTAAGAATGAATACGTGTATAGTTATAGAATAGGTTACATTAAAATAGAAATAGAGGTGTAAAAATAATTTAGGAATTTGTGTATATAGTAGAAAATAAAAAAAATAATTTTGGACCAATGTGAATTTTGTCGTCACGTTGGGCGCCAAAAATAACACTTTTCAAAATTTTTTTGTTTTAATTTGGGGGGAAAATGCTGTGTTAATAATGTCATTTAGGGGGTAGTTAAGACCAATAGTATAGCGCACTATATATAAAATACATGAGGGCTCACAAAACGAGAGAGTTTTCTGAAGAAAACAAAAAATACGATGATTAGGCTGAAAAGTAAATGACAACGCCCTGTATATAAACCAAAATCATAATTAATTGAGTTAATGAAAAATATTTTAAAGATTTATTTGAACAAACAAATTCGCAAGTCGTAAAACAACATAAACGCAAGTTGAATCGCGTCACGAATGAATAACGCATCATTATTACGCCAGGAATCCCAATTAAAACAAACAGGTTTAATAATGCGTAAGATAGGAAACGTATATAATTTAATGCATAAATTGTATTAAGTCTACGTGACTAGAAAGCTAAAATCGACACCTGATATATTAGAAACGAACAAGGCATGGTGGATAAAATTAAAGTTTCCCAAATTTACTTGAACAATCAATAGTCTACTTATCTAGAAGTATAAAAATCCAAGGGAATCAATGCTATTAACTCGAAATGGTACGTGACAAAAGCAATGCGATGATTTTAACATACAATATAATACCTAAAAACCTGGTATGAAAGCATCATGCATAACAACGAACTCTGAGCTTGGCAATAGATAGACGATGCATATAAATATGACCGGATTTGTAAACAAATGAGTTCAACATAAAGTAAGGCTTAGTTCACATCCCTTAAAAAAAATATCTACGTGAAGTAATTTATTGTGAAGTATGAAATAATACTATTGTAATTATGAAAAATTAGGAGGTTTGTCATTTTACTCTTCAAAAGCGTCTCTGAACAATTACTGGAGAACAATTCTAAATAATTACTGGATGACGATTCTAAACGATTGCTGGAAAACGATTCTAAACAATTACTGGAAACAATTCTAAATAATTACTGGATCAAATGAGGGAATGCAACAAGCATTTACTTCAATTATTAATTGTCAAGAAGTTTAACAAAGGACGCTAGAATAATTTAAAAAAAAATGCAGACCATGTCCAAAGCAGATTTAACGTTGGGAGTATAAAATCACTAAGCTGAATACGGAAGCAGTTGGACCAAGGACTGATTCGAGCTGGAAACAACAGGTTAGCCAATCTGAATGTTTTATTATTTTTATTTGTGTACGTTTCTAATCTGAATAATTTAAAAATTAACATTTCGTTGAATATTTCCAAATTAAATAATTTAAAAATTGCTTATATGATAATTTATGTGAGGGGTCGGCAAGAATCGTTCATTTTTTTGGGTACATGTTGTAAATTATGTAAATATTTAAAGAAGTTGAATGAACGTTCATCGGGCTTCAGTTAATAATAATAATAAGGATGTTTTTTTGCTAGCTTATTGATCAACTCTGGGAATGCTAATTATCAAATTTTTTTCAATTATTAAATGAAAGTTCTATTTAGAGAATTTTTAAACTTTTCATTCGTTGTAAATATTTTTGAGAACATTATAATAATTTGTGCTTAGTGGTTTTGGTTTAAAGACTAGAACAGGAAGTGGAAGGTAAATTTAAAGTCTTTGTTTGTTGTATTGTCGCAAGCTCCGTGCGTAATTAAAAACTGAGCTAGCCGACGCAATTAAAATTATACATTAAAAATCAAAAATTGACAGATTAAAAATTTTACACAATAAAGGGCGCACAGGGGTATTGCTACAGTAGCACAACAATATGTACAAATATATTTATATAAACCTAATAATGGGAATATTTGTAAAAATGAGGTCTTTGAGTTGTTGGATTGGTCGAAAATAGACATGCTCTGATTAGCTAAAATCCTATCAGTTTTCAATTTCAAGTTATAAATAGAATGGTGCATTGCTACATATCCTGACATAAAACGGCTCTTTAATTAGAAATCTCGACAATATGCACGTATTTAGAATTCGTACCAAAAACTTTATTTTCTACTATAGTTTTCGACCAAATCGATTTTCAACAAACTCACTTTTATTGTAAACTACTGCAGAAGTCAACTTCTCCGACAAACTTCAGAGTATGCAGTAAACAAATATACAAATCTTAATACCAACAAACTGCCACACTAACAGAACTTACATTCTTGCAAAATTTATAATACAAACATAATATTGCACCACAAAATCTCAAACAAACTTCACAATACTCGATGCATAAAGCACAACCACGGTATTTGTATTAGTCATTCTATCGCCGCTTTTTTTTATGGTGCCAAGGTACATAATGTCACAAATGAAGCTTCGCAGCCTTGCATTTCGATTTAAAAGGGCATTTTCAAAAATATAATTTGTTCATTTTTATCTACACACACACACACTCTCTCTCTCTCTCTCTCACACACACACACACACACATACATACACCCAGGAACACTATACAATAAGAATTAGAACAATAAACAACACTCAAACAAATTTTACCGCTCTTGGACGGAAGAGAACATTCTTGAAAAACCTATCCAACTTGCAAAAATGCACATGGGGTCGGTCATGGCACCTAAAGAAAACATTTTTCATAAATTTTGTCTTTCCATTCTGATCTACACACCCAAGAAAAAGATATAAAAAAATCAGAGTATAGAACTGTATACAAAAACTCATTGCATCACCCGCTTAGAATACATTTCTAAATTAAATTATATGCATATTGCTTACACAATAAATTTGCGTGTACAAAATGTCAGAAACGAATAAATTCATTACCACAAATATATATTATTCAACGAAAATTGAAAGCGTAGCTATCAATTTTTATTGGTCTAAAATGTTGATCAAATAAGCCCTTCTGGGACGTCTCTGAGTGTGGTGAGTTGAAAGGATTTATAAACCATAAAACAAGCATTGGCAAGCATATAATTTTAATTTATACCTAAGTACTTTTAAGGTTTTTATTTTAAAATAACAGTAAAGCCTAAATAACGCTTTGTGAAGTTATTTACTAATTTCTAAAACTATAAAATCCAATTCATATTGAGATTGCTGTTGTGCATATCTAACAAAAGCAAACAATAACCGTGCACTAAATATCAGTTGTCTTATTATACTCAGTCCATATGGAGTTGAATAGTATGTCAGCTATCTGTTAGATTATCTATCCAATGAGCTTTAACACTTTATTGCTCTGGTTCGATGCACTTGCAGACGAGCATCGTTTTCCTTTTTACATTGACGGATGTAGAAAATACTTGTTGCAGTCACGTGTAATTGCGATACACCCACTTTCATAAAAATAGCCTAGCGACACCTTCGTAAAACTTGGTGAAAACTGTTGGGAATGTTCCCACATATTGACTAGTTTAAATCCACACTGTCTTACAATTTTAAGTTTATAATTGCACAATTTAAAGGTTTATAATAGCAATCGCGCAGGCGCGGAAAAAGCGACGCCACGGGCAGTTGGTAACGCTAATCTCTGTACAGATTTTGGCGCGCCCATCTGTCAATGACGTCACCATTAACAAATTAAATACGCCATTTGCGGAAAAATATAAATTAAATTAGCGAACAAATTAAGCAATTAAAGTACTTACATAAGAAATCCGACGTCCCGCGGGGTTGAGTTAAAGTTGGCTTCTGTTGACGTCCATCAGGGCTACTGATGGCCCCTTTTAAGGCAATTAACAGAGGGTACGCCTTCCAAATGGCTAGAGCCCACTATAAGATAGTTAAAGATGGTGACTGCTCCGGTTAGCTGTTAGCGGAGCATGGACATCCGGCTCGTTCTAGGGTCGTGGATTACTCCAGGGTCGTATCAGATTCCTATATGTAGCGGAACGATAAGGAATAGGTTAATCAGGTAAAGTCAAACAAAGATAAGTAAAAGAAAATCTACATAATAAAAATGAAGATACGATACCAGACACGACCACCCTTCTCGATCTTCAAAAGCAAAACGGCCCCATTTCCTAAGCGTCTTACGGAAACTCCCCACTTTTGTTCCTTTCACGCGTCGGCGCGAAGTTCCCGTGCGATCTCGCGCAAACGCCCTCTGGCGTAACGAAAATACACGCCAAGTCTTTTAAATTTTAAGACGCGAAAACTTCCGCACATAAAAATTAAGCTAAGACAATGTATAGTGCCAATTTGGCACGTAACAATCGCGACAAAGCCATAAAAGAAAAAACTTAAAAAAAGAAAAAGTCTGTTAGCACAGTAACAGCTTAAAATGTAAGTCCTAAATACCCTACATAGAACCTAACTTAAAACCTACAAAATGTTTATATAAGGCGCCACCTGGTTTTTTCGACCGATAACACGTCTACCGAATTACCAGGAAACGGAAAATGTAGCCCCATTGTCTTTGACTACACTAATAATCGACAGCACAAATTTGTCGGGGAGCATGAAACACTACTTAAATTAAAACAAATGCGACAAGTCGCCTAACCTATCTAAACTAAAGCTAATATTAAAGTTCTTACGTACAAACACACATGAGCGTTGCATCAAAACTGTTCATTGTAGGCAAAAAGTGCCCAAATTTAAAATGTTCAACAGAGTGCGTTAGTCTACACTCCAGCAAATTTTTGTTACTGGTACTTTGGTTTACTAACGATACACATTAAAACTTGTCCATGACATGGTTGTGAATCAACAAATTTACCAAAAATACCACCCGACTAAATCCTTACATCGCTAACCTAACAAATTACATTGTTCTACATACAGGTTAGCTTTGTCACTTAAATTTCAAAAAAATAATTCCCACGTCTGGTCATAAATACCACATACGTTAGGAATAACAAGATTACATTTCACATCAGGTTAGCTTTTCACTAAATTTCAAGAAAATAATTCCCAGTCTGGTCTAAATACCAAACGTTAGGAAGATAAAAAGATAAAACAAGATCTCAAATTGTTGTTAAAGATAATGGATAAGATAACGATATTGAGCTTAAATTGTTATCATCAAAGGTAATAGGTAAGATAACTATATTAAGCTTTAGTTATTATTTTAGATACTAGGTAAGATAACGCGATATTAAGCTAAAGTTATCATTAGAAATAGTAGGTAAGGTAACGCGATATTAAACAAAAGTTATTACTAAAGATAATAGGTAAGATAACGCGAAATTAACTAAAGTTATTACTAACGGTAGTCGGTAGGATAACGATATTCAACTAAGGTTATTATCTAAGATAATAAATAAGATAAAGATATTCACTTAATCATTACCAACGATAATAGATAAAGGTAATAGAGTGGCTCCGTGGAGCCGTTAAATAGGAATTTCTCGTACCCTCTAAAAAGAGCGACTTGTGAAACAGGCCCGTTTGCAAGAAACGGCACGAGGGACCGGCAAAGACATTTGGGTGCATCCCTGCACCCGGCGTTAATCGATATCGGTGATATAATCACCCGATACCCACACGATATATAACGATATACACATGCACTCACACATTCACACACTCATACATACCTTCACTGCCAGAGCCCATGCGCTGACAGCGGCACCGCATGACCTCACGAAAGATTCCCAGAGACGGGGTCCAGGTGTCTGTGAAAACCTCCCGCGCAACCACACGGTATCATTACAGATACAATCACACGAAAACAAACTGTTTTTAAGGTAGTTTTTTAAAACGGTGGCACTCTAAACACACAACGATGCCTAATTATAAGCAGTTAAATACAGGTACACTGTCCCAATATGCTAAAACAACCGAGAATTTAATAAGATATCAATAAGAAGCAATAGCGCTTCACCACAAAGTTCAATAAAAAACAATTAAAAAAAAATGTTTATAAGTTATGTTGATTTAGTAGAAAAAGAAAGAAATAATGATATAGTATAATGTGGGCGACTGTAATAATTCAGAGGAAAAACACATGGAATAGATAATCCTAGTCCTTTGCAACTGCGAATATAAACTATTTCTTACAATGGCATAGGCCGCGGCTCCTATGTGAGCCCAAAGAAGAAAACATCCACTCTAACATCAGCTCAAACCAATCATAAAAATTCAATGAGTTATTTCAACCAAAGTTACGACAATTACCACACAAAATTAAATGACGTAAGAAAAATACTAAAAACCAAATAATATGCTGTAGGAAAAGTTTGAGGATTAATTAAATGAAACGAGAGAGTTATACTTGGGGGGTCTAGAGGGTAAAATAATATACAAGTAACGGTACGGTCAAAGAAAAGTCAACCAAAAAGAAAAAGATAGCTAATTTAAGGTAAGTAAAGTTAACCGTGTAAGAGGTATATACTGTACACAAAAAGGGAATAAGTAATTAAAGTTAACTAATTGATAGTGGGGGCTAAAAACATTAGACACATTATCAGAGAAGTAAAACGTGAAAAGCTTTAAGATGTACGTATGGTTGAACGATTTTAAAGATAATTTTAAGCCATTTAATGAGGTTTGAATCGATATGTAAAGAGATAAGAGTAATCGAGACCCGATTCACTAATAAAATTGTTGAATAACAAAAAGATATTTTATAAAGCATATATTTACTGGGATGGGAAGCTCTCATTTGAGTTCCTCCCAAACCAATAAAGAAAAATTTCAACATCATTATTAAAAAAAATGATTACAAATTCTAAAACGACAAACTTACCAACCAAATTCTCGTCTAGACTTATGATACTTAACGACCGGCCCTTTTATGGGTTTCGTTCTAGACTTATAGACAGCTAGACGACCAAATCCGACAGTAAATTCCGCTTAATGGATCTTAAAGTTCTACGTTGAAATATCGATATCTAAAAAAATATGCAATCAAGACAAAATCATACTCGCTACACAAAAAAAACATTCCACGATACATATACCAAGAAGTAGTATTCCAAATTGTTGGAATATCCTTTCGATATTGCGGGAGTTATCAACAACTATCGTAAATAAGTTTAAATACTAAAACGTTAACGGCAATTCCTTTATTTCAGTATTTAAAGGAGCAGATATAAAGAGATCCAGTTTATTACAACATTTTGAAAGGTAAAAGATATGGTTAGGTAATTTCGTTAACTATATATAAAGGCAAGAACCTCTATAAAGGCATTCGTAAGGTATAATATTCAAATTTAATTACGGTACGTATATAAATCACTTAAAAACACGATTAGAACTGTACGAGGGCAAGGTTAGTGTTTAATCAAAGAAATATATCATTGATAAACTACAAAAAGACACTCCAAATTATAAAAAACAGTAGGTAATGTGTTATTTAACAAATGCAACAAGATCCCGTTAATCTAGCATTTTCAAAAGATATTCTAAAGGGGCAATTTACTATATTAAACGTTTTTAAACATAAGGTTTCTTTAAAAGTAAGTTCGAATATCATAATCAAACAGGTAAATGACTAAGACACTTTTTTTTAAAAGTCTAAACACACAAGATAATTTATGTACGGTTTTTTTTAAAACAAGCAAGGGTTATGTTTTAATCTGATATAAAGTAGATGATTTTCGTAATACACAGTGTTTAAGGCATGCATTACTTATTTATTTATTTATGTGTACTCACGTGTAAAAAGTAGGGTTAAGGGATTGATCTTTCCTAAAAACTTATATTTGCAATCTAAAAACAAACTAATCATTCAACAATATAACTGGAGTCAACAAACACATAGCACATTCAACATTAAAGGAACATTATATTAAAAGATATTTTATAACAACAGCTAAATTTTAATTTCAAAATGGCGGTATACCTCTAATTGCCATAACAATTATTTTTGACATCTATGGAATGTGGTGTGTTCCAAAACACGAATATAAGATTTTAAGGTCAACAGATATTAGATAATTGATTTTTTTTTAGTGAAAAAGCTATAAATAACATTAGGGAATACATTGTATATTTATAAAGGAAGTATTAGAACCTAAAAACAAAGGAAAAAACCCTCAGTTACAACCTCACACGTTAAAGGCGCTAATTCTTACCATTTAAAGTTCATAATTGCACAATTTAAAGGTTTATAATAGCAATCGCGCAAGCGCGGAAAAAGCGACGCCACGGTCAGTTGGTAACGCTAATCTCTGTACAGATCTGACAATGACGTCACCATTAACAAATTAAATACGCCATTTGCGGAAAAATATAAATTAAATTAGCGAACAAATTAAGCAATTAAAGTACTTACATAAGAAATCCGACGTCCTGCGGGGTTGAGTTAAAGTTAGCTTCTGTTGACGTCCATCAGGGCTACTGATGGCAATTAACGGAGGGCACGCCTTCCAAATGGCTAGAACCCACTTTAAGATAGTTAAAGATGGTGACTGCTCCGGTTAGCTGTTAGCGGAGCATCGACATCCGGCTCGTTCTAGGGTCGTGGATTACTCCAGGGTCGTATCAGATTCCTATATGTAGCGGAACGATAAGGAATAGGTTAATCAGGTAAAGTCAAACAAAGATAAGCAAAAGGAAATCTACCTAATAAAAATGAAGATACGATACCAGACACGACCGCCCTTGTCGATGTTCAAAGGCAAAACGGCCCCGTTTCCTAAGCGTCTTTCGGAAACTCCCCACTTTTGTTCTTTTCACGCGTCGGCGCGAAGTTCCCGCGCGATCTCGCGCAAACGCCCTCTGGCGTGACGAAAATACACGCCAAGTCTTTTAAATTTTAAGACGCGAAAACTTCCGCACATAAAAATTAAGCTAAGACAATGTTTAGTGCCAATTTGGCACGTAACAACTGAGCTTAAGGAAAATACTTCTGGTACAATCATAGATAAGAAAATACAACAAAACAATTAATTTTTTGGTGCATTTTATAACAAGAAAGCATTCTGAAGATGATAGTATAAAAATTACAACAATATTTTATTTAATTCAGCTATAAACAAATTCCAAAATGTTCAAAATTAAATTCGCAATTTTGATTTTTATGTCATTATCTTCTTTGATTTTTTTTAAAACCAACACCACTTCCAGAATTAAAAACAAGTTGGCCTATCTAAGATTGAGCAAGAAGAATAAGGAGAGAATTTTCCCAGTCTTAAATCGTTTTCGTTTTAATTTCAAAATTTTATCACTTCGTTTAGTTTTAGCTCATTAACAGATATGCGTAATCAAACTCTTGTATGCCCGTTAGATGGAGATAAGATTACTTTTTTAATGCTGTTCTTTGAAATTTCAAAATGGGGTAGAAGAGATTGACGAGGTGGAATATGAAATTAAAGCAACATTTAAATTTCCTCTTCGAATTTAAAATCGATGTGTTGTTGTTCACAACTTTAATTTTTAAGAGTGACTAGTTTTGAAATGATAACTGTTTAAAAAAGCCTAAAGGCTTAAAGCTATCTCTATGTCAGCCGCTTGTAGGGTTCCTGAGAATTATCTATTTATAGTAGGTTAATAATGTACTTACACAAAATGCTTCTGCAGGGTTTCTCTTCCTTTGGCAATCAATTACATACTTTCCCATTGACAAGTTCTTTAGCAATTCCCTATTACTAGAAGATCCTTTAACTATCAGTTCTGTGTTCAACATCGCGCTTTTTTGTAATAAAATTGTGTCTGAATTAAACGATTCAACAATTATCACTAAAGAGTATATGTTATGTTTATAATAGTACAAGTTCAATTATAATTTATCAAGAAAGTCATAGGTCAAGTAACATAAACAAGCAATTGTATTTGTGTTAATACAGATAATTGCTTTCTTCCTACTAAGCGTGATGCAGCACATTTTCTTGATGAAGATGTGGTTATATCAAAATATTTTTGTCATTTCTAAATAACAAACTAAGGAAGTAATTAAAGTTTGTACTTTAAACAAGTAAATATAAGAATATTTCTGGACTTGCAGTCAAGACAACGTATGTCACAATCTAAGTAAATAAGCAAATGAGTTTATAGTAAACTTTCACATTTTGTAACCACTGTTAAATAAGTTATGCAGTCTATTGAACCCTTGCCTCTTCTAAATCCTATGTTTAGTTCATTCAAGGGTGCTGTTGAGGCAATAGATAATTCAATCCGGTTTATTGTGTCTAGAATTTTGGCTAGGCATGATTGTAAGGCTATTGGCCGGTAATTATTGGCTACATCGGTACTTTTCACATGTTTCAGGAATGTTAATATTACATATGTTTTCCAGCTGGCAGGTATGGGTACATTCATTAAATATTGGTTGAAGAGTTCCACTACTAACTTTAGGGCATTTTCAGGTAGATTTTTAAGCATGAGCTTGCTACGTACATTTACGTAGCCTAAAAGACAAAGAAGCAAAAACAAAAAAAATTCCCGGGCTCCGTCGGTGAGTCGGCGGGGTATTAAAAATACAAAAAAAATTAGAATTAAAGGAAAGAATGAAATAAAAATAAGAAATTAAACATACTTATTAATACTTATAATTAATCTAAGTGACATTTTGAAAAAACATAACAGTAGGTAAGTAAGGCCGGTCTGACTTCAAAACGGTGCACGCGTATGTTTTTCAATGTCACATACGCGTGCACCGTTTTGAAGCCAGACCGGCTTTATATACTTTCAATGTAAAATACGTGTGGACACGTTTTGAAGTCAGACCGGCTTTATATTACTTTAAATCAGAGGTTCCCAACCTTTTCTGAACCACCGCCCGCTCTACTGGAAAAAAAACTTCCAACGCCCCCCTCGTCATCATAGTGCATTATAACGAATATTAAAATATTGTTGCATAGTATCTATCTAAATATATATATTTATATATATATATATATATATATATATATACATAGATACTCATATACGAACGTTGCACTTTTGACTGCTATTACAAGCGTTCACTAAAGCGTTGGACAAGGTATATATATTAAAAATCGCAAAAGTAAACCTTAATTAAAACGACTATCAAATGTAGTACAAACTTGTTTATTAAAAACTTAAATATGAATACATAATGAACAGAAAAAAAGATTAAGAAGAAAAAATTAATGAGATAGTTAGGCTGGTGAAGTTTTAACAATTTGCTAATGTCTGGTTCCAATTTCGTTAATATCAGCCGCAAATCGCCACGTTCAGTATTAGCTACTGCACTGAACCCACGCTCAGCCAAATAAGATGAAGGAAATGCAATTAAAAATATCTGTACTCTTGACCACAATCCAGGGTAAAGAACTGGCATTGGTTTTTGAAGCCAGAACTCTTGATATCCATTCTGAATTTTACTTTTAGTTCTTCGTTAGTTGTGAGTTCTACGAGTTCCTCTTCTAAATTTGATGATTCTGCTGTATCTGCATTTGCGAAAGGATCTAAAACCCAACCCGGTATATTCATGTTTAAAATATCCTGGAATCGCTCCACACAATCAACATGAAGAACGTCCAAGTGTTGGCAGTAAGTAAGTAAATCTTCATGTTTTGCAGAGACTGCTGATAATGTGGGAAAGTGGCTGTATTCACCTCTCCCTAGATTTCGTTTGAATAGAAGAAGTTTTCCCACAAAAGCAGCTATGACGTTTTTTGTTTTAATTAAATTCAATTCGTCACCTTGCAATTGTAAATTGACTTCATTAAATATTTTAAACAAGTCTGTCAAATAAGCGATGCCATTTTTATGTATAATCAGGTTTTCGCGCAATTTTTTGTTTCTGTTTTCAAGAAAGTCCAGTACTGAATCAAATACTTGAAAAAAACGGTTCAAACAAGTACCTTTTGAGAGCCAACGAAATTCTGTGTGCAGCAGCAAGCGATTGTAATCTTCATCATTTTCACTACAAAGTTGGCTAAATAATCTGTCATGCAATGAATTGCTTCTAATCGTATTTACTGCCCTAATAACGTATTGAAGCGACGAATGCAAACGTTCGTTCAGATTTTTTGCAACCAAGTGCTGACGATGAATAATACAATGTATAGCGAGTACATTTGGTACTGCTTGTTTCAAATGAGCTATGAAACCCTTATGACGTCCCGTCATTGCTGGAGCACCATCAGTAGCTGCCGACAAAATATTATGCATAGGTATTTCTTTCTCTTGAAAAACGTACTCATGGTATTAAATATCGTTTCTCCCTTTGTATCAGTTTCCAAATTTTTGCAAATAATAACTCTTGATAATTTTTTCGTCTTTTATGAACCGAACGTATGATAACAGCAGTACTTCGTTATTTGGTAGAGTGGATTCATCAAGTTGAATGGAAAAATTGCAAGTTTTAAGTAATCGCATAATGATATTTCAACGTCTTGAGCCATTTCGTCTATTCTCCTTTGCACTGAGTTATTACTCAGAGGAATTTTTCTGATGACATCTGCCGATGTCTTATGATGAAGAACAGTTTTATTACCTCTCTGACTGCCGGCAAGATAAGTTCCTCGCCAATGGTATGTGGTTTTCCGTTTTGCGATTAACAATGAAATGTTATATGATGCTCGTAGTCCATCATCTTCTTGTTTAGAAGACGACGCAAATAGGTTTGATATAGTTGGCTGTTTCAAATATTTCTTCTGCAGTTCTTGAAAATAGGACAAATCTTTGTCCTTTTATCAGTATGCATTTTATTTAAATGTTCTTGTAGCCTAGAAGGCTTCATGGCTTCATTTGAGAAAACTTTTGGCAAAGTAAACACATGGGTAATGATGGGTTTACAGGAGAGTGCGTAAATCCATATTTCAAATACAAAAGACTGTACTGCCGGCATTTCTTCTTAGATTCAGACATTTTGAAATCCAAAACTTGCCACGGTTTAAAATAAATTAACTTTTCAACGAATTTATAGATAATTATAAAATTAATGGTTATAATGACTTATATAACTTATCACTCACGAACATGGATTATTTGCAAAGCACACAAAATAATAACACATTCCTAGAGCTATCCCTGCCTTTTATACGTTTGATTTCATACAAGCATCAACTTGTATGTTTTATCTTGTTTGCGATGCCGGTGCACTTTGTAAGCAAGTCATATCGCGTCTTTGCTTATCAACTTGCAAAGACTTGTTGCGGACAATATTAAACGGAATTAGGTATTCATAGACCTAATGCTGAATTAAATGTTTTAAAGTATATTTTCTCGATAACAATAACATAGACATTTTAGATAGCTAAATAAACTGTCTATTCATGCCAACTAGGTATTTTCAAAGTATTTGAATATATTTATTTTCTAAAAAGGTAAGTACGTCACGAACGCCCCCCTTGATCCTCCTAACGCCCCACTTTTGCCCCTGTACTCGCTACCGCCCCCTTTGAAAGCTACAGCGCCTACTGGGGGGCGGTACCGCCTCCGTTGGGAACCTATGCTTTAAATGGAACATACGTGTGCGACTTCAAAACACACGTATGCTACGTTGAAAAATGTAAGTGCGTGCAGAGAAAATGTGGAGCTGTTTTGAATTCGGTTTTCTAGCGAGAAGTTATAAAGTGGGTCAGATGCAAAATATTGCATGTAAGTCAATTGCATTTAATTAAAGTGGATTCTGATTTGTTTTTTACTTTTGTTTAGAGGCTGCAAATACACATGGGCCGGTTTGACTTCAAAACGTGTCCACGCGTATGCTACGTTGAAAAAATGTAGGTGCATGCAAAAATGTGGAGCTGTTTTGAATTCAGTTCTCTAGCGAGACGTTATAAAGTAGGTCAGATTCATAATATCACACCTAAGTCAATTGCATAAAGAATGCTGTATTTAATTAAAGTGGATTCTGAATTATGTTTTTACTTTTGTTTAGAGACTGCAAATACACATAGGCCGGTTTGACTTCAAAACGTGTCCACGCGTATGCTACGTTAAAAAATTGGCCAAAGACAGACAGACTGATTGCATCAATTTCTCATTCTCGCTTTTAAAAATAACAAGTCGTAGTTATTAAATCGCGAACACAGTTATCTGCAAGAAATATATACTGATTTGTCAAAGCCAGACAGACTGATTGCATCAATTTTTGATTCCCGCTTAGCGGAAAGTTATAAAGTAGGTCAGATTCAAAATATCACACACACGTATGCTACATTGAAAAAATGTCGGTGCGTGCAGAAAAAATATGGAGCTATTTTGAATTCGGTTTTCTATCGAGTCGTTTTAAAGTAGGTCAGATGCAAAATATTGCAGCATCTAAGTCAATTGTATTTAATTAAAGTGGATTCTGATTTATGTTTTTTACTTTTGTTTAGAGGCTGCAAATACACATGGGGCTGTTTGACTTTAAAACGTGTCCACGCGTATGCTACGTTGAAAAAATTGGCCAAAGACAGACAGACTGATTGCATCAATTTCTCATTCTCGCTTTTAAAAAATAACAAGTCGTAGTTATTAAATCGCGAACACAGTTATCTGCAAGAAATATATACTGATTTGTCAAAAACAGACAGACCGATTACATCAATTTTTGATTCCCGCTTAGCGAAAAATTATAAAGTAGGTCAGACTCAAATATCACACACACGTACGCTACATTGAAAAAATGTAGGTGCGTGCATAAAAAATGTGGAGCTGTTTTGAATTCGGTTCTCTATCGAGACGTTATAAAGTAGGTCGGATGCAAAATGTCGCAGCATCTAAGTCAATTGTATTTAATTAAAGTGTATTCTGATTAATGCTTCTTACTTTTGTTTAGAGGCTGCAAATACACATGGGGCGGTTTGACTTCAAAACGTGTCCACGCGTATGCTACGTTGAAAAAATGTAGGTGCATCCAAAAATGTAAAGCTGTTTTGAATTCAGTTCTCTAGCGAGACTTTATAAAGTAGGTCAGATTCATACTATCACATCTAAGTCAATTGTATAAAGAATGCTGTATTTAATTAAAGTGGATTCTGATTTATGTTTTTACTTTTGTTTAGAGGTTGCAAATACACATAGACCGGTTTGACTTCAAAACGTGTCCACCCGTATGCTACATTGAAAAATTGTAGATGCGTGCAGAAAAATGTGGAGCTGCTTTGAATTCTAGCGAGAAGTTATAAAGTAGGTCAGATGCAAAATATGCTAAGGCCGGTTTGAATTCAAAGTGCGACCACTCTGCAAAAACACATAGGCCGATTTCAATTCAAAAGGTGTTCATTCTTGTCATAGGTTGAAAAGTATGTTAGCAAAGTATGCAGATGGTGGTAATCTGCTATATAATGAGATTGCTCCCAATATTAATTTAATTAGTCAAAGTTTACTGCATATTCACATACCTACATATACAAACATGTATATAATTGATATTCAGGGATTTAAATACAAGAAAAACGAGTTTTGTGTCCAAAGAAATTGCGGTTTTGGACTTGTTGGAAGGAGTTGTTTGGCATCAAATTTTTAAACTGCTAATGCAGTCTAGTTGTTTGAGCCAAGATTATATAAAACATAACGACTGGGTGACAAGGAATATTCATGGTATTTCTTGGGATGAATCTTTAACGGCTGGAATGGCGTCATCATATATAGCACTTTATTTGAAGCAAATTATCAGACCCGGTGAAGAAGTTTGTGTGAAGGGTCTAGAAAAGAAGAAATGGATGGAAACCTATCTAACGCAAAACGTTGTAACTGATATGCTTGCACTAGGTTGTTCTAAGCTAACGCAGTTAAAAATCAACAATCGTTTACTATGTAACATCCATTGTTATAGACACAGCAATAATAATCTGCAATGTGCAAAACAAAATACCTTGTTATTAAAAGAATGGTTTAATAATAATAAAAAAACAATAAAAAGATTGTGTCTGTATTATTGTAGTCAGTAAGAAATTTTTAATGCTGATATCTGCAAAAAAAAACGATTAAACTCAGTCAGCACGAATGGGACTCTCAACGCTAAAAGCAATTATAATTGATCAACGCAATAGCTCTTTACTGGTTTTACAACATTTAACAAATTGTACAGATATCTCGAAATTTGTCAAAAACATACAAACAGACTGACTGATTGCACCAATTTCTTATTTTCGCTTTTAAAAAAATAACAAGTTGTAGTTATTAAATCGCGAACACAGTTATCTGCAAGAAATATATACTGATTTGTCAAAGACAGACAGATTGATTGCATAGATTTCTCATTCTCGCTCGTACTTATTAAATCGTGAATTCAGTTATCTGCAAGAAATATAAACGGTGAAATTTATGAAATGCTCCAACTTCAAAAACTAGAAATAAATCTATTGAAATACATGCTATGAGTTATTTACTGGTTACTGGTTTCTCAATGTACAGATATCTCGAAATTTGCCAAAGACAGACAGACAAACTGATTGCATCAATTTTTCATTCTCGCTTTTAAAGATTAACAAGTCGTAGTTATTAAATGAGGAGCAATGTGAAATGAAACACACAATGTATTTTTCTTTATTGTAATTTATAAAATACATATACATGTATATAATGTTATGTACTCTAGAATAAACATACTATAATTCACTTAAGTTGTTTATATTTTCGTTTTCTAAATGAGCAAGCATCCCAAATATAAAGAACAGTTCTAACTCTGAACGGTAAAATATTACCTTATCGGTTCTAAGAGGGTTGTCTGCTTCATCTTTGACGCGCGGTTGTTTTTGGTTGTTCTTCTTCGTGTTCACTAAAAAAAAAGATTCAGATGAAGATTAGATCAAGTAAATGCATTAAGAAAATTAAATCTATATTAAGCCAACGAATACATACTGTGTATTGGTGTCATCAGGTCGTACGTTGCAATTGGTGGATCTGCTCACGGAGCCAACGATTTTTCCAGCACTTCATATGGATTGACTATAAACTACTCAATAATTTTAACCCAACCACTATCATTATTCTTTCCTGGCAAGGGCAATTTAAAAAAGTTTTCATTTTTGATTTGTTCTATAGAACACAACTACAACTTGACAATAAAGATTGAGCGATTATCTCACACATATCTTGAGTATATAAAGATATTATACAACAAGAACCGCAGAAAATTCAACCCATGTCAGCAAGAATTTAATGCCAAGGTATTGTCTAGATAGCAATTGTAGAAATATGCAGAAAAATTTAATAAACCCAGTTATGTATAAATTTAATGCTGACGTCCACAGAAAAATAAAATAAATATATTCAGCAAGAAATTTAATGCTAACATCAGCAGAATAATAAATAAACCCACTCAGTCAGCATGAATGGAAGGCCGGTCTGGCTTCAAAACGGTGCACGCGTATATACCATATTTTAAAATTAAAGTTGTCAATTGCAAAACCACAAAATTAAATTTACCGAGAAATCATTTGAAGATTTACTTTTTTCAGTAAAACTGAAAAAAATTGACTTTTATACATTTTAATTAAATATATTAGAGAATACTCGATATCATATACTTTTTCTATTGTCTAGTTTGTAGTACTTTATTACAAAAAAAAATTACATAAGACAGCGTTTTTTTTCTTTGTCAACGAAAGTCTAGTCTTTTGATTTCTTTAGCATTCGCATTTCCATAGTTACGTACTAATGCCAACTCTGCAATTTTTTAGATTAGATGCATTTCTAACTTCAATCGCAAAAAATGAAAGCATCTATTCGAAATATGCACTCAGATTACAAGTCAAAAAATTGTTTTACACCCGTCTGTAAACTGTGATTAAATCTATCTAATCCAAGATTAAATTAAATTGTCAATTTTGTAAATTTAATAGTTTACACGGATGCTATGTGCGAATGAAACGTTAACAAAACCGATCTTGTACCTATCATAAATATGATTTTAATATCTTGCTTTTAAAACAAAAATAGAATGCCGTTTTTCTGGTTTGATTAGGTACACAAATTTTTTAAAACCAGTATTAAAAAGCATTCTACAGTTTTATCCTAGAATTAACATTGCATGTGTAATTTGAAATAAAAAATCGCATACCACAAGCATTTTTTTCTAGTTGCAAGGAAGTTATAGTCTATTACACTTTGCGATGTTGTGTCAGCATTCTTCAATAGTTTTTGTTGGTGTTTTAAACTTTGTTTAGTTATCTGGAGATAAATCCATAATATTAGATCCTTTTTAAAGCTGTACGTGCTTGTTTGATAATACTTTTAATACCTAGCGTACTTCTTATTTTACGTTTCTTTATCAGTTTTCTTATTTTATTGATATTTTTTGTTCTCAGCGATGCACAGGCCTCCATACCAAGTTTTACTTTAGCTTTCATTGCGGTAGCTACTCCAAATGCTGCTGCTTTTTCACCTAAAGACGAGTCACCAGAATTTAGTCTTTCTGTAGCTAATTGAGCTAACTTCGAATCTGCTTGATGGCGTTTAGATAGATCCTTTTTTTTGGAGTATGCAATATCGTGCTCCTTACAAGCTTCGTCAAACTTGTTTATTCCCTTGTCTCCCCGAGCTAACCGTTTGATTAGTTTTGTACCTGGACCGCAAAATTTGTAACCCGGAATATGCGCTTTTATTGGTAAATTGTTAATTACAGTATTTAACAGTCCGTTTCCAGTACCGTTTCCCATACCAAAAAGGAACGTCAATCTAACGGGTCACTAAGTCCCCCGAAGGAAGAAGCTAGAATAGTTTCAGGCAAATTAGTTTATTGTCGCCGAAAAGTATAGGTTTGTAAAACCATCATTACACACCACGCTGTAGGGCGTGCGCGAAGTTCTCACAAAGAAAAACGGAAACAACCAAAAATACAACAAATGTTTTCGTTGTGTATATCGAAAAGAAAGTGAATATTAATTTTATTTAACTAATAACCAGAGCTCAAAGTAATATTGTTGTTATCAAACGTAATTAGGAAACTTGAAACACGGTTTTATCGGATAGTTCAATACCTCATTTCAACAAGTTTCCGATTGAAACAATAAAGAAAGCAACCACCGGATACCTAAAACAGGGTATTGACTATTTAATTTATAGAATAAATAGATTTGAAATTGAAAATTACTAAAAGCGTATTTAATTGTAGGAAGGTCTAATATACCGGGTGTTGGAGGATCTGAGCAAAATCTACGTAAATGAATAATGAAGCAAAAGGGTGTAGATTTTAACTGACCCGCAAAAGTAAAAGTTTGGGGTGGAAAGAGAGAAGCAGAGGAACAACCCACTCGAACAACAAAACAACAAAGTAAACCGAAGCGACCACAAAAAAATTACATCCGGCTCGAAAAACCAATAGTGGTAACAATCGCACTACCAGAGAAAGCGACCCAAGACACTCACTAGAATGAATCGGGTACTAGAACAACAGAAGAAAGAAGAAGAGAGGGAAGACGGGTAATAAGCGATCAACTAGGACTAAGATGAAATGGCATCGACACTGCAGAGTCGTCAAAGGATGGATGTTTTTCAGAAAGAACAGTAAAGTTATCGATCTCCAGAACAGGATTGGGTTTCCGCGAAAAAACCAAAAAAGAAGAAAAAAAGAAAGCGAGAATGAAACCAAGCAGTGACAACCAAAACAGGGCCCAAGTGTTAAGCCTCAAGTATGCAAAGGAGCAACAAGGGAGAACAAGAGAAAAGAAGGAAAACCGTTAGTAAGAGAAACGATGTACTACAAACTGTGATAGCCAAGAGTTGCAATAACTGAAGATCCAAAGAAAAGAAATGCTAACTAGTCCTAAAGTCGACTAAGTCGTGGTTTCCGAAGAAAAGAAGAACGGACTAGAAAGCACCAACCAAAGGAGCGGATGAACAAAACACAATCGGTTTAGGGACCGACAGCAAAGAAGATCATCAAAAGGATAGAGAATGGAAAGTGGATTCAAGTAACAGGGAAGTAAACTAAAGCAAACAAAGCCCATATTATAGCAGCATCAAAACTGCTGGAAAATGACAAACCCCGTTTCCAAAACAAAACAAAAAACCGTACAAATAGAAAATCAAACCGAATTCCAGTGTAGTTATGTATGAGTATGTGTGTGCGTTTGCGCGCGTGTGAGTGTATGTGTGTGGATGTTGATGTATGAGTAAGTGAGTGTGTGTGTGTGCGAAGTGTGTGTGTGTGTGTGTATGAAGTGTGTGTGTATGTGTCGGACCGCTTTAGACGCCTCTTACGACAGGCAGGTCGTACCATGGGGCTATTCTATTCCCGGACCCATCGGGGGAAAGAAAAAGGAAGAAAAACCAGCAAACAGGGAAGTAAATAAAAAGAAAACTTAAAGTCCAGAAATCAAAACCTAAGGAGAGCAAAGTATGCATAAGAAACTGGGACGCGAGGACTAGGTACTGAACTTAAGACGTTTGCAGCACCAGCAAGAAAATGAAACAAGATCAAGGACATTAGGACTTTGCTGACATACATCTTCCGGTTTGGAAAGAGCATAGACTAATGTCTGCCTCTTTTGAGCAGTTTTCTGCCAAACAGAAACAGCAGGGGTGTAGTAGTGGTAGCACGAGGTTTAGGAGGTGGCAAGGGTAGTTTAGGAATTTCAAAACGCATCATAGAAGGACGTTGTTTGTTGTTAGGATTGGTGGTAAGATAATCAACGGCAGAAAAGGAAACATTATTGGTTGTCAGAATATCAACGGTTACGTTAGATAAAGGGACAGAGACAGATAAAATTTTATTGACGTTAGGTAAATGACTAGCGGTATCACAGTTAGGAAAGAGAACAGCATTGGCTCTAGGAATATTAACCCTAGGAAAAGGAGCAGAATCTGATAACACTTGAACCATATTACATAAAGGAACAGGATCAGGTAGAAGTTCATCAACGTTACAAGAATAAGCAGTATCAAGTAGAACTTCGCCAATGTTAGATAAAGGAGTCGAATGAAGTTTATCAACATGAAAGAAAGGAGCAGCACCAGACAGAATTTGATCAACTTTACAAGAACAAACAGCATTAGGTAGAACTTCATTCACAATCGATAAGGAAGCAGAATCAGGTTGGCCTCCGTCAACATTAGATAATAGGACATCAGCTAGGATTTTACCAAGCTTAGTTAAAAGAACAGAAGCAAGTAGAAGTTTGTCAGCACTAGATAAAGAAACGCAATCAGAAAAAATTTTGTCAACATCAGAAAAATGAGTAAGGGCAGGTAACGTTTCATCAACGTCCGATAAAGGAGTAGAATCAAGTATGATTTCACCAATGTTAGACAACGGACTAGGAACAGACAAAATTTCAACCACAATGGTAGCGGATTCCTTGATCGTAGTAGATAAAGAAACAACATCAGGTAAAACTTTGACGACAGCAGTAACAGGCATTATAGTTATTGGTTCCCTAACTTCAACAGCGAAGGCTGACTAAATTAGAAGTTGTCGCCATTTTAGCTACAGCTGTTATTGTAGGTACGACAGAAATTTCGTGTCTGGAATCACTTAAGAAAGCATGAACAGGTAAAATTTTGACAAAAACTGCAACAGGCATTAACAATACCGGTTCATGGACTTCGACAAGACCCTCTCTGATTGAATTAGAAATTATCGTTACTTCGGCGACACTCGTGCTTGCAGACACGACAGAAATTTCTTGGGTAAAATCATTTAAGAAAGAAGGAACAAACTTTTGAGAAGCTAGCTGCAAGTCACTAATTCAAGCGTGGGTTGCACCGGTATTAGAGGCACAGTTTGGGGTGGAAGTGAAAACGTCGGGTCTAGTTGGTTTTCTTTTGAATCGCGAAGGACAGAATGAGTTTGGTTTTTATTAGTAAAGGTTCGATAAGTTGGGGCGTGATAGCCGTAAAAATCAATATTACAGTTCAAAGGCTCATATGGCTGAAAAGGGTTCGAGGGAATGATAGTAGGGCGATCAGAAGGAGGTGTAGAAAAGAATGTAGAACTAGAAACGGACGAAATGTTGTTCGAAACTGTATTCGCCGAGGAAGGGCATGTTCTGATAGTAGTAGCAGGATGACCTGGATAAGGTACAGAAGAGAATGTGGAGCGAGAAGCTGCAGAAATTAGGCACTTAGAGGTGAGGACAGTATTTGAAGAATGATTAGAAGACTTATTAGTAGTAGGATGACAGTTGGGACAGTTGTGGCAAGTAACTCCCTTATGTCTGCAACCATAGCAACGGAGTACTTTAGGACGAGTACAACATGTCGAAACATGACCAGGTTTGTCGCAATTAAAGCATACGACCTGACGAGTAAAAGTTGGAAGAAGAACAATAAAACGTACGGAAGAAGTATCGGATCTACCCGTAGGCGTAGGAGAAACCTTAAAAACTCGGTCATGTGAAGTAAAAGTATTTTTCTCAATAGTAGTAGACTTATAAGCAAGACCCGGTTCAGCAGTAGCAGTATGTTGTTCTTGACTAGATGATACGGAATTATTGGCCAGAATTTTTGAGGATTCTAATTTCAGACATTCGTCTTCTAACTCTTGTAAGAAGCGAACGGTAGACAAATGGGCTCGATAGAATGGAGCGAGGTTTCGAATCACAATAGACAATTTATCATCCTCGTTGAAAGATTGTTACGTTATTCGTGGCCCCACGTTGGGCGCCAAATTTATGCTACGTTATTCGTGGCAGCCACGTTGTTCGGGCGCCAAAGTTATGCTACGTTGGCTCGTAGCCGTGCGTAACACAAAGATATCACGGAATGACCGGGCTCAATCGGAGATTAGGGGGGGTTGTAGAAAGCAGACTGACAGATAATGTATGCGGCGGTAAGGAGTTAGTGACAATACCTGCAAGAAAAATAGTTAAGCAAACCTGAAAAAAAAGAATGAGCATAGCAGCAATGAAAAGTCTAAATTATTCAGTACTTTGTAGAATGTAAAAAAAGAAACTGTTTGGATAATTTATATAATATAACAACGGTAAAAGCAATACAGAAAAATGTTTAGTACAAAGTGAGGTAATATTGGGGAGTAGCAGAAACGTTTCCTCACACACCAATTAAACATAAATCAGACAAAATGTTGACAAAAGATAAATAGATAAGACACAATTGGTATGAGTAATTCAGTAGTATTGATTTTTCTTTCTTCCTTTTTTCTCTCTATGTTTTAAAATAGCATGCAAGTCTATTGTAAAAGGTATCAGAACGACAAAGATATGGTAAAGCAACGGATAGATATTTAAAGTAATAACCAGTAGGAAATAGTTCAACTTACTAAAGTCCTTCAGGAACGCTTCCTTGCAACTGAAGTGTGGGATTCAACGATGTCCTGCACTAACGAAGCACTTCACCCTTGACTGTGAGGGTGTTGATGGAACTTATCACACGTCACACTAATCACACCTACGCCTCTCACTGGGGTTAGCAGCAGACATTATCATGCTGATGGAACTATGTAGCATTGATAAATTTCTTGGTAATTCTATTTCCTGAGACAATAATTTCGAAATATTTTACAACACAAATAAAAAAAAAATGGTAATAAAAATTTAGAATCACGGGCTCTCAAGACACGATGTAATGCATTAAAACTAACAGTAACGTGAAGTGTTTTATTTGCTACCGATGGCAACAAAGAAAATCTAATGCTTTTGAATAACGAAATTTGCGCAAACAACGATCTATACTAGATTCGTTGGGGTTAGAAAATTCAGAAACTACAGTGTCAACTGTCTTTACACGTGAATGAGATACATGTTTATAAGAAGCAACCTTTTTTTCTACTAAACCTGTTACAACTGTATCATCATTGTTTCTTTTTAGAAACACTCAAGTTTAAAAGACCACGAAGACTAGATCGCACACACAGTTCAAATATAAAAAGACAAATCAACTAAAAAAAAACACAATCAATAAAGCGACGCGTATCACTAAGTCAATGTTCCGTAAAACGCACGACAAGTTCTACTACTTTTATTTCCAACAGAAAAGCAACAAAAAAAAAACAATTAGTAGAGCACGCGTAAGCAATAAACCCGTCCGTCAAATGTCCTTAAAAACACACGTGCGTCGACCAAACACGGTTAATATACAACTCTTATTTCACAAGAAAAACAACTAAAAACGTGCCGTGCTCGTTCATGAACAATACGAAAATTGATACCGCATTAATTCTCACTATTGTCAAAGCAAAGAGGAAACAGTATTTTTAACGTAATTAATATATAGGAACCAAGAACAAAACTACAACTACTTATCTGTATATTCAACTCGTTCTATTACAACCTCTTATCGCCTATTATCTCCTTCGCTAATAACATAAGGAACATCCAAAACGTGAATGCCGCAATCATCTAAACATTAATTACAGCGGTTTATCATTTCCGATAAGTTGGAAAGTAATTTACGAATAATCCAATTTACAATTCATTGTCCTTGCAATTTATTTATTAATGAAAATCAATCTTCAAATTATCTACTTTTAAAGTAATACCCACGAGTTAAATTGCATACTAGTCTGACTTATTCTGAAGTATTTACTTTATACAAACAGCGATCCCAAAGAAACGATGTATTTTTAAGTACGCTAACAGAAAGGGAGCGTAAAATGTTAAACTACAAAAAATGCCCGTTACAAATTCCATATGAATCAGGCTCGTCATACACGTAAAATAGTCAGTGATGCTTTCTGTGTACTCCTGCTGTCTACTACAGATACTATCAAACAGTCTTTTCCCCCATATCAGTGATTTTGGATACGAATAAAAAAGAATTTCGGAGAAAGTAACTAAATAGAGGCTAACCGTAACTCGATAAAAGCTTCAATAAAAATAATCGTGAACACATGACAATTTAAACCATTTTCGACGGGTAAACTTCGGGACCACCAATAAGAGCGAAACAACAAAATAGAAATTAGGAATCGGAATAGGGCGCCAGCGTTTTCAACAGACTAGAATTATCGGCGAAAATACATTTCCGATAATCTGAAATGAGTCAACCAATCATATGTAGCGATCAAGAAGGAAGAAACAATCAAACTTGAAGATTGAACCTACACAAGAAGTAAAGAAAATCGATACTCATGTTAGGGACAGATAAGTGACAGATAATTATCTTTACTATAAAACAACATAAGTGAACAGCCGAGTTAGCGAGTTATAGTTTTTCGACCATAATCTTTATAAGATAAAACGTGTAACGACATATTAAATGATAATAAAGCCATAACGAACGAGCCTTTTCATTCATTTCTGGAACGCTCCACCAATTAACCAAGATAGAATTTTTACGACCTCATGAATTAAAATAATACATAATAAACCTGTAAAATAAACGGAATTTTAAAGAAGTAACATCCATCCCGATGAGTCAGATCAACTAGAAAGGTGTAGAAATTTTCTAGAATTTGTGACGTATTGAAGAACGATTTTGTTTTCATGTCACCTTTAATTAGACCCCAGCATAGGGACACATTCTATGGCTACACAATTCATATCAGTATTGTGTGTGTGCGTGTACGCGCACGCGTGTCTGTGTTGTGTGTGCGTTTGTGTGAATGTGTGTGCGTATGTGGTGTGTGTGTGCGTTTGTCTGCTTATGTGTATTGCTTTGTCGCTTACGAGTCATGGCAGCATACCATTATGAAATAATGGTGCTGGGACAGTTCATCTACTAAATAAAGTCCTTGTGTATAATATTTGATTTATATATGAAGGTCAAATGCTAACAAGCATCACTAAATACAATATCCAAAGCTAACTAATCCTAATATTCTTACACAGGAAAATAGTGTCTAAAGTCATTTTTCAAATTAGCAGACTAGCAAAAAATACACAAAAGACTCCTTGAATAATTTAGTTGGGTCGAGGACTAGCTAACGTTTACAGTTTGTTGCAATTTATTTCAACAAACGCCACATTTAAAATTTCCAGTTGATTCTAATGGGTTAGAAATAAACGTTTCGTTGGTGCGTTGAATTCAGGATAAGAATATCTTTTAGGTTCGCTGAATTCAGGCAAACAATAGTTTAAATACAAATTAACAGCACAAGGGGCGTATTTTTGTTCACCCGACACCTTAATAAAGGGGTCGAATACATGGAACCTCAACATAATCATTCTGTAAAATTACAAACTAACGGTTCTGCTAATGTCTTGGCATCACAGTTCTTATTACAGTTGACAAGTGCGTACAGTAACGTGGGATATAATGCTAACACTTCCAACTTATAGATTGTTGAGAAATTATATAATCGCCCTCTTTGACTTTTACTTTTTTCAAATGCCCTTTATTTAGGACTTCGGTCCAAGTTGGAAGTGTTAACCGTTGTTAATAATTTTACAAGTAGTTTTAGTTTTTATAGTGTATGCAAAATTAAGCTCTACTAAGGAATGACAAATTGTTTGTTCGACGAATTAATATTGCTGCATTGAAGTGGTCTAGAAAGACTTCAATGGCACAATTTGTATAGTATAACAAATCCAGAAATAATTGAATTCAAGCAATTATCTGAAAGGGAAAGCAACCAATCTAGTGCGCTCGTATAATGCTCTGCAAGTGTGATTTAAATATTTACCTACCGCGTGAGGGTATCCAATTAACAATAAATAATAAATGGGAAGGACCTCTAACACTATAGTACCCTCACGTTTCGGGACATTGCCTCGCAAGCTGCTGCAGTCGATGAAAAGGGGAAGTTCATTAAACAACAACACACTAAGACAAAATTCGAATTGTTTTATTAAATGGGCTACTAACTAACTTAACCTAATTACATATGCATACAAAATTACACAGTAATTAACATTATTTACAATAGGGCGCCACCATGGGAATTAAACGGCCCATGGACCGATCACGGTAATAGCTCTCGTCGCACTTTGTTCGTGGCGATGAACCAAGATTGCAGGACAGAAAATACGTCACTTCACAGGGGCAAATGTTATAAAGTCTCTGGCTAGCACAAACACAACTTAACGAAACAATTTTAAAGTCCTTATTTTATGAATATTAACAACAGTTCTGGGTGCAAACACCCCAATACATATAATTAATTAACGCTACCGTAGTCTACTTAGCTTGCATACTGAAACGACCTTCCTTTAATCACGGGGTCATCAATAACAGGAAAAACCCGACCTTCACACGGGTCAAATAGTACAGTAACGGAATTCGTGGCTTAGTTATTACAAGCCTCGGACAACGTCGAAACACAATAAAATAAGAAACCCTTCAAAAGATGCGGTCTTTAACAATAACCCAAGGGGATTAAATTACTAGAACGGAGCTTTAACCCGAAGTTGTATGTTATGAAAACCGACAGATATTGTATTTAAACAAATAAATGACTTATGATGCATAACACAGCCTTGAGTTCATAGTAATACCATATATAATAATTACTTACTCAGAGAAATAAACTAACTTTGAACATAACGGCACGCAGTTGAATTCAGAGAAATAAAACACTTACTCAATCTTGCAAGTCAGCGAGCTTTAGACTCTAACGCGTCTGGAAATAAACAACCCCGATTACCACCGGCTGGCATCCTTATATACATTTAAGTTAATTGAAAAATAACCCCTTTCTTGGCTCTCATACTCTGCTTAGGATACGCCGGTCGTAAATCTTTAAGAATAATTAAACTGCCAATTGCCCTAAGATAGCCACACAAGTAGATCTCGGAACTAATTTTAGTTGAGTACTCCGCTAATTGAAAAATTGCTTCCGACCACCCTGACATAAATAGCATCCTAAAACATGATTGACATCTAATCATAGATAGCAACTAATCTGACATGTATAGTGCCTTTGAAGCCTTTAGAAAAATTGATTAACTCTTGGATTAGACCTTCCTGGAAACTTCGCTAGGACGCTACTTGGGTAGTCTTGCAACCGTTACAATTACAGACATATTTATGGTACCAGACCTTCATTCTAATAATTAGAATGCCAAATTAAACTAGAAAATAACTATTTTTAGAAATCATAGAACTAATTAGAGCGTATTAAAACAGTATGTTACACAAGATCCGGGTCTTTGTGACGTTTATTAGTTACACTTGACATCAAATTTTAAATTAATACACCTTGTAAACAATTATATTTAAAATAATTTGTTAAAGTGTACTACACAACTCGAGCAACTTGTTTCTCAACACCTTTCCTGTTGCATTTTTAGGAAGGGATTCCATAAATCTAACTCCTCCGTAAAGATGCTTCTGTACCGATATCTTTTCTGCAATTTAAATACATTACTTTACTAATAAAGTTAAATTGTAATATACCCGCCACAAAATCCACTATTTCGGTCTCACTAGCATTCGCTTCAGGTTTTAGTACAATGCAGGCGGTAGCAAGTTGGCCAGCTCGTTCATCAGGTATTCCTACAACCGCGCATTCGGCAACTGCTTTGTGTTTCATCACGATGTTTTCTATTTCAACGGGCGCCACCTGAAAGATATAAGTACTTTTAACTTTGGATAACATGCTCATCTTGATACATGTCATTTTTGGTCATACTTTATAGAATTTCATTATAATTTTGTTTAAATTATGCTCCTGTCTGAACTTTTGCGTGATTTTGTATTGAAACTGCGGTGATAGGCCATGTAGATCGCGTGACTGCATTAAGCCAATGAAAATGGCTAGTTTTCGTGAATGGAGAAATATTGTAGATTTTCGACGTGTTCAGAACACCTGCAACCGGTATATTGGAGTGTTTCATTGTTAAGGAGGATGACCTGTACCTTATCCTGTTTTAATTTCCTTGCCTTTTTAACGTTTCCTAGGTCTTTTGTTACGTTTCTGAATTAATTTTACTCCACTAGGGACAGGGTTAGCTTTCAGTGGTGCGTGGTGATTTCTGTGAAAGCAAATATACTGCTTTAGGAGTCCTACTCAATACTTTTACTCGTACCTTAAAAAGTCTTTAAGCTCTTTTTGTGTTTGTAAAGCGTTAGCCAACTCATCTGAAAAGAATTAATACCGATAAAGCCTACCCGGAGGGAGGGTATTCCGGGTAACGGTATAGCGGTTATTACTGCGGCTAGAGATTGATGGAGCCTCACTTGTATCATTCTCTACTACTAGTTTTCGAATAAACTCAAATAAAGAAAACTCCACGTCTTGTATATCTATCCTATATTGCAAATCATCATTATAGCAGCGAATAACAGAAAAACTAAGATCTACTTCTGATTGGCCAAATATTCGTTTAGCTAAAGAAAGTACTTAATACAGATATTTAAACCATTTAATTTGTACGTACTATTTTGCTTCCACAATAACGAATGTTTCATATGAAAACCCTGTGTTTACAATACACTTTAAATAAGTGTGCACCAACGTAAAAAGCCCTTCTAAATAATAACTTCTTCATTTTATCATTATTCTTATTATTTTCATCATAGTTATTAAATATTAATAAAACAGAAAACAGCAAATGATAGTTATCTGCTGTATAACCAATATTTCCACAATTATCAGTTTCCTTTCTCGCCAAAAATTCCATCGTTGCAGATATAAAATCTAACTTATTGACTTAGATAAAATTCCATAACAACACCGGCAGCTTTACGTTTGTTACGCTTTATTTTGTAAAGCTCTCCGTCGACCTCGGTTGAAGGGGGTAGATGTTTTATGTGAAAAATGCAGCAAAGCTCAGAACATTGCCACACCGCCTTTCGTAGAATAAACGCAACTTTTTCACCTGCGGTAGAGTGCTGACGTAAGTGCTTCCGCTATGTTGTTCCAACCTTCTTTATCTTTTCCCTATCGCATCGTCCAGCGAGGCATCATCCGCAGAAACACCCAAAGCTGCAACTGCACAACAACAAAGGCAACAGGAACTTACTCCCGGAGGACGACTTCTTCACTCTGCTGAAATCACGGGGTAAGTGTATTATGACTATTTATTTACCCGGGGTTTTATCGGGTTGCGGGTTGTACGTTATACGTTTATTACTTGTATGCACAGCCGTGCTGTATTTTCGCGTTCAAACTTGGTCCCTTTACTAACAGCTTCGAGTATGATATCGTTACGTTAACTAGCTTACCTGTTTCCAGCGTGTGATGATTGCTCGTTGATCAAATTCGCAAGCTCCGGTCGTATGTTTGGTCTGATATTATCTGTCCTGTCTTATTATCTGTCACATTTTGTAAATTTTATAACCCAGGTTAATTGCATACTATTTCCTTTCTCACGAATTTTGCGTTTAAACTATCCTAATGTTGTGACCAATGCCATTATGTTCACGTGTACCGTTATTTCGTTCCTACTTTTTTTACATATAAACCCGAAAGCTGTGTCGTTCGTCATCTGCAGCGCATTAATTTTATGGTTGTATTTTATGAGTACATTGTTATTGAGGTGTTTTTTTCATAGTTGAGATTTTCTGAACTCGTGTGAATTTGCACAAACAACTTTAATATGACGGTTATTTCCCGGGTGACTATGTGTAATTTTTCTAAATTTAATACGAAGGGTTGTAAAGTCCTAATATGTAGTACTATTTGTATTTAATGTACTGGGTGCTTTACTATTTTAATTTTTTTATCCTGATTTAATATTATATTGAAATAGCAAGGTTATTAAGTATAACTTACTAAAGCTTCTTAATTCTACTGACTGATTTTGTACTAGAAGCTCATTTAACTCAAATAAACTATATGCTTTTAATTTTTTCGGTTTGTAATGTGAGGTGCTATACATCTGAAGACACATTAAATACGAAACGATCCTTTTAACCAGTTACATACGTTGCTATACATAATATTATTATCATATTATTCAATTATGTAGTTTTCTTGAACACCTAAGGTGAGGGTTGGAACCGTTATTCATTTAAATTAGAGATGCATTTGTACAGATTATGCTAAAGGTTTCAGAAAGGCCATGAAGTGGACACACTTTATACGATAATTACCTGAATTCATTTTACTATACAAGGGCGGAGTTACGTAACAGTAAGTAACTATCTTTCAGTGGTGAGACGTAGATTTTATAAAAGTAAATGCAAATTATTTTAGGGGTATACAAATTGCACACTGTAGGTAAAGATTGATATGGTCTTGCTTACACCCTTATTACTTCTTTTAATTAGTTTACTTTAAATACAAATAGTAAAACAAAAACTCTACATCTGGTACACTTAACCTATACTAACAAATATGCTTATCATAGTAAATAACAAGAGAAAACAAAAAAATACTTAGATCTACCCCTACTTTGACCAAATAGGCGTATAGCTAAAAAAAGAGTAACGTAAATTTATCAATAATGAACTTTTAGGTATGAAAATGTAAGTTTCTACCATCCGTTTTAAATAAGCGTGTTTCAACGTAATCACCCTCTTTAATAATAAGTTTTATATGTACTTCTTATTACCATTAATCGCAATTATTAAATATCTGAATGCAGTGTTTATAAAATGGAAAGCAAAATTCAATAACTTACAGTTAAGCTTGCTTATCTTCTGCAAACGCTCTGTCGACTTTTAGTGTAGGAAATGGTTGGGAGAAATTAATTTCTTTAAAGTGATGTGAAATGGAAGCTACCCCACAGGTCACTTTCACGCTTTTAACCATATTTTTATATTCGCGCTATTCATCACGTTTGGACGCATGTCTACCATCAGTTTCAACTTTTAATACCGACCATTCAGTTACCCGTTTAATAACCTCACCTCGCACGCGATATTTGATTTAGAGGCTCTGCTGAAAATGATCTGAGCTATTGTGAAGTGATCCTCTTTTTTCTACTAATATCTGGGGGGTTATGTTTCAAGGGTATTTCCCTCTTTTGTCGCTCTCAGGGATTGTACGACTTAAAAGGTAATAAGGTCGATGTCAAAGTTATTTTGATGTGTGTGAGCGGTTGTGTTCCCACACTTTCGAGTTAATGCCGACAGCTGCGTTATTTGTTGATCACTACGCATTCATTCTGTAGGGGTGTAAATTTATAATCTTATGATTATTGGTATAAGTGCTTCGTTCTCGTTTTCACCCTTTTACCTCGTCCCTATCGTATCTTCCAGTGAGGAATCGCCAGCAGAAATATCTGCAGAAACAGCTACCAACTACAACAAGGGCTACTGCAGGGAACCAACCATCTGAGGACGACGGCCGTGTCAAATTGAATTGACCGAGTAAACGTTTTAAGTATACTTATTTACCCAGGGTTTTATCGGGAGGCAGTTGTACATTGTAAATGATATGTCATTGTGGCGAATGCGATTAATATGTATGCATTAATTTTTTGTTTAAATAGACAAGGAGTTCTGGTTATACGCTGATTATACGCTGCGTACCTATAATTAATAAACAAATGAGTTGACCACATCTAGCGTTATGTTTTAGTACACTTATTGTTCTGAATTTTCTACTACTACAGGCAATGCTTTTATAAAAGTTTTTAGTATTTAACATGCATGTTACGACATTTACAACTCTTATTATCAAACAGCGGATTAGTGTACCCTTTAGAATGGTGGATCGGCATTCGGGAAATTGTGTTTAAATCTCTATACAGTTGATTTTATTTTCGATGAAAATATGTGCAATACTATGTAAACAAATCGCGGTAGACAATCTATGCGGGTTATGTTTAAAGAATAAAGGGTTAAGTGGAATTGTTGAAATAATCCGAATGATTAGATAGGTTGCGTATCACTTGTCTATAAACTGTGTACTGAATACCTATGAGTTGCATACCGCTTCAACAATTCTGTTGATTTAGTGTAACTTTGCTTCAAACAAAATCTAAAGTTGCGCACTAGATTTAGGTTATTTATTTATTTATTTTATTTATTTGTTCCAACGTTTCAGTAGTCTGCTACCTGAAATTTAGGCAGACCTGGCTTTTCCCCAGAAAGTAACCGTCAGTAAGGTGTGTGTGTGTGTGTGTGTTTGTGTGTGTGTGAGTGGGCGTGCGCTTAAGGGCATGTGTTATGTGTGTGTATGTATGTGTGTTTGTGTGTGTGTGTGTGTGTGTGTGAGGGTTGTGTGTATGTGTGATGTTGATATCCGTGTTACGTTCCCCCTCTAGGACCAGGACCATCGGCAGCCGGATATCCCAGTTGTCCAGGAAGAACGCTCAACGAATATTGCTTTATCAGCCCGGACCATTGGCAACCGGAAACCCAGATGTTGAAAAGGCAATGTAAGTGTGTAAATAGGCATTTGTGCTTGAAACGTGTATGTGTGTGTGTGTGTGTGTGTGTGTGTGTGTGTGTGTGTGTGTGTGTGTGTGTGTGTGTATGTGAGTGAGAGTTGCGTGTATGTGTATTGAAGTGAACTTTCATTTTTATTGAAAAATTTGTTTGTGAGTCGGACACACCAATACTATGATTTTGACGTTGGGCGTCAGTGAAACGATTTTTATTTGGTAAGATTTTATTCTTAGAGTTATCACTACGAGTAGAATCACGAGGCTCACAATATTCACGACCGAGATAGCACTCCCATGGAATTCAGTGGCAATATGCTCGACGAGGCCTAGAGCACCACGACTTCCGAAGACGCCTAGACCTCTTCAAACAATAAATACTTTTTTATCTTCATTATTCAACCCCTTACTCGGCCTCACCAGTAAAAGCCGCGGCTTTCCGAAGACTTCCAAAGCCTACCGAAAACTTCAGAACCTCTCAATATTGTCCAGCCGAACACCAAACAGCCGCCTCCAACCCAGGAGCATACACAATCATCAACAGTTCTGGGACTGCAACAACCCAGTGGCGCTCAACAATTAACCAGTCAAATGGTCACCATCAAAGCACTAGTGGAGAACGTTTACCACGTCGCCACAGCAACCCCCGAAACAGAAAAATCTACATTCTTTGGCACCCCGCTAGAGGATCTCACCGAATTCCTTGTACAGATGGAAGCAATGGACGCGGATGCACACAAAATCACCGCTCAACTCCAAGGCCAAGCAGCCACATGGTGGGAATCATACGCGGTGTTCCAATCCACCTACACCGAATTTAAAAGGTTCTTTTTGGACAAATACGACAGTCCAACCATTAGAGCCAAAATAACCTCCGAATATTATGGACAGAAGCAGACGGCATCGCAGTCAGTAGCCGCCTTCCTCGGCACTAAGGCGCAACAAGCCCGTCGCCTAAAAATAGACATCAACCAAGACGTGCAGCTGTTCATAGATCTCTTTCTGCCGGCACTGAGGAACCCAGTGCAGTGTCACATACCAACAACACAATGGAAAATGGTCTCCTATCTAACGAAAATTGAAACAAACGAAAAAGAGGCAGCAAAAGGTATAACCGTTTCCACGCCAACGACCAGATTTCTACGCACAACGGAGCAGCTACCAAGGTGCGCATTTTGTCTACAACGACATTGGCACCGCGACTGCCCAACCAAGGCATAAGGAAACGACCCACCGGCCGAGCAGCGCCAGGCTATTGCCGGGTCGGACGAAACGAACTGGCGCAAATAAGCATTACCCACGGCGATCCGCAACCAAGCACTCTATCACCAGAACGACCTACAACGCTCAAGCAGAAAGGCAAACCTGTGGACGGATGTCCCAAGAAGAGGTACCCAATCACAACCATTCCACCCAGCAGCAGACGACCATGAAGAGGTCTGACGCCGTCGCACTAAACATAAACGCAAACGCCGCCACAAGCTCAGGTACCTTGACAACAAGGACCCCACGCATCATCGCATCCATCTAGCTACGCTACACTTTTTAGAGGGGGGCAGTTACCTTATATCAAAGTACAAGTGCCGAACATAAAACGAGGATCTAGAAAATCGGGAGCTCCAAACTCATTTTTTGTGCTACCCTAAAAGTAGCGAATTTATTGGATGCCCATTCCACTAACCTTTTTTCAAGATACCTTGCATAGGGAAAGAAAGCATATAAATATGATTGCGAATCCTGCAAAATTCAGTACCCTTAGTGCTCACCACAGCCGGATGACTCACCATAGCCTGTGAACTACCTCGACCAGCAGTGCTCCCCATAGCCTGCTTAAGAATTGGTCTAGCCACGCTGCCCGCCGCTACACCTGGGGCACGTACCGCAGTGCTCTCCATAGCCTGCTTAAAATTCTGACCCGCTACGCTGCCCGACGCCGTACCTGGGGCTCGTACAACAGTGCTCTTCATAGCCTGCTCAATACCAGACCAGTTACATTGCCCGGCGCCGTACCTAGGGCACGCCGCATTTTGTTGTCTATCATAATCCATTTCGGATTGGCAGGAAACCCCATTCGAACCACCAGGTTTACAGGAAGCAATTGCAGAACGTTCTCCGGCGTGCCTTCCGAGACTTCCTACCGCTGCCGAAGCTGTTGACACCCCTGCCGCCGTCACCCAAGCAGCTTCAGCACTCACAAGGGCTGCGGCAAGAAGTCATCTCAGCCCCCCCCCCCCCAGTAATAACATCTCGAGAGGCCATCTATTGCGGTGACACCGAATGTATCTGTGCGCTGCACCTCCGAGATAGCACCCCCATGGAATTCAGTGGCAACATGCTCGACGAGACCTAGAGCACCACGACTTCCGAAGACTCCCGAAGACGCCTGGGCTTCTTTAAACAATAAATACTTTTTTATTTTCGTTATTCAAACTCTTACTCAGCCTCGCGACTAATACCCGAGGATTTTCGAAGACTTCCAAAGCCTACGGAAGACTTCCGAACCTCTCAATATTGTGAATATAGTCAATGTATAGTTTTTGTATGTGTATCATTATTCTTTATAACTCCGTGTTGTTCCACAAGAGAACCACGAAGACTTCCGAAGAGTCCCGAAGACGTCTGGACCTCTTCAATAAATACATCCTTATTTTCGTTATTCAAACTCATACTCAGCCTCACGAGCAACCACGAAGCCTTCTGAAGTTTACCAAAGACGTCCTAAGACTACCGAAGACTTTTGGACCTCTCCAAACTCTGTATATATCTGTCTACTTAGTATTTAAGCTTCTACTTAGTTCCACAAGTAACTACGAAGCCTTCCGAAAATTGCCGAAGACTTCGAAAGTGCTTCAAAGTGCACAAACTGTTCATTTTGACTTTTTACTTGTATATTTGTGTACTTATGAACTTTCTATATTTTCTTTTGCTTGTGAACAATAAAGATAACAGTGCTAAGTCTACATACTTTCAGACGCCGTCTACCCCGACGATAACAAATAGTACAGCTGTGATGGACAGTTTATGGTCGTAAGTCTGGTATAAAGTGAAGGCCACCAAAGGTTATTGAATGCACCTTCTATGTCCACTAATATTAATAGGGCGTATTTTTTGTGTGATTGCTTGATGGTTTGTATTGCTTGGATTATGGCGTCGATTTGTTTTCTGTGAAGCCGTATTGTCTTGGGTGTACTCCTTAGGTTACCAAATTCAGGCTTAATTTACTAGTGGCTTTAAATCTAGTTAGGCTTACCTGATACCCTTTGAATTTTATTAACTCTTTGATCCTGCCAACTATATAAAAGTAGCCATCTTCGTCGTAATAAAATAAATCACCAGTGTGATAAAAACCGTTCTTATCAATATCATTGCTGTTGCCATCTATATAACCTTTCATAACTTGTGGGCCCCGAAGACATAGTTCGCCTGTTTTTAAAGGTCCCAAATTTTTGCCTAAATTTTCATCCCATATCAGAGCTTGCGCGTCTGGGATCAACGTGCCAACACTTTCTGGTTTAGACAGTACATGTCTTGGATTAATTATCGCAGCTCCAGAAAACTCCGTTAAACCATACATATCTACAATATGTATGTTTGGATGCCTAAAAGCAAAGCATATTTAGTTCACATTCACGGAATTCGGTCATTAAAATCTGAGGTGTCAGGAAAGCAACAGAGTCGTTGAATATTGTGGAAATAGTCGTCACGTTAGATTACATTGGTTGTGTAAATTATTTTCTGTACTGAAAATAAGAACTAGGATTGTTATTTAGATATAGTGGCCTCGACTTTTCACGCGTATGCAAGCGCATGAGTGTGCATGTGCACCTGTGCTTGTGTATGGGTGTGTGCACGAGAGTTCGTGCGTATCCGTGTGTGTGTGTAAAAACGTGCATACGTACATGTGTGCATCCGTGTAAGTGCCCGTGAGCACGGGCGTGTTTGTGCGAGCGCTTGCGCAGTGCATGTGCGTGAGCGTTGTCCCGCTTCTATGTATGTATGTATATGTGTGTACGTGCGCGTGAATTAAGCTATACTGCATTTAGCTACTCACCTTTGATTAAATTCAGTCTTGTTATCTATTCCAAGGTTGCCACCTGCGCAAAGAATAAACTTAATGCTTGACAGATCACATGTTGTTACCACTGGGTGCTTTGCTAGGAAAGATACAATAGTAGGAACTGCATATAGTAAAGTTATTCTGTACGTCTGGATGCATTTAAGGAACACCTCTGGTTGAAAGAACGGCATAATCACTAATTTCATACAATGCATGGCAGCGACGTAAATAGTGGAGCACCCAAATATATGAAAAAAAGGCAATATTGCAATCGTTGAATCTCCCGATTTAATTCCGACAAAGTCTGGGTTACTAAAATATACTCTTTAAGCAATGGATTATTTATTCGAAAATCCTTACCCGAATATTTCTGAACTAAATTTGGAGTTTTCGTGCGTAAGCATCAAACATTTAGGAAGACCAGTTGTACCTGATGATAAAAATATTGTGATTGTTTCTGTTTTGCCATCTATGTTTGCTGGTTCAGGTTTTCTGCTGTTTATGTTTGCACCTTCTAATGCTTCATCAAGCAGGATACATGTAGTAGAATTGATCATGTCACTTTTAGGCACTTCTTCCAGTAATACGATCTGACTGAGAGGAAACTCCATCTTATCCATTTCACATATCTTTTGGAATGGGTCTTTAGAACTAAGTATAATTTTGGGTTTTGTTATGTTCAAAACCCGTTGTAGTTCGCCTACAAAAACGAAAGACAATCACTTGTAGGAGAAAGATAAGAAAAAATGTCAAAAGTACTTTTTCCTGAGCGATTTTAACGAATGGAACCTGCAAAAATGATGAAATTACATAGGTTATGAATCCCTGTCCTTCTTTAGTCTTCTAGGGAAATTTGAATATATATTTGGACCTTGTAAGAAGATATTAAAGTACTATGATTAAAAATACTGTATTGGCAGTTTATTTAAACCACATCCACCAGAGTCCTGTTATTCCACAGTTAAGATATCAATAAAAAACGCGTCAGTATAAAGATGCCCGTTTTTTTTTTACGCATACCGTCTACAAATGCAGGTTATAGCATCTATTAAACGAACAACGATATTATGAACAGCTAGAGGGGTTGAATACAACAGAAAGCACAAGTATATCTTTAAACTTTCTAGAATAACATGCAAGATTCGTATCTAAAATATAAATTGCGCGACTTTACGAAAGTTCAATCTAGGTTTTAACCCAGGAGTGATATAAAGTAAGTCGTTTGATCAAGTTGTTAAAATAAATATGCTTAGTGTTGTAACGCAAGTACATTAATTAAGCAAACTTTAATGAATAAAGCAGCATTTATTAATTTACGTTACTAAAATTAGGTTATGCGACCAAATATTTAAAAAAAATACGGGCACATATATCAGCAAATCAACAACCTAGAAAAGTGTTTTTGTAAACATTCATACGAATTGTAAAAAATCGATATCATTGTAAATTACTTCAATGGATAAGAAACATGTAAACCAGTAGTGATCAACAAATGACGCAGCTGTCGGTATTAAATGGAAGGATAGGGAATATATAGAACCACTTTTACGCACTGAAATACCCTTAATTGTAACTTAAGACAGTCAAAGTCGTACAAACCGTGTAAACCAGGTAATCGGGTAATCTCGTAGAACATTATATCAGCAAATCAACAACCTAGAAAACTGCATTCGTAAACATTCATACGAATTGTAAAAAATCGATATCATTATAAATTACTTCAATGGATTTACACGTAAAACAGTAGTGATCAACAAATGACGCCGCTGTCAGTATTAAATGGAAAGTTAGGGAATTCGTAGAACTACTTTTATGCACTGAAATACCCTTAACTGTAGCTCAAGACAGTTAAAGTCGTACAAACCGTGTGAACCAGGTAATCAGGTAATCTCGTAAAACATTATAACTAATAAGTACAGACAGATCATAATAGAGCAAATAGTTCATTTAAGCATTTCATCTTCATTTATTCTTTTGACAAGCAACCATCGCGGAGCGGGTAAAATGTGAAATAATTCAAGTGATTGTAGTTTTTAAATAAGCGGTTCCGTGGATCAGGCAGTTTTGCATATGACTGCTGATCATAAGGCGTCGGGTTCCATTACAAAATGCTAAAAGAGCATTTTTTACAAAAAATACGCCATCTTTCGTATGATAGGTAAAATGCAGGTTCTGTGTGAGTGTTGTCACACACTCCAAAGATCCCAATCTTGCTTGGAATGGCAAGAATTTTTCAAAATAAAAAATTTTAGGTTAAAAATACTTGTTTCCTAGTCAATGCAGTACCTAAGGGTGCAGCTTTAGAAAATCAAAAGAAGGGCAGTTTCTAAACTCGAGTTTGTTAGTGAAACAGGTTCCAAAACGCAAACATGGATTTGCAAAGCCGTTACATGTAACGGTGTTCTTGTGGTGAATGCTTTTCTTCAACCCGAGTCTGATTAGTAAATTACATACAACGCCATTTTAGTCATGCACGACATGGTCCCTTGGGCCTTATACAAGATCAACTATCTGTAGGTTATAGAATTTTTGTTTTCCACCTTTTAGGTTAGTGCATGCTTTGTTGAAAACGATTGTCAACAGGAAATTCTTATATGGAAAAGCACCACAGTTTTACTTGCATATATTTGTGTGCACCAGTTAACTTGGTTGGATACCTGTAATTGACAGGTTTAAGTTGCCTTTTCTTTTAGATATATTTATATGTGACCAATCAGAAATAGAGTTTTGTTTATGTTTTGTTGTGTTTGTTAAACAATGCGATATTTCTGTTTGGATAATATAGGTTAGGTGAACGACTTGACGTTTTCTTATTATTTATTTTAAATTAGTAGCTAAGAGAAAAGTGTACAAAAGTTCCAGTAACCTGTATTGCACAAAAAGGTACATTAAAATCGTCTTTTAGGACATTCGTCGTCTAGTGAGGCTGAAATCATGTGGGTTGGCGCTCAATGGTTTTTTATTAGACTTTCGCAGGTAGCTGTATGTAAAAATGTTGAAATTTATGTCCCTAAGAAGATTTGCATTTGTTTTTATGGAACCCACTTCTAAAAGCTAGCTGATGCATTATTTACCGTTACGTGTTCGTCGTAAAGTAAATTTAATTCAGCACGCAAATTGTATCAGATGGGCGGCTAGTATTTGATCAATCGTTCAGGCTCTTTCTGGAGACTTATGTGAATGCTGGTTTCACAAATTTATTACAATTTAAACAATGACAGTAACTTATTAAAACGACATTATATGAAAGTCAGATTCTGTTTTCCTAGCTACATGCAAATCTGATAATTGCTTACTTTCTATAAATGAACTAAAATGTCTTATGGAACCGCATTAGATACCAACAATTCCTCTAGAACCCAGCAACGTGGATTAAAATTGTCAGGTATAGAAGTAAATGATACAGAAACACAAAAAATTAAAACAATGAAACAAGATGTCCAGAACGAGTAGCACATCAACATTTCTCTCTCCCTTAAGAGCCTTATTCTAAATAGTGAAAGTATTATTTTGAGCAGACCACAAGGAACGTTTTGCATTGTGTTACGGATAAAAATTACGTTACGTTACCGTTTTCGATTTGCCCTGAAAGGGCGGGGACCCTGTAACAATTTTATGGATGCTATGTATAACTTTCAGTATTACAGGAGTGGGTTCCTATGGGGAAAAAAGATAATAGCATGTAAATTGTCCGAAATACAAAACCATTTTCCAAGTACAACTTACTTGAAAGGCTTTACTAATTGTCCAAAATTAAGGGCGCCATCGATCGAGAGCTCTTTGCCTACTCACGCCCATTTCCCTTAAACGATATCTTCGTTCTTTTTACTTTATTATCGAAGTTAATCGTTATATTACAATCTCCCTCTCTTCTGTTAAAATTATGAATACCGTTCTTACACGTTATACGTCAAATGCTTTCGTAGGGAGTAACAAATATAAATTCTATGGCACAAACTTTTGGGGCGGCTCCGTAGCGTAGTGGTATGTGTGTGACTACTACGCCCAAGATCCCGGGTTCGAATTCCGACACGGTCCGCTTGAAAAATGTTAGGCGAGCATTTTTCACAAAAATACACCCTCTTTCAGATGATATGTAAAATGGAGGTACCGTGTGTGAGTGTTGTTACGCACGTTAAAGATTTCTACCTTGTTTAGAGCGGGTTAGAGCTGCGTCAAACCGACCTTAGGTAAGGTCGAAAACAAAATGATGATGATGACCTTGTTTGGAACAGCAAGGGTTCGGCAAAAATCAAAATTTTTTAGGTAAAAGAACTCGCTTCCTGGCTAATGTAGTACCTTTGGGTGGAGCATTGGAAAATCACATATAAGGGTAAGCACACTGACAACAACATCTTACATACATCTATCTACACACCCAAGCAATGTTCTACAAATACAAGGTCTATGCACGCACTCACCATCCACACACCACCGTACCATGGTACAAAGCTAGCAGTGACACTAGAAAGGGCACCAAGCCACAACCATAGATTCAACCAACTAACCACAGAAACCATTTATTATTTTGTACAGCTAGGTTGGGCCGTTACATTAATGAAAACAAAAAAACAAATGTACACATGTTTTTACAATATTAAACAGGACTTGTTTCGAACTATATAGCATACTCACGTTTTCATTACAAATACATGATACAGTCTTAAACAGATATTAAAAACCAAATATATTTTAAGGATACTTAACTATAAGCTCATCATAAACACATAGACGTATATCAGGTACGTCTCATCAGTTCAGGGATTAAATTTTTAACTAAACACTGCATGTAGCCCCTTCGGGACTACGTTGGGCGTCAAAAACCCTCTCGCACAAGACTCCCTTGACATCTCATCTGGATCACTGTGCCAAGTAGATTGTGTTAAGACCACTTCGCTCTAGTAGACTTTGTCGAAACAGTTTCAGGAAATTGATTGCATCAAGATAACTTCGTCCTAATAGACCTCGTTGAAACGATTTTTGGGGTTGATTGGATCAGGACCACATTGCCCTAGTATATTTGTTTGAAACGACTTCGAGGAGTAGATCGGATCAAGGTCACTTCGCCTTAGTACACCTCGTCGGTAAAACTTCTGGAAGTTGCTCATCCGAGAAAACCCGAGAAATCTCCAGAAAACTCAAGAACACTAGAAAGAACCAGAGAAAATCAGTGAAAGTCCAAGAAACCCTAAGAAAATCCGAGACAACCCGTGAAAACCCTAAGGAATATTAGATAACCCTAGAAAATCCGAAAAACCTGAAACCCTAAAACCTGAAAAACCTCGAAAGCCTTGAAAAATCCCGATAACCACAAAAACCCCGAAAACTCGAAAAATTTAAAAATGGTAGAAAAACCGAAAACCCGAATAATCCCGAGAGAGCCTGAAAAACCCAAGAAAACCCTAGAAAACTAGAACATCAGAATAAATCCTAGAAACTCCTTGAAAAAAACTCAAAATCAGAGAAAATCCGAAACACTCCGAGAACACTTAGATACCCCGATAAACCCAAATAACATAGAGAGACCTCAGAAAACCCAAGCAAACTTGAAGATCCCAAGAAACCCCGAGAAAACATGATTAGCCCCGAGGAACCCCAAGATACTCCAAAAAAGTCGAGAGAACCCGAGAAAACACAAGAAAACCCATAACTACACCGGAACACCATAAAAAACCCGAGGAAATTCTAGAACGCCCAAAAAATCTTAGACAATCCAAAAACCACGAAACACCCGTAAACCCAAAACACCTGAAAAAAACCCGAAAACCCCGTAAAACCCAAAATAACCTAGAAAACGCTGAAAAATCAGAAATCCCTGACAAACCGAAATACCGAAAAACCCGAAAAACCTAAAATAACTCGAAAAATCCGGAAAAATGAGAAGACCCCGAAAAATCGAAAACCTGAAAAACCTCAAAAACCGAAAACTTCGAAAAACTTTAAAACCAAAAAACCCGGAAAACCCAAAAATTTCGAAATACCTAAAAAACCCGGAAAACCCCAAAAGGCTGTAAATTCCAACACACTGAAAACCGAAACTTTTTTACGATATAATTTATATGTTATATTTTTACGGTATTGTTCGTACGTCGTTGTTCATGCGTCATTGTTCATATGTCATTGCTTATATGTCATTGTTCAAACGTCATTCTTCAAACGTCATTGTTCTTACGTCATTGTTCATACGTCATTGTCCTTATGTAATATTTTCTACCTTACAGTCTTTACGTTAAAGCGGTTATCTTATAGCCTGTAGAAGATAAAGTTTACAATATAGCGTTTACGTTTTAGCCTTTATGGCATAGCGTTTACAGTATAGCGTTTACGCTAAAGTGTTTAATGTATATGTTATACGTTATATTTTTTTACGTAACCAGCCTTTGACATTTCTCAAATTAATTAAACAAATTTCCATCACATTTTGTAAAAGAAGTATAGTACCTGCACGCAGAGGGTACCGAATTCAGGTCTTACATTTACGACCGCGTATTTCCACATATATTAATCATTTTCTAATGACTAGATACGAATTTTGGAAACCAACTGGACCGTCCTTCTCTCCCGCACTTACGCGATTTGACACGTTGTTGGCTTTCGTACGCAGTGTGTTGGAATTTTTTGTTCGGGAAAATTTAAGCGAAAGCTAAGCGTTGTTGCAAAACAGACAATTCCCTGAAAACACTCATTCCCCCCAAAGTATCCACTTTTCCGCAACAAAAGCCCTCCCGAGCAATGTAGCATTAAATCCTTAGCCCGGTTCCGCCGCCTCACCCTCACCTCCACGGCTCCTCTCACCTAGGAGGAGATCCCCGATTAGCGACGCATCCGATCTCAACTTTAGAACGAAAGTCAGTTACCGCTTTTTTATTTGTGGGGGTTGTTTATTTAGTTACAAAATGTCTTTCTAGTATAGTTTCAGATTATTTATAAATACCTGAGTGAGTGACTGTCGTTAAGGTGGATACCATAAGACTCTGATGTTGACTTTGTCATCGACGACATGATTATTTCCAACACAATGTTGTCGGTCTGGGCACCAATATATCCCTAAAATTGAAACTAACTCACTTGGTAGGGTATTATTCGAACATGATTAGACCTCTCTCAGCCTAGTTTGATGACCTTCTGATCAAGGTAATTGATCTACTAAAGTAGCGTGTTATAGATTGGGATGATACATGCAAAGTGCTTTATGAAAGTCGGTCTACCCTTTCTAAAATAATTCGACACGTATTGGGCAAACTTCGGACATATAAAAAACGTGTATGTAAACTTACATATAGCTTAACATAACCAGAAACTAGGACCTCCCATTTATTTGAGTTAGCACACAACTGTATATGACCTGTCTTTGCGCTAAGACGATGAGATCATCGTGGCGCCAGCCTAATACAAATAAATCACGAAACTATTAATTACAACGATGACCCCCCATCTCTAATCTTTAACAACGGACATGAATTTGACCACCTTTGAATATGAAGCACATAAAATAAAATATTTAACCTATGATCGAAATTGTAGTAACCTAAAGATTATATTTATTAAAAAAAATAACCTAATTTTATTGGTGGAATTTACTAACACAGAAACTACTAAAATGAAATGTCATTATAAGTATTTTCGAGGAACGTTACACTGTACGCTTTGTTACTTATGTATATATGCTTATGGCAATAGCCATTAAATGGCAAAGAAATTAGCTTATTAAGGTAAGGAAATCAGTGAACACTTCTAAAAAGTGTCCCCTTTGATCCCGTTTCTGCGGTACGTTTTTATAAACACCAATTTGCATCAAGTATTTTCCTTTATGAAAATATTATTTGTTAGCACCCACAACCGGGCTAACCCTAATACCTTGAAGTTTTCTATTGTTTACCTGTAGTATAGGCTGGATTTATCAAATTCGTTGCCGCTCCTACATAAAAGCAGGCTAATAACGTAAAACAATATTTAATACAATTTTCGCTTATGATAGCCACCACGTCTCCCTTCTGGATTCCAAGTTTTCTTAACACCACAACCGTTTTCAGAATTAGGTCCAAAATTTCTCCGCACGTTAAACTTTTGCCAGTAATTCCATCAATCTGAAACAATATGTTTCATAAGTTGAATGTGTTTCTATGAGTAGTTAGAGTATAATATTATTGAATGAAGATAATGAAGTCGTATTCATAGCATAAAAACTTTAACTTATTCAGCTTCCCATACTTTACTTAAGCTTGTTTTTTTAACAGTGATAACCTCTAAGCTAAAGGAAAGGTTCAAGCAAACTATAGTTTCGACAAAATTTTTAATCTTCTATACAACAATCTTATATGTCTATTTGCAATATTGTAATAAAGAAATTATTTAAAATGCTTTGCAAATGGCAGGAATAAATGTGGTATGGGCACAACAGGACGATTTAAAGAAAAAATTTTCACAGTGCAAGACTCTTTGTAAGCACGTTGGCGTTATCTTAAATAGAAACTGGACGGAAAAAGAGGGAAGGTAATCTTAACTGGAAAATTAATATTAATGTTTCCTGTATATTCTGAGTTCATAAAGAAGAGTCTCCACTTAGCATGACATTTCAATAAATTTTTAGTTCTATTATAGAAAATTCTGGTTATAAATATAAAAACCACAAAAGCATAGCTTTTTTTGTGGTGTACATATTTGAACGTAACTGATGTCTATAAATTACTTCAAAACTACGAAAAGGGTAAACAAATTAATTTTAGCTGGAAATTACTATTATGCATAGTAGTCTCAAATATACGAGAGCTTTTTACAAATCTTAGTAAAATGAAACACAATTAATATTGTAAATTCAAGCGTGTACGTACAGTACAAAGTATAAACCCTGACAGTATCATCTGTATATTCGGACAATGTAGTTCATTACTTAAAAGCTGGAGTGCTTAATTAACAAAACCCAGAGATTAAGTTACATATAATTTAATCATATCATTCAATACAAAGTAAAAATGTTTTTAAATGTTCTTATTCAAATTGGTAAAAAAATGCAATCCGTGGTCACATGATTTTCGCATCATAAAACCATATTAGTTCGCGCTTGATTTACGAAATAGGAATGTTATGAAGTGACACAACCTCATTTTCCAAATGTATAGAGAAAGTGGGAGGTATGACACACGCGAGACGGACGGAAAACCATGGTTTTAAGTATTTGCGAGCCATAAACAAAAACACATGTTAGGGTGATTGTTGAGAGGTTACTCGAGTACACTCCTTTGGTTATGAATTAACCAACGAGCGTTAACGTGGTGAGATCCCGCAGATTTCCGACAGAACTTACAGCGCTATCAAATCTGGACGTTTTGTTATCAAGCAATAAAAATTGGAAATAATAACTCGGTGATAAACTAATTTACTCTTCTTTCTATGGAATTCTTTATTAACATGAAAGCATAACTATAAGTCGTAGCTTATTAGAAGTTGTTGTTAAGTGTTAGCGGCATTTATGCATTATGTATGATTTGAGACATGTAGATTATTATAATTGAGTCAAATCTAGGAGGGAGTTTATGGATAGGTTCCACAGGGTGGGTGGGAAAATTGTTTTTTGAGAACAGCCTTGGAATATTGAAGTGGTAGCATAGAAGTAGTTGGCATTAAGTGTACCTGTGCTGGATGATATATACGATTTGATGATTTGGAAGATATTGGTAATGAATTCTAAGGTTTTAAGTTGATTGAGGTTATCAGCCAAATAGTGAAACATTTTAGTTCCTTATTCAAAGGCATTCAGGATCGGATAGTTAAATTTGTGAGTAGGCATGGTATAATGCTAAAAAATCTTAAAGAATTGGAAAAAGCATATAAATCACTTACTATGCGAGTAGTACATCAAACCGCAAAAATTTATATACATTAAATATAAATATGCAAACTTCAGCAGTCGAAATATCCCTAGCTGTTACGGATTATCTCAGTGGTTTGAGATCGAATGGCTGGAAGTAACCAACGATATGATCACATTCACAACCGCGTGTACGTAAAAATAAACTTTTATGAAACGAGTAGGTCACGGAAGATCAAATTTAAACGTGCTGCCTTCACTACCAATGTAATACAAGCAGGAGCAGTGGACTGTATTTTCGAGAAGCTTACGAAGCTTGCTGTAATTAATAACACTGACATGCAATAATAATAACGATATTTATTATTAACTGAACACCAATGTTACAATTGCGGGAGCGCGTCTTTTACATGCTTACTCTTTCGCAGTCTAACAACTTCTCTCTTATCATTCCCCAGGGGTGGGACGAGACTGGTTATGGCGCACAAGCCGTCTCATTGAAATATTTGTAAATATATAAATTACTGCTTGTGTCGTAACATATAGTTTTAATTGGTAGGTAATTTGTGTTCGCATTAGGATTGTAAATCCTGCTTCTGTAATACATCACGTTTTTCTCTTTGATAATAAATTCATTACATCTTCTAGATTTTGGGGGTTTCAAAATCCTATCTTGTCCGATAATCGCTCGGGTAACGCGTTTATATAAGTGTCTAAAGCAATCTCGTCGTACATTTTAGTTTTAATTAAACGTACGTTTGGGTATGGTTCCTCTAGTTTCAATTTAGTTAGGATTAAACTTCTAACGTCTTAACACCGCATACCAAATTGGTATGGTGATTGATTATTCTCTATTCTTAAGTTTATTAAGTCCCTGATAAGAAATTTTATACAACACTGGTCTCTGAAATACGCAATCAATATTTTCTTGTAGTTCCCCCAATCCGTCAGGTCATCTCTACTCGCGATTAGGGTCAAAGCTCTGCCAGCTAGCTTACTTAGGATCAATTGTTCCGGTCAATGTCCCCTTTCTTTGTAACATGATTTTAGAAATGTCTTGCACGCGGTAATGAAAATACCTAGTAAAGCTTGATTTCCATCGTACGTTGGTAGTGAGTCTAATATAACCTTAAGTTTTCAGCGTTTTTTAGAAATTATTTATTCGATGTTACTTCAGTCAAGTTTGTATTAAAGTTATTTAAAGAATCATTTATTGTTACCTGTATTGTATGTAATTATAAACCTCTATTATAATTACATCGATTTCAGACTTTTACTGAATAATTGTTTCCTTAATAATCGTTGCAATAAATTGTACATAGATGTGTATAATTATAAACTTTTGTTGTAATCAAGTTTAGCCTTTTGCTGAGTAAATTATTTCAGTAATAATAACTTGTGATAAAAAATTATAATAATAAATTGTACATAAATTCTCTTGTTTCAAATCTTATTTGTTAATATCAATTTTCAATTGCAAAAAAAATGGTTAAAAAAAAATGAACCGCAGGTACTCACAATAATTTGATTACCAGTTCCATTAGCCTTCTACTTTATTGGATTCGGTCAATTCTGTACTTCGTACAATTTTGTTCACCAATGAATAATTTAAATTCACGGCCACAAGCGTTTTAATTTTGGAATCGCTAGTGCCCTTCTGGAATCCGTTACGGCTGCGTCAGATAGGTTTTAAGCCTTTGGGAGCTTCCTTTTAAAAACATTTATTTAAAATAAAATTAAATAAAAACCCTTAACCACAAAAAATATTTGAATTACTAGATACGTATTTCGGCCTCTATGTGGTCATCATCAGTAGAAAAAAAAAGATATAGCAGTTGTTCTGGAACACTTCAGAGGATATTCTCCTCACCACTTAGGCTGAAGTGAACCTTCCCAACCTATAATTTACTATATTGTTGCTTTAAACACTATCGAGGATATTCTTCTCACTCGCAGGCTGGTGTTCTCAACAACAAACAAGTGAATTGTGACATTATAACTTAAATCTACTTAATTTATACTATTTCTAAATCTACTGAAGCGGAACCAGTTTAATCTTGATTCCTCATTGGTTGTTGACCAATAGGGAAAGCAAAGCAGATGACTCTATTGGCCCTTTATCGGTGTTTAAGAGGGGTCCTTTATGTTTAACAATTTTAATTGATTCATAGGCATTTAAGGAGGAAAACGGTGGTACCGCTTTTAACAATTTAACATTTTCTAGTTTAACGGGGTGGCTGGTTTCAAATATATGTTTGGCGACCTGAGACCTTTCATATTTACCATATTTGAAGTGAGCAATGTGTTCTTTAAATCTTGTTGTTATATTCCTCTTGGTCTGACCAATATATTTTTGAAAACACCCTGGCCCTGCACAACTAATTTCATAAATCCCCGACTTTTGCAATTTTTCCACCTTGTCTTTTGGATTACCTAGCAAATCTTTAATTTTATTAGTATTAATGAAAGCAATTTTGAAATTACACTGTTTGAATATTTTATCAAGACCCTTTGTGGTTTTGTGAAACGGAAGTTTAACATATTTAACATTATCGTTAGAGGTGGTTGATTGCAAAGTCGTTGATTTACGGATGTTGATCCTATTTTTACACTTTCTAAAAATATTATCTATAATATCAGAAGAATTTCCCAAAAACACTTCTATCAAATTAATTTTTATACAGTAATTACAAAAATCGTTTAATTCTTCTATAACAACTTGAACGTTATGTTCATTAACGTGATTTGATTTAGTTGACAAAAATAATCAAAGTTAATATTTTAATAATTTCCAATGAGTAGCTTGAACTACCAATTACCTCAGGGTATTTATGTAGTCCCTGCTTTCACATCATCTCGTGAGTAAGTGCAGATCTCACTTCTGCTACTTATTGATAAACATACAATGTCTTATTCTACGTAATTCTAATTAAGGCTGCTTTATTGCAGTTCATTGTGTCTGTACCTGCAGTATCAGATTGCGTATGAAATACACAGTAGTTGCTTCCGTTCTCATGTCTGATATGAACTCTGATTAATCTCTAATTAATACAATGTAACATGCTATTATTAAGACATAATAAATGCATTTAAATTTATATACATTTTGATATGGGGGATATGTAACTCGGACCCCAATGACTACTATGATGAATTAGAAGTATAAAATAGTCGAGTATCATATTATAATTAGATATTTATTTTGAAACAACTCAATAAAAATAATGCAGTTAAAGATTTTTTTGCTAACACGTTCTCTTACTCTAAATAAAAAAATACAGTTCTCTTTATTGAAGTATCTCATTTCTACTGAGGTTGCTATTTTAAGTTTATTTAACATTTTAATCATGAGGAAAATATAATTTCACATTGTTCTAATAATAGGACACCGGCTTTTCATCTATTTATATAAAAATAAAAGGACCTACCATAGGATACTTACACAAAAAATATCATTAGGATTCCTCTTCCTCATGCAATCAACTAAAAACTTCCCTAAAGAACAACCTTCCGGTATGCTATAGTTTCCTGAAGGTCCTTTGAGTATAAGGTTCTTGTCTAACATTTTGTAACGAATACAAGTTCTATCAGATCCTTTGAATGAATATTCAAAAACTATGTTTTTATTAGAAAATAACTTCTAAATCAACTGCATGAACTAAAAAGTCAGTATTTTACAAAAACATATAAAAACAGACAATTTATACCTAGGAGTATTTATTTTATACATTAACACAAAAAGCGATTTAGAAGGAAAAGGAGGGGAAAAATTAGCTTTGGCTTTTAGGGTGTTGTAATGTTTTATTGTATTTTCTAGATAAATTTGTTAAAATTAGTTTCAATTATTTAAGAGCTAATTATTGTTAAATTTATCAATTTATATCAAGTGACATGTTGTTTGATTAATTCAATTTATCCAATGACATTTACTTTTACTACCGACTAGGTCTAAATTGGTTTTTCTTGTTGAAGAAGAATAACAAGTGATAACGCTTTACTGGGACAATGTGATAGACTTAATGTTTACTTGTAAATAAAAGTAAACAACACAATGAAAGTTCCAGACAGTTTGTAAAGAAGATAAAGCTGGTGAACTTTGTACTTAGAAAGGTGACTTTGATCACCATATTATTAATAAGTTGTCCCTAAATTCAGGTATATTCAATCTTTTCTTAAATTATTTCTTGTAATAATTTAGTATTTACCGAAACAACTTTTAGGATATAAAAAGTTCGACAAAAGTAAGTGCCATTTTAAATTTCAAATCATTTTTGAACTGTCAAATTTGAGTATCTGAATTTGGCAGAATGTAGCTGAAAGTTAAGAAAATAGTAAAAATGGGACGATGTACAGTCCATCAGTGCATTGAAATTGTTAAAATCCATTTACATTACTGTAAGATTTGATAACTTGTTTTGATTAGCTAATTTTGCGACATGAAACGGGGCATCGTTGTTAAAAATCTGTATTTTCGGCGGTTTTTGGTTCTGAGGTGCGTAGTGTGTAAAAAGCTACAATCTTTTCAAAGGTAGGAGCCAAACGCGCGGCGTAAAAACTCAGCAAGGTGTCAATCTAAACGAGCACGAAGAAGACAAACGATCGGAGTAGTTTCCAAAATTTGCTTCGGGGAGATTCGATAATATATTAGAACCTGATTTCAACGCTGTTCCCACGTAGGAGGTATATTTTTCGAGAAATTCACTAGTAATATTAGAGCAAATTATTCAACTTTTGTCAAAATTGGTTTGCAAACGCGCATGAACGATTCCGAAACGTTAGGGTCGGTTTATCAATCTCTAGTTAAGTTGGATAACTTTCAGATAAACTTTATCTGTTAGGTAAAGTGTATATTGATATCTATATACAGTATAACTAGTGGTTGAAGTTGAAAATATTTAACTGGCACTTCTAACTGACAGATAACAGATTTATTAAACGGATAAAAACCTGCACATGCGTTAAAAGAACTTGTCCATAACCCACCTATCCTAAATTATTTATGTAATATTTTGATCGGGTTTTTGTATTTTAAAAATATGGATGAATGTTGTACAGTAGAAGTAATAAGTGACGACGATGAAGAGATAGTGGAATTTTTAACTTATGAAAGAAGACCGTACATTGTAGGGAACCAGGAAAACTATTTCGATCTATTTGCTGATCAAAACTTTTTATGAGATTCCACTTAACGAACGAAACAGTTCGCCACATCCTGGAACAAATTGAAAACCAAATTGAAACTGTAACTGATAGGTACAGCATAAGCAAAAATTTATTAATTGAAATCATAATCTCAAGTATTTTTGCATACATCAAACTATATCACCAATAAACCAGATTTTTTTGACACTAACGTTTTTTGCAACAGACAGTTTTTTGCTTACTATTGCCGATATTTTTAAAGTTATCAAATCTTCTGTCAGTAAAATTGTAAAAAAGGTTACATATATACTATTGCAGCTTTGGCACCAAGATATATATATATATATATATATATATATATAAAGTAAGATGTATCTGTAAACAAATTCTTATGAAAATAATAAGAGCTATTGACAAATACAAATCGGGCTGGTAGTTATATAGCCATTAACAAAACATTAGCTTTATTACTTCACAGGGGAGGAAACATCCACTGACCAATGGTTCGGCTTGTTAAGCCTCATCAGAGTGGAATAGTTCCCAAGAACCCTATGAAGTAATCGAAGTTATTATAATGATATAATTTCGAAACAATCACTGTACTATGGTAAAAGTAAATAAAACCGCCATCAGATGATAAAACACCAACACTACTAAAGTGTGGAAGTACAGAATTGTACCAAAACTACATAATAAATTTTATAGATGACTATAAAAGTACGTCTGGCCTTTGAAATTTGCGGAATGTTACTGCAAAATTTATTTGCAAACGTAACAAACCTTCTCCTGGCGACACCCGGGTTCATGCCCCAAAAGCAATTCAAATAAATAAAGGCAACTTATTTGCAGTCCGCAATAAGAAAATTGTATATAAAGTAAGATGTATCTGTAAACAAACTCTTATGAAAATAATAAGAGCTATTGACAAATACAAATCGGGCTGGTAGTTATATAGCCATTAACAAAACATTAGCTTTATTACTTCACAGGGGAGGAAACATCCACTGACCAATGGTTTCGGCTTGTTAAGCCTCATCAGAGTGAAATAGTTCCCAAGAACCCTATGAAGTAATCGAAGCTATTATAATGATATAATTTCAAAACAATCACTGTACTATGACAAAAGTCAAAAATCAGGTGATAAAACACCAACACTACTAAAGTGTGGAAGTACAGGAGAAGGTTTGTTACGTTTGCAAATAAATTTTGCAGTAACATTCCGCAAATCTCAAAGGCCAGACGTACTTTTATAGTCATCTATAAAATTTATTATGTAGTTTCGGTTCAATTCCGTACTTCCACACTTTAGTAGTATTGGTGTTTTATCACCTGATGGCGGTTTTATTTACTTTTGCCATAGTACAGTGATTGTTTCAAAATTATATCATTATAATAGCTTCGATTACTTCATAGGGTTCTTGGGAACTATTTAACTTTGATGAGCCTTAACAAGCCGAAACCATTGGTCAGTGGATGTTTCCTCCCATGTGAAGTAATAAAGCTAATGTTTTGTTAATGGCTATATAACTACCAGCCCGATTTGTATTTGTCAATAGCTCTTATTATTTTCATAAGAGTTTGTTTACAGATACATCTTACTTTATATACTATTTCCTATTGCGGACTGCCAATAACTTGTCTTTATTTATTTGAATTGCCTTTGGGGCATGAACCCGGGTGTCGCCACGAGAAGGTTTGTTACGTTAGCAAATAAATTTTGCTGTAACATTCCGCAAATCTCAAAGGCCCAACGTACTTTTATAGTCATTTTTAAAATTTATTATGTAGTTTCGGTTCAATTCTGTACTTCCACACTTTAGTAGTGTTGGTGTTTTATCACCTGATAACGGTTTTATTTACTTTTGCCATAGTACAGTGATTGTTTCGAAATTATATCATTATAATAGCTTCGATTACTTTATAGGGTTCTTGGGAACTATTCCACTCTGATGAGGCTTAACAAGCCGAAACCATTGGTCAGTGGATGTTTCCTCCCCTGTGAAGTAATAAAGCTAATGTTTTGTTAATGGCTATATAACTACCAGCCCGATTTGTATTTGTCAATGGCTCTTATTATTTTCATAAGAGTTTGTTTACAAATACATCTTACTTTATATACAATTTTCTTATTGCGGACTGCAAATAACTTGTCTTTATATATCTATCGCTGTGGATCCGGGGGGGGGGCATACACTTTTAACATCGGTCTTTTACCTCTACTCATTCGAGCCTCACGAATTGGGCGCCATAAGGTTGCTGTGGATCGGGGATTTACGGGTTTGACATCGCCAGTGCCAACACTGATTTTCAAAAAAAATAAAAAAATTATACAAAAAGAAATTTCTTACCCGTTACTTTTTCTTGTTTCAAAATATCCTTAGCAGCTTCCCTGGTTAGCTCAGCTGTGCCTCTTCTCGTATACCTAAATTTACAATCATTCTTCCTTCCCACTCACACACCATTCAATAAAATCACCAAATAATACAACAATTATACAATCTTTTATTTACCGCTATTTACAAACAAATTATTCACAGGTATAAACAGTTTGGTACACTAATTACAACTCAATAAGTGATATGTTTTAACGTCCTTGTTTTAACTTATTATTTGCAAACACATTTAATACAATATGAATAGATGGGCCCCAAATAATACCATATATTTATTGTACTCTGGAGTATGGTAAGCTCATAATAACCCAGTTTATTAATGTATGCCTTTTACCTTGCATAAAATTACTACAAAACTAATAAACCCATGTACTCTTAACAATCCAATTTAAATTCAAAATAAAATTTAGTAAGTTTTACATACACTTTTTTTCAATATTTTAAATAACCTTAATAATTGTCAAGTACATGTATCTTTTCCGATACGTTATATAACCATAAATAACCCCGATGTTCACTCACACATCACCAAATCAGATAACAGAAAATTCAAATAAGTTACCTGAAGAATGCTTCAAGCCTCCATCCCTCCAATGATGCTCAGCAGAATCCCTTCGCTTCGTGACTACGCGCTCTGATACTCCACATATTTATAGATGATAACCCCACTATGCACCAAGCACCTTGCTTCCAATTACCATTCCATAACAGTATACAAACTCACGTATATTATTCTTCTGTTTATTGATTTACTAGCTTGGTATGGTATTAGTTGGACCTCGGTTAATTTAATTCACTCGACACTACTCACGTTAATAACTATAAGGCCTCAACTACCAAGTTACAAGTGCTAGTACTACATTTACTGTATTATAAATAATTTTTAATACTCACAAGAACTCTACTTTAACGTCGGTCTGTCGTAGTAAGTAGTATAAAGCGATGAGAATATAAAGAAAGAGCTCCTAATTCTCTCAGAGTATTTATATCGCTCAACATGCCACCTCTAGGCCACACTTCACGCAAAAAATTTATTTTAAAAATAACACTTCTGCAAATTTTGATATAACTGACTTGAAGCTTCTAGATATTCACCTCGTGGACGCCGTATATTCAAAAAATCGCTCCACCTGTCGCATGTTCGTCCGTTTGTAAAACTATCCGTTTCAACTACTGATTCTGTTCTGTGTCGTCATGAAACTCCGCCTGTAATATTTTTATCTCTGTCTTATGCATATTTGATGTCGCGTTCCAAACCCCACTTGAGTTGTAGAAAATCGATATTGCTGACAGCGTCTCATTACTCCACGTGGATAAGAACGTGCGTTTTAAATGCCAATGCTTTTATATCCGTCTCTATCTGTAGCATATTACTAATCGTGCATCTTCTTTTGCTCTTTAAGAACTTTGTTAGCTTGTTATTCAAAGCAACTGACGGTTGAAATCTATTTTCTATAAAGCCCGCTTTATTAAGCTGATAATTTCGAAGAAGGTAACCTTTTAAACATGCAGGTGTTTTTAATTATAGACCGTTTAGAACAACAATTCTTTGAGTCTATATTTTACCGTACTGACGTCTGTTTGTTACCAAGAAACCTTTTGCTTTGGGATTATCGATTTTCTATACCCTGGTGTGTTTTTTAATGCTATTACACGTTGAATTAAAATAACTTAAATTGAGTATGCGTTTCTATTTGTTTTTAAAACTGGTTTTCTCTATGTACTTCTAACTTTTCAATTATTAATTATAAAAATACGTCAATACTTGTCCGGAGAAATTAAATAAATTAAATAAATTTTGCGCGTAAATAATTTGTTCGTTTCTCTATACAAGGTGGTTGAAATTGCATTGTTTACCCAAAATTTAACCCCTTGAATCCATAACAATATATATATATATATATATATATATATATATATATATATATGCATGCCAATGGATGACACCGAGTTAACAGCAGTAAAAATCGACCTCGCATTATAGGATCATTAGATTGCACTCACATCAGAATTCAATCGCCAGGTATATATAAAATTAGCAATTGTATACTACTTAACTTTATTGACTATCATAAACAACATTTACGTTTTAGGAGGCAACAATGCTGAGCTGTTTAGAAACAGAAAGAGCTTCTCTTTAATAAATGTGCAAACCATATCTTCCACGTCATTAAAAATATTGGATATAGTAGCTCGTTGGCCCAGATTATCTCACGATCAAACCATTTGTAACAATTCTGCATTAAAGAGACGCTTTGACAATAATAACTTTGGCAATTCGCTCTTGGTGGTAGACAGTGGTTATGCCAATAGTATGCGTGTAGTAACGCCTCTATTGCAGACTGCAACTGAAGATCAGCAGCTGTACAATGAAGCAGGTAAGTTGTATGCTACACATTTGCTATTTGATTAATACAACTTTGTAGTTACAAGGACAAGAAATTCAGTGGAAGGGTCTTATGGCGTGTGGAAGCGACACTTTCCTGTTCTTGCTTTACGATTACGGCTTACGTTACAAACAACATTCACGGTAATAATAGCAACTACCATACATCATAATATTGCTATTGAATATAAAGAATAGCAACCACCATTGAATCCTGAACTTAATTTAAATAATGTCAATTTTAATGAGAACATCAGCAGCGCACCTCCTGAAGAAAACAATTATAAGAATGCTAGAGATTTCTTACTACTTGAATATTTTCCCAATCGTGTAAATAGGCATTAATTTTTAGTCTTATTATTATTACAATTATTAAACAAATATACATAAGAAAACATATTACAAATTATAGCTATTTAAATTGTTGTTGTTATTCTTTTAAAGTTGTTGTTTTAATTTAAAATTTTCACATTTAAGCTGATATTTTATTTTACTGTTGCATCAACTGCTTCGTAAGCTTGTAGTGATCCGTAGTGTTTCTAAGTCGATTACTGATTGGTTGATAATTATTGCAAATATTACAGTGTATATTTCGATATTTGAAAGTATTTGTTAGAATAGCTCAGTAACCACTTGTAGGTTTCTAAACGCATTCCGTGACGTCAGAATTTACATTATAAAGAGCGCATTTATATGCAGAGTACTTTTTCTTTAGATCTTTTTGATGGTTTTATATTTCGATTTTAATTGTTTCGAACTTCTCGGCTGTAATAAAACAGATCTTTGTATTCTTTCACAACTAACATAGCTTGTAACTTACAGCACCATGGGTAACTGCATTGAACTCTAACTGAATTTTCGTCCATGTAGCTTCTTTTTGCTTCCATGTGACCGCATCGGTATTTTTATTTTCAATGATATTTTTAAATTTGTTAGTGATACTCAATAATACATTCTTTTCAGTTACCGTAAAATTAACTCATGTTTCCTTTTCTCTTCCATGTTGCTTCAATTAAACAATATTCAACAAGGATAGCCAACTCTTTAAAAATAGTATAACCAACTTCATAATAATACACTCTAGATTTGAAATATATAACCATCAGAGAAAGACTGCGTAATAAATGTCCTGCGGAAGATATCTGGTAGTTAAAGTTAACTTACGGATAACTAACTGACACTTTTACGAAATTGATAAACCGCCCCTTAGTGTTATAATCTATGGGATCATATTTTTGTTAAATTCGATCGTTACGGCGCTATAAAATGCGCAATAATTATTGGAAATCTTAAAAATCTATTTAAAATCTAATTTCGTAACGATTTTGAATGTAAGAGGTTTATTTAAAAAAGTATTAAATTTCATCTACGAACGCCACCGAACCCGCCATTTGGTCGTGAGCTTCTCAGTAATTTTAAATATTTTTGCATGGCATTTGAAAATACCGCAGTAAATAATCGACATTTCATCAAATGTCCGGCATGAGAGTTCAGTGCTAATGCTATCAGATAGCATGCACGTAATCCCAGATTCGATGCCGAGATTGTTATTTTTTTTCATTTTTCAAAGAACAACTGACACCATTAATCTTGCGAAAGTTATCGCGATTTTCGCTTGATTTTCGTCGATTTCGGTTTAATTTTACATGTGTTAATAATCCGTCATTTAGGTTATGAAATCCGAAATTATGGCGCTATTAAATCTTTGGACATACTGGAGGATTTTAATTGCATTTTATCATCATCATTTTGTTTTCGACCTTACTTAAGGTCGGTTTGACGCAGCTCTAACTTCTTTTCTATTCTGTGCTAATCTAAAAAGCTCTACATACCCTTCACAACCTAAATTTCTAATAATTTGACTAATATAGTTTGGTCTAGGTCTTCCTATATCCTTCTATCTTTTTCCTATCCCGCTGGCTCTACATAGATATTAGCAACCTGATGGTTGTTAAAGAACTCTAACATGGTCACATAATTACCATTTATCAGGAAATGAAATATAACCTCGTTATCCGCTTCAAAAAGGAAAAGTGTTAAATTATATGTTATGGTAAGGCTTAAGCAACGAATCGCTTCCAACATGCCAGACCGCTAACTAATTGTGAGTTATGTCATGGTGACATTTAGTTACCTGATTTTTATTTTTTTTTTGTTTTGTTTTCGAACTTACTTAAAGTCGGTTTGACGCAGCTCTAAATTCTTTTCTATTCTGAGCTAGTCTAAAAAGGTCTGCATACCCTTCACAACCTAGATCTCTAATAATTTGACTAATATAGCTTTGTCTAGGCCTTTCTACTCTATTTTTATTTGGTAGTCTATAATCTAAGACTTTACTAAATAGTCCCTCATGTCTTAACTGGTGCCCTATCATTCTATCTCTCCTAACCTTTAATTGTTTCCACATACAGGTTTCCTCACCTATCCTTCTATAAACTTCCTCGTTTGTTACTCTATCTGTCCAACTAATCTTTAACATTCTCCTATAACACCAAGTTTCAAAAGCTTCTATCTTTTTCTTATCTACTTCTTTAATTGTCCAAGTCTCACTACCATATAGTAGAACGCTCCATACGTACGACTTTAAGAAACTTTTTCTATTATCTAAACTAATACTATTAGCTATTAGTAAGTTTTTCTTTTTTAAAAACATTTTTCTAGCTTGAGCTATTCTAGCTACTATATCCCTTCTGCTACGTCCATCCTTTGTAATTATACTACCTAAATAGCAAAATTCATCTACCTCCTCTAACTCGGTATTACCTATTTTTAATTTTGGTTTAGAACTAGGCTGTAACTCACTTGTCATTATCTTTGTCTTTACTGAGTTAATTCTCATACTACAGTTACTCTGTAGTATCGCATCTAAAATATTTTAAAACTCTCCTAACTCTTTTCTAGACTCTGATATAATGGCTATATCATCTGCAAAACGTAACATGTCTACTTTCTGTCCCTGTACACTAATACCTATCTCTTTTCTCTCTCTAGCTAAGTTTAAAGCTTCCTCAATATAAACATTAAAATCAAGGGAGACAGTATACAACCCTGTCTAACACCATTTCTAATCTTAGCTTCCTTTTCTATTTCATCCAATCTAATTACTACGCTTTGGTTTTTATATAGACTGTAAATAATTTTTCTATCCCTATGAGAGATTCCTATTTTTGAAAACCCTGAACATAACAATCCAATTAACCCTATCAAATGCTTTTTCTAAATCTACAAACGCAAAATGAGTCTTTTATTTTTTGTAACCTTTTTCGATAATTACCCTAATCATTAGTATCGGTTCTCTAGTCCTCTGTCTTTACGAAAACCATATTGGTCTTCGCCTAAATAATTCTCAGTCAAAGCTTCTACTCTATTTTTAATTATTGTTGTTAGTATTTTGGAAGCATGAGAAGTTAAACTAACCGTTCTAAAATTCTCACACCTATCAGCTCCTGACTTTTTTGGGATTGGGATAATAATATTTTTTTCGAAATCTATTGGAACCTAACCTGTGTCATATATTACTTTTATTAGTTCATATAATCTATCTAAAGTTTTCTGACTAGCATATTTTATTAATTCTGCGGAAATATCGTCTATCCCTGGCGCTTTATTTAGTTTAAGATTCCGAACAGCTCTATCAAATTCCTCTCTTAATATTGAGAACCCTATTCCTACATCCTCTTCTTGGTCGTTCTCTAACTCATCTATATCGTCTCCCTTATATAAATCTTCTAAATATCTTTTCCATCTATCTGCTACCTCAAGTTTATTTATTAGAAGCTCATTATTCTCGTCTCTATTACCATTATATTTTTTCCTATCTTCCCCAAAAAACTTTTTAACTGCCCTGTAAGCCCTGTCTGTCTTACCTACACTCAAATCATTTTGTATTCCCTTACAATTCTCCTCCATCCATTTATTTCTAGCTTTTCTACACTCATGTACTATCTTATTTCTAACTGTATTATATTTTTGCTTACTTTCACTATCCGCTTCTCTGAAAGGTTTAAGCTTTCTTCTATTCTCTAATAAATCTAATATCTCTTTTGTTACCCACGGTTTTCTCGCTTCTATTTTTTTCTTACCTATAGTCTGTGTTGCTGTATCATGTACAGTCAGTTTTATTTCTTTCCATCTATGTTCTACGTTCCCTCCTACAGCTATCTCTTTGCTCATATTATCTAATACTTGTTTATATTCCTCTTTTACCCTACTATCATTAAGCTTACCTAGATCCCATCCCTCTCTTTTAACTTTTCTCAATTTTTTGAATTTTAGTTTACACTTCATTTTAACTAAGTTATGATCGCTATCTATGTCAGCCCCTGGATAACTACGACAGTTTTTAACTTGGTTTCTAAATCTTTGTTTAACTAAAATATAATCTATTTGGTATCTAGCCCTATCACCTGGCGCTTTCCAGGTATATCTTCTCCTAACATGTTGTTCGAATAGGGTCTTTACAGTTACTAATCTATGTTCCTGCCAAAACTCAACTAATCTTTCTCCTCTATCATTTCGTCTGCCATACCCAAATTTTCCTACCATTTTTCCCTCACTACCTTCTCCCACTGACGCATTAAAATCGCCCATAACTATTAAATTCTCATCTCCTTTTACTTTTCTCACTATACTATTTATATCCTCGTATACCTTTTCTACTTCCTCATCCTCGTACTGAGTTGTTGGCATGTAAACCTGTACTAAAACAGTGTCTGTGGGTTTTGTACTCAATCTAACCATAATTATTCTATCACTAAATTGTAAGTACTCTTTAACTTTATGCCCTAATCTTTTACCTAACACTATTCCTACGCCTGCCTGTCCATTAGTTGAAGAAGTTGTAATTATTCTATAATTATCTTTCCAAAAGTCATTACTATCTGGCCATCTCACCTCACTAATACCTAAAATGTCCAGCTTTTCCTTTCTCATTTCGACTAATAAATTCGTTAACTTATCTACTCTAAGTAATGACCTAACATTCCAAGTCCCTATCACTAAATCGAATTGTTGTTTTATATTCTTATGATAACGAGCCCCAAGTACCCCCTCCCGGAGATCCGAATAAGGGAGTATTTTACCTCCGGACAAGAATTTTACTTGCGAGCTCTCCATCATATGTATTTCGTGTTTTAGGCCACGCACACCTGGGAAATATTGTGGTAGGCTCCCATATCTTTCCACAACGCGGTTTTTAAAGATTTTAGCAGAAAGCCGTATCCGTCACGGCCAACCCCCAACAAGCTTGTAAATTATTGAGGATCGCCCGAGACCAATTGACCCTCCTCCAATATCTTTTAGCCAGCAAGGCTGCTGCCCCTTGCTGCGCCTTTTAATCGCCTTTTACGATAAGCAGGCTTACTATAGTAGTATTCTTTATCCCCTACTATAGGGAAATATAACCTCAATATCATTTTAAATACAGGTCTTGATTTTTGCGAAAATTTATAAAAAACTTTGATGGTCGATAAACAGACACGCAAGCAAATACTTAAAAACCTGCGATCAGCACCTGAAATGTCACTTCCAATTTTCAATGCACAAATATGATACGATGAAACGTCTAACGTATAGTGGGAGGCCTAAATGACAATCCATTTCACCTCCCATTCCATAGTAATTTCCAATATTTGAAGTCTAATATTTAAGAAAAATTAATAAAATTAAATCAAATTTGACACATGCTTTTTCTCACACGATCGCAAATATTTATTCTCTTAAAAGGACCTCCAACGCCAACCTGCATCAAACATTTCACTCACTTTTCGGAGGAAATACAAAGCTGCAGCGCGTATAGAAAAATATATTTTAAAACGTTTGACCATGGAACGTAGATTTTTAATCTCAGAAGTGAGAGTAGCACTCTCTTTTTAAATTAATTCTAAAACGTAAAATAATTATCTGCGTTAATACAATAAATAAAACCAACAATTTTAAAATGGCTTTATCGCTACTTATTTGTTAAAAAGTTAAAGCGATTTTTAAGTAATTGGCCAAGCGCTAAGTACGCTAACGCATGATCGAATCGTAGCTTAAAGAAGTTTGCTTTGAACGCGTGGACAAATCAGTACCCTCAGATGGTAGACATCTGGTGTCTGGCAAACCTAAGCATTAGTGACTCAAACAAGCAATTTAGCGTGTGAAATTCAAAGTGATCAGCTAAAAACCAGATTCCAGGCATTGGTGAGCAATACTTTAGGAACTTTGTTCTAAGTAAGAGTCGGGCCCTGTTGTTTATACTAACCGCACGGTTTGATAGATAACAGCCAACATTGCCACCTCCTGAAGACTGACCTACACAACCAGTGTGTAGCAGGGGTATAATTACCCTTTACTGTTTGGACTCAGTCAAAATCCTTATTGAACCAGCCTCCTGGTAACTAACAGAACTTGCGTTAACCTCTTCTGGATCTTGAATATACATTTTTGATTTGCAAGTTTATTATGTATATTGCTGTGTTCTGAAGCGACGCGGCCCGATGTTGAAAGCTAATAGAAGTGCTATGAACCGTAGTTGATGAGACTCACGTTGTGTGCCAATAAAAGTGCTGTTATCTTGAGATAATGCGGTCGGACGTTAGGAGTTTATAGAAGTACTATGGACTGTAGCTGATTCTAGTAGAAGTGATGCCCTAATTATTTCACTAGCTCAGTTTAAATGAAACAACGAGAATCAAAACACAAAATTTATAATGGCATGAAATATTCGTTAGCAAACATTTGACGCTCGCGACTATAGTTAATTAGTACACTTTACAAGAATTATGTTATGTTTTAGATTAATAGCCGTTCTTGATCGTTATCTAATTGATATATTACCTTATAGAATGAACGTATGTGTTATCTTGAAAATTAATGGTTGCCACTTGCTCATCTTACGATTGCTATCGTGACTTACTGTTTTACTGATTGATGAATGAATGCTCTAATTTGTTATCTGGTATTATGAATAAACTAGACTTTTTTCGAAATAATAAAATAGGCTTTTCTATTTAAAATACACGATTGCGTGTTTTGTGTAGCTTTTCAGTTTAATCTTGTTTTGAAAATGGAATGGACGTGTTTAAATTGTAATTCTTTTAGGAGGCATTTTGATAATGTTTTATTATGTTCCACGATTGAGTACTTTTCTGATAGCAAATCAAAACACATTTTCATGAATACTTTAGTGGTCTCTTTTGTCGCACAGACACTGATACTTAGAATTGATTTTTGGAAAGTTATAGGTGTCGTTCCTGTTTTGCGTACTGGAAAATTGTCTCTTGGTGCCACTTGCGCTATGTTTATTGACCCATTGATACTTTTGGCGATCTTAACGCTTTTCAACGGTCGCAACTATCTAAAGTAATTTATAAGGCTTTTCCTTCTGGTGAAATTAATCCCGTAGGCTATACGAGTTTAATCGAACATCAGATTAAAACTACTGCCGAACCGATCAAACAACGGTATTATCCACTTTCACAGGTGTTATGCAGTTATGTCAACAATTAGCCCGATGAGATGCTAAAAAATCATGTGGTTGAACCATCTAATAGTTCATGGTCAAGCCTAATTGTTATGGTGCCCAAGAAAGATGGTACTTATCGTTACCGCATTGATTTGCGAAAGGTCAATAGCGTAGCGGAAAAAAATGCTTATCCACTCTCTTACATTTTCACGGTTTTAGAAGATCTACGTGTTGCCAAATTTCTTGCTAACTTAGACATCTGTTATGCTTGCAGGCAAATCTCTATTGCTGATGATTCGAAACTCGTTACCGCTTTCACGGTACCAAGAATAGCTTTGTTTCAGTTTACTAAAATGCCTTTTGGACTTCATGAAGCTGCTGCTTCTACCTTCGAAAAGCACCTAAGAGTACAACAGAAAATACTCTTTCCCTTGAATGTCTTACTCTTAGTAAAGAGAAATGTAATTTTTGTCGTTCTGAACTTACATACCTGTGATAGTTGTAAACTCCCAAGGTTTTAATGTCGATCTGGAAAAAGTTTCTGCTATTCCCAACCTTTGTCCTCGTACTACTATCACTGAAGTTCGATGCGTCGCCGAAATGGCTAGTTGGTGTCGTCGCTTCATAACTAACTTTTCTTCGGTTACTACTCCGATTACTGATCTTACTAGGAAGCACGTAATACACCACTTGTTCTCCGAAACTCCCCAAAACTTCTTGGACAAGCTTAAGAAATACTTTGTTTCTGCCTCAACCCTTAGCTGTCCCACTTTTTCGTTACCACTTACTATACAAACCGACGCCTCTGATTTTGGACTCGGCGCCCTTTTAACTCAACAGTATGGGACTTAGGATAGAGTCATTAGCTATAGTAATTGCTCTGGAAAGAAAGCCGAACGTCACTTTAGTCTGACCGAAAAAGAATGTTTATCCGTTCTTTGGGCTATCGAAAAGTTTCGACATTACGTTGAAGGTTGGCATTTTACGGTCATCACCGACTACCATTCTCTAGTCTGAATTAATAATCCCTAGATTTCAACTGGTCGTTTAGCTCGCTGGTCCATTAGACTTTAGCAGTTTGATTTTACTATTCTCCACAGGAAAGGTAAAGACCATGTCGTGCCTAATACTCTTTCCAATCCGTTCCTTTACTTGATTTTATTTCTATTTCCGCCATCACTTCCTTTGACGTTGCTATAGCTACTCATGGCCCTTGGTATGGTTCCATGCTCCAAAAGATTCCCAACTCTACTAGCCGTTACCCTTCCTAGTCCGTAATCGACAATATCTCTTTCCGCCGCCACAAAGCTTCTATAGCTGCCGATTCTCAGGACGATTGGAAAATCGTCGTACCTTTAGAGCAGTGTAAACATTTGTTTTCCCGCCATCACGATCCTCCTACTTCCGGTCATTATGGCGTGACCAAAACTTCTGCCCGTCTCCTCCACAGGTATTATTGACCTAGTCTTCGAGCTGATGCCGCTCGTTATATCCGACGCTATCCTGCTTGTACTGCTCACAAAGCTGAACAGTTACCTCTTCCTGGCTTTTTTGCTGCTAGAGGTTATTCTTATGTCCGTGTTGTGGCTGACCACTTTACTAAATTCCCTCCTTTCTTTCCTTTGCGCAGGGACACTGCACAATCCTTTGTTAAAATCCTGAAGGAACAAGTCTTTTCATCTTTTGACGTTTCACAATATTTGATCACGGATAACGGGTCACAATTCTGTAGTCGTCAACTCACCTCCTAATGTGCCCGTTATCACACCAAAATACTCTTTACTGCACATTATCATCCTCAAGCCAGTCCTGCAGAACACATTAACCGTGTCCTTAAAATTATGATCGTTTCCTATATCCTTGACGAGTAACGCCATTAAGGTGTTATTGATACTAAAATTTTTCGCGCCATTGTACCTCCAAACGTAAAACCATTCGTTGTATTCTTTTTTTGCTTTATCTGGTCGCGAACATGTCCTTTTCGGCGATTGTTTCGGGCAATTGTTCAAGATAAACGACATGTATATTTATTTCTTATCCCGAACATCCATTACTTGATCCGGAACATTTCAAAAGTATCCGTTCCCATATTCTCAAAAAAACTTTCTGCTACGTACCGCAAGACCTATGTTCGTTATAATTTACGTCGTCGCACTATTTCCTATCAACCAGGCGATTCTGTTTGGCGCCGTAACTTTGCTATAGCGATCGCTTCATGTCATTTTAACGCCAAACTCGCTCCTAAATTTCTTGGTTCTTTTCTTACCATTAAAGTTGTTTCTTCTTGGATGTATGAACTCCGATTCTTCCGGTGCCAAAGATATTTGGCATGTCAAAGACCTTAAACCCGCATATTCTGAGGATCCTAATTTCACGATATTATTTTGCTCTCTTTCTGGCGACGCAGACGTCATAAACCGCATTTTTGATACTCTTGCTCCAATTCCTTATTATGAGGACCTCGCTTCCTTCTAGTATTTTTTCACGGTTGTTGCACTTGCTTATTGTTGTAGTTTTTGGTTTCTTTTTCTTTTCCTTGTTCCTTTCGTTCCACGTTTCTCTGCTTTTTCTGTGGCTGGTTTTACTTTTCTGTCGGTGTTCGTACTAACTTAGTTTGATTCTCGATCCTTTTCCTGTGCTACGTGCTTTTTAGCCTTTTTCTTCTTTTCTTTGGAAACTGAAATTTAGTCGACTTTTCGGTCTATCAACGTTCTTTCTTGTTTACTGGGTTATCCGTCTACGAAGTGTTCCGGTTACCATAGCGTGAAGTGTTTATATATTGTTTACTCCAGCTCTCTATTCGTTCCTTTACATACATGAGACTAGACAATACTGTCTTGTTTTGGTTACTACTAGTTTTTCCTGGTTTACTTTTCTTACTTTCAGTATTCTGCAGCAACCAACTTTTTTTCTTGAGGTTGAAACTTTGTTATTTCTTTCTTAGAGATATCCGTCTTGCGACGACTTTTACAGTGTTAGACCATTCCATGTTTGGTGTCGACGATTACTTGCCCTCTCTCCTTTCCGAGTGTTTTTTTACATTTTGAGATTGTCCGGTATACCGATCCTTTGAGTAGGATAAATTTTTTTTTGTTTTGGGTTTTTTGGAGAACTTTTCTCTCGACATCCTATTAGTATATAGTGGTGCTTCGAACCGGATAATTTTCTTTGCTTTGTTTGGGTTTTCTGGGGATTGTTTTTCTCTCATTAATCCTATTAACATATACTGTTTCTTTGAACCAGATACAAATTTCTTTTTGCTCTTTTTGGGTTTTCTTGGGTTTTCTGAAGAATTTTTTTTCTCGTTCATAGTGGTTCTTCTAACCGGATAATTTTTTTCTTTTTTTTTTGTTCTCTGAAAGAAATTTTCTTGTAGTTTGTTGGTATGTTGTCTGATTTGTTGCTTTTGTTTCCTACCCCGACCTAATTTTGCTAGGGAAATTTGTTACGTTCAATTGTACCCTATTAAATAGTTTCGTTCATTATAGGATTTTTTTTAATATCCCCCACGCTTCCGCTTCGATATTTTGTGTAACTACCGGCTATAGGAGACATTCCTGATTACGTTATATAATTTAATAAATCGATTTGTTCCTGTAAAACGCATCCTAATACAATTGAAACAAATACACTCTGTAGAACGTTATTAGTGTATTTAGTTTAAGTCAAAGTATTTCTAGGTTTATCTACATGGTTTGATAAATTCCGCAAAATAAACTTGGTTGTCTACAGTCCTTGCTTTCTGAAAGAATATGTTTGTCTTAATTATGAGTAGTAATAAAGTTCGAATAGCATATATTTTCTACAAATGTGATTAACAAAGCCAATTGTATTCAAATTTGCTTACAACGATTTTATAGATATTTTTTTCATATGTGTTACTCTAATATTTGAATAAATTATCGTATCGTTTTCTAAACTGACTTTTGCTGCCTTTGGTCGTTTAAGCATGTGCTTTCTGCGTGGTTAATGCTATTACGCCAAGAGAGATACACATCTTTCACGAGAAGTTGAAATTCTGGGTGCACCGGTAAGTTCTTGCGCGCTCATTAATATTAGTAAAATTCTCTTTTTGGTTCTTCTACGTGGGCCCAACTGTTCTTTTACGTATTCCTAATTGCTTTTCCACGTAGGCCAATTGTTTTGTATGTACACCCAAATACTCTGTGGCGTAGGGCGCTGTTGCAGTTATGATGGCAACACTAATCATCTGGCTATTGTTGTGATGCTTCATCGGTGAGCAAGTTCAAGATGATTAGCTGTTTCGCCCTCACAGATATAGATGTAAGATAAATACCTCGGTACGTGTAGGTATGTGACCCTATTTTCCTTTTTATGTACTGAGGGATAAACCTAAATCACATTGCGCCGACGAACGAAAAACGTGTACCAAACCCGTCCGAAAATTAGCTCCGCTCCTGTTTCCTGTTATGTTTTTTAAACCTTATACTTTCAACTTAATACGCTTACTATTAAGAAAATCTAAACATTCTTTTTACCATCAATTAACTTTTTACGTGTTACCCTACGAAATGCGCACTTGTATTTTAATTATTAAAATTGTGCATAAAATATAAATCTTTATTAATTTTTTTTGTTTAAAATAGAAATTTTTATTTTTACTTCAAATAAAACTTGTATATGGTCTTGGTCACCTTCCAGTTTACTTGTTCAAAAATCATCTGATGATTACAGAGTAAGCTTTGATGATAGAGCTTTAAATGATATAACTACACATGATAGCTACCTAATGCCTAACCAAGACATACTTAGAGGTGCTATAAACATTTCAAACCTAGATTTAAAGCAGTCTTTAGCAACTCCTTTTGACTGAAGAATCTAAAAATAAAACAGTCTTTAGTATCATCTCCAGAGGTCAGTTGAGTTCATTACTGCTCAAACACAACAACGATTAGTCGATACTATTTTCGTTTACAGGAGTATCGCTAATTCTTTCACTGATATAAATAAATTTAGAGTTTTTATATACCTGTTAACTGCGAAAGTAAAATAATGTTATCGTAAAATAGATTTGGGTGACGTAGAAAGTAGAAATTTGTTTTTATTTAGCACTTTGTAAAAAGGAACTCCATTACATTAGGAGGGTAAAGTAGTTACTCCTGGCCCTCCGGAATTACTCGTCCTCTAGGGGACTCTCTAGATTAGACTAGATGAGTTGGTGCTCATACATTGGCGAAGTTGAAAACCTTTCAAGGTAAGTTCTATCAAGAACGTAGTATTGAAATTGCGCCCAATGAATTATTACATTTTTTCCAATTTTTTTTGTATTGTTTTTTAGTCTCCCACTTCCACACTACTGTAGTTACCGACGCACCTTTATATTGTAATCAGATTAACGCCCCTTTTGGGCTATTTCAAATTTAAACTCTTCATTCACCCGTAACAATATTCTTTTCTTTTCATAGACCTTTGAAATTTACTTCGTAAATGTTACCCTTTTTTCTTCGTTTCGCTCCACTCCTAGCAATCATTTTTGTTTCTAAATGTCCTGCAATTTGGTGTGCGGGATGGTTCGTATGTATTCTATACAATACATTTTTGTTTGTTTATGGTCTGCATGAGATACGCCACATTTGTTAATAAATAATAAATTTATTTGAATTGACAATAATTGCCGCGATATATTTTCCGCGCTCGATGTGTGTCAGTGCACAGCATGCACCTCCTAGTAGTCGTAGCGCGGGCAACTTTCTGCTGGCTTACAAGGCAATCTCTTTGGAAGGGCAACTTTTAATTTGTATTAATAGATGTTAGGCACACCTGGAGAACTGCGAATCGTGGCAGAGATGCTAAACATGCCAACCCGTGCGGTAAAGTGTCGGTACCGTTAGTAGAGAAAGCTATAACGGTACTGTTGCGATCTAGGCTGGTAGCCTGCTTTAACATAATTAATCCCTACTAACAAGACCTATGCAAAAGCCTCGAACGTATAAGAGAATGATTACAAGAATAGATTTTGCGTTAAGGGAGTAGGAAGTATATAAGAAGAAAAGACGAAATGCGAAAGAAATAGTAAAAGCAAGCGAAGAGCAACTGAAGGAGAAAGAGGATGAAAAACGGAAAGTAGTTTTGAAGGGAGTGAAAACTTTGTTTTGGAACTGGGTAAGGAAGGCAAGAAAGGGTGGAAATAAGCGTATAAATGGATTGTTAACAGTAGAAATTAAATTGTTTTGGACGAAGCGGGTGTGTGATAGAGTAGTTTAATGCGCTGTATGATGGTGGTAAGAAGGATACAGATGACTGTGTGGATGATGAAGAGAGCAGTAATATATTGGTCGAAAACGTTCGAATGCAGTGTAGATGAAGTATCAATAGCGGTGAGAAATCTGAAGGTTGGCAAAGCGGCGGGTGTAGATGGAATAACAAGTGAAACGCTTAAGTATAGGCCTGGAGTACTGATTAAATGTTTGTGCAAACTGATAGAGTTGTGCATAGAACAAGCGAAGGCGCCTGAAAATTTGAAGAATGCGATCACTATATCTTTGCTCAAGGGTAATAGCAATAAGTATGAATGCAAAAATTATCGTATATCTGTTGAGTGTACCCAGTCAAGTGTATGCAAAAATTATACTCGACTGAGTTTACAAGAGAACGCAGAGCAAGAAGTGGAACGTCCAATGTGATTTTATGTCTGGAAAAGGATGTGTGAATCAGATGTTCGCAATGCAACAAATTGTCGAAAAGTGTATGCATACCAGAAAGGAAATGCATGCAGCATATCTAGATCTAGAAAAAGCGTACGATTCTGTGAACAGAATTAAATTATGGAAGGCGCTGCGTGATTACGGCGTAAGTGATTGATAAAATTTATCAAAGCGATGCATGAAGGTAGTAAAGCGTGTGTATGTGTGAATGGTAACATCGGGCAATAATTTGATATTGTGGAAATTGTAAGACAGGGTTGTGTGATGTCTCCAGGGTCGTTTAATGTATTTATAGATAAATGTATCAAGCAGGCTTACGAAGAAATGGAAGGAGTGGAAATTGGTAAAACAAATGTCAGTGTGCTGTTGTATGCAGATGTCGCAGTATCGTTGGCTGAAACGTCACAAAGACGCTTTGTGTACCTTGGTAGAAAGTTTTTGAGTGATGGAAAGCTGGATGGTGAAATAGATAGAAGGACAAATGCTGGAAGAAATATGTCTGAAAGTATACGGGCAGTGATCAAGATTGAATGATTGAGTATAAATGCAAGGCTGGCCATTTAAAACAGTGTTTGCGCCAACTGTTCTGTATGTAAGCGAAACTTAGGTCTGATTGAAGAAGCATGTTAGTCGTATAAATACTGCAGGAATGAGGTTCATAAAAAGTGTACACGGAAAATTTGAGAGACAAAGTGTCAAACGAACGGGCCAGAGCAAAGTGTGGCGTGCAAGTCACCCTTAAGGAGTTGAGCGAACAAATCACGCTTAGATGGTTTGGACATGGAGAAAGAATGAATGAAGATATACCTACAAAGCGTATATATTCAAGAAGGTAACTGGTAAACTTGTAACCAACCGACCGCGTAAAAGATGGTTGGACGTTGTTCCGTTTATATTGTAAATAATTAAAGCTAAATTTTATTTTCTATTGAGTTTGTTGATTATTTACGTCCGCCTCGGAATATTTAAATTTGTTAGTGTAAAATTTCCATGGTTTTTACTTGAAGCACGCGCCAACAAGTGCCGCGAGTGATAAACGTTGTTATTCCGCATGTGCAAACAGTGTAGTGACTGGAAAATACACGAAGTGAGAGAATCGATTTGTCGTTTGAACAGACTGCATCGCTGTTTTACACGTTCTACGTCAAACTGCAAATTAGATGAACCGCTTTTCTTCAGAACCGCTATTGACATAAATGTGCTTCGCTACACCCGCAAAAAGCAGAGTAGATCTTACATCGTTTTTTCATTGGCACGGCTTTGTAATCAACAGGTGAGTGCTTTGAGTAAACGCTTGAACTAAATAAAAACATTAATTATATGTTGTTTGTTAAATTATCACTTAATTTTATATACAGTCTACTTCTCTCTCCTTTAGCTATCGTAGTATTGCTACCACATTTTATAGACGTAGTAGAGGATGTTCTGAAACAAGGTCAAGTGAGAAGTCTGAAGAATAAAAAAACATATCAAAGTTGCAGAGGCAAAGGAAGTATGAAGAAACCGAGAGATGTGGAGAAAAATAGTGTTGTAGTCCAGAGCAATAACCTGCATATCCCCCAGAAAAAGTTGCTAGATTTGGTTACTCTGAAAGGGAATACCGTGATTGGTATGTTGCTATTGTTGATATTTTCACCAAGTTTAGCGTTATGTAGTATTAAAGTCGCTGTGTTAAGTAAAAAATTGCTGTTCATGTTATAAATCATAAGGTAAGCTTGGAGTATTCATTGATATTTAAAATTGCATTACTTTTCCACTTTGCTCTACAACTGACTTATCGAAGTATCGCTGCGTTATTTTTAGTTCACAAACTGTTGGTAAAATATTTTATATAAACCTACTCTAAAATTAAATGTAATAAATATTTATTAATTGAATTCTACCTTTTAGTAACAACTATACAATTATACCAGTATATTTATCTTAAATCAAAATTTAATTATTTTTCTGTACAAACTTCAAGCAACTTATCCCGTAGCGCCTTCCCCATTGCATTTCTAGGAATTGAATCCATAAATCTAACACCTCCATGAAGATGTTTATGTACAGAAATCCTTTCTGCAATTTAAATATTTGAAACTACAAATATATCTATTTAATGTTACCTGCCACGTAATCAATTATTTCCTTTGCAGTTACATTTGAGCCAGGTTGTCGTACGACGCATGCATGAGGAAGTTTACCAGCTCTTTCATCTGGAACTCCTATTACTGTGCATTCTGCGACTGCTGTGTGTTTCATTAGAACATTTTCTATTTCGGCTGGCGCTACCTGTTACAAAAAAAATATGTAGTTTTGTCAAAATATATTGACGTGAAAGAAATTGAAGAAAGTTGACAAGTAGAATTTAAAATGTTTAAAAATAACTAAGAATATCTTAAAACACATTTAGGAAATAGGATTGGGAAACCCCTGAGGTGGAGTCAGAATAGTGTCCCGTTAGAACAATATTCAAAATTTGACGGGAATAATAACTTAGATCCAAAAATATTTTAAAATAATGTCAAAACTTTAATACAGGGTAGCTGAGATGAACAAACAAATAGTGAGCTCGATATTGAAAAGAAGCGCCGAGATTTGGCTTTGATTTATAAAAAGCCAATTAAGCTCTCATTAAAAGATTTTGGGGTTAAATTTTTCAAACGTTTCAGGGGGATTAACAATTTCGAGTGAGAGATAATTTAATTATTGGAAAATACAGTTCCGACTCAGGCATGACAATGAAACTGTATGCCATAAAATATCCCCGATCCCCTTCTGGAAGACAAATAAATATTTAAATACCTAGCAGGACATTTTGAGGGGAAGTGAGACAATGCTTAGCTTTGCAAAACATTGTAGACAGGGACATATTTCTAGAATATTTGCAAAGATATGACGAAATAAGTCAACCTAGAAAGACAGAAGGTAAGCGCATAAATTTTTCCAGGTACCAGCGAATACCGGACCTGAGCGTTATAAAGGTAGAACTTTCGATAGGGGGAATTTTAATAAAGCCAATTGGAGCCAAAATAACACACCCAGAAGAGACGAAGAAAGAGAGAGTCAAAAACTACGAACAATAATAACATACCGAGAGAACGAAAATAATAGAATTGCACCGAGAGAGTTCAACAAGGGAAACACCAGAATATACGCTGAAACAATAAGCCGGCCGGTATCGTCGACTGCGGGGTAGGATTTTCAATAAGAGACTCACCAAGCGCATCCCTAGAAAATAATCGATATAAAAATCAAACTGAGTTCTTAAAATTTGATTTAGGAAGTGAAGATAATTTAAATAAAAACTTATAACACATTTTAAATTTAAACGTAGGAGATAAAATCATTAAACATTAAAGTACTTATAGATACAGAAGCTGAAGAATCTCTGATTTCAGAAAATAACATTAAATATTATATTCAATAGTTAAATAATAAGTTGATACCGTAAAGAAGCGTAGCTTAATAGCACCGTACAACAGAAAGTTCGCTAATATAAATAGGCAATTAGTGCAGATTAAAATCAAACTGGTTTACTTATAGTATTTAACGAAAATTAAATTAAAACTTTTTGCAAACGTAAAAGCATATTTGAGTATTGGAGTCAGCTTTACGAAAATTAGAGAGCTCACAATCAAAGTCTTGGGGCTCATATCTAAGTCAAAATTTCTACAATACACACATTTTCCCGTACACAATTTTCAAAACTGCCCCACACTCGCAATTTCTCAAAACAACACTTTAACATACACAAAATTCCATGTATTCTTTCTAACAGAACTTATCTTCACAACATTTCTTCGAAACTCAAATTAAAACTAACAATAACGCACACGTACTTAAATGGTTTTCGTAGTATTTTCCACGATCCTACTCCAACAACCTTGTAAATTCACAACCAGTTTGACAAAAGTTAACGTTTAAACTACGCCTATCATCAACACGTGTTATATCTTTTCCACTTCTACATATACTTGCAAATCAACTATCTCTCTTACCCAGTTTTCAACTTCGTTTGTAACGACAACAGCTGTTGAAATTGTGTGTACAAGTATTAAATTTTCAAACTATTTACTTTAAAAGCGTTTCAAAGTTATTTGTTGCACTTTCACATGCTAACTCCCCAAATGACGAAATAGGAGAACCCAGAAAGCCAGAGGGTAAGCTTCTAAATCTTTTCAGATTCCAGAGAATATCAGACCTGAGCGTTATAAAGGTAGAACATTCGACAGGGTGAATTTTAATAAAGCCATTTGGAGCCAAAATAACACACCCAGAAGAGACAAAGAAAGAGAAAGAGAGTCAATAACTACGGAAAATAAAAACATACCTAGAGAACAAGAATAATGGAATTGCACCGAGAGAGTTCAACAAGGGAAACACCAAAATATACCCTGAAAAAATAAGCAGGTCGGTACCGTCGATTGCAAGGCAGGATTTTCAATAAGAGACTCACCAAGCACATCCCTAGAAATTCATCAATATGAACATTAGATTAAGTTCTTAAAATTTGATTTAGGAAGTGAAAATAATTTAAATAAAAACTTATTACACATTTTAAATGTAAACGTTGGAGATAAAATCATTAAAGTACTTATAGATACAGGAGCTGTAGAATTTCTGATTTCAGGAAATTTTATTAAAAATAATATTCAAAAGCTAAATAATGAGTTGATACCGTAAAGAAACGTAACTTAATAGTACCGAACAACAGAAGCTTTGCGAATATAAATAGGCAATCAATGCAAATTAAAATCAAACTGGTTTAATTATAGTATTTAACGTAAATTAATTAAAAACTTTATGCAAATCTAAAAGCATATTTGAGTATTGGAGTCGTCAGCTTGTCGAAAAATAAGAGAGCTCCCAATCAAAATCTTGGGGCTTATATCTAAGTCAAAATTTCTACAATACACACATTTTCACGGACACAATCTTTAAAATTGCCCCACGCTCACAATTTTTCAAAACAACACTCTATCATACACAAAATTCCATGTATTCCTTTTAACCGAATTTATTTTCACAAGATTTCTTCAAAACTCAAATTATAGCTAACAATAACGCACACGTACTAAATGGTTTTCGTAGTATTTTCCACGATCCTACTCCAACAACCTTGTATATTCACCTCCAGTTTAACGAAAGTTATCGTTTAAACTACGCCTGTCATCAACACGTGTTATATATTTCCCACTTCTACAAATGGTTGCAAATCAACTATCTTTCTTACCTAGTTTTCAACTTCGTTTGTAACAACAGCTGCTGAAATTATCTGTACAATTAAATTTTCAAACTATTTACTTTAAAAGCGTTTCAAAGTTATTTGTTGCACTTTCACATGCTGACTACCCAAATTAAATTTTAAGTTGGAAATGATGCCCTTTTAACCCCCAAATATCACAGTACATTCCCCCTATTTGAATACAACTTAAAATTGAATTTAGTTTTCCATTTGGATTCAAATACACCCTTAAAATTTAAATACATGCTAACCTACTGTCTATACTTTTATTTACGCCTACTCACTACTATTTCCTACTTTTAATTACCATCATTATTTATAGCTATTGTATACAACTATTATTTACTTGAATTTCACTCTTTTTTTTTAATTCGCACAGTTATAATTTTCACATATTTTATAAAATGAACTCTTAATTTCTCTTTTATCTCAATTAATAGTTTTTTAACTGTTTCACGGAAAATATCTTCGACGTGCTGAGTACACAATTGTTCACACGCTTCCAAAATTGCTTGCATGGCCTTAATCAATACTGTACTTGACGTAGACTAACCATACGGTACTACCTTAAAATTATAAATTTTTTCTTCCACCGAAAATCCAGTGTACTTTCTAGAATTTTTATGTAACGGAATTTACCAGAAAGAATTCTTCAAATCAAGCTTGCTGAAAATAAATTTACCACTTAACCTAGTCAAAAGTGTGTCCATAGATGGTGGACAATGAAATTGCGGTTTAGTTTGTTGATTAATTTTTCTCGTATCTAAACACAAACGAATGTTATTATCTTTCTTCTTAACAACTACCAACGGGTTTGGAAAATGTGTATCAACTATTGGTGAACATATTTTTTCGACTACTTCTGGTTCAACTTCTTCCCCAATTGTCATAAATTCCCGCGGATGTTCATATTTACATACTACTAACTCTAGTGGTTTGTCCTCTATTGAAAATCCTGTCCCACTCGCGTCACTATTCTGTCCTCCTTGTCTCTCTAATACTTCTGCATAAGTTCTACTTACTTCCGGTCTACCCCTAACTTCATTATTACTTGATTTAGGTTGCTTTCTCGAAATTTCTGGTAAGTTATTTTGTCGTTGCACACCCGGTCCCTGATTTGCATTCCTAGTGCGACTGCTACTCCTATAATTATTTCCCCTAGACCTCCAGTTACTTCTAAATTGTGGTTTGTTAAAATTCGTTCCCCGTCTATTGTAGAAATCACATCTCACCTACTTTCAAATCTAACCTGATTTATATTTCTATCACGATACTCCCTTGCTGTTGTTTATCGAGTTTACGCTCTTTACTAGAAGCTATAAATTTCATTTTTAGCCACGTTAATTGACGTCAGCACTAAACTACATGGAATTTACTGTTTGTTTGTTTCACCTCTTTGTCGCCATTTAATACCATCCAAGGAAAAACACGCTGGTTTAAAACATTGTAAAGGTTTTTAGAAATTCTTCCTTCCAGTTTGTTTGTATTTTATTAATACTAGGAACTAGCTTCTTCGACCATGTTCTAAAATGCTTTTAAACAAATATACGGAAAAACAAAACCGCCAACTTCACTTTTATTTAATACTACTCAGAAAAAACGATTTGAAATTTTCGAGGCAAGTTCGAAAAGCTTTAGAAATACTTCTACCAATTTTACTCATTACATAAGAGGGTTTGATTTTTTTTGTTTATAAATATAAAATTTAAATCTCGTCTTATGCACAGCATGTTTCTAATATGTCATACGCTATACTTTATTAGTATTTATATCTGAAGGATTGTGAAAATAGATTTAGCTGCTTTAACTTTTCTGTACAATTATTAAATTTTCAAACTATTTACTTTAAAAGCGCTTCAAAGTTATTTGTTGCTCTTTCACATGCTGACTCCCTAAATTAAATTTCAAATTAAAAAATAATACCTTTATAACCCCCAAATACCACAGTAATATATATATATATATATATATATATATATATATATTGCTGTGATTTAGCCTTTTTGGATTTTAAGCCCCTACGATTTGACCCACTATTGGGCGTGTCATTAAATTTGATATGATATCCCTTATTAAGCCCCACAATTTGTACGTTATATTTTATTTGTTACCACGACTAGCTCACTGAGTGCTCGACTTCCTAATAATAAATCTTATTTTACCCTTTAAATGAATTCAAATAAAGCAGTTCAAAATCACACAATATAATAATTGATTAATATGTACAATGTTGTTACCTCAAAATTTTACCCTGTATAGAATATTTACATTTACCTAATTTATGCTTTCCTGAAAGCCAACAAAAATATCTTTTAATTACTCTCAAGTATCTTCGACCGTTCTAAGATGCTTTCTATGTTTTAATTTTTTTAAATGGTACCTTTTTGATGACTTTTACAAATACATAATGTATAGCAAATATTAAATTGAAACAGTCTTTAAATAATAAAATGTTTAAAAATCGCTAACCTGGAACGGTCACTGGAGTACCCTCATAGTGTCTGTGGTCTGCATCCCTTGTTGTGTCCGCTCTACTTATTGGCCAGAATTTTCCATTTTTGATTTCTGTTATTTTTCATTGAATTAACTTTGAGTACCCTTTTGATCGCACTTTCAGACGTATTTTTAGATTTGTGTTATGGCTTAAATCTCGAAAAAAGCTGTCTCAACAAAATAGCATCAACAAAAGCCGTCTCAACAAAATGTGTCTATTTGTAGATCGGCTTATTTTTCGTCCCATAAATTTTTGCACTTTCAAATTTTACTTATTCTGAAATTTAACTTTTTACTAATTAATTTCATCGCATAAATTTCTACTGCGTTTGAGCATAGTTTGTGCTTGGTTGAATATGAACTGCACTCTTTATTCATTTCCTATTGTATTTATAAGCCCTCCCTACCAATCGTTTCCATTGGCGTGTTTATTGATCAAGGCTTGTACTTTGCCTTAGCTCTGGCAGAACTCGGTATTTTCTTAAATTCCCTGGTTTAGTTCTTCGACAATATGCCTTATCAATCATGTAAGCGTTCTGTATATTACAGTATTTTGTTAGGATTTCCGATTATTGCTTTTATTCAGTCACGTATTTAATGTTTGTCGTCTAAAAGTCCAAAATATTATCATATAATAAACCGCCTGGTGTTTATTTGTTTGTTACAGAATGTTGGTTTTTTAAACAAATATATTCTGCGTAGTCACGTATCCATTATTTAATAATGACGTATTAAAATGCGTTTGCATATAGATGTGTTGATATTTTGGACGTAATTATTAAATATTTGAAATGCCAATTTATCTATGTGTCCCGATAATTTATTTTGATGCAATTAGTTGCTTCTAAAACCTTATCTTTACTTGTAAATTATACTTACACATATTATATGACGCACACATTACTATTCTAATTAAATGGTATCGGATTACTACTAACTGAGCTTCTTTCTCATGCATTAGATCAAATATCCTTTATATACAGTATCCTTGCAATTGACTTTTTGTGGAATAGTCGATTTACTCTTATAATTGATGGAATTATTTGATTTTCCTAAAGTTAAAGTTATTTATATCTATCTTACGACCCCTATGACTTAATCTAACCTTAAACTACCCTCTTATCATAGCAATATATATATATATATATATATACATATATATAGTAGAATTGGTATACAGAGTGGTAGAAAAGTCCCGGCACGGTCAAATATTTTGGGAAATACTCATCGCATCAAAAAAAGAAAAAATACGTGTTCAATATTTTTTTAAAAGCTATCCAATGACACCAAAATTGAACCCCTACCCCCACCCCCTGGGGGTAGGGGTGGGGCAACTTTAAAAGTTTAAGTGGAAACCCCCATTTGTTATTGCAGATTCGGATTCGCCACAAAATGTTAGTCATAATTTTTTTAGGTTTTTTGCAGATGGCGCTGCAATCGACAAAAATTAACTATTTCTAGAAGAATTGATGGATCAGAAAGTAAAAGAAGTAAAATAATAAATTATTTATTTCATACATACGAAATTACCGCCGAAGGTGTTCAAATTGACCATTTGTCGCGCTTTTAGGTTTTCCAGATCTTGGTTCATCCTTCACCGAACCAGTTCGCTCAAAACGATTCATTGTTTGACTTACAGTAGATTTAGAAATCGGTTGACGTTCCGCATTGACTTCATTGAATAAATCTGCGACTTGCTGCAATGATCTTTCTTTATCTCCATACCCCCGCATCATCAGGACAATTATTCTTTCTTTTTCAGACAGAGACATCACGAAATAATATCAAAAGCTAGTAACGAAATGAATACTAAAAATGAATGTAATTCTGACATTTTTTGATTTCAAATGTTTTTGTACCCTATTTTGGTTTTGTCAATTACAACGCCTTCTATCATCCAAAATGGCTTGTATCGTAGGTCAATTTGGGGTAATTTATCTTGCGGAATCCGAATCTGCAATAACAAATGGGGGTTTCCACTTAAACTTTTAAAGTTGCCCCATCCCTACCCCCAGGGGGGGGGGGTCAATTTTGGTGTCATTGGATAGGTTTTAAAAAAATATTGAACACATATTTTTTCTTTTTTTGGTGCGATGAGTATTTCCCAAAATATTTGACCGTTCCGGGACTCTTCTACCACTCTGTATATATATATATATATATATATATTGCTATGATAATATAGTTATTAAAGGTCATATAAAGTCACAAGGGAAGAATACCTCATGTAAATATCATAAGAACCACGAAAATCAAACATTTAAATCCAAAAACTAACATAATTCATTCATTATGCAAAAACAAATACAAATCACCCTGTATTAGATCAATAACAAGCTACAATTAATTACAGAAAGCTTATTCCTCAATAACTTCACCAAATTTATTAAAATAAATAATTTCGAAAGCAATCCAATCATTTTAGAGCATTTAAAACATTCTTAAGCTCAAAAATGGATACATGTTTAACATATTTGAAGAAAAATAACCGTGAAATGAAATTTCTTTAAATCAAAATGCATTAGCGTAAAGGGCTTAATCAGCACTTGTAGATTTGTACCAGTTTGTAATGGGCGAATATTTAAAAACGACCAAAAAGTATAGATACCTAAAGTTCCGATGTACGTGCGATTTTGAACGTATACAAAGTGCCATATTTAATATAAAATACCATTTGTAATAAAAGTTCCGCTAAAAAATTCCGGTATACGTGCAATTTACAACGTACATATTAGACCGGCTATAATCCAACACCTTGCACGTCATAAATCATAAGGTAAGCTTGGAGTATTGATTGATATTTAAAATTGCATTACTTTTCCACTTTGATCTACAACTGACTTATCGAAGTCTCGCCGCATTATTTTAGTTCACAAACCGTTGGTAAAATATTTTAGAGAAAACTACTCTAAAATTAAAGCAATAAATATTTATTAATTGAATTTTACATTTTAGTAATAACTGTACAATTATACAATTATACAAAATTTCATTATTTTTCTGTACAAACTTTAAGCAACTTATCCCGCAGTGCCTTCCCCATTGCATTTCTAGGAATTGAATCCATAAATCTAACACCTCCATGAAGATGTTTATGAACAGAAATCCTTTCTGCAATTTTATATTAGAAACTACAAAAATTTCTATTTAATGTTACCTGCCACGTAATCAGTTATTTCCCTTTCAGTTACATTTGAGCCAGGTTGTCGTACGATGCATGCAAGAGGAAGTTCACCAGCTCTTTCATCTGGAACTCCTATTACTGTGCATTCTGCGACTGCTGTGTGTTTCATTAGAACATTTTCTATTTCGGCTGGCGCTACCTGTTACAAAAAAAATATGTAGTTTTGTCAAAATATATTGACGTGAAAGAAATTGAAGAAAGTTGTAAAGTAGAATTTAAAATGTTTAAAAATAACTAAGAATATCTTAAAACACATTTAGGAAATAGGATTGGGAAACCCCTGAGGTGGAGTCAGAATAGTGTTCCGTTAGAACAATATTCAAAATTTGACGGGAATAATAACTTAGATCCAATAATATTTTAAAATAATGTCAAAACTTTAATACAGGGTAGCTGAGATGAACAAACAAATAGTGAGCTCGATATTGAAAAGAAGCGCCGAGATTTGGGTTTGATTTATAAAAATCCCAATTAAGCTCTCATTAAAAGATTTTGGGGTTAAATTTTTCAAACGTTTCAGGGGGGATTAACAATTTCGAGTGAGAGATAATTTAATTATTGGAAAATACAGTTCCGACTCAGGCATGACAATGAAACTGTATGCCATAAAATATCCCCGATCCCTTTCTGGAAGACAAATAAATATTTAAATACCTAGCAGGACATTTTGAGGGGAAGTGAGACAATGCTTAGCTTTGCAAAACATTGTAGACAGGGACATATTTCTAGAATATTTGCAAAGATATGACGAAATAGGTCAACCTAGAAAGACAGAAGGTAAGCGCATAAATTTTTCCAGGTACCAGCGAATACCGGACCTGAGCGTTATAAAGGTAGAACTTTCGATAGGGGGAATTTTAATAAAGCCAATTGGAGCCAAAATAACACACCCAGAAGAGACGAAGAAAGAGAGAGTCAAAAACTACGAACAATAATAACATACCGAGAGAACGAAAATAATAGAATTGCACCGAGAGAGTTCAACAAGGGAAACACCAGAATATACGCTGAAACAATAAGCCGGCCGGTATCGTCGACTGCGGGGTAGGATTTTCAATAAGAGACTCACCAAGCGCATCCCTAGAAAATAATCGATATAAAAATCAAACTGAGTTCTTAAAATTTGATTTAGGAAGTGAAGATAATTTAAATAAAACTTATAACACATTTTAAATTTAAACGTAGGAGATAAAATCATTAAACATTAAAGTACTTATAGATACAGAAGCTGAAGAATCTCTGATTTCAGAAAATTACATTAAATATTATATTCAATAGTTAAATAATAAGTTGATACCGTAAAGAAGCGTAGCTTAATAGCACCGTACAACAGAAAGTTCGCTAATATAAATAGGCAATTAGTGCAGATTAAAATCAAACTGGTTTACTTATAGTATTTAACGAAAATTAAATTAAAACTTTTTGCAAACGTAAAAGCATATTTGAGTATTGGAGCCAGCTTTACGAAAATTAGAGAGCTCACAATCAAAGTCTTGGGGCTCATATCTAAGTCAAAATTTCTACAATACACACATTTTCCCGTACACAATTTTCAAAACTGCCCCACACTCGCAATTTCTCAAAACAACACTTTAACATACACAAAATTCCATGTATTCTTTCTAACAGAACTTATCTTCACAACATTTCTTCGAAACTCAAATTAAAACTAACAATAACGCACACGTACTTAAATGGTTTTCGTAGTATTTTCCACGATCCTACTCCTACAACTTTGTAAATTCACAACCAGTTTGACAAAAGTTAACGTTTAAACTACGCCTATCATCAACACGTGTTATATCTTTTCCACTTCTACATATACTTGCAAATCAACTATCTCTCTTACCCAGTTTTCAACTTCGTTTGTAACGACAACAGCTGTTGAAATTGTGTGTACAAGTATTAAATTTTCAAACTATTTACTTTAAAAGCGTTTCAAAGGTATTTGTTGCACTTTCACATGCTAACTCCCCAAATGACGAAATAGGGGAACCCAGAAAGCCAGAGGGTAAGCTTCTAAATCTTTTCAGATTCCAGAGAATATCGGACCTGAGCGTTATAAAGGTAGAACATTCGACAGCGGGAATTTTAATAAAGCCATTTGGAGCCAAAATTACACATCCAGAGGAGACAAAGAAAGAGAAAGAGAGTCAATAACTACGGAAAATAAAAACATACCTAGAGAACAAGAATAATGGAATTGCACCGAGAGAGTTCAACAAGGGAAACACCAAAATATACCCTGAAAAAATAAGCAGGCCGGTACCGTCGATTGCGAGGCAGGATTTTCAATAAGAGACTCACCAAGCACATCCCTAGAAATTCATCAATATGAACATCAGATTAAGTTCTTAAAATTTGATTTAGGAAGTGAAAATAATTTAAATAAAAACTTATTACACATTTTAAATTTAAACGTTGGAGATAAAATCATCAAAGTACTTTAGATACAGGAGCTGCAGAATTTCTGATTTCAGGAAATTTTATTAAAAATAATATTCAAAAGTTAAATAATGAGTTGATACCGTAAAGAAACGTAACTTAATAGCATCGAACAACAGAAAGTTCGCGAATATAAATAGTATGGAAATCTTCAAGGCGAGTAAAGGAAAATAAAGTTTGAACATGAATTTATAGTTTTACCTGGATTAAGGATTCAGACTATTTTTGGGATGACTTTAATAGATAAGTTGAAGTTGCGAATAGACGCAAAGAGTATATTAAATGGGCTTATGAAGTAAATGTTGAAGTCGAGAAAGACTCTCTTAGTTTGAATCAGTGTGAATTAGAGGAAGTAGAGGAAGAAGTAAATAAGGTAGAGATAAACTTTATTAAGGATCCAGGTAACGAAAATAAGACTGAAACTGTTGCGGAAGATGAGATTAAGGAGAAATTGAATTGTCAAAAAAAATTAAATGAGGCCATCATAATTTTTGTAACATACCCAACCCCCAAAGGCGAACGTATTCGTATGGTCATTTATGAAATTGCGGTATATATTGGAATCAGCTCTGAACCTTTTCAGCCTTAGTGCTGGTTATAGCTGCATAATTTGGGTAAGCACCGTTACACGTGCAGGCAAGTCTCCGATGCTTCACCCGAAAGTACTACATTAAGTTTGAACACGAATAGTTACGTGCTTCATATAAATCTGAATTTAAAATTAATTAATGGTTAAATATGGCAGTTTATTTGTACTTTTGCTCGAATACTGAATTTTCTTCAAGCTTATATATTGGAATTGCTTGATAGTTCACTTAGTGTTAAAATCTGTATCATGTTGACTAGTACAAAATGCTGAAGCCAAGGATTTTCTTCGAGCTTATATATTGCAATCGCTTGATGGCTTCGAAAAACTACTACATTCTGACCATGCCCAAAAAGCAGAAACCAAATCAATGGTTGCTTTATCGTTTCATGAAACGATCAAGTAGTTGTTTTGTAATGGATACTAGATAGAATTTGCGTTATATATATTTCTGCGACCCATTTGTTAGTAAAATTCTATTAATATTGCTCCACTTTGGTGTGGTGATGTGTACCTATATTAAATACTACCTCTACTTATAAAATTTGCCACGGCTGCTCTGCTCCTTCTTGAAATAAACTAGAGATTCAAAAAAATTCTGCTACAATAAATAGCCTACATTTATTAACACTCCAAAATGAATATAAACGCTAAAACCAAAAATTAGACTCCTTTTTTATACAAGTTATATACACGCCTCCCCCCTTTCAAATACTCTATAAACATATCCAATTAATTTCAATAAAACAAAAAAAAAGTAATAGGGCTTCAACACATATCCTACTCTAACTTTGTTTCATTACGAGCTCATAGTAAAACCTAACTTTTTGTGCTAATTCTGCACACCAATAATCAAAAAGACCCTGTTACCTGTAATAAAAAATGCCATAAAATATTTCCTAAACATAAATTCCCACATCAAATAAAATAAAAATAACTCAGATTAAATATTCGATCAGAAACTTTTCCCCCCAGTTTGTCCTCTTTGTTCATAAATTATACACCACATCTCCAAAGTCATTAAACCACAAATTTACACAAGTATAACAATAAAACTGCAGTTACATGGATTCTATATTTACACACGGGCCTGCTACCATTCTATCAAGGACTGCTGCCTTCAGGAACCACCTCAATCTGGATTGTACCAACCAAATTAACCCGAGGTCATCAATCAGCGAACATTCGACAGTGCATCTCAAACTCCTGGTACTCCTCAAACCCCTTCTTCTAGTACCATCAATTGTTGGTAAGCAACCAAACCAATTAAACACCAACATTCACTCCCGGTTACACTGCATACTTTATACACTCAGTGCAAACTAAAATTAAATTGGTTTAATTATAGTATTTAACGTAAATTAAATTAAAACTTTATTACAAACGTAAAAGCTTGTTTGAGTATTGGAGTCGTCAGCTTGTCGAAAAATAAGAGAGCTCACAATCAAAATCATGGGGCTTACAACTAAGCCCCCGGCTCTAAAAGCCTGCCACAATTTTTAAAATTTCTACAATACAAACATTTTCACGTACACAATTATAAAACTGCCCCACGCTCACAATTTTTCAAAACAACACTTTAACATACACAAAATTCCATGTATTCCTTCTAACACAACTTATTCTCACAACATTTCTTCGAAACTCAAATTAAAACTAACAATAACGCACACGTACTAAATGGTTTTCGTAGTATTTTCCATGATTATACTCTAATAACCTTGTAAATTTTCCAGTTTGACGAAAGTTAACGTTTAAACTACGCCTATCATTAACACTAGCCATACGGTACCACCTTAAAATTATAAACTTTTCTTCCGCGGAAAATCCAGTGTACCTTCTAGAATTTTTATGTAACGGAATTAACCAGAAAGAATTTCTCAAATCAAGCTTGCTGAAAATTAGTTTACCACTTAACCTAGTCAAAAGTGAGTCTATAGATGGTGGACAATGAAATTGCGGTTTAGTTCGTGGATTAATTTTTCTCGTATCTAAATACAAACGAATGCTACTATCTTTCTTCTTAACAACTACCAACGGGTTTAGAAAATGTGTATTCGAATATTCAATTATGCCATCATTCAACATTTTTGCTAGTTCATGGTTTACTTGCCCCCTATATGCTGCACGTAACGGTTATATTTTAGAACTAAACGGTTCTGGATTATCAACCACTAAGAGATGTTCATATCCTGGCGCTGTGCTCGCCTCCACACCTACTAATTTTGAATGTTTCTTTAAAAGTGCCTGAACTTCATCTAATTCATCTTCCGGACATTTAATAGTATCTAACTCATTTACTCTCCTTTCATCTATTTCCATCAAATTAACACTTAAACCCACGTCATCTTGTGCGAGTTCATAACTATCTTACCAGGGCAATACAACATCCCTAACCTTTACTAATCTTTTCTCCATGTCTATAACCAGACTTAACTTCACCATACAATCCATCCCTAAGATACTTTTAAATTCTAGTCTTGGAACAATCATGAATTCTTGTTTACAACTTAACGGACCTATCTCTACTTTTAACACAACAACGCTATTTACTACAGCAAACCTTTTCCTGTTTGGAATCACTAAATGACTCTTTTTAATTGGCATAATTCGACCACTGAATTGATGCCTAATTCCTTCCAACAAATTCTTCTGATACTAAACTTGCTTTCGCTCCTGAATCGAGCAACGATACTACTTTATAACCTAACATTTTAATCTTAACTATTGATCAACATACTTTCTCGACTAGTTCTGGTTCAACTTCTTCCCAAATTGTCATAAGTTCCCGCGGATGTTCATATTTATATACTACTTACTCTAGTGGTTTGTCCTCTATTGAAAATCCTGTCCCATTCGCGTCTCACTATTCTGTCCCTCTTGTCTCTATAATACTTTTGCATTGGTCCTACTTATTTGCTGTCTATCCCTTACTTCATTATTACTGCTACTTGCTTTAGGTTGCTCTCTCGAAATTTCTGGTAAGTTATTCTGTCGTTGCACACCCGGTCCCTGATTTGCATTCCTAGTGCCACTGGTACTCCTATAATTATTTCCCATAGACCCCCAGTTATTTCTAAATTGTGGTCTGTTAAAATTCGTTCCCCATCTATTGTAGAAATTATCTCACCTATTTTCAAATCTTACCTGATTTATATTTCTATCACGATACTTCCTTGATCTTCCTGTACTTACATCATCCTACCTTTGTAGATATTCGAAAAATGCCTCTCATTCGATAATATTTTGTAGTGCTACATGCTGTCTGACTTCGACCTCAAAATGTCTCGATAAGTATTTAATAATCTATCTATTAGTTAACGGAGGAGTCAATTGTTTTGCTACCCTAAATTTTCTAATTGCATATTGTTCGCGAAACCCTGCAAATTCCCCCTTATATTTCCCAGCTATCAAATCGTTCCACACTTGATCTTGTTTGTTATTTCCCCAATAATGCTTAAAAAATTTCTCTTCAAAATCTAAATATGAATCAATGTCCTGTCCCACAAGATTATACCACGCTTCCGCATTAACTTTTAATAAAGCTTTTACTATGTTTAATTTTGCCTGTTCATCATACAGATTATGCACTAACGCTCTGACACTATTAATATAAATTTGCGAGTTTACTCGATTATCCCCATAAAATTTTATGTGCTGATCTAACGATAAGTTATTAGTATAATATCTCGGACCATCTCCCGTTAAAGCGGTCATATTTTGTTTCATTCCACTCATTTCCCTTTCAAATCTGCCTAACTTATCCCTGCATGAGTCACTTACTTCCGTCATCTTACCATTAATCTCATCCTCACAAAAGACTCTCACTTTCGTTTTCAGCTGTTCTATTTCCTGTCTAACCCCAACTATATCACATTCATTCCGTTCTACACGCATTTCAACTTCCTCCATTTTTATATTTAAACTATTTTTAAAATCACTAAGTTCCTTCGTTGACTTATCTATTTTTTCACTTATCGGGTCAAACTTCCTGTTCGATTCCTCACTCATCCGCATAAACTTCCTGTTTGACTCCTCCCTAGCTCCACTTAATGTTTCATTCATTTTCTCTAGCATTCTCATAATCATTTCGCTCCCTTGGTCTCCCTATTCCGTCTTCGACTGATTTATTTTACTTCTTCCTTCTGCTTCCATTTCTGGTTCCGGTTTAACAAACAAAGCACTATCGCTACTTCCAATTTTAACTCCTTGACTCCTCAATCACTCTTTTCTCAACATACGTTTAAAACTTCACACTTACAAACATAAAAATAAATTCTCCAACACAATCAACCTTTAACCTTCTGGTCGTCAGTTTGCTGAAATAAATTAAATTATTTAAATTCGAGCTTACATTGGGCGCCATTAATTCTGAGATCCATTTGTTGATAAAATTCTACTAATACTGCCCCACTTTGGTGTGATGATGTGTACCTATTTCAAATACTAGTCTGCTTATAAAATTTGCCTCGCTTGCTCTGCTCCTTCCTGAAATAAACTGTCAACTAAAAAAAAATATTCTGCTACGGTAAATAGCCTACATTTATTAACACTCCAAAATAAATATACATGCCAAAATAAAAAATTAAACTCTTCTTGCATACAAGTTATATACACTCTTTTTTAAAATTCTCCATAAACAGTGTACTTCAAGATCAATATTTATCTCAATAAAACATATCCAATTAATTTCAATAAAACAAAAAAAAAGTAATAGGGCTTCAACACATTTCTATCTCTAACCTTGTTTCATTACGAGCTCATAGTAAAACCTAACTTTTAGTGTTAATTTTGCACACCAATAATCGAAAAGACCCTCTTACCTTGTACATAATAGGAAATGCCATAAAACATTTCTTAAACATAAATTCCCACTTCAAATAAAATAAAAATAACTTAGATTAATTATTCGATCAGAAACTTTTTCCCCCAGTTTGTCTTCTTTGTTCATAAATTATACACCTCATCCCCAAAGTTATTAAACCACAAATTTACACAAGTATAGAAACAAAAACTGCAGTTACCTGGATTCCATATTTACACACAGAGCTGCTACCATTCGATCAAGGACCACTACCTTCAGGAACCATCCCAATCGGGATTGCTGCAACCAAATTTACCCAGAGGTCATCAATCGGCCAACATTCGACTACATCTCAAACTCCTGGTGCTCCGCAAACCTCTTCTTCTAGTACCATCAATTGTTGGTAATCAACCAAACCAATTAAATATCGACATTCACTCTAGATTACATTGCATACTTTATACAATCAGTACAAATTAAAATCAAACTGGTTTACTTATAGTATTTAGCGTAAATTAAATTAAAACTTTATGCAAACATAAAAGCATATTTGGGTATTCGAGTCGTCAGCTTGTCGAAAAATAAGAGAACTCACAATCAAAGTCTTGGGGCTTTTATCTAAGTCTCCCCGCCTCTAAAAGCCAGCCACTATTTTTAAAATTTCAACAATACAAACATTTTTACGTACACAATTCTTAAAACTGCGGCACGCTCACAACTTTTCAAAAATACCACTCTAACATACACAAAATTCCATGTATTGCTTCTAACCGAACTTTATTTCACAGCATTTCTTCGAAACTCAAATTAAAGCTAACAATAACACACACGTACTAAATGGTTTTTGTAGTATATTTCAATATCCCACTTGAATAACCTTGTAAATTCACCTCCAGTTTGATGAAAGTTAACGTTTAAACTACGCCTATCACCAACACGGTTATATCTTTCCCACTTCTACATATGCTTGCAAATCAACCATCTCTCTTACCTTGTTATCGACTTCGTTTGTAACGGACAACAGGTACTGTCAACCTTGCTGTTGTTTATCGAGTTTACGTTCGTTACTAGAAGCTCCGCCTAAAGGTTTTTAGAAATTCGTCCTCCCAATTTATTTGTAATTTAATAATACTAGGAACTAGCTCCTTCCACCACGTTATAAAATGCCTTTAAACAAATGCACAGAAAAATAAAATCGCCAACTTCACTTTTATTTAATACTACTCATAAAAACGGTTTGAATTCTTCGGGGCATGTTCGAAAAGCTTTAGAAATACTCCTACCAATTTTTACGCATTAAATAAGAGGGTTTGATTTTTTTTGTTTATAAATATGAAATTTAAATCCAGTCTTATGCACAGGATGTTTCTAGTATGTCATACGCTATACTTTATGGGTATTTATATCTGAAGTATTGTGAAAATTAGATTTAGCTTCTTGAACTTTTCTGTACAATTGTTAAATTCACAAACTATTTACTTTAAAAGCGTTTTAAAGTTATTTGTTGCACTTTTACATGCTGACTTCCCAAAATAAACTTCACATTAAAAAATAATACCTTTTTAACCCCCAAATATTACAGTAATATGTGTATATATATATATATATATATATATTATATCGAATGTTTCTAATGGGTTTGAGGTCAGCTGGTAAAAAGAAAACTCTTTTTTAATGCCTAAATTTTCGGATTTATTTAATCCTTGATCACAGGCTTCTAAAAATGTTACAAACAACTAGGCTAAATTATACAAATATTAATAGCAACTTACAAGATGAGTTGATTCAAAAATTAACATCGAAATTAAATATTAAACATAACTTTTTAGTTTTTTCACTTTTAAATGTAGGAAGGATATATAATTTGTATAAGATGAAATGTAAAAATAAAAATTATGTCAGATTTTGAAAGATTTCAAATTTTCTTTTTTAATAGGATACCTGATACCTTTATTTAATGTATATGTTATGTTGTATGTGATAGTTGTTGTTTGTCTGTATGTGTGTGTGTGTATGCGCATGCGTTAAGTTGTGTGGTGTGTATGTGTGTATGTATTTATAACGTTAAACATATTAACAAATATTACATTAGGTATGTAGCTATGTTTTAAAATTAAGTAAGTATGTGTAAATCGAGCTCAAACCACTAATATCAGTTTTTTTATTTATACTATCTTTTGTAATAAAAATGTGATACATTTCAAGAAATAGTCTTTTTTGTTTATCTTTCTCTAATTCTAAAATTTTTGGATTTTTGAAATCTATTCTATGATCTAAATTAGCTGAATGACTCGATAAAGCACAGGAATTTGGTTTAACTTTTATGTCACTTCTGTGTTGAATAATACGTTGATTTAAGGATTGACATGTTTGTCCAATATACAGGCCATTACAATCTAAACAATTAATTTGGTACACAATATTTTTTTGTAATAGTTCGGGTGTTTTATCTTTTAATTTTGAAAAGAGATTATAGACTGTTAATATATTTTTCTTTGCATACCGAAAATTATAATTTTTAAATACCTTAATTAGCTTGAGTTAATTCATTGTCTATATTGGGTATTGTTTTATATATTTCTAAATTTTTGCTGTTGTTACTACTTGTGTTATTTTTGTTTTTATTACTGTTACTTTTGTTTGTGTTTTTTTCAGAGGTATATAGTAATTTTGTTATTAGAGGAGTAGGATAGTTGTTGTTTTTTAAAATGTTTGAAAGTTTTTTTATATTTGTATTGTAGAATGTTGGATGACATATTCTTTTAATTCGATTTTTTAAACCTAAAATGAAATTTATTTTTGTTTTGAAAGGGTGATACGAATGGTAATTTAAATATCTGTTGGAATGGCTTTGTTTTGATACCAATCTAAAATTATTTTATTTTCATCGTTTCGAATTAATAAAGTGTCCAAGAAAGGTACTGATTTATTGGATTCTGTTTCTATTGTAAATTGGATATGACTATTATAGCTATTAAAGATATTAAGGGTTTCAATTATTTTATTTTCTGGGATAGCCGTAATTAAATCATCAACAAATTTCTTTAAAAATGGAAGGTTAAACGGAAGTTGTGGAATAACATTATTTAATAATTCATCCATAACTATTTGTGCTATAATGGGACTAAGATTTGATCCCATTGGACATCCAAAAATTTGTAAATAAAATTTTTTTCAAAATTAAAAGATAAAACACCCGAACTATTACAAAAAAATATTGTGTACCAAATTAATTGTTTAGATTGTAATGGCCTGTATATTGGACAAACATGTCAATCCTTAAATCAACGTATTATTCAACACAGAAGTGACATAAAAGTTAAACCAAATTCCTGTGCTTTATCGAGTCATTCAGCTAATTTAGATCATAGAATAGATTTCAAAATCCAAAATTTTAGAATTAGAGAAAGATAAACAAAAAGACTATTTCTTGAAATGTATCTCATTTTATTACAAAAGATAGTATAAATAAAAAACTGATATTAGTGGTTTGAGCTCGATTTACACATACTTACTTAATTTTAAAACATAGCTACATACCTAATGTAATATTTGTTAATATGTTTAACGTTATAAATACATACACACATACCACCACACAACTTAACGCATCCGCATACACACACACACACACACACACACTACAGACAAACAACAACTATCACATACAACATAACATATACATTAAATAAAGGTATCAGGTATCCTATTAAAAAGAAAATTTGAAATCTTTCAAAATCTGACATAATTTTATTTTTACATTTCATCTTATACAAATTATATATCGTTCCTACATTTAAAAGTGAAAAACTAAAAAGTTATGTTTAATATTTAATTTCGATGTTAATTTTTGAATCAACTCATCTTGTAAGTTGCTATTAATATTTGTATAATTTAGCCTAGTTGTTTGTAACATTTTTAGAAGCCTGTGATCAAGGATTAAATAAATCCGAAAATTTAGGCATTAAAAAAGAGTTTTCTTTTTACCAGCTGACCTCAAACCCATTAGAAACATTCGATATTACTAAAAGGTCATTATCTTTAAAATATATTATATATATATATATATATATATATATATATATATATAATACTTGTTGTTGAATAGAATTATTGGGAACTATTTAGTTCGATACGAAATGCTTGTAGTAGAATGTATTTATTTATACTCCTGACGTTTCGAATCCTTTTTTGATTCTTTTTCGAAGGCTACAATGGTGACAGTTAAAATACAATTAGGTACATAATAGAAAAACTTACATATAAATTTACATCAGCATTTGTCTTTAACCAGTAAAATCTTAAATAATTTAAACTTTAACAACATTAAAACTATAAAAGAGAATAAAACTAGATATTAACAATTAATATACAAAATTTTGATTGAAACTTGTCGAAAAATTAATATAAATGTCAAATTTAAATTGAGGCATATGCCTTCTAATGTATCAAAATTATAATGTCGACGAAACGAGATTGGCATTTCTTTAACTATTAAATTTATAAAGCGAAGTATAAACCGCACTTAGATTGTCTATATCACTTTTAGAATTTAGATTGTTTTAGTCCTGTTAATATGGTAAGATTCTAAAATAGTCTTTTTGTAATCACGTTCAACTTCTACTACTTTCACATCAACAAAATTAGGGTTGTGGTGAGTGGTGTGGACATGTGACGCTAGTGCGCAGGACATCTTTCCAAGTTTGGCATCACTTTTATGTTGAGTTAACCTTCTGCAAAGGTACTGTTTCGTTTGTCCAAGGTATAAGCTCCCACATGAGCACTTTACTTGATATATAACGTTGCTCAACCATTGTCGGTCTGTCCTATCTTTGACTCGAGTGAAAAGATTTTTTATCGACTTGTTATAAGTATACGTTATCTTAATATCATTGCGTTTCAAAATTCTTGCTAAAGATGGAGAGAGTTTGTGAATGTAAGGGATGGTCTTATGAGTGGTAGCAAGTTGAGTTTTTTTCGATTTAACTTCTGTTGTATTGACGTCTGCAAATAAAATTTTATTCACTGTGGATTTAGGAAAGCCGTTGTTAATAAAGGTTCGTTGAAGTTCCAAAAGGTTTTTGTGTAGATATTCGGAATCACATATTTTTATAACTCGATTCTTCATGGCTAAAATAGTGTTTATTTTATGTTGGTAACAATGATTAGAATAATAATTTAGGTAACGGTCTGAATTTGTTGGTTTTTTATACCAGTCAAACTTGATAATGTTTGCAGAATCTCGTATGACAACAGTATCAAGAAACGGGATTTTCGGTCGACTTCTATTTCATACGTGAATTGTAAGTGGTAATTAAATTTATTGAAGGCATCCAACACAATGTCAATCATATTTTTTGGAATACTACATACGATGTCATCGACATATTTTGCAAAGAATGGAAGATGGAATGGTAGTTGTGGTAAAACTTCGTCAATCAAAGAATCCATCACAATTTGGGCAAGAATTGGAGAGAGAGGAGAACCCATAGGTGTACCAAATTTTTGTAAATAAAATCTTTTTTCATAGCAGAAATATATGTTATTAAATTAAATTATTAAATTAACATCAAAGACAGCTTCAACTTTGTGACTAAATTTAAAAATTTTCATTTACCAGAAAATCACATTTTAATTTCTTTGGATGTTAAATCACTATTCACCAACATACCACTTGATCTAACACAAAAAATCATAACTGAAAAGTGGGATTTAATATCACCACATTGTAATTTATCTTTAGACAGTTTCAAAAGTTCAGTCAGTTTGATATTTAATAACATATATTTCTGCTATGAAAAAGATTTTATTTACAAAATTTGGTACACCTATGGGTTCTCCTCTCTCCAATTCTTGCCCAAATTGTGATGGATTCTTTGATTGACGAAGTTTTACCACAACTACCATTCCATCTTCCATTCTTTGCAAAATATGTCGATGACATCGTATGTAGTATTCCAAAAAATATGATTGACATTGTGTTGGATGCCTTCAATAAATTTAATTACCACTTACAATTCACGTATGAAATAGAAGTCGACCGAAAATCCCGTTTCTTGATACTGTTGTCATACGAGATTCTGCAAACATTATCAAGTTTGACTGGTATAAAAACCAACAAATTCAGACCGTTACCTAAATTATTATTCTAATCATTGTTACCAACATAAAATAAACACTATTTTAGCCATGAAGAATCGAGTTATAAAAATATGTGATTCCGAATATCTACACAAAACCTTTTGGAACTTCAACGAACCTTTATTAACAACGGCTTTCCTAAATCCACAGTGAATAAAATTTTATTTGCAGACGTCAATACAACAGAAGTTAAATCGAAAAAACTCAACTTGCTACCACTCATAAGACCATCCTTACATTCACAAACTCTCTCCATCTTTAGCAAGAATTTTGAAACGCAATGATATTAAGATCACGTATACTTATAACAAGTCGATAAAAATCTTTTACTCGAGTCAAAGATAGGACAGACCGACAATGGTTGAGCAACGTTATATATCAAGTAAAGTGCTCATGTGGGAGCTTATACCTTGGACAAACGAAACAGTACCTTTGCAGAAGGTTAACTCAACATAAAAGTGATGCCAAACTTGGAAAGATGTCCTGCGCACTAGCGTCACATGTCCACACCACTCACCACAACCCTAATTTTGTTGATGTGAAAGTAGTTGAAGTTGAACGTGATTACAAAAAAAAGACTATTTTTAGAATCTTACCATATTAACAGGACTAAAACAATCTAAATTCTAAAAGTGATATAGACAATCTAAGTGTGGTTTATACTTCGCTTTATAAATTTAATAGTTAAAGAAATGCCAACCTCGTTTCGTCGACATTTTAATTTTGATACATTAGAAGGCGTATGCCTCAATTTAAATTTGACATTTATATTAATTTTTCGACAAGTTTCAATCAAAATTTTGTACATTAATTGTTAATATCTAGTTTTATTCTCTTTTTTATAGTTTTAATGTTGTTAAAGTTTAAATTATTTAAGATTTTGCTGGTTAAAGTTAAATGCTGATGTAAATTTATATGTAAGTTTTTCTATTATGTACCTAATTGTATTTTAACTGTCACCATTGTAGCCTTCGAAAAAGAATCAAAAAAGGATTCGAAACGTCAGGAGTATAAATAAATACATTCTACTACAAGCATTTCGTATCGAACTAAATAGTTCCCAATAATTCTATTCAACAACAAGTATTGTTTATTTAAAGCAGTTCGTAATTTATCAAATCATATTATATATATATATATATATATACATATACATATATAAGATCACAAAAGAGGAATACGTCATGTAAATATCATAAGAACCACAAAAACCAAACACTTAAATACAAAAACTAACATAATTTATTGATTTTGCAAAAGCAAATACAAATCGCCCTGTATAAAATCAATTACAAGCTACAATTAATTAAAGGAAGCTTATTCCGCAATAACTTCACCAAATTTATTAAAGTAAATAAATGTGAAAGCAATCCAATCAATCTAAAACATTTAAAACATTTTTAAGCTCAAAAATGGATACAGGTTCAACATATTTGAAGAAAAATAACCGTGAAATGAAATTTCTTTCAATCAAAATGCATTTGCGTATAGGGGTTAATCAGCGCCTGTAGATTTGTACCAGTTTGTAATGGGCGAACATTTAAAAACAAGCATATTTTATAAAGTATAGATACTTAAAGTTCCGATGTACGTGCGATTTTGAACGTATTCAAAGTGCCATATTTAATATAAAATACTATTTGTAAAAAAAGTCCCGCTATAAAGTTCCGATATACGTGCAATTCTCAACGTTCATATTAGACCCGCTAAAATCCAACACCTTGCATGTCATAAATCACAAGGTAAGCTTGGAGTAGCATTACTTTTCCACTTTGCTCTACGACTGACTTATCGAAGTATCGGTGCGTTATTTTTAGTTCACAAACTGTTGGTAAAATATTTTATATAAAACTATTCTAAAATTAAAGCCATAAATATTTATTAATTGAATTTTACATTTTAGTAATAACTATACAATTATATAAGTTTATTTATCTTAAATCAAAATTTCATTATTTTTCTGTACAAACTTTAAGCAACTTATCCCGCAGCGCCTTCCCCATTGCATTTCTAGGAATTGAATCCATAAATCTAACACCCCCATGAAGATGTTTATGAACAGAAATCCTTTCTGCAATTTTATATTAGAAACTACAAAAATTTCTATTTAATGTTACCTGCCACGTAATCAATTATTTCTGCTTCAGTTACATTTGAGCCAGGTTGTCGTACGATGCATGCAAGAGGAAGTTCACCGGCTCTTTCATCTGGAACTCCTATTACTGTGCATTCTGCGACTGCTGTGTGTTTCAATAGAATATTTTCTATTTCAGCTGGCGCTACCTGTTACAAAAAAAAATGTAGTTTTGTCAAAATATATTGATATGAATGAAATTGAAGATAGTTGTCAAGCAAAATTTAAAATGTTTAAAAATTACTTAGAAAATCTTAAAACAAATTTGGGAAATATGGTTGGAGAACTTCCTGAGGTGGAGTCAGAATAGTGTCCCTTTAGAACAATATTCAAAATTTGACGGGAATAATAACTTAGATCCAAAAATATTTTAAAATAATGTCAAAACTTTAATACAGGGTAGCTGAGATGAACAAACAAATAGTGAGTTTGATATTAAATAGAAGTGCCGAAATTTGGTTTGGATTAATAGAAAGCGAATTAAGCTTTTTAAAAATTTTGATGTTAAATTTTTAAAACGTTTGAGGGGGGGGGGATAATCAACAATTCCGAGTGAAAGATAATTTAATTATTGGAAAATACAGTTCCGATTCGGCCATGACAATGGAACTATATCCTATAAAAAATTTAGTGTAGCAAATCAACTCGATCCTCTTCTGGAAGACAAGCAAATATTTAAATACCTAGCAGGACATTTTGAGGGGAAGTGAGACAATACGTAGCTTTACAAAACATTGTAGACAGGGACGTATTTCTAGATACAAAGATATGACAAAATAGGTCAACCTAGAAAGACAGAGGGTAAGCTCATAAATCTTTTCAGATTCCAGAGAATATCGGACCTGAGTGTTATAAAGGTAGAACTTTCGACAGGGAGAATTTTAATAAAGCCATTTGGAGCCAAAATAACACACATAGAAGACACGAAGAAAGAGAAAGTGAGTCAATAACTACGGAAAATAAAAACATACCGAGAGAACAAGAATAATGGAATTGCACCGAAAGAGTTCAACATGGGAAACCTCAAGATATACGCTGAAAAAATAAGCAGGCCGGTACCGTCGACTGCGAGGCAGGATTTTCAATAAAAGACTCACTAAGCACATCCCTAGAAAATAATCAATATGAACATCAAATTGAGTTCTTAAAATTGATTTAGGGAGTGAAGATAATTTAAATAAAAACTTATTACACATTTTAAATTTAAACGTTGGAGATAAAACCATTAAAGTACTTATAGATACAAGAGCCGAAGAATCTCTGATTTCAAAAAATTATATTAAAAATAATATTCAAAAGTTAAATAATGAGTTGATACCGTAAAGAAACGTAACTTAATAGCACCGAACAACAGATAGTTCGCCAATATAAATAGTATGGTAATCTTGAAAGCAAGTTACGGAAAATGTAGTTTGAACATGAATATAGTAGTACTTGGATTGAGGATTGAGGCTATTTTTGGGATGAATTTAATAGATAAGTTGAAGTTGCGAATACGCGCAAAGAATGAGATGAGATTATATGTGGTGAAAAGTATATTAAGCGGGATGATGAAGTAAATGTTAAAATTGAGAAAGACTCTGTTAGTTTGAATCAATGTGAATTAGAGGAAGTAGAGGAAGAAGTAAATGAAGTAAAGGTAAACTTTATTGAGGATCCAGGTAAGATATAGGATGAAATAGAGTCAAAGTTTAAAAGTCAAGATCTGAGCATTTCTACAAGTAACGAAAATAAGAGTGAAACTTTTGAGGAAGATCAGATTAAGGAGAAATTGAATGGTGAGAAAAATTTAAATAAGGGCTTCAGTGAGAAATTATGTACTTGTTTTGTGAAATATGTAAATACGAGGGCTATTTTTTTTTCCAACCTCCGTTCGCTCCGTGCAGACGCTATGCGGGTAGCAGAAATCGGGCATGCGCTGTAGGCGATGCGCAGCTCTTGCACTACACACTTCGCCATTGTTGACATTTAGGCGTCGGTCGGCGTCGTGCTACAGCCACGTAAACATGTACGCTATTATTGATGCTCCCGCCAAGTGTGAAGTGCGAAGCGTGATTTGTTTTCTACAGGTTGAAGGCCATAGTGCTGCAGAAATTCATCGAAGAATGAGTCGTGTGTATGGGGAAAGCTTCATGAGTGATGGTGTTGTGCGTGAATGGCGTTGAAAGTTTAAAGATGGCCGTAATGATGTGCATGATGAAGGGGGTCAAGGGCGCAAATCTGTCGTTTCAGATGACCTGGTTCAGCGTGTTGACAGAATGGTTAAAGAAAACCACAGATTCACCGTTACTGCTTTGTCTACGGAATTTCCAGAAGTTTCAAGGTCTGAATTCATTGGAGGCAACTTTCTTTGAACAGGGTATTGAAAAGCTTGTCCACAGATATAACAAATGTCTTAATCTCTTCGGTGATTATGTCGAAAAGTAACCGTAAGTGTACCAATCTTTTGGTAATAAAATTATTGTTTTATATGAACTTGTTTTTTATTTATAGCCTATCGGAAATTGAAAAAAAATAGCCCTCGTATAATAAAAAAAAATGTTAATAGGAAATAGGAGATTATGCTTCAGTGTGAAAATTATAAATCTGCGTAATAATAAGCAATATAATTGTCAAACGTCAATAGATAGTATCTTGGCGAGATTCAGTAATAAAAAGGTTTCTTCAAAAATTAATTTAAAGAATTCATTTTAGAAAGGAGATGTAGGGCATTTTCGATCGATGGGCGTATTTACCAATTTAAAAACGTCCCTTTTGGTTTGTCTATGGGCACGGTAGAGTTAGTACATGTTATACGAAGTATCCCGGACCACTTAATAAATTTTTTTATGCAAAATGTTATTGAATGTTGTTTTATGTAAAACTACTTTTCTGTAATATTTTGTAAATCTTATAACGAAAGAATTTTTTTAAATTAAACTTGGTATTTGATAAAACGGTATTAATATGAGAAAAGAAGAAATAGAGAATGATGATGAAAGAATTCAGGTGATGAAAGGATGGTATTGGGGAAAGCTGATTCAAGTTGGGTTATTTGAGAGAAAGGCCACTGTGAGAAGAAAATTATGCGTGTGTAACGTAAATAATTGTATATAGCGTAATTAGAAATAAAAATAGAAAATTATTGATCAACGTAAAAATATGGCGCTCAACGCGACCTTGGCTGAAATGTTTTCAAATTTTACATTTTAATTAGGGAAAAAATGGCGTAACTAGAAGTCATGTAAAAGGTTATTTAGCATTATTCCGTGAACATACAACACTCCGAACCTAAGAAAAATAAAAAATCTTCTGTAAATACTCATTTTTACAATAGCGTATTTAAAGAACACTCCGTTTTTATACCATATATCCATTAAACTCCATGATTTACAAACCTCATTCGTTTTACGTAATGTAATTATATCTTTTGTTAAGAATAGAATATATTTTGTGAGTTTTTGAAAAGCTACACATTAAAAAGGTATTCAAGCAGCAAATGCGACTTATAAATTTGCTATCGAGGTTCTCGATGTGAACACGTTCTACAGTAATACTGTTTGCAGGCATTTAATTTCACTTTATATTCATTGAAAAGCGCTTATAATAACGCAAAATATGCAAACGTGTTTTTAACAAGGAATATATATTTTGAATTAAAAAGCGTATTCATTAAGAACCTTTGAGAAAAACCTTGGGTAATGACATAGTTCATAATATAAAATAAGAAATTTAAATGTTCATTCAACAATTAGCGAAAGTAATAAATCGAGAGATAAGGGTCGTATAAGTGACTGTATGACAGGCCAATAATTTGAAGATATCAGATAAATGTATAAAATGTATTAATTACCAATAGCCGCGAGTCATGAAATGTACTTTCTGTAAAGTTGTGTCATACGCATGAATGAAAACGTACAGATTGCCAGATGTATCTATAGTTATAACGTAGTAAGGTTCGATACCATATATACCAACTAAACAATGTGATTAGAAGTCAGTATTTTAATACTCGATAAAGACGTCAGGCAGTATATAAGAATAATTCGGATTAATGACCAGTGTTGAATAATTATTTTAAACGTATAACGTAATAAATAAACAACTTTGAACTGGTTTTTAAATAAATACACAAGATAGATTATGGCAAGACAGATTCTTAATTTGAATGGAAGAATATGGTATCTGAATCTTGAAATGTATTTAATGGTAAATTGATTTTAAAAGAATTGAACTATAGGAGAATGTGAATTTGAAAAACATATATGAAGTTTAGTAGCATTTAATGAACACGGATGCCAGTTTATGCTATGAAAAAAGCACAACCAGCATGATTTAACGGTAAAACAAAAATCTCTTGTTTTTCTTAAATCATTAAAAAGTCATTTATTTTATAACTAAAGTTGGTTAAATTACGTAAGATTTTGGTTTGTAAAGCTTTGTGTGCAAGTGGATAATTTAAATTGGGTTGTCAAATTTCGGCAAGTTTCGGCATCATAGTAAGATTTATTAAACATAACTGATCAGCTACGTTCATGAATCTGATTTAAAGGAAATTATTACAACTATCCACCTTAATGCCTAAAACTTGGTACATTACACGATTCACATAGGAAAGAATTTGTGATTGAAAATCATAAGTAGAAGGAGAGAGCTTTTGGACTCTATTTTAGTTTAAGCAAGTCATTATCTAGTAGTTATAAAATTTTAGGTTTAAGATATAATGGCAATATTGGACTATATCTTTAGAGTTTAATGTTTGTATGAAAGTATGATTTTGAAGTTGCATTTAAAATATTGTTTGTTAAAAAAAGCTGCATGTAGATAGACCATTGTTATTCAAAAGATTGTTGTCAATATAACTTTGATGTCTTGATCCTCGTGGTTTCATTTAAACTGAGCTAACAAAGTATTTAGGGCAACACCTTTAATTTAAATTAGCGCTAGTCCACAGCAATATATATATATATATATATATATATATATATATATATATATTATAGTCAATAAGATGAAATAATAACTTAGACTTTTATGCAAAACCCAAATGATCATTTCAAATCGAGCTAGTAATTGAAAGATGGAAAATATAAGATCTTGGACAGGACTTGAACCTGTATCCTGGTTTTGCCGGAACCATGCGTTTACCAATTACGCCACCGAGACCGATGACGACAATTGGGAAATTTACAAATTTAAATCGTGTCCCGGTATAGGTGCGAGTTGCAACGTACATATTAGACCCGCTAAAATCCAACACCTTGCAGATAACCATAGAAACGTTTTTTACACGGACGAACAACTGATAGCGTGTTGTCAACCAATTAAAACGTGTGGTACACCCTGGAAGGAGCTTGTTCTATAAAACTAACGTAACAGATACAGGAGCATCATTTTTAATAATCCACGCGTCGACTGTACTAGTTTAAAGAAAATTATTATGTGAATACAATTGATAGTGAACATTATAAGTTCAAGAAATTGAAACGTAATTAAAATGTATAATTTCAAGAGAAATAAACAGTAAAATAGGCGTTGAAATAAATTTACATAGAATTTTGCTGTTGATATAAACGTAAGTTGTAGCAGGTACGCCTCTGAATATGATTAGAGTAGCGAGTGCGTCCCTGTGATGCGGATACGTTACAATATTAGTGCAGGGATTAGACAGTATTTGAAGGCAGTCGGTGAAGGGTTGGGATGAAAGACGGAGGTGCGTGAGCATCAGACTAATTGAGAGCGGAGCGGTTTTGCGCTCGTTGGGTCACTAAGACCCTTTTTGTCAATAATTTAGGCATATATCTTAGTATCACTAATTATATAGTTAATATATCTTGTAAGTAGATTGCCACAGTTTTCAGTTCGATGCTCTATGTGTACAGCTGTTCCACATAAATAGTAAATTCGAAATAAATGTTAATCTGTATTAGTGTTGTGTTTCCTGCAGTGTTGATACCTTTACAAATAATAAGCATATTGTTTTTATTTGTGGTGGATTGATGAAGGATCGTCTGAACTATCCGGTAATTTAATTGGTAAACCGCTCCACCCCTCTACAAAATATAGAAATAATTAATAAAATGAATAAAACCTTTAGAATTTTATTAAATTAGGGCACTAAATTATTCGGTTAATACGTTAAGTTACGGGTAAAACCCTGAGTCACTGGTAAAAGTCTAAGCACAGGGTTAATACTTCGAATTATTGGACAAATGACTACAGGTTGCTGGAAATATTTTAAATTACTGGGTTATGACGCCAAGTTGCTGATCAACGACTTTATGCTACTGAACAGACGACCGTTATGCAATTAAGAGCGATTTTCTATACCGAATTGTCAGAAGTTCTAGAACAAGTGGAAATTTGGGTCAGGATGCTCCAGTAAGAAAAACAGGAGAAACAAAGATCAGAAATATTTATACAATTTATACCATGTTTCATTTATAATTTTACATAATTTGTATGTTAAGAAGAACGCTTAAAAGTTGCACGTGATTGAATTATTTGTATAAAAGTTCAACAAAAGATTTGGTTGGTACGTAGAAATATGGTTAAGAAAGGGAATGTTTCTTTGAACGTTCAACGAGGCTGTTCGTGGTGAAATGCAGTTTTTTTTTACTGACTTTAATTGCTTTTAAAGGTGTAAGGTTTTATAATCTTCGTAAAGAGCTAATTCGATAGGATAATTTATTTTAATTTTGAGTTAAGGGCTCTGTAAAAAGTGAATGATATTGGGAAGGGCGTAGATTTGTAAAATTGAAATTTTATTTCTTTTATTGTACAGTTTTTAGTGAGTTTCGTTTGCTTTGTTCAGGTGTATTGAGAGTTGGGGTGGGGGAGTGTGTAAAGGTTCTTTGTTGTCATGTCGTTGTTCACTCTGTGCGTGGTTACACTCAGCTAGTCGAGTCATGGATTTAATTGTGTTAATTTTAAATTGCTTTGGAGGCACAGAGAGGTGGCGATCAGCAGGCAATTGGCGATTGTTCATCTGGCGAAAGGCAATATCGTAGCAATATATATATATATATATATATATATATATATATTGTAGTGGTTTTTTAGGGTTAAAAGTAAATATAAACAAAGCAATTTCAAAACACCCTGTATAAAAGAAGCAACCAGAATTTACGTGCGAAATTTATTTCAGTTAGTTCATTTTTAAGTAACAGGTATTAACAAAATTTTACAAATAATGATTAAAATTTAGTAGATTTGCAAAGGAAATAAATTGTAGAGGCAAATGCCATTGATTTATTAATTTAATTGAGTTTAATTGAACGGTTATTTACGTATAATATGCATAAAAGTGCGTAAAAATCAATAATACCAAGGTAAAACGCGTTGCTAACAAACAAATATATCGGTTGGGTTGAAATACCTTGAAAAGAAGCTCCTAGAAATGTTGTGTTAAAACGTCAGTTAATTAAACACCTGCATGTTTCTAAATGTCAGGTTCCCCTTATTTTTATAGATAACAAACAAGTTTCAAAGAATATTGGGTAAACGGTCGGATGTTTTCGCATTAAAAGCTAATGAGGGGTTATTTAAAGCACGTATTTTGGGGTTCACATGGAGTTGTATAACGCGGACAGGAATATCGATTTCTACCACTCAAACAAGGTTAGAAAGAGACGTAGAATATGCATAAGCAAAGGACAGCGTTAGTATAGGCAGGATTTGTGAGACGTCAATGCATAGACTATTGGTCGAGATTGTTAGTTGCACATCAGTCAGACACCGGGAATATTGAATATTAATTTTCAGAAAATATCGTAACGACGCGCTGAATTTCGAAAATTTAGAAATCGGTTGAACCCAAAATTTTAAGAAATATTTTTGTAAATAAAGGACTTCGGGTGAAATGCGGCCGAGAGGTGGCATCGTAAATGTATAAATACCTTTTGAAAATATAATAAAAGCCTTTAGTATTTTGATCGCTTCAGAAGAAGACTATATATATATGTATATATATATATATATATATATATATATGTATATTTATATATAACCAACAGATGTACGCATGTACATATGCACTTTCGCACACACGCGTTGTGCTGATGATGTTTTTCACAAAAAGGGTTCTTTACTTTATAGCTATTTACTAGAACAGCACCTTCCATAACCCAAAATACGTATTACTCGTTATAACTTTGACTGTGGAAGCTTTTATCGGAGTCTTATTCAGTATCTACTATTAACTGCCAAGTTCCTGGAATATAGGCACGGGACTGTCCACCCGTAAAAAATGTTTCAATGGGTTTGACTGTCGTAGTTGCTCGCTTAGAAATGTTGTTTATTGTCTAAAATGGCAACCGATTCAACCACCTACAGTGCCCTGGCAGAGACCGTTCTAATATAACTACACACCCAATGAATTTGGCCAAAATTTTAGACGATCATTGAAAGCTTGTATTACGGTTTTCGTGAAACAACGACAGTTGACATAACTACTCACTAGTTGTGTATGTCCTCGGATCTCTACTCAAAAGCACCCAGTTAATTAGTAAATACATGTTTGAAACCTTAAAAACGCCCAGACTTCTTTCAGTACTTACTTGAAAACCTTTGTACTTTATTATCTCCTTAATTCTACCTACAATGTAGAAGTAACCATCCTCATCATAGTAACCTGTATCACCGGTGTGGTAAAACCCATAATTATCAATATCATTACATCTGCCATCCATATACCCTTTCATTATTCCTGGTCCTCGAAAGCACAATTCACCTGATTCTAAATGCCCAAGATTTTTACCAAGGATGCGGCTCCATACCATAGCTTCCATTCCTGGTATCAATCTTCCAACAGTTTCCAGCTTAGACAATAGTTTTGGAGGACGTACTGACACAACACCAGAAAGCTCTGTTGCTCCATATACTTGTATAATTTTGGCATTAGGATACCTATGGGCAAAAACTGTATTGCTATTTAAAAAAACATGTTGAATAGTTACAGTTCGGTAAACTCGTTTTGAAGTTCTGGCGAAAGACAACCACCACTGCACATAATCTGCTTTAGACTTGATAAATCAACTTTTTTTACAAGTGGATGCTTTACCAAAAAAGATACAATTGGAGGAGCTGCGTATATTAGAGTTATCTTGTAATCTTGAATGCAGCGTAGATACACATCGGGCTTGAAGGAAGATAGCACAATCAACTTCAATGAACAAACACATGCGGCAGTTATAGATGAATTTCCAAATATATGGAAAAATGGCAATACTGCAATTGTTGAATCATTTGGTGTCATTCCCACTAGATCTGGATCACTTAAAGCAAAGGTATAGAAAAGTATAGAAACCAAAGTAAAAAAGAATTAATAGCAAGTGACTCACTTTCAACTGGGTGTTCCAAAAGCATGGAAATAGTGCGATATTTCGCTTGGCACTCCTTTTGGGAAAAAATGTTTCGAACAAAAGTTGTAGCAAATTTAACGCTCCATTGAACGGTGACCTTAAATTCAACCTTTAGCTTGTCCTTCAAGGTCATATGAAGGTTAACTATATTTTTTCAAATAGGAACTCCTACTTTTATTTGTAGATTTGGAAAGAGCAGAAAATGTAAACTTGATTATGACCTTGACCATGACCTACAACGTCACTCCAAAGTCAATGTTGTTTTTGCAACGGAAACACTGAAAAACTTTGAGGCAATTATATTTTTTGAAAAATGGTAAAAACAAATGTTTTGGAATTTTTCCCTACGTATTCAATAGTGACCTTGGATTTGACCTTGACCTTGTCCTTTAAGGTCATTTCAAGATCCACTGCGTTTTTTAAATAGGAATCTTTACTTTTTATTGCATATTTGGAAAGAGCATGAAATTTTACATTCAAATATGACCTTGACCATAACCTTGCGTTGTTTTTGCAACCGGAACACTGAATAACTTTGAGGCAATTAAATTTTTTGAAAAATGATAAGAACAAATGTTTTAGAATTTTTTGTGGCTATTCAATGATGACCTTATATTTGACCTTGACCTTGTCCTTCAATGTCATTTCAAGTGAACTATGTTTTATTAAATGGAACTACTAAGCCTAAAGCGAAAATCCTGAAGAATAAAAGCAAGGAGATATTGCAGCTATTTACGGAGAAGCGAAGAATCTTAGCCACTCGAGGCGAGACGAAAAATCCCGGCCAGTTAAGGCTTGAAAAAGAAACCCGGCCCGTTAAGGCAAGGATAGAGCCCGGCCAGTTAAAGCAAGCATAGAGCCCGGCCAGTAAAGATACGGATAGAGCCCGGCCAGTTAAGGCTAGGATAGAGCCCGGCCAGTTTAGGCAAGGATAGAGCCCGGCCAGTTAATGCAAGGATAGATCCCGGACAGTTAAGGCAAGGATAGAGCCCGGCCAGTTAAGACAATGATGTATTCCGGCCACTTAAGGCAAGGATAGAACCCATCCAGTTAAAGCAAGGATAGACCCCGGTCAGTTAAGAAAAGGAGATAGCTGGGCCTGTTGCGCACAGCTTACAACCTGAATACAAACAGGCCTCCATCAACATCCTGGCAGATTCCTATTCGGACATAAAAATTTTCAATGGCACTTCTTATAATTTCAGGTGTTATATTAGTGCAAACATTCACTATTCTTTATTTCAGGTCTTTCAGATCCCGTGGTTGTGTTGCATAAACTTTATTCTATATGTAGCTCCAAAGGAAAAAGTCCAGTAGATTCAGATCAGGCGATCTGGCTGGCCACTCAATCGTTCCTCTCCTACCTATCCAACAATTATTGAGTTCTTCATTTAGATAATCCCTTACAATTGTTCTAAAATGTGCAGGCGCGCCATCTTTCTGAAATCAAACCTCATTGTATTCTTCACCAACTATCTCATGAATCGCTGGTACTATTTCCGCCTGCAATAATTCCAAATACTTCGGACCATCTAAAATCCCATCTATGAAAAAAGGTCCAACTATTCGGTCCCTAAAAATACCTGCCCAAACATTTAATTTTTGCGTGTACTGCGTGTGATGTCCGCGCAACCAATGAGGATTTTCATTGGTCCATAATCTGCAATTGTGATGATCACTTCACCATTGAGTTGAAAGGTTGATTCATCTGAAAAAACAATGAGCGATTGAAAATTGGGATTCTGAACAATCCTTCCCATCATGTTCTCACAAAATTCCAATCGCCGATTTGAATCATTTTCACATAATTCTTGATAAAGATTCATTTTGTAGGGGTAAAATTTAATGATCTTTAAATTCTTTAAAATTGACGTTTGACTAATTGGAAGCTGTTGAAAGGCCTTTCTAATAGATAAATGCGGGTATTCGATGAATGATTGGACCACTTCCAATTGCCGCTCATCTGAGGTTTCAATTTACGGCCTTCCAGATTTCGGACGATTCGTATTAGTCCCAGTTTCTTCAAATCGCCTGATTGCATTTGAGACAGTGGACTTACTAATACCTGTATTTACAATTGTTAAAAATGCAAATATAAGCAAATCTTATTGCATTTGCAAAGCATAAAATAATGATGTTCCAGAATTTTCGTTTATTAAGACTAAGAAATATTTTAAAAGCCAATTATTTTCAATTAATATACAAAACACCCTATTCAAGGAAGTCACGCGCTACCAAAAATGCAATAAAATTCAACCGAGATAGTTAGGAATTATTTTATAGTTTTACGCATTTCAATAAGATAGAATGACGTGCAAACATTATCTCCGAACGTTAGAAAAGGATAAACGGCACGTTTTAAGATAAACCATAAATCAAAAATTTGACACTAGATTTTTCATTAAACAACACCATTACTTCGTCATACGACCTACATCTATCACCCCAACCTCTGATCATTAATAAAGTAACTCTCTCTCTCGTTCTGTTAGAGTAGCCATGGCAAAAGAAAAAGAAAGAATAACAAGAAATAACTTGTAAATACTCCCTGTATGTTTGTTGTGGTTTGTTTAGCATTCTTCTTAATTTTCTTTGGAAATTAAACCACTTATATTTTTTAAAATCAACTTTATTTGCGTTTCGATCCATGACCTAGGATCGTTGTCAAAATAATAAAAACTTCAAGTTTGACATTTATGACATAAATTGAAGGTGACCTTGATTTATTGATGTTCAAAATATTTGGTTTTCAGTACACAAAGCAAAAAATTTTTAAAGTTTATGAAAATCTTGGCCACTTTAAAAAATTTTTGCTTTGTGTACTCAAACCAAATATTTCGAACATCAATAAATCAAAGTCATCTTCAATTTATGTCATAAATGTCAAACTTGAAGTTTTTATTATTTTGACAACGATCCTAGGTCATGGATCGAAACGTAAATAAAGTTGATTTTAAAAAATATTAGTGGTTTAATTCCCAAAGAAAATTAAGAAGAAATAACTTTGAAGAAACAGCAATAGCGGCAAAAAAATTAACCTTACTAGCTATCCTGAAAAGAAGGAACTAATAATTAACCTTACTAACCATCCTGTTAGAAAAGCGAATTTAGCGAAGGTAATTGTTATTCAAAAGTCATAAAATGAAACTTAAAAACAGTATTGGCACTGTTAGAGAGTCGAATTAAAATTACAATTAAAAACCAGAAACGGCACCAAAAGCAATAAACTCCACTAACTATCCTGAGAATGACTGTTAGAGAAGCGATTGCAGCGAAAGTAACTGTTTCAATTATCAAGAACAGGAATACTAAAAACAGCAAATCCGCCAGATCAATATACTCAACTAAATATTAGAGGTGCAAATACAGCGAAATTAAGAGGACAGTAAACGGGGGTGGCCAAGATTTTCAAAAACTTAAAAACTTAACCAATTTACGTCAAATTCGGTACAGAGGAGTTTTTCCAGTTGCCGATTGAGATTCTGCACTCAGTTTTTGGAAATTCAGAGTCCAAGATGGCGGATCCAAGATGGCGGACGAGATTTTTAAAAACTCAACCAATTTACGCCAAATTCGGTACAGGGGAGTTTTTTCGGTTGCCGATTGAGATTCTGCACTCAGTTTTTGAAAAATCAGAGTCAAAGATGATTGATTCAAGATGGCGGACGAGATACCTCAACGAGTTCAAATAAATCAAAAGAGAAATTGTATAATATTGAAGATCAATACAGAACATACTTACATCAACAAATTAATGAAGCTGATCATGACGGGGAAATTGAATTTTGTCAAAACACGATGAAAACGATTATTCAATATTTAAATTTTGAGTTACTATTTATTCAAACAAATCGATATTTTAAGTCAATCGCTGCACAAGGAAATAGTCTCAATGATTCATAAAATAGCTGTTAAAATTTCAAATTAATAATTATTGGATAGAACGGAGAGTAACTATTCAGTAGCTAGCTAAGGTCTCTCATTTAACTTGTTACGATCCAATTTTGTTTTAAAAATTTCCCTTGTTAATTCATAAGTCCGTTTTTTGGTAAATTAACTACGTTGCTATTCTCACATCTGTCAACTTAATTATTAATAAATACGCTGTCTAATAGTTTTCAATTCAAATCTTTTTTGCTTTAAAAACCACAAGTTTATGCTACAATTAAATAGTTTACATCCTGTATATTTTATTTTTCTGCAATAAATACGCTTTCGAATAATTTTTCAACTTAAATCTATTTGCTTGGAAACAACAAGTTTATGATAAAATTTAAATAAATCAATATCCTGTTTAGGTATCCGTGAGCGCATTATACCTTACGATAACGTATAATTGCGTTCTAGTGGGTTTCCCATCTAAAGATTTGTCGAAATAATATATCCTACTATTCTCCGGTAAAACCGCTTTTTCCAGTTTCAATCGCGTTTCGATAACGCGGGTGTTTGCTTTTTGAGTTCGTGTTACTTTGAACTCCTTTAAAACTTTAATTCTGCAGCTTGTGCGTCGATGCACTTGGAAAAACTACTCGCTCTGTTACTCCAAGAGCGATGCATGTTTCCTCTATCAATTGTGTAGATTTGGCGTAAATCGCTCTTAGCTGGAGGCTAAATTTCTATATTTGTGTTTTTTATTGTAAATAGAAAATCGTTGACGATGTACTATTTTTGTGTTGCTAGGAACCCCTCCCCTCTCCGTATTAGTAGTTAGCCTGGTATATTTTCGTTTTCTTCCGGCTACATCATGGTACGTAGCAAACTCTACTTAATTTCTTCTTTTACGGTTACTTAAAAATAAACGTGCACGTTACTAGACCAAAAGAGGTGGAGTATCTGAAACAGAAAAAACAATGGTTGCGCTAATATTATACCGGATACGTTAGGAGCGCCATTGAAAATTTTGATATGTCTGCTAGCATTTAAGTAGAGAACATTTTGTACCAAGATTGTTAGCCTTGCCTTAACTGACGGGGTTTCCTCTCCTTGGCTTATCTGCTCGGGAACTTCACCTCGCCTTGAATGGCTTTTCCTTAAATAGCCGTGATATCTCCTTGCTTTTGTTAGCCAGGACTTTCGCTTTAGGCTTAGGGGTTTCATTGAAAAAATAAAGTTGATCTTGAAATGACCTTGAAGAACAAGGTGAAGGTCAAATCCAAGGTCACCATTGAATAGCCAGGAAAAAATCCTAAAACGTTTGTTATTATCATTTTTCAAAAAATTTACTTGCCTCAAACTTATTTAGTATTTCCGTTGCAAAAACAAATTAGACCTTAAAATGACGTTGAAGGTCATGGTCAAGACCATAGTCAAGGTCACATTTGAATGTAAAATTTGATGCTCTTTTCAAATCCGCAATAAAAAGTAGAAATTCTCATTTGAAAAATCATAATTGACCTTTAAATGCCCTTGAAGGACAAGGTTAAGGCAAACTCAAGGTCACCATTCAATGGTGCGTCAAAAATTCTATAACTTTTGTTTGAAACATTTTTTCCGAAAAGGCGTTCCAAGCGAAATATCTTACCGTTTCCATACTTTTGGAACACACACACACACACACACACACACACACACACACACACACACACACACACACACACACACACACACACACACACACACACACACACACACATATATATATATATATATATATATATTCCTTTGCAATGGTTTTTACCCAAATATTCCTATAGCGCGTCTGCAATTTTCATGTGTGAGCATTAAACATTTGGGGAGTCCGGTGGTGCCTGATGACAATATTATTAAAACTGTTTGTTTTCTGCTATTAATTTTGGGAAGAATAATTTTTCTGCTTTCTATTTCTGTCTTTTCTAAAAGTGTATCTAGGATATTAAGTTTTTCCAAAGTGGTGTTTTCGTTTTCGTCTATTTTTTCCAGTAGTAATATTTTATATGTAAAGGTATTCGTTTTTCTCATCGTAGACAATTTCTTGAACACGCTCCTTGAACTAAATATAACCTTAGGTTTTGTTAAATTTAAAACGCGTGCTAATTCTTCTGCAAAAAATTAGTTTTAAATAAATTCATAAGAAAAGTAAAAATTAAGATACATTTGGATAGAGAGGGACCAGCCGACAGGATTTGCCTAATTAATTTGAGTTCCTAAATTCTCACACTCGAAACAAATGTGGCCCTAAGAGGTTGATTCAGTATTAATCACTTTGATAATACTTCTTTAGTAATCTTATAGTCAATATTTTATAAAGATCCAAAGCTAGCAAGCTTTGCTAATATACAAGAGTTGTAAAAAAAATAATTCCCAGAACTTATCAAGTCGATCGACTCGAAAAAAGAATAAATGCCTTCACAGCATTATTCAAATTGGGACATGTTCGAGTTTATAGTTATTGGTACTAACATCAACAAAGCATACTACATATAAAATTTCTATTAACGTTTCAATTGTGAGGGATTGTAAAAGTATTTTCGAACGCAGAGTTCAGAGAAAATAATTTAAAATGCACGTATACAAAATAATTAGATTTTTTTGGATTTTTATCAACGCAAGTTAAAGGTTCGGAGTAAATTTGGAAAAACAAGAAGAATTTGTTTATGATGTCAATGTTTCGACCAATAAATAGCAGCAAATTGATTCAAACGATCTCTTTGGTTGCGCTCCAGCTTTTCATTTTATAATTTTAAAGCCCTTCCAGCGACTCGGTTTGTTGATTGTCGAATCAGATCGCTGTATGGACTGTTTCATTAAAACGGAAGGTTTTTAAAATTTATATGATATGTACAATAGAGCTCTATAAAGTAGAAAACAAATTTTGATTGGAATTTACAGTATGGACCGGAGAATAAAATTTAAAGGCACTTAATGTTGTAGAATAAGCCGTTTAAATTAAGCAAACATTTGCAGGAAAAAGATGACTAAGTAGATCGATGATCGTATAATCACAAGACATAGCGGGTTATTATTTAAATATTCTGAATATGAATAAAGGGTGCTTGCCCTAAGAGTTATGTTCAGATTACAGGGTTGTTTGTTAGTAGATAAATTGCTACAATCAAGGTAAGATTTATAAAATTTAAGGGTATTTTTCAATTAGGTTATTTGCCTTACTTTAAAAATTTACCCTAATTGAACCTAATACATTGCAGCCAATCAGGACAACAATGAGATGGACCCTAATATTTGTGTAGTGAAATTAAATGCGATAATTGTTAGTAACATAACCAAGGTAGCTGCTCTTCTGATTCAAATATTTATAAATGTAATTTTAAATTTGTATAAGTTTATTTTAAATATGAACTCTTATATTAGTAGGCAATTGAATGTTTGATTATCTTAGATTGATACCAACCTGTTGTATACAGAGGATTTAGTAAGTTGGCAGCTGCACCGACAAAGTAAATAGCCAACAAAGCAGCACAATATTTAAGACAATTTGCGCTTATAATTGCAACCACGTCCTCATTTTCTACTCCTAGTTCTCTTAATATTATTAGGATTTTATAGGTTTGCTCTAGAATGTCTCGGCATGTTAACTTTTCACCAGTGATGCCATCAACCTGAAAATATAATATATGTTATGTTGCCTAACTGCAATAAATGTAAGTACTTTTTAACTAATTGTTTAGAAAGTTAAGTTTAATATATTTATTTAAATACAAATTGCAAGTATACAAGCCCTTGTCGAAAATGAAATAGCCCATTGTTTCAAACATAGTACTACAAAAACGTTTGAAAGTATTGTAACAACGGCGTCGAAGTGTCTTGAATTTAAAGGGATAAAGTCACTCAACCAACAATAGATTGATTGACAGCTGCAAGGGTGCACTTAAAGAACTAATTATAAGCGTATAAAAGCAAAGTCTAGAAAAATCAAAAAAGTTTCTAGCATAAAACCATAAGATACTGCATAAAAATCAGTTTCAGTCGAAGTGTGAAGTCGCAATTGTTATATAAATTAAGATTAAAAGAAAAACGTTCATTATGAACATCAGTAAATGCTTGTCTAAGTAAATGACATTATCAAACTTAGTGATAAAGACTTAAATGTTTCCAAAAAAGAATTTAGTATTAGTAAAAGTTGTAATAATTATCATCAGTACATTAAGGTTTCTTTATGTTTGTACCGTAATAAAAATAGTAAAAGTAAGTTCTTTGCAGTATAAAAGTGGTCAGATTCCATGCCTGCAAATAACCAATGATAACTCATTAAATCAAAAATATACTTAAATGAATTTTTAGTTTCCAATAATTAAGTTATTTTAAAAGTACGGGCGTTGTAAGATATTGATTTCATAAATAAGTGAGCGTCAAATATGGTAAATGTTGCTTATCTTACACGGTTCTTTGTAAGTGTGAAAAATTAAAATTGGACCTACAGGAATTTTTAAACTTCATCTGTACTTGAATTGCAACTCTCTCGTTAGCAGTAGAACCTAGTGGACGTGTTCAATAGAGTTCATGAGTTTAACATCTACAGGAATTTTTATATTTTTTGCTTCGGCATTTTGTTTTTGATTGTTTGCTTTAATTGTACTGTGCGGAATTAATTTTTTGAACCTGGAGTAGTAAACCAAGCTTAAAAACATAATTTAATCAATTAAATAATAAATAGAATGCATTTTTCTATGAATTTTAATAAAATCCGCGCTGAAAACCAAATAGGTTTAATTTCCGCTTAGTAAACCACAAACGCGATAAATTAGGACTTAATAAAATAATTTCCAAAACAATTACAAAGACGTTTGTTATTGTTAAAAAACATGCCAATTAGTTAAAACTGCGTATAAGTTGCAAATAGATTGTAAAATTTTTTGGTAGTTTGCGTGTTATAAATTAGCGACCACTAAATCAAAGCCTAAGCCCTTTTTGAATTAAATAAATAGCATAAACATTGCATTTCATTACGATTAAATAAAATATTATAACTTTTAAAGCCTCGTGCAATAAAACATGCCTTAAATCAAGATTTCTTGTATCAGGCAGGCAAGCGAGCAAGCATTCAGTAGCATTCCGCTTCTCACATTTCATTGGCGTTAATTGTATTTGCCCGTTTGATTGAATAAGTAAATTTGAACGAACCAATTAGAGTAGAGGATTTTATATATTTAAACTCTTAAAAGGAATTTGCTTGTTTGAATTTAACTTCAAGGTTTGAATTTTAAGTAGCTAGATAAACTCAGGGTTGTTGAAAGTGTATTTTATAATTAACTTAGGTTTCTTTATAAAGTTATTGCGGCTTTCTTTGATTACGTCGCTGTTAGTCGAGGGGCAGTTAAGTGTTTTTAGTTTTGTGTAGTTGAAGCTTAGTGTATCGTGTTGTTTCTTGTTGATTTTTGCTCTTGTTGGCTGTTGGGAATTGTTACTTTTGCGAAAGCATAGAGTTCCAAGTATCATGGTGGTCCATTGACAAGTCAAACCGTTGCTGAGCAGGATGTGAGGCGAGAAGATGGTGTTTGCCACGCGGAAGGCGTAGTTGGAAAGACCGTGATGTTGGAAACTCAAGAAGAGGTTGTGATGTCGGAGACGGAGTCTGCGCCTGCAACGGTTGGTTCAGGTGAGTTGGTGCTCCTTGTGGATGTAGTCACCTAGGAATTGTATTCAATTTCAAAACGACCGCGGTGGACGTCGACAAGTAGTAACGGAAGCGTTGCTGTTAGCGACTTGGGCAAGCTAGAACTCAACGTTTAAGGTGAGCAAAATGCACGCAAATGAGATTCGCGACGTTGCTAACAAACTTATTGGTACGGTTAGGGAGATGACGATTAGCGTTGGGGATTCTGTGAAGGCCAGCGCTGGACCAGGAAATGCAGCAAAGGTCGCTGTCGTTTTTAGCCAAGAAGGTTTAAGTAGTCAGGGCACGTCGGCGTTTGCTATACGAGTCGACGCAAAGCCATGAGATAAAGAGGATATGTGATAAAATCTTAAAGAGGAATGTCGTTCGAACTCGGGTTGGTATTTTTCTTGTTGGTGCGCGAAGAACGCGCAGACGAGGTGTTGTTTTCAAGTGCATCAAGCAAGAAGACGCAAGGAAGGTGCAGTTGAAGGTCGGATGGAACTGCAAGGAGCTTACAGCGAATGCCATGGAAAAGCGTCGACAGCTTGTCGTTTTTCCCGGGACCGAGATAGGAATAAATGCAAAAGGGCTTATCCGGCTGGTCGCCAGCCAGTAACCCAGTTTTAACGATTTGAAGCTTGAAGATCACCTGAAGAAAAGGTTCAGGTTTGGCGGTAAGGACCTTGAGTTCATTCGCCAACGTGGACTTCAATGTGACCCCCGCACTTCGAAGGGGGATTTTAGCTAATGCTATTATTCTCAGGTGGTGAAGAGTATTAGGTCTGAGATCACTTTTCGATGACGCAGTGCTACCGGTGCTACGCGTACGGTCACGGGTCTATGTAGTGTAAGCCAAAGACGCAGGGTGCGGAAACTGCGCAGAGGTTGGGCACGATTTCAGATACCCAACGATGTGCGACTGAAGAACGCAGTCATACCCAACATCGACTATAGATTGTAAAACCCATACAAAAATTAAAAGAAAAAATATTAAATGCGTCCAATTAAATTTAAGATCGACGTTGGGTTTATACAGGAACCGCACCCGTATAACCATAGAGTAATGGGTTTTAGGAGAGGGTAACGGTTTTGCAATCAAACAGCGAGCGACCGCTTAGAGGCATAATAATGTATAATGCGACATGCGTGGGGATAACGTTAAATTACTTATCAAATAACTTTTTAAAGACGACAGAAATAAAAACTGGAAAAAACACTTTTACGCAATAAGCGGATGACCCCCAACGTGAAAACCTACAAATCCGATGAATTACTAAGTCAAATAGAGAATGTATTCGGGAAAATTAGGCAAAACCGAAAAATACTCATGGGGGGATTTTAATGCTCAGTCCCCATAATGGAGCAGTCCGATAGAGCACGACGGAGAGTCGCAAATTGCTGATCTATTAACAGAATGGAATTTGAGCGTTTTAAACAGCAAGGATTTGCCGACGGTCAAGAGGCATAAAGACCGCAGTTTCATCGATGTCATTGCAGTCTTACGCGAGATGTGAGTACCGTTTGTAATTGGTAATTTGGGTCGGTCGAGGCCATTCCCTCCGACCACAAGTTAAAAACAGTGAACGTTGAAGTCAGGGCACTCGGAAACAGACAAATAACTTCCCGAGGTTCTGTAGTAAAATAGCAAATTGGGAACTGCTTAAACAAAAATTTAGCGAAAGCATCCCCGCGTTTAAGAACGAATTAGTAAACTGCCGAAAAACCATTCATATAGAAACACTAGCGTATAATTAAACGACGCAGTGGCAGACGCGTCGGCGTACTTCATGCCGCAAAGGACAACATTTAACGACAACGTATGTTGGTGGACTTTGAGGCGTCGCTATCAACACGCCGCGGGAGATATAAGAGAACAAAGAAAAATCGGGTATAACCAAAGTAATCGAGAACATAAAACATTAATTAAAGAAACGCCGACGAATAAATTTAAGGAATTCTGTATACAGAACGCCAAGAAAGAACCATGGGAACTCGCATACTGCGTAATAAGAGGCAAACAGCAAGGGGAACACGCTAGGCAATATAAGAAAAATAGATTGCGAACATATAGACGACTTTAAAATTACGACAGAATATTTGTTGGAAATTTTTTTTCCATCTGACAATCCGCAGGAGTATAAGAGGTTGCACGACATGATTTGTCGTGGAGCTACAGAGGCGCAAAGGACAGGTGCCGATATGGCAATTCCCAGTGATAAAGTCGTAAGGGTTTTTAGGAGGATAAACCTCGAGAAGGCACCGGGGCGTGATGAAATCACTTCAGACGCAACTCTGGGCGCATATATGTTGGTTCCACGCGTCTTTGCCTGGTTGTTTAATCTTTGTTTGGAGAAGATTATATTTCCACGTTGCTGGAAAGTCTAGAACCTAAAAAGACGGATGCGTCAGGCGCGGGCAGTTATTGTCATTGGCTTGCTACCGGTACTGGGGACAGCTTTGGATCGAGTCATGACCAATTGGATTGAGCACATGGTGCAAGACAGCTGCGTTATTAATAAGCAACAATTTGGATTTGCTGAGATTAGGTTGACTCTTATCGCGCTAGAGCTCGTAATCGAAGAAATCAAGCAGGCGAGGAAAGAAGAAGCGAATTGCATCGTCGTGGCTTTGGGCATATCAGGCACTTTTGATTCTGCCTGGTGGTTATCTATCGTTTGAGAATTAGAACGCAGGGTTTATTCACGCAACCAGATGTCATTGGTCCAGGGTTATTTCTCAAAGCGACTGGCATAGGTTAAAATTCCGAGGGGAAATATATTGCCAGTAGTGGAAATGCGATGCCCGCAAGAGTTATGCTATGGTCCTACATTCTAGAAGTTGTTATTTGAAAGCATTTTAAAGGTTACATTGCACTAACGATGCACTATTAATGGATTTACAGATGATACGCTTTTAATGATCAGGTCAAGACTATTAATGGAGATGCGAACGAGGTGTTGAGCAGGTTGCACGACTGGTTACGAAAGGTTAAGTTGAAATTCAACACGTCGAAGTCGGAGGCGCTTTATTTCGGAACGAAACCAGGACAACGTCCACGTCCCCAAAGGCTGAAGTTAGGATGGGTGAAGATCCCGTTTAAAGAAGTCATCATTTACATCAGCATCAGGTTATGTAACAATTTAAGTTTAAAGACGCAGTTTGTTAAAAGCACCGCAGCGAGGATCAAACAGAATGATGTCGGTAACAAAGATAAACTGGGAATTCAAAGGCGAAACATTAAGGACGATCTGCGCAATAGCAATCAAACCGGCGATGTTGTATGCTGCGTCTATTTTGGCGGAAGGTTGCAAGGAGATGAAAATCCGACAATTGACGAGCGTTCAGCACATAGTAGGGTCAAAGCTATGAAGGCGCACAGGACCACATCCATGGAGGCATTCTTCGCGATTAGTAAGATTCTCTCAATCAAATTCGCCGTCAGAGAGATTAGAGAGAGGGGTGTGGGGGGGAGATAAGTAAATATAAGGAAAGGACGGGAAGCAATTGAAAGTCTTAACCTTGGAACTAGAGAGGTTGAAAGAAAACTATTATTTCTGAATTAGGGCATCCGACCGATGTTAAAAGGATCGACTTTGTCAAAGGCGATGTAAACGTAGGAAGGGATCGGGGTTTATATAGACGATAGTGTTGACTATATCCCCGCACGCAAGCTGAGCACAGAACGGACTGACAGAATTACAGTTGACTATATTAAAGTATACGAGCTGGAAACAGAATAAATTAAGAATCGCAGGAAATTACAACTAATTTTTTGTGCTACCCAAAAATCTGTACTTTCATTGGACAAACTAAATTTGGAGATTTTTTTACATTCAAAACTCGAAATACACAATTCCATTGGTTAAAGACATCATTAACGTTTTTCATAACAGGAAGAATAGGAAATGGAAGTGTATTAATATAATTTCAAATTCTCCGAAAGACATTCGTTATGCTTACCATTGCCTAAGGAATCGCCTTGTAGTGCACCCCATAGCCTGCAAACCCTTCAACGAGCAGCGCTCTCCATAGCCTGCTATTTTACGACACGCAGTGCTCCCATAGCCTGCGTATCCTTCGACGATGACGCTGTCCGACGCCGTACCCAGGGCACGTCATTCTAATTCATCAATCCATAGTTAATAAACCACGTATGAACGTTAAGCTCCGTTCCATACTTCACAGACAAGTCGTTATTGTGATTGAATCCTTCAAACTTTACCACCGGGGCGACATCCTCGTAGAGGCATCACTACCACGAAACCTGCAGAAGAGTTCAGAGGACAACCGAAGGCCTTCTGAACCCTCTATACTTGTATATATTGTAAATTAGTAGTTTTAATTTCATAGTTCTTTGTAACGTAACGTTGACCCACAATTAAAACACGAAGTCTTCCAAAGAGATCCGAAGACCACCGAAGATGTCTGGACCTCTTCAAACTGTACATATTGCCTAACTATCGTTGTTCAAGTTCTCACTGGACCTCATAAGCAACTTCCGAAGCATTCCGAAGAAATCCGAAAACTACCGAAAACTTATACAACTCGTTAAACTGAACATACATCCATTTAATCGGTGTTTAAGTTTATTTCTGGTTTCACAAGCAACCATGAAACCATCCGAAGACCTCCGAAGACTACCAAAGACTTCCGAACTGCTCAAACTGTTAAAATCATTCAATTTCACTTTTATTTTATGTATTTATGAACTTATAATTATTTTTGCTTATTATTATTAAACAAATAATCAAGCCAAACCTACATGCTTTCGGACGCCGCCCACCCGAACGATGACAATAGGCATGCAGGATCGGTATTCGTTGTGTACAAGGATGAGAGGAGTATTCCGATTCCAATTAAACTTGCAGATTGGAGCACGATTTTTCAGTGTGAGTTGGTAGGTATAAGAAAAGCTATATCACGTCATCAACCACTCGGACACAAGTAGGCAGTCTATTATTATCCATAGCAAATCTGCTATGACTAATCTGGCAAATATGAACACCTCAACAGATCCACAAGGGAACGCCTGGCGGATAGCGCACACGGCACTTGAGTTTCGAGATTTGAATTTTTATTGGGTTAGGTCGCATGACGGCAATCGAGAATACAACAGAGCAGGAGTTTCTTACATCGTATTTTTTGGTATCGAGGTCGCTAATTAAGAAAAAGTTTCAAAAAAGGTCATTCGGACAGTGGGAAGAGAAGTGCAACAACGTTGCCACAGGTAGGTTGACAACAAATTTATACGGAGCGTAGAAGCTAAAGATAAGATGCAGTTAAAGTTCGATCTTAAGATGATGCAGCTAGTAATAGGGCACTGAGTTTTGAAAACCTACGTACGAAGATTTGGATTGACTAAGAACGACCGCTGAAAATGCGGCAATGGTGCAGAAAGCGCCGAGCACGTGCAATTCGACTGCCTGCTAGAGATAGTTAACAGAGGGTTGTCGGACAGGAAACTAGCTGCCGAGGTGCTAAGATGGCCCAAAACCCTGGAAAAAGTCCAAGGAGTGGTTAACCAGAAGGTGTTCTGGGTAGCCTTAAAGATATTTGCGGAAAGGGTCGTGAGACTGGGCACTGAGAAACAGGTGCAAATCATTGGGGGGGGGGGGGGTGAATGGTATGAGTTAATGCTGTACTCGTATAAGCATTAATTTGTATTAATAAGTAGAATTTGCAATCTATTTTTAACAAGCACATTTCTGTGTTATGGCGCTAGTCAAAATAATGCCTTTGCAAGTGGACCTAATAATTTTATAGTGTCATTTTTTCTGTCTATACACTGTTATATGCTCAATTCATTATTTAGATATATAAAATTTATGCCTGTATTGTATATTTATACATTTTATTGTTTTTTTTTGCGCTGGATTTGTTTTGTTAGGCGTTTGGCCGGTGTTTGGTTGTAGTATCTATTGAAAGAAATACTGAAATTAGAATAAGTCAGATATGAAGCAACAGCAAACGTAAGGGACGAATTTAGGCTGAAGTTAGAATGAAATACTTAGACTAGGGGTGACAATATTGTAAATTTATAATGTAGGAACAAATAGATAGATTTGTTATTTATAAATATGGCGTATGCTTAGAAATTCGAATTCATTGGTAAATATTAGATAGCTAAATTTGGATAGTTATATGTCGACCTTTCTGGTTGCACCGGTAAGCAAAACTGGCGGCTACTATCAGGTATTGCGATTCTTTTCCATTTTATTTTTGCTAGTGTGTTGTTGATCAGACACACCTCAAAGTCAACGCTAGGGATACCATTATTCAAATATTAACTTGAGTTTTAGTTTTATACATTTTATTCATGATTAATTATTTTTGAAGTCAGATTTATTTAAAACACGTTTATTTTCGCATTTAAACCCAATGTAGTACCTGTAGTACGTTATACTGATAAATTTATTGAAACACATTTGCCAAAAAAAATTAATTACAACATTTTCACTGTGCGATTATATTTAATCCAGCTTAACGTTGTATGTATTATATGTACCTGTATTTTGTAGAACAATAATATTAAATCCTTTCACAATATTTTCTTTTTATCAATTTTACCTTGTACCTCATTAAAAACTTAAAACTGCCGTCTCTGGATTCGTGTTATTTGTTCACATTAAGTACCCGGATAAATTCTCTGTAACTTCTTTGATATGTATTTTGCGGCGGTTAACACCGATAACCACAGATGGTGAGATCAGTGGACATGTTTATTTAACAATAAGAATAGAAGAAACCGTCAAGTACTTACCTAAGTTATTAGATTTAGCGGTGATCGAGAAACTAGTAGTAAAAAATGTCGACCTTTTAACAGGAGTTTGTATCTGTCTAACAAAAATGCCATAGCGCCGCACAGCACACTTTTAACTAAGTTTTCGCGGTACATCAATAACACAGAGTAGCTTGAAGGCTGAATCGCGACAAATCTAAAGACATTTAATGTCCACAAGACGGATGCGAGTTTACCTGCAAGCTTCATCTTATGTTATAACTAACAGTAGATTAATTATAAATACAAACGGAACATACCGCCCACCAAAATTCAAGGTATTTTTGAAAGGAAAATAATTACCAAGGGTGTGACGGGAATGTAGAAAAGGCAAAAAAGAAAATTAATGCGAGGAAAAACAAAGAAACAATTAATGCGAACCGAACACAAAATTACCAACAAAGGAAAGGACAAAGCTTAGCTACAGGGCACTTTAGCTCGTCTTGAGCAGTCTTAATGGTGACAACGCGAACCACACCATCAGTTCTCGGATGTACAGCCACGACGCGTCCAAGAGACAAACGAAGAGGTGGAACGTTCTCGGTTTTAATTAGCACTAAGGTGTGAAGTGGAGGAGACGTTTTGTGCCACTGGGACCGTTGCTGGAACGTTTGCGAATGCTCCTTAGACTAACGGGACCAAAAATCTTGATGAATTCGTTGGAGCAATTGCCAACGAGAGAGGCGGTTGATCGGAAGGTCGGAAATGTCTTTTGGAATAGCGGTTAAAGGTGCCAAAGTCAGAAAATGACCTGGTGTAAGGCAAGTCAAGTCATTGGAGTTATTGCTCATGATTGCGAGAGGACGCGAGTTTACGATGTACACAATTTGAACAAAGAAAGTGGCAAGTTCCTCGTAGGTCAATACTTGTTTACGTATGGTATGAAGAAGCAAGGTTTAACGGACTTCACACTCGCCTCCCACAAACCACCACAATGAGAGGCACAGCGGGCGGTATAAAATGCCAAGAAATGCTAAGAGATAAAATACTTTGCGAGGAAAATTAACTGTCGGTGGGCACCACTAAAATTCGTGGTGCAGTCACTGTAGAAATGATCACAACGACCACGCCTGGCAATAAATCTGCGTAAAGCTGCGAGAAATGCGTCGGTTGGCAAATCAGAAACTAAATAAAAAAGCAGCGCCTTTGGTAGCCATGCAAATAAAGAGACATAAATACGATTTAAAACTTTGGCACCCCTTACTCGAGACATGGTAATAAAAAGGGACCAGCAAAGTCGACACCCGAACGAAGGGCTTAACTTGAGTGACTCGACATGCAAGAAGGTTGTCCATAGGAGGCTGCGGTGCGGTAGGAGCAGTCTACCAACAAGTCATTCACTGCAGAACACGGCGAATTGATTGCTTACTAGAAACAATCCAAAATTTTTGACGGACGATAAAATTAACCATTTGAACACCCGCGTGGAAGTATTGTTACGTGCCGAAATCGGCCGTAGACATTCATATAGTTTTGATATGCGGGTGTTTTGCGCCATAGATTTGAAAGACTTGTTGCGCGTATTTCCGTCACGTCAGAAGTGAGTTGCGCGAAATTCGAGTCAACGCGTGTGGGGAAAGAAGAAAGTGGGAAATTTCTGAAAGACGCGTAGGGACTTGCTTCCGAAAACGCGAAGAAGACTGTTGTGTCTTATCGTATCTTTGTGTTATGTAGATTCCCTTGCCTTATCTTTAATTATCGTTCCCTAACCCAGTCCCATATCGTACCTCTGCATACAGAAAGAAGACGACCGAATTTGGAAGCAACCTGGCTTAGGAGATCCACGACCCGAGAACTATCATGGAGTAATCCGGATGCAAGCCGCCATCATGAAGTAATTCGAAGGAAGCTTTATCTATTCACGTGAGTACCCCGTGGGGGTTTTTTATATAATTTATATAATTGAAAATGTGTTGAAATAATTTGCATATTGTGTGACGTCATCGAAATTTGTGCGTCAATTTTCACATTAGGTAATATCGTTACCAACTGTCTTTAGTGTCGCGCATGCCGCGTTTACGGGACTGTAATAGTATTTCAAATGGACAAAACTGATATACAAATCTGTAAAACGACTTTTACTAGGCAAAAGGACGGAAAATTTCCTTTCAAAAGATAAGGATGCGTGAGACAGCCGGCCATCAACCCGTACGATTCCTTCTCTAAAAAAGGGAAACAATTTACGAAAATTTTTTTTATAACTGATCTAGACTGAAGAGCGTCCAGTTCAATTGAAAAATGAGTTTGTTGAGTGTACTTAATTAAAGGGATCAAAGCATTATGTAGCTCGAACGAGAACAAAGGTCCGGTGTATTTTGACAATGGATGTTGTAGGTTATGGACAAAGCGGAGAATCCAAGCGACAATGCGAATGATGAATTCAAAAGAAGAATTATTTTCCAAAACTGTTTCAATCTAAGAAAAGTACGCGACGGCGGTCAGAACAATAGAACGTTCTTCGATGGGAACTTCAGGAGAATTAAAATGTGGTATACGTGGACTGTATTTTTCGAGCAAACGGTACAAGGTAGAGGGTGCCGTCCACCATAAAGAACACTGGCACAAGTCGCTAGGTAGTAAACCACGTGACCCGACATCGGCAGGATTTTCATTGGAAGGAATATGATGTCAAGAAGCTCAAGAAGAGTTTTCTTGAATATAGGAGACTCGATTGGCGACAAAGATCAAAGAACCACCATGGAATCAGACCAACAAACAAACGTAAAATGTGAATCAAAGGTTTTGAGGATAAAGGTTAATAGTTTTGATGCCAAGGTGGCAGCTAAAAGTTTGAGTCTGGGCAAAGAAAGCGTACGAAAAGGGGCAACTTTAGATTTTGCACAAACTAAGCGGACCTCAATAGAAGAATAGATGACAAAAGGAAACAAGCCACAGCGCAATAGCCGCGTTTGGAAGCGTCAGCAAGCAATGAATTTCGCACTTGTGAAAATGTGGCGGAATTATCAAGCGTGGCAAATCAAAGTCGGAAAGTTATGACTAGCATGTACTAACATGGAAACACCGGAACGAGACCTAGCATTGTTGTAAGTATGACCAACTTTGTTTAAATCAGATTTATGATTGACCGACAAATTTGATAAAGATTTACAAATTTTTTCCAAGTAAGCAATTAACTCTGCATAGGATGGAATAGAAGAGGGATCCTAATGTAACTCAAAATTGCGAGCAGTGTGCACATCCATGCGATTTAGGATTATTTGTACTAGAATAAAGTCTCATTCCTCTATTGGCAAATCAAACTTCTTAAGGGCTTGCAAGTTATCGGTAAAAATGTCTACTAATTTTTGCAAACCTGATGGGTGGTCAGAATTTAATTTTGGGGATTTTCCCGAAGAGTAGAAGTGATGCGTCGAATATTACGATATTTTTCGCAAATTTTATTATATGCAGGAGGGTAATTTAATGCGGTTTGATCAAAATTTTTAATGGTAAGTAAGGCGAAATCTTTCAAAGCGGCCTGGAGGTAGAAAAATTTATCGACGTCGTTGAGGTCGTCACTATAATAAGCCAGACTATCAAATCCATCAGTAACGGTTTAGAACGTACTGATATCACCGTCAAATGAAAGGAGAATCAACGTCGGTTGTATCACTTTGAATTTTTCACTGTGTGAACGTGCGGATTCATCTTCCAGAGGGGAAGCAAGATTGATTAGAAATAACTTAAAATAAAAAAGCTTTAACAGAAAAAAGGTATTGTCAAAGCGCTTTCTTATTGAATCCTTTATTTCAAACTGATTATCTGCGTCTTCAGCCGTAGCAATTTCACCAATAATGAAATTATGCTGCTCAAAAAGGTTTGCCTTAATCGTGTCGATCGACGTGTATTGAACCCGGAAGAGTTCTAAAACACTGGGTTCAACTACAGTCTTGTTCGTGATTTTAAAGATTTCCTGAAGAGAGTGAATTTGCGTGTTTCTCATAAAATACGCCTTTTTGAGTCTGTTTGCCATGATTAGGAATTACTAAAGCGAAAGCGATGAAGAATATACAAAAGTAAAAGGAAACTTTTAATGTATGAACTAATATAAAGCAGACAATTAGTATTTATTACCGCCTTTATGTGAAAATCCAAATTAAACACTACAAGTAATTTAAAGACTAAATTCAAATATTAATCAACCAAGTATGTAACTATAAGATACTAACTACCAAAATACATAAATGCTATACCTTGATATGCGGTATCTAACAACATAAGGTAATAAAAATTTTAGAGCTTGCAGGTAACATTCAGGCGAGAATTGATCATATATGTTAAGGCGACGGTTAACTTCCATAATCACAGATAGTGAGATCAGTGGACATGTATACTTAACAATAAGAGTAGAAAAAACCTTCAAGTACTTACCTAAGTTATTAGATTTAGCGGTGTTCAAGAAACTAGTAGTAAAAAATGTCGACCTTTTGACAGGAGTTCGTATCTGTCTAACAAAAATACCATAACGACGCACATCACACTTTTAACTAAGTTTTCGCGGTACATCAATAACACAGAGTAGCTTGAAGGCTGAATCGCGACAAATCTAACGACATTTAATGACCACAGGGCGGATGCGAGTTTACCTGCAAGCTTCATCTTATGTTATAACTAACAGTAAATTAACTATAAATACAAACGGAATAATATGAATGAGGTTTGGTTAGTGAATTTAATCAAACAGGTTCTATCACGTTTCGCAAATCATAGTGGAACGAAAAAATTGATAACGTTTTTACAAGAAAATATAAAAATATGTAATTTTCAGAGTTGTTCACTTGCTAAATGCAAAACATTTATCACTATCTACTTACACAGAAAATCTCTTCTGGTTTTCTTTTCTTTATACATTCAATAAAATACTCTCCTAATGACCTATCTTTAGGCATCCCGTACTGATACGTAGGACCTTTAAGTATAAGGTAGTGATTCAACATTTGTGAAAAATGTAGTACCTTTGTAGCTTCTTGAAATGTACCGCTCTTCTATTAATTTAAGGCAAACTTGTGCTTGTCATTTAGTTGTTAACAACTAGATTAATGTAAAACTTTCTGCATATATACTGTAGGGTGAATTTAACTTGCAACAGAGGGGGAAGTAATTTATAAGCGCGCATGCGTATGAGACACCGAAGTTTTGTAGTCTTTGGAATAATGTCATTGCAAATTTATCAAATGAATTAAATTTACTTGTATGCTTTTAACGTAAGGCATATATTTCATTGCATAGATATCAATAAAATATAAATTGAGTTTTCTTGTTTACAAATGGCAGAGAGATATCAGAATTATACCTAATTACGAAAATTAATTAGCTATGGGCAAAAGTAGGTAAATTGCTACAAGCAGTTGATTGAAAAATTTCGTATGGAAGGATTTTGTCTCCTAATTTTCTTAGGGAAAAGCTGATTATATAATAGCCGCTTAGAGGTGATTTAGCTTGTCTTGAATTAAAAAACACTTTAAATAACTACTAGTATGCATTTCCATAATCCTTCGCTACGTCTACAACTAACTATAGAGATATATAGCTAAGTTTCATTATGTCAAATTACTATAAAGCGGAATACATAGTGGAAAATAGTACCCTATCCAAAAGGAGAGATACTGCAACAAGGTTATAAGACTGCACGACATTATAAGAACTTTACTTAACCTTAACCTCAAAAATGGTTAGTTTTATGCGGGTTTAATTTAAATTTGAAGTTTCATAGTTGGTTTTCGCATTATAAGAAAGTAAATAAAGCTTATGTATCACCACGGAAGATGTTCTGGAAGTTCTTATTTTAGGAAACGCCAATGATAAAGAGATTGAATACGTAATTTTGGAGTGTGCGTTCGTGAATCGAGACAACTTCACTTGAAGTAATATATTTAATGTAAACGACATGACAGATGAGGAAATAAAATTAAATTTTCGATTTGAATCAGCACATATTGTAAAGTTAGCTGAGGCATTGGGTGTAGTAAATTCTGTGGTCGCTGATAGTTGCAACAGAGTACAATGTTGCTAATTCTACTGCTGTTTGTAACGGTTTTTCGTGGCAGCCACGTTGGGCGCCAAATTTTAGTTACGTTGACTCGTAGCCGTGCGTAACACAAAAACAATCAAAGAAATGACCGGCTCAATCGGAGAGTAGGGGGGGGGTCGTAGAAAGCAGACTGACATATAATGTACGCGACGGTAAGGAGTTAGTGACAATACCTGAGAGAAAAATAGTTAAGCAAACCTGAAAAAAAAGAATAAGCATAGCAGCAATGAAAAGTCTAAATTATTCAGTACTTTGTAGAATGTAAAAAAAAGAAACTGTTTAGATAAATCATATAATATAACAACAGTAAAAGCAATACAGAAAAATGTTTAGTACAAAGTGAGGTAATATTGGGGAGTAGCAGAAACGTTTTCTCACACACCAATTAAACATAAATCAGATAAAATGTTGACAAAAGATAAATAGATAAGACACAATTGGTATGAGTAATTTAGTAGTATTGTTGATTCTTCTTTTTTTTCAAATAGCATGCAAGTCTATGGTAAAAGGTATCAGAACGACAAAGATATGGCAAAACAACGAATAGATATTTAAAGTAATAACAAGTAGGAAATAGTTCAACTTACAAAAGTCCTTCAGCAACGCTTCCTTGCAACTGAAGTGTGGGATTCAACGATGTCCTGCACTAACGAAGCACTTCACCCTTGACTGTGAGGGTTTGATAGAACTTATCACACGTTACACTAATCACACCTACGTATTTCACTGGTGTTAGCAGCAGACATTATCACGCGTCGGAACTATGTAGCCTTGATAAATTTCTTGGTAATTCTATTTCCTAAGACAACAATTTCGAAATATTCTGAAGCACTAGTTTAATTTCAGCTGGGACCAATGGTATATTATTTTCATAAACATCCCAAAAAGCAGTGAGAAACTTCAACCAATACCTTTGTAAGCCGGTAATCTGTTATATTACACAAATAACGAAATTTGCGCAAGCAATGATCTATTTTAGATTCTTTGGTGTTAGAAAAATGCAGAAACTACAGTATCCACTGTATTTAAATAAGCCAAAGTATGCACTAATCTGATAAAACAAAGGGACACAAGACTAGATCGCACACACATTAATCCTAAAGAAAGAATCGGTAAGTTTAGCACGTTCTACGACTATTATTTCACAAGACAAACAACTAAAACCACAAATTAGTAAAGTACGCGTATCACTAAAGTCCGTCAAATGTTCCTTAAAACATTGATCTCACAAGAAAAACAACTAAAAACAATTAGTAACGCTCACACAGTTCAAATATAAAAAGACAAATCAACTAAAAAAACACAATCTATAAAGCAGCGCGTATCACTAAGTCAATGTTCCGTAAAACACGCACGTGCGGTCGAGTAAAACACGTTCGCCTATAAAGCATCTTTCCTTTAAAGCAATAAGAACTACACTTTCTACAGTTAATATACAATTTCCATTTCACAAGAAAAACAACCAAAAACGCGCCGTGCCCGTTCATGAACAATTCGAAATTCATCCCGCATTAATTCTCACTATTGTCAAAGTAAAGAAGAAACAGTATTTTCAACGTACTTAATATATCGGAACCAAGAACAAAACTACCACTCCAATCTGTTTATATAAACTCGTTGCTATCACAACCGCTTATCGTCTCTTACCTAGACTTGTATATCCACATAAGGAATAAAATTTATATTTACGGCAAGATAAGAACGATGCAATCTATAATTAATTACAAACTGTTTAACATTTCCGATAAGTTGGAAAGTAATTTACGAATAATCCTATTTAAAATTCGTTCCTTGCAATTTATTTATGAATGAAAATCAATTCTTAATTAAACTACTTTTAAAATTAATACACGCGAGTTAAATTGCATACCAATCTGAAAACTATTCGAAAGTATTTACTTTATACAAACAGCGATCCAAAAACCATGTATTTACTAATTGGGAAAAATCGTAAAAAATGTTAAGGTACAAAAAATGACCGTTACATGTTGTCTATGTTACATTTTACAATTGTATATCTTGCAGGGGTAACACGCTTTTGTATTTTTATTAAGGCCCTTGGTCTATCTCAACCGATTGTGGGTATAGGTCCAATGTTTCATTTGTCACCTTAATCACTGTCGCAAATCATTACGAAAACTGTGAACATTATATTTTTCTTAATCTTTCTTAGGTATTAAACTACTCAGACTTTTTAAAATTGTTTTTATTTATGTTTCGATCCATGACCTAGAATCGCTGCCAAATAATAAAAATTTCTAAGTTTGACAAATTAAAGGTGACTTTGATTTATTAATTTTTGATTTGAATACATTAGGTGAAAATTTTAAAGTTTAGAAGAATCAGAGTAGTAATACTATGCAACTATGGACCCAAAGTAGATCAGTAGGTCAATTGGTCCCAAAGTCATAGACCCATGGTAGGTCAGTAGGTCAGCTGGTCCAAAAGTCAATGTGACCATGGACCCAATGTAGGTCAGTAGGTCAACTGGTCCCAAAGTCAATGTGATTATGGACCTAATGTAGATCAATCGACTAAAGCGTGACTATGGTCCCAAAGTAGGTAATTCTATTAAAAGAGTGTAATATTTTGGTCCCAAAGTTATGCAACTATGGACCCAATGTAGGTCAATCGACTAAAAGCAAAGTGACTAAGGACCCAAAGTAGGTCATCCAACTGAGGGTGCGATACTTTGGTCCCAAAGTCTATGCGACTATGGACCCAGTGTAGGTCAGTGGTCGACTAATAACTTTGTTAATTTACAGCCAAAGTAGATCAGTCGCCTTGAAAGTGCATGCTGACGTCTGCAGAAAAATAAATAAATGTAGTCAGCAAGAAATTTAATACTGTCTGAAAATAAACGATTGAACCCAGTCAGCACAAATGAAACTCTTAACCCTGAAAGCAATTATAATTGATCAACACAATCTAAGATTAGCGGGTTACTGGTTTCACAACATTTAACAAATTGCACATATATCTCGAAATTTGCCAAAGACAAACAGACAGACAGACACAGACTGATTGCATCCATTTTGTATTCTCGCTTTTAAAGGATAACAAGTGGTAGTTACTAAATCGCGAGTAATGTGAAATAGAAACAAACGAAAGAAGAACAATGCATTTTCCTTTATTGTAATTTATAAAATATATATACAATATATATATATATATATATATATATAATTATATATTATATAAAATTATACATTATAAAATAAAGTATCTATAATAACAGGCTATTAGGTCTGCTAGTTAATGAATTAAATAAAATTAATAAATTAAAAAAAAAGACCTAATAGCCTGTTATTATAGATACTTTATTTTATAATCTGCAAAGTCGTTACACCACATAATTATAAATATATTATATATATATATATATTATATTATATATTATATATATATATATATTATATATTATATATAATTAGAAAATATAATGTTATGTACTCTAGAATAAACATACTATAATTCACATAAGTTGCTTATATCTTCGTTTTCCAAATCAGCAAGCATCCCAAATATAAAAAACAGTTCTAGCTCACTCCAAACTTTTTTCATTTAGCGTTAAACTTTTCGCTGCCTTTCTAACTCGCTCCAAACTTTTTTTAAAAGTTTTCATTTCTGATTTGTTTACAGAACACTTACCACTACAACTCTGAACGGTAAAATATTACCGTATCGGTTCTGTCAGGGTTGTCATCTTCATCTTTGACGTCTCAGAAACCATGGAACTAGTCGCGGTCGTTCTTGTTTACCAAAAAATTCAGATGAAGATTAGATCAAGTAAATGCATTAAGAGAATTAAATCTATATTCAGCCAGCGAAAACATACTGTATTACTTCGGGTGTCATCAGGTCGTACGTTGCAATTGGCGGATCTGCCCACGAAGTCAACGATTATTACAGCACTTTATTTGCATTGGCTATAAACTGCTCAATAGTTTTAACGCGACCATTATCATTATTATTCTTTCCTAAAAGACAAGTTTAAAAAAGTTTTCATTTTGTAATTTGTTTACAGAACACAACTACAACTTGACAAAAAAAGATCGAACGACTATCACACATCTTGGGTATATAAAGGTATTAAACAACAAGAACAGCAGAAAATTTAACCCAAGTCAGCAAGAATTTTCATGCTAATGTATTGTCTATATAACAATTGTAAAAATATGAAATCTTCAGAAAATTTAATAAACCCAGTCATGAGGAAATTTAATGCTGACGTCCGCAGAAAAATTAATAAACCCAAGCAGCAAGAAATTGAACGCTGATATTTCCAAAAAATGAGTATACCAAATCAGTAAGAAATTTAATGCTGATGTCCACAAAAAAGTGATGAACTCAGTCAGCGAGAACTTTAATGCCGAGGTCTGCAGAAAAATAAATAAACCTAATCAGCAAGAAATTTAATGCTGACGTCCACAGAAACAGTAATAAACCCAGTCATCAAGAAATTTAATGCTGACGTCTGCAGAAAAATAAATAAACCTAATCAGCAAGAAATTTTGCTGACATCCGCAGAATAATAAATAAACTCACTCGGTAAGAAATTTAATGCTGATGTTTGCGAAAAATGAATAAACTCAGTCATCAAGAAATTGAATGCTGACGTCCGCAGAAAAAATTAATAAACGTAGTCAGCAAGAAATTTATTGCTCAATCGACTAAAAGCAACGTGACTAAGGACCCAAAGTAGGTCATCTAACAGAGTGGTCCCAAAGTCTGTGTGACTATAGACCCAATGTAAGCCAATAGTCGGCTAATAACTGCGTTAATTTAGAGCCAAAGTAGATCAGTCGACTTGAAACTGCTGCTCGTGCAAATACAGTTGCATAAGTTTGGTAACCGCTTAGTTAGCAGTATACAGGCAAGGTGCATAAAAAGAGGAAAAGGGAAAGGTGCTGCGCCAAGAGTATTCATTTCTAGGGGAGGGGAAAAGTGCTGTGTAAAGGGCATTCATTTCTAATATAAAAGAAGGATCGTTTGTTAAGGTACATATCGATTTTAGTTGCAAGAAAATACTACGTCATTGTACATATTGATTTCAATTGCAAGTGCATAGAATAAACATAAACATAATAATATTATAGATGTACAAGGATTTAAATATAAGAAAGGTGAATTTGTGTGCAAAGAAATTACAATTATGGATTTGGACAAAGGTGGTTTTTAGCATGAAGTCTTTAAAATGTCGATAGAATCTATTTACTTGTGTCCAGATCATATACGTCAAAATGATTAGGTGACAAGAAGCATTCATAGTTTTTTATAGGATGACTGTTCAACGAATGGACTGCTAGCATCATATTTGCCAATGTATTTAAGACGAATTATTAAACCTGGAAAAGAAATTCTCATAAAAGGATTAAAAAAGAAACAATGGTTGGAGATATATATTTGACAAAACTTAATTCCTCATATGCTTGGTATAAACTGCCCTAAGCTATCCATGTTAAAAAGTAGCAATTATTTGTCGTATACCTTACACTGTTGTAAACATAGTAATAATACTATACAATATGCAAAACAAAATGTATTAATATTAAAAGAATGGTACAATAAAACACATTATGCAAGCTACTATTTGCTTTATTTGATAATTTACATAAGATATTAAACTAACAACAACAACAACATACTATTTAGCTAATATTATTTTATCGATCCAACTGTTATGAGCAGTAGAAAAACCTAACCATTTTACAAAAACTTAATTTTCTCTTTTCTTTAATACTGTTTTAACCAAATAAATTCCTCCATGTCATAAAAAGCGCCTTTAATTCCTCACCATTTGCGTTTTTTAACAAATATGTCGTTGGATTCGTGAATTGTACTTTGTCAATCTTAAAGATTTAGTTTGAACAGTTGGCTGTATATCCTTTCTTAAAGCCTTCTCTGTGCTTGCTTATTCTAACGTACTCGTCTACAGCATATTTAGAGGGTTTATTAGCAATTTTTACGTGTGTAAATGTTGATTTGAGTATACTTTATTCATTATGTTTAGTAACTTTAACCGGTTTGATTCCTGCAGCACTGTGAACTGTATTATTATAACGCCATATAATATTGTCCAAATTTCGAAGCCAATTGTAGGAACCGTTTAGGTTAAAGGATCGCCAAAGCATGTCTTTTAAAATTTTAATCACAAATTCAACCATGCATGCTTTTTTGTGCTAATTACGCTGTAATGGTTAATTCCATATTTCTTCATTAAAGCTTGAAAATTTTTTATTATAAAACTCTTTCCCAAAGTTAGATTGCAAATTTTTCGGAATCTTCTTTAATTTACTCTAAATTGCTTTCATACCTGCAGTCACACTAAGGCCGATTTATTTTTAAGGGTTCATGATTTTGGCACCAGTTGACCACCTAACCTACTTTGGCTCCATAGCAGCATAGTATTACTACTAATTAGTACTATCAATTTGTGTTGCGTCCTGGGAACGGCTTTTTAAGGTATCCAATACTCTTAACGTGAAATCAACTTATTAATTTTTATATAGTTAAATTTCATATAAATTCAATAACTTGATGATTGGAACATTTTTTAACATGTTTCTATTTATACGGTTGAGGGGATGGCTATTAAAGAAGGATACAACACAAATTGAAAGTACTGATTCCTCTAAACTTTAAAATTTTCACCTAATGTATTCAAATCAAAAATTAATAAATCAAAGTCACCTTCAATTTGTGTTATAAATGTCAAACTTAAAATTTTTATTTTTTTGACAACGATCGTAGGTCATGGATCGAACCGTATAAAACACTATTTAGAAACTCTGAGTGGTTTAATACCCAAGAAAGATTAAGAAGAATACATAACAAACCACATACAAGGAAATAAAATTAAATTTTCGATTTGAATCTGCACATATTGCAAAGTCAGTTGATGCATTGGGTGAGGTAAATGATGTGGTCACTGATAGTCACAACAAAGTTAAAGGTTGCTAATTCTACTGCTGTTGTCAATGTTACATTATACAATTGTATTTCTTGCAGGGGTAACCGCCTTATGCATTTTATTAAGGCGCTTGGTCTATCCCAACCGATTGTGGGTATATGTCGATGTTTCATTTGTCACCACAATCACTGTCGCAAATCATTACGAAAACTCTCAACATTAAACTTGTTAACCATGGGGTCGAAATTAACGAACCTGAATAGGTTGCAGTGGCTGAATCGATATAGATTGCAGTTATATAATGTTGAATTTTTTAGGTAGCCGCGGTGACACGTACATTCATCTGGCATCTATTGGTGGAAAATGAGCGATCAAGGAAGGCGGGTGTCACGGAGTCTTTGGAGAGACATTAAAGAGGGCATTAGAATTATTTTGATTACCAAGTGAGTTACGTATCCCCCAATCCATATATGTACAATTAAATAGAAATTATTAGGAAATTATAAAGAAACTTAAGTTAGATGCAACATTGTAAATTCTAGGATAAATAAGAAAAGGTTATTGAAGGTTCACAAACAAGTTGTTAGAACGGATGTGAATACATTGTATTTTAGACGTAAGTGATACTGCATGTGCAGGTCACAGACGGTTGAGAAACCGTAATTATTAGTAATTAAGATGAATAGAATAAAGAAATAAGCAGACATGAGCTTTACAAGTTCCCATAAACATTTGAGGGCAGGGACCACATAAACACCCTGGAAGCACCAGATCAGTTAGTCAGTTCTGAGTATTTCAGCTTTTACATTGTTGTTTGCCTAGGCTGCTCGCCCTCATTTAAATTCAATTAATAATAAATTTCGACTTAGTATAATCTATATAATATGTCAAAATTACAATTGTAATTACTGTTTAATAAATAAATTGTTACAAGAAGTTTTGGGAGAAGACTTTTTTAAAAAACAGCTCCCAAAGCCCGAAACGTAACTGGCGCAGTCATGGGATCCAGAAGGGCACTACGAATCCAAAAATCGAAGAGCTGGTGACCAAGAATTTCAATTCCCAATGTGGAAGAACCCAAACAAATTTGGACGAGATACAAAAATCGACCAAACCCAAAAAAACAAACTTGGTCAAGGTACAAAAATCGACCGAGCCCAAAAAGAAAACAAATGAAAACGACGATGAAAATTATGCAAGTTCATCTATCCTAAACCAATTTATTCTTTTTACAAATTTATTGATGCTAGCTAGTAAAGACATTTTTTTATGTATGTACAAATTTTTCTAATTATAATTATTGCAATTTACCATTTATGAAAGGAATTTACTCATTTACTACAAGAAATTATTTTTAAACACGAGAAATTATTTTAACAAGAGAACTGAAAAGACGCATTTATATAAGAAAATTAGTACAAATTATTATGAATTATTAATACATAACAAAACAAAACAAATTTAATTCAGCAAAACTGCAATTAAAATATAAAAATTAATTTCTACCATATTATTAACGAAAGCTTAATGTATAAAATGCAATTTTTATTATAGGCAATTAAACTACAGAAATGAATTATTCAAAACTTAAACCTTCATCAAATTCTATAATTAAACACTTTGGTGTATAATTGTAGAAGCATTTTGTAATTACTATTAAAAAGTTTTACTCAGCAAAGCTAGCAAATTTACAACGCGATTCTTATACAAATTATTACCGGAAACCATCAGTAAATAAAAAAACTATTCAAAAAATCCAACTTTATAAAGTTATAATTGGATGTTTTCAGTACGAAAGCATTTAAATATACAGAAACATTTATGCAAATTTACTACAAAATAATCACCGAGACCGAAACAACACCATTTAGGAAAACTAAAATTTTATAATTGTACAATTTCATTGTATAATAAAAAAGAAAGCATTGATACAATTATTGTAGCAAAACGATTGACTAAAAACTTGAAACTCTATAATTGGACATTCAAGGTAACAAGATTGTGCAATTATAATGGAAGCATTTTACACACTTATCAAAACAATACCTACGGAGACGAGATAGTTAAAGCAGACACTTAATCACTTAGCAAGACTGAAATAAAAACGTAACTGGCGCAAAAACGTGCAAATTACAATGCAATTATTGCAAGAAATTATTAACCATATAAAAACCTTTCAGAAAATTAAAACTCGGGTCAACTATAACATCCGTGAAGTATAGAAATGTACGAATTTAAGGCTACAGCAATTGACTACACCTTACCAAGCAGAAATTCCGCAATATAATTATAACACCGTATAGCTACGTATAAAATATAAGTATAGCAATTCTCTAAATAACCCAATACAACCCAAACTGAAAAGTAACAAACCAAACCGAAAAATAAATTTCAATTTTTACAAAAACTTGATATTAATTAAAACCGAAAGCAACCCTTTACGACCATAAATTCAGATATGGAGATTTATCTTGACAGCGTCTCTCAAAATAACGGAGACCAGGCATTATGAGGAAACTTCGTTACCGCCTGAGAAATATTTTTGAAAACCTTATACAACCCCGGAGATAACAAACAAAATGTTCTATTTTAACGCCTAATAATAAGTAAACTGACCGGAAGGGCTTTAACGCTAATTGCCAGCCGAAATGACTTGAACAATGGGAAGATTTTAAACACATATTAATAGCATATTTCGGCGTCCAAAGAAACAGCAAATGTCTAATCTGCAATCTAATAAACCTTAGAATGGAAAGTAACCAATCCCCATATCAATTCAGAATGAACTGCTAAGATGTACGAAGTTTAATTCTAACAAAACTAAAAATCGTAGAACCTGACCAAAATATCCGCTTACTAAAGACAAAATTGTATGACGAAATGGCATTGGATATCTACATAAACGCAGTACCCGAACGATTATCAGACAAAATGAGATTCTAACATCCCCAAAATTTAGAAAAAGCAATGAATATAATCATAGAAGAAGAGAACGTCATGTACTATCGAAATAGACTACATAACTTAACGCGAATAAAAGCTATTCACCAATAAAAACCATACAAGCCGCGAGACAAACATCCACACAACGAAAATTTACGCCATTTAACGCACAAATGAATCAACCGTGAATCAACAACTCAAATTTTAACAACACAAATTTTAATAATCAATTCAAACAATTTTCGAGACCAACATTCAACTCAAATTTTACAAAACACACATTTCTACCAAGATTTAATCAAAACATAAACCAACAAAGGCAAACATTCGTCGCAAACTCCAACCGAAATACACCGATGATAAATAACAATAACAACCCTAACAGTTATTACAAACCAACTCCTATGGACACTTCATCTGGTAATACAAGACAAAATACAAAAATATCGCAAATACGACCAAGCTATAATCAAAACGAAACTTCACTTCCGAAGATCTACTCCACCAAGAAGTGGAAGAATTTAACAAAGACCAGAATAATTACACACACTCCAATAGAGATGACGAATCAAATCATTTAAAAACTTACGAGCATAATGACCCATGTGAAAATTACGAAGAGGACGACGAGGAAAACGTGTGCTTAAATTTTCAGATAGACCGATTTATAAACGACGAAACATAATCATTTTAAATAATATCAGTAGATGGATGGCAAGGAAATACCGCCACATTTGCTCCAGCATCCACATTTGCTCCCACATCTGGACCAAATAGGTTTCTTCGACTAGCCATTTTCATCTTTTGAGATAAATATATCTTAAATTTTTCATCTTTCGAGATAAATGAGCATCCACATTTTCACACACGAGATAAACCTATTTTTAAGATTTTTTTTTACCGCTAACATTCTGGACCAAATAGTTTTCTTCGTCTAACCAATGCATCTTTCGAGATAAACCTATCTTGTTTGGTATCAATCAATATTAAAATTTTCTCAGTTACCCAAATCTCTTTAGATTTTCCAGATAGCATCACCCCCGCGGGAGCTACCCTCATTTTAAGATTTCTTACCTGTAGCGACTTTTGAGCGTTCTTATAAATTTTTTAGTCATGCGATACATTAAATTAGCTTAGAATTTTACGCAGAATCCGAATCTGTAAACAGATTTAATATCCGACTACGCTCTGCAAAGTTACACACATACCCTCTGCGAGATAAATCTTTCTCCACACTTCCACCCACGAGATAAATGTACATTGTTTGGTATCAATTAATATTAGATTTTTCTCAGCTACCCAAATTTCTAGGAATTTTTTAGATATCTCCATTCCCCAGGGAGCTACCCGAATTTTAAGAATTTTTAAATCAATGTCGATTTCTAATCTGCTATCCTTTTTAATATCTACAGTCCTTTAACCAAACTTGTAGCAGTATTAACATAAATAAATTAAGCACGCAAAAATTTAATAATACATTTTATCCGATTTACAGTTTAATAAACTAATTACAATTTTTACAAAGTATAACATTTATCTTCTTCGTTTAACCAAATCCAAGCAGGTTAAAGTAACCTATAACAAAAAGAGATTAATGTAAAAAAGAGCAGACGTGTTTTCGGTCAATAAGACATATTGTTGTTAATCTAACAATATGAGAATAATGTAAAAACATTCCAATGTAATGTGTTTTTAATATATAAATGGGGAGGTCGACTTTGGTGTAATCATCGCTCCGAATTACATGTGAAAGCTGTATATAATTCCTTTTTAAAAGTGTATCTTCTCCAAACAAATACGGATATTACAGTAGGAAAGTACGCTAAATGCGAGTCAATTAATAGCAATTTAATATTGCTTACTGACCTACCTTAATTAGGTTGCTGTACTATTAGGAATGATTTACTTTTTGTTGTCCTCGCCCGACAAACTGATTTTATTAATTAATTGGGTATAAAGTTGGTGTTTACATGGTTTCGTTTAAGACCTCGTACATATTTTCCGGATTACTAGAATACGTTATGATTTAAAATCGGACCACGCCCTGTATATCATTTCCTTTCTTGGACTTTCTATTAATTATGTTTGTGTATTAGAAATTGATGAATAATTGCAGGATACAAATTTTAAATAAACACTTTATTAAGGGAACACCAAACTTGTTGTATACAGAATATTTACTAATAAAGCAATTTAATTTTAAATAACTTCTACACCATATTTTTCGAAAATGGCAGGCTTGAATATTTTCTTTGGAAACAATCGAAGATTGCCGAAGACACTCGAAGAGTGCACAAACGCTGTCACTAAACCACAACTAATAATCGCCTTTATAGGTTTAACATTTCTACCATTACACAATGACTTTAATTTCTTATTGGAGAGAATCCTTATTCTCCCACGCACTGCTGCGTAGTTGCATGCCTACCCCTTTTGTGGATATATGCTTGTTATAGGTTGTAAGACCCTCGGTTTTACTTAACTACACTTTGTGAGATCCCTTTAATCTTTTTAATCGTGTCCTTCTCGCGTACAATACCAACAAATTATAATACTAGACCCACATTAAAGTTGTCTTTGAATTTCTCTACAATTTTTTGTTAACATGCGGTATATTGTGTTTATTATTTGCGGGGTACCCCACTTTAAACCTAAAAATAAAAACAAGATAGTTTAATACGTCTATTAATAATGTTTGCTAATGTTGGCGATACGAATATGTAAAAACAAACTTAATCAAGAAAATATAATGTTTTTAATAGAATACATACATGTATTGATAACATCTATAAACCGCTGTGGTAACCAGAGTCTGGCGAATCTGGGATAGCCAAATCTCTAAACATTTGCGCAAGCGATGGTCTTGCAGTTGCATCTTTTAGGTACTGGATGGGGAAACATTTAATAAGTTCCAACACTGTCAAGTAATTTAAATAGCTGCAATCATTAGACAGAGAAATTATGGCGCTGCTCTCTCCCTCTAATAACGTTTGAACCCTTTCTTCCTGCGTCGTATTTCCCCATACTTTTTTTATATCACCAACAAATTTTTCGTAAAATTCTGGAAAGTTTCTACACCTTATCTCAGCCATTTTAAAACAGATTAATTCTCGCAAATTTAATAGCTTGATGCACTCGTACGCAGGTAGCACAATAACATTCCCATCTTTCGTAATCTCCATATTATATAAATTCTCTTTTTCAAAATTGTTCAACACCCATATACTTCTATTAAAGGCTGTGCTCAGCTGCAATTTGAAATCTTGATCCAATTGTATGTCAACAACATCGTTTCCAGTAGTCAAACCATTTAATCCGACTTGTTTTGAGTCTTGAGCAAATTGGTGAATTTGAAATTCCACTTGAAAAGTACACAATTTCTTCCAATCGAAGTAAGAGAATGTTATCGTAGAATCAGCACACATACCACTACAGCAAATAACTTGGATGGCAGGTTGAAGACCACCATATAAATCAAAACCAACTTCTATTATATGGTGGTGATAATTTGGAGGAAATTCGCCTAACCTATAGGTTGTCTTACCAACTAGTTGGTTGATATTTAATTGTGGTACTCGCACATCACTTGTAACGTCAACATAAGAAAATCCATCTTTAACTTATAATTTTAATCAAACTCGACGATACTTTGACGACTAATGCACTGGAACATGGCTCTCGCCTTTTATGCCGATGGTCGAGCGTGCGCAGCTCCTTATTATGTTATTTGGCGTTATATGCAAGTCTTGACTAAAAAAGTGAAGCGTATCATTGTTTTATAGTGGGTTTTACCTGAATGTATTTAACCGCCAACACCATTTTTAGAATTATTAAACAAAATTACTCTTAGCAGTATTTTTAATATACCGTCGTGTAAGATTTCAATTATTATTGTGTTTTTCCGCAGGTTCTCAAATCCTTCGGAATTTTTTTCAAATCGAATGACCCCTTACTGATTTGCAGATTAACCTTTTGCAAGCACCGTATATAATTCACCTTTAATCTATTTCTAAACCGTATCTCTCTGTCTTTTGAGATAAACCCATGGTGTAACCTATAAAATTAATATAGAATTTTCCTGGGGAATTAAAATTAATTATCACGTCTTTTAAAATTAGTTCCAACAAAGACCTGTATATATTGTATTAATATTCAAAAAACCTATCAGCAAAACACCTTTGAATTTTTATTTAGATTTAGCTCGATAATAGAGTTAAACTCCAAAAATATTTATTAGTAGGTAGAATTGTTAAAATTTTCAATTACTGAATCCACATACAAATGATTAAACCAAAAGGTATAATATATATTAATTCTGCACGGTGAGATAGAAAGTGGTTCGATAATCTATTTTAAATGTAGATCAACATAAGACGTATATTCTAAATAAATTTAGTGAAATGTATGATAATTAGCCTTGCATTGTTTTGTCGATGACGTCTGACTATTAATTTAATAAAAGCACTTTCCACAATTCTAGTTAATATACGGGAATACACATTCTATAATTTGATTTAAATTGGGTTAATGTAAGGACAAATTATACTTATACTTTCTCTATGCACATAAATACGGGGGAAATGATATCAAAAGTTCATTTTAAGTTTATTTTTGTAAAACGTAAAGTCGTTTATAGTGTAATTAATAGTAATACAGAATTTTCCGTTTTTGAAAATTTCGTGTGAGGATTATCGACAAAGAAAAGTAAGTCTTAGTCTGAATTTTGCAGACGTAGAAGAAATTAATATTTACATGTATAATTCAAAACTGTTAATCAATAATTTTTTCTAGAATGAACATCTTAAGTATTGCGTGCAGTGTGTGCGAAAATGTTTTTACTGGATGTGAAGCCATAAAAAAACATAACGAAAGGCACATCGAGATGGTTTATTTCCAGGAGGAACTAAAAATTACAGCCAATGAGTGGGAACAAATTAAGGATTTGGAAAACCAATCGACCGCAGCGCATAAAGAACGTATAAACGCCGCAATTCAGTTAGAACGAACCAAGTTGCTATTTGAAAAACCATACACCATAACAAAATCTTCTTCCAAAATCATAATCGTAGTGATTGTAAGTGATATGCGAATCGGATACCCGTTCGACGATTACAAAATAATTTTTAGATTTGTTGACACCATTTCGCAGAGCGTACTTGATGTATCCCTTAACGTATTTAGGAAGTTTATATCAAATCTTCCACACATTATACGCACAATGGAAGTTGGCATGCGAAATCAGATATGCAAATTCGACAACTTGCGTTTTTATTTAAATAAGAATTGTTTAGTGAAGATGATGACATTTGATGGGAATTATATGATATTTACCAAAGGAACTTTAGAGCACTTTTTAGGGGTATCTCAGATCGTTCTTAACCATGCTAATACTTTAAAAGATCTAACGGAAAAGGGTACTCCTAATATAGATCTGTTTCTGTTAGATGTCGCAATGGAAAGATATAATAGGAATGATGTCCTACAGAATCTCGCACATGATGTAATTAAAAGCAAATACAGTAATAGTAATATTGGGGTCATATTATACGAATTTATAAGAACCTACCCAAGATTGTTTGAAAACAGTATTTGTAAACAAGTTGAGTATATCATTCATTTCTTATGATAACAGTTGTGGTGGTTAAATTTTTATTTTAAAACTTACAATTTAGTATATATTCCATTTGAATATCTGCCAACAGTTTTATAAACCCCATCTCCTCGACTATTTCCATAAAATCATCCAGATCCTCGGGCATTGATAACACTGCAGTACAGTGCTGTATTACTTCCTCGTATGACTGACACATAAGACATTTTTCTCCTTCTATCGAAAAGCGTTGCCCACATTCTGTTTTTTTTACTCGTAGAGCATTGCGAAATCTTCGAATAACCTCCCCAAAGTTTTTATACATATTTGTTATATCGTCTCTTTAAACTGTACAATCAACAAATAATAACTTCTACGCAAACAGTTCTTTTATATGAGCTACTCCTATTCGGATATGTACCGATTGCACCCGATTTGTGTACACGCACGAAACAGCCGGTATGGAATGTATTCTATAAACAAAATCATTACATTTCTTAAGAAAAATGCTAAGGACTTTAAAAATAATTATCTCTTGTTAGACCTCTAGCCTCTAGATAAACGTTATTATTTTAGGTTGTGTCACTGTTTTTTAAATCAATTTCCTACATACTTTTCCTAAACTATGCGTATCAATTGACGGCTATACTTTACTCCATAACCGACTTGTATATATTTTCGTATTCGTCTCTAGCTAACACGTCCGTATAATAAAGATGTACAGGCTCGTCGTCAACTGGTAACTTAATCTTTTTTAAAAGCTAGCCTTTGTTTTCAACTTTAACGCTTGTTGTAGGTGTGGGGATTCTTTCCGCTATTCCTTGTGACTAGGAATCGGTGATTTGCAAGGGATCAATCAATTGTTTGTGCACCTCTTTGAATTTTTGTAGAGATGTAGTGCATCCCTTTCTTGTATGCCCCAAAGTTCTTTCGTACAGAATCCTGCATAAAATAAAGCTTACGTTTATTTACAATAAACTTGTTAACGTTCGTCATCATCGGACTCTGGATGGGAACCAACTTTTTTTGAATAATGTCAAATATTTATATACTCGTCGAAATTCTTCCTATATCGACCATTATCCAAATCACAATTTTTCACAATAGTTATAAAATTATGTTTTGAGTCACCCCCACCCCAACACTGTAAGCACATTTCTTTAAATTTCGGATATGTCATGTCACGACTTATATGATCCGAAAAGATATGGCGAAGGTTTGTGTCATCCTGTTTCCATAATGCGATTACATTGGCGTTATCTCTGAGTCTATGTTTTTTAGGCACTAGCGTAAGTTTGACATAGATAGAACGAATCTATTGCTTTATGTCGGCCGAACGAGAAAAATTGAGTGATTTTGCTTTGCTCGTTTGCAGGTATATCATCGAAAACCATAATTGAATCTTCTTTGGTATCTCCCGGTTCGATCAAATCATCGTAATTTTCAAACTCATGGTACCTAATTTCTTCTTTTAATGGTGTAAAAACGTTTCTTAACAATTCGTATTTCGGTTGATATAAACTCTTCGAAAATACATAGACATTTTGGAATCTAAGACCGTTCTCGTACAAGATCGAAGATATTAAAGCGTTGGTCTTCCCACAACTCGATGGTCCCACAAATATAGCTCGTATGTTAGACGGGAACAAAGGACCATGTCTACCATCCTCTTTTGCTCTGCGAAATTTTGTCAACAAATCTAAAAATTATTTTGTAATCGTCGAACGGGTTCAAGCCTACAATTATAATTTTGGAAGAAGATTTTGTTATGGTGTATGGTTTTTCAAATAGCAACTTGGTTCGTTCTAACTGAATTGCGGCGTTTATACGTTCTTTATGCGCTGCGGTCGATTGGTTTTCCAAATCCTTAATTTGTTCCCACTCATTGGCTGTAATTTTTAGTTCCTCCTGGAAATAAACCATCTCGATGTGCCTTTCGTTGTGTTTTTTTATGGCATCACATCCAGTAAAAACATTTTCGCACACACTGCACGCAATACTTAAGATGTTCATTCTAGAAAAAATTATTGATTAACAGTTTTGAATTATACATGTAAATATTAATTTCTTCTACGTCTGCAAAATTCAGACTAAGACTTACTCTTTTTTGTCGATAGTCCTCACACGAAATTTTCAAAGACGGAAAATTCTGTATTACTATTAATTACACTATAAACGACTTTACGTTTTACAAAAATAAACTTAAAATGAACTTTTGATATCATTTCCGTATTTATGTGCATAGAGAAAGTATAAGTATAATTTGTCCTTACATTAACCCAATTTAAATCAAATTATAGAATGTGTATTCCCGTATATTAACTAGAATTGTGGAAAGTGCTTTTATTAAATTAATAGTCAGACGTCATCGACAAAACAATGCAAGACTAATTATCATACATTTCACTAAATTTATTTAGAATATACGTCTTATGTTGATCTACATTTAAAATAGATTATCGAACCACTTTCTATCTCACCGTGCAGAATTAATATATATTACACCTTTTGGTTTAATCATTTGTATGTGGATTCAGTAATTGAAAATTTTAACAATTCTACCTACTAATAAATATTTTTGGAGTTTAACTCTATTATCGAGCTAAATCTAAATAAAAATGCAAAGGTGTTTTGCTGATAGGTTTTTTAAATATTAATACAATATATACAGGTCTATGTTGGAACTAATTTTAAAAGACGTGATAATTAATTTCAATTCCCCAGGAAAATTCTATATTAATTTTATAGGTTACACCATGGGTTTTTCTCAAAAGACAGAGCGATACGGTTTAGAAATAGATTAAAGGTGAATTATATACGGTGCTTGCAAAAGGTTAATCTGCAAATCAGTAAGGGGTCATTCGATTTGAAAAAAATTCCGAAGGATTTAAGAACCTGAGGAAAAACACAATAATAATTGAAATCTTACACGACGGTATATTAAAAATACTGCTAAGAGTAATTTTGTTTAATAATTCTAAAAATGGTTTTAGCGGTTAAATACATACAGGTAAAACCCACTATAAAACAATTATACGCGTCACTTTTCCAGTCAAGACTTGCATATAACGCCAACTAACACAATAAAGAGCTGCGCACGCTCGACCATCTGCATAAAAGGCGAGAGAGCCATGTTCCAGTGCATTAGTCGTCAAAGTATCGTCGAGTTTGATTAAAATTATAAGTTAAAGATGGATTTTTCTTATGTTGACGTTACAAGTGATGTGCGAGTACCACAATTAAATATCAACCAACTAGTTGGTAAGACAACCTATAGGTTAGGCGAATTTCCTCTAAATTATCACCACCATATAATAGAAGTTGGTTTTTATTTATATGGTGGTCTTCAACCTGCCATCCAAGTTATTTGCTGTAGTGGTATGTGTGCTGATTCTACGATAACATTCTCTTACTTCGATTGGAAGAAATTGTGTACTTTTCAAGTGGAATTTCAAATTCACCAATTTGCTCAAGACTCAAAACAAGTCAGATTAAATGGTTTGACTACTGGAAACGATGTTGTTGACATACAATTGGATCAAGATTTCAAATTGCAGGTGAGCACAGTCTTTAATAGAAGTATATGGCTGTTGAACAATTTTGAAAAAGAGAATTTATATAATATGGAGATTACGAAAGATGGGAATGTTATTGTGCTACCTGCGTACGAGTGCATCAAGCTATTAAATTTGCGAGAATTAATCTGTTTTAAAATGGCTGAGTTAAGGTGTAGAAACTTTCCAGAATTTTACGAAAAATTTGTTGGTGATATAAAAAAAAGTATGTGGAAATACGACGGAGGAAGAAAGGGTCAAACGTTATTAGAGGGAGAGAGCAGTGCGAGTATTTCTCTGTCTAATAATTGCAGCAACTTAAATTATTTGACAGTGTTGGAACTTATTAAATGTTTCCCCATCCAGTACTTAAAAGATGCAACTGCAAGGCAATCGCTTGCGCAAATGTTTAGAGATTTGGCTAATAGACGTATTAAACTATCTTGTTTTTATTTTTAGGTTTAAAGTGGTGTACCCCGCAAATAATAAACACAATATACCGCATGTTAACAAAAAATTGTAAAGAAATTCAAAGACAACTTTAATGTGGGTCTAGTATTATAATTTGTAGGTAGCAAGGCTAAATCCTACTGTATTGTACGCGAGAAGGACACGATTAAAAAGATTAAAGGGATCTCACAAAGTGTAGTTAAGTAAAACCGAGGGTCTTACAACCTATAACGAGCAGATATCCCCAAAAAGGGTAGGCATGCAACTACGCAGCAGTGCGTGGGAGAATAAGGATTCTCTCCAATAAGAAATTAAAGTCATTGGGTAATGGTAGAACTGTTAAACCTATAAAGGCGATTATTAATTGTGGTTTAGTGACAGCGTTTGTGCACTCTTCGAGTGTCTTCGGCAATCTTCGATTGTTTCCAAAGAAAATATTCAAACCTGCCATTTTCGAAAAATATGGTGTAGAAGTTATTTAAAATTAAATTGCTTTATTAGTAAGTATTCTGTATACAACAAGTTTGGTGTTCCCTTAGTAAAGTATTTATTTAAAATTTGTATTCTGCAATTATTCATCAATTTCTAATACACAAACATAATTAATAAAAAGTCCAAGAAAAGAATATATACAGGGCGTGGTCCGATTTTAAATCATAACGTCTTCTAGTAATCCGGAAAATATGTACGAGGTCTTAAACGAAACCATGTAAACACCAACTTTATACCCAATTAATTAATAAAATCAGTTTGTGGGCGAGGACAACAAAAAGTACATCGTTCCTAATAGTACAGCAACCTAATTAAGGTAGGTCAGTAAGCAATATTAAATTGCTATTAATTGACTCGCATTTAGCGTACTTTACTACTGTAATATCCGTATTTGTTTGGAGAAGATATACACTTTTAAAAAGAAATTATATACAGCTTTCACATGTAATTCGGAGCGATGATTACACCAAAGTCGACCTCCCCATTTATATATTAAAAACACATTACATTGGAATGTTTTTACATTATTCTCATATTGTTAGATTAACAACAATATGTCTTATTGACCGAAAACAAGTCTCCTCATTTTTACATTAATCTCTTTTTGTTATAGGTTACTTTAACCTGCTTGAATTTGGTTAAACGAAGAAGATAAATGTTATACTTTGTAAAAATTGTAATTAGTTTATTAAACTGTAAATCGGATAAAATATATTATTAAATTTTTGCGTGCTTAATTTATTTATGTTTATACTGCTACAAGTTTGGTTAAAGGACTGTAGATATTAAAAAGGATAGCTGATTAAAAATCGACATTGATAAAAAAAATCTTAAAATTCGGGTAGCTCCCTGGGGAATGGAGCTATCTAAAAAATTCCTAAAAATTTGGGTAGCTGAGAAAAATTTAATATTAATTGATACCAAACAATATACATTTATCTCGTGGGTGGAAGTGTGGAGAAAGATTTATCTCGCAGAGGGTATGTGTGTAACTTTGCAGAGCGTAGTCGGATATTAAATCTCTTTACAGATTCGGATTCTGCGTAAAATTCTAAGCTAATTTAATGTATCGCATGACTAAAAAATTTATAAGAACGCTCAAAAGTCGCTACAGGTAAGAAATCTTAAAATGAGGGTAGCTCCCTGGGGAGTGATGCACTCTGAAAAATCTAAAGAGATTTGGGTAGCTGAGAAAATTCTAATATTGATTGATACCAAACAAGATAGGTTTATCTCGAAAGATGCATTGGTTAGACGAAGAAAACTATTTGTTAGTTTTGCTTATAGAGCAAAGAGCAAAATTTAGAGGTACCGGACTTTAAAGAGGTAAAACTTTGCAGGGGGTGGTCCGATTTTAAATCTGTTTGCAGATTCGGATTGTACATAAAATTCTAGACTAACAAGATGTATTGCATGACTAAAAAAAAATATATAAGAACGCTCAAAAGTCGCTACAGGTAAGAAATCTTAAAATTGGTGTAGCTCCATGGGGGGTGGCGCTATCTAAATTCTATCTAAATCTAAATTCTTATAAATTCGGGTAGCTGAGAAAATTCTAATATTAATTGATACCAAACAAGATAGGTTTATCTCGAAAGATGCATTGGTTAGACGAAGAAAACTATTTGGTCCAGAATGTTTTGGTAAAAAAAAATCTTAAAAATAGGTTTATCTCGTGTGTGGAAATGTGGATGCTCATTTATCTCGAAAGATGAAAAATTTAAGATATATTTATCTCGAAAGATGAAAATGGCTAGTCGAAGAAAACTATTTGGTCCAGATGTGGGAGCAAATGTGGATGCTGGAGCAAATGTGGCGGTGATTTCCCTGCCATCCATCTTCTAATATCAATCAACAAATATTGCCATTCATAGAAATACCCTACGCAGAACTTAAATTATTCATCGATACCGGATCTTCAAAAACCCAAATTAGCCCCCGAACCGTAAAAAAACATTAGTTAGATGTTGTAGAAAGAGAACCCTTTAAAATTAAACGAGCTCGTCAAACGACACTACATCAATTCATAGCTAATATACCCCTACCAAAAACTTTCAACGTAAGAATGAAACATAAGTGTTGCATTTTCGTATTTAACGATAAATACGACTGACTAATAGGAATGGACCTTCTAAGAAAATTGGGAGCAAACATCGATATAAAATACCGCTTATTAAGAACGAAACACAGACGAATCCCCATTAAATTCCAAAATACCCGAACCGATCAAAAATACACCATAGAACCCCGGTACAGAGAAACAAATAAAAATTCCAGTAAATTCAAAAAACGACGTAGGCATTGTAAATCACATGACATTCCAACCCGGAGTAGAAACCCCCACAGCATTAGTACAAATAAAGAACAATTATGCCACCACAACAATTCTAAACTCAAATAACTACCCCGTAGAACTATCGCTGCCAAACCCAATTAACTTAGAAGAATTGAACTTTAGCGAAATGGAAATAGATGAAAATTTAGAAAACGATTACAACCCCGTAAATAAGAGAAAATTTAATTAACATTCGTTTCAATAACGACATTAACAAAGAAGAGGAGAGAGCTATTAAAGACTTATGTTTTGAATACCGCGATATATTCCATTGCGAAGGAATACCCTTAACCTTCATTAACACAGTCAATAACAATATAGAATTAACAGATAATAAGCCAATTTTTACCAAAGCATACAGACTACCTCAGGCAAGCCAAGAAGAAGCCGATAGACAAGTAAAAGATTTATTAGAACAAGATATAATCCAACACTCCAGTTCAACATGGAGCAGCCCCGTATTAATAGTACCAAAGAAACTCGCCTCAGGCGAACGAAAATATCGAATGGTAATAATCTACAGAAAAATAAACGAAAAAACTGTACACGACAAATATCCACTACCCAATATCACCGAGATTTTAGACAAATTAGGAAAGTGCCAATATTTTTCAACATTTGACCTCGCATCAGGGTATCACCAAGTAGAAATGGACGAAAAAGACACAGCGAAAACCACATTTAGCACACCTAGAGGACACTACGAATATAAACAAATGCCATTTAGACTGAAGAACGCACCCGCCACTTTTCAACGAGTCATAGATGACATATTACGAGGAATACACAACGAAAAATGTCTTGTGTACCTAGACGACATAATAGTATATTCAACAATTCAACACCACTGGTAGAACACATTGAAAGATTAAGAGAAGTATTTGAAAGACTAAGAAAAGCACATTTTAAAGTTCAACTAGACAAAAGCGAATTTTTACAGAAAGAAGTATCATTTTTAGGACATATAATAATCCGTCAAGGAGTTATGCCAAACCCAGACAAAACAAACGTAGTACTAAATTACCCCTTACCCAAAACTAACAAAGAAATCAAAGGATTTTTAAGACTCAGTGGTTATTACCGCAAATTCGTTAAAGGTTACGCACAGATAACCAAACCCCTGACAAATTGTTTAAAAGAAGGAAATAAAATTGAACACACCCCAGAATTTATTACGGCCGTAGAAAAAATTAAATTCATACTCACGAATCACCATGTATTAAAATACTCAAAATTTTCGAAACCATTTACGAATATATTGACAACAGACGCATCAAATGTAGCACTAGACGCAGTATTAAGCCAAGGAAAAGTAGGTAGCGATAAACCAATCAGCTACGCATCTAGAACCCTACACGAAACAATAGACTAAAATACAACCGGAAACATAAAAAATTTTATAAAGAGAACTACGCGTAACTCTCTAACAACTTCTAATACACATGACAACATCAAATGTCCAACATCCAAACTTTAAATTATTCGAACATTAAATAAATTTTATTCTATGTCAGTACTAATAAGCTTTTACGATGAGTTTTTTACGCCCCTCACCCGAAATTCTATTCTATTCAACACCTGAATTATCCTACTCAACACCAAATCTTTTGTATCTCAGTACACACAGGGAGTCATAATTAAAATTGTTATTTTAACACCTAACAATTAAATCAGATTTTTACTTAATTTTTATTTGTACATTTTAAATAAATACTTAAATTAATTGCAACAAAATTTCACACTTTTATATTTGGTTGCTTAAAAGGAACGCAGAACTAATTTTCAGCGTAGTTAAAATTCATACCCCATCCACTCTTCGAGTCTTTTTAGACTTTAACGAGATATTTTCAAATTACATTTACAAAAAAGCAGACTATCATAATTTCAAAACAACACTCTAACGTCCCTCATTAAAATTATCTCCGGGAATATAAAATCAATACTTACATATTATTGTTATTACAACATTATTTAATTCTAACATAAGTTTTAAAATCCTCAAACGTTTTCCAATGTGACTATAACTAACTTCTATTTCGAATAATATAGCTTTCTTAATTTAACCTTATAAAAGCATTTTAATCATGTAAGTGCGTTATTTATTCCTGTAGTATCTCTTGATAATCATAAACTCTTGTGGTGGTTTCTGAAAAACCTGACATTTTCACAGAGTATAGCCATTACCTTACGCTTTAAATATGTGTTTTTAACAAATAAAGTTCTGAATCTTAAAACTGCTGAAAGATATCTTGACGGTCTTTCAATTATGTTTTCTGAGTAAACATAAAGTTAAACCTAACGTTTAACAAAAAGTCCATATTTACGTTATCGTTAAACACTTCGTTTAAACTACCGTTACTAAGAAATGTTGTTTGAACTTAAAATGGAAAGCGTTTTCAGTTGTTGATTTTACTTCTGCGTACAGAACATTACAAAATGTGACACTTGCTATTTATGTAGCCAGCTTGTATTAAATAATTAAAATTTCTCTCTTGGGTGTTAAAGGTAAGGTTTTCTTGATTACCAAAAAATTAATGGAAATCATTTTTTACGCTTGTAGTGACTTGCGCGCAGTAATGTGTGCAACCTTCATAAACAATAACACAAACAATACAAATTTTCTTCTTAAAATAAAAAAAATATATACAAAAACATTCAGTAAATGTTACTTCTAAAGATAGGATCTTTGAAGGTGGTACCCGGTAGGTAGGTACTGTCTCCAATTTTGTGAAAATAGACCTACTTTGAGGACGTGATCCTGTCCAATAGAAGCCTAATTTACTCGATCCTATCTTCGGAAGAGGATCGTGTCTTTACTCTCAAAATCTTTCTCATTTACCATTTTTTTCTTCAGATATAGATCTTTAATGCGTAAAACGAAAAAAACGTTACGGTTTTCTGTACGAAACTATATTGAAGCTGCTGCGTGCAGTGACGTAGCCTAATAAATGAAGTCCAAAACGAAACAGTATGACCGGGCTCAGTCGGCGAGTGGGCGGTGTATTATACATATAAGCACATAAAGGAAAGCCTGAAAAAAAATAGAAAAAAATATACACTCACTCATTCACACTCTAAACAAAACATACAAAAAAAGAAACCTATAATTAAACACAATATGTACAAGGTATCGTAGTGCCCAAAACAAACTAACAATCAACCCTTACACCTTAAACTTAGCAAGCAATATACAAAGAAAACCAAACCATTTTTTACATGGTGAGCTGCCGGTTTTAGGTTACTACCATAGATTACTTTTTAACTAAAAAGAAAGAGAAACAAAGTTATCCATCTAAAACCAACAGCTCTAAATCAGCATGGTAAATCTAAACCTAAGTCTATAAATATAATGGCAACAGCAGGTTCAAATGTGCCAGCAAGTTTTTAAACCATTTTTACATTACTAAGTAGTATAGTTTTAGTTATTTAAAAACAAATAGTAAAGAATTAATATAAGAGCAGTCAATACCAAAATAATTCAATAATTTTCGTATATAAGAATTAAATTTGGAAATGCATGAGCTTAAAGAGTAAAATTCCAAATCGATATGGTCTCAACGTAAGTTAGCTGGTCCACAGCAACGAGTAGGTAGGCCTACACTCAGAAAGAACGCACTTGGCCTCCCATTACAGCAAGGGACGACCATTCATCGTGGCTTTAAGGCCACCGGAAGAAGCTAGAGCAGTTACCAGTAAAAATTAATTTTTCAACGAAAAATACAATTTTTTAAAAACGCTAAATACATTCCTCGCCGTATTGCGTGCGCGAAATTTTCATAGCGAAAACAATACGGAAAAAACCAGAATAGATGTTTTCGTCTGGCTATTCGAGAATAAAGTGAATATTCATTTCGTTTAGCTAAGGATCCGAGCTCAAAGTAATATTGTTGTTAGTCGTTAAACTGGAAAACCACGGTTTATTGGAATAATACACGGTTTTAATGAAAAATACATACGAACCAATTAACAGATACTTAGAATCAGTGAAAGGGTTATTTTAATTTACTGAATTAATTTTCGTGTTTAACGCCAACGGGATTTGAGTTGAAAATTATGGTAATTACTTTATGCTGAAAATAAACGTAACAAAACGCGCTTGCAAATACATTGCGCGAGTTTTGTTTAGTTTATCTACTATTATGCCGGCATTAACGTTTAACACCGATCTAAAGCAAAGTAAAAATAGATGTCTGAAGCAAAACAAATTGTTGCTAGTACGACAATAGACTAGATACAACTACAAATGACGATGGCAAAAACAGAAACGCGTGAACTCATGAGCGCGTTCACATTTAACATCGACACAAACAAAGATTAAAATTGGTCATAGAAACACGACAAATAATGCCAATGACACTTGTTTTTGCTTTTATGGCTACAGACGAGATACACTTGCAAACCTAGGTGGGGTACGTAAAACCTAAGCGCGTGGGTGCATGCCCGCATTAAATATTAACATCGGTACAAAACAAAGACAGCAATTGGTCTTTAAAAAAAATGGCATTGGCGCTGGTTGTTGCTTACACGAATGGAATAGAATTACAAATCATAATAACGTAGAAAAAAAGCAAATGGACGACGTTTGAGAGAAAAATAACTTGTAGAAAGCTTGTAACGGGCATTTTTGTAGTTTAACCTTTTTACACTATTCAAATTCGTAAACACATTTCTGCAACTACTATTTCTATATTTTATATTTATTAACTCGTTTGCGAATAATCCCTTTATATTAGATTACGCGATTATCGACTTTCACTCTCTACAATTCGATAGTGTGGTTAGGTGATCGAGATTGTAACACATCCTTAAATAAAATGCGTCGTATTAGAATGAGTGGATTGCATCGTTCTTGCCTTGCCGTGCATATAAATTTTGTTCCTTATGTGGATATCGAGTCTAGATAATATACGATAAGACGTTGTAATAACAACGATTGAATATAAACAGATGAGCAATTGTAGTTTGTTCTTCGTTCCGATATATATTAATTACGTTAAAAATACTGACTGCTTTTCTGCTTTGAAAATAGTGAGAATGAATGCCGGATAAATTTTCGAAGTGTTCATGAACAAACACGACACGGTTTTTAATTGTTTTTCTTGTGAAATAAAGTTGTATATTAACTGTATGCAGTGTAGTTCTGATGGCTTTTAAAGGAAGTATGCTTTATAGGCGAACATGTTTACTCGACCGCACGTGTTTTACTGATTGTGTTTTTTTAGTTGCTTTGTCTTTTTATATTTAAACTGTGTGTGCGATTTAGTTTCGCGGCCTTCTGTTTTTTTATCAGGGTAGTGCATACTTTGGATTATCCAAATACAGTTGATACTGTAGTTTCTGAATTTTCTAACCCCCAAGTATCTACAATAGATCATTGCTTACGCAAATTTCATTATTCAAAAGCATTAGATTTTTCTTTGTTACCATAGGTAGCAAATAAAACACCTCACGTTACTGTTAGTTTTAATGCCTTACATCGTGCCTTGAAAGCCCGTGATTCTAAATTTTTATTACCATTTTCTTTTTCGATTTGCGTTACAAAGTATTTCGAAATTATTGTCTCAGGAAATAGAATTAACAAGAAATTTATCAATGCTACATAGTTCCATCAGCATGATAATGTCTGCTGCTAGCACCAGTGAAATACGTAGGTGTGATTAGTGTAAAGTGTGAGAAATTCCATCAACACCCTGCCAGTAAAGGGTGAAGTGCTTCGCTAGTGCAGGACCTCGTGAATCCCACACTTCAAATGCAAGGAGGCTTTCCTGAAGGACTTTTTGTAAGTTGAACTATTTCATACTTGTTATTACGGTAAATATCTATCCGTTTGTTTTGCAATATTCTTCGTCGTTTTGATACCTTTTTCCTATAGAATTGCATGCTATTATTAAAGGAAAAAAAAAGAAAAGAAAAAGAAAAATCAACAATACTGGACTACTCATATCAGTTGTGTCTACCTATTTATCTTTTGTTATAATTTTGTCTGATCTATGTTTAATTGGTGTGTGAGGAAACGTTTCTGCTACTCCACAATATTACCTTACTTTGTGATAAAAATTTTTGTGATGCTTTTATCGTGATTATATTATATAGTTTATCTAAACAGTTTTCTTTACATTCTACCAAGTACTGAACAATCTATGCTCGAACAGCATGCTAGGCTTTTTCTTTATTTCAGGTTTGCAGGACTAATTTTTTTTTATTTCAGGTTTGCTTAACTAACTTTCTTGCAGGTACTGTCACTAATTCTTTACAGCCGCATACATCATATGTCAGTCTGCTTTCTACAACCCCCCCCCCTAATCTCCGATTGAGCCCGGTCATTTCTTTGACTTTCTTTGTGTTACGAAGCATAAATTTGGCGCCCAACGTGGCTGCCACGAAAAAAACGTAACAAGCTAAACTCTCGACAGCTCACACTGCCGGTAAATTTCACTCATTTTAAATAGCAATTGTGTGGGTGTTCATTACTACATAGGTGTTTTTACTTAACATAAGAGCTTGCATTTTTCATAATTTTCATAATTTCATTCGAACCTGCATGCAGCAGACAACCCAGATTTAAAAACCTTTTATAAAAGTTTATTAACATTATTCTTTTAGTACAGTTTATTCATATTAAGCCACAAACGCTGTACTTAAATAGTTTTATACAGTTCAAACAACTGATTTCTTAATATTTTTCCTGCAGCATTTCTCGGAATAGAGTTTGTAAACTTCACTCCACCATGAAGATGTTTATGAACAGAAATCCTCTCTAAAAAACGTCACTTATAAATTTGAATGCTGCTAAATGGAAATTTACCTGCAACAAACTCAATAATATCCTCTTCCGTTGCATTTGCATCTTTTTGGAGGACGACCACTGCGGTTGCAAGTTGACCGGCTCTATCATCAGGTATCCCAATAACACCGCATTCTGCAACAGAAGGATGTTTTGCTACCAAATCTTCAATTTCTGCCGGTGCAACCTAATTAAAATATTAATTAATACATGTTTTGTAAATTAAGTTATAAGGCAAAGTTTGTTAGTTTATCAAAAGATTGAGGGATGCTCTTTATGCTTGTGGAAGGATACATTTTTTATGCTTTAGTAGCTAATAAGTATTTTGAGTAGTGAAGTTAGAGCTTGTAGGTGTCACTCAACCTGCTTTGTATACATATATATAATATATATATATATATATATATATATATATATATATTACTCATATTTAGACCAGGGTAGAAAATTAAATAATCACATCAAATAATTTTAATCACCGTGTATAAGGAATTTTATTAAATAATACGCTTTATTAAAACCTTGAAGCATAAATAAATTCGGTCGTTTCAGTAAAAATAAGAAATTTAAATTATGTACAAGACGCTTTATATCAAAAGAAACAGTATTAAAAAGCTCTGCGTGTAATTTAATTATTCCTAATAAAGAAACAAATGGAAATTACGTGCAAAATTTATATTAATTAACCCTATTTTAAGTAACCGGTAGTAAAACAAAGAGTACACATAATAATTAATATTTAACTTGTATTCGCTAAAATGAAAGGATAGAAGTCAATTTTAATTGAAGTTAATTGAATCGTTAGTAACAGATAATATCTATAGAAACTTGTAAAAACCCAATAAAAAGCAAATCCTAGAAGTGTTAGTTAGAAGTAGGATGTTTGAACACACCTGCGTATTTTAAAAGGCAATTTCAGTTTAATTTGTTTAGATAAACATGTCGATTCTAAGGATATTGGAAACGGTCAGATGCTTTAGCACGAAATACAAAACAGGGTTTATTTAAAAGCTCTGAGAATTAATATTATTTTGAACACCTGCGTAGTTTAAATATCACGTACGGCGAAAATTGTGTAGATAACAAATGGTTTCAAAGAATCTTGGAGAAACCGGGGCTTAATATTCACGAGAATGTGCGATACGGGTTATTTAACCCAGATAGTCCACATGGACTAAAATATAATCGATAATAAAGAATATCAATTTGCACCAATACGAACAGGTTAGAAAAGGAAAGAGAAAATGCGTCAAGCAAAGCACATATAGTAAAAGACGTGATTTAAGCAACGTCACGAGGGTCACAATTGGTTGAAAATAGGATGCAAATATCAGAGGTAGAAACAACAATTTCTGTACAAAATTAATTAGTTTTTCTCGGACATGTTTGCGTGCCGTGTGAGAATTTCTGAGATTTAAATGGGGCGAGTGAAAATTCGTAAAACCGACGCGCGAGCGACGGACTGGGAACATAGAATGAGAAATTCTTAAGAATTGTCTGTTTTGAGGACAAAAGCGACGTGCCGGCTATTCGCTATATATACCGGTGGTAATATGAATTTCGGCCTCTGAGACTTTTGACTATTCGATGCGTTAAAAGCTCTTACATCCGCGACTTGATTGAAGATGTTAAACAGTGCATTTTAGTTTGATAAAATAATTTAAAGTTTGCTCGTATATTTTAGTGATTCAAAATAGTTTGTTATTTACGTGCTAACATGAATGTACTTCAGTGCACTTAGATACAAGGTAATAAAATTTAGTATCACTGTACCAATTAGCAAAATTTACAACGACAAATGTATACACAAAAGTAGGCAGTTTTGGCGTATATTGGTGAAAGACGCATGAATTTCTTTGCTATTTTTCGGGGTGTTAATAATTAAATGGTTCAAATACGTGTCTGGATCCACGAAACAAGGGTCAGATATACACAGATGAGTTCCGGAAAAGCCCAGAAACAACTTTAAATAAATGGTGATGGAGAAAATTTTAAAAGCGTTGAGAATTAGAAGCCGTAAATATAATCCTGTTGGAATGGTGTGATTAACTAAAGGGACGATGTACATTGAAGCTTCGAGGACAGTAACCTTCAGGTAAATTATACTATTTTGTTTGACATTTTGTGTGTGTTGAATAACTTTATAATTGATTTACTTTAAATGGACATCAGTGAAATTGTACTAACCATAAAATTTTAATTTTAAGATGAAATTTGCTTGTTTAAGTAGAAAGGGGTATTTAGTATTGATGTTCGGGAATATGATGAAACTTTGGGTATGTCTTTGAGCTCAATTAGACGAACCTGGTTAATTAACGTAAAGGGGTGGTAGATGCTCCCTTTATACTCAGACTCCGGTCTGCTTATATTGTTATATTAATTAGTAGGCATCCAACAAGGACTTTAATTCTGGATGCACGTTAAAGTGATAATAAAATTAATCTTGAAATTCTTTTTAAAACTGAATTTTATGCTGAAATTTAATTTGAAAATTTAATGTATTCTGAATATTGATGTAAATAGAGTTAACGTTGATGTTTGTGGTAGGAATGTGTTTGTTTTTTTATGTATGAGGATGAAAGCTATCTAGAGGAGCAGCCGAGGCGATTAACAGAAGAAAATCAACAGACCAGGTAATTCAAGAGGTTTCACAGCATTCTTGACGCCCAATCTGTGAGGCTCGATTCGAAAAGCGGAGTACCCGGATAGTGGAGGTTTCACAGCAATATATATATATATATATATATATATATATATATAAATACTAATGTGATAATGAGATCACGAGTGTTCATTGAACACCCAAATTCTATGAAGAAATCTACCCAAAACGGAAAAAAAATTGGAAAAATTAAAATCTATCAATCAAAATAAGCCTGTTTTATTAGCACATAAAAAAGTTCACATTAATTATGTATTTAGTTTTCCGTGTATAAAATATTCACTAGAACGTGTTTTATTGGTCGTGCGGACAAATCTTATTGCATTTATAAAGCATAAAATTCCGTAGACTAAAAATGAGTTGATTACACTTTTAAAAACACTAAATAAATTCCGTGTGTAAGTAGAACACTTAAATTAACAATAAAATATTCATTCTTGTTAAAAATACCACTATATGAATTTTAACTTTATACTAAATCCAAAATTTTCGGTATTAATAAACGAATACGTCACTTTACTTCCTAAAAGCCTATTATTTTGTATAAATCAATAAACACCTCAATACAAAGGACACGCGACCATAAAAGCTATAAAGGATAAGGTAAGGACAATTTAATTGCTCTACGTATTACACTAAGAAAGAAGGAGACTGCGAACATAAACTTCGTGCATTAGAAGAGGATAGACGATGCTTTACGAAAGACATAAATCACAAACAACCGCAGCAGCTTTATACTAATTAGATCATAAAGCACGAAATCGGCGTATATATTACATCATTCAGGGTGACTAATCCTTCGAAATAAATCTGGAATCGAATGGAAAAATGTGACGTAGTTAAAACTTTTGTATATAAACAGGAACTAAGTTCTAACGGAAGATCATTCTTTCTTAAGTCAAACAACATGCAATTTCGAGTAATTTGTTCATTATACGACTTGCAGTAAGTAACATAGAACATTGTATACTTATGAGTATCGTTATTTTGTAAAATGCCACAGAAATTAAGCTATCTTGGACATAAATGGTCCTGGTACAAGAACTACGGCTGATTTTAAATGGTTAAAAATAGAATGTACTATATTTTAACGTCAGATGGAGATTTAAAATGGAGTTAAAAGTGTTTAATGCCGTAGAATGATAATGGAAATGAAATTTTAATAAGCGCTATTTGACAATAGCAAGTATAAAATTTGGATTTTTTCTTTATTTGTACCTACATGAATATTTAAATATTTGTAACATAAGCTGATAGAAGTTATTTTTTGTAAGAGGATAATTTCCAGCAAAGTGTTGAGGTCACAGTTTGAAGTATTTTAGCTTATTCTAAATTATCTGTGCAGTGTCATTAGCCAATTACATTCACGAACGGGGTAATTAAAAATATAAACTAAAGAGGATTATGTGCCTGTTAACAAAAAATAGGTAAGGATTATTTCAATGAATAACTTTTAGGAATAATTTTCTGTATGAATTTAAGCTGTAAACTATATTTCTTAAATGAAAATTTTTTTTGAATAAAAAAAAAATGTTTTTGAATGCCTAGATGTATCTTGAGATATTCGTATTTTATTTCATTTTCATAAATTCCACACCATTATTTCTGCTGAACTAATCAGGTAAGGAAAAGGAAGGTAAGATAGTAATTTCATATTTCCCATTATATTCCCATTAATGCAGTTTACTGTACTTGAGTTGCAGCAACATTAGTGGCGCTCCTACTCAAACGTGAGACAGGTACCACAGCATATATATATATATATATATATATATATATATATATATATATATATATATATATATATAGAATATGTAAATTTAATGAGTCTTAAAATAATATTAAAGAATGAAATTTATTGGCAAGTGACTCAATATTAGCCACAAGGGCATCCTGTCGACGCGTTTCGCCCTAATTGGGGCTCATCAGGACAGGAGTAGCAAAGATGTAATATTTAACACGAACACATTATGGGAAGTACAGCATCACCTAGCTCATAATTTGTGCCTTCGTGCTGTTTCACCTGACTTTGCAGGTTTTATCAACAGTCGGCACGGAGGAGATCCGGTTCAACTGCCTTTTTCCATAGCCAAACGAAACGCGTCGACAGGATGCCCTTGTGGCTGATATTGAGTCACTTGCCAATAAATTTCATTCTTTAATATATATATATATATATATATATATATATATATATATTGCTGTGATTCCCTCACTATTATTCGTGAACTAAGATTTTCAAATCGAGCCCCAGCGTTGGGCCGTCAAGATTTGCTGTGATTCTCGCCCTGTTGAATCTCTTCAGATAATCGCCTCTTTACTCTTTCCGCCTCGACTGCTCACCTAGTTGAAACTTTTATCCTCATTCATAAAAAAAACAAACACATTCCTACCACAAACATCAACGTTAACTCTATTTACATTAATATTCATAATACATTAAAATTTCACAATTAAATTTCAGCATAAATTTCAGGATCATAAAATTTCAAGTTTAAATTTGTCATCATTTTAATTTGCATCCAGAATTTAAGTCCTGGTAGGATGCATACTAATTAAGTTACAATATGTGCAGACCTAAGTCTGAATAAAAGGGAGCATCTCCCACCCCTTTACGTTAATTAAACAGGTTAGTCTAATTGAGCTCAAAGACAGACCCAAATTTTCATCATAATCAAGAACATAAACTGCTAAATACTCCTTTCTACTTAAACAAGAAAATTTCACCTTAAAATTAAAATTTTGTTGTTGGTACAAATTCACTACTGTCCATTTTTTATCAAACAAATTATAAGGTTATTCAACACACACCAAAACATCAAAAATCGAACAACAAAGCATAAGTTACCTGAAGGTTAATGCACTCGTGGCTCCAATGTACATCGTCCTTTGTTAATCACACCATTCCAGCTGGGTTATGTTTACGGCTTTAGATTCTGAACGCTTTTAAAATTTTCTACACCGCCATTCATCTAAAGTTGTTTCAGGGCTTCTCAGGAACTTATCTAAGTATATCTAAATTTTGTTTTGTGGTATCCAATCACGATTACAAATAACATTTGATTATTAACACCCCCGAAAAATAGCAAAGAAATTCATAATTCTTTCACGCAATACCCAAAACTGCCTACTTTTGTTTATTCATTTATCGTTACCAATTTCGATAATTGGTACAGTAATACTCGCAAATATAACTAAACTTAATAACCTTGTATCTTCTCTAAATGCACTTAATAACTTTCATCGTAGCACGTATTCTGCTTGAAGTATGGTGTAACAGCAAAAAAATAAAGAGCAAACTGTTTTAAAGTATTGAATAAAAATCAAAAAACTAAGAGAGCGAAACTCCTATAAACACGGGTTTATATAATCGCTCGCCTGCCCGTCGGTTTTGTCCCGCGACGGCCAATTTCCAGAATTTCGCATTCTATGTTCCCCTTTTCGACAGTCCGGCACAGCGCTTCTAAAAAATTTGCAATCCTGCCAGTTAAATCTAAGAAATTTTCACACGGCTCGCCACGTCTGAGAACAACTAATTAAATTTTGTTTAGAAATTGTTATGTTTACACCTCTCATATCTGCATCTTATTTTAACCAATCCCAAACCTAGTGACGTTGCTCAAATCACGCCTTTTATTATCCGTCTCTCTGCCTTGCGCATATTATCCGTCTCTATCTACCCTGTTCTGAGTGGTACAAATCGATATTCTTTACTATCCACGTGGATTTGCGACGTGACTTACTTGAGTTAAATAACCCTTTATCTAGCCTTTCCCGTTAATATTAGCTACGGTTTATCCGACCGTTTCCAATATACGCAGAATCTGCATGTTTATCTATACAAATTAAACAGAACGTGATATTTAAAAATACGCAGGTGTTCAATCGTAATACTTCTACGATTTGGATATTCCACGTATTATAGGGTTTTTAAAAGCTTTTATGCATATTATATATTAATTATTATCTGTACACTTTGTTTAATACTCGTTACTTGAAAATTGAATTAATTAATATAAATTTTGCACGTAATTTCTATTTGCTTCAGTACTTGGAACAATTAAATTACATACAAGTTGAGCATTTTAATTCTGCTTCTTTTTATAGAAAGCGTCTAGTGAATAATTTAAATCCCTTATTTTTAAGAAACGAATAAATTTTTATGCTCCAGGGTTTTAATAACGCGTATTATTTAATAAAATTCTATACAAACCCTACATTCTAATTGAATGATTTAAATCTTCACAGTAGGCATTTAATTACGCGTACTTTTTCCCAAAGCTTCCTTATACACGGTGATTAAAATTATTTGATGTCGTAAATTAATTTTCTACCCTGGTCTAAATTTTAGTAATATATATATATATATATATATATATATATATATATATATATATATATATATAAACTAATTGATCTTTTTTTTAATATTGGGATAAATTTCGTTCGATAAAAGTTAGTGGTTTAGTTTAAAACATTTATTCAACTTAACGTTTCGGAAAATTTGTTTCCTTAATCATAAGCTACAAAGTGGATAGCATTAAATTACATATATAAAAGTTATAAATTACTTACTTAATGTGTTTTTTGTAGAAAACCTGTTTTGACATGTAACGTCATTTCATTGAAAGTTGTTATTACAAGTGATGTTTGTCAAAACTAGCTTTCTACGTTTTAATAATTTGATTAAAATACAAAATGTTATGATTGTTTAAAAATTCTTGTTTTATCTGACCAACAAATCTTTATTAAGTTTGTTTGTGTGTGGATGTGTGTGTGTGTGTGTGTGTGTGTGTTTGTGTGTGTGTGTGTGTTGTTTGTGTGTGTGTGTGTGTGTGTGTGTGTGTAATAGGAAACTGTTTTGTCTTTGGGTTGTTGTATCTGTAATTCATTAGTTTGATTTAGTTTTGTTTAAAATAGTTAGTTGAGAAAAAAGTTATTTATATAAATTTTGTGTGAAGAAATTTTGGAGACTGTATATGTGACCTGGTTGTTTAGTTATTAGGAATATTATATTTGTTTTTTAAAATTATAAAGTCCAAAGTATACTGCTTCTAAATTATTAATATCAGTTTTTTCATTTAAACAGTTATTTTTTTTTTGAATGTGGTAGGATTCTAAAAATAATCGTTTGTAATAATTAGATTCTATTTCAAGTATTTCAACATTTTGTAGATCTAAAGTGTGATTGTTTCTTTTTACATGTGTCGAAAGTGCGCAGGTTGTTTTTCCTATTTTGGCGTCGCTTTTATGTTGTGTAAGCCTGTGACCCAGGTATTGTTTTGATTGACCTACATATTCTCCTCCACATGAGCATTTGATTCTATATATTGTATTGCTTATTTTTAGTTTTTGTGTTTTGTCTTTTAAATTTGTGAAAAGTTCTTTGGTTGATTTATTATAATTAAAAGTGATTCCTATATTTGGTTGTTTTAAAATTTTTTTAAAATTAATTGATAAATTTTGGATATATGGTAATGATCTGTATTGTTTTTGTGTTACTGTATTTTCTTCTTTGTGGTGAATTTGGTTGTTAAATATTATTTTGTTTATTAGTGTTTTAGGAAAACCATTGTTTATGAAGATATTTCTTAGTTCAATAAAGTTTTTGTGATGAAATTCGGGGTCGCTTATTTTTATCATTCTGTATTTTATGGCTAAGACTGTATTGATTTTATGTTGATATGAGTGATTTGAAAAGTAGTTTATGTATCTCCCAGAATTGGTTGGTTTCTTGTACCAATCTAATTTTATTTTATTATTTTCATCTCTTATGACTTTTGAGTCTAAAAAAGGGATACTTTTGTTTTCTTCTATTTCGTGTGTAAATTGTAATTTTGGGTGAAACTGATTAAATTTATTAAGGATTTCTTGAATTTTATTTTCGGGACAGCAGCAAAGAATGTCATCAACGTATTTAGCTATGAATGGGAATTGAAAGGTAAGATTTGGAATTATTTCTTTGATAAGATGCTCCATTACTATTTGTGCTAGTATTGGGGATATAGGAGATCCCATCGGAGTACCAAATTTTTGAGTGTGGTATTGGTCTTCAAATGAAAAGTAAGTGTTGTTGAAAATTAATGTTATGGTGGTTATGAACATAGTTTGATCTAACTTGCAGACCTTTTTTATTTTATTCCAATTTTTAGTTAAAATTTCTTTTGTTAGATTTAAGGGTATATTTGTGAATAAAGAGGATGCATCGAGTGAGATTAGTATGTGATTGTTTGGTATTTGAAAGTTCCTAAATTAATCAACAAATTCAAAAGTGTCCTTTACGTTGAAACCATCTTCAATAGGGAAAGCTTTACTTAGAATATCTCCTATCCATTTTGATATATTGTAAGTTGGTGTATTGATTGATGATATGATTGGTCTTAATGCTATGGTCGGTTTGTGTATTTTAGGTAGTCCATAATATTTGCCTGAAGTGGAGTTATTTTTGATTAGATTGTTTTTTTTCTTCTTTTGAGATCATATTTTTATTAAATAGCAGTTTAATATGTTCGTTTATGATTTTTTGGATAGAGGTTGTTGGATCTTTGTGTGATTTTGTATAGGTGTTTGTGTCGTTTAGAAGTTCATGAGATTTTTCAATATAAAATTGTTTGTCGAGTAGTACTGTCACAGCACCTTTGTCTGCTTTTGTAACGATAATATTTGGATTGTCATTTAGAAATTTTTTGGTTTTTTGAAATATTCTTTCTTCTTTGTCTGGATATGTGTTGTTGTTTGGATTGTTGATGAAATTGGTGATGCAGTTTGTGACTTTTGTACGTAGTAAAGATTTTTGTTGGTCTGATAAAGTGTCATTTTTAATAATTGATTCTATAGAAGCCAAAAGTTTACCTACATGAATATTTTTGTTTGTTATATGTAAATTGAAATTGGGTCCTAGTGATAACATGTTAAATATATCTGTGGGAATATCTTTATTACTAAGATTAACTATCCATTTACTGTTATCTATGAAGAGTTGTTTGTGATTAAACTGACTCTGTTTTAAATTATCGAATTTTTTGATATTTTCTTTTTTTACTTGTGCAAAGTGTTTGTTATAAAATATCCTTTGTCTGCGTTTGAAGGTATTTGTAATGATAACAGGTAGGGTTGCTTGAAGTGAAATTTCGATATGTCTAATTCTATTGCTGAAAAAGTTTATATTTGTGTGTGTTGCTTCTAATTCTAGATTCAGAATTTGGATTTGTAACTTGGTTTTTAGATTTTCAATTTTTCTGTTTAGTTTTCCATGTGTTATGCCTATTAAATTTTGTATTATGTTAGTTGGATGTGATATATGGTTTGGTATGAATCCTTCTCTTCTGCATCTTTCCATAAACAAGCATCTATTTTTAAGGTTTGCCAATTTTGATGTATTGTTGGCCCATTCCTTTAGTAATGTAACTGCATTGCTACCATATGTCTGTTTGATGTGGTTGTAGAATCCCATTTTTGAATTTAAAGTTGATTTTTCTTTCAATAACGAACGTATTTGTTATAAACTAATTGATCTTTTTTTTAATATTGGGATAAATTTCGTTCGATAAAAGTTAGTGGTTTAGTTTAAAACATTTATTCAACTTAACGTTTCGGAAAATTTGTTTCCTTAATCATAAGCTACAAGAAACCAACCAATTCTGGGAGATACATAAACTACTTTTCAAATCACTCATATCAACATAAAATCAATACAGTCTTAGCCATAAAATACAGAATGATAAAAATAAGCGACCCCGAATTTCATCACAAAAACTTCATTGAACTAAGAAATATCTTCATAAACAATGGTTTTCCTAAAACACTAATAAACAAAATAATATTTAACAACCAAATTCACCACAAAGAAGAAAATACAGTAACACAAAAACAATACAGATCATTACCATATATCCAAAATTTATCAATTAATTTTAAAAAAATTTTAAAACAACCAAATATAGGAATCACTTTTAATTATAATAAATCAACCAAAGAACTTTTCACAAATTTAAAAGACAAAACACAAAACTAAAAATAAGCAATACAATATATAGAATCAAATGCTCATGTGGAGGAGAATATGTAGGTCAATCAAAACAATACCTGGGTCACAGGCTTACACAACATAAAAGCGACGCCAAAATAGGAAAACAACCTGCGCACTTTCGACACATGTAAAAAGAAACAATCACACTTTAGATCTACAAAATGTTGAAATACTTGAAATAGAATCTAATTATTACAAACGATTATTTTTAGAATCCTACCACATTCAAAAAACAAATAACTGTTTAAATGAAAAAACTGATATTAATAATTTAGAAGCAGTATACTTTGGACTTTATAATTTTAAAAAACAAATATAATATTCCTAATAACTAAACAACCAGGTCACATATACAGTCTCCAAAATTTCTTCACACAAAATTTATATAAATAACTTTTTTCTCAACTAACAATTTTAAACAAAACTAAATCAAACTAATGAATTACAGATACAACAACCCAAAGACAAAACAGTTTCCTATTACACACACACACACACACACACACACACACACACACACACACACACACACACACACACACACACACACACACACACACACACACACACACACACACACACACACACACACATCCACACACAAACAAACTTAATAAAGATTTGTTGGTCAGATAAAACAAGAATTTTTAAACAATCATAACATTTTGTATTTTAATCAAATTATTAAAACGTAGAAAGCTAGTTTTGACAAACATCACTTGTAATAACAACTTTCAATGAAATGACGTTACATGTCAAAACAGGTTTTCTACAAAAAACACATTAAGTAAGTAATTTATAACTTTTATATATGTAATTTAATGCTATCCACTTTGTAGCTTATGATTAAGGAAACAAATTTTCCGAAACGTTAAGTTGAATAAATGTTTTAAACTAAACCACTAACTTTTATCGAACGAAATTTATCCCAATATTAAAAAAAAGATCAATTAGTTTATAACAAATACGTTCGTTATTGAAAGAAAAATCAACTATATATATATATATATATATATATATATATATATATATATATGTATATTGTTATAATCTTTAGTTGATTCTAAATGAGCCCTATGCTAGGTGTTAAAGTTCTGTGGTCCGAAAAAACCCAACATAGGACGCCAATAGAAGATTATGCGGACTGATGTAGTTAATAAAAGTGTTGCTCAATTAATTTTTGCTAGCACAGTTTAAATAAACCACCAGAATCAGACACCAAAAAAGTAGTACTTTCATACAAATATTATAATAGAATCAAAAATTTGCCTACACGGTTTTGGCTTAAAAACAATATCTTATATATAACAAAAATATAATTTCAGAGTAATTGCTCCTTAAATTAGAGTCCAATGTCTATTTTATAATCAGAATAAACACATCTCAATCTGAATTTAATTCACCAGTAAATTCTTAATTACCTCTTATAATATACAAAATTTATAAAGATAAGATTCATAACTAAATGTCCACTCCTTAAAATCGCATTTTAAACGTATCTGATAAGTTTGGTTTAATAAATCCTTTTTTTATAATTGTAAAACGCCCGTTAGCTGCTATCGTTATTCAAATTAAATTATCAAACTTGTATACACTCCCTAGTCTAATCTCAAATATTAGCACACAAACTACACATCTTAGAATATAAAAACAAGTGACCGATTACCCACTCAACTCTTTTCAAAATAACTAACAATTTATATTAATTTTGTTCACTATGCTAGAATCACTTTCCTAATGCAGACAAAATTATTCATTATATTAGAATATAACTTCACTAATTAATAGAAATGTTTTTTAAAATTTTAAAACAATGTAATTTTTGCTTTACCGTGAAGATTATCCTACTCGTTGTTGTTTTTTCGTCTGTTTGACACGTAGTGATCTATTCATGCCCAAATTGTTAAAAATCTTCGATTAAATATTAGTAAACACCAAAATTGCATTCCACATCCATATACGCTTATATTCAAATTAAAACATATTTTGCAGTAGTCAATCACTATTTATTCATTTTACGTACTTTCAATTAAATCCCATCTTCCTCTGTATATTTAAAAACGCACTTTTCTTTCGTTATTTAAACAAACTAATTTCAACAACATAACTGTAGTATTTTATTACGTGATATATTATTATTATTTCGAAAGCATTGTCACGTTTTTACTGAGTACTAAACAACTACCTCTTTTCTTAACTTCGATTGCGTTATATAGACAAATCTCTAGTCACGTCACGTCTCAAAAAAATCTAGCTAACTCTAGTTATCGTGTCTATGTTCCATGTGTGCTAGAAGTGGGCTAGTCTTTTTACGTCAACCTCAAGAAAAATCACGAATGATGCAACGTTCGGGAACTTTGTTGTTCTAATAGCGTTAGGCCATAATTAACGCCGTTTACGTACGCGTTATCTTATCTTTACCTCATTCAAAATTTCGGACTTTTAATTGAGACAATGTCTTTTACCTTTTCTGTTCCATGTTATTACTGAATTTTTCTAGAAGTTTAATGAACGCGTTTTCAAGTTACTTTTCAATTGAAATATAATTGTACACTTTTTTTAGAATTTGCGACTGTTTTAAATCTTAATGGAATACACTTTTGTCGAAGTTTGTTGTCAAATTAAAATATTAAAATATGGTACATTCAATTTAATGCGCATAAAAAACGTTTGTTTTCCTTTGCACATAAACACGAATAAATGAAGTCTTTTATAATAATAATGCATTTATGTGTTTGAGTACGACATAACAAAAATGTAGGTGAAACTCTTAAAAAACTTCTTTCTACGCGGAAAATATTGTTAGCACCATTATCTAGAACGCTATTTCCTCGCCGTTTAGGGTGAAAGTTCCTTTAATCAAGGTGATCTTTTACGCATTTATACTCAACATACTGGGCGCTTCAATAAATACATTTCTCTACAAAAGCAAATAACATAATTTTAGCCATTTTTGCTGACGCTTTTCCTAATTTGTTCAGGTTTGAGGCGTGGTATGTTCACGTAATAGTGCTGGATGAGCTTGCCACTTTCTTTTATTTAGGGCTTATATTACATCTACATTACTGACATTGCGAGTTTACAGAAAAAAAAACATCAAAAGAAATCTTAACTGGCCAAGTGCGTGTTGTTTAACATAATCAAAAATATGTGTATATTTCTCCACTAATATTACCACATAATTTTCGACTACTCAAATATTGAAATTCACGGTCTATATTTTATTTTATCCTATCTAAAATCCATTTTTTGCCGTGAGTAACGGCCTGTGAATACAAAAATTACTCTTATAATACTAACCCTGACAGGTTCGTACGGCAACAGTTTTTGCCTATCCAAAGAATTCCATCGGCCGAGCACCGTAGATCTTTCTCGTCCGCTACAAGCTTATTTTGGGCAAAGTTCCATTCAATATTGGAACGGGGTTAACATTTTGCAGCCCCGTGGCAATGTGCTATTTCCCTATCTTTCGGACAGTACTCTAAATTTCGCGTCACATTTCGTATCCTTCTCCTGTATTTTCCTAGAGAGCAGCGCCGTTTGCCCTGTACGGAAGCTTTAGCTCTCTTTAGTGGTAACTACTCGTAACCGTGTTCTCAAACGCAGTCCTACAGTCAAGCCGTTTTCCGTGTTAACTTCACTACTACGTCATCTGTATTACGTCGTACTTTGTCTTGGTCTGTTCATGTGTGGGAATCTACCTATGTTTTGTTATCGTATACAATTTCGACGTGGTAGCCTACTTACTCTTGTTCTATGAATAAAATTCTTCATGTGTAACCTGAATTTGAACAGTTCTTTGTTATGTCATCGCACTTAGCCATGGTGTGCTTAATTTCTCAACTTTGGGCATATAATGAATGACCCTTTATCCTTAAATAGCACAAGCACATGTGTACTATTGTTATCTATTATTATCTCATAAATCCCACGGTTAATAATAGCTTTATTCGTTTATTGTTTTATAGCGGGACGTCACTATCTTATATTGTGTGTCTGCTGTCTGGTACGTGCTTATTCAAATATAAAACTATCAATTGCGATTGTTTATGAGGCCGATTATTCTTCTAACCATATCTTATGTGATTGCATCAAATGCATAATCGCTGTATGGATTTGTATTACACGGTTGACTCATTATAAAGAAATAATCTTGTTACGTCCTTTTAAAATTGTATTTTATATATTTTATAATTATTCTAACACTTTTTGATATAGTGTTACGTTGATTTTCGTCGATAAATTCAAATACGTCTTTTTTTGTGGTAATTCGTTTTTCATTTACCTAACTTCTGTTTCTATTCAAAACCTTATCCTGTATTTTTATCTCGTTACAAGAGTACACGCAATCATAACATTTTTTTCAATTCTATTTATTCTAAAGCGAAAATTTATTTATAAATTAAATAGTCAATACCTAGTTTTAGGTATCCGTTAATTTGTTAAATATTCCGATAACGCATAATTGCTTTCTCTTGTATTTCCCATTTAAAGACTTGACTTTCTTCCAATTAGTTTTATTACATGTTAGCTACGAAATGCGCACTTCGTGGATCCATTATAAAATTTGTCCTTTACAATATAACTTAAATTTAATACTTTTCTTTATCCATGTGAATCATGAAATTTTAATTTATTTTTATTGTTAATAGATTATCGTGGGCGACGTGCTTTTTTTGGATTTTTTTGGTATGTAGGTGAATCTCCCCACTCTCCGCGTTTGGTAGTTAGCCTGGTATTTATCTTGTTCCGGCTACGCCTAGGTACGCAGCAACAGTTAAAACAATCAACTATACGTTTGTAATTTATTATACTTGCTTAAAATAACGCGCGAGCAATGCAAGCTGTACGTTTAATAGTATTTGTTCTATTCCTTTCAGCATTTTGATACATCTATTATACTTAAACAGCAATAACCAAAGTTCGGAAAGAACACATCTACACTCAAGAAAGACCAGTAAGCAAGTTCATCTGCTTCGACATATCTGCTCCCACAAAACAACTCTTCCTTTTTAGGAAAGGTTAAAGTTCTCTGACGCACATTGGTGGACTTGATAAGTGCAATTGTAGCATTTTCCAGACCATAAATGATAGGTCAATGCCCGAACTTATGTGACGACCAATTCTTTGTATGGAAGGGTTATTGCATAACGCTAGTTACGTATCCCCCAATCTATATATGTATAAGCAAATAGAATTTATTAGGAATTATTAGGATATCATTAAAGAAACTTAAGTTAAATGCGACTTTGTACTTCAAGGATAAATAAGAAAGGTTATTAAAAGTTCAACAACAAGTTGTGAGAACAGAAATAATACATTGTATTTCAGACGTAAGCGATACTGCAGGTGCAGGTCACAGACGGTTAAGAAACCGCGATTACTTAGAAATTAAGATTGTTACATTGTATAATGAATAGAATTATGAAATAAGCAGTCATGAGCTCTGCAAGTTTCCACAGACATGTGAGGGGCAGGGACAACATAAATACCTCGGGAGCCCTAGATCAGTCAGTCAGTCTTGAGTATTTCAGCTTTAACATTGTTGTTTGCTTAGGCTACTCGCCCTCATTTAAATTCAATTATTATTCAATTTTCGACATAGAATAATTATATCAGTTTGCCAAAATTCCACTATAATTTCTGTTTAGGAAATAAAATTTGATACAAGGAGTTTTGGAAGAAGTTCTTAAAAGACCGCTCCCAAGGCCCGAAACGTAACTCGCTTACATTAAAGAAATAATACTGGAAATTTCTCCCTACGGGATTTAAAAAGTCACTTAACCTAACTAAAACAATAAAGGATAAAGGGTTTCAAAGAAAAAAGTGCAACAAACTTAAGAGACTTGCACATTCGGAAACGTCACATAAAGTGGAATGTGAAATCAATCTTAAAAATAAATTACTTCATAACCAAAAGTTAGCTATCAAAATTCAGATAAAAATTACTTACAGAAAATGTATTACAAACCGTAAAAGTGAATTCAAACGTTTTGACCATGCGAGGATATATTTGAACCAAATTTATAACAAAAGAAATTACAATATAACTAGCAATATTCAGGACAGTATTAATTAAGGAAGAATTACACGTATAGATGTGGAATAAGAATACGGACAAATTCGTAAGTTTAAAGAAGGACGAGCAAAGTTGGTTGCGCTTTTATGCGGCTTGAAATTATAGGAGTGTAGCAAACGTAAATGATTGGAAACTGAATCGTTTCTAACGCAATAAGGCAGTCAATGTTTAAACATGAAATAAAATGTAACAACGGTTAGAATAAAAATTTGTATGGAGTCGCCATAATGATCTTCGTTGCTATGCTGTTATCATAAATCACAAATCATAAACACAATAAAATAAAAAAAATATGAAAACAGGTTTTAATTTTTATCCCTCATAGATTTTATTGTGTTAACAATAATCTTAAACTGCAATCTGATATGTTTTTGTGGTTACATATTTTTTATAGGTTTATATTTTGTTTCAAACAATTAATTCTTATCATAATATAATAATATCTAGTTGCACTTTTGAATCACTAATGAACTTAAATACCTTTTATCGTGTTTATGTAGAAGCCACAAAGGTAATTAAGTTAAAAATATAATTAATTTTAATCAAATACTTTTAATTAATTTGCTTGATATAGTGACATTGAAACAGCTTAAAGTTTACAACAATACGCACGTCGTTAAAATTCTATTTTTTTATATTCTCTATATCTATTTCTTCTGTAATCAGATTTTAATATTTTTCCACTCCGCACTCTGTTATTTGTCTTTGGGCGACACAAATGTCGAAATTATGAATTTTTACCTAATGACGACACCCACGCCAATTTCCGAAATTATAGCAGCAACCCTCGCACAAGTGAGAAACTTTCTACTATGGACCTTATATAAGAAATATCTGGTGCAACTATAATTATAGAGCCTTAACTCTATTTTTTTTGTGTAATTTTTAGGGCAATGATTGAAACTCAAGCCTTCTAGTTTATTTTTTGAAATGTCTGAACAAATTCAAAAATACTTTAGTAATTGTAAATAACGGTACGAAAGACTTAATTAGAAAAAAAGTCGAATATCTTACATTATAATTTGAGTAGCGGCCGCTATACTTGCGGCCACATCCCCAATGCTCCACCCAAAAGTACTACATTGGGTTTAAACGCGAAATAAACGTTCTTCAAATTAAATCTATCTTCAAATTAATCGATTCTAAATAAAAATCTACAAACTGGAACCAACATTAAAAATAGGGTTTAAATAATGGTATCCCTAGCGTTCATTTTGGAGTATGTTCGGTCAACAAGACACAAGCAAAAATGAAAAAGGAAGGTATCCGTAATACCGGAGAGCAGCTGCCAGCTTTGCTTATCGGAGTGACCTGAAGGGTCGTCTTAAAATTATCCAAATCTAGCTGTCTAATCTAAAAATGGATGCAGATTTCTAAGCATTTGTCAAATATTATAATAGTGAATCTAGCTGCTCTATAAATTTACAAAGTCTGTGGATATCATACAACAGAGCAACAGGGCTCACTGCACTTCATGTCGGTTGGATAACGGAATTGTAGTGATTGAGCCACACCTAAAGCAGGATCAGTTCCTCAGTGTCTGGCAACATGCCACATTCGCCAGATTTTATCTACACAAAAGATCGAGACTAATTCATTCTGATCAATTGCCTGCGTCGTCGAGTGAGACCATCATCTAGGTGAGCTTTTGGAAGTGGAGGGCGTGCAGCTGGTACGATGTGAGAGCAGCACATGCTACAAATGTGCTGCTACAAAGCGGTAGGCAGGTTTGTGTCTCAGGCACCTTCAGAGGAGTTCTAGATCTTCCTAGCAGCGCTGGTGCCGCTTTTGGAATTCCGACTGGGGTTCCGTGTGAAATGAGGAGCTGGGGAGATAAAGTCTTATATTGGCTATGCATCCAAAACCCAATCTAGGAGGCAAACCATAGGGTACGTCCTTGGATAACCCTCAAGTTTTTACTGGTTGCACTAGAACTGCAACTACAACAACAACAACGACAGCCCCAATCTGATAAGGATCGGCCACAGAAAAACCGCGTCAGAGGGATTAAACTAAAAAATGAAGGAAGACTTGTTTGGTGGCGCAAACGATTGCTGTAGAAAAGACTGATCATGTTGCCAACCAATCCACGGCTCAGACTGGAACCGTTCAAATATTTACCACTTCTATACCATCCACTTCCACTTCAAGACCTGCAGAGATCAACGCGGTGAGTAGCATGAAAAGCGCCATACTTTTCACCACCATTCGGCAAAGCAGGTTGTTGCAGAAGGACTGTAAAATTAGCGTTACTCAGAATGTCGGTGGCAGATACAGAGAGGCAGTCACTAGGTATCATCTACACGTCGTTGTTGTCGCAAGCATAACTCTTGAAGTAAGATTACCAGGATTCAAGTCCTTGAAACTAGTCATCTAGATGGAATTAGATAACCATCTGTACTTCTTTCCCAACGAGAGCACCCCACCGACCTTTACGAGGTGGGCGTACTCTGGCGAAATCTTTTGGATTTAGCGCGAGGACGATAACTCCTTAACGTATAAGAGACGGATGGCAACATTCCACAACCGTGGGAGGCGCACACCTTTCAATTGTCCAGGTGGAACTGCTACCTACACTCCTATAAGCGGCACTGTGCATTCCGAAACCCCGGAAGACCTAGATGTCCAATGGCGTTGCCTTCAGGTGGTGCATTTTCCACATTGCCATTAGAAAGTAACCTCAAAGGAGATTGGTAGTTATTGATGTAGAGGAAAGACTAGGAGTGTTATAATTAGTAAGGAACGCAAGTTGCACTACAAGCTAACCGCCTTAATCTTAAGAATCCAGAAAGAACAACCTGTTGTAGAGACTGTCCAGTTGACTGCTGTGCAACAAAGACAACCTTCACCTCCTAAAGAGGTTGCAGGAATTTTTGCTCCAGTAACAACCTATGTAGCTTGAAATAAGCGTACCATTGACTGCATCAAGCAGTCAGGTGGATATTACAGGCTTCGACTCGTTACTTGTGGAATGGTTGGTGGAGGAGTACTATAAAGCGTTATTGGGCACTCCGCCCAGTCACGATATAAAGTAAACCCCTACAATCAAAATAGCGTGATTCTATAACATTTAGGCTAACCTGCAACACTGCCGGGCAGCTGCAGCTACTCTATGCAGACACCTGAACAGTAAGAAGGACATTGCTCTTAATAAGGAACCCTGGGAGGTAATCTCGAAAGTTTCTGGTACGGACGGCTTAAGCGGCACTATTTTTGCGGCTAGTAACCAACCTAAGCCTAAGACATTTAGCTACATATCCCCAGGCACATCAGTGCTTTTTCCCTGCCGCATTTCAGTGGTGATAACAACCCAACCGTTCAGATCAGTTGCAGGGTGTGAGCAATCACTGGTATAATTCTGGTTTCAGCTTATTTCCCAATAGAGGTAACCCTCCAACCTTGGAATTGACGACGGTTAATGATCTCATCTCTAATATACACCACACTGAGTGGGGCCGTGTAGACATCAACCCCCGAGGAAAGGACTGCTCGAGTATATGTCGAGTAAGAATCTAGGAATTCTAAACTGGGGCAGGAAAACCACTTTTGCGACATTTGTCTACCATACAGTTACCGATCTAACTTTAGTATGGGCATATCTCAAATCGACATGTGACTAGAGCGATCGTATCAGATCACATATTATTGAATTTTAAAATAAAGAGAACAGATGCTGTTTGTAAGGAATAAAAGAACCCAACGGCAACCAACCGGTCTGTCTTTCTAAATAGCGCGAATGGACGACTCCTGGTACCATAAGGTATCGGCAACCCAACAACAATAGAGGCCTTACGATGATACTCAGTTTTCGTTCAGACTTCCATTATAAAATCCTTTGAGCAGACATGTCTGGTTAAGACAGTTTCTACTCGCTTAGTCACTCCTTGGTAGGGCAGGAAGCTTCAGAAGCTGAAAAAGAGCCTATGCACACTGTTCAACAATGCAATTGATACTAACAATATGACTTATAAAAGTTATCAGAAACTATACAAAGCAGCATTTAGAAGACGACGGAAAACCTCCTCAAAGATCTTCTGTAACTCAGTTGAATCGGCCAATGTAACCTATCGTGTCAATAACATTTTTCCAAGGGATCTTCGCCATCAGCCATGCTGCTTGAAACGTGTGGATGGCACGAACACTATCAACGAAGAAGAAACAGCGGAACTCTTCGCGAACACACACTTCCCAGGCAGTGTATTACCACCCTCCACATTCGGGGTGGATCTACTTATATCAACCTCAAATCAACCCTCCAGCCTCGTAAGTCCCTGAAATAGATGGTATCCTACCCGCTCTACTATAGTAAGGCGCGGAGAGGCTGCTTTCGTTGCTTGGAGTACTTTTCCGCGGCTGTATTGCAGCTAGAGACATCTCCAGCATCTTTAAAGAGGTCGTTAAGGTTTATAGGCCTAAACCAGGCTGGTAGGTGTTCCTTCAAGCTAAATCCAATAGACTAATCGGTCTTGCGCCTTGTTTATTAAAAACCTTGGAAAATCTGTGCGACAATGGTTTGATGGAGGGGATAGTGCATTCTTATCCACTTTACGCAAACCAGTATGCTTTCATATCACAGAAATCTACAAAGTCTGCCGTCCATACTGTTGCAAGGCAGAATTAATAACAACATGCCAACCTTATGTACATTTATTGATATTGAGGATACGTTCAGTGAAATCACCTTCCCAAATTTCGATAAAGCTCTGCGGGCAGATGGAGTGGAGGATACTGTTCAGTAGCTAAATATGCAGTTTTTGCAATGCCGACGGGTATATTTTGGTGTCGGAAACACTTCTGTAATTAGGACCGTAAGTAAAGGCTGTCCCCAATGGAAATGTGTAGTCATCACTACTATAGAATCTAGTTAATGAAGAAAGTTTCTACAGTATAACTTATGCGAACGAATTAGCTACTGTGGTAGTCAGCAAATTCAAGCAGGTGCTAAAGAATACGGAACACTAATGCGGCGATAATTCTCTAGCCATCAATCCTAATGAACGGGGCAGGTGTTGTATTCTAATAAAAGGAACTTGATGATAACTATACTCCCAATACTCATCCAAACCTTTTTGCCTCTTTCGAAAAAGTCCAAGTACCTGGGCATTATTTTTGGCAAGAAGTTGAATTGGACCAAAACTACGAAGGCCAAGTTCATGTTCTGACAGTGTAAGCGTACCACAGGCAAAGTGTGGGATCACTTGCCAAAGGCTGTCCTGTGGCTATACACTACGGTAGTTTAACTAATCTTTTATGTGGCGTTTTAGTCTAGTGATCCAAGACCAGGATAGCCAATACAGCTAAAGAACTAACTTACATACAAAGATTGGCCTATCTAAGTATATCATGTGCAATGCGATCCACACCCATGGCAGCTTTCGAAGCCATTCGAGGTCTTACTCCGCTGGATCTGCATGTGAGGGACATGACTTTGAGGGCGGCACTTGCGCCGCGATTTAAGTGTCTATAAATTGATAAGTACGGCAGAGATAGATACTACAAGATACTGAAGGAGACGGTACGCAACACGTCTCTCCTGGGAGGAGTGATGGATTTGGTCGCACCCACAATGATTTTCAAAAAGAGCTTGGAGTTTGTTTAAACATTGAAGATGTGTCCCCAACTGAGATGTGTATCTATACAGAGGGTTCCAAAACAAATGAAGGTACTGTGGCAGATATCTTTTCAAATTGCGTAGACCCTCATGAAAGTGTCACACTGAGCAAGCTTACTACTGGGTTCAGAAGTCGTAGCCATCATGCACGGTGCTAACGCTATTCTAGAACATAGAATCCAAAATAAAACAATACGCATTATGAGCTATAGCGGAGCAGTTTTTATAAGCCTAGATAAATAGAGCTCCTCTCAGGTGTGGTACTTAATGCCATCGCATCCCTGAACTATCTTATAACGCTAAGGAACTCGATATAGTTTGGGTTAAAAAGCATTCCAGAGTACGTGGAAATAACCAGAGAAGCGATCTTGAAACAGGAATTGGTTCAAAGCTTTATTGGCCTTGAACCATTGGTTTCTATATCGACATTTGCGATATTCTCCTTCATAAAGCAAACAACCCACTTACGTCATAAAAACAGTTGGGTGAGTACGACAGGCAAAAAGTTTATTAGGTCTCCTTTGACTAAAATCGAAAAATTTGTCATATCTTAGCCGAGACGGTTACTATGACTGCTTGTCGGTATTCTGATTATGCACTGCAAAATAAAAAAGCATCTGCACAGGATGGGTCTGTAGCAGCTGCCAGAAGGCGGATGAGACGTCGACGCACATTTTGTGCACATGTCAGGCACTCACGCGTCTTCGAGCATCCATGCTGAGACACTCAATGGTCCGATATCTTCAAATTTACCCCCAAGATCGGATGAATGAGTGATGAAGAAACGGTTTATTAATTATCAATACATTTTTAATACAAATGTATTTGATTTGCTGTAAATAGTATAAAAGAGTACCAGCTTTACGTTTTAAGCTTAAGAAACTACAATCAAAGTGTATCTGAAACCCTTTTTTGCATTAAAAAACAATTAAAGTTTAAATTAATTCCCCCGTGGATATCAGCAATTCATTCTAAATATAGAACTTTCTAGATTCTAAAAGGATGAATTATCAATATTTTAGAACGACGTAAATGTCATTAATTAATAAATATTTTATTTATAGAAGCGGCCAAAACGCAGAAAACCTGCAAAATCCTTGGAAAAATCTAAAAAAATAATTATGTTTATCATTAGTATGCGACGCCACAACAATAGTATATGTGTTGAACAAAGACGGATAACACACGTCACGGATAACTGGAACGATAATTAGCTCATAAAACTCGACGACTTTAGACGCTAAGTGGTTATTCCATAACACTTATATCATAATTCTCCACGTTTTTCTGATAAGCTTCTGGAAACAGATAAATTTGTATATAAAGAAAGCGATTATTCATTCGGAGGTCATTTGATTCATTAGAGTTCATTCATGCGAGCACAAAATGTTATTTTGATTTAACCACAAGCTGTTTTTATAATATTCGAATATGCAGTAAATATACTGTAATTTAATAGTTGCATAGTTGTAATGAATAAAGAAGCGATGTTTTAAACGTAACTTATAAAGAAAAATGGAATTTATTAATTACGATGAAGAAGCAAAATTCCTCAATATAAAACTATTTAAAAAAATTAATGGAAAGGAAGATTTAACCAAAAATATACTTTGGTAATTGCTGTTTGACGTTAATTTAAAATAAAAATGTAATTTATTATGAGGAACGTTTTTATGGATTCTGCAAGTATCACTTTTCGATTTATTTTTAACTGATTTATAGTCAATAATAATAATTGTTAATCACATAATATTTTTTATGGAAAAAGGTTTTACCAGAATAATTTGTGATCAGAGTTCGAAATACTCTGACAATTTAATAGATTATCCGTCAAGGATTTTTTCTGCTCAAAACAAATCTTCCAAGCTTAGAAATAATTATAACCAGGTAAACTATTCTCAAAAGAATAAGTTTAATTCTGTAAATTTAAAGTAAGGTAAAGAACCTATTTTCTTTTATATTCTTCTTAGAAATTATTTTTGTTTTAAGGAAACATTGTAGTAAATATTCTAAATGCTTTTGTATGAAAAAAAATATTTAATACTGTATAAATGCTTTGTGATATTGTTGTGTTTAATTTTATTTTGAAAAATTTCGTCAGTTCCGTTGAGCTAGCTAGTCAAAGTTAAAAAGGAAGGTAAGTGAACAATTTCAAATTTTACAAATCGCCGTATCGGTATCACAACACTTCTTTAGCGGCACCCCAATTCGAGGCCATTTTCATATTACTCTTTCAGCGACCCTCTCAAATGGGCCTTGCGATAGCACTCTTCCAGCGGCACCCCAACGCGAGGCCATTTTCATATCTCTCTTTCAGCGATCCTCTCAAATGGGCCTTGTCATAGCAATATATATATATATATATATATATATATATATATATACATATATCACAAACTTACTAGAAGCTACTAACCTGAAAACCTTTGTACTTGATTAACTCTTTTATCCTTCCAGCTATATAGAAATGACCATCGTCGTCGTAGTAACCCAAATCGCCAGTATGATAAAAACCATATTCGTCGATGTCATTATTTTCCCTTTCAATATATCCTTTCATAACGGACGGTCCTCTGAAACACAGTTCGCCTGTTTTTAAACGTCCAAGATTTTCGGACAATTTGTTATCCCAAACCATTGCTTCGACGCTTGCTATTAGAAGACCTACACTTCCGACCCTAGTCGTATCGAAACTTCTAGAAATCGTACAGGCGCCCGCCATTTCTGTTAGACCATACAACTGGCGAATACTAATATCCGGAAATCTACAAGACAATGTTTAGCGTTACAAAAGTGAAACAAGTACTTACATTTTTGTAAAGTCATCCTGTACCTCTGCACCCAGGCAACCACCGCTGCAAAAGATCCATTTAATACTTGACAGATCAAATCTTTTCACGATTGGATGTTTTACAAGAAATGATACCATGGGCGGTACCGAGAACAGTAAGGTTATCCTATGAATCTGAACACACTTGAGATACACCTCAGGTTGAAACGCAGGCAAAACAACTAGTTTCATTGAATGTACGGCAGCTGCAAGGATAGTAGACGCTCCAAATATATGGAAAAATGGTAGCACTGCAATTGTTGAGTCTCCAGGTCCTATGCCAACAAACTTAGGGTCCCTGTAATTTTATAAGATTAAACGTGAAAAACGTAAGTAAATTCTAACTTACCCAAAACAACAAGCAGTGGGTCTACAATTGTCATGGGATATCAAAACACATTTTGGAAGTCCAGTTGTTCCAGATGACAATAAAATTAGAGCCGTTTGATTGCCTGATTCAAGTTGTGCTGGTTCAACAGTGTCAGTGTTTATAGTTGATTTTTCCAACAATGTCTCAAGGTTCTCTACCTCAGAATATTCATCATCGATAGGTTGTGATACATTTTCCAGAAGCAGTACTTTCTTAATGAAGTCGAGCTCTTTGTGAAGTATACTTACATTTTTTAGTGCAGTTTTGGAACAAATTATTACCTTTGGTTTTGTTATGATAAGTGCGCGTTTTAATTCCCCTTGAAATAGTCGTCATACAATAGCTATTGAGAATAAGGATTTAGTACCTGTTGTGTATATGGGATTTAGCAGAACAGAAGCTGCGCCAATATAAAAGATGGATATAAGCGGAGCGACGTATTTAATGGTATTTTCGCTGATGAGGGCAACAACATCGCCAGGTTTAACATCCAGAGTCCTTAGAATGTGAGCACAATTAAGAGCCTGTTCTACAAAGCTCGAGCACGTTAAATAATCATTGGTGATTCCGTCAACCTGCAAGAGATTCTAGTTATACGGTCTATTTGGAACAACTTTTTACAAATGCTATTAGTATGTTACGCAAATGCGTTAAATTAAGCAAATCTTTGTAGAAAAACGTTTATTAATTTAAGTTAGTTAAATACGCGAAAATTTTATAGAAGGATGATTTACATATAATAACATGGCTATTTTATTATAATATTAAAATAGAAGACAAATAATAAAGTACCTAGTATATTCTTTGTTACATGTGAAATTGACGCCAATGATTCTATAATTTACTTTATCACGGAAACGCAACAGAAGACATATCAGTTAGTTTTGTGGCGAGGGAGTGGATTCAATAATAACAAAGGAATTCCTTTAGGGATATACAACTTTAAGACGTGCACCTAACTACGTGCACCTAACTGGAAAGGTCGCCGAACTGTCAGTACAATTATAAAATATTGTTTTTTCTTAACTATGCTAATAGGCTTGCAGCATTGGCAGCTATGTCTCCCATTGGAGGTGAGAAAAGGATTTGTGAGCCACATGGTTGCCTCTAAATCTTGCTTGGGCTGGTCAGTCTCAAGCTCTCTCACTAATTGTACATTGAAGATCAAGTAAATTTCCAAATGTGTGAATGTCATTAAGAAATTGATCTTCACCAATTATTGAAACAGTTTTCAAATGAAAATTTTGGAGTGAAAAAACCTGAGACACTGTTGGAATCTAAGGAAGATGAACGAGCCCGAAAAATAATTAAAAAGTTATGACTCGAAGCGTTGATAGATTTGAAACTACAATGCTGTGGTGATATGACTGGCTAGTTCTTCCAGAGAGTAAAGCTACGGCGAAACGAAGGTCTTATTGTCTAGAAAGGAAACGGCAAAAGTATCCAGTACTTGACAAAAAGTTAAACGACATGATGGTGGAGTACATTTCAGAAGGCTATGTTCGTAAATTGTCGAAAGTAGAGGAAAATAAGGTTACTACATAAACATAGTACTCACCGATATTTACGGTTTCAAATCTTAATAAACCATAAAATATTAGAATGGTGTGGGACGCTGCCGCAATGGTCAATGGTGTTTCACTAGACTCAATGCTATTAAAAGGACCTGATTTGCTAACTTCACTGCCTACAGTTTTATATGAATTTTGGCAGCGAAAGGTAATAGTTTGCGGCGATATTAAGCACATGTTTAACCAAGTTGATGCGAAAGGGGAAGACCAACAGCCCCAACACATTAATAGGTGCAAAAACAAAGGTCGAACCCAAGAATTCTATTTCACACCAAGATTGGAACTACAAGCAGTATTACTCGGAGTGCGTCTTGGGAATAGCTTGGCAGCCGGACATTCAATAAAAATCCCAAGAAAGATATATTGGACAGATTCGATGAATGTTCTGCTTAGTTGAGGTCTGAGGATCGAAAATTCCAACAGTTTGTAGCGTATAGAGTAGGGGAAATTTTGAAAACTACTAATATATCCGATTGGCGTTGGATTCTAACAAAACAGAATGTGGCTGATGAGGCAACGAAGTGGAAACGTACTCCAGAAATCTCGTCCATAAACAGGTTGTTCTCAGGCCCACACTTCCTGTGCCATCCTGAATCTGAGAGGACTCCACAACTACAAGAAGAAGTTCAACAGGTTTGTGTACATCAGTCAGGGGAATTTATGGCTGTACCGGGTCCAAACAGACGCTCCAGTTGGGAACGTTTAGTAAATACATAGATATACCTGTCAAAAGTATTTGATCGTTTGAAGAAAAGATAGATAAATTAATCTGGATTGATTACTACAAAAACGATTAGAAGTAGAATATAAATTATTCCGCCAAGTTCAAAGTGATGCATACAGTGAAGAAATTGTAACCTTATCTAGAGGTGGAAACATTTCTAAAAATTCGAGTATTTACACATATTTGCCCTTTCCGTATGAACAAAAGGTCATATGTTGCCAGTAAAACATAGAATTACTATGTTATTTATTAATTACTACCACCAAAAGTATTTTTACGGGAACCACAAAACTGTGGTGAACAAAATAAAGCAGAGGTATGTAATTTCTAATTTGCAAGCGGCAATTAAACATTACCAAAAATTGTCATAAATGCAAAAAACCATACCACTCATCCTTACATGTGATTTTCCAATGCTCCACCCGAAGGTACTACATTGGCCAGGAAGCGAGGTTTTTTTTACTTGAAAAATTTTGAATTTTACAGAAGCCTTGCTGTTCTAAGCAAGGTAGGGATCCTTAACGTGCGTGACAACACTCACACACGGGCTCTCCATTTTACCTCTCACCCGAAGGAAGGTGTATTTTTGTGAAAAATACTCGCTTTACATTTTTCAAGCGAACCGTGGCGGGATCATACCACTCATCCCAGAGGTGGCAGAGCTGCTTCTTTTTTTATTCTAAATACCAACTGCAAACACATTACACTAGCGCCACAAACGTGGGGCTCGATTTGTAAAAGTGAGTCTTGCCTAATCTTCATCATTAGTACAGTTTTTGTATTGTATAACAAGCATACTTGGTGGAACTGAATTTTGTTGTTTCTACAGTTTAGAACATATAATATTTTTTGGCATTGTATTCGAGGATCGGTTTGATTATATTGGTATTGATAATTTTGGAATATTTCACAAAATTTTATTTTGGAAGAAACTTTTAAGTTCGATTATCTACTTAAGAAGAAGGTAAAATACGAATTGAAGATTAGAGAACCAGTGAAGGATGGGACAAGTTGAAAAGAAAAGATAAATGTTAGTTAGATTATTTGATTGATTGATTGATTGATTTGATTGATCTTTCGAAGTATGAGGTGAAATATTTAGTAAAAAGTGAAAAATTAAAAGCTACTTTGGAGTCAGTGAAGGGTATATTGGCAGAATTTGAAGGCGATCCGGCTGATTCAATTTTTAAAAGAGTATGGTTTATATTAGCTCATCTTTCTGGTCGAGTGTTTTGTTAATCTGGTGCATTAAATTTTACTGTCGTTATAACGTTTGATGACTGCTTTTATGCAGCTGTTACTGCTTGTCGAGCGGCTTTTAGAGTTTCTGCTTATACCTTATCTGTACCCATTGCCTCATCATTTTTCAGACCTTATAATGCTAATTCAAACACATAGGATATCCCAAGTAATCTTTTTCAATGACTGATTTTTGTTCTGATGCTGTTAGTTCTTCTCCTGCATATAAATTCCCTATATATTCTTGCCATCTATCCACTATCTCCACATTTTCTATAATGACGTTTCCTCTCACGTCCCTTATATTTTTGCTATACGGTTTTATATGCCAAAAATTCATACTAATTAGTTTGTATGCTTCGTTTGTACCTCTTTGCACTTTTCATCAATTCATTGTTCTTTAGCTTTCTTGCATTTGCAAATAGTTTCCCCTTTTTTGACTTTGTATCTCTGTTTTACTGTTTCATCTGATCCATTTTTGTATTTTCGTCTTTCTTCTTTTAGATTCAGGACACCTTTCGTTATCTATGGTTTCTTATTTTCTTTTTGTGTAGACCCCAGAGTATCCCTGCCGCAATGCCTATTCTGGATTTAATGTTATTCCATTCTGTTTCAACTTCCTTAGAATAAAAGATTTTTCCGATATCTTTCAGTAATTCATTTGACTTTTTTTTTAAATCTTTCGTGGATATTTTTATCTTTTAGTTTCTCAAAGTCAAAGTGCCTTTTCCGTATCTCTTTTTTAGATTTTTAAATTTCAGTGCGGTTTTCATAATTACGATGTTGTGGTCAGTGTCTATATCTTCTTCTGGGTAGCTTCTACAGTCTTACTTTATTCCTAAACCGTTGTCTAACAAGAATGTAATCTATTTGGTATCTTCCCATATCTTCCGGCATTTTCCACGTGTATCGTCTTCTAGCATGATGTTGAAATTATGTGTTTGTGATGGTCAAATTGTTCTTGTAGCAAAATTTTACCAGCCTATTTCCCATGTCATTTCCCGTGCCTTAAACCAAATAAACCTACTACCGCTCCTTTGCTACCCTTACCTACCACTGCATTAGAATCTCCCATAGTTATTAAATTTTCATGTTTTTACATATCTTAGTATGTCTTCGATATCTTTGTAGTGTTAGACAGGGTTGTATACTGTCTCCCTTGATTTTTAATGTTTATATTGAGGAAGATTTAAACTTAACTAGAGAGAAAAAAGAGATAGGTATTAGTGTACAGGGACAGAAAATAGACATGTTACGTTTTGCAGATGATATAGCCATTATAGCAGAGTCTAGAAAAGAGTTAGGAGAGTTTTTAAATATTTTAGATGAGATACTACGGAGTAACTATAGTATGAGAATTAACTCAGTAAAGACAAAGATAATGACAAGTGAGTTACAGCCTAGTTCTAAACCAAAATTAAAAATAGGTAATACCGAGTTAGAGGAGGTAGATGAATTGTGCTATTTAGGTAGTATAATTACAGAGGATGGACGTAGCAGAAGGGATATAGTAGCTAGAATAGCTCAAGCTAGAAAAATGTTTTTAAAAAAGGAAAACTTACTAATAGCTAATAGTATTAGTTTAGATAATAGAAAAAGTTTCTTAAAGTCGTACGTATGGAGCGTTCTACTTACTATACGGTAGTGAGACTTGGACAATTAAAGAAGTAGATAAGAAAAAGATAGAAGCTTTTGAAACTTGGTGTTATAGGAGAATGTTAAAGATTAGTTGGACAGATAGAGTAACAAACGAGGAAGTTTATAGAAGGATAGGTGAGGAACCCTGTATGTGGAAACAATTGAAGGTCAGGAGAGATAGAATGATAGGGCACCAGTTAAGACATGAGGGACTATTTAGTAAAGTCTTAGATTATAGACTACCAAATAAAAATAGAGTAGGAAGGCCTAGACAAAGCTATATTAGTCAGATTATTAGAGATTTAGGTTGTGAAGGGTATGTAGACCTTTTTAGACTAGCTCAGAATAGAAAAGAATTTAGAGCTGCGTCAAACCGACTTTAAGTAAGTTCGAAAACAAAACAAAAAAAAATTAAAATCAGTTAACTAAATGTCACCAGGACATAACTCACAATTAGTTAGCGGTCTGGCATGTTGGTAGCGTTTCGTTGCTTAAGCCCTGCCATAACATATAATTTAATAAACGTCACCATGAGATAACTCACAATTAGGTAGCGGTCTGGCATGTTGGCAGCGATTCGTTGCTTAAGCCTTAACATAACATATAATTTAACACTTTTCCTTTTTTGAAGCGAATAACCAGGTTATACTTCATTTCCTTATAAATGGTAATCATTTAAACATGTTACAGTTCTATAACAACCATCAGGTTGCTAATATCTATGTAGAGCCAGCTGGATAGGAAAAAGATAGAAGGATATAGGAAGACCTAGATCAAACTGTATTAGTCAAATTATTAGAAATTTTAGTTGTGAAGGGTATGTAGAGCTTTTTAGATTAGCACAGAATAGAAAAGAAATTAGAGCTGCGTCAAACAGACCTTAAGGAAGGTCGAAAACAAAATGATGATGATCTTTGTAGATCGCCTCAACCTCTTCCTCAGTGTAGCTAGAGGTGTGCATGTTTACTTGTATTATTACTGTATTTATCGGTTTAAATTCTAATCTAACCATGAATACTCTTTTGTTCTTTTGTAAGTAGTTTTCTACACACTGTCCTATCTTTTTTCGCATAACTATCCTCACACTCGAATGTTCTTCCTCCGATTCTGTATGAATTACCCTAAAGTTTCCACTCTAAAAATCCCCCGCCTCTGGCCAGCGGACTTCGCTAATTTCTACTATGTCTGGTGCTAACCTATCCATTTCGAGTTTCAGATTTTCTAGCTTACCTAAGTAGGTAAGTAAGGCCGGTCTGATTTCAAAACGGTGCACGCGTATGTTTTTCCATTGAAACTTTCAATGTAACATACGCGTGCACCGTTTTAAAGCCAGACCGGCCTTATATACCTTTAATGTAACATACGTGTGGACACGTTTTGAAGTCAGATCGGCTTTATATTACTTTCAATGGAACATACGTGTGTGACATCAAAATACACGTATGCTACGTTGAAAAAATGTAAGTGCGTGCAGAGAAAATATGGTGCTGTTTTGAAATCGGTTTTCTAGCGAGAAGTTATAAAGTAGGTCAGATGCAAAATATCGCATCTAAGTCAATTGTATTTAATCGAGGTGGATTCCGATTTGTTTTTTACTTTTGTTTAGAGGCTGCAAATACACATGGGCCGGTTTGACTTCAAAACGTGTCCACGCGTATGCTACGTTGAAAAAATATAGATGCGTGCAAAAATGTAGAGCTGTTTTGAATTCAGTTCTCTAGCGAGACGTTATAAAGTACGCCAGATGCAAAATATCGCATCTAAATCAATTGTATTTGATTAAAGTGGATTCTGATTTGTTTTTTACCTTTGTTTAGAGGCTACAAATACACATACGCCGGTTTGACTTCAAAACGTGTTCACACGTATGCTACGTTGAAAAAATTGACCAAAGGCAGACAGACTGATTGCATCAATTTCTCATTTTCGCTTTTAAAAAATAACAAGCCGTAGTTATTAAATCGCGAACACAGTTATCTGCAAGAAATATATACTGATTTGTCAAATACAGACAGACTGATTGCATCAATTTTTCATTCCCGCTTAGCTAGAAGTTATAAAGTAGGTCAGATTCAAAATATCACACACGTATGCTGCATTGAAAAATGTAGGTGCGTGCAGAAAAAATGTGGAACTGTTTTGAATTCGGTTCTCTAGCGAGACGTTATAAAGTATGTTACGGTATTCCGCGCAAACACAAAAGGAAACAGTAAAAGTAAGTAGAGAATCGTTTACGCCGAACACCGCAACAAAACGGGGATAGAATGGTAGAATTGGGCTAGCTCAAAAACGTCGTAGAGGGGCGTGGGTGAAATAGAAAAACACATTGGGAACCTCGGTGAAACTATATTGATAACATCGAATCTTGCAAGACTATTTACAATACAAAGTAAGTTGCGTAATCGTGTGTAAACCAAGCGTCATAACATATAAAAATTGGTAAGCAAATATAACATCTTATAATCTAAATACCTACAATGGTTCACCTTAAATACATATAAAAAAAAATTAAGCATAGACTGTACAGTAAATCTAGAAAAAATATACCTAAATTAGATGTATATGCTGCTTTGTGAAGTGCACCTCCTCAGAAATAATATAATATTAAAATTAGACACCCTAACTTAAATTAATCATATATTAAATACTTTTAAATTGAGGCATAAGTTCCAAAAGACAAAAGAAATAGTAAAATGGACTCCAACATAAACATTGATTAATTAATTGTTAATTTATAGAATAATAACTTAGTTGTTCGTGCATCGTGCATGTAAGTTTTGTAACGGGGTGGTGCCATTTTATCGGATAATTATAAGCAATAGCAGCAAATGAAAAGTCTATTCTTCACAGCAGCATAAAAGAATTATGGAAATAGAAAACTGTACCTTGCACAATCAGCTTCGTGCTGGTCTCATCTTAAGGCTGGAAAAATGCGGCTGCATTTCTATATAGGCTGGCTGCATGCTGGAACCACCAATTTCACTTATACAAGCACAGAGAGCATTTCTAATAGCGCGACTTTACAACAGGTATCTCCGGTAAGAAGATGTTGTATTCAATCTTTAATGGTTAATCTTTTATCTTTAATGCTTAATCTTTAATGGTCTCTTTCAAAGCACGGTCTTTATTTTATAAAGCCAGAATCATGTATGGGGGTAGGGTATTTGACTTTTAAAGGTATCGCCGAAGAACCAAGGTGCAAAATTTCCAGACAACAGCTGCCGAAATACAAACTGTAACAGTTTGCCAACAAGCAGATAACGCAATTATCAAAGGGTTATAAACAAAGGAAAACAATCTTATTACTTTGTAACATCTTAGCAGCTGCAGAATACCAGATAATAAGTCCATTGTAAGCAGATGCAGGCAGGTGGTAAGGTCTTATCTTTTAAAAGAAAGCTGCAGCTTTTAATTAAAATGTAATCTCTGCAGGTGCTGGGAAATATTGCAACTACTTTGTAGCGTAATAATTCCTAAGCAGCTGTTTGATTTTATAAAGAAAACTTTTATACAGAGTAATTAATTGAGAAATTTTATTAAATAACACTAATTCAAATGGCGGGAAATCGAGCTTTTTGAGGAATTTTAGGGCGTTTTAAAAATAAATGCAGGAAAAATTGTTTGTAGGTTTTTGAACGTAACAAGTAGGTCAGATGCAAAATATTGCACCCAACTCAATTGTATTTAATTAAAGTGGATTCTGATTTATATTTTTTACTTTTGTTTAGAGGCTGCAAATACACATAGGCCGGTTTGACTTCAAAACGTGTCCACACGTATGCTATATTGAAAAAATGTGGAGCTGTTTTGAATTCTAGCGAGAAGTTATAAAGTAGGTCAGATGCAAAATATGCTAAAGCCGGTTTGAATTCAAAGTGCGACCACTTTGCAAATACACATAGGCCGGTTTCAATTCAAAAGGTGTTCACTCTTGTGATAGATTGAAAGTAGGTTAGTAAAGTACGCAGATGGTGGTAATCTGCTATATAAGAAAATTGCTCCTAATATTAATTTAATTAGTCGAAGTTTGCTGCATATTTACATACCTACATATACAAATATGTATATAATTGATATTCAGGTATTTAAATACAAGAAAAACAAGTTTGTGTCCAAAGAAATTGCGGCTTCGGACTTGTTGGAAGGCGTTGTTTGGCATTAAATTTTTAAACTGCCAATGCAGTCTAGTTGTTTGAGCCAAGATCATATAAAACATAACGACTGGGTGACTAGGAATATTCATGGTCTTTCTTGAGATGAATCTTCAACGGCTGGAATGGTGTCATCATATATGGCGCTTTATTTGAAGCAAATTATCAGACCCGGTAAAGAAGTTTGTGTGAAGAGTCTAGAAATGATGAAATGGATAAAAACCTATCTAATGCAAAACGTTGTAACTGATATGCTTGCACTAGTTTGTCCTAAGCTATCGGAGTTAAAAATCAACAATCGTTTACTATGTACATCCATTGTTATAGACACAGCAATAATAGTCTGCAATGTGCAAAACAAAATATCTTGTTATTAAAAGAATGGTTTAATAATAATAAAAAACAACAGAAGGATTGTGTCTGTATTATTGTAGTCAGTAAGAAATGTAATGCTGATGTCTGCAGAAAAAACGATTAAACTCAGTCAGCACGAATGGGACTCTCAACCCTGAAAACAATTATAATTGATCAACGCAATAGCTCTTTACTGGTTTTACAACATTTAACAAATTGTACAGATATCTCGAAATTTGCCAAAGACAGACAGACAGACTGATTGCACCAATTTCTCATTCTCGCTTTTAAAAAATAACAAGTAGTTATTATATCGCGAACTCAGTTATCTGCAAGTAATATAAACGGGGAAATTTATGAAATGCTCCAACTTCAAAAATTAGAAATAAATCTATTGAAATATATGATATGAGTTATTTACTGGTTACTGGTTTTCCAATGTACAGATATCTCAAAATTTGCCAAAGACAGACAGACTGATTGCATCAATTTTTTCATTCTCGCTTTTAAAGAATAACAAGTCGTAGTTATTAAATCGAGAGTAATGTGAAATAAAACACACAGTGTATTTTTCAATATTGTAATTTATAAAATACACACACAGATATATATATATATATATATATATATATATATATATATTGCTATGAACTCCCTCAATTATTCGCGCCCCATCGTTTGGTTCGACATATCAATATTGCAATGTATTAACTGGATTTATCGAGCCCCGACGTTGGGCTGTCATATAAATATTTTCATCCCGACACGGCCGACTGCTTGAAAAATGACAGGTGAGCATTTTTCACAAAAATTACGCCCTCGTTTGGATGAGAGGTTAAATGGAGGTCCCGTGTGTGAGTGTTGTCACGCACGTTAAAGATCCCTACCTTGCCTGGAACGGCAAGGGTTCGGCAAAATTCTAAATTTCCAGGCAACAAAAAACTCGCCTCCTGGCCAATGTAGTACCTTCTGGTGAAGCATTGGAGATATAAATGCACTGTCATATAAATATTGCTATGAACTCCCTTCAGGAACTTAACTGGATTTTATCTTGTTAAGGCCTTGTATCGACCAATAACACAATTTCATGTGATACCGCCTTACTCGTTATCAATGGCGTATTCAACTTATAGCTCCTCCTTTATTGTTTAAATTATCAAATTACACTCCCATTAACTTTATCTTTTGACCTCGACTAGCGTTTATTTTGAATTATAAAATGAAGTTAATTCAATTCCATATAATGAAAACAAATATTATGTACAGGTTTTTGAATATTATTAAAATACACTTTTCAATTAATTAATGTTGTAAATCTTATATATCAAAAATCATATACTATTCAATCAATCTAAAGTCACCAAAAAACCTATTGTTTTTATAAAAAAAGCTTGGAACTTTTAAAACCCTTTTATCATATAACGCACTTTATCCGTATGCAAGTCCTTTGTTTTGTTGACTTCGTCACATTAATTTATATTTAGCAAATTCAATATTCAATATTTAAATTCAAATAGAAAAATACTGTATTATAACTAAAAATCTAACCTGGTCTATTTTCTTCGCTATTTCCTTCCTGCAATCGACGCATCCATTATCAGCTAATATTTTCCATGCATTATGCCATCCATTTGGATCAAAATTATTTTCCCCCAATTCAGAATTATTATATACCCATTCGAAATATGAACCATTGCATTTAAATAATTGTCATCACCCTCTGGACTACCATTATTAAACTTAGACTTATGCACCCCAAATTATTGTCGTCTCATTTAGACTTATTCTCACCAGACTCAGAATTTATTCTCATCAATTTCCCCAAACTTAGAATTGGATTATCATTCTCCCCAGACTTGAAATTCTTATTATCACACTTAGACTATTATTCTCCACGGTTTCAGACTTGGAATTCTTATCATTTATTCTCCCCTGACTTGAAATCGTAGTTTATACTCCCCGGACTCGAAGCCCTATTATTATTATGTTTTAGTTTAAATAAATTCCCCAAAATATACTTACGTTTAATCGGCAATCATAATTTTTATTTTCGTCGCACTTAAACAATTTTTCACTTTAAATTATTCTTACGTGTTGCATTAATGTTCAAAGTGGCGCACCTCGGCCTTTGTTGAGTTGAAAACTGAGTGCGTTATCACTGTCCCTGTTAATATATGATTGATCTCCTACTCCGTTAGTGGGTATGGCCTACAAGCTCGTCGCTAATTTTAACCAATCAAGTCTTTGCATTTAAAGTAGTTTCTGATGTAACTTCTTCTGCCTTCAAGTAATTGTGGCTTGCTCGCAGCTGCCTTGTTATCAGACATGCGGTGTTTTGACGAATCTATTCGCTTTTCCATGTTCTACACAAACAACTGATGCAATTCGACTTTTAATTTTCATATATGCTTGTTATTTACGCAATTTTTAATCACCTTTCTTATACAGAGTGTTGACTGCTTACTATTTACAAACTATCTCCTTTTCTCAATTTTCTATTAAATAAATGCAGTCTTCTGTTTCCTATTATAATTTCTAATTCCTAAACAACCTTTACTATAAAATACATCCTTAAACAACCCCCTATTACAGCAATATATATATATATATATATATATATATATATATATAATGTTATGTACTCTAGAATAAACATACTACAATTCACTTAAGTTGTTTATATCTTCGTTTTCTAAATGAGCAAGCATCCCAAGTATAAAGAACAGTTCTAACTCACTCCAACTCTGAACGGTAAAATATTGCCTTATCGGTTCTATGAGGGCTGTTTTCTTCATCTTTGACGGCCGGTGTCTTGTTTTGAAATTGTTCACCAAAGGCACTGGTCGGATATCGATTCTTCAGATAATTCGCTGCCAAAACCGCCTCTGACCAAAATTCTTTCTTTAAACCACTAGCATTCAGCATTGATCAAACCTTTTCAACCAAAGTTCGATTTAAACGTTCCGATATCGAATTCGTTTCAGAATTATCTGGTACTGTATAGTCCAGTTGAATACCCTTCTTCTGACAATAGTTTTAAAACTCATTTGAAATATATTCGCCACCATTGTTCGTCTTTAACTTTGCAACTTTAACGCCATGCAAAGATTCTGATGACGCAATAAAATCTTTGAATTTTTCAAAGACTTCATTCTTTTGTTTAATTGTGTAAACAGCAGAAACTCTTGAGAAGTCATCAGTAAAAGTAACAATATATTTTGAACTATCATATGCTTGAATTGATATCGGCCCACAATCGCCACTGTGAATCAACTGTAATAATCGACTTGAACAACATTGTTTTCTCTCTGGAAATGGCAATCTAGCTTGTTTGCCTATTATGCACGATTCACAAAATTTATGGTCAATGTTTATTTTTACTTTATTTAAACCATCGACCATATTTCGAACAACCATTCTTTTATGTGATTGTAGTTCAAATGACCTAGTCGATAATGCCAAAATATTTGTGACGAATAATTCAAAATCTTTTGATCTGTTGAACAACATTACGAACAACATGAAAATCTACTTCATATAACCTTCCAGAAGAATGCGATACAAATACTGTTTTATCCTTGTATTGTGCATAAGCAAAATCGCCTTCAACGATAACACGATAACACGAAATCTTGCTTTGTTAAACTTTTCACCGATAACAAATTGCATTTCAAATCCTTCACCAATAGTACATCCTTGATGACTTTTGTATTTCAGTCACCGTTGTAAAAAGTTTTTATTTGAATGTCGCCCTTCTGCTTTGCACACAAATTTGCATTCCGCTTGCAACAGAAATTTGTACACCATGAATGCCTTGCAATTCCTCAAATACTGATTCGTCATTTGCCATATGCTCAGTAGCACCAGAGTCGATAATAAAACGAATTTTTGACGAGTCATTTTGTCGCATTGCCTTAGCACTATATACAGTTTTCATGTCTGTGCACGAATCTTTGTACACAGGTTCAGTGACTGCACTAAGAATCACTGGCTTTGAATCAGTTTCGATCGCACTTGCACTTACTTTTTCAGTACTTTTATTCGAACATTTTTTCTTTCTTTTCTGTTTCTGGTATTTAAGGCAACCAGATTTCAAATGGCCTATCTGACCACAGCCAAAACATTTAACATTAGTATGCATGGCTGCATTTGTTACTTTTTCACAACTTCCCGGTTTTCTTTTGTTGTATTCATCCAGTAAACGACTTTTCACAAAATCCATTTTTATTTGGTCTGGATCCATTGTTTCAATTGCTGTGACCAATGCATCATAGGCAGTTGGTAAAGTAACGAGTAAATGACAAATAATATCTAATTCTTCGAATTTGGCACCAGAAGATTTTAGATCACGAATTTTACGATCAAAATTCAAAATGTCTTCAGTCATACCTTGACACTCATTGTACTTCATTGTGAGCAATTGACGCTGTAACAAAAGTTGATTTGCAATACTTTTACGCTCAAATATGTTTGCCAGACCATCCATCATTTCCTTTGCTAATGATTTTCCTTTAATGTTTTCCAGCTGGCAATCATGAACACTTTGTACAATATATTTTTGCATTTCTTCTCATTATTTACAAAAACCATTCGGTCCTCTTCTGCCGTGACGCATTTCAGTAACTCATCCAACGTTTCTTCGATATATTTGGACAACCCTTTCTCATCAAGCGCATTATCAACCCGCCAATTATTAAAATTTGTTCCATCGAATAACGGAATGCCAGTTTTTGTTAGTACGTCAACCATTGTCGACAATTTATTTTTACTAAATTTGTAATTTAATTTTAAATAACTCTGCCTGGGCCCATAACCTAATGGAATAATCACTTGAAGCAAGAGTTGCACAGCCGATAATTAAATTAAGCAAATAAAAAGTAAAGCACGAATATATTTTGTAATGAAAAACTTCTATTATATTATTGTGACAGGATTGTCAAAACCAAGTGGTGTGATCAGTTTAAAGTAATGAAATTAAAATATGCACAGTTTACTATTATACAATTCCAATAAAAACGCCTAGAGCTGTAAATGCTTCGCAGGTAAATGCTTGGCTAGGTTTACTTACGTTTTATCACAAATTTTTACCTAAAGACTTACCAGTCATCTTAGAACCGTTAACTAATCTCACTCATCATCATTAGGTCTTTAGTTCTGGAATTGGTTAGACCCGTACCATCATTGTTTCCTATTCTGGACAAACCTACAGAATTCCCTGAAATTTGCACAGTCTGCATCTATCACTAACTAATCTAAGTCTACATCTACCTCTTTTTTCCTATCTCAGCTTATAATATATCCCATACTATTCCCCAAAAATGCCTTAGAACGTATTCTGCTCTTCTATTTCTTTTATTTTTTCCACATATATCATTGTTCCCCTACTATTTTTATAACCTATCTGATATTACTTTGTCAATCCATGCTATCATCCTCATATCTCTAAAGCACAGCATTGCAAAAGGCCGCTACCGTTTTCTTTCTACTTTTCAGACTGTTCGTATTTTATAGTCATACTGAGCTGTGCTCCACACATATGCTTTCAACAATTTTCTTCTTGTTCTATGTTTGTTGTCTTTCATAATAGGCGCTGTTTTTTCTTGCTAGATGCAGTTCGGTCCCCTTCTATTGTTTTACAATTACATACTTTTTTCTACGACATTCAATGGTTGTGAGGGGAGGTAAGCAGCCTGTGGCTGCCAAGTTCTCCCAACACTTAACCATTTACCGATTTACTATTTTTCCGGTATATCTTTTCGCACCGTCAACATTAGTTGCAGATATTTCACAACCAACACCTGTAGTTGTTTATAATCATCACGAGATTTATGTGAGCTTACTTTTTCGTTATTAGGTTTTCAGTCTGAAAACTGTTTGGACACGTACCTGCACTTATTTATATTCTGAGCTACCCTACACAGTTCCTTGAAATTCTCACACAGCATGTATGCAGCTCGGTTTCCCTTACATTGTTTTCTAATTTTATACCCTATTTCACAGAGTCTCAGTGAAGGGGGTTAAGCAGCCTGTGACTGCCAATATCTCCCAACACTTAGACATTTACCAAAATAATAGTTTTCCAGCAAATCTTTTCACACTGGATTATTGGGGGGTGATAAGGGTGATATAAATATGCTAATTATAGGGAAGGACCAATTGCTTTTTTTGTAGCAATACCGATTGGCGGTGGAGCGGTTATGTAATAGCTAAAAAACAACTACACCAAACTACTTAATAAAGGGTATAAATACCTTTTATCCTGTGCCGCTGTGGGCAATAAACGTTCACACACAAAAGTTTTGCCGGACAACCAATAACACGCACGATTGGGGTGTCGGTGTCGCTTTCAAAAGCTCTCATACAACCGTCTTCTGCAAGGGTTCGAATGCGACTGTTCACGCACTTTCACTGTCGGTATATAATGTTTCACTGAAACTGTAGGATACCCGCACAAAGTATTTATTGTCACCAATTCCAATAAATGTTCGATGATGACGTAATATACCGCCCACCAAATTCATAGAATTTTGAAAAGGAGGGAAGTAGGTTGGGTGAAGGAAATCACATGGGATTTGACCTTGCTAGGAAAACAGGTAACGAAAGATAGGGTGGTACACTACAGCGAGCGATATTACCAACTATGCAAAAATAAAAATATATATGTAAATAAGCAAACATGTAAAAATAATATACTACTATACATGTAAGAAATGTGTATATACATCTAAACATAAAAATAAAATTAAAATACCGGTAGCGGCGCTAGTTTGACCAAAGGTCGTTTTAATGTGCCATGTGCAGTTTTGACTTCAGCGACACGTATAATACCGTCCGCACCGGGAAAAGTATTAATAATACGACCGAACTTCCATTGAAGTGGAGAGAGCTGGTCGTCCTTGATGAGGACAATAGTGTCCTTTTCAACTTGTCGGACACCTACCTTAGAGTGCCATTTAACCTTTTGATTCAGAGTATGTAAGTACTCATGGCTCCAGCGAGCCCAAAAATCTTGATGGAGTTTTTGCAGGAGTTTCCACCTGCTCTTTAAGGATAAAACGTTGGTTGAATGGTCCTCATCTGGGGGTGCAGACAGAGGCTCCATAGTTAGGAAATGACCTGGTGTTAAGCAACGCAAGTAATTTTGATCCGAACTCAAAGCGCAGAGTGACCTTGAATTTAGAACAGATTCAATTTGTGTAAGAACTGTGTAAAGTTCCTCAAAGGTAAGTTTTTGTTCGCCGATTACGCGAGCTAGGTGTGTCTTTACCGACTTAACACCGCTTTCCCACAAGCCACCGAAGTGAGGGGCGCTAGGTGGATTAAACGACCACTTTATCTTTTCTGAGGTTACTGCACTATGCAGATAACTCATAAGCTGACGATAGGCATCTACAAAATTAGTACCGCAATCGCTAAATATCTGAGAACAGCGTCCTCGACGTGCTATAAATCGTCGCAAAGCGGCAAGAAACGCGTCTGCCGACAAATCCGAAACAAGTTCAATATGTGCTGCCTTAGTGGCAAAACAAACAAAAATACAAATATAGGCCTTAAGAGTTTTAGAGCCTCGCAGGCGGTTAGCCTTTATTAAAAGAGGGCCAGCAAAATCAACACCAACAATACTGAACGGTTTGATTTGGGTAATACGTGCTGCCGGTAGGTCTCCCATAGGAGGAGTTACCAGGACCGGTTTGGTACGAAAACATCTACGACATGATGATAAATAATTTCTGATTGAATTTTTAATAGAAAGGATCCAGAAATTCTGTTGGATAAGATACGCTGTGGTATTAACACCGGGATGGCAATACCTTTCATGAGTTGACCGAATGATAAGTTCGGTTAATCGGTGCCGCTGGGGCAATAACGCAGGAAACTTTTCGAAATAGGAAAGCGAAGAATGTGTCAAGCGCCCACTTACTCTTAAGATATTTTGTGGATCAACAAATGGAGAAAGTTTTCGCAAGCTTTTAGGTAATTTACGGTTTGCCTTGATCGAAGCTATTTCCTTTGAAAATGTAACATTTTGTACATGCCGGACGATAATCATGAGAGCATTGTGTAATTCAATGTCTGTTAAGGGACCCGTATGACGTTGAGCCATAGGTTTAGAAAATCTATAAATGTAAGCCACGATGCCTTGGATTTTATATAACGATGAAAAGCGACTTAGTAAAATGTCAATGACGTTTGGATCTGTTTGAGCGACAAATGTTAGGATCTTCTTTTCCGTAGTTACCTCAGCAATTGAGGTTGACAATGTTGGTTGAGGCGGCCACGAGTCACTAGGGTAGTGGAGCCATTCAGGCCCCGCCCACCATAGCGAACATGAAATAACCGCGCTTGGCATTAATCCCCGAGATGCAGGATCAGCCGGATTATGCGAAGATTTAATATAAAACCATCGGCTAGGTGCAATGATTTCTTGAATGTGGCTAACACGGTTTGCCACAAAAGTTTTCCAACGAAAAGGTGGAGAACGTATCCAAGTGAGAGCGACCGTAGAATCACTCCACGCTGAAACATCGGAGATGTCAATCAAGCCTTGATAAGAACGAATGGTAAAAGAAAGTAAATCGGTTAATAAAACGGCGGCACATAATTCCAAACGTGGAATTGAAATGCGCTTAATTGGAGCTACTTTTGTTTTAGCGGTTACAAATTGTACAGTTATTTCTCCAGTAGTTTGATTTATAAACTGGAAATACACCACCGCTGCATACCCTACCTCGCTAGCATCGCAAAACCCATGCAAATGACAAGTAACAGGATCCGAAGGGGGTAAACAACGTGGTAACTTTAATGACGATAATAACGGCAATTCTTCTTGATACTGCTGCCATTGAGACGAAATGTCTGCTGGTGGGATGTCATCCCAATTTAAACCTAACATCCACAGATGCTGGATTAGGCGTTTTGCAAAAAGTGTTAGTGGGGCTAAAAACCCTAATGGATCATATATTCTGGCAACTTGTGAAAGTATGTTGCGCTTTGTACATATTCGGTTTAATGGTTTAACCCGAAATGAGAAAATATCTTCTGTAGGTGACCATTGAAGACCTAATATTTTTATTGATTCGTCAGAATCGAAATCGAGAGAAGTATATTGGCAAAAATCTGACGGAATGCCTTCCAAAATAGAAACTGAATTAGAACTCCATTTTCGAAGTTCAAAACCAGCCAAGTGTAAAAGTCGGATAAGTTGATCTTTAATTTTACGGGCCGATTGTTTGGAATCTCCACCGGCGACGAAATCATCAATATATAGATTTGACCGTATAGCCTCAGCGGCTAACGGAAACCTTTTGCCTTCGTCAATGGCTAATTGCTGAAGAGTTTTTAATGTTAGATAAGGCGATGACTTAATACCATAGGTCACTGTATTAAGCTGATAAGTCTGAATGGGTTCTTCTGCGGAGAACCGCCAAACAATTAATTGAAACTTTCGATGTTTTTCGGTAACCAAAATTTGTCGATACATTTGGCGAACATCACAAGTAAAAACGAAACGATGAGAGCGAAATTTAAGTAAGATTGACGAAATGTCATTTTGGAGACTAGGTCCAGCCAATTGAGTGTCATTAAGTGACACGTTACTTTTAGCCTTTGCAGAAGCGTCAAAAACCACACGAATTTTAGAAGTATGACCTTCCTCTTTAAACACAGGGTGATGGGGTAAAAAATAATTATCGTTCCCAACGGGTGGAGAATCGAGTAATGCCATATAACCCGCATCAAGATAGTCCTACATGAAATTGTTGTATTGGGCGCGTAGCTCCGGTTGAGCATGCAATTTGTGCTCCAACGAAAATAGTCTTTTTTTAGCCATCTCAAAGCAATTATCAAAAACGGGCAAAGTATCGTTGAACGGTAACGCAACAATAAAACGACCGCTAGGGTCACGAGAAAACGTGTTTTCAAAAATCAAATCTGCCTTTTCTTCTTCTGGAGAAGTATAAGGCTTGGATGGCAACCTTTCTATCTCCCAAAACCGCCTTAGGGTCTGGTCGATAGGATCTTCTACAGAAGTAAAAAATGCTTGGACAGTATCAGACTGCAAGCTTTTTGTGGGACCAATAATAGTCCAACCAAAAATTGTATTTATGGCGGCAGGCTGAAGAAATTTGCCATGTATAACACCGCCATTGATGATGAACGGATAAACATCTGCTCCGAGGAGCATGTCAATAGTTCCTGGAGAGTTCCAGGTCGGGTCTGCAAAGTGCAGGCCGCATAAGTGTTCCCAATTATTAGGAACTTCAACGCTAGGTAATTTGCCAGATATTGACGAAAGCACAAAAGTTGTGATTTCTAGAGATTTTTCAGAGTCTAACATAGAGCGAATGGTGCAGCTGACGGCACCTCTATTGACCGCTGAAGTTGTCTGCCCAAGTCCATAAATCGGAACTTGAGAACGTATGCGTGGAAGCCAAAGTTTGCTCACGCAATCGTCTCGAATAAAGCTAGCTTGAGAGCCAGGGTCTAAGAGTACCCTGATCGGTTTGTATCTACCAGACCGGTCTTGAACTTCCACAACAGCAGTGGAGAGTAAGACAGTAACCCCAAGATTTGAATTCGTCTGTGAAGACAAAACATTTGCCGGAATAGGAGAGGCTGACTGCGTCCTATTGGCATTTTTATGCATAGGTGTAGCGATCGGTTCAGCTGAACGGTTAGAAGCAGGTTGCGGTTCAAAATGTAGCAAGGTATGATGCGGCTTGGCGCAAGTTCGACAGGAATTATAAGATTTGCATTGCATGGACGCATGGTCTGTTCGTAAGCAATTTAAACAAAGGCGTAAGCGTTTGACAATGTCGAAACGTTCTGTCGGAGTTTTCTTTAGAAACGATTGACATCTATAAATTAAGTGATTGCCTTTGCAAGAAGGACAATGGTGCGAAAATGAATTCTTTGAGTCACTGGAGCTACTTGGTGTGTCCAGTGAGACTACGTTAGAAGACACTCTTGGTTTAAATTGAAACGCTGAGGATTTCTTAGGCACTGATGTGTAAGCTGTATGGACAGTCGTCGAATACGAAACAGGTGCGGTTGAAGAAAAGGTTTCCAACGCTGCACATTGTTGAGTTAAAAAATATCTCAAATCATCGAAATTGGGTATTTGCTTCGGATCCGATTGGAGTTCGAAGCGTTTTCTAGTGTTCGGATCGAGTTTTTCTAAAAGACAATCGACCAGAATAAAGTTCCAATGTTAAGTGGGATACTTTAAGTTAGTTAGAACAGCAAGGTTCTCTGAAAAACAATCAATAAGTGCCCTAAGTTTCTTAGGGTCTTCTGATTTTAAAGGTGGAAAGTCTTTCATAGCTTTCCAATGCAAAGTTGCCAATAAACGCGGATTGCTAAATCTCTCACGCAAGGCGTTATAGGAAATGATAAAATTATCTCCCGAAATGGGTATCGATTTAATGATTTTCAAAGACTCCCCGCTACAGCAACTGATAAAATAATTTAGCTTTTCGATATTGGACAGCGACGCGTTATTATAGACCAGACTGTCAAATAAATCGATGAAAGATGTAAATTCAGTTACCTCATTATTGAAATGTTGGAGCTTTAACGGTAACAATTTTGATCCCGAGCTGCTTGGAGCATTTTCAATGATTTGTGGTGCTTTCATTTCTTGCATCGTTTCGAGATGCAGCAGTATGCAATAATAAACGGAATCTACTTCCTTCCGTAAAGCGTTGTAATTTAATGATTCTGCCTCATCACAGGAGGCTAAGACAGCAACTAAAATTGTATTGAAATTTCTGTAAAGGTCATTTACTCCCCTTGTTTGAATAAGGAACAACGTTTTTAAAGTTGGGTCACTTTGTATAGCGTTGCCAAGTTCCAACATTTCTATAATGCGTGTTTTAAGCAATTCTAGCTCGGCTACCTGTATTTTCTTGGGAGCCATTCTGAAAGTTATTCTGAAAGCCTACACTATAAAAATGCTGTAAAACCGTAACCGGTCAGACGTGCGCTGCGAAATATTAAATATTATGGGTTGTTGGTTAAGGCACGAAAAATGTAAAATAGCGTATAAACCAATAAATCACGTTTTATGACTATTAGCCTGCAATGTGGTCTTAAAACCACGTAGAAAAACCTAACGGTTTGTCAAACAAAGCGTAAAGATAAGATTTACAGTTCAAAGGCGGTCTTTACATCAAAGCTCACAGGAACGTTTAAACATGTGGCTTAACATATTTGCCGAAAGATGCAGCTTCTGCAACTTTATTACCCTGCAGATGTGTTCAATATTTTAGGTTTACAAACCGAGCAGGTTTGTGTGTAATACAAAAACGTGCAATGGCTTTTAAATGCAAAGCAAATCCCTTTCCTTTCTTATTTAAGAAGTATAAAGCGAACTATAATTTTCAGGTTGCTGTGTGCTTTATATACCGCTAAAATATATTTAAGACTGAAAACTAACAGATTTGATGCTAAAGTATTTGTTTGTAACTAAACGGCGAAATCGCTTATTTAATTTAACGAAAGTATGTACCTAATATTGTACATATTTTAACCCGTTAAATATGGAGCTTGAACACAAATTTAAAAGCTAAAATAATTACTTAAAAGTTCGCTGAAATGCAAAATAATATTTAATTTAGGACATGCGTATAAACATAGGACTAGTTAATTCGGATCGTTTGGACCAATGGATTATTGGGGGGTGATAAGGGTGATATAAATATGCTAATTATAGGGAAGGACCAATTGCTTTTTTTGTAGCAATACCGATTGGCGGTGGAGCGGTTATGTAATAGCTAAAAAACAACTACACCAAACTACTTAATAAAGGGTATAAATACCTTTTATCCTGTGCCGCTGTGGGCAATAAACGTTCACACACAAAAGCTTTGCCGGACAACCAATAACACGCACGATTGGGGTGTCGGTGTCGCTTTCAAAAGCTCTCATACAACCGTCTTCTGCAAGGGTTCGAATGCGACTGTTCACGCACTTTCACTGTCGGTATATAATGTTTCACTGAAAACTGTAGGATACCCGCACAAAGTATTTATTGTCACCAATTCCAATAAATGTTCGATGATGACGTAACACACACAATTAACATTATTCGAGAATATTGCACAACCAATACTTGTAGTTGCTTATAATAATCATTATGCTTAAGTACAGTTACTTTCTTCGTCATTAATTTATCCATCTTGGGATGCGTACCTCCATTGGTTTCTATTCTGAGCCAGCCTACACATCTCCCTGAAATTCATACAGCCTACATCTTTCACTATCTGTGTGCAGTAGTCTAACCTAGGTTTACATCTTCTTCTCTTTTTTCCTATCTCTGCTTCTAATATATTCCGCACTATTTTCTCATGTCGTAGTATGTGGCCTATCATCTTATCTCTCCTATTTTTTACCGTTTACCACATAGTTTTTTCTTCCCCTACCATTTTTAGTACCTCTTCGTTCTTAACTTTGCTTGTCCATGATATCTTCATCATACGTCTGTAGTACCACATTTCAAAGGCTTCTACCTTTTTCTTGTCCGCTTCTCCTACTGTCCAGGCTTCACATTTGTACAGTGCTGTGCTCCACACATATGTTTTAAGTAATCTTTTCCTTGTCTCTATGTTTGTTGTCTTTGAACACAGTAGTTGCTTTTTCTTGTTAAATGTAGCACGGCCTTGTGCTAATATTTGTTTTATATCTTTTGTGCTTTTCCCATCTTGCGTTATTTGACTTCCCAGGTAGCAGAAATCCTTAACCTCTTGTAAGTTCTCGTTACCTATTTGTATTTCTGTTTTTGATTTATTATTCTCTCTTTTGCATACTAGAACTTTAGTTTTATTTTTGTTAATTTTCATACCATATCCCTCCGTTAGAACTGATTCCGTTTCGTTAAAAGCAGCTTCAAACTCTTCCTTGCTAGATGCTAATACTGCTATATCATCTGCAAATCTATGCATATCAATCTTTTGTCCCTGCATATTAATTCCAAACGTCTACCTGCATTTGAAAGTATTCATTGCCTATTCAATGTACAAGTTAAAAATTAATGGGGATAGAGCACGTCCCTGTCTCATCCTTTTCCTAATGTTTATTTTACTACGTTCCTGCTCTCATTCTATTACTGCTGTTTGCTCTTTGTATAACCTATGAATTATTTGTCTATCCCTATAAGTCATTCCAATGTTTTTGAGTATTTCGAACATTTTTTTCCATTTTACATTGTTCGAATACTTTTTCCAGATCTACAAACCCTATATACTCGCTTTCCAGTTTTTCTGTTGCTTTTTCCATTATCACTCTCAGAGCTAAAATAGCCTCCCGTGTTCCCCTGTTTCGCCTAAACCCAAATTGGTCTTCACCTAGTATTTCTTCAGCCCGTTTTTCCATTCTTCTTTGTACAATTCTAGTTTATATTTTTGACACGTGTGCTGTCAAACTTATTGTTCGGAAACTTGTACATCTATCAGCGCCTTTTTTTTTGGTATAGTTACTATGATGTTACGTTTGGTATCTCGCCAGTCTCATACATACTGCTTAAAAGTTGGAAGAGACGTTCTGTTACTGCATGTCCAGCGGCTTTTAGAGTTTCTGCTTGCACCTTATCTGTACCCGGCGCTTTACTATTTTTCAGACCCTTTAATGCTAATTCAAACTCATCTCTAAGTATAGGACATCCCAGGTCATCATTTTCAATGTCTGATTCCTGTTCTAATGTAGTTAGTTCCTCTCCTGCATATAAATTGCCTATATATTCTTACCCACTTTCTTTACATTTTCTATAATGACGTTTCCTCTCGCGTCCCTTATATTTTTGCTATACGGTTTTATATCCCTAAAATTGATTCTAATTAGTTTGTATGCATCATCTGTCTTACCTACTTCCATCTTAGTTTGTACCTTTTTGCACTTTTCATCAATCCAGTGTTCTTTAGTTTTCCTGCATTTGCGAATAATTTCCCATTTTATGACTTTGTATCTTTGTTTTCCTTTTTTGTCTGATTTATTTTTGTATCTTCGCCTTTGTTCTATTAAATTCAGGATGTCTTTTGTTATCCATCGTTTCTTATTTTCTTTTTGTGTATACCCCAGAATATCTATGGCCGCCATGTCTAGGGTGGATTTAATTTTATTCCATTCGGTTTCTACTTCCTTAGTATCAGATATTTTCTCGTTATCTTTGAGCAATTCATTTGACTTTTTTTCGAATCTTTCTTGAATATCTTTATCTTTTAGTTTCTTTAAGTCCAAGTGCCTGTCTCCGTTTCTTTTTTTTTAATTTTTAAATTTAAGTACGGCCTTCATAATTACTATGTTGTGGTCAGTGTCGATATCTGCTTCTGGGTAGCTTCTAGTCTTTTACTTGATTCCTAAACCGTTGTTTAACAAGAATGTAGAGTAGTATTATTATCTCATGGCGGGTGACGTCACATGCGCAATAGGTTCAATTTATACTTAAACCTCAAGATTCACAACGCTACAGTACAACCCACAAACATCTTGCTAGCAATGTGGTTTTAATACGTCGTCACGAATATCCCATTTATTACGTTAAGTAAAATATTGTTTGTAAGGACCCCGTTCATGCTGGCGGTATGTAGAAATTCATAAATATATGAAATAAATCCAGACCTCCATATAATATCGAAGCTTTTACTTGTTTTTACTTATAAACAATTCTAGGTTCGTAGTTTCTTTATCCGTAAATATTTGATGTGGCAACAGTGTACATACTCAGCCGATCCAAATACTGTATATACCGAATGTGAACCGTTACTGTCATTGTCATTCTCGCTCTTATCAAGGTCTTATTGTTTTCAGTTTTCAGTTTTAATATTTGTATCAAGTAATAGTCATCAAAACAGTTATTTTCAAAACTAACTGATAGTTAATTTCTTCAGCAATGAAAGTATTTAAAAAGAATGTTCGTTCAATGATTGATTATGATATTTTTTAGAGTAATATTATGAATAAGAAGAAGGTGATTCATAGTCAAGGACGACAGATTGTTTTTAATGTGTTTCAATAGTTGAATGATGGTCTTTATTTAGCGTTGTAGAAAATATGTGTCATAAATACATTTGTTTGTACATTATTGTTTATTACTGAGGTGTTGAAATAAAACTTTGCTTAAAGAGGGAAGCAGTCTTTATATCAAATTATGTTCAGTAGTGCTGTGACAATCGATCACTTTTAAAGCTGAAAAATTCAATGATTGGCTTTTAAAGTGATTGAATCATTTTACATTTTAATCCAATCATAATCAATTCTGTTAAGCATGTCCATTCTTTGTCTCCAAAATGGATTCTTATTGACTGTATTTATCTCGGCGCTTCTATCCGATCGCGTTAATCCGCTTCAGTTTGGCGACATAAACCAGTTTTCGATCCGATGCAGCGTCTCCAGTCAATCCATTAAAACAAGTGGATTGTACTACTCGATCGGATCTGAATTTCGCATTCGACGACATTATGCAGGCTTGACGATTTAAATAATCAATGATTATAATATCAACAGCACCTGATCAGGCCGGTGTAGTATATCTAACTTCAGTTGTATAAGCAATATTGCTTTTGTTTAGTCAGAAAGGTTAAGATTATTAATTATTCAAGGAATTATTTTATAGCTAGATTATCGATGAAGTGCGTAAAAAATATATTAATTTAGCAAATATTTCTAAACTATAAATGAGGTTATGTAAAAAATATATAACCTGACAAGATGCAAACCTTAATCACCTTTCTTTTCATACTATAACTGTTCCTCTTCCTTCAACTCTACAGCACTGAATTGTTGATTCTATGATCCATTAAAATAAAGCACGACATATATGCAATTTATAATAATATTAATATAACAAATGATATAAAAACCTTTTGGTATTAATTAAAAATTGTTTTTGTTAGTTACAACACCATGAGTGTCTTTGTGTAAACATATTCTTAAACCGTTTTTGTAATAAATCTTAGTAATATTTTCGAGGTGGGCATTTGACATTTTTATAGTGTTTATAGTTTATAGTTTGTGTTTAAAACAAAAACGTCTATTGATTTGAAAAAAACGAACATGTAGTACTACCAAATTGTTTTTGTTCTACTAGTGACTATAAGTGATAAAATATCTTGTGTACACTGATCCAATCAATCAATAATCTGGGGTATCACATCTAACAATAAGCTCAGATCATTTTTATAGAAGAGCAAAAATCAACATAAAACTATTTAAAACACATTTCTTGGTTGCTCGACAATTTTTGCTCTGGCAACACTGGACGTGCACGCAGTCGATGTTTTCTAGGCTCACTTTTTTATTTTGATTATTAATATAGCTCCTCCTCGCGCACGTTTTTTTAAGGTCACCCGCCATGAAGTAATAATACTACTATACTCTATTTGATATCTTCTTATATCTCCCTGCATCTTCCACGTATATCGCCTTCTAGCATGATGTTGAAATAATGTGTTTGTGATGATTAAATTGTTTTTGTCGCAAAATTATACCAACCTATTTCCTCTGTCGTTTCTCGTGCCTATACCAAATAATCCTACTACCGCTCCTTCTCTACCCTCATCTACCACTGCATTAAAATCTCTCGTAATTATTAAATTTTCGTGTCCTTTTACGTATCTTAATGTCTTCGATATCTTTGTAGATCTCTTCTACCTCTTCCTCACTATAGCTAGAGGTGGGCATGTATACTTGTATTATTACTGTGTTTACCGGTTTAGATTCTAATCTAACCATGAGTACCCTTTCGTTCTTTTGTAAGTAATTTTCTACACAGTATCTTGTATTTTTCCGCATACTATTCCCACACCCAAATTTCCTTCCTCTGCTCCTGTATGAATTATCCTGAAGTCTCCACTCCAAAAATTCCGCGCCTCTGGCCACCGAACCTACTATGTCTAGTGATGACCTATTCATTTTGATTTTTAGGTCCTCTAGCTTACCTACTTGCTTCATACTTCTAACATTCCACGCTCCGACTCGCAAATTGTTGCCGACTCTTATTTTTAACTTTCCGATCGCATCCCCCAAAGTAGTCCCCTCCCGGAGATCCGAATGGGGGACTATGTTAACTCAGGAATCTTTTACTCCAGAGAATGCCATCATTTTATTATAATATAGGTACACTGTGTGCTTGGGAGGTAATGTGGTGGTTTCCCGTTGCCTTCCACATCGCGGTATTGTGTCTTAGACTGCCATACCGACCCCTATGGTCTCTGCCAATCTAAGTACCGAAAAAGCCGCTGCCCTCTTTCGGGGGCCTGTCTTAGTCTGGTTCCTCACCAACGACCCTACTACTTTGGTTGGACCTGTAGTTTGGCTCTTTAGCTCATTAGAACGCGCTAGCCATTTCACCTGTTCTAGTAATCTAGAACTTCGGCAAGGTGCAGGTCCATTCGAAATGGGCAATATTCTCAAATAATGTTAATTGTGTGAAAGGATTTACTGGAAAACTATTAATTCGGCAAATGTCTAGGTATTGGGGTATCTTGGCAGCCATAGGTTGCTTAACCCCCTTCACATACCAATGAATCTCGGCGAAGTAGGGCATATAATTAGAAAACAATAGAAAGGGAACCGAACTCTATACAGGTTGTGTGGGAATTTCAAGGAACTGTGTAGGCTAGCTCAGAATATAAATAAGTGGAGATACGTGTCCAACCAGTTATGAGACGAAAACATAATGGCGAAAAAATTAGCGCAGATGTTGGTTGTGAAATAGCTGCAACTAACGTTGACTGTGTGAAAAGATATATTGGAAGAGATTTTAAATCGGCAAATGTTTAAGTGCTGAGGAAACTTGGCAGCCACAGGCTGCTACCCCCTCTTCACAACCCCCTACATTTGATTTTCCAATGCTCCACCCGAAGGTACTACATTGATGAGGAAGCGAGCTTTTTTTTACCTGAAAAATTTAGAATTTTGCTGAATCTTTGCTGTTCCAAGCAAGGTAGGGATCTTTAACGTACGTGACAACACTCACACACAGAACCTCCATTTTTTCTCTCATCAGAACCCTCTTCACAACCACTGAATGTCGGAGAAATACGGTATATACTTGTAAAACAATAGAAAGGAACCGAACTGCATCTAACAAGAAAAAAACAGCGCTTATGATCAAAGACAACAAACATAGAAACAAGAACAAAATTGTTGAATGCATATGTGTGGAGCACAGTACAGTTTGCCTATGAAATACGGGTAGTAGGAAAAGCAGACAGAAAAACGGTTGCAGCCTTTTGGAATGTTATGCTTCAGATGCATGAAGATGATAGCATAGGCAGACAAAGTTAATAACAAATTGGTTAAAGAAATAGTTGGGGAATAAAGATATCTGTGGAAAAAAAAATAGAAAAAATAGAAGGGCAGAATACGTTTTAAGGCATTTTTGGGATATACTATAAGCACAGATAGGAAAAAGGAGGTAGATGTAGACTTAGATCAGATAGCGATAAATGGAGGCTGTGCAAATATCAGGGAAATGTGTAGGTTAATTCAGAATAGAAAACAATGAGGGTACGCGCCTAACCAGTTCCAGGTCTGAAGACCTAATGATGAAGATGTCGATTATGTTTAAAAACAAAAATATAGAGAATTAGAATTATAATGCTAGGGTTTATGAAATAGAAATGCGAGCATTTTATATTTATTAATATTGGTTTAATATAAAGAATAATATTTAAAATTTATTTTAATTGTAGTAGTGTTGATAGTATACTATTGTATTAATGATGACTAATTAATTGACATAATGTATTAGAAATTAGGTATAATTATGCGAGAAGGCTATCACATCAGCAAAAATCTAAAACAAATTGTAGTTCAATTTGCATCAACATTGTTGTATCTACAAATATCAAGGTTCAATTAAGAGTTTTTCGATTTTATGTTTGAGAAATGTAGCTATTAGAATCATTTCGGGTTAGAAAAAAAAATCAAGTTCATACCAATCTGCTTAAGACTAGTTTAAAAAGCAATGTTAATAAAACCACTAAGAAGCTGTATCTCAAAATATGGCGTGTAAAACTTTTGACAGTATTGCAACCTATGTACTCTTTAAATTGAGAAGGGAAGACCATAGAATTTTATGCAATTTCCGGGGTTGAAATAACGTTTAGAAAACATGCATAAACCATGCTTTTTCGGTAAATACAAAAATAATTAAAGAAATTCCTTTGGATGCTGACATCGTAAGCTATTGTTAAAAGTTCAATATGGGTCCCTATATACCGGTCACTTTAAAATGCACTCACAGGAAGATGCATAATCATTACACACCCGCAGTAGCACCAACTTCATGCATTTTTTTTAATTCAAAACGTAGTTTCCTAGAAAATATGAAATTCAAAAGCTTTATATGAACACCAATCAACCAAACAGCGCATTATTTTCTCTTCTGCGTGCAAAATATCACACGTTGCGTAAAAAGGTAAGGTAAGTGAACTTACGCAAAATATTTCATCAGGTTCTCTCTTCTTTATACAGTCAATCATATATTTCCCCATCTGCCATCCTACTGGTATATCGTAATTAATCTCAGGCCCTTTGACAATTAATTCTTCGTGCAACATTATTATTTATACGGTAGAGTTGAACGCTACAAAGAAACCAGGCACTTATCTGCACTTCCAGCGATTATTAAAGGTAAGTTTTTTGCTAAATTAATAATTAAAGCTTTGTTACCACAAACCTCATCTAATTATAATTTGCGGTACTGGCAAACAGGTTGTGATAATAATTAATTAGATCCTGAGATCAAGGATAATACTTATTAACCAAATAGAACATTGTCTAGATTTGTATATGTCCCAAGTCTCGGCACTGTTAGATTATGGCTGTTAGTTAGACATTAAAATTTTCACAACTAAAAATAATACGAATCTCAGTTATTAACATTAGTTACGATTATCGTTTATCTATTCAACCCTTATGTGCCCGGATAGGTAGTTACCAAAATCGTATTTGTAGTCCATACTTACAATGGGTTTTAACTATTAAATTGAAAAGTAGAAAACTTAGAACCAAACCCATAAAATAATCATATAATTCTTTATTTATTCGACGACTATAGTTTCGAATACCAATGTATTCGTTATCAAGTACGGATGTATAATGAAGATATCATGGATAGACAAAGAAGTTCTAGAAATGGTAGGGGAAGAAAGAAATATGTGGAAAACAGTAAAAAACTAGAAAAGATATGATGATAGGCCACATACCAAAGGTAGTTACCGCCTAGGTATCGGCAGCGGAAAAAAGATTATAGTTCTGTGCAAACCAGAAACATATACAAGGTTACATGTAATGGAAGTGTAATACACTGCTTGAGTAATTACAGTACGCAAGCAAATACATGATAAAATATACAAACTTAAATATACAAAAAAAGAAATATATACAGGGTGTACCTTAAGTTGATACGATATTTTTATTTGAGTGTGGTACTCGTTACAATAAACAAATTTTTCAAATAACTATACAGGTTTATGTAACGCGATGCGTTATGCTAACGATCAATTAGATAGTAAATAAATAATATTTACCCCTGAATGGACTAATTTTGTTATGGGAGCTCCCTGTAGAATTTTATTTTCATATGAAATAGTGTTGAAAAACCAAAACATGCAAGTAAATCCGTATTTTTAATCCTATTAAACTAAAGACCACAAATATAAATTAAAATAATTAATAAGCCTTAACCACAAAAATATTGTTAAAATACATATTTCGACCACTAAGTGGTCATCATCAGTAATAAATTTAAAAAATACAATGCATTAAAAATTGTTTAGGAACCCTCTGAGGATGTCCTCCTTTCCACGAGGCTGAAGATATCCTTTACAACAAACAATTTACTAAAATTGTTTTGAATACCTGAAGATATTCTCTTCACCAAGTAGGTCTCTACAAAATAAAGTTATATTCTTGCAAATACACAGGGTTGTAAATTATTTTGAAAGTAACAAGAATGTAAACAACCCAATTATAACTACAGAGTTGCGTAGTGAGAGAATGTCATTTTTTAGTAAGCTTTAGATTTATGAAATTGTCATACGTTGTAACATTATTTTGTAATGTTAACGATTAAACAAATCAATTAATTAAAATTCAGTAACTTGAATAAAGTATAAACAAAAATTTACACCAATAAATCACCACATTTTATTTAGGATCCTTTATAATAAAAGACCACATTTACCTATAGCTTCAGGCTAGTAAATTCCAGCGGCAGGTCATCATTTAAAGCTCTAGACCATCGTAAGTCAAATACAATAAACTTCTTAAAAGTTTAGGTCGGTAACAGACTAACAAATCCGATAAAATTAAAATGTAATAGTACCTTTTTAGCGTAAATAAAGAAAACCAATTTCAGTTTGAAAGCTTAATATGTAACGTGCATTTTTAATGGCGTAACATTTTACACTACTAAATTCGTAAATACATTTCTGTAACTTGTTACGCTCCCTTTCTGTTAGCGTACTTAAAATACATCGTTTTTGGGATCGCTGTTTGTATAAAGTAGATGCTTCGAATAGTTTTCAGAATTGTATGCAATTTAACTCGTGTGTATTAATTTAAAGATAGATAAATTGAAGTTTGATTTTCAATTAATAAATAAATTGCATCGTTCTTGGCTTGCCGTCGTATAAATTTTGTTAATTATGTTATTATCGAACTCGAGATAAGAGGCGATAAGCGGTTGTAATAACAACGATTTTATATCTACAGACTAGCAGTTGTCGTTTGGTTCCTTGTTGATATACATAAAAGACTTTAAGAATACTGTGTCCTGTTTGTTTTGAAAGTTGTAGTTTGTTCTTTGTTCCTCGTTATTAATTACGTTAAAAATACTGTTTCCTTGTTGTTCATGAACAATTCGACACGATTTTAATTGTTTTTCTTGTGAAATAAACGTTGTATATTAACTGTAGCAGTGTAGACCTGTTTACCTTTTGAAGGGAGTATGCTTTATAGGCGAACGTGTTTACTTGACCTACACGTGCGTTTTACGGAACATTGACCTAGTGATACGCGTTGCTTTACTAATGGTGTTTTTTTTATTGGTGTTTTGTCTTTTGGATATTTAAACTGAGTGTGCGATCTAGTTTTCGTGGTCTTTTTTTTAAAGCTTTAGATTTTTCTTTGTTACCATAGGTAGCAAATAAAACACCTCACGCTACTGTTAGTTTTAATGCATTACATCGTGCCTTGAAAGCCCGTGATCCTAAATTTTTATTATCATTTTTTATTACGATTTGTGTTACAAAATCTTTCAAAATTATTGTCTCAGGAAATAGAATTAACAAGAAATTTATCAATGCTACATAGTTCCGACGTGTGATAATGTCTGCTGCTACCACCAGTGAAATACGTAGGTGTGATTAGTGTAACGTGTGTTAAGTTCCATCAACACCCTCACAGTCAAGGGTGAAGTGCTTCGTTAGTGCATGACATTGTTGAATCCCACACTTCAGTTGCCAGGAAGCGTTGCGGAAGGACTTTTGTAAGTTGACCTATTTCCTATTGATTATTACTTTAAATATCTATCCGTTGCTTTACCATATGTTACAGGCGGAAAAGCTACTACGTATGCAAAATTTTAAAATAGGGCGGCCTGTAAAACAAAAATTAAAGGGGGGGTCATTGGCACTAGCTAGCGGAAGGTCGTGGATCATATAGAGGGTTAAAATTTTGGAAAAAAGGGTTAAATTAATTTATAATATACTACAAAAATGTGGCACTTACCTTTCATAAAATATTGTGGCTTAATGACAATTGCCAAGGGCGCCAGACAAGTCGAGAATGTCCAAATGTTCGTAAAAATCCTTGAGAGACTTGTCATCCCAAGGAGGACAATTGTTTCTTTTAATCAATTCCTCACTTTTTGTACTACTTATATAAAAAAATAAGAAAAACTATTGACTTAATCAACGGCAAACAAAACTATTTAATTCACAGAGCAATAAACGTGAACCTCTTACATGCATTGCTTTTAGTTTATAAATTTAAGTGAATAGGTGACTATGGAATTCATGAAAATTTTGTGTACATAAGTAGTTATCAAACACTTGTACATGAAAGAACTTATATTATAAATCGTACACTAAATTAATCCTACGGTTTATGGCCAAAACGTCCTAACAAATAAACTAACTAAAAATTGGTCATGCTACTTAACTATAAAGACTTACTTACTAATAATTGTCCGTTGTTTGAGGGTTTGTTTTCCAACGTAGAGCAGTTCTTAAATTTGGGAAGAGAATCTCGCTTGTTGCTTCTGTTTGTAATGTTTAAGAAAATTGACTGGCACACGAACTCGGCAGAATTTTGACAATATCACTTACTTGTGCGTCACACGCCTACAAGCTTTTTAAATATTTATCTTGCATCACTATAAATCCGCGAACATATGGGCATAACCCTCGCGAAACTGGAAGAGTAACAATTCTTTCCAATTTTTTTTACTAACGTGATACGAAGTGGAATATTCTATGTCATACCAGAGAACGCTACCCGCAAACTACGTTTCTCTCTACTTTTTGACCACGGACGGCCCCATTGGAAAAAACCCTGTCTTTGGCTAAAGCCTTCAAATATATAGACTAAATCCTACCCTTAAATAATTATGTACGTCATTTTCTGTTAGCCAATGACTGAACAGAACCTTCCACAAAACAAGATTTCAGAAACCAAATCCAACCCCTTTTTAGATGAGAATCACGGAAGCAATTATTTCCCCCAAGGGTTTAAATTATATTTTTACCTTCTACGAATTACTTAGTTATTGCAATGTGGAACCTACTTATGGCGACAGTGTCTGCTATTAACAAAGACCGGCTAACCTACATGAGCCGAAATGGATTTTAAATACAATGGATGTCTCCAGACTACTTAAAATTACTTGTAATATTTGAACAAATCAAATTGGAAATAGTGTCCGCTATTATAATGTTTTATTTCCTATAATCCGCTGTAAATCACGAAAGTGTTAAGCTTTTCAAACTGAAATTGGTTTTCTTTATTTACGCTAAAAAGGTACTATTACATTTTAATTTAATCGGATTTGTTAGTCTGTTACCGACCTAACTTTTAAGAAGTTTATTGTATTTGACTTACGATGGGGTCTAGAGCTTTAAATGATGACCTACCGCTGGAATTTACTAGCCCGAAGCTATCGGTAAATGTGGTCTTTTATACAAGGGAGCCTGACTGAATGTAAAGCAATTTATTGTGGGAATTTTTTGTCTATACTTTATTCAAGTTACTGAATTTTAATTAATCAATCTGTTTAATTGTTAACATTACAAAATAATGTTACACTCCCCTTACAAAAGGAGATTTTTTCCAAAAATCTTGTGTTAAGAGATTCACTCTTTCATTCCTATTTACTAACTTATCCTTTTCTATCCTTATCCTTATCCTAATTAGTATTTTTAAAACTAAGTTTTTGTATAAAATTTTTTTTTTTTTACATTATAAGCATCGTTTTCAAGTTTCTTAATTATTAATATTAGGTTATTTTTTTAATATTAGGTTTTTATAACTATTTTTATTCGTCATATCCAATTGGATTTGCTTTTAAATCTTTAACATGCCAAACTCTTCTGGATTGACCTGTTTCGTCGGCTAACTCATAAGCGTTTGTTGAAACTTTTTCGGTTATGGTAAAAGGACCTACATATTTCGGTGCTAATTTGGCATTGAAATACTTAGATGCGTCTGAGAGTACAAAATTTTTCTTCCAAACTGTATCTCCCACTGAAAATACTACTTCTCGTCTACGTAAATCATAGTTATGTTTTGATTTATTATACGCTATTTCTAATTTCTTTGTTATTTCTTGGTATACTTTATTTAATTCTGGAATACCTATTAGTTGTTTTCTTTCTGAAAATGGAATATTGCTTAAGTTTTCTGAATCCGTAATTTCACTAAAAGAAGAACCATCTATTACCATTTCTCTACCGAAATTTGCGAAATATGGCGACATGCCTATTACTTCATGAACTGCGGTACGAACAGCGCACGAAACCATGGGTAATATCTTGTCCCATACTCTCTGATTATCTGACACATAAGATGCCAACATTGTCTTTAAAACGTGGTTGACTCGTTCAACAGGATTTGCTTGTGGGTGATAATGTGCATTAAAAATAATTTTTGTGTTTGTATTTATTCATTAAATTTTTAAATAAATGACTTCGAAATTGTACACCGTTATCTACTAGAACATATTGTGGTGCTCCAAAAAGTAAAATTATAAACTGTTCTATCTTTTGAACTACGGACGATGCAGTGGCTTGTCTTAACGGAAAAAATAAGGGAAATTTTGTAAATGTATCAACTACGGATAAAATACATGTGTGTCCTTTTGTAGTCCTAGGTAGTGGACCTACTAAATCATTTGCCAAGGTTTTGAGATTATTGGATGTCTTGACATTTTTCCTGCTGGAAGTTTTTGTTCTGGTTTGTGTGAAATACAAATTTTACATTGGTTTATATATCTCACTACTTCTGCACGTAATTTTGGCCAAAAATATTTCTGAGATATCCTTTCATAAGTTTTAAAAATTCCTAAATGACCAGCCGTTGGTTCATCATGAAAACGTTTTAAAATTTCTTTCCTTTGTGATTTTGGAATTATTTCCTTCCAGTTGTCTGTTTCTTCGGTTAAATTTGAAAATTTTGGTTTAACATGTTTAAATAGTTTGTGGTCTATTACTTTCCAACGATTATATTTTATTGGATATTTTTCAACATTATTAATCATCCTTTTACACCAATTATCATACTGAATATTTGATTTGTGAATTTCTTCTTTATTATTTTTAGTATTTTCGTTTACAATTTTTGTGTCTGGTATTATTAGCATAGAATTTTCAGAGTTGTTGTTGTCATTTTTAATTTGTAAAGTTTCAATTATTGGTACAGCCCTCGATAATGCATCTGGAACTACATTATCTTTGCCTTTTCTATGAATTATTTCAAAGTTGTATTGTTGTAATTTGATGGCCCATCTACACAGTCGACCATTTGGATTTTGTAAATTGTTTAACCAAATTAAAGAATGATGATCTGTTATGACGGTAAAATGTGTTCCTTCTATATATGGACGTAACTTTTCTATACTGAATTGAACTGCTAAACACTCCTTTTCTGTTACGGTAAATTTCCTTTCATTTTGAGTTAGAGATCTTGAAATATAACATATTACTTGTTCATTTCCATCTATACTTTGCGTCAACACACCGGAAATTCCATAATCTGATGCGTCACACTGAATTGTAAATTCGTATTCGTAATTTGGCAAGTTAAAATTGGTGCTGAAATTAGGCAATTTTTTATAGTGGAAAAGGCTGTCTCGCAACTCTCTTTCCAAACAAATTTTCTATTTTTCCTCAACAATGCGGTTAATGGAGCTATAATGGTACTATATCCCTCGATAAATCGACGATACCAAGAAGCCATTCCGATTATTCGTCTTACTTCTTTTACGGTTTTTGGTGTTGGTATTTCTAAAATAGCTTTTACTTTATCTGGATCTACTAAGAGACCATTTTCATTTATTACGTAACCTAAATATTTTAGTTCACTCTTACAAAAGTGACATTTTTCCTTACTTAAAGTCAGTCCTGCACGTGAAAGTCTGTTAAAAACTTCCTGTAATATTTCTAGGTGTTTGTCAAAAGAGTTTGTCAAAATTATGACGTCATCTAGGTAGCAAAATACGAAAGGTTCTAATTCTGGACCTAACACTTTATCTATTAATCTAGACCATGTACTGGGTGCATTTGAAAGACCCATAGGTAAACGTGTAAATTCAAATAACCCTCGATTAGGTATAGTGAAAGCTGTATATTTATAAGAATCTTTATCTAGTGGAATTTGAAAATAAGCGGATTTAATGTCTAAAGTTGTAATAAATTTCGCGTCGCGCAATTTATCTTATATGGCGGAGACGTACGGAATTGGATACGCGTCCTTTTCTGTTACTTTGTTTAATTTTATGAAATCTACTACAAAACGATAAGAATTGTCTTTTTTCTTCACTAAAAGAATTGGATTTGACCATGAACTGTTTCTTTTTTGAACTACACCTAATTGTAACAATTTATCTAACTCATTATCTATGTGTTTTTGCATTGTAGGTGAAACTGGATAGTATCTTTGCTTAATTGGTTCGCTATTAACTTTAATTTTATGATATACTAAATCGGTACGTCCTAGTTCAGGTAAATCAAAAAAATATTTTTCAATACTGGTATCTAACAGTTTTCTTTGTGCTACTGTTAAATCTAATGTCGAATGTAAAATCGGTTCTTTCTTTTCAATAGTATCTAATTTTGCAAAGGTGTATTCGCCTTTAAAAATGTCTGGTATTATTCCTATGTTTTTCCAAAAATCTATTCCTAAAACTAAAGTATGCTGAACATCTGGTACTATCAAAACGTCTAACACCACTAAACGTTGTTTTAATCTAATGGGCAACGTAACTGTTCCCAAAACTTTTAAAATTTTACCATTTGCCAGTTGACTTTCTTCTTCTTTCCTTTTTAATTTTAAACCTAATTTTGATAAAAATTCCCAAGTGTTTTCTCCTAAAATTGTATTTGTTGCTCCTGAATCTAATCTAATTTTGAACATGTTTTGTCGAATTATAAAATGTGCGGGACACTATACGACTATCTAATGCCCCTTCTTTTAGTTTAAATTATTTCTATATTTTTGACAACGCGGACAACGGTTCAACGTAACATTGTCAGTGCCACATTTATAACAATAATTCGTTCGTCTTATCTGTCTACAATCGATCTGAAAATGTCCTAACTGGTGACAATTCCAACATATCGGTGCACGTTTTTTTATATAATTGTTTGAACTAACATTTTGCATTGCTGAAATCTGGTTTCTATTGGAAGACCTACTCTGTGAAACGTTAACGTCTGTGTACGCTAAGTCAGTTTCTAAAGTATTCGTTTTTCGAGTTGGTGGGATAAAGTTTTCAATTGATATTTTATGTTCCTCCAATTTTTTTCCTAACTTTATTAGTTCTCGTATGGAAGTTATTTCGACTAAACTCAATTGTGACTGGTAAAAAGGTAACATATTTTTTCGTAATATTTTTATTTGTTGTGTCAAAGTGAGTGGTTCTGATAATCTAGCAAACATGTTTGTCATTACTGCTGCGTAAAGTCCTATACTTTCGTTTTCTCCTTGCGTTCTCGCTTTAATTTCTGTCATTAATTTTTCATCATAATCGGGTGGTAAAAATTCGTCTTTTAATGCTTCTTTTAATTCGGTCCAATTATTTATTAAAGATTTATTTGCACGATACCATATTAGTGCTTTATGTGCAAAAAGATCACATGCTTCTGCAAAAAGTTGAGAGTCTGACATATTTCTAGCAAATTTTAATTCTTCAAACCGTTCTAAAAATGCGTTTACCGAAGTATCGCCGTTAAATTTTATTCCCCATTTTGCAACTGGAGTAACCTTATAAACTACAGAACTATTATGAGATAAATTTTGATTATTATTTTGAAAAAATTTATTTATATTTTGCGTGTGCTCGTCTACGGTCCTAGTTTTTTCTTGTTTTGTGGTAGATGATGCTAAGTCTAGTTTTTCGTCAAATTCGATCAAGTCTACGTTATTTATGTCAAATATTTCTGACGTTTCCCCTCGTTCTAGTTTATCTAAAATTGATTTATCCCTTTGGATTTAATTTTTTATTATTAATTTATTAATTCAAATTATTATTACAAGTAATTTTAAGTAGTCTGGAAACATCCATTGTATTTAAAATCCATTTCGGCTCAAGTAGGTTAGCCGGTCTTTGTTAAGGGCAGACTGCTGTCGCCATAGATAGGTTCCACATTGCAATAACTAAGTAATTCGTAGAAAGTAAAAGATAATTTAAACCCGTGGGAGAATAATTGCTTCCGTGATTCTCATCTAAAAAGGGATTGGATTTGGTTTCTAAAATCTTGTTTTGTGGAAGGTTCTGTTCAGTCATTGGCTAACAGAAAATGACGTACATAATTATTTAAGGGTAGGATTTAGTCTATATATTTGAAGGCTTTAGCCAAAGACAGGGTTTTTTCCAATGGGGCCGTCCGTGGTCAAAAAGTAGAGAGAAACGTAGTTTGCGGGTAGCGTTCTCTGGCATGACACAAAAAAAATAACCATTAGCGTGCTACGGTAACTCCGCGTATCACACGTCCATGAGGAATCTTAATTGGGAATACACAATCGGGAAATGTCAATTAAGTAAGTCCAACACTCAAAGTTACAAAAAGAAAAAAATGAAGTAAAAGTGCACCACCAGATGAGGACCATTCAAACAACGTTTTATCATTAAAGAGCAGGAAGAAACTCCTGCAAAAACTCCACTACGATTTTTGGGCTCGCTGGAGCCATGAATACTTACATACTCTCAATCAGAAGGTTAAATGGCACTCTAAAGTATGTGTTCGACAAGTTGAAAAGGATACTATTGTCCTCATCAAGGACGACCAGCTTTCTCCACTTCAATTGAAGTTTGGTCGTATCATTAATACCTTTCCCGGTGCGGACGGTATTATACGTGTCGCTGAAGTCAAAGCTGCACATGGCACATTAAAACGACCTTTGGTCAAACTCGCACCGCTACCGGTATTTTAATTTTGTTTCATGCTTAGATGTATATACACATTTCTTACATGTATGGCAGTATATTATTTTTTAATATTTGTTTATTTACATATATATTTTTATTTTGCATAGTTGGTGATATCGCTCGCTGTAGTGCACCGCCATATCTTTCGTTAGTTGTTTTCCTAGCAACGCCAAATCCCGTGTGATTTCCTTCACCCAACTTACTTCGCTCCTTTTCAAAATTCTATGAATTTGGTGGGCGGTATGTTACGTCATCATTGAACAATTTAATAGTGGTGACAGTAAATACCATTAGTGCGGGTACCCTACAGTTTGAGTGAAACCTTATGCCGCAGTGCGAGTGCGTGAAGTAACATGAGTCGTACTCGGACGGTAACGGAAGACAGTTGAACGAGAGTCCTGAAAGCGACACCACACCAAGCGCGCGTGTTCCTGTGTGTCCGCTACCTTTTTTGTGTGTGACTTCTCTTGCCCAGTGCGGCACAGGCTTAAAGTATTTATATTCTTTATTAAGTATTTTGTCGTATTTGCTTTGTTTATTACTTAACCGCTACACTGCCATCGGTATTGCTACATAATAGCAATTGGTTCTTCCCTATCATTACATTTTTTGATTAATTTTATTAACCTTATCATCCACTAAGATACGTAAAAGTATATATGCTGTGTGGAAATTTCAGGAAACTGTGTAGGCTAGCTCAGAATATAAATAAGTGCAGATACGTGTTCAACCAGTTTTGAGACGGAAACCTAATATCGAAAAAATAAGTGCAGATAAATCTGATGATTATTATAAACAACTACAGGCGTTAGTTGTGAAATATCTGCAATTAATGTTGACTGTGCTAAAAGGATATATTGGAAAAACTATTAAATCGGCAAATGTTCAAGTGCTGGGAGAACTTGGTGACCACAGGCTGCTTATGCCCTTTCGCAACCACTGAATGTAGGAGAAATAGAGTATATAATTGTAAAGCTATAGAGGGGGACTAAACTGCATCTAACAAGAAAGAGCAGCACCTATGATCAAAGACAACAAACATAGAAACAAGAGGAAAATTGTTGAAAGCATATGTGTGGAGAACAGTACAGTACACCTTTGAAATACCGGCAGTAGGAAAAGCAGACAGAAAAACGGTACCAGCCTTTTGGAAGGTTGTGCTTCAGATGTATGAGAATTATAGCGTGGGCAGACAAAGTTAATAACAAATAGGTTATAGAAATTGTTGGGGAATAAAGATATCTGTGTGAAAAAATAGGAGAAATAGAATGGCAGAATACCTTGTAATTAATTTTTTGGAATAGTGTGGGATATATTGATATACTACAAACAGAGATAGGAAAAGAAAGTAGATGTAGACCTAGATCAGATAGTAATAGATGCAGACTGTGCAAATTTCAGGGAAATGTGAGGATTAGTTAAGAACAGGAAAAAATGAGAGTTTGGGTCTAACCTGTTCCAGGACTGAAGACCTAATGATGTGGATGGTATTTTATGCGCCCCGGAAATGTATAATATATTTTGGTAATGTACCGGTGTTTGATAGCACCATTGCAATACATAATATTGTTACACTTTTTTTATATTAATGTAACTACTCTACCTTATAGGCGGCAGAGCCTTTATAAATTGAGAGGGGTCTAGAAATCAAGCCCAGGGTAAAATGTATGGAAAACGACTTTGAGTGCAATAGGACCCTCTAAAAAGATCTTCCAACCAGCTAAGCTTCTTCAACTTAGGGTCGTAGGATTGTATACGATAAAAAAAGAATTTTTAATGGACGCCACCGTATCTTAATAATAACTGTAATGTCTAACAATCCGAAGATAAGATACGGAAATATGAAATTTCAGTAAGAAATCATATTTACCATTTCATGAATGGACGTTGTACCATAGCAACTATTTATGTGTTCCACTCTGACGACAGCTGTATGACCTTCGCCTACGCTTAAGACGATAAATTTGTTTTCCAGTTCACAATTACGTTCAGGTGTGGTTTCCGACAGGATGCTTTCGATACATTTCAACGAAATCTGTATAATACTTAAACTGCAATATTCCATAACCATAATGAACATACGACGAAATAGAATAAAAAACTTGCACGTAATGATGTCTTTCCTAATTATATGTTGATCATTTCACAGGTTGTCTATTAGTGATTGTTGCTATCATAATAGCCAAGCAATCTTTTGCGACTACGCGGTTCGCCGGTCGGGCAGCATGATTACGGACAACCTTTCAACCTCGCAGCAAAAACTTATCTCTTCTTTACATCGTGTTGTTCAAAACGGATTCGAGTACTAAAACACTTTACTCCGCGAGCACGCGCAGAGAAATTAATTCATGCATCCACACAGATAGCACGGTAACTGGAAGGTTATTTTAATTCCATGAACATAGATGGAGTCGTATGAAACGAATAAGCATTATTTTTAAGAAATGGAAACTTTACGCTTTTAATATCATAAAGAATCTTTATAAATAAATAATAATTACAAAGGCGTATATTAATGAAGGACGAATTCGTAATCGTTACACAGCCTCTCTCCAAAAAGAAAAAAAACTTAGATAAACAAAACAAAGATTTTTTTTAATCGTTGGGGTAATAGTACTAACGCAACTTAGGGGTAATAGTACTAACGCAACTTACTAACCAAACACAGACAACAAACAAAGACCAACTTAAACTTAAGCATTGACGTATGGTCAACTTCAAAAATATACAAAAAGGTTTCTCGTATAACCTACTAGACTAGTAATATGGGAAAGATGAGGATAAAAAAGGTGAACGAATGAGTGTTATAGTAACTAACGCGTACAACACGTCCAAAAAAGAGATATATCCGGAAAGACAAAATAGATAGGGCTTAATTGGGAAGGTCTGACACTCAAAAGTCACTCAAGGAAGTGGCAATAACATTAAGCATGTGCACCGTACAGCCATACTACTACTCAATAACTAAATATTTTAATGACTAAAAAAAATAAACCAAATGAAAGATTACAGGCTTATAAAACTAAAAATATTTTGTCTACGATCTTAGCGTCATAAAACTAATTCTAATACTAGGATATTCAGACACGAACAAATCCTATATGAAGAAGACTTCTTCTAGTTCTGAGAATTAAAGCGTCACAAAACAAATTCAAGATTGTCTACCAAAAAAATTTAGACAACTCTAATCCATCTAAGCATTCCTTAAAATCATGCGCTAAAGGTAAACAGCATAAACCCATATATATACTTTTTCAAACCTTAAAAAGAAAGTACATGAGTGTAATGTTCTAACTTCAAAAAATTCAATAGAACTACCTCTCTAAACTTCCAACTCAAAAAACGCATAGTCATACCTAGACTATCACATCTAACACTATACTTTATTAACTCTCGCCAAAATTCTTAAATTCTAACTGTACCATTCTATGTCCGCACAACTGTGGACACACCACAAACTACTTGATTTAGTTCTAAATCAAACACTTTCTACTATTACTTTGGTCAAAACCTTCTCTACTCAAAACACAACTGACCAACTTGACCAACTTCACAAAAATCTCTAAACAACGCAAGCGACTCTCGCTTACCACTACTCTAAAATTCCTAACGTACTAAACATCAATAATGCCAACATAACTAACACACTTAAGTCTTTCAACATCCTAAGATCAACAACCTAAACTTCTACTATATCTATCTAATAACTATAAATTTCGGACGCCCGTCTTTGTGTTAAAGTTGAGAGGCGCGAATCGATCGCTTATTGGGATTTGCGTCCGAGGGTTTCTGGGTTGGGGGCCCGGGCGGGTGGTGGTTAGGTGGAGAATTTTTGCGTGCTTAGGATAGGCCGGTTTTTATGGCGGAAAACCGATAACTTGCGGAGAAATAAGGATTTTCCGGGAAAAGATTAATTTGAAGCGACGTATTCGTTAACGTGTTAAAGAAGCTTGGATCCCTCAAAAAATTCCAATATAAAAACCGAAACAGTCGTGCGACGAGGTCGGGGACTGTTCCATTAGCGTTGGTGCGAGAGAGTAGAAAGATCGAGTTGGTTTCTAAAATTCGTATTCGGTCGTTAAAAAATATCTAATATATACCAAATCACGCTATTCGTATTCTAGAACCTGAATTATTAACGATTTGCAAGCTGGTAGTATAGTATTTTCTTAAAACAGGTACTAAAATTTGTATAATTACTTTGACAAACGTCGAACACACGTACCGAAAGCCGACGGAAGCGAACGAATATGTACCTTCAAAATCTATGAGGACACATTTCTTTTAAAATTTCTCAAATTTAAATTTATAATTCGTCTAATATCATTTAAGAGTACCGATAATTGACTACAATTATACGAAAACATCGCTTTTTCATAAACACGGACTACTTATTTGAAAAATAATTATACAATACATTTGACGTTTGTTTGCGGAATCGCCCGAACAATTACAATAGACCGTGATTTATTCCTAAAACGATTTATTTCTTATGTGGCATTAGACATAGCAAGTATACCACCAACGCGATTTCAATATACATCGCCTTCATAGCGCCAGTCTAACATGTATGGCTACGAACCGTGACTCCGGTGGTTCGATGCCCAGTCAAATTCATTTTTTTAAATTTAATTTTATGTTGTTTTTTAAAACATGCAATAGCATTTATTTAACAATATGCATTAAATAAACCAACACTTTCTTTTCATATGCTTCAGTGCGATTCACATATTTAGTCAAGAACCATTTCCAATCCTTACTTTTCAGATATTGTCCAACTTGCAGAAACGTATTCGCTTATATGTGTATAAAAACTAAAAAAAATTTGATATTTTACGATCTAAAAACTCAAACGTCCAGAGCTAAAACCGGTACATTTGCGTTGATGAACAGACAATTGAGTTGGTTTCAAAAATTTGTATACAATCCTTAACATATTTCTAATATGTACCAAAAAATATTACATCTATCATAATTTCTACATCTGTATTTCAAACTTTTACTACGATTTGTGTAAAATATTTGAGATATGTCAAAAGCAGGTTACGGACCACGGTGGTGCCACTCTATATACGATTATGTTGGCGCATTTTAGTATTGACACTATCCGAATAGATGGCGCCCACAATTTCGACTACAATTACAATTGTCATTTATTTGACATTAATTTGACGTTTAGAATTATTGTTTATCTAACCGTATCGCTATTCAAAGATTGTTTAATTTGATTTGCTGCATTTCCAAAAATTTATTATGAATTGTGATATTAATATTCGATTTCTTGAATATATCCACGTATGTGATTAAAAAAAAAATAAGTTTTACTTAAGATTACATTACTATTCTTTTATAGGTACTTAATTCACCGTCAATGTTGTTATTACATACCTACCGATATTGCATGGGCAAATAATTTATTGTAAAACTGAAACTTACGAGAAACTGATATCTTAAAGTTAGAGCTTAGTGTTTGTTTATACATTACTGTATTTAGAGGAGATTCATATTTATTAGTTTTTGTAACAAATGGTAAAATAATGGGTTACATATTTTTATCCGAATCGTGGATTATGGATGCTTTCTCTACTATGTGAGAGGTTGCGGAAATAAGAATGCCACTAGGCATAGATTTTCAAATCCTTATAAGAATAAAATTAGGTTTCCATGATTATTTTTTTAATTTGTATGCCAATGGTCCGCGTTTTGTTGTATTTCTCAATTGTACATGAAATCAGTTTTCTTCTTCCTGTAACATGCAATAAGCCAATAATATATTTTGGTAAAATGTTTATTTCATTTCATAAAATGCATGTATGATGTACAAACTTATATTTTCAGTTTTATTAATTTGACTTATGTACATACATGATGTATGTATGTAATTCATTTGAGTGAAATATGGAAATATAAATTTTTGCATCTACAACCTTTCAAATACATTTGCAATGCATTCTTCGATGTAAATCATAGCAGGGTTTTTAACCTTTTAAATATAGTGAAGATGCTAACCAAACCTATAATTTCATAGGAAGTATTAACACTATCCTCCAAAATGGCGGACAAAGACGGCAACAGCTTATAAACAGGAAGTGGCGCATACATACTAACTCATCTAACCTATGTTACGACCTTGAAGCACGAGTACGCACTATCTGAAACTCTGTTAACACAGTTAATTTGAAAATTTCTACAATTAAAGCTTCTAAATTACATAATAATTCTTTATACTACTGATAATTATTAATTCTGGTTATAAAAAAGTATCACACATCAATACACGCAGTCTATTTTAAACACAAAAAGGTAAAATATTTATTTGACGTTTATTACCGAATACATCTGAAAAATTTCAAGTCTACGTAAATAATTTAGAAAACGCTATATATCTTTTGAGGCATCGACTATTACACGTATACAAGCAAAAAATTTTCTACGAAATAAGGTTCGATAGCGTAAGGCTAACACCTCCGTCTACCCGCTCTTTGTATATAGTTTTTTAGTTTTTACTGTATATAGTTTAAGCTAGTATTAAGGTTAAAATTGAGTTCAGAATAGGTTTTTTCACTACTTTTCCTATTGTACAACACGCAACAATGGCATAAAAAGCAAATAAAATAGAACAAATCGTTAATTACTTTAAACAGTTAGGTAAATATTTTAGTACAGTTGCCGATTATTGTCATTTACGTTACTGGAAGCTAAACGTCGCATCGTAGGTACTATTAAGGAACTGATCTTGATCCTGATTAACTCCCCGAAGTGACTTCGACAGTCTACTAGCGCGAAGTCATCTTGATCCTATCGGCTCCCGTAGTGATTTCGACAGTCTACTAGGACACAAAGGTTTTTATCCGATCGACTTCCCAAAATGATTTCGACAGTATACTATGGCGAAGCGATCTTGATCCAATCGACTACCACTAACTGATTTTTACAAAGTCTTCTATGACAAAGTGATCTTGATCCAATCGACTCCCCCGAGGTGCTTTCGACAAGTCACTAGGACGAAGTGATCTTGATCCGATTGATTCTCCGAAATCATTTCGACAAAGTCACTAGAGCGAAGTGGTCTTGATCCGATCGACTCCCCAAGTTATTTCAACAAAGTCTACTACGACGAAGTGATCTTGATCCGATCGACTCCTGGAAGTGATTTCGACAAAGTCTACTAAGGCGAAGTTGTCTTTATCCGATCGACTCTCCGAAGTGATTTCAACAAAGACTGCTAGGGCGAACTGGTCTTGATCCGATTGGCTCCTCCGAAGTGTTTCGACACAGGCTACTAGGGCGAAGTGGTCTTGATCCGATCGACTCCCTGAAGTGATTTCGTCAAAGACTACTAGAATGGAGTGGTCTTGATCCGATCGACTTCCCGAAGTGATTTCGACAAAGATTGCTAAGGCGAAGTGATCTTATTTCGATCGACTCCCCGAAGTGAATTTGACAAAGACTACTAGGCCAAAGTGATTTTGATCCGATCGACTCCCCGAAGTGATTTCGACAAAGACTACTAAGTCAAAGTGATCTGGGTCCGATCGACTCTCCTAAGTGATTTCGACAAAGACTACTAGGGCGAAGTGGTCTTGAACGGATCGACTCCCTGAAGTGATTTGGACAAAAACTACTAGAGCGGAGTGGTCTTGATCCGATCGACTCCCCGAAGTGATTTCGACAAAGACTACTAAGGCGAAATGATCTTATTTTGATCGACTCCCCGAAGTGAATTTGACAAAAACTACTAGGCCAAAGTGATCTTGATCCGATCGACTCCCCGAAGTGATTTCGACAAAGACTACTAAGTCAAAGTGATCTGGATCCGATCGACTCTCCTAAGTGATTTCGACAAAGACTTCTAGGACGAAGTGGTCTTGAACGGATCGGCTCCCTGAAGTGATTTGGACAAAAACTACTCCACGAAATGATTTCAACAAAGTCTACTGGGGCGAAATGATTTTGGTCCGGTCGACTCCCCAAAGTGATTTCGATAAAGTCTACTAGGGCGAAGTGCTCTTGATCCGGTCGACTCCTTGAATTGATTTTGACAAAGTCTACTAGGGCAAAATGATCTTCATCCGATCGACTCCCCGAAGCAATTTCGACAAAGTCTACTAACACCAAGTGTTCTTGATCCGGTCGGCTCCCCGAAGTGATTTCGACAAAATCTACTAGAGCGAAGTGGTCTTGATCCGATCGACTTCCCGAAGTGATTTCGACAAAGTCTACTAAAGCGAAGTGATCTTGATCTGATCTACTCATGAAGTGATTTCGAACAAGTTTACTACAGCGAAATGATCTTGGCCTGATTGACTCCCCAAAGAGTTTTTGACAAAGTATACTAGAGCGAAGTGGTCTTGATCCGATGGTTCCACGAGGTGATTTCGACAAAGTCTACTAGAGCATCTTCATCTATTGTCTTCCTGAAGTGATTTCAACAAAGTCTACTAGGGCAAAGTGATCTTGATCCGATCAACTCCATGAGGTGATTTCGACAAAGTCTACTAGAGCAAAATTATCTTGATTCGATCGACTCCCGGTGTGATTTTGGCAAAGTCTACTTGAGCGAGGTGATCTTGATCCGATTGACTCCCAGAAGTGATTTCGACAAACTCTGCTAGGGTGGGGTGTAAAGAGCGCGAGGTGTAGAAAAGGCGTGGCGTAGAGACGACGGGTCGTAGGGAGGGCAGGGCGTACAGAGAGCGGGCGTACATAAAACGGGTTGTAGAAAGGTCGGGGCGTAGATAGGACGGGGCGTAAATAGGATGGGGCGTAAATAGGGCGGGGCGTAGATAGGACGGGGCGTAGATAGGACGGGGCGTAAATAGGGCGGGGCGTAGAGAGTGCGAAGCGTAGAAAGTGCGTGGCGTAGAGAGTGCGTGGCGTAGACAGGGTAGAGCGTAGAGAGGGCGGGGCGTAGAAAAGGCGGGGCGTAGAGAGGGCGGTGCGTAGAGGGTGCAGGGTGTAGAGGGGGCGGAGCGTAGAGAGCGGGGCGTAGAAAGAGCGGGGCGTAGAGAGAGCGGGGCGTAGAGAGAGCGGGGCGTAGAGAGAGCGGGGCGTAGAGAGAGCGGGGCGTAGAGAGAGCGGGGCGTAGAGAGAGCGGGCGTAGAGAGGGCGGTGCGCAAAAATGGTAGGGAGTAAAGATGGTGGGGCGTAAAGAGAGTGGCCCACAAAGCGAGTAGAGGCGTTCAAAGTAGTCCCGTAGGGACTACAAACCGCTTCTAGTCATCGCTATAATCAACATATACAACTCTTTCAACATCATCCACGTGCAAACATGTCTTAAAATTATCTCGATACTGTACCTACACATATTCACTGCTACTGCTACTTCAACAAAAAAATATAAACGAACACGAAAATTTAATCTTTACTCGAACAAAATTATCATCAAAATGTTCGATATACTTCATACTACAAAAGATTTCTTTAACAAACAGAAGTCAATGTCACAATTTATTTTTCTGCAACACCATTATCTAAATCTAAAGCAGAATATGGTTTTAAATCTTTAAGGTGCCATCTACCGGCTTTAGAACCATCAGTATTATTCAAGTCATATACCACATTCGAAATTTTCTTACAAACAACACACAAAACAAACTTGGGTGTCAATTTTGCACTGAATTTCTCACTAGCTTTAGAAAGTACCTTGTTAGTTCTCTAAACCTTATCACCGACTCTAAAAGAAATATCTCTTCTTCTCAAATTATATTGTCTGCTTGCACGCCTGGTGCAATCTCGTACGAACATTTCTAAAGATTTCCCATAACCCTTGTCTGTCTGAAACATACAAAGGACGATTCCCAGAAATAACTTTACAATCATCAGTTGGAAGAATTTCAGTACCGTAAAATTTTCCACTGATCGGAACACTACGACCAAAAACTAAAAAATGTGGGGTATAACCAGTCGATTGATGTTTGGCTGAATTTATAGCATACTGTATTTGGGGTATCTCTATGTCCCATGTGTCATGATCATCTATATACGACCTAATTGCAGTACCAATTGTTCTATTTGTGCGTTCCACAAAATTACATTGAGGTGCATAAACTGCAGTATACCAAACTTTTTGAATCTCAAATTTTTTACATAAACCTTTAAAAATACGATCTGACATTTGAGAACCATTGTCACAAATAAGAAATTGAGGAACGCCGATTATTAAAAATACTTTTTCCTCAATAAAGCGCTCTATCATATGTGCCTTCGCACTACGTAAGGGGTGCAATATTGTGTACTTAGAAAACCAATCACTCACAGCTAATAACCACTTATGTCCTGTTTTGGAACGGGGAAATGGACCCATGAGATCCAAAGCTATAATTTGAAAAGGAAATTTTAACCTCTTTTTCCTTGCCCATAAAACCAAGTGGACCACTGTTAGACGGATCGTGATAACTTGTTCCTGCTGTGATTTGAGTACCAGAAATTTCCATTCTATCAAATTCTCGACTTTTCCACTGAGGATAGTTTTCAGGGAAGTCAAAAAATTTTTTTCTCGTAACGAAACGTACCAAGGATTTAACTCTTCTAATTTGATTTCTACTAAGTTTACTGCATCATTTTCTACTATGCAAACTTGACTAAGACAATCAGGCACCACATTAAATTTGCCTTTACGATACACCAAATCAAACGTATGCTGCCGTAACCGGACAGCCCATCTAGCCAACTTTCCTATTAGGTTTTGGATATTATTCAACCATAATAATGAATAATGGTCTGTCACCACCGTAAATTTAGTTTCTTCAACCCACGGACGAAACTTTTTTATCGCAAATATTACTGCAAGGTATTCCTTCTTGGTCACAGAATAATTTCTTTCGCTATGATTAAGTGTTTTACTTACATAAGAAACAACGTGTTCTTCACCGTCTATATTTTGAATCAATACAGCACCAAGTCCAGTGTCACTCGCATCGCGCTCTACAATAAATGGAATCGAAAAATTTGATTGAGAAAGCAAAATGGCGGAAACTAAAACTTGTTTAATCGGAGCAAATGAAGACTTTGCCGCTGGTGTCCAAACAATAACTTGACCTTTCTTTCTCTTTTTAATTAAATCGTTGATGGGAGAAACAAATGATGAAAAATTCTTATAAAACGACGGTACCAACTACACAGAGCGTCGCCGTGGATCAATGTAGTAAGCGTAAGACTACGGATCCCAAGGTCCCGGGTTCAAATCCCGACACGGTCGACTGCTTGAAAAATGGCAGGTGAGCATTTTTTACCAAAATTACGCCCTCGTTCGGATGAGAAGTTAAATGGAGGTCCCGTGTGTGAGTGTTGTCACGCACGTTAAAGATCCCTACCTTGCCTAAAACGGCAAGGGTTCGGCAAAATTCTAAATTTCTAGGCAACAAAAAGCTCGCCTCCTGGCCAATGTAGTACCTACTGGTGGAGCATTGGAAAAGTAAATGAACGGTACCAACTACACATACCTATGAAACGCTTAACTTCCGTTGTGGTTTTGGGACGTGGAAAGTTAACCATTGCCGAAATTTTATCAGGGTCGGTACGTAGAGAATTTGATCCAAAAATATAACCAAGAAATTTTAACGTCTTCTTAAAAATTCACACTTTTCCAAATTAACCGTTAGACCAGCTTCCTGTAATCGATTTTTAACTTCACTCAATAATTTTATGTGCTCTTCAAAAGATGGTGAACATAGAATTATGTCATCTAAATAACAGAATACAAAAGGTTCATATTTAGGTCCAAAAATAGCATCTACTAATCGTTGTTGGGTTTGCGCAGAATTTCGAAGACCAAATGGCATTACTGTGAATCTATACTGCCCTCGCGAAATAACGCTGAATGCAGTCTTGTCCTTCGAAGACTCCGAAAGGGGGATTTGCCAAAACGCTTTACGCAAATCTATGCTAGAAATATAGTTTGCATTACGCAGAAGGTTTAACACGCGATCAATATTTTGGAAGGATAGCTATCATGTACTGTAACGTCATTTAACGCTCGTCCATCAAAGCAAAATCTATACTCCTTACTATTTTTCTTTTTAACTAATAGCACAGCTGAATTTCAAGGACTCTGACATGGCTCTACGACTTTCAAACGGATCATCTCATCTAGTTCTTCATTCAATATCTTATTTATATAAGGTGACATAACATATGGTCTTTTCCGAAAAGGTTGAGCATCGCCTGTATTTATATCCATCACAATTTTATCAGTGCGTCCTAATCTATCTTCACTACTGATCTTTTAAATGACTTTACTACCGCATCTACTTGTTCTCGCTGACCTTCTGACAAATCATCAATATTAAGTAACCTATTACTAATATTCATAGGCACTGAGGACTGACCTGCGTATGAAACATGTTCTCCAAAATTACTTTGAATACTCCACGAATTATTTCTAAAATCTGCTATTAACTCAAACAATTTCGCAAAATCACTGCCAAAAATGAACGCATGTGGTAACGACGGAACAACTAAGGCGTTAAAAATACGACATTCTTTTCCTATGCAAATCGGTATATCAACTGAACCTAAAACTGTTTTCAACGAACCATCATCTGTGGATACTCCCTTTTTCTCTGTACGAAAAATCTTTAATTTTAATTTCTCGATCAACGGTATAGCAAAAGATCCAACCATTGAAGTTGTACAACCCAAATCTAGAAAACCAGTGATTTCATTATCAAACAATTTTACTAAAATATACGGACGATTATCACCTGATTTTTTTTTCAAACAAAGCATCTGATTTTGGCTTGACTGTAGCTCGACACAAATTTTTAACTATATTAAGCCAACTTAACCAATCTTCTTTACAAAAAAATTTATCTTCCTTACATAACATCACGGTAGCCTTTTGAAATGGAACAGCATGCCGTCCACTATGCATCTGCCACTTTACTCGTTTTTTGAACATGACTTACAAGAAACTGAAGTTCCTTCTTTACATCCACATTTATAACATAAAATTTTCTTTGGAGCTCTACAAAATTGAAATATATGGCCATAACGCAAACAGTTCCAACATCCATTATTCTTCTTAACTGTCCTAGAGTCACTCGAAACCGGTACTGAATCATTACTATTTAAAATTTCAGCTTGAGGAAATTGTGTCTGATTTCTTTCAATTTGACTTTTAAGTTTGGACAAATTCTTAAACCATACTGAAGGTTTACTGTTAAAATTTGATCTATGATTGTCACTAGACCTGTGCAAATAACTTGTTGAAGCAGAAACAGACTTTTGTTTTAAATGATCAGCTTCTTCCAACTTTTTACAGAGTTTAGTTAGAATCGCCATATCATCTATCTCCGACAAAGCAAGACTTGAAATGAACTCGGGCAATAAATTTTTCCTAACCATTCTAACTTTTGTAATCTCGGCAGGGCGTTGTGGTAGTCTACTAAATAAAATTTCCATGTGAGTTATAAATAAAACAACTGATTCAGACTTTTTTAATGGCGCGCTTTTATCAAATCCCAGACCTCATCCTCTAAATGAGCGGGCAAGAAATCTTCCTTCAATCGCTTAACCAAAGAATTCCAATTTTTCACTGAGTTACGAATACTTCTATGCCAAATCAAACCATCATTAACGAATAATTCTGAAGATCCACGATATATATCAGCTTCAGTTACAGCTCGAGAATCTGCTAGTTCTTTTACTCTGTCTAAAAATTGATACACTTGTTTTGAGTTTCCAGAAAATTTCACAGGCCAAGAACTCATACGTATAGAGGGTGTAAGATATGTAACTGTAGGAATAGATGTACCAATAACTGAGGGGGATTCTACTGTTACTTCTTTTCGATCATTTGAACTACTGGCTTTCCTAACTTTTTCATATAAATCTGCCTCAAGAATAAAAAATGGAGATAACGCTTCATTTGAAACAGCACAGCTTTATCTAAAGCTTCTGTAGGAAGTTTAATTCTTTTAACACGATCAACGAGATGAAACAGTCTAGATTGTATCCTTTTAAAAATTGAATCTGCAACATTGCCATCAAATTCTAACAAAATGTTCTTTATTGACTCAAGCAAAGAATCAATTTCTTTTCGCTCCTGAAAAAATGTTACTGTATACCCAAGAAGATTAATTAAGCAACCAGGTTCTTTCACTTCTTTAGCTAAAAGTCTCCCTAAAATTTTCCTTTTCTCCTACTGCCTACTGCTTTTTATACCTCTAATGTTTAACTCATACTCCAACTGTTCTTTGTGCAAATAAACAATCTGGAAAGTATCTGCCATTTCAAAAATTAAAAAAAAACTTTTCAACTACTAAATTTGTGACGTTATTATCGGGGCAGCCACGTTGGTTTGTCAGATTTATGCTACGTTGGCTTGTGGCCGTACGTAACACAAAGAAAAACAATGAAAGGACCGGGCTCAATCGGAGAGTAGGGGGGGGGGAGTGTAGAAAGCAGACCAACCTATAAGGGACGCGGCTGTAAGGAATTAGTAACAGTACCTGCAATAGAAAAATTAGAATAGTAAACCTAAAAAAAACAAATTAGTCCTGCAAACCTGAAACAAAGAAAAAGCATAGCATACGGATCAAGTATAAATTGTTCAGTACTTTGTAGAATAAAAAAAAAACTGTTGGGATAATCTATATAATATAACAACGTTAAAAGCAATATAACAAATCTTTAGTACAAAGTGAGGTAATATTGGGGAGTAGCAGAAACGTTTCCTCACACACCAATTAGACTAAAGCAGACAAAATTTTAACAAAATATAAATAGGTAAACACCATTAATATGAGTAGTCCAGTAGTATTGATTTTTCTTTTTTTTTCTTTTATTTAAAATAGTATGCAAGTCTATGGTAAAAGTTATCAGAACGCCAACGGTATGGCAAAGCAACGGACAGGTATTCAAAGTAAAAACAAATAGGAAATAGTTCAACTTACAAACAGTCCTTCAGCAACGCTTCCTCGCAATTGAATGTGGGATTCCCGATGTCCTGCACTAACGAAGCACTGCACCCTTGACTGTGAGGGTGTGGATGGAATTTCTCACACTTTACACTAATCACGCCTACGTATTTCACTGGTGTTAGCAGCAGACATTATAATGCTGGTGGAACTACGTAACATCGATAAATCTCTTGTTAATTCTATTTCCTGAGACAATAATTTTGAAAGATTTTGTAACACAAATTGTAAAGAAAAATAGTAATAAAAATTTAGAGTCACGGACTTTCAAGGCACGACATAATGCATTAAACTAACAGTAACGTGAAGCGTTTCATTTGCTACCTATGGTAACAAAGGAAAAGCTAATGCTTTTGCATAACCAAATTCGCGCAAACAAAGATCTATTTTAGATTCGTTGGGGTTAGAAAATTCAGGAACTACAGTACCAACTGTCTTTACAAGTAAATGAGATACCTGTTCATAAGAAGCAACCTCTTTTTTTTTCTACTAAACCTGCTACAACTGTATCACCATTTTTAGAAACACTCAAGTTTTAAAACTGTGTTTGAATAAACCAAAGTATGCACTACTCTGATAAGAAAAAGAGGCCACAAAAACTAGATCGCACACAGTTCAAATATAGCAAGACAAATCCACAAAAAAACACAATTAGTAAAGCGACGGTATCACTAAATCAATCTTCCGTAAAAACAATCACGTGCGGTCGGGTTTTCCAAGTTCGACAACTTTTATTTCTAACAGAAAAGCAACAAAAACAATTTGTCGTGCAACGCGTAATCACTAAGTCAATGTTCCGTAAACCTTTTATTTTACACGAAAAACAACTAAAGACACAATCAGCAAAGCAACGCGTATCACTCAAAGTACTTAATATACCGGAGCCAAGAACAAAAACCGACTACGCATCTGTTCATAACAACTCGTTGATATTACAACCGCACTTCTTGTCAATCCAACACGTTACATCTAAAAGCATACCTCTTTCAAAGGTAATCAGAACTACACTACTTATCTGTTTATATTTAAACTCGTATATCCACATAAAGAACAACATTTATACGAATAGTAATTTATCATTAATTCCAATCGGTTTGTAATATTCACTAAGTTGGAAAACAAGTTACGAATAATTCTATTTAAAATTCATTCATTGCAATGTATTTATTAATGAAAACCAATCTTCAATTAAACCATCTTTTAAAAGTAATACCCGCGAGTTAAATTGCATACAATATAGGCAGAAATGTAATTACGAATTGGGAAAAAGTGCGTAAAAAGGTTAGGCTGTAAAAATGCCCGTTACAGATTTCTAACACTACTATCAAAAAGTGAAAACAGCACTCTCGTTCCGCTAAATATTCTTGCTTGCCAATTACTAAATTAAATTAAATTTCTACGCTGCAGTGTCAATAATTGAAATAACCAAATCGAAGCCTCACGTTGGTGTCGCCATAAGTGTTGCACTTTTTTTATATTAATGTAACTACTCTACCTTATAGGCGGCAGGGCCTCTATAAATTGAGAGGGGTCTAGAAATCAAGCCCAGGGTAAAATGTATGGAAAACGTATAACAATATTTCTTATTTACCGCTAACACTGCGAGCTCAGCTTGGAACGATGACCTCGTACTATTTGAAAATTTAATCACCTCAAAAAGATTTGTAGAACTAGGGTTACATTAGAGCCTAGTCACTTTATCACAAAAATAAATTCCAAAAAGATTAGCAAGTTAAAATTATCCCTCAAAAAAAAATCTTACCAATACAATTTCAATGATCTTTCTTTCTACACTACAAAGATTTTATGAATTTGGTTACTTGCTCTTATAGAAAAATTATTGTTAGCTACAATGAAAGAAAGCTTTGAAACAACTTAGTCCACTTTCTATTGGTTTAAAGAAATATACAAATATACATCGGTTATACAAATTTACAAGTATCCTTGTTTGGCATCCAACAAAATATAGTAATAGTCAAGTGTTATCTCTTATTAGTTTTAAGTATTTCAACAATTTTACTTACTAAGCTTCTTTAAGAAGAATATTGAGTCAGTATTAATCTGATACAACCTTTACTAGTTACCGAAATAGGATCCTGTTTTGGCTAACAAAATTGAATAAATGAAATGACTTATTTTATATACGATTGGACTTGAATGTAATAAAAATTTATTTCTTGAGTGAATTAGCAAATTTCCTTATGGTATAACATGATCTGGATAATAATTATACTTTAAAAAAATTTGTTCGTACAATGTGACAAACAAAAGTAGAATGTCACCTGCTTAGTTACAACACATTCAACTTTGACCTTTTATTCTTAGAAAGTTATCTTTAAAATATACGTTCTTTCGAACAATTATATTACATCAAACTATTAATTTTTGGCGTAAGATAATTTAAACCACTATATAAAATTTGCAAAAAAATTACATCTCTGCAAAAAAGTATATTCGCCAGATATATGAAATTTCAGTAAGAAATCATATTTACCAATTCAAGAATAGACGTTGTACCATAGCAACTAATTGTGTGTTCCACTTTGACGACAGCTGTATGACCTTTGCCTGCACTTAATACGATAAACTTGTTTTCCAGTTCACAAGTACGTTCGCGTGTGGTTTACGACAAGATGCTTTCAATACATTTCAACGGAATCTGTATAATACTTAAACTGCAATATTCCATAACTATAATGAACTTGCAATACTCTTGCCCATAATAATTAAAATGTAGCCATACGACGAAATAAAATAAAAAACTTGCACGTGATGATGTCTTTCTAATTATATGTTGATCATTTTACAGGTCGTCTATTAATGATTATTGATATCATAATAGCCAAGCAATCCTTCGCGGCCAGGCGGTTCGCCGGTCGGGCAGCATGATTACGGACAATCTTTTAACCTCGCAGCAAAAACTTGTCTCTTCTATACATCGTGCTGTTCAAAATGGATTCGAGTACTAAAACACTTTACCCCGCGAGCACGCGCAGAGAAATTAATTCATGCATCCACACGGATATCACGTTAACTGGAAGGTTATTTTCATTCCATAAACATAGATGGAGTTGTATGTAACGAATAAGCATTATTTTTAAGAAATAGAAACTTTACGCTTTTAATACCATAAAAGATCTTTATAAATAAATAATAATTACAAAGGCGCATATCAATGCAGGACGAATTCGTAATCGTTACAATATTAATCTCAATTATGTTTTACAGAATATTAAAAATAGTGAACTTAGTTAAATAACGAAAAATCCAAATTTTGCGAAACAAAACTTAAATTTTTAGGACATATCGTTAGCGGTGGCGGCATTACTTCGAATGAGAAGAAAACAGAAGCAATTCGCGAAATGTGAATGTACCTATTAGTAAAAAGGATATTCAGCGATTCTTAGGAATGATAGTTTACTTATCAAAATTGATTCATAATTTATCTACTGGGAACAATATTCTAATAGTGCTTCTAAGCTCCAAAAATGAATTTCAAGGGACGTCAGTTGAAGAACGGTGTTTCAACAAATTAAAACAATTAGTCTCTTTGGCCACTACTTTATCATATTACGACCCATCTACGGAATTAACACTATCGGTCGTGTTATCGTTTGAATGGGCGGCGTCTGAAAGCATGTACGCTTGGTTTGATTATTTGTTTAATAAGCATAAGCAAAAATAATTATAAGTTTCATAAATACATAAAAATAAAAGTGAAATAGTTAAAATTAAATGATTATAACAGTTTGAAGCAGTTTGGAAGTCTTCGTGGTTGCTTGTGAAACCAAAATAAATTTGTACACTTATTAATTGAATGTTTATACAGTTTAAAGGCGCTTCGGTAGTTTTCGGATTTCTTCGGAAGGCTTTGGAATTTGCTTGTGAGACCGAGTAGCAACTTGAATAACGGTAGTTAGAAAATATTTACAGTTTGAAGAGGTCCAGACGTCTTCGGTGGTTTTCGAAACTCTTCGTAAAGCTTCGTGTTTGACTTGTGGGACAACGTTAAGTTACAAAGAATTATAATATGAAATTAAAAACTACTAATTGACAATATATACAAGTATAGAGGATTCAGTAGTCTTCGATCGACTTCGGAACTTTTAGGAAGGCTTCGGAATTCATTTGTGAAGCCCAGTAAGAAATTGAACAGTGATGGTTAGAAATTATTTACAGTTTTAAGAGGTCCAGACTTCTTCGGTGACCTTTGGTACCCTTCGGCAGACGTCGTGGAAGTAGAGCCTTAGTACTCGTTGAGTGCGTCGCCGTTAAACTCTACGGGGGTGTTGTCCCGGAGGTAGACTTGAGAGATGTAGTCAGTGACATCACAATAAACAACTTCTTGGGATGTACTTGTTGTGGGAGCGGTTTGAATAAGTTCTTGCCACAGATGGTTCGGCGATGTGGCTTTGAATGCGGTAGGATTGAACGAAGCGCAAGTCGGTGAACGTTCTGTGCGTGCTTCCGGTTGGCCTGGTGTATGGAACGTAGCTTACCGCCCATACGTAGTTTATTTGACTGTTAACGATGAATTATAGTGGAGTGACCCAGGTACGGCGGCGGACAGGTCACTCTCAGAAAATACGCAGGCATGGGGAGCACTGCGTGTTGTAGTATTAGCAGGCTATGGAGAGCGCTGCTCGCTGAAGGTTTTGCAGGCTATGGGGTGCACTGCAAGAGGATTCCTTAGGCTATGGTGAGCACTAACGAATGTCGTTCGGAGAATTTGTAATTATATTTATACACTTCCATTTCCTATGCTTCCTGTGTTGAAAAACGTCAATGATGTCTTTAACTAATGAAATTGTGTTTCGATTTTTGAGTGTAAAAAAATCTCCAAATTTTGGTTGACCAATGAGCTTGCTGATTTTTGGGTACCACAAAAAATGAGTTGGAAATTTACGCGATTTTTAGTTTGTTCTGTCTTCAGCTTGTGTACTTTGATATAGTCAACTGTAATTCTTTAGTTTATTCTGTGTCTAGCTCGGGCATGGTGATTTAGTCAACATTCCCCCGCTGAAGAGTGTAGCGTAGCTGGGTTGTTGTGAGGATGCGACGGGGTCCTTGTTGTCAAAATGTTTGAGCCTGTGGTGGCGTTTGCGTTTTCCCATTGTGCGGCGGCGTAGGGCTTCACCATGATTGCCTGCTGCTGGGTGGAATGATTGTCGTTGAAAGGGTACCTGTTCTTGGGACATCCATTCACAGGTATGCCTTTCTGGTTGTGCGCATTGCACATAGTTGGGCAGAACGACACGGGCTGTTAGCTCGTGGTCTGCATGTGTTGGTGTCCAGTGATAATAGGCTGCTGCTGGCTGCGGTTGTTGGTGGTGCTGTCCTATCAATCACTGGTTGGAATTCTTCCCGAAGGCTGCTGGGCAAGAATTCGTCTGCGAACTGGTTAGTTGCAGTTGGTGTGGGTGGCCTGTTGGAGGTGACAAGCGACACCGTTGTATGGCGGCGTCGGGCCTTTCCATGGTCGTCTGCTGCTGGGTGTGATTGTTGTGTGTTACGGTATTCTGCGCAAACACAAAAGAAAACAGTAGAAGTAAGTAAAGAAACCGTTTACGCCGAATACCGCAACAGAACGGGGACAGAATGGTACAATTTGGGCTAGCTCAAAAACGTCGTAGAGGGGCGTGGGTAAAATAGGAAGAATACATTGGAAACCTCTGTAAAACTCTATTGTTAACATCGAATCTTGAAAGACTATTTACAAAACAATAAAACAAATAAGTTGCGTAATCGTGATTGTAAAGAAAGCGTCATAACATATAAAAATTGGCAAGCAAAATAAATATAACATCTTATAATCTAAATATTTACTTAATGGTTCACCTTAAATACATACAAAAGAAAATAGGATATAAACTATACACTAAATCTAGGAAAAGAAATATACCTAAATTATATATACATGCTGCTTTGTGAAGTGCACCTCCTCAAGAAATAGTATAACATAAAAATTAGACACCATAACTTAAATTACTCAAGTGTCAACTAGTTTTAAATTGATAAGTAAGTAGTTTACGTTAAAAAGACAAAAGAAACAGTAAAAACGGATTCCAACGTAAACATTGATTAATTAATTTTTAATTTATAGAATAATAGCATAGTTGTTTGTGCATCGTGCATGTAAGTTGTGTAACGGGGTGGTGCCAATTTATCGGATAATTATAAACAATAGCAGCAAATGAAAAGTCTATTCTTCACGGCAGCATAAAAGAATTATGGAAATAGAAAACTGTACCTTAAACTATTTGGCTTCGTATCATGTTGTGAATGGAAAAATGCGACTGCATTTCTTTATTGGCTGCATGCTGGAACCACCAACTTCACTTATACTAAGAAAGCACTTTTAGTAGCGTGACTTTACATGTATATTTGGTAAAAGGATGTTGTATTCAATCTTTAATTTTTAATCTTTAATGGTCTCTTTCAAAGCACGGTCTCTCATGTATGGGGGTAAGGTATTTGACTTTCAAAGATATCGCCGAAGAACCAAGTGTGCAAAATTCCTAGACAACAGCTGCCGAAATACAAACTGTAACAGCTTGCCAACAAGCAGATTATCAAAAGGTTTTAAACAAAGGAAAACAATCTTATTACTTTGTAACATCTTAGCAGCTGCAGAATACCAGATAACAAGTCCATTGCAAGCAGATGTAAGCAGGTGGTAAGTGGTCTTATCTTTTAGAAGAAAGCTGAGCATTTAATTGCAGCTTTTAATTAAAATGTAATCATTGCAGGTGCTAGGAAATATTGCAACTAATTTGTAACGTAATGTTTCCTAGGCAGCTGTTTGATCTTATAAAGCAAACCTTTGTATAGAGTAATTACTTGAGAAATTTTATTAAATAGTACTAATTCAAATGGCGGGAAATCGAGTTTGTTGAGGAATTTTAAGGCATTTTAAAAATAAATGCAGAAAAAGTCGTTTGCAGGGTTTTGAACGTAACATGTGATTAAAAAGTAACTCTTCTTGGGACATCCTTCCATATGTACGCCCTTCTGGTTGTGCGCCTGGCACATAATTGGGCATTTATATTAATTTCCATTTTCTATGCTCGAATTACTTTCCCCATGCCAAAAAAAATTATTCCTTATCATGTAACGATAGGACTAAATTGCCGCATTGACTGCCACGCCGACTGTTCAATAAGGTAATATATCCGGTTATGGAGTTAACTCACACCATCTTGTAAATGCCCTCCTATTACATCGCCGTCCACATTGGTTGAGGCAATGACGCAAATTACTTCAAAGCGCGTGAGAACATCTATGCGGCAAAATACATATAATAAATTATTTCCGTAGTAATTATAAGTTTCCTAAAATAATTATGTACTAGAATCGCTTGTAAAGCAGTTTTGGCATGTGATAGGTAGTTGTTTCAGTACCAAGTAAATAATATTTAATACTTCACCATTAAAACCATGATCAGCAATACAGAAATTAGCAAACTTTTAATTTACTTTTAATGATATGTTTTATACAATTAATACATATTAGTGTTTTTAATTGCTTAGTCCTAGATCTACGAATGAAATTATAGGTATTTTATAATTTAAAAAACCTTCAGAAAATTTGCAAATTTGCATATAAGAAATTTAGGTATAAAATAAAATTATTTGAAAGCTATTCTTGAAATAATATTTTGTCACTCTACACTTTGCCCAAACAGCCTAAGGCAAGCTAAGTGTAAAATTCCTTGGTGTTATATCTGTTGTCCAAGGAAACACATGTTCACACACACACGCACACACACACACGCACCCGCACACACGCACACACACGCACACACACGCACACACTCACACACTGACACACTGACACACTCACACACACGCACACACGCACACACTCACACACTCTCTCACACACACACACACGCACACACGCACGCACGCACACACGCAAACACACACACACAGATGCATATGCTGAACTACGTAAAAATGGTCGCCTTATCGGAGGATTTAAAGTTTGTCGTCAACTTTAAAAAGCTCCTTAAGCTCCTTTCGATTTATTTTGCCAGTTGCATTTTTGGGAATTGCGTCGATAAAACGAACCCCGCCATATAAACGTTTATGCTTGGAAATCCGTTCTATAACAAAGTTATATTTTTTGAAAGAACTATTTTCAGAATTTACCATCGACAAACTCAATAATTTCTTGCTTCGTGACACTACAACCTGTTTTGCAAACAACAAATGCCAACGGAAGTTCGCCAGACATCTTATCGGGAATTCCAATAACACCACATTCTTCGACAGCAGGATGTTGTAATAAAAGATGTTCAATTTCGACCGGAGCAACCTAGAGGGAAAAAACATATTTCTTAGAATCCTCAATGTTTCTTACCTGAAAACCTCTATATTTAATTAAGTTTTTAATTCGATCAACAACATATAGAAGTCCATTTTCGTCATAGTAACCAAAATCTCCCGAATGATAATATCCCTCTTCATCAATAATGTTTTTATTATTAGGGATTCCCATGTACTTGCTCATTACCATAGGTCCTTTAAAGCATATCTCCCCGATTTTTCTACATCCCAAATATGATTCAGTAACAGAATCCCATATTCTGGCCGTTATATTAGGTACTAAGACGCCAACACAATTAGGAGACTTTGGAAATTTTGCCAAAAATGCAGAACCGCAGCATACTTCGGTCATTCCATATACCTCTCGAAAGTTGACTTTGGGAAACCTGTAAATACAAAAAGCTTACTAATAAGTTTTATACGATGAAGTTTCCTGGAGTCTCTTCAATATGCTAATTATGTTAGTATATGAATTTAAAAAACGAGTCAGTCAAAATTTTCGGAGAATTTCGTAACATAAAATTCACGTGCATTTTGGTGAAATCTGCATCCGAGACTTGTAAACCTTACAAACATTTACGGTGACGATTCCTTAAAGAAAACATCCGTTTACGAATGGTTTTAAAAATGTTTGAGTAGACATGAATCACTGGAAAACGAGAGCCGCATAGGGAGACCTTGAACCTCCAAAAACGAATGAATTATTGAGCAAGTAAAACAGTTAATCAAATCCAACTCAAAAATAACCGTCGACGAGTTAGTACAAGAAGTGAGGATCTTTTCTGTGTCTATTTGCGCAATTTTGTCAGATCATTTGAAGATGAAACGTGTCAGTGCAAAGTTTGTCGCGCTGCTGCTGAACCCAGATCAAACGAAAATTCGGCAGATAACTGCGGTCAAATGTTTTAAAAAACAGGGACCTGACATTTCTTCAAATAATAGTCACTGGTGACGAGAGCAGCGTGCACGCTTACGACAGAGGAACAAAGTCATCAGAATAACACACATCTTCTCCTCGAGCAAAGAATTCACGTCATGTCAAATATAAAACAGAAGTGCCGCCCACTGAGTTTATTGATAACAAAGGTGTGATGCACAATGAATTTATACTATCTGGAAAGACTGTTAAAGGACATTTTGATTGCAAGTTTTGTAAAGACTTTGGGAGAAAGTCTGAAGAAAACTTCCCACCAAATAGCAAAGAGGGTTGTCACTGCATTATTACAATGCTCCCTCTCACACATCGATTGTTGTACAGAGATAACTCAATGAAAATAACATTCCACTTCTTCACTAGTCTCCCTACCTGTCGGAATTAGCTCCCATAGATTAAAATAACCATTAAAGGTAACCATTTTGACACCGGAGAAGACATTAAAAGCAACGTGATGGCTGAACTACGGAAGATACTACATCAAAATTTGTATCGTTATTTCCAGCGATGGCAGGGTCAGTGCAGCAAGAGTGTGCGTGCGTTCCAAAGAACGCACAGTTAATATGTATACATGGAAAAATTGTCATACTTTTATATGAAAAGTATCAATCTAACCAATATTAAAGCGAAGCTATTCACTTTTGACAAATCTGGTCCTTCGTATATAACAGTTAAATATTGGGTGACAAAGTTCAAACAAGACCGCGCGAACTGCAAAGCTGAACATCGCAATAGTTGACCGAATTAGGTAACGACGACAAAATTTATGAAAAAATCCACATAATGGTACCAGATACCCCTCTGAAAATGCGCGAGCTAGCAAACACGGTGGGAATTTTAGGAAGTGCTGTACATAGTGTATTGATTCAAAATTTTGACAAGAACAATTAGATCGCATGGTGTGTTTTTGACTTATGTCAGTTATAGACAATGTCAGATATGATTGACAAAAATGCCAAACGTAATTGAAAGTTAGGTTGATGCATCGTCGTGTACACGATTTAAATTTGTAAATTTCCCAATTGTGGTCATCGGTCTCGGTGGCGTAATTGGTAAACGCATGGTTCCGGCAAAACCAGGATACAGGATCAAGTACTGTCCAATACCTTATATTTTCCATTTTTCAATTACTAGCTCGATTTGGAATAATCATTTGGGCTTTACATAAAAGTCTAAGTTATTATTTCATCTTATTCACTGTAATATTATATATGTATATATATATATATTGTTATATATACTGTGATCCTACCTTATTAGTGATAGGCGTAATATATCTATCTGTCACTCCTTGTCTTATTTTAGAGCCTTGTTGAGTTATGCCACACAATTTATCTTTAAATATTTTACACGGCTGCTGCACTTAAATATTTTACAGGGCCGTCAAACACGTGGCGGAATCTACCTAGGGTGGGTCCGTCCTAAGCAAACACCTCTCAACTAGACACCCAAACAAATATTCAAGGATTTTCAAAATAATTTTAAAAGCCAAAAGTATTCCCAAACACTAGTTCCACTTTTATAAATTTGATTAAAGCACTGCGTAGATATTAAATACTAATACCTGGAATCCAGATACAAGCGCCGCCTTCCAGCCGTCCTGAAGCCAAGTGACCAACTGCAGGCACCTCCTGTAAATAATAAGTAACTCGAGCAACTGGTAATCTCCAGACTATAAAACTACTAATATTTCTACAAATTTTATGTTATACAAATACTCAGATAACTCCAATTCCACTATGCTTTCGTCTTCAAACAATAACGGTACAGACCAGCACTCCTCTTTTAATTAACTTTTATTCGCCGTAAAACTGCTACTATTTGCTATCTCCAGGTACAACTTGACTTTCAAAACTTTCTCGTAACTTTTTAAATGTAATAAAACTCATAACAGTACAAAACACGTCTATCTTTCAGTAATATAAATTTGAAGTCCCTTATAAATAAAATCCGTCTTCTTTTTTTTCCGTTGCCATAACAACTATCTCTACGCACACTATGTAATTTATAATTATTAATAATTGATTAATAATACAGTTGTTTTCTCTAGATACATTCATTTTCTAGATGGTTTGTAATCCAGTGATTTATGTATATTGAACTTTTACAATATTGAAAATAGCTAACAAACTTTGATGGTTCAGCTTTTAAATTGTACGCAACAGACATTTATGTCTTATTCGGTAAACGTCCTGTCATTACATAACCAATCTTTAATTGTTAAAACATATTCAAACTGAAATTGATTTACAAATTTTACGGGAGTATCACTTAACTCCTTAAAATTTTAAAAGCGTGCAGTATACCAAGCAATTTTGATATTTGTTTTACATTCAAATGGTTCTGAAAACGCTAACTCCAAATTAAATTTCATATACGTGCAACCATAACAATTAAAATACGTATACAATGCAAACTTATAACTAGCTTAGCCTGGTCTATGGCCGGTATATGTTGTTGAATGCAATGCAGTTTCAAAAGCTTTATAAATTTATAAACGTGGAATAGTTGTTGTTAATTTATAAACCAAAAATACCTGAAAGAAAATACTCAAACAAAACCAAATATACCCCCATTCTAGCAAAGTCGTTTCGAAGCCCTATTTAAACATTTTATAAGCCCACCCCCTTCTTGACAGTATAATATATATATATATATATATATATATATATATATATATAGCTATGATAAGGTTACTTAAGGGTATATAAGGTCACAAGGGAGGAATATTTAATGTAAAAATTACAAAAACCACGAAAACTAAACGTTTAAATCATAAAATGTACATAATTCGTTCATTAAGCAAAACAAATTCAAATCACCCTGTATAAAATCAAGAACAAGCTACAATTAATTAAGGGAGACACATTCAGTAATAACTTAACCACATTCATCGAGATAATTAATTGCGGACACAATTCAATCATTTTTAAAAAACATTTAAAACGTTCCAAGCTCAAAAATAAATATACATTCGGCGTTTTTGAAGAAAGATAGCGTAAAGTAAAATTTCTTTCAAGACGCATTAGGGTAAGGTGATCATCAATGCGAGTAATAAACAAACTTTTTATAACAAGCATATTTCATATCGCAAGAAGTTAATAAGCGCATGTAAAAACAGGTATAGATACTGTAGCGAAAGTGTACGTGCCGTTTGAAATGTATGTAAGTCGCCACATTTAATAAAACTCAACATATGTAAACAAAATATGGACCTTAAAATTTAGAAATACGTGCAGTTTGAAGCACTCATGATAAAATTTGTTACCGAATTCAATACAAAGCTCTGATGTACGTGCAAATTTAAGCGTACAGAGTATGCAATGTAGAATAAAACCCAACAAGTTGCATATATCAAACATAATTGCAACACCTTTGCCATGGTCTAATAACAGAGCGGGCTGTCAAACAATTAGAGCACATAGAACGTTCGGGCAGGATTTGTCTATAAAACTGAACGGAGCAGAAAAAAGAAGGCATTCCACAATCGACGCGCTGATTGTAATAGTTGAAACCAAATTTAGTAAAATATAAGAGAAATTAAAAATTAGAAGTGAAGTACATAGTAAAAGTGCGCGTTGAAATACGTGTGTAGAAAACTCTGCTGTTTATATAAAACGTAAGTATAGATTTAATTAATATAAACAAAATCTTTATAAAAAATTTAGGGCTCTAAGTGCGAACATAATAAGTGGAAAACTAAATCAAAACTAAATTACAACGTTAAAAGTTAATGAAAACACTTTATAATTGCTGGTAAATCGAAAGTATTGGGGAGCACGCTAAGCTGCGGATTAACGATCACTGAACAATAATCGATTTGGGTTAGGAAGCTCTAGGGAGAAACTACAGGAGGAACATAAGTTCAGGATTAATTTTTTTATTCATAGTATGTTACATTTATTATTTTGTATATTCGCTGCTCTTAAAATTGGCATGCAATTTAAATATTTGTGTACAAAGTCAAAAAAATTTTGATTATTGGGCAGAAGTACGTTTGAAAGCGTAATAGTTCTTTGAACGTTCAACGAAAAATTCACGGTAAAATACAATTCTTCTTGCTGGCTTTAATTGATATAAAACGATGTAAAAAGGGTTATAATCTTGGTAGTGAACAAATTTGATGGGAATATTTATTTGAATTCTGATTCAAAAATTATGTAAATAGTACATTGTAAATTTTCTTCGCTTATTATACAAATTTTGGTAAATTTCGCTTGTCTTATTTAGGTATATGGAGTGTTAGAAGGGAGTGGGTAGAAATTCTCTGTTATCATATCGTCGTTCACTCTGTGAAGGATCACTGAACTAGTCGGGGCATTAGTTTTATTGTGTAATTTTAAATTATTTTAAAGGCACATAGAGATGAGGATCAGCAGGCAATTGATCGTTGTACATCTGACAAGGGGCGATATCGTAGCTATATATATATATATATATAAAGACAAGTTATTTGCAGTCCGCAATAGGAAATTGTGTAGAACAATATATAAAATAAGACATATCTGTAAACAAACTCTTATGAAAATAATAAGAGCTTATTAACGAATACAAATCGGGCTAATAGTTGTATAGCTATTAACAAAACAATAGCTTTATTACTTCACAGGGGAGGAAACATCCACTTACCGGCCGGTTTCAGCTTCCTCCCCTGTGAAGTAATAAGGCTATTGTTTTGGTAATGGCTATACAACTGTTAGCCCGATTTGTATTCGTCAATAAGCTCTTATTATTTTCATAAGAGTTTGTTTACAGATACATCTTATTTTATTTATATATATATATATACATGGTGTGTCTGTGTGTTTGTGTGCGCGTGTGTGTGTGTGTGTTTGTGTGCACGTGTATGTGCGTGCGTGCGTATGTGTGTGTGTGGGCGGAGAGGCTGCGCGTGTGTTTGCCTTTACATTTACAATATAATGAAAAACATAATTACTTTTTGCTTATATGCATAATTTCCGAATTGAAAATGGGTGACGCACCAACCATTATACTCTCAATGCTTGAGAGGTCATAATTTTGTAAATTGGTATAATTATGAAAAATGTGAAGCATAAAAGGAACCATATGCAGCTTATTCACTTTATACTGCTCAATGATCCTTAAATATAATTCCCATTGAAGTTTATGAAGAATTACTATTTTAGTCCCTAGAAATCCACTAAATGACAACAAAATGCCAATTACATGAAATTTTGGCGCCAATTGTGCTATTACGTCACCTTTATTCAATCCCATATACCGTTGATCACTAAAATAAGAAAAACTTAGTAAGTATTTTGTAGCAGATGCTTGATTATTCATACCATAGGTAGTTCAAAGCGTGTCGAAAATTTCTATGAGTTAAAAGCACACCTTTTGGCAACCCAGTGGTTCCAGAAGATTGTAGAATCAATGCACCGTGAGTGGTTGCATCGTATGTTTCAGGAACAAAATCAGCATTTTCTGGTGCTTTCACTTTGCATAATAACGCATCCAAACAAGTTTCTCCAGTACTATGTGTACAAACGCCAACATGTCCAATTAGCAGTATTTCTTTTATAAAATCAAACTCTTTTCTAAACGCCTCAATCTTTTCGTATGCAGTAGAAGAACAAAATATTACTTTAGGCTTGGAAATAAGCAATGCGTGCTGCAGTTCTCCTAAAATAAGCAGAGAGGACTTTAATTCGGTAAGCAGTTCTCAATTATTGATAAAAAGTGACATATTTTAAAAGGAAATGGCATTCTAAGAAATAATTGTTGATTAAACGTACACTCAAGAAAACGTTTTATATTCTTTAAAGCTAAAATAGGTTACAAAGCTAAAAACGTAAACAACGTTTTAGAGACTAAATAAATTTTCTCTAAAATAAAATCTAAAAATACAAACGTTTCTAAACGCTAGCTGTACTAGTATTACAATGCACGGGTACATGAATTATTAAGCCATATGATTAATTACTCTACATTTGTTTAAACACTTATTAATTAATTTATCGTCACTCTACTTTCTTTTCTAACACGAAATACTACTCTTATAATTAACTTTCGTGTGATATGATTTTCAGATGCTATTTTTATATGGCAAAGTGTTACGCGTTAAGTGAAGTAACCCGTAACTTACTTTTTCAATTATTGAGTAGTAACGCGTTGCGTTACGAAAGTCAATTAGATAGGAGATAAATTATATTTAACATTGAGTGAACTAATTAGTTATAAGCACACCATGTAGAATATTTACCCTATTTTAAACAATGTTTACAAATCAAGATTTGTAATTAAATCCGTATTTTTGTTCCAAATAATTTGAAAACTACAAGAACGTATATAAACAATTATACTTTAACCATAAAATATTATAGTAGAAGCATTTTATGTTGTTTTTAGAAAGCTTTTAGAGTTGTTATAAAATTCATTAAAATGAAACTTAAATTTGAGCTTTTGTATTTGTTAAATAAATTCCAGGCAATACAATATAGTTTTAATAAACAATGTTGCAGCTATTGTAAAGTAAACTACAAATACCCTTTATTATAATGTAATCTGTAGACAGTAAATAAAAAAAACACACTTAGTGTTACCACAAATGGCGTTATCTTTTGTGCATTCAGACTGCAATATGTGCAAATATAAGGTTACAGATCAAGAGAAATTACAGATACGACTATGTTAATTACAGCGTAACAGGTTTTTCCTACGTGTTATTTGACAAAAAAATCAGTATGCAAATATTAGTCTGATCTGTATAGGTAAATTCACTCTTTTGGTTTTCATTATAACATTTTTGCAGATGCATTTATTTTATATACAATAGTTAACTTGCGAAATGCAAATAAATCATTTTTCAATAATACCACAATTTTGCCCTGTCAATGCATAAAAAGAAAACGTCGCCACAATACGGTGTGTTATTATTTGCAAAATAATTTTGCATGTAACATTACCTAAAATCCTAAAGGCCAAACGTATTCGTATGGCCATCTATGAAATTACGATTTACTTTTGAATTAACTTTTGTATATTTACTAGCCTAGTGTTGTTGCTAATCACCTGATGACGCTCTTAAAGTACTCTCCACATTGTACTAAAGTTTTTCGAGTTTATTATTGTTAAAGATTTGGTTGTTCCATAAGGGTTATAAACTACTCTATTCTGATGAGATCCAAGAGATCAAAACTAGTTAGTAGATGTTTATTTCCATTATGAAACAATCAAGTTCTTGTTTTGTAAATGGCTATGCAAATAGTCTGATCTGGTAAAAAATAAGTAAGCGACTCAATATTAGCGCAAGGGCATTCTGTCGACGCGTTTCGCCCTTATTGGGGCTCATCAGGACAGGAGCAGCACAGATGTAATATTTAACACGAACACATTATGGGAAGTACTAATCCTGTCCTGATGAGCCGCAATATGGGGAAAACACGTTGACAGAATGCTCTTGTGGCTAAAATTGATTCACTCGCCATTAAATTTCATTCTTTGATTTTATTTTAGTACTCATTAAATTTACTTATTCTTTATATATATATATATATATATATATATATATATATATATATATATATGTATATATTAGTTTTGGGTTTTAGGTCAGCAGAATTGAAGAGTTCTCTTTTTATAAACTCAAGCTTTCGGAAATTTATTTTCCATTATCAAGAGTACTAAAATTAAATACAAATGCATTAGTTATGAGAACAGGGTTGACTTAATAGCTAAAAATTATATATAACGGATACTTACTAAAGTGAGATAAGATACAATTGGACGATTAATAATAATGTACAGTGTATAAGGGTATGGTATAATTAAATTTAAAAATAAAAATAATACTAAATATATCGTTAAAAGGAGTAGAAATATTTTTGATTAAGATGATGTATACTGTCTTTATATTTAATTTTTGTAAACAGTTGTTTATATGAGAATTTTTTTGTTTGGGAAAGGTATCTTTATGTGTATAAAATAAACGCATTAATTGTAATGACACTGTTTATAGATATATTATATTTTAAAATATTTTTATTAATTTGTGTAGTTATCTTTATATATTTTTTATCAGTATGGTTGTAAGTAAAATAATATTATAACTTAATCATTTATTTCTTAATTTTCTATTTTCAAATACATTTTTTTAAATTTAGAAGGTAGGTATATATAGAACTCAAGTCTCCAATGTCGGTTTTTTTATTAAGTGTATTAGAATTTTGATATATGTAGCACATTTCAAGGAATTCACGTTTTAATTTATTATTTTCTATATGTAAAATTTTTGGATTGTTAAAATCAATTTTGTGGTTGGTGGTATTAATGTGTGTTGATAGGGCAGTTGCATTTGGTTTAATGCGTATGTCACTTTTGTGTTGTGTTAACCGCTGTTTGAGGTTCTGTGAACTTTGCCCAATGTATATATTGGGACAATTTGAACAATTAATTTGATATATGATGTTCCTTTGATCTAAAGGAATAGTTTTGTCTTTTATTTTAGAAAAAAGGTTATTTATTGTTAGGTCGGGTTTTTTTGCAAGTTTTATATTAAAATTTTTAAAAATATTATCTAGTTGTGAAGTTAACTTATCAAAATATGGAAATACCTTGTAATTAGGTATTGTACTGGTTATAGTATCTGTAGAATTTTTGTAGTTTATTGTAGTAGTGTGGTTAAATATTAGTCTTTTTATTAGAGGAGTAGGATAACTGTTATCTTTTAGGATATTATAAAGTTTGTTTAAATTTTTTTGGTATAATAATAATAATAATAATAATATCCTAAAAGATAACAGTTATCCTACTCCTCAAAACTATAATGCATTTTTAGTTGAGAGCCACCTTACCACACTACTAAGAATTGGCTTGTCGTTTGGGTCGTCTTATCCTTAACGATACTCGGACATTGCGACGGTTTCCCTTGTTTATTTAATTTAATACTAGGAGGGTTGTTTTAAAACACTTGTGCGCTTCTCATAAATCTAACGGCCAATCTTGCTTTTAAACTAAACGCTAAAACTAAAACGGTTTCAATGCTAAAGCTTTTCTATTTCTATAATTTAAATCTGATGGTTGTAACTTGCCTTTTCGTGCTTCTTTAATTTGTGTAATTATTCTTACCTCTATCATGTTCATCTATTCAATCTTTCTTAATAGATATTGACTTTGTTACTTAAATCTTCTGGGAGACCTTATCATCAGGGCTAAAACCGTGGGTTCTTTGTTTTATCTCTGCGATAGTATACACATGGAAATAATTTATCCAACAAAAACTTCACTGATTTAGTTTGAAATAAGACAAAACAACATGTGATATAAATACGTATAATAATTGTAATTAAACTAACAAGATAATCAAGCTGCAAAATTATTTTAGTAAAACTAATAAAAATTTAATCTTTAAACAATTTTAATTCTCTTAGAACTTTAACAAAACTGTAAATTTTACTTCAGTACATTTTTCTTTCTTTTCTTTTTAATACTTACAGTGTAGCAAAAGGCTAACAAAATAAACCGTCGTGATATGAGCTCATGTCCCGGAGGTTTTTACAAGATAAAATTTAGAACGTATTTATTCAAACATAAATTAAAGCATTGCATCTTCACAATGCAATTAGTATAGAAACATTTGCGACACAAACAATTATTATAAGTTTTTTTATAAAAATGTAAATTGGATATATACATAAATACCTGAATAAAGTATTTTCAACGTATTTGACCTCAACACACTTCAGGGCAAAACGCGATCAATGGAAATAACCACATATGGTGTGACCTCATGGCGGACACTCGAACACCTGATCCTCTAACCCAAAGTATCTTAATCCAAAAAAAGCAAGCTTTCCAGGAATCAATCCAAGATATAGATACAGTGTAAATTAGTTCAATATCTCTGCTGATAATTTCTAATTTATTCGTTTTATAATACTCGAACAATTATTCAAATTCACTTAAATGGCAATCTAACCAAAACCATATTGAAGTGAACAACACGTTTTTAAATATTAAATTATTTTGCCCTAGCCGGCAATTTAATTTATTCTTAAGCAGAAACGTTTCTAACAAGCAAACTAACGTTTGGAAAATAGCACGCTGCTTCGTGTCCATCTTCCACCAAAAGTTGAATAAGATAGCCCGATCTTATCAAGTGCGCAGAATACTAAAATATGCCTTTTGATCCCTACCTAACAGAATTTCGACTCATAAGACAAAGGAACTTGCTTTTCCGTTTAACGTATAATCTAAATGGAGGTAAATAAAGTTGCCTAACGTCCAGATTCGTAGCAGTTAAATCGAACTGTTACATGGTTACTATGGTTTATAATATCAGATTCACAATGCTTTACACTTCTTAAATACAACAGTAAAAATATGTTTATGATATAACGCACCCTATTAGTATTCGCCGTTAAAGGATGATGCTAATTGAATTTTAGCTTACTGAAATATTTAGTACAATTATTGATTCTTACTCTAACGAAAAGCGTTTCTCCTGGTTATTTGAATTTTATATATTAAATCCTGACCGTTATCAAGGAGGGTATACGATTAACAGAAATTCTAAGTGTAAATATTTTTTGCATGCATCTTTATCATATTTTAGTAGAAACCTTTAACATTTGTATAAATTTCAAAGTTATTGCTGGAGCGAAATGAATATTCCTGAAGACAAGTTCTTAGTAGTTGTTTATTTCAAGGTTTTTTCGATAGCTTGATGGTGTTGTAAGTTTTCTGAATAGTGTTGTAAACAAAATAATCGTTGCTGAATTTCTCGGTAGGCAGACAGAGGACGTGCTTAAATAACATTTATTTTCTGCGTAGGTAGTGACGTGTGGAACAGGCAGAGATCGATATAAGATAAAGAGAGATTATTTTTAGCATGTATTAGAGTGGGATAAAAGATATCATATGCTAAGGGTTCGTTTGACTTTGATAGAAACTATGGGACAAAGAAAGATTAAAGTATATATGTACGAGTGAGATGCAGCATGGATGTATAGACATCGTTTGAAATGTGTTGAGTAGAAAGTGGATATCGAGGTTATACACAAGATTGCATAAGAGAAGCGGGAATAGATTATTAGATCTCATATGTAGAAGAGGGATAGACAATAGTTGAGAGAGGGAAAATGCTAGTTAGGGTGATCGTGATTGAAAGCAAGGACTAAAAGTGGAAAGGAGATATTGAATACAAGTTAGACTAAGACAACCTTAATATGCGTATTTTGAAAGCGAGCTTTAGAGGGAGAACTTGTGTCAGTTGAGGCTAAGTTTCGGCAAATTTAATATCCGTTGTATATTTTCGTAGTAAATCGTTTACTTGTTTTGAAAAATTCTTAGATTTGAAGACGGTTGGTGCACAGCTGCGAGTTTTGAATGGAAATAATGAACGATATCGGAGGGGTTTTCAGAATTACCGACGGTTGAAAGTTGTGAGCGTGTGGTTTGTAAAATCGTGTTGACAGTTTAAAAATTACCAAGAAAGTCTATTTGTTTGTAGGGGTGTGTTTTAAGAATTACAACTAGACAAGGCGACAAAATGTCTATAAAACCACTAACAAGCAGGGAGAGGCTGTCTTTTACTTCTCATCCAAGCATCGAGTAATATCAGTAAACCAATTACGTGACAAGTGTATTTAATAAATTAATTCAAACTAATTAAAAAATGCACAAGTTAGTGTATTGTTGTATAAGCAGTTCAACAATTTTATACTGTACATTTGAATATACAAAACTTGCTTCAGAACTGTAAGTAGAGATTGCTTGCTATTTTAGTTGTTGGTTCAAGATAAGCACATATATGGAGTAGGAGGTGTTAAATGAATCGATGGGTAGGTGTACTGAGGCTAGTTGAATCCGTATATGAAATGTAAAGGTTTGGAAGTACCGTAATTTGGTGGACAAGAGAATTGGATAGCAGATTGCCGTCAAGCAGGGTATGATTCAACTTTGAGGTTAGTTCCTGAACGTGCAGTCATAGTCAAAGTAACGTCATCGATGGTTTAGTTGCAGATCCATGTGAGGTGGTGCTTACCAGGTAACAATTTTAGTGAAACATTTTGTTGTGTGCATTTGGTGCGTTATGACATTTTGGTGCCTTATTGGAATAATTTTAGGAATATTAAGGACAAAAGAATTTACTTTTGAGCTTTTATAAGGTACTTTTGACCATATTTTTGTATAAGGATTTATATTTATAAAATAAATGTTCGGTATCTGTTTATGTACAAAGTAGATGGGCCTGTTGGTGATTTTTAGTGCAAAACTTAACACATGTGTTCAAAAGGGGTTTTTACTATGAGCTCATACTTGACCTGTGGTTTAAGTAAGATTATGATTAAGTCAAGTTACTTTACTGAGTTTATTGATGAGTAAAGTTGTAGCGCAAATATTAGATTGAAAATGAATTATTGTAAAACGAGGATGAATGTAATTTAATCTATGTGTGAAATAATTATTAAATAAAGATTTTTTTGTTGTATAGAATTCTCTGTTGGAATAAATTGTATATATATTGTTGCGAGGTTAGCCTGGTGAAAGCCCTTAAACATGGTATGAAGATGACCTACCTTCCTGGTCGCCAAAACTCATCCTCTTCAATGAAGTTCGCCATGGCTGCTCTGCTACTTATACCTAAAAATTTTACCAGGAAGGTAGGTCATCTTCAGGCCAAGTTTATGGGCTTTTACCAGGATAACCTCGCAACAATATATATATATATATATATATATATATATATATATATACATATTGCTGTGATATTACTTCTGCCCCTACGATGTTTTATTAATTTTTAGCTCCACGTTTGAGCATACCATAAAATGCTGTGATACTCCCGCCCCACGTTTGAGCATGTCATAAAATACTGTACTTCAGCCCCACGATTAAATGTAAGAAAATGTTGTGTTATTCCCTTTATATTATGCCCCGCAATTTGGGCGTACATAAAATGCTGTGATATTCTTATTTGCCCCTTTGATCAATCAAGCACCTATGATGTGAAATGTTAAGTTATGGATTTTCTTTGCCTCAACTAGCTGATTCAATTAAATAAAGCAATTCTACAATACACAATATAATGATTAAATATTCACAACCTTTTAAAATCTTCTTCTTTTCAGAATATTTACTATTAGCGCTCGGTTAAGACACAGTGGACTGTAATTTTTTAAACATGAACAAACAAAATAAATCAATGGACTTACCCAAGATCTGCAGCTCGCTTTAAATAGGCGTTTAAAGGGTGAGATTTAGGATGGTCATTGAAGGAAGGCAAGGATCACCAATTTAGAAATTTAACGTTTTCAAACCCACTCTAAGACGGGTGCAAGGGGTTATTTTGACGTATACACCGATGCCACAATTTACTAGCGAACCGAATCACACCGATGTTTGTTACTATCTGTTTTAATTTAGTTATTGTCAGAATTGGCATATGTTTCAATTTATCTATAAATTAAAATAACCTGAATTGAATGCTATTCTGGCAATAATTTATCGAATTAATAAATTGTAATTTTTAAAATAAAAGGAATTTGTTGCCGGCGTTAGAATTTACATATACCAGAATTATAAAATTGAAGCCAGCAAAACTAGCCTTTTTGCTTATTTTTAAATACCTTTTGAAACGTTTCAAGATGCCTATTACCTTTTTCATAAATTAATCAATGAAACTATTGTTTTGTTGCCTCTTACATATACGAAAAATATTGAATTAAGACAGTTTTCAGTAATAAATTATGTCAATATCGCTAACCTGTAATGGTTCTGTAGTTCCTGAATATTTAGAGTCGAATTTGGAAGTCGACATCAAAATCAAAATACTATCCAAATCGTTATTAGAGTCCAATTTAATAAAAATCCCATTCAAATTTCAGTTTGAATATCAGTAATAAAAAGAATTTCCATGTCGGTAATTAACAAGACAGTAATAGAACATTTACTATGTCAGTATTTAACAAGAAGTAGTTGACAGTAATTAACCAGAAGTAATTAACAGGAAGTAATTCACCAGTGCCCTGTTTTATTTATACTTTTTAAAATGATTTTAATTTACTTTCGTCTCACTGATTACGTAAATAATTTAGCACTTCAGAGTATCGTCGTAGCCCAGTTTAAAATGTATACTAAACTCGTCGCTCAATTCTTATCGTATTTAAAAGCGTACCTCTCTTGTTTTCCATTCGTTCATTCACGTGTTAGAACGACACCTTTTGCCTTTATCTTTGTGTATTTTGGGAATTTTATTAATTGTATAGTTCAAATATTCGGATGAATGCTTGAGTTGTCACGTATACATTCACATATCATGGTATTAAATTGAGAAATCCCAAAACTTTCCTTTCATTAAATCACGTATTCAGTGTTTATTACTTATTCTAATCTAAACCGAAATAATCAGGTGCTTGTTTATTTCCTAGTTAATATTAGATTTTTGAACAAATGTAATTCTTTATCTCACGTACGATTTTCAAATAATGCATAATTTAGATTGCGCATACGATGATATTTTTAATGCACTTATTAAATATTCACAAAGCCAATTCATATAGGTTTCCCGTTGATTTAATTTTGATGAATTTTGTTACGTTTTCAAATTTTATCTTAACTTGTACTTACTCTTGAATATTTCTATATTCTTATGCATTTAATCTTATGAATTTTTATACACAGTGTGCTACTCAACTAACAATATGTATAATGACTTATTTACTCTTATAATATCTGGAATTATGTGCTTTTGTTAACTGGAAGTTTCTTTTATTTATTTTACGACCCCTGTGATTTAACCTACCTCTAAACTACCCTATAATTATAACATTAATATATATATATATATATATATATATATATATATATATATATATATATAAAAAAGCAAAACTTTCTCTGCAATCTGCAGTTACAATTAAACCAATTACATGAGATGTATCTGTAAATACACATTGTATTTACCTATACAAATCGAACTGGTATTTGCATAGCCATTACAAAACAATTACTTGATCATTTTGTAGGGGAAAAAACATCCATTGACCGGGTTTCGACCTCTTGGGTCTCGTCAGAATGGACTAGTCTTAACCCCCTCAGGGGCTATGCAAATACCAGTTCGATTTGTATAGGTAAATACAATGTGTATTTACAGATACATCTCATGTAATTGGTATATATATATATATATATATATATATATATATATATTGCACTGAATATCCTCTAGATCGGCTCGATAATTCGTGACCCAATGTTGGGTTGACATAAAAATGCAGTGTCTTCTAGACAGAAATATAACTCCAGCTATTTACACCTAAATAAAACTTCGATACTTATTTCGTGTCTTGATTATAATATGTTCTAATTTGATAATTACAAAAATTGCTTCTCCACGGCTAGCTCTAGGCACTACCTCCTAGGATATACTTACCCTAACTACACATTCTTTCCACACCTTGACACACAACAAAATACATAACTAAAATAAAATCCTTGGACTAACAGTCACTCTTTCATTCATAAGACATAAGTAATTATTTAGACAATTTCAATATTTACATTGTTATATCTACAATAAAACACTTCACCCTTTTCTTTCAATCTAAATTGTTTGTGAGTTATTACACTTCAATTTCTTTATTTTTCTAAAGTAGATGGGCCCATCATGAAACCATAAATTTACCTTCACTTGATCTATGGTGAGCTCAGTATAAACCCTTTTTCCTTGATATGCATAAAATATTGTATGGTCAAATTGCTCTAAAGACCCGTTTACTCTTTACATCAAAAATTATTGCTTCTGTTTTTACCTACTCAAATAATAATAGAAAATTGTCTTTTATATACGGCAATCAAATTAATTTTCAGTTCATAAGATTTTCATCACATAATTATAAACACATCTAGCTTTATAACACAATGCTAGTACCACAGTTCAACAATAAAACAAATTTGTTACCTCTTGTGTTCTTCGGACGCACGCACCACCTCCTTGGATGACCTCCACCAAACTCACGTACTTGGATTTTCCCCACGTTTTCACTCCCACATGGACAGCAAGTCCATCTCAACTCGTTCATCCAGTTCTCCCAGTTATTAGTGGATACTTTTCATACCTTAGATGTGATTTTTCAATTCTCCGCCCGAAGGTACTACATTGGTCAGGATGCGAGTTTTTTTTTCCTAGAAAATTTTGAATTTTGCCGAACCCTTGGTGTTCCAAGCAAGATAGCGATCTTTAACGTGCGTGAAAACACACACACACACGGGACCTCCATTTCACCTCTCATCCGAACGAGGGTGTATTTTTGTGAAAAATACTCGCCTAACATTTTTCAAGCGGACCGTGTCGGACTTCGAACCCGGGATCTTGGGCGTAGTAATGTTTTCATATCACCATCCATCCAAATTATGTCTCCATCTCAATTTAACGTGCCACCAGCACTCTCGTTTAAGAAATACTTGGTTTGCTTACCTCAGTAGCATCCTGTTGTACTCGTACAGTTATTTATACTAATTTATTTTCGGCCCGTTTAATTTGTTGGCACCCACTCGTGCATTTAGAACACTTGTAAAAATCTACGACGGACTGCACTATGCCGCGGCTTTTAATTTTTAAATTAGGATGTCTTCTCGATGCTACTTAATGTACTTAAAGCGAATCAGAAGATTAAGAGAGCCCTACCACCTCCGGCAAAAACTTTTATAATGTTCAAATTCCTTCTCTAGTCACGTATTTCAACAATTTTCGCTGAACTCTCACATTCGTTACACACAATTCTCCAAATACCTACGCTCAAATACACGACGAACTTTTACAACTCAGAATTCACTCTTTCCACCTTAGCACGAAAAAACTAGCTATCAGTTGCAACCGTCGACGTTTACCTATAAATTCATTCCTCTCCATATCTCTAACGGCCTGCAAAACACGCACATAGTGCCTGCGTCTTAATTTTCCTTGCAGTCATGCGTTCATAGCCACTATTTCTTGTCTCACTCGTGTTTCTTTTACTTTCATCGAGCTCCCACTATCTACGGTTACCGTTTCCTCGGTAAATGTGCGCCTTAAAAATCGATATCGTCGACAAACATCTTGCATCTTTGTTTGACACATTTGTTTTTTAAAATATACTTGTCGGTCACGCGCTTGAAAACCGCATGTCTTTCTACCAACTGATGTATTCTCTGTCTCCCTTGGTTGCTTTCTATCGATTTTCTGTCCCTTAAAATTATTGATTTTTGCTTCAAAATTAACATATTTATTCGTTAACCTGGCTTTTCTCGCCGTACAATACCTTGAAATGTTATCGCCTCGTCTTCTAGCTTTCAAAGAAATATTTATTTATTTGAAGCATTCATTCTCTGAACTCCTTGACCGTTTTGTTATGTTGTTTTCTACGAATTAAGTTAACGTCCCGTTTAGTTTACGAAGCTAAATAAATATCCGTTACATCAATTATTGATTTTTATTTACCGCGAAGCTTTAATATTAGCCTGCAATAGTCAAACTCGTATTAAATTAACGTATACAAATTATTGATTTTTCCCTACCACCAAGCTACTTAAAAATATGTCATTTAACACTAAAAATTTCTATATGTAATCGTTTAGCTTATCTTATACTAAAGTATGCAAATTATTGATTTGAAGCGTAATAAATAACTTATTATTTTTCTATTTACAGGGTCGTTGTAAAAATACCTTCTGGGCCTATTTACACACGTTGACCTTTAAGCTACACAGTAATATATATTGCTGTAATTTTAGGCCCCACAATTTGGGCGTAATAAATTTGCTATGATATTACCAGAACAATCAGGCCCCAGCGTTAGGCCGTCATAAATTTGCTATGATATAGCCCCACGATTTGGCATACCATAAATTTGCTATGATTTTCGCTTTTATTATTTTAGGATTAATGAGCCCCTACGATGGGTGTCATAAATTTGCTGTGATTTACCCCTCTGATTCTTTTTTTATTTTAAGCCCCAATGTTATGAAATGTTAAATTAGGATTTTTACCCCGACTAGCTTACTGAATAGATCTTATTGAATCAAGTAAGGCAATTCTATAATACACCATATAATAATTGATAATATTTACAAAACTCAAAATTTTCCTTTTTGTACAGAAGATTTACATATACCAGATTTGTTTTTCTGAAAGCCAGCAAAAATATCTTTTAATTATTCAGGGACCTTCGAACGTTCCAAGATACATATTCCATTTTCATAAATTTTTAAGTGGCCCTTTTTGATGACCCTTACAAATATACAATGTGGCAAATATTAAATCAAAAACAGTTTTGAATAATAAAGTGTATTAAGATTGCTAACCTAGAATGGGTTCTGTAGTTCCATCCTAGTCTATGATCTGCATCCCTTTCTGTGTTCGGTTTGCTTATTGATATGCCGGCCCTATATAAAAACGCCTCCCATAAACCGCTCCCAATTAAAATCGTACCAAGTCGGAATATGTCTAAATAAGAATACGTTTACTTTAAATTATCTCTAAAATTAGAGTATGTTCAAAGTTAAAAGTCCCAAATTAAAGTCGTCTCAATTAAATATCCCAAATTAAAATCCAGATTGAAATTCAAAATTAAAGTCCAGATTGAAAATCCAAATTTAAAAGTCCAGATTGAAAGCCCTGTTTTATTAATTTTAGAAATGAACTTAATTAAGTCGTTTTACTTACGTCTATCTACAGATCGGCTTATTTTCGTTGCACAAATTCTCGCACTTTTAACTCTGATTTATTTTGATTTCTACTGCACTGGTTACGTAAGTTTTTAACACCTTTGAACATAGGTGTTGCTCAGTTTGAATATAGACTAAAATGTCGCTTCGTTACTATCGTATATATAAGCCCTACCTCCAATTGATTTCATTGGCTTGTTGACATTCTAGGACGATAGTTCTGATTTATCTCACATACCTCGGAATTTTTACCAATTACTTAGTTTAAATCTTTCAATGCATGCCTTGTCTGTCACGTCCGCATCCCGCATGTTTTAATATTAATCGAGAATTTCCAACTTTTGACTTTTATTAACTCACGTATTTGGATGTTTGTTAATTTTATCGTCTAATTGAATCGCCTGGTGCTTATTTATTTCTACAGAATATTGGTCCTCTGAACAAATGTGTTTTCTTCCAGTCACGTAACGATTTTCTGATAATGAATTATTTGGAATGCGTGTACGATGATATTTTCGACGTAATTGTTAAATATTTTTATTGCCAATTTATCTATGCTTCTCGGGGATTTAATTTTAATGCAATTTGTTGCGATTTAAAATCTTATCTTTACTTGTAAACTACACTTAGGCATATTTACGTTTTCATGCATTTAATCCCGTGTATTTTATATAGTGTCCTCTTAATTAACAATATGTAGACTGACCGTTTTACTTTTATGATTTTTGAAATTATGTGCTTTTCTTAAAGTGGAAGTTGTTTATATTTATTCTACAACCCCCATGACTTAACCTACCCCTAAACTACCCTATTATCATAGCAATATATATATATATATATATATTGCTGTGATTTGGGATTATTTAGGGGTGTATTGAATAGTAAGGGTCGTGTAGTAACCATATATTGCAATAGGAATCAGAAAACTGCATTCATTTAGCAGAAAATTAAGTAATTCGTATATTATGTAAATAGAAAACACTTAACACCCTGTATATAGACTATAATTAATTTTAAGTAATGCAAGTGAGCATATCTTTCAACAAAAGTATGTGTATTCAAGAGAAATAATAGTACATGTAATTAAACACGCATTGAGAAGTGTTCTAATTAGTTATAAAACAAATACAAAGATAAGAGATAAAACCTAACAAAACTTTATGCAATTACGCGAAAACAATAAACATTTTGATAAGAAAACGCAGTTGAAAGCATTCATAAACACAAACGAAAATAGCATTGAAGTTACATCATTCATTTTGTACAATATTGAAAAGGCGATATCTACACAAAACAGCGTATGGTCAAGATAACGATGTATCAATAGCAAATAGATATTACACAGAAAACCGAATAAATTACATCAAAAATAACTTCAAAGTGCAGGAATTGATTGGTTCAGATATCTGCAAGACTTGTTGAAAACCCAGCCCACATGTAAGTGGGAAGAGCTTATATTAACGCAGAGCAATGACAAGACGAGTCAGTTTAAAACTCATGCCGGGCAAAGCTGCGTCACTGCTAAACAGAAAGTAAGGCCTAATTTAATATTCAATAAAATATCAAGTGTAAGTGATAAAGTGCAACGACTACGAAAACTTCTTTTGCCGTTTACCATGAGTAGAATTTGGGGTAATTTATTTAAACTAAATATTAATCATAATAGGGCTTCTAATTGGTGGTACATTTTGAATAATTCGAATCTATGATACAATAATTCAAATGTGTTGATAATAATAATTCGAATCTATGGTACATTTCTGAATACTTCAAGTTGCAATAATTCAAGTATGCGTCTATAAGAACAATTCAAATCTGGGTCAAGAGAACAATTCAAATCAGCGTCGACAATTATATTTTGGTACAATTCTGGTACAATTTTGAGTTGCGATATTAAATGCAAATAAAATAAAGAAGCACGAAGTAATTTATGGAAAACAAGGGGTTCAACTAAGCAGAGCAGTGATAGACGAATGAGGACCACCCGAACAACCTGTAGCTGGTTAGATCTATTTAATTTTAAGATATTTTTCTATTTAAATTTCAATACTGAATTTATTAAATTTATATAAAAATTGTGATGAAGTCAACAACAAACAATTGCATACGTTAAACTTACGTAACATATTATAAAGGTGTCTAGAACGTTTCAGGGTTCTTTGGTAAAAAGAGGTAGTTTTTGGTGACTTTAGATTGAATTCAAAATATATAAATTTTGGGATAAATGATACACACGATATTGATTGATTGAAGGGTGTATTATAATATTTTTCAAAACTTGAAAATAATATTTCTTTCATTATATGAAATTAATCGACTTCGTTTTATCAATTCAAACAAATAGGTAATCATAAAGGGGTGGAGAAGAGAAAAATTGATCATCGTAATGTTGTGCACTCTGTGTAGATTAAAAAGGGCTAGCCGTGACATAATAATAAAATTAGTAATATTAAATTTGATTTGAGAACACAGAACGGTGGAGTTAAGTAAAAACGTCATTAACCCGAGAACGGCGTTATCATATCAATAATATATATATATATATATATATATATATATATATATATATATTACTCATATTTAGACCAGGGTAGAAAATTAAATAATCACATCAAATAATTTCAAATCACCGTGTATAATGAATATTATTAGATAATACGCGTTATTAAAACCGTGAAGCATAAAAATTTATTAGTTTCAGTAAAAATAAGAGATTTAAATCATGTACAAGACGCTTTATATCAAAAGAAACAGTATTAACAAGCTCTACGTGTAATGTATTTATTCCGAGGAAAGAAACAAATGGAAATTACGTGCAAAATTTATATTAATTAACCTTATTTTAAGTAACCGGTATTAAACAAAGTGTACACATAATAATTAATATTTAATTTGTATTCGCTAAAAATGAAAGGATAGAAGTCAATTTTAATTGGAGTTAATTAAACCATTATTAATAATAAGCATAAAAGCCTGTGAAAATCCAAGATTAAAATACCACGGAACAAGGCTCTGAGAATTAATAGTATGTTTGAACACCTGCGTAGTTTAAAAAGCTCATTCGGCGAAAATTTTGTAGATAACAAATAGTTACAAAGAATCTTGGAGAAACCGTGGCTTAATATTCACGAGAAGGTGCGATACGGGGTTATTTAACCCAGATAGTCCACATGGACTGAAATAATCGATAATAAGGAATATCAATTTGCACTAATAAGAACAGGGTAGATAGAGACAGATAATATGCGCAAGACCGAGGCACATATTAAAAGGCGTGATTTAAGCAACGTCACGAGGGTCACAATTGGTTGAAAATGGGATGCAAATATCAGAGGTAGAAACAACGATTTCTGTATAAAATTTAATTACTTATTCTCGGACATGTTTGCGTGCCGTGTGGAAATTTTCTGAGATTTAACTGGGGCGAGTACTAAATTCGTAAAAACCGACGCGCGGGCTACGGAATGGGAACAGAGCATGCGAAATTCTAGAAACTGGCCGTTTTGAGCACTCGACCGACAGACAGGCTAACTTCTATATATACCCAGGTGAATATAAACAAGCTCTCTTACATCCGCGACTTGATTCAAGATGTTAAACAGTGCATTTTAGTTTGATAAAATAATTTAAAGTTTGCTCGTATATTTTGGTGATTCAAAATAGTTTGTTCTTTAAGTGCTAACATGAATATACTTTAGTGCACTTAGATACAAGGTAATAAAATTTAGTATCACTGTACCAATTAGTAAAATTTACAACGACAAATGTATACACAAAAGTAGGCAGTTTTGGCGTATATTGGTGAAAGAAGTATGAAGTTCTTTGTTATTTTTCGGGGGTATTAATACTTAAATGGTGCATAAACGGGTCTGGATCCACAAAACAAGGTTCAGATATACACAGATTAGTTCCGGAAAAGCCCTGAAACAACTTTAAATAAATGGTGATGGAGAAAATTTTAAAGCGTTGAGAATCAGAAGCCGTAAATATAACCCAGTTGGAATGGTGTGATTAACAAAAGGGACGATGTACATTGAAGCTACGAGTGCAAGTAACCTTCAGGTAAATTATACTATTTTGTTTGAACTTTGATATTGTTGTGTGTGTTGAATAACTTTATAATTGATTTACTCAAAATGGACAGTAGTGAAATGGTACTAACAATAATATTTTAATTTTAAGGTGAAATTTGCTTGTTTAAGTAGAAAGGGGTATTTAGTATTGATGTTCTGGATTATGATGAAAATTTAGGGTATGTCTTTGAGCTCAATTAGACGAACCTGGTTAATTAACGTAAAGGGTGGTAGATGCTCCTTTGTACTCAGACTCCGGTCTGCATATATTGTTATATTAATTAGTAGGCATCCAACAAGGACTTTAATTCAGGATGCACATTTAAATGATAATAAATGTAATCTTGAAAATTTCTGATACTGAAATTTATGCCAAAATTTAATTTTGAAATTTTAATGTATTGTGAATATTGATGTAAATAGAGTTAACGTTCGTGTTTGTGGTAGGAATGTGTTTGTTTTTGAATGAGGATGAAAGTTATCTAGGGGAGCAGCCGAGGCGATTAACAGAAGAAAGTCAACGGACCAGGTAATTTAATAACTTTGTAGGTTTCACAGCATTCTTTGGCATCCAATTCGTAGGGGCTCGATTCTTAAAGGGGAGTACCCGGAGTTTAGTGGTTTCACAGCAATATATATATATATATATATATATATATATTGCTGTGATAAAGGGTTGTTCAAGTGTGTACTTGATAGTAAAGGTCATTTAAAAATGAGAAATTACCATAGGCAGCAGAAAACTGCATTTATTTAGTGAAGAATTGAGAAATGGAGATAGTTTGTAAATAGTATGCAGTCAACACCCTGTATATAAAGTATAAATAGTTTTAGCGACGCAAATAAACATAGGAAAACGCAGAGTTGGCTGAGAAATGAGAAATACATGCATTAAGTAGCTAGTAAATATTTAATACCCTGTAGATAAAGTTTTAGTTAATTTAGGTAAAGCAAGTAATGATATTTTTCAGTGGAAGCACGCGTATATTTATAAGTAAACGATAAAGTGTAATTAGACACGCATTCAAAAGAGTTCCAAACAATTAGATTAATACGGAGATAGAAATAGAGCTTCAGGTAGCATAGGTAAATGCGTGCAAATAGCTAACCATTTTTGATAAGAAAGGAGATTAAAAATTGCGTGAATAACATATAAATATGAAAATTAAAAGTTGAATTGCATCAGTTGTTTATGGAAAAGCAATTATATCTATCAAAACACAGCATGTTGATAACAAAGACAGCTGGAAGTAGGTTACAATTATTGGGAATCGTGGAGAATTACATCAGAAACTACTTTGAATGTAATTATTTGATTGGTCACAAATAAGCGACGAGCTCTAGACCATACCCACTGACGGAGTGAGAACGGAATAATATATTAGCAGGCACAGTGATAACGAAGACAGTTTTGAACTCAACAAAGGCCGAAGTGCGCCGTTATGAAATAAAGCAATACGTAATAATTTGAAAAGTGAAAGATAAAATAAGTGCCAAGATGAAAACTATAATTGCCGATTAAACGTAAGTACATTTTGATGAATTTATTTTAAACTAAAACATAAAAATAATTGGGCTTCTATGTCCGGGGAAACAAACTACAATTTCGAAGTCTGGGGAAAATAAACTACAAATTTTGAAGTCCGGGGGTGAAAATCCAATAATACAATTTTGAAGTACGGGGGTGAAACAAACGACAATTTCTATGTCCGGGGAAACGAACGACGATTTTGAAGTCTGGGGAAACAGTAATACAATTTTGAAGTCTGGGGAAAATAAACTACGATTTCAAGTCAGAGGACAATGATAATAAGAATTCTATTCTAAGTTTGAAGAAATTGATTGATAAGAAGTAATAAGTCTGAATTGAATCGACAATAAATTGGGGTGCACAAATTAATAATGGTAGTCCATAGTGTAATGGCAATAATTTAAATGTAATCCTGAATTAGGGGAAGATAATTTTTATTCAAATGGAAGTGTCGATGTGAAGAAAATAGACCAGGCCAGGTTTTTTTAGTTATAAGACATTTTATTTTTCTATAAATTTTTTTATTTTGAATATTGAATTTGCTTAATATAATATGAATGTGAAAAAGTCAACAAAAGAAGTTGCATAAGTATAAAGTGAGTAATATGATAACAGGTTTAGAACGTTCTACGCTTCGTTGATAAAGATAATAGGTTTTTTTTTGGTGACTTTGGGTTTTGAGTAAATAGGATATGATGTTTAATAAATGAAATTTACAGCATTAACTAATTGAAAAGTGTTTTTCAAATAATTTACAAAAGCTGTACATAATATATTGGTTTCATTATATAAAATCGAAATTAACTGAATTTTATAATTCCAAATAAATGCTAGCCGAGGTCATAAGATTTAAATAGTTCAAGGAGGAGCTACGAGTTGAATAGGAAATTGATAACAAGTAAGGCGGTAACGTATCGAATTTTGCTATTGACAGACAAGGTTGCTTCAAGATAAAATCCAGTTAAGTCTCTGAAGGGAATTGATAGCAATATTAATAAGACAGCCCAACGTCGGAGGAGATAATTACAATCTTGTTTATTCATAGTAAATATTAAATCGGTCGTCCAAACGTAGGGCACGATAATTTAGAGAGTATCATAGTATATATATATATATATATATATATATATATATATTACTCCAAATTTCGTTAGTTATTTATATACCTAAGATTTGGACAAAGTTTAAAAGTGATTATGAAATATTTTGGCCTTTATCATGAAATGTAAAAGATAACTCTTGTTTGTCTGGCTAAACTTTTAACATCTTAGGTCTATATAATGTAATCTTCGTAATTGTTTGTTTAAACATAGAGTGAAAGTAGGTTTGAAATAATTCAATATTATTAAACGGTAATTTTTTAAAACATCAAACAATGAGATTTCTTTATGTAATCATTATAAATATGTACATTGTTTTGTTCTATTATTGGTCAATGATGCAATTTTTTATTAACTGATTAGTTAATATCGTTCCTTATGTAAGTACACGTCTTTTATTGTGATGATCTAGATGTATATAAGTGTTATAGTAAAATCTTAAAACCATCAGGGCTTTATCTAAATAATATCACTTATTTTATTATCATTTTCAGACGCAAACTACTGTGTCCATTTGTATTATACTAACTTGCTTTTTTCAGGCATACCCTGTTCGTAATCGATCTTTTTGATATTAGATTTACTTACCGTAGGGTTCCTACACCCTCTCTAGGGCTCTAACAACTAGTATATAAACGGGTATAGTGTCGCCTAATTTGAATTCTTTGTTATCTTAGTTTTACAGTTAACCCTTCTGCTAATCGTTATAACGCTGGAGTAAAGTCCAAAGTGAGCAAAAACACTTTTATTATCTTAGTTACAGGCAAAATTGTTTCAACGTATTAAAAATAATCTAATTACCTGAACTATAGGCTGGATTTAAAAGGTGTACAGTGATACCTATAAAAAATGCTGCTAATATTGGAATTTGATATTTTATATTATTCTCGCTAATTATAGCCATTACTTCATCTTTTTCTAGTCCTAGATTCTTCAGAACATAAACGGTTTTAACGGCATTGTCTAATAAGTCTCCGCATGTCTGCACTTCCTCAGTAAGTGCATCAATCTGAAATGACATTTTGTAATTATTTTATATAATAAGAGTTTTAAACAATTTAAGAATTTACAACAAGGCATGCAAGACAAAGTTCAAACGTTTAATTAAAACTAATTTTTACAAGGCACGGTTTTTAAATCAACTAATTGAAGGGTTAAGCCAGTTTATCCTCAGGTGTTTGGGGGTGGGGGAATTCAATTCAACGAAAAACATAAAATGCATTAGGAAATACAAAACAGAATCTCACAACAGTACGATAATAAAGTAAATCAAAACTAAAGTGAAAAATAAATATAACACATACATTAGTAGAACCCTTAGGCCTATCGTGTAGACAGTTTTTCTTAGGATTGTAATACGTTGGACGTAGATAATGTCAACTTGTTTCCCATATTAAGCCTCGATTTATATTTTATTGTTAGTGCAATCTCGGCAAAAAAACTCTTTTGCAAAGATAACTTGTTAGTGAGGGTAAAATGCCTTCAGTATTGACACCAAATCTAAATGGATATCTGTTAGCAAACTCTCTTCGAATCTTGTTACTTCTTCACGTGATAGTCACCTATTTTGACTTCGCCTCACCAAAACCAAGCGCTTGTGCAACAGACAACAAAATGGTTTTACAGCTTTCGTTGTTGGTATGGTGTTGATAGTCTTGCTGCTACCTGGTTGGGCGTCGCCGTGGATGAATGTAGTAAGCGTAAGACTACAGATCCCAAGGTCATGGGTTCGAATCCCGACACGGTCGACTACTTGAAAAATGGCAGGTGAGCATTTTTCACAAAAATTACGCCCTCGTTTGGATGAGAGGTTAAATGGAGGTCCCGTGTGTGAGTGTTGTCACGCACGTTAAAGATCCCTACCTTGCCTGGAACGGCAAGGGTTCGGCAAAATTCTAAATTCCAAGCAACAAAAAACTCGCCTCCTGGCCAATGTAGTACCTTCGGGTGGAGCATTGGAAATGTAAATGCAATGCTACCTGGTTGATTGGAGTACCAAGCTGTTGCAGAGTATACAGAAAATTACGTCCTGTAATTAGCTACGTTGTCGACTTGAAAACGCGCACTCTTAGCAAACTATTGGTAGTCTTCTTCAGGTCGAAAGGGCATCAATAAATCTAACAGCTTACGTTGTCTGTCGCACAAGTGCTTATGCCTGAAGAAACAAAACCGAAACAAGCTACCACCATTGGTTTGTTTAAAGATGCGAGTGTTTACGAACAATAAAGCTGACAACACGATGTTTCACTTAAAATCGGGAAGTGTATCTTACTCCAATGGCCGGTCATGGCAGACATAATACCTACCAGCTAGTCAATCTGCGACAACTCTAGAACTTAATTGTACTCTGCTGCACAAGTACTTGTGCCTGAAGATACAAGGCTAAAACATGCTACCACCATTTGCTTGCTAGGAGTTCAAGTGTGTTCGAAGTTAGCAACGCAACTAACAGCACGTTGTTTCACCTATATTCTGGAACAGTACGACACTCCAATTTCCAGTTAAGACAAAAATAAGAACTATCAATCAGTTAGAACAATTGCTAGACTTTGATCTAGTCTGTCCCACAACGCGGCTGGCAACATATTGCTTCATCTATTATCGGGAAGAACAACACACTCCAATCCCTAATCTCAAGACCTATTAGCTAGGCTATGCGCAACAACTATAGAATTTTATTTTGTCTGCAACACAAGTGCTTGTGCATGATGAGGCAACGCCGAAATATGATCAGTGCCACCGATTTACTAAAGGTGTGTGTGTGTGTGTGTGTGTGTTCAAGGTCAAAAGTGTAGTTGACAACCGATGTCTACCTTTAATCACGAACAACACAATATTTCAATGCTCAGTTATGACAAAAAATAAGCCGAATCAGTCAGTCTGTTCCCGGTAACTTTAATACTTCATTGTAGTATGTTGCTCAAATGCTTATGCCTTATGAGACAAAACAGAAACAAGTTACTACTACTGGTTTGTTAAAAAGTGTGAGTGTGTTTGAAATTAGTAACATAGCTGACAACACGTTTGTTCATTTACAATCGGGAAGAACTTCGCGCCCCAATAGCCGGTCTGACAAAAATAAGATCTATCAACCAGTCTATCCTCGACAACTGTAAAACTTTATTGTAATCTGCCGCACAAGTGTGTATGTGTGTGTGTGTGTGTGTGTGTGTGTGTATGTGTGTGTGGGGGGGGCGGTTATTGTAGTTTGTAGTACAAGTGCTCATAACTAAAGAAACAAATCTGATCCAGGCTACTACCACTACTTTGCTAGAAGTCTGACTGGGACTGCAGTCATCTATGTACCTGATAACAAACTGCTTCTCCTATATCCGGGAAGAGCGCCACTTCCAATAACCAGCCATGGCAAAAACAAAACCTATCAACTAGTTTGACCGCGATCACTGCAAAACTTTATTGTAGTCTGCCGCACAAGTGCTTGGCCATGATGAGATAAAAGTGAAATGGGATATCACCTAGTATTCTAAAACGCAGCTGACAACACGTTATTTTACCCATAATCGGGGAAAGCACCAACGCTTTAATAGCCGGCCATGGCAAAAATAACACCTACCAACTATTCCTTCCGCCGCTACTGTAAAATTTCATTGCAGTCTGTCAAACACTTAAACAAGTGTTTGTGTGACATGACATATACATGCTACCGCCATTGGTTTACTTATAGAAGTCTGTTTGAATTTATCAACGCAGCCAATAACACGTTGGTGATGTATAATCAGAAACAGCTTTTCACTCTATTAGATGATCTGGCAATGAAGCAAACAACATGTTCGACTATAATCGGGAAGAGCATCACATTTTAGTGACCGCTCATGGCATAAACGAGACCTATTAACAGTGTATTCTGGGCAACGGTAAAACTATAGTATAGTCTGTCGCACAAACGCTTTTGTCTGAAGAGAAAACGCTTAAGCAGGATGCCATCACTAGTGTTGCTAGTATTCGGATGTGTTCGAAATCAGCAACGCAGTTGACAGTACTTGTTTCAGTTATAATTAAGTATAGCATCACACTCCAATGCCCAGTAATTGCAAAAATAGAACCTATCGATCGATTTATCTGCGACAACTGTAAAACTTTATTCTAGTATGTTGCCCAAGTACTTAAACCTGATGGAACAAGAGCTAATCAGGCCACTACCACTAGTGTGCTACAAGTGTGAATATATTTGAGGTCAGCAAGGCAGCTAGCAGCATGTGTTTCGCTTATAACCGGGAACAGCATCACACTTCAATATTCGGCTATGGTACAAATAAGATCTATTGGCTAGACTATCTGTGACAACTGTAGAACTTTATTGTAGTTTAGTGTATAAGTGCTTGTATCTGACGAGGTAAAACCGAAACAGGCTTTGCATCACCGATTTGCTATAAGTGTGTGTGATTGAGGAACAGCATCATACTTCAATGCCCAGTCATTGGCAAAATAAAACCTACCCTTAAGCAGTCGGGCTATCCGCAACATCTGTAAAACGTCATTTTAGTCTGTCGCACAAGTACGTGTGCTTGATAGAACAACGCCGAAACAGGCTACCACCACTTGTTAGCTTAGCAGTGTTAGTGTGCTAGAGATTAGCAACGCACCTGAAAACACCTTGATTCGCCTGTATTCACCAAAAGCATGACACTCCAATGTTCAGTCATTAAAAAAATAAGACCTATGAAGTAACTCCACGACAAATGTAGAACTTTAATTTAGTCTGTAATGCACGTGCTTCTGCCTGATGTGACTAAAGCAAAACGGGATATAACCATTGGTTTGCTTATAATGAGAAATGCAGTTTACAACACGTTAGTTCACCCATAATCGGGAAGAGCATCGCGTTCCAATGACCAGTCGGCAAAAATAAGACCTATCGACCGGTCTATCCGCGACAACCGTAAAAGTTTGTTGTAGTTCGTCGCCTAAATACTTCTGCCTGAAGAGACAGAACTGAAGCCACTACCACCGCTAGTTTGCATCACACTTCAATATACTGTCATGGAAAAATTAACATCTATCAAACATTCTATCCGCGACAACTGTAAAACTTCTTCTACTTTGTCACACAAGTAGTTCTGTCTAATAGGACAAAACCGAAACTGGCTACCACTACTGGTTTTCTGGAAGTGTAAGTGTGTTTGAAGTTAGTGACGCAGCAGTTAGGATATGTTTCACTTATAATCGGAAACGACATTACACTTTAATGTCGCGTCATAGCAAAAAAAAAACCGATCAAATAGTTTTTGTGCGATAAGAGTAAAACTACATTGTAGTCTGTTGCACAAATTCTTGTGCCTAATATAACAAACCGAAACAGGTGTAACACCACTGATTTGCTGCAGGAGTGTGCGTTGGGGTCAGCAACGAGCTGACAGCACGTGGCTTCACTTATATTCGAAAAGACCATCACGTTTCAATTGCGCGTCATGGCAAAAAAGAACTCATTCACCAGTCTATTGGCGTCAACTGTAAGACTTTATTGTAGTGTGTCGTACAAGTGCTCGGAGTTGAAAAGACAAAATCGGAACATACTACCAGCACTAGTTTGTTAAAAGTGTGTATATTTGAGGTTAGAAACATAGCTGGTCTACCTATATTCGAAATGGCATCAGACTCTAATGTCCAATCACGACAAAAATAAGATCGACTTCCAGCCAATTAGCGACAGCTGTAAAACTTTATTGCAGTAATGTAGTTCAAGGCCTATGTCTGATACGATAAAACGTAAATCGGCTACCACTACTGGTTAACTTAGAATTATCAACGCCTCTGACAAGTTGTTTCAGCTATAATCGGGAAGAGCATCACGCTCCAATGGCAGATGTTACGGTATTCCACGCAAACAAAAGAAAACAGTAAAAGTAATTAGAGAAATGTTTACGCCGAACACCGCAACAAAACGGGGACAGAAAGATAGAATTGGGCTAGCTCAAAAACGTCGGAGAGGGGCGTGGGTGAAAACAAAAACACATTGGAAACCTTCGAGATACTCTATTGATTACATCGAATCTTGGAAGATTATTTACAAAGCAATAAAATAAATAAGTTGCGTAATCGTGATTGTGTCATAACATATAAAAATTGGTAATAAAATATAACATCTTATAATCTAAATACCTACTTAATGGTTTACCTTAAATACATATAAAAGAAAATTAAGCATAAACTGTACAGTAAATCTAGAAAAAGAAATATACCTAAATTATATGTACATGCTGCTTTGGGAAGTGCACCTCCGCAGAAAGAATATAACATTAAAATTAGACACCCTAACTTAAATTAATCATGTGTCAACTAGTTTTAAATTTATAAGTAAGTGGTTTACGTTAAAAAGACAAAAGAAACATTAAAAAAGAATTCCAACATAAACATTGATTGATTAATTTTTAATTTATAGAATAATAACATAGTTCATGCATCGTTCATGTAAGTTTTGTAACGGGATGGTGCCAATTTATCGGATAATATACGCAATAGCAGTAAATGAAAAGTTTATTCTTCACGCAGCAAAAAAAGAATTATGGAAATAGGAAAACTGTACCTTGAGCAATCAGCTTCATGCTGGTCTTATCTTAAGGCTGCATTTCTCTATGGGCTAGCTGCATGCTGGAACCACCAACTTCACTTATACTATGCAAGCACTGTTAGTAGCACGACTTAACATGTATCTTTTAGGAAAGAAGATGTTGTCTTTAATCTTTAATTACTTAATCTTTAATGGTCCTTTCAAAGCACGGTCTCTATTTTATAAGGCAGAATCAGGTATGGGGATAGGGTATTTGATTTTTAAAGATATCGCTGAATTACTATGTGTGCAGAATTTCCAGACAACAGCTGCCGAAATACAAACTGTAGCAGCTTGCCAACAAGCAGATAACGCAATTATCAAAAGGTTTAAAACAGAGGAAAACAATCTTATTACTTTGTAACATCTTAGCAGCTGCAGAATACCAGATAATAAGTCCATTGTAAGCAGATGTAGGCAGGTGGTGAGTGGTCTTATCTCTTAGAAGAAAGCTGTGCATTTACATGCACCTTTAAATTAAAATGTAATCACTGCAGGTGCTAGAATTTATTACAACTACTTTGTAACGTAAAGTTTCCTAAGCAGCTGTTTGATTTTATAAAGCAAACTTTATAAAGTAATTAATTGAGAAATTTTATTAAATAATGCTAATTCAAATGGCGGGAAATTGAACTTGTTGAGGAATTTTAGGGTATTTTAAAAATAAATGCAGGCAAAATTGTTTGCAGGGTTTTGAACGTAACACAGACCACGCAAAATATAAAGACAAATCCATCTGTCCATTCCCGACAACTTTAGTACTGTGCCTGAAAAGACAAAACCGCCACTAGTTTATATGAAGTTCGAGTGTATTTAAAGTCAGCAAGCTGCTGACAACACTTTGTTTCACCTATAAACGGACTCAACACCACACTCCATTGCCTAGTCTTGACAAAATTATGATCTATCAATCGGTCTTTCCGAGACAACTGTAGCGCTTCTTGTACTTCTGCCTGATAGGGCAAAACCGAAACAGGTTGCCTTCACTAGTTTGCTAGAAGTGTATGTTTGAGGTTAACAACGCAGGGGAAAGCATGTTATTTCATCTACAATCGGGAAAAGCGTCACACTCCAATTCCAGTCATGACAACTAGTCTATTCGCAACAGCAGTAAACCTTAATAGCAGTCCGCCGCACAAGTGACTATACATAAATGAGACGAATCCGAAGCAGGTTTAGCCCCACTGATTTGTTAGGGGTATATACTCTTGGGGGTCAGCAACGAAGCTGACACGTTTTTCCATTTATATATGAGAAGAGAATCATGTTTCAGTTGCCGGTCATCTCAAAAATAAAACCTATCAATCAGTCTATCCGCGACAACTGTAAGACTTCATTGCACTCTGTCACGCACGTGCTTGTACCCGATGGGACAAAACCTAAACATCCTACCGCCGCTGGTTTGCTTATTGGTCTGAGTTCCTTTTTGTGCTCAGCAACCCAGCTGACAAGACGTTGTTACACTAATAATCTAGAAAAGTATCACCTTCCAATTCTCAGTCAGAACATAACCAAAACCTACAAACCAGTCTATTCTCGACAAACGCGAAACTTTATTGTAGTCTATCGCGCAAATGAGTGTACCTTAACCGAAGCAGGCTTCCACCATTCGTTTGCTAGAGGTGTGAGTGGGTTTGGTGTCAGCAACGCTGACAACACATGGCTAACCTATTCATCAGCAACAAAATTACAGTCCAACGCTCAGTCAAGGTGGAAACCAGATGTATCCCTTTACAAATTCGTGGAGATTTATATTGGGAGAAAGAAGAAACAATGACACTAAATCTATCTTTCTAAATGACGCCTCCATACAATATATTTTTTGAGTATAAAATGGTTCTACTTTTGAGTGAAGAGGTGTTATCAAAATATATGATATCTTTTGCCATAAAAATTAAACACCTTAGCTTTAATTACTTTTTGATTTAAGAATATACATCTAAATGTTTAGCAAAACTGAATGATGGTTTTGCTAAAACGAATACTTACATAAACAACTTCATCTCTTTCCCTTTTCCTAAGACAGTCTATAAAATATTCCCCTAAATTCTCATTTGTTTGTATCTCTTCTTTAGGGCCGCTAATGGTGAATTCATTTTCGTCCATTTTTAAGAACTTAAACTAACACCTTTAAATATTTGGAAAGTAGACATCAATTGTAGTTTTCTGTAACAAAAATCATGTACTTTAGTTATAATTTTAATCAAATAACTCGTTACAACTAACTAGCAAATCACTGGCAAGCAAAAAATTGAGGTCAACTCTAAAGTTGCAAATTTTTTAATTAATTTACTTTAAGGTGGTGGTAACACCTTAACAGCTGCCTTAACTAGCTGCAATCATGTAGGAGGAGACGGGGTTTAAAGAAAAAATACAACTATAGGGATAGCCAAATTACAAAAAAAATACTTTTTACTATTCACTTAGCATGAAAGGCGTTTCTTTTTGCCTTCTCTACTCACAATTCAAAGATACCCAAACCACCTATTGTGTAGGCAAAACTACCTTGCAATCTCTTCCCCTACACGACAGGTGGTTGTCTCAAATAGGTCCTTCCTTACCTTATTTCTTTTTACCTCTTCTGTTAATTAATAGCTTGCTACGTACCTAGACGTAGCCGGAGGAAATGTAGAAATACCAGGTTAACTACCAAACGCGGAGAGTGGGGGGGATTCACCTAAATACAAAAAAAAGCACATTGCCCACGATTGTCTATTAACAGTAACAACAAATAAAAGATTTTATACAAATAAGCAAAATTAATTAATTAAGTTTTACTATTTCAAAGCAGACAATTATGTTATACGATCAATTTAGTACTTTAGATACGAAGTGCGCATCTCGTATTTTATAGAAAATAAAACTAATCAGTAATGAAAGAATTTACGTGTGATAGCTTTTGTCAAACATTTTTTAAATCGTACATAATACCTTTGTAAAATAAACCAATCAGTAGAAAAGAATAACGTGCGGGAAATTTTGTCAAACATTTTTAACAGCGGTACATCACACCTGTAGAACGATAATATCGATTGGCAGTAACAAACAATAGTCCCACAGTGTAACGTTTCGTATCGCATAACTACACCCAACGCTGATAAGGAATATTCCCTTGATATACACAAAAGAAAACAAGAGGTATACCTGCACGTGTCGGTTTACTTAGCTTGCACACCCTTGGAAGTGAATCAGCACCGAATTGCCACGGTTGTCGGGGTCGAGTTACCCTGTAACTATAACGGCACTAGCAATCTACAGGCAACGGTAGTTGGTCTATGGCATAGAACAGTTGGGCCTACATAAAAAGAACCAATTTGGCCTCCAGCTAAGAGTGATACAGGCAAGATACCTCCTACTTGCCAAACAAAAAAACGTGCAACGCTCTTGAAGTACTGTTTCGAGTAATGTACAAAATATTTCAACACACAAGCTGCAGAATCAAATTAAAAAAATTGGTTTCAATAACACGAATTCGAGCTGCAGTCCTCGCATTATCAAAGCGCGATTAAGAAACTGGAAAACACGCTTATCAAATAATAGTAGGATCCATTATGTCGACAAGTCTTTAGAGGGGAAACACAAGAGAAAGCAATTATAAGTTATCGGAATGTTTAACAAACTAACGGATACCTAAAACAAGATATTGACTATTTAATTATAGCATAGGCTTGTCGTTTCCAAGCAAGTAAATTCGAGTCAACATTATTGTAGAGCGGACTTAGGATGAACATGTAAAATATACAGGATATTAATGAAGGATTTAAGAATAGCAACGGAATCGATTTAACAAAATTATCGTAAACTGGGCTTATGAATTAACAAGGGAAAAAAGGCATTTAACATATCCCAAAAATAAACGTAACAAGATTATCACTAGTTCCTTTTAATTTCTTGCCCCGTGTTTTCTTCTGAGGAAGACATTTTAACATCACTGGAAAACTTCATATTTTGGTGAAGTCAAGAAAAAATTCAAGATTAAGATATAGGATGGGTTCCCGAAAAGCTATTACTACTGAGTTCGTGGAGATCCTTTATCAATTTGGTAAAGAAAACCACCTTGACTTCTACTCCTTGGTCAATGTTCCAAGTGTATACATAGTATCAGTCAAGAGATGTGACTTACCAAAGGAAAAGCAGAAACTAATTTTCTACGTTTCCTAAAGTCAAATCCATCTACTGACCAGAGACAAATTTACTCTACTTAAACCTTTTTCATTAAAAAATGCAAATAAACTGGGTTTATTACATAGATTTTTCCACTTTACCAAAATACGAAGTAATTAATCATTGCTTAAGTTAAATTCCTACTAATTCAATGATTAGTGATAAATAAAACATATATAAAATTCATAAGAAATTTTCATGCAAAGAAATGAACTTACATTAGTTTCTACGTTTGTTTTCATGGACTCGGTCGATGCTTGTTCGTTATCCACGTTGGTTTGGTTTGTTGGATTTGATCGATTCTTGTATCTTGTTCAACTTCTCTTTGGGTTCTTCTAAAATTTCGAATTAAAATTCTTGGTCACCAATCTTTCGATTTTTGGATTCGTATTGCCCTTTTGACGTCCTACCGACTGCGCCAGTTAAGGTTCAGGCCTTGAAAGCTGCGTTTTTAAAAAACACTTCCAAACTTGTTAACAAATTTATTTAATTCAACAGAAATTAATGTAGAATTTTGATAAACTGGTATTAATTATTCTAAGTCGAAATAAACTTATTTAAATGAATTATTATGATTCACCTAACCAAACTGCAATGCTAAAGCTGAATACTTTGACTGACTGCCGGGTCTTGGTGCTCCCGGGCTATTTATGATGTCCCTGCCCCTCACAATTCTCCATACAAATAAAACAAGAACAAGGACATCCAAGACGTCACTGTATTGTTTCGATTTCTTTCCTTCGGTTTTAATTATTGGATTACTTCAAATTGTTTTCCCCAAGATCCAAGACTACCTGTCGACGAACATCTCGTTTGCCACTATTTCATCAGTATTTCTTACTTAATGTTTAAATTTCTGGCAAGCACGAATAATTACCCACACCTGTGCGCGTGCGAACAACTCTGCAGATCTTTGTTGACATATTATGGTTCTTCAATTACGTAACTTACTGCATAAACGTTTGTTTTTTTGATTCACTGCATCCCGTGTCTAGTCGTCTCGTTTTTGAGATCTCTTTTCATATAATGTTATTCGTTACGCACGTGATCAGTTTCTTTTAACATAACCTTGTGAGTACTGTGTTTTCACATGTGATTGCTCAAGTAACTTCTGAGCGGGTATTAGTCTCTCGGCTATTCTCACGCGGATGAAATCTTTTTAGTCGAGTCATTTTATGAGTTTGCGGTTTTATTTTTATATTATTATTATGTCAGCCGTCTTCCATTGTTTGTGTGTATGTTTCCATCAAGTACAAATATTGTCATTTCCAGAGCTTGCTTGTTTTTATGATTATTATGTGACGCGAAAAGTCGCGGCTACCTCCTGTTTATCGTATAATTTTCACGTCTAAATATGTATTTTTTGTAAAACCAATCCTTTAAATAAATTTTATAAAAATTATCTCAACTGTTTATCAAAGTTATTTCCGTATGTAATTATTTTAGACTAAAAAAAAAAGATTTTAAATATCGGCAGTTCTAACCATATCCTAATAAATTTCTTAATATACAGGTTACGACGGTATGAATAAATCTATTCTATCGACCATAAACCAATAAATTAAGTATTACCACTGTACGGGTTTCATTCACTTTTCACGATATAAAATTTTTGTAGGGCTGTAATTACATAGGATTTTCAATAACTGAATTAAATGAAATGTTCAGAGTTCGAGACGATGCAAACAATTGGTTTCCATATAATAAAGCAAACAAACACTCACCTTGTCTCTCCAGCAGACTGCATATACGACCGCTCGTTTTGTGGACACAGACACCATAAACGTGAATGGCCTGTTCTTTCATATACAGCTATAAACCAAAATATAAACACTGACTCCAAATCACAGGTAACCACTAAAGAGGTTATATACAGACAAAAAAAGGACGGTACACACATTTAACCCGTAAAAAATATTTTACATGTTGTTTCCAGCAAGTATAAACAGTAACTCTTCTCACTTTAAATAATAAATAGAGAAAGAGTAAACTCTCATTAGTATATCAAAATTATTCGCGAACCAACCTACCATTGCCGATTCTACCAATAAACCGGATTTATACGCGAGTTAAAAACGCAGCTCCAAAGGCCCGAACCTTAACTGGCGCAGCCGGTAGGATGTCAAAAGGATAATACGAATCCAAAAATCGGAAGACGTGAACAAGAATTTTAATTCAACATTTTGGCAGAAACCCAAACAGAAGTTGGACAAGATACAAGATCGATCAAATCCAACAAACCAAACCAACATGGATAACGTACAAGCATCGACCGAGTCCATAAAAACAAACGTAGAAACTAATGTAAGTTCATTTCTTTAAAAGACCAATTGATTCTGACAAACTATAATTGATATTTGCTAGTATTAAAAAAAATGTTTATATTATTATTTTGTTATTTATGTATGTACAGAATTTTTATTTCTAACTATTATTACTGCAATTTATGCCAATTAATGAAAATAATCCACTTATGTATTAAGAAAATTAGTTTCAGAACTTACTTTGAGAAAATTTATTTTTAAAGCAAAAGAAATTTTGTTTTGAAACGAGAGAATTTTAGAGAACAAAATAGTACAAACAATTAATACCAATTATTAAAGTTAATATAAAAGGTAACTGACGTACGAATAATTATTAATACGAAAACGCAACAATTTAATTCAGCAAACATAAAATAGAACGTAATTAACTCTATCATTTAATACCGAAAGCAAACGCAATTCTTACAAACAAGCAGTAACACAAACGACTTATTCCAGGTTTAAACTTTACCAAAATTTTTCAATTATAACAACTCAATTACAGAAAAGACTATCTAAACTTGACCTTTTATCGTACCCTTACAAACTATAGAAACGCATTTTGTATTACAATCTATTAATAAATTAATCCACGAAGTAAAACAAACCGTATAAAATTACGACCAACAGTAAATGACAATATCCAACATTGCGACTCTATAAATATCCAAGTTACTGAAAAGCTATAATTAATTTAAGGACGCGCATCGCAAACTTATGAGGCATAATTAAATATTTCTTAATACGGATATATCTAAATATGACAAAACAATTATCAAACGTAATATTTTATGCAGTAATTAACGAACTGAAAACAACACCTTTCAAAAGTACTAACAATTTCAGTTGCATACTAAATTAAACAAAAGCATTACGCAATTTATTAAAGCCAAGAGACTAAAACTAAATATTCAGGAGACAAAGTAACTTTGTGATTAATTTACAAAGGCAATATTGTAACAAAGTAATTGACTGAAAACTTGCAACTAAAATTAAATCTCAAGGTGACGAGACAATAATTACAAAGTAACACCTTACACGTTCATACAATTTAATTAACACCCACAGAAAAGAGATAATTAAAACAGACACAATGAAATTAGCAGAATTAAAAATTAAATAAGTCTTAACTGGCGCAAAGTAAAATATTTACCGCGGAAATTATTCATTCACATCGAAACCTTTCAGAAAGCAAACTTACAATAAAATTAACATTCGCGAAGTAAAAATAAACAAATTCAAGGCTACAGCAAGCAACCCGACAATACCGAGCATAAATCCCACAAATTAATTACCAGACCGTGTAATTAAGTACAAATAATAGCAACTACAATTGTTTTAATAGCTCAACACACTTCAAGCTGAAAATTAATAACCCCAACAAAAAGTAACAGCAAAAACCGCAAAATAAATTTCAATTTTTACAAAATTTAAAATTAATTGAAAGCGAAAGCAGCCCTTAACTAAAATGAGTGTAGATATGAAAATTTATATTCAGACCATCCCCAGCTTTAACGGAGATCAAGTCCTTCTAGTGAGTTTTATAACAGTATGCGAAATAGTTTTGAAAATCTTCTACAAACCCGGAGATAACAGAAGGAATGTATTACTCTTACGCCTGATACTAAGTAAACTGACCGGACGGGCAATAACACTAATTGGCAGCCGAGATGATCTAGAAGAATGTCAGGACTTTAAACGAATACTAATTGCATATTATGGAGACCAGAGGAACATAAAATGCCTTGTACGCAACCTGATAAACCTCAGAATGAAAAATAATCAATCCCCGTATCAATTCGGAATGAAGTGCCAAGACGTGAGAAGTCTAATCCAAACTAAATTAAAAATCGAAGAACCCGATCAAAATATTCGACATTTAAAAACAAAAATGTATGACGAAATGGCACTAGACACCTATATAAATGCACTACCAGAACGACTATCAGATGAAATCAGATTCCTACGTCAGCAAAACTTAGAAGAAACCATGAACATGATAATAGAAGAAGAAAATGTAATGTATTACCGCAACAGACTATACAACCCCAACGCAAATAAAAGTTATTCACCAATAAAAACTATACAAGTCACGAGACAAACAATCTCCCAACAAAAATTCACACTATTCAACGCACAAACTCATCAACCCCGAATCAATAACCCAAATTACAATAATACGAATTTTAATAATCAATATAAACAATTTCCAAAACCAACGTTTAATTCAAATTTTACGAAACCCGCATTTCAACCAAGCTTCAACCAAAACGTAAATCAACAAAAACCAGCATTCAGCGCAAACCCTATTAGAAATACACCAATAACAATAATAACCCTAATAACCATTACCAACCAACGCCCATGGATACCTCATCTAATAACACCAGACAAATACAAAAATAGCACACATTCGACCAAACCCTCATTAAAAACGCAACTTCACATCAGAAGAACTATTTCATCAAGAAGTAGAAGAATTTGACAATGACCAGAACAATTACATTCATCCCAGTACAAACAATGAACCAAACCATTCGAACAATTATGAACGAAACTTAACGACGAAGAAAGCGCGTGTTCAAATTTTCAGATAGACCGATTCATAAACAACCAAACTTGATAAACTTGAATAACATAAATCACCTAGTACTACCATACATAGAAGTACCCCATGCCGAACTTAAACTATTAATTGATACCGGATTCTCATAGACATTAATTAGCCCCAGAACCGCGAAGAAGCATTATTTAGATTATGTAGAAAGTAAACTATTTAAAATTAAAATAGCCCATCAAACCACATTACACCAATTCGTAGCTACTATACCCTTACCGAGAACATTAAATTAAAAATGAAGCATAAATTTTGTATTTTCGAATTCAACGACAAATATGACGGACGAATAGGAATGGACCTTCTACGAAAATTAAGAGCCAACATTGACATAAAAAACCGTTTATTGAGAACTAAACACGAAAAAATCCCCATTCAATTTCAAAATACTCAAATCGAACAAAAATACACGATAGAACCCCGAACGGAAAGAAAAATAAACATCCCAGTAAATTCTAACAACAAAGTAAGAATAATAGATCATATAACATTTTAACAAGGAGTAGAAACCCCAACCGCTTTAGTACAAATAAAAAAAATTATGCCACTACGACAATTTTAAACTCAAATGACTATCCCGTAGAACTATCACTAACAGACCCAATTAACATAGAAGAATTAAATTTTAACGAAATGGAAATAGAAGAAGATTTAGAAAACAATTGAAACACCATGGAACATGACAAAATATTAAGCGAAAATTTACTACTGACATCAATCGAGAAGAGGAAAAAGCAATTAAAAATTTATGTTTTAAATACCACGACATATTCCACTATGAAGGAATACCCCTAACACTTACCAACACAGTTAAACATAACATCGAACTAACGGATAACAAACCAGTATTTACAAAAGCATACCGACTACCTCAGGCAAGCCAAGAAAAAGCTGACAGACAAGTAGCAGACTTGCTAGAACAAAACATAATCCAGCACTCCAACTCACGATGGAGCAGTCCCGTGTTAATAGTACCTAAGAAGTTAGACGCCTTGGGCAATAGAAAATACAGAATGGTAATAGACTATAAAAAATTAAACGAAAAAACGGTAGATGACAAATATCCACTACCGAATATAACCGAAATTTTAGAAAAATTAGGCAAATGCCAATATTTTTCAACACTAGACCTAGCATCAGGATACCATCAAGTACAAATGGATGAAAAAGATACATCAAAAACAGCCTTTAGCTCACCTAGAGGACACTACGAATACAAACGAATGCCATTTGGAATAAAAAGAACACACCCGCTACTTTCCAGAGAGTCATGGACAATATACTACGAGGAATACACAACGAGAAATGCCTTGTAAACCTAGACGACATCATACTTTATTCAACATCATTAGTAGAACATAGAAAAATTAAGAAAAGTATTCGAAAGATTGACAAAGGCACATTTTAGAGTACAATTAGACAAAAGCGAATTTTTGCAAAAAGAAGTTATGTTCTAAACTATGCAAACAATGTTTCCTGCATTCATCTTTAAAACGCCCTAAAATTTCTCAACAAGCTCGACTTCCCGTCATTTGAATTAGTGTTATTTCATAAAATCTCTCAAGTAATTACTCTATACAAAAGTTTGCCTTATAAAATCAAACAGCTGCTTAGGAAACATTGCGTTACAAAGTAGTTGCAATATTTCTTAGCACCTGCAGTGATTACATTTTAATTAAAAGGTGTATGTTAATGCACAGCTTTCTTCTAAAAGATAAGACCACTTACCACCTGCCTACATCTACTTATAATGGACTTGTTATTTAGTATTCTGCAGCTGTTAAGATGTTACAAAGTAACAAGATTGTTTTCCTTGTCTAAAAATCCTTCGATAATTGCGTTATCTGCTTGTTGGAAAGCTGCTACAGTTTGTATTTCGGCAGCTGTTGTCTGAGAATTCTGCAGACATGATTCGTCGGCGATATCTTTGAAAGCCAAATACCCTACCCCCATACATGATTCTGGCCTTATAAAATAGAGACCGTGCTTTGAAAGAGAGCATTGAAGATTAATGACAACATCTTATTACCGAAGATACATGTTGTAAAGTCGCGCTATTAGAAATGCTTTCTGTGCTAGTATAAGTGAAGTTGGTGGTTCCAGCATGCAGCCAATAAAGAAATGCAGTCGTATTTCTCCATTCACAACATGATACGAAACCAAATAGTTCAAGGTACAGTTTCTATTTTCGTAATTCTTTTATGCTGCTGTGGAGTACAGACATTTTATTTGCTGCTACCACGTTACCAAACAGATTTACAATGCACGAGCGACGATGTAATAATCCTTCTTTAAATTAAAAATTTAATTATTCAAAGTTTGTGTTAGAGTCCGTTTTACTGTTTCTTTTGTTTTTCAGTATAAACATTAACTAAAAGAACTTATGCCTCAATTTAAAAGTAGTTAATATATGATTAATTTAAGTTAGGGTGTCTAATTTTAATGTTATATTATTTCTGAGGAGGTGTGCTTCACAAAGCAGCATGTATAGATAACTTATGTATATTTCTTTTTCTGAAGTACTGTAAAGTTTATGTCTTATTTTCTTTTGTATGTATTTAAGGTGAATCATTGTAAGTATTTATATAGTTATATATTTTGCTTACCAATTTTATATGCTTATGTTATGACGCTTTGTTTACTATTACTAGCACGTAACAAACGATTACGCAACTTATTTGTTTTATTGTTTTGTAAATAGTATTTCAAGATTCGATGTTAACAATATAGTTTTACAGAGGTTTCCAATGTGTTCTTCCTATTTCACCCACGCCCCTTTCCGACGTTTTTAATCTAGCCCAAATTCCACCATTCTATCCCCGTTTTGTTGCGGTGTTCGGCGTAAACGATTTCTTTACTTACTTTTACTGTTTTCTTTTGTGTTTGCGCGGAACACCGCAATAAAGTATTATTTTTAGGACATATAATAACACCTCAAGAAGTAATTCCAAATCCCGATGAAACAAATGCATTACTAAATTACCTCCTACCAAAAACAGACAAAGAAATTAAAGTTTTCCTAGGACTTAGTGGTTACTACCTTAAATTTATCAAAGGTTACGCTCAGATAACCAAACCCCTGACAAATTGTTTAAAAAAGGGAAACAAAATTGAACACAACCCGGAATTCATTAAAACCGTAGACAAAATTAAAAATATACTAACAACTCACCCCGTATTAGAATACCCAGACTTTACGAAACCATTCATATTAATGACAGACGCATCGAATGTAGCGTTAGACGCAGTATTAAGCCAAGAAAAAGTAAGTAGCGATAAATCAACCAGAAACCTAAATGAGATGGAACAAAAATAGTACCATGAAAAAGTATTTATTAGCCATAATTTGGGCTACAAAATATTTTAGACCAAACCTATACGGAAGAAAATTTTACATATACACCGATCATAGACCACTAGTATGCCTATGCAAACTTAAAGAACCAAATTCAAAATTACAACTATGGAGAATCAGATTAGAAGAATACGATTACGAAATTATATACAAAAAGGAAATTTATAATAACAACGCAGACGCCCCAAGTAGAATACAACTCAACGCACTAGAAACAGAATCCATTGTAGGAAACGTAAACGAAACAGAAATAAGGGAAGACCCAGAAGAGATCGACACAATACATTCGACACAAAATGAAGAAACTAAAACCACGATTAAAATTTTAAACGAAGCAATCAATATGAAACCCAATCAATTTATAGTTACCGAAGTTTTAAATAACTCCAATCCCGTAAAATATACAAAGGTAGATAACAAAAATATATACCAAATTTAAATAACCAAAGATGACAACGTGGAGCAAATAATTAAAATTCTAAAAGAATACACCCCCCGAGAAAAAACGATTTTATTTTTATTTCAGCAACGAACACTTATACAAAAGATTTTCAGAATTATACGTTAAACTATTCCATAACTCTGGCCCCATACTTGTCAGATGCACGAGAAAATTAATAACATTAGACGACCCTGACAAAATAAATGATGTAATCAGACATCAACACGAAGGAAAAGTCAACCATCGTGGAATTAATGAAACAATAAAGCAACTCATAAGACGATATTATTTTAAAGACATGAAAGAATTGACCACAGATTTTATTAACCAATGTGAACTATGCAACATCGCGAAATACGATAGAAAACTCCCAAAGATACTCTTAATGTTAACTAAAACACCTGATAAACTATTTCAAAAATTATATGCCGATACTCTAATAGTAGAAGCACAAAACTATTTAACCATTGTAGATGGATTCACAAAAATAGGCCAAACAATATCTATCACTTCTAAAAATAGCATTGACGTAACACAAGGATTTTTACAATACTTTACATTTTATGGAACACCTGAAACAATAACTTTAGATAACGGCAGCGAATTTAAAAACGAGACAATACACAACACCGGGAATTTCACAAAATAAAAATTTATTTTATAACTGAAAACCACCTTGAATCAAATGAACTAATTGAACGACCACATTGAACTCTGTTAGAACAAATCGGATTACTGAGAATAAATTATAAAAAAGAACACATCACCAATTTAATGTCATATGCGCTAATCGCCAACAATAATACAATCCACTCATCAACCAATTTTACACCATTAGAATTAACTTTAGGACATTCAGATTCACGCAATCCTTACGATATACATTATAATAAAGAAGTATATCAACAATACGCCAAAGATCATAAAGAAAACTAAAAATAACTTATGACAAAGTAAAAGATAGATTAGATAATGACAAAGAACGTATCACCACAACCCATAATAAGAATACCGACGCAAATAAATTCTCAATAGGACAAACCGTATATGAGAAAAATTTCCAAAGTAAACGACACAAAACGGCACCCAGAAATTTAGGGCCATTTAAAATTAAAAAATATCTGACAAAAATATAACCGTAGTAGACAACGGCAAAATAACGATATACATTTACTTGAAAAATTTAAGACACCCTGTAATTTCAGATGGACAATCATCACCCTTACCGTCAACCTCCGCCCAGATAGACCGGACAACCAAATAATAATTGAAGATATAAAAAACGACCCCGTTACACTACCAATAAAATTAGGCAGCTATTACCGATTAAAACAATCAATGGACACAGCAAAATTCAGAAAGGAATACGCAGTAGAAATGATGAATTACAACAGCATAATAGAAAGTATTTTAAAAAACAGAAAATAAATTTAACAGATTAATACCCACCGAACAAACTACAAGACGAAAAAGAGGACTAATCAACGTATTAGGTAACATACTAAAAGCTATCACAGGCAATTTAAACAATCAAGACGCAGAACGTTATGGCAACGCAATACAACAATTAATTGAGAATCAAAACGACATAAAAACCATAATTAGCAACCAAATAACACTAACCAAATCAACAATTATAAAATTAAACGAAACATTAAGAAAGTTGGTAAGAAACCAAGATAGTATAGCCAACAGAATACAAATTGAAACTAACATGCAAACTACCTTGTTAGGCACGCGAGATTTAATTAGATTCAATGCAATATACAATCAAATAATATCAACCCTTACTTTAATTCAACAAATTTTAGCAACTTTAAAAAACCTCCTACACTCTCCTACACCCTAGTATCATTGAACCAACCGATTTATTAAAGGAATTATTAAGAATCAGATCATTTATAACTAACAGTAAACTACCCTTTGATGTAACAGAATCAAACATTCTAATATTTGAAAAAATATCTATAGTTAAAGGCCATATAAAGAACAAAATAATATTTTCAATAGAAATCCAAATAGTAGAGAGTAACAATTATAATTATTATCATTTATTTGCTTTTCCAATGAAAATTACTAGCACATACCAAGTTATCATACTTAAAAACAAATTCCTATCCTTAAATGAACTCAGATATAGCTATACAAACGAAAAATGTAACGAAGTCACACAAAGCCAATGTTTATGCCAATCGTTGACGACAACAACCATTCAGGAAGACGAAGAAATAATCCAAAAACCCATGCAACTAGAGCATCTAGAATTGAACGACCTCAACCACGCAGTGAAATTAATGGAAAACTACAAAGAACACATAAATTAACCAAAAACGCCCAAGTTACACTACGACAACATAAGTGTTTGGACAATTGTGTTAATCATTTTAATTATTTTTCTAATTATATATGTATTTTACAAAATGTATCTTAGATATAAGAATAAAGAAAACAGTTTAAGATTTAAGGAAACAAAGAAAAATAAAGAAACAATAAGTGTACCATTGGAAACAATGAATTTTAAATAATGAAATTAAATAATGCATTTTATGAATTAAAGATTAAGCAAGAAAAACCTTAAGTTTTCATGTTCGTCGAAAGGAGTTATTTATGTATGTATAGAAATAATTAAGAATTATTAGAAATTATTAAAGGAATTATAAAGTAAAATGCAACAATGTAATACAAGGATAAACCAGACAGGTTATTAACAGTTTATGAAAACAGATGCAATACAATGTATTCTAGACGACAGTGATACGGCAGGTGGCAGGTCATGGCAATTACCTAGAAAGTAACATTGTAACAATGTAACGAGGTATAGAATTAAGAATAAGCAGGCACGAGCTCTGCAAGTTCCCACAGAATTGCGAGGGGCAGGGACATCATAAATAGCCCGGGAGCTCCAAGACCCGGCAGTCAGTCAAAGTATTCAGCTTTAGCATTGCAGTTTGCTTAGGTGAATCATATTAATTCATTTAAATAAGTTTATTTCGACTTAGAATAATTAATACCAGTTTGTCAAAATTCTACATTAATTTCTGTTTAAGTAAATAAATTTGCTAAGAAGTTTGGAAGTGTTCTTTAAAAACGCAAATCCCAAGGCCCGAACCTTAACTCGCGTTACAGTTAAATTAATAATCACATTCGGACTGATGTTATTGCGCTCCAAAGATTGCAACTCTCAACTCCTTCACAGCTCTAATAACTGGCGTATACCTTTGAGTGCGCCTTCCTAAATCATTCCGGAGATGTTCAATGAAATGTATGTTTAAGCAGAAATATCGCCATTCGAGCCTCTTAAAAGCCTCACTTGAAGATACTTTCTGACAAATCTAAACGTATTAGATCGGAGAAATTCTTTTTAAGTCTTGATCTGTAGGGAAAGGAAGTGAAAGACCTTTATGTACCTTAAACAAAAACCTCTGGTCAATGTATACAACAAAATCTTAAACCTGGGTAAGGTAAGAGTCATTTTGCGGTATTCTGATACGGTTCTTTTTCTTACTGTCCTCTATACCTCTTATACCTCTTATTCTCTAGCTATTTCATTTAATTATGTAAATTTCTATCTAAATCTTACTAAATTGGTAATCTATCAATTTTTCTTGCTTTGTAAAAAAAGTGCTTTATGAAACAACTTGTAAGTTTTAAGCAATAAGTAAAAAAGATTGAAAAAATTGCCAAGAGTGTTCATTTGCAAAATAGGTAGATTTTCGAATTTTTAAAAAGTCCTTAGTCCCATATGGAAAACAATATGCGATTTGTTATTTTCCGGTTCGGTTCGATTACAAGGTTAAGTTCAACATTTTGTATCCACAATCATATTATAGAAAACACTTCAACTGTTTTTAAAACCTGGTTTGGAAGGTCATAAATAGCAATTTAATCTTCCAAAAATCCTTGTATACCCTTATTGTTCAAGAAATACCTTTTGATTTTCAACTTGTTTCATGCACACAGCGCGTGGGTGTTAAATATTTGCTCTGCTAAGACTTCCCCCGGTTGAACTGTCTTTGTAAGCAATTTGCTGAATCCGCTAGATAGGTTTTGGGCCTTTGGGAGCTTCTTTTTAAAAAGACATTTATTTCCAAAAACACTCTTATTAAATTTATTTATACAGTAATTACAAAAATGGTTCAACAACTTGTACGTTATGTTCATTAACGTCTTCTTATTAAAATAATCAAAGTTAATAATTACTAATTGTGGTGAGTAGCTTGTACAACCAACAATGCTAAAGTTATGAAGTTCGAGACTGACGCCATCAGGGGCTTCTCAGGGTATTTATTTAATCCCTGCTCTTACATCAACTTGTGGGAAGTACAGATCTCATGTCTGCTACTTCTTGATAACATACAAAGTCGCTGATGGTGAAATTCTACGGTCAAAAATTTAAGTACCTTAATCGAATTTTAATACAGCGCAAAACCCAGTATGGCCAACAGCAAAGACCCAGTAGGACTAACAACAAAAACCCTATAGGGCCAACAACAATCGTGCAACGAACCGACAATATGCAGTAAAATCCGAAACCACTTATTAGCCTACATGTACCCTCTAGCCAACAAACATCTTTAAGTATCTTCGAGCTTATCCATCGCGTACGTCATCAGTCTGGGGCCGTTGCCTTTTTCATTTAGCTGAAACATGCGCGTAACCAGTCTAAAGGTAGCCGCCATCAGCCAGTGGTTAAAGATGCGCCATTTTTGCATGATCCCAAAAGTATTTGTTAATTATTTTTGCAACTCCTGTTTCCACAACGTCTATATTTCGAGTCGCAAAAACTTCCATCGTTCCAGTCTGTAAGAACCAGCACCCCACTGAATACAAATTGTATTTTCATGTTGATTATTTAATTTTTACTTAGAATATACTTTTTCTTGAAAACAATATTTATTCTAAATCTACTATGTTTGGAATTTTCAATAATAGAATTGTAAGATTGTTTGAATTACAGTTTTTGCTAAAATTTGTACGTGATTTTGATAATGCTCATATAAATCCTAAGAAATAAAATGTTTTGTAACTAAAATTTTTAATATTGCTAACACATTTTTTTTGTTATTGGATAGAAGTTATTTGTTATATAGTAGCACCTACCTTCTGATTTTAGAAGGTTTCATTTTCTAAAAAAGATAAATTAAAGATTTTTAAATGATCTATTACGCTAGGGTTTCTGTATCTACCCTAAAATCACATTTCTTTAATACTTGCTACGTACAGTAATGTCCAACTTCACTTTATTTGGTTTTTCGTTACACTAAGGATATTTCAACCCTACCCTTTCATGATCTCCCATGGAATAATAGCCAAGCTAGCCGACAGTGCAATAAATTTTTATAGTTTCAACTCACACGCGTATAAATTTCAAGTCCCTTTAAGTTCTGAATTGTTGATCTATCTTCCCCTAGAGGTAAGACCACACAGCGTGTTATTTAAAAAATTAATACTGTTACGTTAACACCCGACGCTTTGAAGCTCGAAATGAATAATAATTTAAGGACACCATATATATAAAACTATAATTACTACAATGGCACCGCAACTTTAAGCCAGAGCAAAAAAAAAAATTGTTACAGTAACACTTATAGTCTATGATTTCCTGTAGTGGAACCAACTACTCATGTGTATTTGGTGGTCCCGTTTTCGCCGATTTATGACGTGGCGCTTGCGCCTTGTGACAGTAGTGCAGTAAGGAAGACGAGCACTACATCAGGAACGCCTACGAGGACGACACTTCGAGCACAACCGCTACCGTCAATTCCTGGTAACGAATTGATCAATTTTTTTTAATGTTAATTACCTCCATCGTTTCAACACTTATTCACCACTGCGCGGGTTTGGCTCGTTCAAATTGGCTTGTTTGACAAACAATTGTAATAAAAATTCTCGACACTTCGATACTGTGTGTTCACAGTATATTTCCCGAGAACGATGAAATATTCCCGAGAGTATCTTAACGCACTTTTACATATTAAATTATTCTAAGTCTACAATGTAACTAATAATTTATAACATACACACGACTGGATTCAGGAAACAAAGGGAATTACTTTGCTTTAATACAAATAACAATAAATTTATTAAATATAAGAATTGGAAACTGGTTATCTGACAGTAGAAACAGACATGTTATGAATTAGTTCACTTAACAAGCAACAATCACGGCAAAACTATAAACAAAGGTCCTTGTGATCCCACAAGTTTGGAGGACAACTTCTACTCCAAAAACTTAATAACTGTATAAAGTTTTAGGCGCTACCTACTTTTTTTAAAACACTTAGCACTAAACCAGGAAACTAAAAATAAAGAAGTAGCCACTGACTACCTAAATCCTAAATATTGCGCACACGGTTACCCTTTCTTGCCGCAATTCCCCCTAGGAACAAATTTTGTCGGAAAGCGAAAGACTTGTTTAACCTAATATCCTACAACTCTTAGTTGAATTCTAAGTCTTAAAATATAACTTAGTTTAACTAGCTATTTTCCAGTTTTTTCTTTATGTAAACATTTTAATATATAATATACAAGTATTTACAAAAATACAGGTAAGTAACCAAATCTTACCCTGTCTATTTGGCATCTAAATCAAACATTTTCAAACCTTTTTCCTAATTGCCCCAATAAATTGTAAAGATAAATCCAGTTCCTTTTTTTCAACTTTTACTTTTACTCAAGTTACATAATTCAGTTAACTAAATTTTATCAAAAATTTTGTCCAATTATAACTTCCCAAGACAAGCTCAAGTTAGAGGTAAAATCCTAAGGTAGTTTCCAAAGGCAATCTCAAGATAAAGATAAAATTCTAAGATAACTTTAAAAATAACCTCAAGGTAAAGGTAAAATTCCAACGTAATTTCCAAAGTAACACCGAAATAAAGGTTTAATTCTAAGACAATTTCCAAATGCAACTACAAGATAAAGGTAAAATTCTAAGATAAAGATAACATTTTAAGTAGCAAACATCAGGTGCATGAAGTTAGCCCCATAAATAAGATTTCTTAAAAATATAAATTGCAATCGAATGATCATCGTTTGGCCACAAATGACCAGTATTTATTTTATTTGATCCATTTTTACTTATTACAAAGCGTAAACATAAGATTCGGAGGCAATCTTTACATTTTTACGCCAATTAGAAGAATTCACTTTAATTGTTGCACATGACTTACCACTTTTTGACTACCAATGACCAGTATATATTTTATTTGACCACCGTTACTTATTAAAAAAATCGCAAGATAAAAGTTCTGAGGTTTATTCGCACTATTACGCCAAATAAAAGAAATCCAATTTAATTGTTGCATATGATTGACTAGTTTTTGACCACCACGGGCCAGTATTTACCTTGTTTGACTATTTTTACTAATTAGAAAAATCCGGAAGTTTCTTTACGCTTTTCCGCCGAATAAAGAAAATCCAATTTAATTGTTTAATATGATTAACCACGTTTTGACCATCAATGACGTAAAAGTGTGAAAATAATCTCCAAACCTTATTTTTACGTTTTCCAATAAGTGAAGATGGTCAAATAAAATAAATCTTGGTCATTTGTCGTCAAACCATGATCAATCGGACACAGTTTGAATTTTTAAAAACCTCATTTTCGGGAGCTAACTTTCAACTGCTACAAACATCGATACACGTAAAACTGAATTCAAACAGTAATTCCGTAGAACCGTTAAAAGGAGAGTTTATTTGTGCCCGAGATGGAGCTTGGAGAAGCGTTAGCTATTCTGTTAAACGCACAAGGGTCCAGCTTACCGTGGGTGCAGGACCGCCTTGTCCCAGGTGTGGAGTCGATAATATATGCCACCGCCTAAAGCAAGGATAGTGGCGACGTATGTCTGAAAATGAGATCCGCACAACGTTGCCCAGTGCCGTGAGTTGCCTGGTCCCTAGATCAAACCTTGCAGAAAAGAAAAGGTAGATAGACATAGGAAAATGCATTAACAGAAAGAGATTAGAACTAGTTGGATGCCATAGCTTTCCGAGGCGAAAAGAAGAAGAAGGGCTCGCATTGAGCAAAAGATAATACACAATGTGAATAGAAAAGCGGTACTCAACTTGCAAAAACGGAGTCAACAACCCAGAGTGGGGGAGCACCATTCTTATATTGACCAGGGGTAGTCTTTGGGACTTAGGACAGGCCTGTCAAAGAAAAATTAAGGCGAATAAGGAAATAACGTGATATAAAAAAGTTAAATGTCCGGACAAGTGTCCTATAAAAGATAGAGCAATGTCCCCAATCAGCAGGAACAGGAAGTATAAAGGACCCCAGCCTAGAAGAAGAAGCAAACACAAAACCACGTCCTGCTATTCTCACAAGTAAGCATACTCAACTCAAAGAAATCAAAAATCGACTAGAGTAAGATATACGAGGTCTGTTCAAAAAGTATGGGAAATTTTGAGTTTCCGCGGGCTACGTATATTCGATTTTAGATTTTTTTGTGGTGTTAGGTTGGTACACATGTCGTTCACTTATACTGACATAGTCTGACATTTTGAATGTTTAGTTAATTGCTGAAAGTTATTTGGTTGGAAGTGTTTTGACTTGTCTTCGATTTTTACCTATTCCAAAAAATTGATCAAAAAATCTGTATCAAATTTTGTGTGAAAAACAAAATTAAGTGCACGGACGCATTCCGAATGTTGATTTTGGCCTATGGTACAAGATGTTCTTAGAGAGCCGAGAAGATGTGAAAAACGAAAAACGTGCCGGACGCCCGAGTACATCAACAACAGACAAAAACATTGACAAAGTGAAGAAAATAATATTAGCCAATTGTCGAATCACCGTTAGAGAAGTGGCTTAGGACCTAAACCAATGATTTGGGCATGCCAAATTCGTGTCGAAATTGCTCATTTTTGAACAAAAACAGTGTCGCATTAACAAGGCTAAGGAATTGTTGAACTCGATTTGCGACGACCCAAATTTACTCCAGAGGGTCATAACTAGTGACGAATCATAGGTTTATGATTATGACGTGGAAATCGAAGGTTAATCATCGCAATGTAAGCGATAAAGACGGCACCGAAGGAGAAGCTGACAAGTTCACAAAAAGTGATTTCTCTAAGTGCTTCGAGGATTGGAAAAAACGTTAGTATAACTGTATTATATCCTAGGGGAATTACTTTGAAGGGAACAAAATAGATATTAATAAATAATTACTTTTTAAAAAAACACAAAATTTGCGATACTTTTTGAACACACTTCGTATAGAGTAAATTCACATCACATAATCAAGGGAGGTATAAAAAGAAGCCACAGCGTCCACCAATATGTTAGACAAAAAGGTAAAAGTGCAGCGAAATTTCTAGGTCAAAAATAAGGGTAAAGAAGGGAAGGAAGCCCAATAGAATAATGAGTGGGAATTCCATATTGAAATCACAAAAAAAAAATTCCCGTTTTTGTAATTGCAAATATTGACTTTTCCCAACACAGGCATAGTTCTCGACTCTCGAGTATACCCATTTGAAAAGCACCAACTCAACATCAGGTCGAACAAGTCTTAGAAATTTTTTGCGTTATTCATGCTAATTTTAATGATATAGTAATCAGAAATGGAAGGAGGAAAAGTGTTGAGAAATGGTAGCCGAGGAGCTATTAGAGAAATTAGAGAAAATACTTTCAAAGTTTATCGAGTCGAAAAATAAGAAATACTGTACAGATAAAAACGAAAAAGAGTTTACCCAATTTATTAAAAAAAATCAAGAAAATACAAAGTGTTTGGCCCATTTAAATACTAATGGTAGAATAGGTTTTCAAAATAAGATGAGACGAAAACAGCAAAGGGGAACGACAAGAGACATTATGAGGCATACATTATTTTATAATACCTACCAGATATATTCAAAAGGTGGATAAAATATAATAAATTATAGCGAAAAAGTATATCGGCAAAAGACTTTAGGTCTTTATATGCCACTTTCGTTGTGGTAAACCATCAAAATTTTCAAGTTCATAAATAATTAGATTGACAACCCATCTTACTTTACATATTATAAATTTTGGAGGTAATTAAACAGAAAATTTCTTAAGTTTATAACAAACTTCCTCGCTTTTAGATATAAATAAGTCATTTTAAAATTTTAAACCTAATTTTCAAAAACGTTTTATTAGTGATTCGGCGAACAAAAATTATGAAAAGTTAGCAAAAGATACTGAATCTAGATTATTTTGAAATGAAAAACAGAATGACGTGCTTTAATTTCATAGCAAACAGTACAAGAGGTAAAAGTTTCATGACCTTATCTATAAATTAGATTCCTTACCTTTGTGTTTTAGCGAGTAGCTGCTTCTTTAAAAATCAGTGTTCGTACTGTGGCACGGATTAAATAACTAAGACGCAAATTAACTATAACTGAGCCTATGTAAAAAGATCAAGACTATCGACATTCCTGAATGCATTAGAAAAACGTAAAAATTAAGTGACATAATGATTTAGGAAACGATTATAAATTATTTTGTTTATGCAAAAGCATATTATTACATTCTTTAGATACGGAATGTAGTTATAATAAATTATAATTGTTGTTCTCGTAAGTGGGCCTCAGTGTAAGGAATTATATAATCTTCCCTCAGTGTCAAACGCTAATATTGTGGACACCTGGAATTCCTAACAATCAGTGATGAGCCTAAGTATGGGAAGTTAAAGGTGGCTACAAAAAAATAGGAACAACACATTACTTACAGGCTAAGCTTAAGAATTACCTTATACGAAGAGACATGAGCTAGGGTTATGGGCGATTATGTCGACCAAAAAAAATTTTAGGCGCCATTGCATTTATAAAAACACGAACAAAGTTGAACCCACAGGAAAATGCAAAGCCCTCATGTAAGACCAAAAAAATATTAATTACCAAGCCACTTCATCAATGGGCCCACGGCTAGAGAGTATCTAAAACATATTAATTTTAAACTTGAGAAACAAACAGCATAATTAAATTATAAATGAGATAAGAATATAATATATATATATATATATATATATATATATATATATATATATATATATTGCTGTGATTCTCGCACTGTTTTTGAATTGCCCACGTTCAGTGCCAAGAATTGCTGTGATTCCGTTGAATCTCTTCTGATAATCGCCTCTTGACTCTTTCCTTCCGCCTCGGCTGCTCACCTAGTTAAAACTTTAATCCTCATTCATAAAAAAAAAACAAACACATTCCTATTACAAACATCAACGTTAACTCTATTTACATTAATATTCACAATACATTAAAATTTCAAAATTAAATTTCAGCATAAATTTCAGCATCATAAAATTTCAAGTTCAAATTTGTCATGATTTTAATTTGCATCCTGAATTAGAGTCCTTGTAGGATGCATACTAATTAAGTAAACAATATTTGCAGACTGAATAAAAGGGAGCATCTCCCACACCATTACGTTAATTTAACAGGTTAGTCTAATTGAGCTCAAAGACAGACCCAAATTTTCATCATAATCAAAAACATAAACCTGATAAATACTCCTTTCTGCTTATACAAGAAAATTTTACCTTAAAATTCAAAATTTGTTGTTTATACAAGTTTACTACTGTCCATCTTTATCAAACAAATTATAAAGATATTCAACACACAAAAACATCTAAGATCGAACAACCATGCATAAGTTACCTAAAGGTTAATGCACTCGTGGCTCCAATGTACATCGTCCTTGCTCATCCCACCATTCCAGCTGGGTTAAGTTTACGTCCTCGGATTTCTGGCCGCCTTTAAAATTTTTCTACACCGCCATTCGTCTAAAAGGTTTCAGGGCTTCTCAGGAACTTATCTATGTACATCTAAATCTTGTTTTGTGGATCCAATCATGTTTCCGAATAACACTTGATTACTAACACTCCCGAAAAATAGCAATGAAATTCATAATACTTTCACGCTATACTAAAACTGCATATTTCTATTTAGTTATTTATCGTTACTAATTTGGATAATTGGTACAGTAATACCCGCAAATATAACTAGACTTTATTACCTTATCTATCTTCTCTAAGTGCACTAATGCATAATAACTTGCATCGTAGCACGTAATCATCATGTATTCTGCTTGAAGTATCGAATAAAATCAAAAATAAAAGAGAGCTAAACTCCTATCAGCACGGGTTTATATAATGGCTCGCTTACAAGTCGAATTTGTCCCGCGACGGACGATTTTCAGAAATTCGCATTCTATTTTCCCTTCCGATGGCTCGGCACAATGATTCTTCTGAAATTTGCACTCGTCCGAGTTGAAATCTAAGAAATTTTCACACGCCTCGCAACACGTACGCAAGCAACTAATTAATTTTACATAGAAATTGTTATGCTTCCACCTCTCATGTTTGCATCTTATTTCAACATTAATCGCCAATCTAGTCTGTTCGTTCTATCTACAACCTGTGCTCTTGTTTTACATATTTCCCCTCATTTAACTACCAATGCATTCCCTCTCGCTTGTCTTTATACCGCAAACTTGCTTTCTTCCTTGCACTCATACAGCTTGAAGCTTATCGACTATCATATACATCGTCATTTTTGCAGGTGTTCTTATTTCTAATACGCTGAAGGCTTTTACGTGACTTCCCCACGTCTTTATAATTTCTCGATAGCTTTAGTACTTGGAACGATTAAATTAAATACAAGTTAAACATTTTAACTCGTCTTCTTTTCATAGAAAGCGTCCAGTGAATAATTTAAACCCCTTATTTTTAACGAAACGAATAAATTTTTATGCTCCATGGTTTTAATAATGCGTATTATCTAATGAAATTCTACATTACTTCCTTCTACACGTCGATTATGATTATATACAAACCTTACATTCTAATTGAATGATTTAAATCTACACAGTAGGCCTTTAATTAAGCGTACTATTTTCCACTGCTCTGATATACACGGTGTTTAACATTATCTAAACAATAAAAACCCTATGTTTAGAAGTAAATGACGAATTTATCCAATATACCTTTAAATGAAGCGTATTATTACCCAAAAGCGTCCTTATACACGGTGATTAAAATTACTTGAGGTCGTTAATTACTTTTCTATCCTGGTCTAAATTAGAGTATTTTCCCCCTATTTGAATACAAATAATCCCACTTATTTGAATTCAAATAAGAAACTTCTAGACTGCAAAAAAAAATTACAAAAAAAATTGTCTATCTCACTCCACACTTATCTTTTTAACTTACCTAACTTATATCCAATCCTAAAAATATTTACACCTATCCTACATCCCTATCCTATTTCTAACTCTTACCTAATTTTATAAACTGAAATTATCTCTAACTTCATCCTACTTACCCATCTAATCCTATATACATCCTATATACCTATCCTATTCCTAACTTTTTACTAATCTTTACTATACTCACTTCCACCTACCTAATCCTATATACCTATTTCTAACTATCTCCCATATTTATCCTATACCTAGCTTTATTTTCTATAAACACTTACTTCTACTCTTCTATATACACCTATTTCTATTCATATATTTTGCTCATTTACTCTTCATTTCTTATTTAAATCTGACTTTTTTCTTGATCCTCTAAGTCTTTCTTGTCACCATCCTAATACTCTTCTTCCCTATTTCTTTTCCTTCTATATCTATGCTTATCATCCCTATTATCTCACATACAATAAACTCATCCCTATTATCCTGACTCTTAAATATTGCTTCTTCTTCAGTCCCTACACTTGTCTGTTTCTTATTTATTATTATTTCCTTTTCTGCGGACAAACCAAACGATACTACCTTAAAATTATAGATTTTTCCCTCTACGGAAAATCCTGTGTACCTTCTAGAATCCTTGTGTAATGGAATCAGCCAGAATGAATTCCTTAAATCTAATTTACTAAAAACAAACTTGCCACTTAACCTCGTCAAAAGTGTGTCCATGGATAGTGGACAATGGAATTGCGGTTGGGTCCGTTGGTTAATTTTTCATGCATTTAAACATAAACGAATACTATCATCCTTTTTCTTAACCACCACCAACGGATTTATGAAATGAGTGTTTGAGACCTCTATTATGCCATCTTCCAACATTTTATTTAATTCTGCCTTCACCTGCTCCCGATATGCTGCTGGAATAGGATAAACCTTGGCGTTGAACGGTTCTGAATTATCTACTTCCAACACGTGCTCATAGCCTTACGCTGTGCTTGCTTCTAACCCCACTAATTCTGCATGTTTTTGTAATAAAGCTTGAACCTCTACTATCCTATCATCTGGACATCTTATTGTGTTGATCTGCTTAACTCCATCATCCTCTACCTCTACTACATTAATACTCAACCCAGTGTCATCCTCTGTGACTTCATAACTGCCCTTCCATGGCACTACCCTATCCTTAATCCTTACTACCTTCCTTTCCATATCTATCAAAACCCCTAACTGCATCATACAGGCAACACCTAAAATACTCTGAAACTTCAGTCCAGACACAATTACAAACTCCTGTTCACAGCTTAAACCTCCTATATTTATCCTAAGCACCACAACACTATTTACTACAGCAAACTTCTTTTTATTTGGAGCGACTAAATGGCTACGCTTTATAGGCATAATTCTATCACAAACCTTATCCCTAATTTTGCTGACGAATTCCTCCGATATTAAACTCGCTTCTGCCCCTGTATCAAGTAATACTTCTATATTATTCTCAAAAATTCCCATATTAGTAATTGGCAAACATAATTTTTCTACAGTTTCTGGCTCTATTTCCTCCTCAATTGTGAAAAATTCACGTGGATGTTCATACACATTTACACAGAAATATATATATATATATATATATATATATATATATATATATATATATTGCCGTGGAAGCTGGGACAGTCTCTGGATTCTCTATTAAAATTCGCTTCTATTCCTAACAATCATTCGAGCCCCACGAATTAAGCGTGCCCCTCCTTGGGCCACCATAAAATTTTCAAAAATTCAAAAACTTCAAAAAAAAATTCTTACCCTTTTATTTCGCTTTCAAATTCCTTCAGCTTCCCTGGCTAGCTCAACTGTGCCTCTTCTCGGAAACCTAAATTTACAGACATATCTCTTTTACACTCGCACACTATTCAATAAAACTACCAAATAATACCACAACCATACAACCTTTTATTTAGACCTATTAACAGATAAATTATATTCACATGTGTTAAAACCGTTTGATACAATAATTATAAAACTCAAATTATGGTATGTTTTTAAAGACCTTGATTTCAACCAAACTTACGAAGTAAGTTAGGTTAATAAGATCGCTACGTCGCCGTCGTCGCCGCCGTCGTCCGTTGCACGTTTTTTTCGTTTTACAAACATTTGATATATGGATCTTGTTCAGTTTTTTACGATGATTAAGAATATGCTAGCCAATTTTCGATATCTCATCTAGTTTTCGAGTAATTCGACTTTAAAGTCGAAATTTTGGTTATATAAAACTTCAATATAACAAAATATAAATATTATTTTTAGGTTAATATCGACCTTCTGAGCATATTTTTCCATAGCCCAATACTCTATGTCGATTGGTTTTCGAGTTATTCGACTTTGAAAAATATGTTCGAAAAATTTTATAAAATTGTTACGATATAAAAAATAAACTTGTGTGAATTTCTATTACATAATGGCTTTAAGTTTGGTTGTATGGCGTACATGCGGCATAGATTTTTTCTAATTATGTTTAAAAAAATTCAATGAGATATGAGTAGATGGGCCCCACATGTTACCCTAAATTGACTTTACACTGGAGTATGGTGAGCTTATTATAACCCAGTTCAGTTTGTATATGCCTTTTAAACCTTGCATAAATTAAAACCAAAATTTACAGACCCGTTTACCCTTTACAATACAATTTTTATTCTGACTAAATTTTGGATGTTCTAAATACACCTTAATTTAATATTTAAACCTCAGTAAATTGTCCAGTTCATGTATCTTTTACAATAAGTTTCTACAACCATAAATATGCCACCAAAAAAAATCAACCACACAGTACAAAATTTCACAAATGTTTATAAAACAACAGAAATTTTAAATAAATCACCTGGAGAATTCTTCAGGCTTCCATGTCGTCGGGATGATTGCCAGAACACCCCTCTGCGTTGTTTCGATTTAATGTGCTGCCAGCGGCTCCACAGGCTTCTACCAATCTGCCACCTCTGCAAGCTAGGCGCCTCGTCTCACAGTACCATTCTATATATCATGCATACAAACTCGATTACTTGTGCTTACCCCCATACAATATGCTTCCATTTAATGATTTTTGTGTTGTAGTAGCCGGACCTTTATTAATTTAATACGCACTACCCGTACTTCACGTAAATAATTAGAGGTCCGCTACTACTGTTTTATACTTGCAACCACTATATTTACGGTAACATAATTACATACATAAAATAGTCACAAAAAAAACTTTACTGTATGCTGGTCTGAATCAGCGTTCAGCACTTTATCGAAGTAAAGGGAAATAGAAGAGAAGAAGATAATAACCTAGGTTGGGTATTTATATCCTTTTTAAACTCCCCTAGTAAACGCGCTTCTCTCGAAAAACAAATTTTGAATATAACCGTCTCTAAATTCGTAAAATTTGTTTCGTCCTACGTGCCGTATACTCCAAATTCGCTTTCAACCTTCACGTGTGCATACATTTGGAAAACACTTTCAACCAATGACAAAATTCTCTGCCGTCACAAACTCCGCCTAAGTTCCATTTATCTTTGTTTTATACATGTTTGCTGGTTTGTTCAAAACCTTACTTGAGTTACAGAAAATTGATATTTATGACATCCTATCTCAACTCCACGTGTATATGGTACGTGCATTTCAATTGCTTGCTTGCTTTATATCTGTCTCTATCTGTTGTATATAAGATGTTTGTTACCCTGGTTGTTTATGCCAACTGACGGTTGAAAATATTTCATAAAATCCTATCTTAACATACGCTCGACTTCTTTGGGCGTAAACTTTTAAAAAGCAAGTGTTTCTGTTAATTATCGACCGTTTGAACATAACAATTCGTAGACTTTCTACTTCTTCGTATTTGATAAAACTGACGTTGGCTTTTACAACGAATACAATTGTCTTGAGATTATTGATTTTCTTACACAGCACGTTCCCTTTTGCTTATATGTGTTGAATTAAAATAACTTATGGTTAATTTCTTCCTTCCTGTCATCCTAACATGTCAATTATTAAATATAAAAATACTCTAATATTCGTCCGTTTTCCCTAAATGAATTAATTAATTTTTTGCGTAAATAATTTGCTCTTTTCTATATACAGGGTTGTTGAAATTTTATTGTATCACAATGATTTACCCCTTTGAATCCACAACAATATATATATATATATATATATATATATATATTGCTATGATAGGAAGGTAATTTGAGGGTAGATTAAGTCATAGGAGTCATAGAATACTTGTAAATATTATTAACGTTTAGAAAACCAAACAATTCCATCATTAAATGGGAGTAAATCGACAATTTTACATAAAGCCAATAGCCAGCACACTGTATATAAATCATTACTAATTTAATTCATAAAATGAAAGCTCATTTCTCAATAACCAAATCATATTTAGCAAGAATAATAGCGTGTGCGTTGTACAATACGTCTTAAATTAAATATACAAGTTTAGAATTGAAAAAGAACAAGCAAAAGTAATGTTTTCAACGCAACGGGTCTTATCAAAATAAACATGCAATTGATAAAGATAAACAACCTGGCTTCTAGCTATAAAATAACATCATTTAAAATATCAACGCAAGTTAAGGTTCGGGCCTTTGGAGCTGTGTTTTTAAAAAACAACTTCGACTCTTAACAACATTTATTTATGAAATTTGGATTAACTTGTACATAATACTAAAAAATAATTATTGTACTAGTGAGTAGCTTGAACAACGAAGTATGGAGTTCGAAGACTGACTGCCGGGCATTGAGCTCCCGGGCTTTTTATAATAACCTGCCCCTCACACGGCTGTGGGAACTTGCAGATCTCATGTCTGCGTTTCTCTTAATTGTACACTTTATTACAATGTAACAACTTAATTCTAAGTAATTGCGGTCTGTTGACCGCCTGTGACCTGCCACCTGCAGTATCACTGCCCTCACGGATGCAAAGTTGCATGTCCGTTCTCATGAACTGTCGATAACCTCTCTGGGTTATCCTTGTGTTACAATGTTGCATTGAACTTATACTTTTATTTAACAATTTCTAATAATTCCTATTAGATTCAATATATCAATATATATAGGTAATTGGGGGATACATAACTCGCATAAATAAGAAAACGCATTCAAATACGTCATCATTGAAACATTAATACGTGACCAAAAGACATTATATTTTCATAAAATCCAACATATTTGGAGTTATAAACAATAAATAACGACGGTCCGACAAAGTTTGAACTATAGCCAACACAAATAAGACGGCGTGAAAAAATGTAATAGAAATTTGGACTTTCTGCGAAATATGCTACATCATATAGAACGCCTACGTGAGGAGTAAAGCGTTTTACCAAGAATCTGAACAAGAAATTTGGAGAAATACGCAAGTCCTACAGTGATAGCGCAAGATGCAACGCCTTAATCAACGAACACACGAGGAAAACCAATCGAAAAATAAATAGGGGTCTTTAAATAGTACGCGGACCTTGTAAACAGTCAGTATCTCTGTAACGAAGGCACTACCCATGTCAGTGAGAAATAAATTACTACGCTTAGTGAACTTAGTGAAAATAAATAAATGAGTGAAATGAAAGTGCAAAGATAAGTGCCAATAAATACAATAGAAGCGGCCGTTTGCTCTTAATAAAACCTGAGGTAAGTTATTAATTAGATATTGTAACGTTTTGTTTTTCCTCTCCAGCAAAAACGCATATAAATTCTGTATTGTGTTACAAAAATTTTAGATTTCCCTTTTAATTTAATATAATTCGTATGTCAAGAACTTATAAATAATTAAAAGAAAGTTATCATAATTTTGAAGCACTTTATTTATAGTCCTTTTATTCTAATTATGTAGTAAACAGTACGTAGTACGTGCTTGTTAGAAATTCCATAAATTATCTTCAAGACAATGTAATTTAGAGCGATTATGCGCACCTGTTGTTTTTGAATACTCAAGTGTTGAGGCCCCGTTTGTTTACAGACTAGGTCAGTCGACCCTTTACCGTCCTTGTAATAAGATGCAGAAGTTAATATTGAAGGGTGACTTGCTACTCGCATTTCAGTTATGCAGTAAATCGATCCAAATGAGTTAGATAGTTCATCATGGTTTGTATTTTCTGCTTTGTATGATTAAAACTAATTTTAATTGGTTTCCTTTAGCGCAACACGAAAGTTCCTAGTCAACACTGAAGTTCCTAGTCAACACTGAAATTTTTAATTAACACGGAGATTGTTGGTCAACACAGAAAGTTTTTGGTTTATTAATGGTTATGCGTATCAGCTGATTTATAGCGTGCAAATTGTATACGAATAAAAACCTACAGTTAAGAGATTTCAACGATAGCTCTCCCCCAAAGGGAATTCCACATTTTTATTTTTATGGTTCTGATCTTCAGGATATTGCTGTAACAAAGTAGATAACGAGTTTTTGCTGACATTATGCAGTATTAGAGGCGCACACATGTTTCGAGTTTTATCTACTAGAGAGTTTGTATCAATATGCACTCTACGTTCGAGGTCGGTAAATCGATTTTCCTATGTTATAAAAACCATCTGTTTGACGTACAACACTAGTGGCTATTTGTGTCGAAATAGAAGATATCCAAGGTTAAATTGTATTCTTTGTAGCTTAAACTATTGAAAACTAGTACCTTAATAATCATATTTAAAAATTTAGACTTTTGACCTTTACACTAAACTAATTCTTGCTTTATAGGATTGTTAACTAAAACGATCTGTTTAAGAATTTAAGTTAAGAATCATACTGAATAGATTTTATTATTAGCATTTGTTTATTCTTGTTGATTATTTATCATACAGTAGAGTAGTTTCTTATACATGACACCTTTTTTAACAAGACTTAAAATTACTAAGTGTTTATACTACACTACACATATTTTTGGATTCTATAAATCTTATATAAACCAAGGGTGCATAAATTTAGTAAGTAGAGTATCCATGCACTAATGGCCAGTAGCAAATTTTATAAGTACGTGTAGGTTGTCTGAATTATTGATTTTATTATTTTGAAACGCAAACTGCTGTCTCCGATGCATTTTCATGTATTTTATTTTATTTCAGGATAAACGTTTTTACCATCTATGAATACAAAATCTTGTACTCCAATAACAGAATACATTCGTTGAGGTTTGCATAAGTACAGTGGCGCCCTACTCATCCGTATTTATTTAACGACCTCCTTGATAGTCTCTAACAACCGCTGAAGTTAGAGTTCAGAGCTAGTACGGAAGTCTACAAAAGTCAGTTTGTGTTAATACGGATAAATCAACATCTTCTGCACGGCTTTTGTTAGAAATATGTTTCTCTGTCACTGATGAGGTGGCTTGACAATACAGAGAAAATAAAAAGTTAGTTTCAATATAATACTAATATTTAACTCCAAATAAGTTCTGAAGAAACTTCAACTTAACCCTCAAATAAACCGTTAAAGAAAACTTCAAATAAATTTCAGAAGACTCCAATTATACTACAAAACTAACCAAAAATCTGAGTAAAAACCGAAGGGAACATACAAGAAAAATTAAGTAATTATTCTGGTCAACAAGTTGAGGAAACTACGCTAAGGATTAACTGGGAGAAGTCGTAACAGTGAATCAAATTGAAAATAATTCAGGGGTGCGGACCATCAACATATAGAGGCAGTTCCAGAAATCAAACAGGGAAAACACAGATAATGATTTAGAATCCTTTATCAGTATAAGACTGTATTTTCAATTTTTGGGATTTTCCACTATTTATATCGAAGTATTTGTAAGGGTCATCAAAAATCTTTGAGAATTAATAAAGATAGATAGAAGATCATTTTGAACGTTCAAAGGGCTTCAAAGTAAATTATAGTAGTATTTTTGCTGACTTTCAGGGAAAATGATTTTGGTGGAAATAGATAAATATTAATATTTTATTCAGGGGTTAATTTTTAAATATAAAATCGAATTAATAATTTATTAGAATACAAAGTGTAAATATTGTCGATTATTATATGAATTTTGGATTGCTTCATTTACATTATTTTAACAGAATGGCTAGCCCAGGCAGATATAAAAAAAGGGACTATAACATAGCAAAGTAGTATAACGTCCAACATTGAGGCTTGAAAGGAGAGCGCATAGCAATATATATATATATATATATATATATATATCTAGTGAATAAGATGAAATAATAACTAAGACTTTTATGCAAAGCCCAAATGATCATTTCAAATCGAGCTAGTAATTAAAAGATGGAAAATATAAGGTCTTGGACAGGACTTAAACCTATATCCTGTTTTTGTCGGAACCATGCGTTTACCAATTACGCCACCGAGACCAATGACGACAATTGGAAAATTTACCAATTTAAATCGTGTACACAACTATACATAAACCTAACTTTCATTTTTGTCAATATATATATATATATATATATATATATATATATATATTGCTATGTATAAACTGAAATTGTAATTATCGTTCTCCGACGTTGGGCTGTCTTATTAATGTATGAGCTCCCTCCAGAAACTTAACTGGATTTTATCTTGAACAAACCTTGTCGACCAATAACAAAATTCGATACGTTACCGCCTAACTCGTTATCAATTTCGTATTCAACTTATAACTCATCCTTTGTTTAAATTATCAATAAAATACACTTTTCAATTAATTAATGTTGTAAATCTCATTTATCAGAAATCATATACTTTTTATTCAAAACCCAAAGTCACCAAAAATAACCTATTATTTTTATAAAAGAAAAAGTGTGGAACGTTCGAAACCTCTTATCATATTACGCACTTTATACGTATTCAAGTCCTTCTTTTGTTGACTTTTTCACATTCATATTATATTAAGCAAATTGAAGATTCAAATAAAAAAAAATAGAAAAAAAATGCCTTATAACTAAATATCTGACCTGGTCTATTTTCTTCGCAATTGACGCTTCCATAATCAGCTAGTATTTCACATGCATTAAGCCATCCATTTGAATAAAATTTATTTTCCCCCAATTCAGGATTATTACATGCCCATTCGAAATATTGTCTATCCACACGTTTGAACCATTGCATTTAAATTATTGCCATCACTCTCCGGACTACCATTATTAACTCGTACTTATGCACCCCAATTTATTGTCGTCTCATTTCAGACTTAGAATTACTTCTTATCAATTTCCCCAAACTTAGAGTTGTATTATCATCCTCTATTTTCCCCTGACTTGGAAATTGTATTGTCATTCTCCCCAGGACTCGGAAGCCCTATTATTATTATGTTTTAGTTTAAAATAAATTCACCAAAATCGACTTACGTTTAATCGGCAATCGTAATTTTCATTTTAGCACTTATACAATTTTTTCACTTTGAATTTTTATTACGTATCACACTTTATTTCATAGTAGCGCACCTCGGCCTTTGTTGAGTTGAAAACTGACTTCGTTATCACTGTACCTGTTAATATATCATTGCTCTCCCACTCCGTCAGTGGGTATGGTCTACAAACTCGTCACTCATTTTAACGAATCAAATCTTTGCATTTAAAGTAGCTTCTGATGTAATTTTCTATGCTTTCCAATAATTGTGGCCTGCTCGCAGCTGTCTTCGTTATCAAACATGCGGTGTTTTGATAAATCTAATTGCTTTTCAATAAAAAACTGTTGCAATTCGACTTTTAATTTTCATATCTGCCTGTTATTTACGCAATTTTTAATTACTTCTCTTTATCAAAGTTCTTAACTACTTGTACGCTTTTGCATTATGCTTCTCGAAGCTCTATTTCTATCTCCGTATTAACCTAATTGTTTGGAACTCTTTTGAATGCGTGTTTAATTACACTTTATTATGTTTACTTATAAATACGCGTGCTTCCACTGAAAAATATCATTATTTGCATTGCCTAAATTAACTAAAACTCTATCTACAGGGTATTAACTATTTACTATTCACCTAACGCATGTGTTCCTGGCTTCTACGCTAACTATGCGTCTTCCTGTGTATATTTGCGTCGCTTAAAACTACTTATACTTTATATACAGGGTGTTGACTGCTTACTATTTACAAACTATTTCCATTTCTCAATTCTTTACTAAATAAATGCAGTTTTCTGCACCCTATGGTAATTTCTCATTTCTAAACGACCTTTACTATAAAGTACACTCTTAAACAACCCCTTATCACAGCAACATATATATATATATATATATATATATATATATATATATATGCTGTGAAACCTACAAAAAGCCTCACCAGAGTAAAAATGGGCACCAAGATTTGCTGTGATTCTCGCCCTGTTGAATCTCTTCAGATAGTCGCCTGTTTACTCTTTCCGCCTCGGCTACTCACCTAGTTAAAACTTTCATCCTCATTCATAAAAAAAAAACAAACACATTCCTACCACAAACATCAACGTTAACTCTATTTACATTAATATTGTCAATACATTAAAATTTTAAAATTAAATTTCAACATAATTTCAGCATCATAAAATTTCAAGTTAAAATTTGTCATCATTTTAATTTGCATCCATAATTAGAGTCCTTGTAAGATGCATACTAATTAAATAAACAATATTTGCAGACCTAAGTCTGAATAAAAGGGAGCATCTCCCACCCCTTTACGTTAATTTAACAGGTTAGTCTAATTGAGCTCAAAGACAGACCCAAATTTTCATCATTATCAAAACATAAACTGCTAAATACTCCTTTCTACTTAAACAAGAAAATTTTACCTTAAAATTAAAAGTTGTTGTTCATACAAATTCACTACTGTCCATTATTTATCAAATAAATTATAAAGATATCCAACACACACCAAAACATCAAAGTTCGAACAAAATTGTATAATTTACCTGAAGGTTACTGCACTCGTGGCTTCAATGTACATCGTCCTTGCTAATTTCACCATTCCAACTGGGTTATGTTTCCGTCCTCAGATTCCTGGTCGCCTTTTAAAATTGATCTACAACACCATTCGTTTAAAAAGTTTCAGGGCTTCTCAGGAACGCATCTATGTATATCTAAATCTTGTTTTGTGGATCCAATCACGTTTACGAATAACATTTGATTATTAACACCCCCGAAAAATAGCACTAAAATTCATAATTCTTTCACGCTATACCCAAAACTGCCTACTTTGGTTTATTCATTTATCGTTACTAATTTGGATAATTGGTACAGTAATACTCGCAAATATAACTAGACTTTATTACCTTGTATCTTCTTTTCTAAGTGCACCAATGCATAATAACTTGTATAGTAGCACGTATTCTGCGTGAAGTATGGTATCACATCAAAAAATAAAGAGCAAAAATGTTTAAAGTATTCAATAAAATTAAAAATCTAGGAGCCAAACTGTTTAAAGTATTGAATAAAAATCGAAAATCTAAGAGAGCGAAACTCCTATAAACACGGGTTTATATAATAGCTCGCCTGCACGTCGGTTTTGTCCCGCGACGGCCAGTTTTTAGAATTTCGCATTCTCCGTTCCCTTTTCGACAGCTCGGCAAGCGATTCTACAAACTTTGCACTCGCGCCAGTTGAAAATCTAAGAAATTTTCACACGGTTCGCAAACACGTCCGAGAACAACTAATTAATTTTGTATAGAAATCGTTACGTTTACACCTCTCATATCTGCATCTTATTTCCACCAATCGCAAACTCAGTGACGTTGCTCAAATCCGGCCTTTAATTATCTGTGTCTTTGCTTTACGCTTTTGTCCATCCCTTTCTACCCTGGTCTGAGTGGTACAAATCGATTCTTTATTATGGGCTATTTCAATCCACGTGGACTCGCGACGTGACTTTTAAATAAACGCTGTTTTGTATTTCGTGCTAAAGCATCCGACCGTTTCCAATATACGTAGAATCTGCATGTTTATCTATTCAAATTTATTAGAACTTTGATATTTAAAAATACGCAGGTGTTCAATCGTAATACTTCTACGATTTGGATATTCTACGTATTTTAACCTTCTTGATAGATTTGTATGCTAGCAATGCGTCTCATATTTGGTATTATTGGGGTTTTGAAAGCTTTTATGCATATTATGTATTACTAATGGTTCAATTAACTCCAATTAAAATAATAATGAATGGCATTGACTTCTACCCTTTAATTTTTAGCGACTACTAATTAAATATTAATTAATATTTGTACACTTTGTTTAATACCCGTTACTTAAAAATTGAATTAATTAATATAAATTTTGCACGTAATTTCTATTTGTTTCTTGGAACAATTAAATTAAATACACGTTGAGCATTTTAATTCTGCTTCTTTTTATAGAAAGCGTCTAGTGAATAATTTAAATCCCTTATTTTTAATGAAACGAGTAAATTTTTATGCTTTATGGTTTTAATAACGCGTATTATCTAATAAAATTCTATACACACCCTACATTCTAATTGAATGATTTAAATCTTCAGACTAGGCATTTTAATTACGCGTCCTTTTTCCCAAAGCTTCCTTATACACGGTGATTAAAATTATTTGATGTCGTTAATTAATTTTCTACCCTGATCTAAATTAGAGTATTTTCCCCCTATTTGAATACAAATAATCCCACTTATTTGAATTCAAATATGAAACATTTAGACTGCAAAAAAAATTTATTTATAAAAACAAAAATACACAAGATATTTAACAACTATGATAATAAAAATTAAACGTAATAGACAGCAGGATTAATATCGACTACACCCCGGGAGTATCCGAAAAACATAATATTCAAGTTGTACATAAACCAAATAATTTTAGAAAAACCTTTTTTACAAAATTAAGACCAGAAATAAAGCAAAAGTACAAAACACACACCATATACAAAATAAATTGCAGTGATTATCCCGGCGTGTATATCGGAGATTCCAAACAATACCTCCATAAACGAATATACGAGCGTAAATATTCAATTAAAACTAACAACAAAAAATGTACTGCTCTAGCGGCCCGTGCCTTAGCAAATTTACACAATTTTGATTTTAGTAATGTAGAAATTTTAGGTACTGAAATAAAAGACAGTAAAAGAGGATTTTTAAAAACTATTCAAATCGAAAAAAAATTCGCAATCAATAAATTCCCAATACGATCAAAACAATTTCACACATTCCTACCAAAATTTAATAGCTAATTGCACTTTGTTATAAATATCCTATTGCACATATTTCGTATATATACCACCATTATTAAACAAGTTTTACTTATCTTCAGTCACTACAGTTTATATTGTTTAACAGTTTAGACTAAATCATTAATATTATTACATTCGTATACTTTCTAAAGTGTTTTTCGTTCTTGTAATTTTAAACAAAAAACATTTTATTTTTATAAAATAACAATTTTCAGAGCACTTTTATAATTGCGACAAATGTTTAAATGTTTTACTTTAGCTTAAATATGTAATCTACAATTAAGTTTTAGGTATGTAATTATTAAAAATATTATTTCTATTCTATAGGTAATATTTTGTAGAACATAATTGATAATGATCCTGATGACCGAAACGCTTCTTAAAATAATAAACGCAATTACAAATTGTTATAGTTATACTACCTACTCTTAAAAATAACTATAGGTATACATTGACCAACGTCCAAGGAATTTCAATATTATATATTATATAGTAGTTTTAAAAGATCAAAAATAAATATAAACGAAGCAATTTCAAAACACCCAGTATAAAGGAACAACCAGAATTTACGGGCGAAGTTTATTCCAGTTAGTTCATTTTTAAGTATCAGGTATTAACGAAATTTTACAAATAATGAATGAAATTTAAGTAGGTTTGCAAAGAAATAAATGGCAGAAGCCAATGCCATTAATTTATTAATTTAATTGAATTTAATTGAATGATTATTGATGTATAATATGCATAAAAGCGTGTAAAAACCCAATAATACCAAGGTAAAAGCGTTGCCAACAAACAAATATATTGGTGGGGTAGAAATACGCCAAACTCCAACTCGTGGAAGTGTTGTGGTAAAACGTCCGTTAATTAAACACCTGCGTATTTTCTAAATGTCAAGTTCTACTTAATTTTTATAGATAGCAAACGGTTACAGAGAATATTGGGTAAACCGTCGCATGCGTTCGTAGTAAATACTAACGAGGGGTGATTTAAATTACATAAGAAGTCCACGTGGGTTTAAAGAGCATATGGTCTGGAGTATCGATTTTCTACCACTCAAACCAGGTTAGAAAGAGACGTAGAAAATGTATAAGCAAGAGACAACGATAGTATAGGAGGGACTTGTAGGACGTCAGTAAATATACGATTGGTCGATATAGTTAGTTGAACGCGAGACAAATACAAGCATAGTGTATATTAATTTTCAGAAAAGAGCATAACGACGCGCTGAAATTCGCGGACTTAAAAATCGGTTGAGCAAAATTTTAAGAATGTGTTGTAGATGGGGATTTCGGATGAATAGGCGGCCAGGAGGTGGCAGCCTAAGTGTATAAATGTTTTTGGACAACGTGGTGAAGGCCCTTAATATTTCGATCGCTTCAAACGACGTATGAAAGTTAACACGAGTTGTAAGTATTATAAAATCATTTAAATTATATTGCATGGTGGTAGCCTCTTAATTAGTACGCGGTTAGTATGCCGAGCTTACATTTTTTAATTGAGGTATCGCCTATAATTTTTAACCAACTCGTGTCGGGACATTAAGTAACGTGGTTTGAAGTAACTAATTGTGAAAGACGTATGTTTAAATAGAATTTGGTTACACCGTGAAGGAAGCGTTAGCAGTTCAACTTAGATGGAGTTCGTCTAGTAGCAGCGAGAAACGGCCTGCAGACCAGATAGAAGAAATACATACCATCATCTATGGAGCGGAGATCTTCTAGAAATTCCAGGTAACGATTTGAGATTGTGTTGTTATAAACTATGAAACTATGTATATTGGGTGATGTATGAGAGTGATTTTGAAGGTGTCGTGGATTATTTGCGTATTGAACATAATACGTGTAAATAACTTTATTATGGTATTTAACTAGAAATTTGAAGGTGTCTATAAAGCTTTTTAACGTTCCATCAGAACGTGAAATTTTTGTGACGAGTACATGGCTTTGTTTTTTTTATTTGATGTAAGAGTATGCAAAGTAGAAGGGCATACATTATCCATAATTAACTGGGTTATCATGAGCTCACCATACTCCAGAGTTTACTTAGATTAAAAAAAAATTATAAGGAAGGAATGAGAAAGAAGATATTATTCAAGGCCCATTTACTCCGGGTACATTTTATGTGTTTGATGATTTAAAATATAATACAGGATATTACAAAATAGGGTTTACTGAAGTGTAATGTGATCAATGTAATGTGGACAATACTAAATTTCATTTGTAAATAGTAATAAATAAAGGATTGTATGTTGGTTGTATTTTGTGGTTTTATTGCGAGTGTGTGTGTACGATTGAGAATATGAGAATGAATCTAGATATCCAAGAGGAGGCCCAAATGAGCTAGCCGGAAGCAGTTGAAGAAGGTCATTTAACTGAGGAAGAGAGGAAAACGGGTAAGAAATTTTTTTTTGTATTATTTAATTTTTGAATTTTCGAGTTTTGAAAATTTAATAAAATTTTCGAAAATATATTTGTTGGTGAGGATTTTACCCGAGTTCCACGACAATATATATATATATACATATATATATATATATATAAATATATATACATATATATATATATATATATAAACATATATATATATATATATATATATATATATATATATACATATATATATATATATATATAGATGCATATTTTTTGTTTATTTGTTTATTTATTTCAACTTTTCAGTAGTCTGCTACCTGAAATTTAAGCATACCTGGCTTCCCCCAGAAAGTAACCGATAGTAAGGTGTGTATGTGTGTGTGCGCGCGCTTGAGGGAATGTGGTATGTGTGTATATGTGTGGGTTAGGTTGTGTGACTATATGTGTTGTGTATGTAGTGTAGATATCTGTGTTATGTTCCCCTTCTAGGACCAGGACCATCGGAAGCCGAAAATCCCAGTCTTCAAAAAAGAACGCTCAACGGATATTGCCTTATTAGTCCGGACCATCGGCAACCGGAAATCCAGATGTTGAAAAGGCAATGTAAGTGTGTGAATAGATGTTTGTGTTTGTACAGTGTTTGAGAAGTGTTTGTGTATGTATGTGTGTGTATTTGTGTGTTACTTGAATCCTCTTCCAAAACCCCCCCTTAGTATTAGGACCTTCGGCAGCCGAAAATTAAGTCTTTGAGGAAGAATACTTAGCAGATGTACATGAAGTGTGTTTGGAATGTTTATTTGTATTTATGTTTGTCCAGGTTGCCAAACGATTGGAATAAACTGGTCTAATTTTGTACAGTTTTAAACTTATACTATTGCATTAAAACTAGGTTCTTTGAGAGGAAAGGATTTGTTTGTTGTGTTATTTGCCTCAGGTATGTGTAAGTTTGGTTCATAAATTTGAGCGTTAGTAATAATTAATGCATATGCAGAACTACGTAAAAATAGCTTCGGTTACAGGTTTAAAATTTATCAACTTTAGAAAGCTCTTTTAACTCATTTCGATTTATTTTTCCAGTTCCATTTTTGGGAATTGCGTCGACAAAGCGAACACCTCCATATAAACGTTTATGCTTGGAAATCCGTTCTATAACAGAGTAAAAATTTTCGAAAGAACTACTTTCAGAACTTACCATCGACAAACTCGATAATTTCTTGCTCCGTGACACTACAATCTGTTTTACAAACAACAAATGCCAACGGAAGTTCCCCAGCCATCTTATCGGAAATTCCAATAACAGCACAATCTTCGATAGCAGGATGTTGTAATAAAAGATGTTCAATTTCAACCGGAGAAACCTAGAGGAAAAAGACATATTTCTCAGAAGTATCAATGTTTCTTACCTGAAAACCTCTATATTTGAATAAATTTTTGATTCGATCTACAACATATAGAAGCCCATTTTCGTCATAGTATCCAAAATCTCCAGAATGATAATATTCCTCTTCGTCGATAATGTTCCTATTATTAGGGATTCCTATGTACCCGCTCATTATCATAGGTCCCTTAAAGCATATCTCCCCGAGTTTTCTACATCCCAAATATGATTCAGTACCAGAATCCCATATTCTGGCCGTCATATTGGGAACTAAGATGCCAACACAGTTAGGAGACTTTGGAAATTTTGTCAAAATCGTAGAAGCGCAGCATACTTCAGTCATTCCATATATTTCCCGAAAGATTACTTTGGGAAACCTGTAAATAAAAAGTATCATTAATAAATTTTATCCGATGCAGTTGCCTTGGGTCCTTTTATTTTGCAAATTATATTAATATTGAAATTTCATATAAATTCTTTTATATTTTAAAGGCCATAAAAATTTATTATTAAATAATTTCGTTTTAAAATGCGGATTTTATATCATTAAATTTACGAGCATTAAATTCTATATCTGTTCTATTTAACAAACAAAACAGTAACGTTGGTAGCACTTGCAGCGTGTTATCGCCGCGTACACTTGTCTGGATGTTAAACGAAAACGATAGTCGTACTTACACAGCCTCTCAATAACCGTATCCCTTATTAGTCATGAGGGTGCGGGTTTTTCTCGTTATATTGAGGTCGCAACTCTACATAATTAATTTCTGTTATACCAGAGATTGCGGTGCCCTTTACAATTTCTGTTATTTTCTCTTATAAAAATTACTGATTAACTTCAATCGAACGCGATCGGTGTTCCTAATAATTTCTGCTCATTTTTAACGCAAATGCGTGTTTCTGGAATTATATAAATTCCAAGTCTCTTGTGGTACAATTAATATCGTACAATAATAATTCTTAAATTCATTAAATAGTTATAAAATTATTCCTTGTGGTTATTATGTCAAACTTTAACCACGTGTGTTTCCTTCGGTGTGTTTTTTAGTGTTAATCGAATGAACTGTTTCCATTGGCTTATCAATATATTAATTAACTTAAAATAGTCTAAAAGTAATTGTAATTAAAATATTACTGTACATTTGAATAGTGTTCCGATACACATCCGGGTGCTATAAAATTTGTACAATCTTAGCGAACTCTATTACGACCACCAGTGATATTGTTAATTGTTGTTATACATTGTATTTTCAATTAGTTATTTATTAAAGTGCATTACTATGACAATTAAACGTTGTTATTGCATTTACGAGTGCTATTTTTCTCTCTTGGTCCTTCGTATTTCGCACTAGCGTTTTCGCACCTCTATCAGTTCACTGCGCTTGGAGAGTTCTAGTACGTCTGTGTCGCCCCATATCGCAATGTTCCTAATGACACGGAAGTTCCCGCACCCTTTGCTTCCTTCTTTCCACCAATTAGCATATGTATTTAAAATACGAGAGTCAGTCAAAATGTCTCGAAAACCATCACAAATCTCACAGAAGAATTGGATCAGAACGCTGAATAACTAAAGAAGTAGTGCTTATACAGGAAGCCAAAAAACCCGAAAAAACAGTTAAACAATTAAAAGCAAAAATTTTAAAAGCTGGAAACCAAAGTTCCCGGCAGCTTACAGACATAGGTAGCAAGGTTCTCTGAAAACTTAAGAAAAATGAAAAAAAAACGTGCTGGAGAAGGTCCCTGCCTGTACAAGGTTAATCGTATACAAGCAAATACCCGTCATTCAAGGCAAGCGACTGCCTTTTCACAAAACACACGTGATGGTCGAAAATAGTACTGGATAATATCTGTAACCAGATCACAACTATCTGCAAACAGTGAATTCTAATATTTTTTCATCACAAAAAATGGGAGCATGCTTAATACTGTAAAATTAATACGATACCTACAGATTCTACTCTGTTCTGAATCCAAACTTTAGCACTCCGTCATTTTTTCAGTTATACTGTAAGCTTAATTTATAGCATCACTTTTACAAACGAAGCCACATTAAGTTCTCAACGCGAATATAAACATAAATAATTACCTAAAAACCACGTTTCTCAATGAATATCTCGCCTGACATCTCACTCAGCCGACCGTTCAGACGCAACTAACTAATTACGAATCTCCCCGCACCCTCGTTTGCACCTAAGGATTCGCTAAACCCGCGTAACTAACTTAGATATACTTACTTACTAGAACACAACATTGTTTTCGATGCAGGGACAAAATTTTAAAAAGAGAGTAGATTATACTTTAACAAACTAAACTATGTATACCGGGCGTGCCCAGCACATCACCTCCCAAATTAATTAATATTTTTAAGAAAACTAATTTATTTCACCCGCCTGAGGCACAACGAAGTCAACCGGTACCACACTGGGTTTCAAATTAACAATATTTTGAACGCCCAAGGATAAGCCGATAGCGTCTTCTTTAATCTCATAGGCGTTTGGAGTTACCAACCTAACCACGGTAGCAGGGCCTCTAAAAATCAGATAGAATTTCTTGATAGTTTTGTTATCTAAAGACGATTGGAGCTGGGATCGCACCAACACTTTATCTCCTTCCTTGAAAACAATTAGTCGACGACACCTTTTAGCGTGCCGTTCCCTTCTTTTTACGGCTTTCGTACGCAACCTATTCCTGGCTATCATACGAAAGTCCCTAACCTTGCTCGCGGTCCCCGGAAATTCGACTCCCATGACAAATTGATTTCCTCGCGATCTTCCAAAATAAACCTCGTTCGGGGTGCATCCCAAACTTTTATGTATTGCTTCGTTTAACCATTGACAGACTTCTGTGACCACCAAAACCCACTTCGAGTGATGCTCGTGACAACAAGCTCGTAAAAGTCAGACAATTTCCTTATTTGTCTTTTCAGTGTTGTTTCCTTGTGGGAAATAAACCGAGGTATGTATGATTTTAATTCCTTTATCACTTAGTACCCTTTTCCAGACTTTTCCCGTAAAACACGTAGCGTTATCGCTAAGGATCGCAATTGGTTGACCGATTTCCGGAATATATTTATTTAATATACAATATACTACCAATAACTGTACCACGCCCCCACTACCTTTGGGCAACGGACCCATAAGATCTACAGAGACTAACTGCCGTGGACCCTTGGGAACCGCACTATATAACGAACCATGACACCCTACTGACGCCGTAGTTTTTTGACATATATTGCAAGTAGCAATTACTTGACGTACCATTTTTCTCATCCGAGGCCAGAAATGGTCGTGATTACAATGCTCTTCTAGGATAATTGGAATTATTAAATCTTTTGGAATACCTATCCGAGGACCTTTGTTGGCTCCTCAAATTCCCCGCTTAAAAATTATCCCCCATGCACAATGTACCAATCGTCTATGCGCTTCTTAACACCCTCTTTTTTATCAAGCTCTCCCTTAACTGCCATCCATAAAGCGTCCTTAGACTGCCCCATTAGTATACTCTGGACCCCATTTTCAACAATCTTCTTTAAATCCGGACATGGCATTACAAAGATATAAACGTTTTTATTATCTGGAGTTTCCATAATACTCCCCCCTTTCGAAACTATTGGAAATCGGATCGGGACAACAAATCGGCAATAACATTTTCCGACCCCTTACAATATTGGATATTAAACGAATATTCCTGCAAGAATAATATCCATCGAGTTAAACGTGAATTGAGTAATTTGCGTGTTCAAATGAAAGCTAGAGCCTTATGATCAGTAACAATGGTCAAAACTTTACCCAAAACAAACAACCGCCATTTTTTCAACGCCGACAAAATAGCAAAAGCTTTCTTTTCGGTTACCCAATAGTTTAGCTCAGCCCCCCTTTAATGTATGACTATAAAAAGCAATAATATGCTTATCCCCCTCATCAGTTAACTGATATAAACACGCCTCTAATCCGTATGCAGAACTATCAGTGCTTATAAATAACCTCTTACTGGGGTCCGGATGTGATTGCATCGTAATTCTCAAAAACGCACTTTTCATATCCTCGATGGCTTTTTTCGCCTCATCTCCCCAAACAAACTTATTCCTTTTTTCAACAGATGAAGGAGCGGATAGCTCAAGTTTGAAAAATTTTTGACAAATCTCCTTTCGAAATTAACTAGCCCCAAGAAGGACCTTAATTCTTTTATATTCTGGGGTCTCCTAAATTCTTGAATTGCTTCCACCCTCTCAGGATCTACCCTTATTCCGTTTGAGTTAATTAAATGACCTAAATATTTCAGCTCCTTTTGTGCAAAATTACATTTTCTCAACTTCAACGTCAAACCCGCATTTCTACATTTTTTAAATATATTTGCAAGGTATTTCAAATTCTCAATGGCGTTCTGCGAGAAAACTAGCAAATCATCCACATATGCAATTGTAAACTCCTCCAGATCACCTCCCAACACCATTTTAAACCCTCTGATGAAACTTCGTACCGAAGTCGATAGGCCGAAAGGAAGCACGTTAAAAATATACGTTTCCTCTTTAAAGGAAAATCCCACACACTTTTTACACTCAGCCCTAATAGAAATTTGGCAATAGGACGTCGTAAGATCAAAATTTTATAAAAATTGATGAACCGTAAATTGGAACATGAATTCATTCGGAATGGGTGGAACGACATGGTCTCTATCCATTTTTAAATTTAAATGGCCCGCGTCCACGCATACTCGCACTGACAAATCAGGCTTCCTCACCACACAAGGGGACTCACGTATTCCGTTTAACTTTTTTCTATAACCCCCACAACATCATTTCCTCGATCTGTCTCCTTACTTCCTCCTTATAAGCGTAAGGCACCGGATAACTTTTAAATAAAAAGGCGTTTTATCCTTTATGTGAATTGAGTGCTCATATCCTTGCATAAGGCCCGGTTGTTCCGAAAATACATCACCATAGTCCTCAATCAACCTAAACAATTTCTCATTTTAATCAAATCTTTCCGCTTTTCGGACCACTTCCCAAATGTCTTCGTCCGAATATCTCTGCCTTTTTCCAACTTTCAACCCATTCTCACCTCATATACCCCCGCTTTCAATTTTTTTTGTCCCATACCAAAATTTCGTACAATTTTATCTCGCCCTCCTTTCTCTCAAATTCACCAGCTAAACTACCAAAATCCATTCGCACCGAAAACTGAGTTATCCAATCACAGCCCAATATTACTTCCCTAATTAATTTTGGGACAACAACGCAGGCAAACCCAAACGTTATCCTCTTAACGTCAAAATCTAAATAAACTTGTTGTTGTATCGTCTGCCCTTTACCTCGCAAGGCTCCATAAACAGTAACCTGGTAGCAGGTAACATAGGAATATTGGGATCCCTTTCTAAAACTTTTTCGTAGAATTCCTCACTGACACAACTCATCATTGATCCCGTATCGATCAAAATGTTTCCCTACAGCAACTGTACCTTAGCCTTTATTACCGGAAGTAAAAGGCCCCCTTGTTCACCTCCTCCTTTTCTACTAGATCCTCACATCCCTGATTAAAAAGCGTAGCAACTACCCGATTTCTTTCTCGGTCTCCCTCGGGTAAATTTCGATTATCATTTTCTCCTTCGATTCTCGGTTACTGTGGCCTATTATAAACCCTACTAGAATTATCTGGATACGAACCCCCTGATCTCCCCTCGCAACACCGGTCCTGCCTCATCAAACCCCTCGGATTACTATTTGAATATGCTTATCTTGCATTAGCATCGACTTTATCAATCCTACGTAAAAATCTCTTCGCATCCTCTATAGTTTTCACTCCCGAATTAATTATACCCCTACAAATATCAGGCTCAAAATGATTGGCCAGTATATCAACAATTTCCTCCTCGTCCAGAGGTCCTTCTAAATAAGCTGCCTCCTTACACCGCTTTAAAAAATAATCGGCCCGCGACTTTCTCTCTCACATCTACCATCTTTAAACTCATGAAAAGCCTTTCATTGGGTTTGGGCATCCCAATACCTATCTAAAAACCTCTGCTTAAATTCTGAAGAATCTCTACACGCTCTACTCTTAATCTTCCCCCAATCGGCCGCAGAATTCTTTAAGTTTCCTAAAGCTAAAACTAATTGTTTATGTGGCGGAACCTCCGCCACTTGAAATAACAATTCCAACTTGTTTACAAACATAACCGGGTAGTTCTTCCGTTCGGCCTAAATATTATCAATCCACTCTCCGGTTCCTTCCAGATACTCAAATATTGCAAATTACCGGTGGTTTGAGCGATGACAGCCTTATCCTCTTTTTTCACAAAACAGTTACTCTTTTCGGTTACTTCGTCGTGCCCCAGCGTACCATCTTTACTTTTTAAGGATTTAATTTCCAACTGAATTTCCTCTAACCCTCCGTTCAATTTTCTACTATTCTGGGCTAAAATTTCAAAATTATCGTTCAACACTTCATTGTTTACCTTTAAACTTGAACTTATTTTCTTCATTAAGCTAGTCAAGCTTTTTTAACGTATAGTCATTTTCTTCTTCGCTTCTACCACATGTTTTTTTGATTCCTGCCCTTTTCCGCATCCCGCCATTGTAATAATACTTATTTCATAATAATTAATAACAAGACCTATTTTCTATTCTCTAAAATTTCATGCTTTTCTAGCTCCTTTAGTTCGGCGCCAATAAACTAGACTCAGGTGTATGGACTTTTAATTACGGGTTCTTTTCGTGGGTTACTTAAAAACATGAAATGAAAAATTAATGGATTGCAGTTACGTGGTTTTATTCTCCACAATAATAAAGAAAAATAAACATCCTAGTTAACTCTTATATTCACTACTAAAAACAAAAACTTAAAAGGGTACAAAACAACCTTACTGCAACACTCCTATTCTAGTTAAAATATCCTTAACTATTCAGGGTCAAAGAACTACCGGACATAGGTAGAAAAACTTAGGTATTAATAATAATGCTTGCAACCACTTATCCTAAATTATGCTAATATTAGTAACTCGAATTTTCCGCGCCGATACGGTTTCACTTTCACGCGCCTTTCCCCAAGTTCTGCGGCTTGATAACGTCGGCGAAGTAAAATATAACAACAAACGCAGATAAAATAATGTTAGATAGGGACCCCTTCCTGTACAAGGTTAATCGTATACAAGCAAATACCCGTCATACAAGGCAAGCGACTACCTTTTCACAAAACACACGTGATGGTAAAAAGCAGTACTGGATAATATCTGTAACCAGATCACCACTATATACAAACCGTGAATTCTAATATTTCTTCATCACAAAAATTTGAAGCATGCTTAATACTGTAAAATTAATACGATACCTACAGATTCTACTCTGTTCTGAATCTGAACTTAGCACTTCGTCATTTTTTCAGATATGCTGTAAGCTTTAATTTATAGCATCACTTTTACAAACGAAACCACATTAAATTCTCAACGCAAATATAAACGTAAATAATCACCTAAAACCACGTTTCTTAGGTAATATCTCGCCTGACATCTCACTCAGCCGACCGTTCAGGCGCAATTAACTAATTACACATCTGCCCGCACTCTCGTTCGCACCCTAGGATGCGCTAGACACGCGTAACTAACTTAGATATACTTACTTACTAGAACACAACATTGTTTTCGATGCAAGGACAGAATTTTAAGAAGAGGGAAGATTATACTTTAACAAACTAAACTATGTATACTGGGCGTGCCCGGCACAACATCAAAGCTGGAAATAAAGTACGACGATTCTCAACTGCAAGAAGAGTATCACGCTCAAATGAAGAACTATTACCAAAAGGCCAACAAAAATTTGCAAAAGTTTGAAACAGATATTGCTCGTTTGTTGAGTTGATGATACTAGCCTATTCAACAGCACCGGAAGGTTTCCTAGAATATCTGACGGGATACGTCACAGAGAGATCCAGTGATCATCATGGTTGACTTGACAAAGGACTCTAGATGATGCACTAGCTTATAGTGTGGAATTTGATGCGGCAAAGCAAGCACGTGGTATTGGCAAGGTAAAGGGCTCCGTAGCAGAGAAAGGCCAAGAAAGCATAGAGAATGTGGTTCGACGTAAACACCAATTAAAGGGAATCGGAACCAGATGCCAGAATTGAGGCGAAGTTGGGGCATATACAGTCCAAATGTAAATAGCCCCAGAAAGAAGCAGAGATATCGGAAACCACGTGGGGTCGACGAGAGGGTGCGAAAGTCGACTTGCACGGATTTTTCCCCTGGGACCATAATCCACATCGCACGTTCTAAGCATGCAGATAGCATTTACATATATATATATACAGACAGTTTAACATCAAGACCCTGAAGATCTTGGTTGATACTGGAGCTATTAAAACAATTGCTGATCCGGATTCAGTGCGCGACAGTGGTAAAGTGTCACTCGCGACGATGTATCTTCGAACCATGTACTATGATGAGTCATATCGTGTAAAAATATTCATCTTCTTTAAAAATATTAGTTAAAAACAAGCCTTTTATGCATTTTATGCAAACTCAAAAGACCGTATAAGTAGTCCTAATGTGTAAACATTCATGAAGTAGTTCTCTTAAAAAACGTTGTTTGTAACTTCAGTCATAACACGTAAGTATCTAACGCGAAGTGTGATTAAGATATTTTTCTTTCAAAAAACCTACTTTTCTAGATTGTTCGTAAAGTCGATTCTTAGAAGCATGTAAATCATTTGTAAATAAGTAAAGGAATGCTAATTATTTTACATGAAGGAATACTCACCAATTAAGTAAGTTTGTGAAACGCGATAAGACAGGCCATAGATTATAGCAAAAGATAACCAATGAGTATTTTACATTTATTCTTACATAAGGTATCAATTAAGAGACTATTCTTGCGATTACAGAAAATTAAACTGGCAGCTAATTAAAATAAGAAACACGCGAAGTTACAGTTAATTATTACATCATACTATGAGTCAAACTTGCTGAAATATGGTGAAAGCATTCGAGAATCTGTGACGTATTGAAATTTTATTATTAAAAGCCGGTAAATAATTAGGAGTCATTGGTTTATAGATAGTTACTAAATCTCTGTTTATGGAACGCACCAACGATGTATTTATTGCGCCAATACAAATTATAATTTAACTTGGCGCAAAGTCGCCTTGATATTTTAATCTATTAACACAAATTACCTTCTAAGGCTGATAAAGTGGACTTTGACATCTAAAAATTTATTTAAAATGGAAATGTGGAATGGAATCAAGAATTTTTCGATGCAGTTATAAAAAGTTGTTTCTAAATGGAAGCGATCTTAAGATGGCAAAAAGGACATGTAGTAGTGACAAGAAAACTAGCGAAAATTTGACGATACAAAACTCAAGTATAATATTGCTTTCAACCCTCAGCGAGACAATGTCTGCTATTATTAGGTAGATTAGGCTAGTATAAAATTTTTGCCTTCAGCAAATTAGTAGTAAGGTGATAATTTCCTTTAGATATTTTTTTGAGTTCAAACTTTGTGGTCACTGATCAGGCACTCGTAGATGGGTTAAACAGTAGTATTTAAATTACCCGTATTGTTCTTAAGGAAAACATTTGTGACAGATAAGAAAATTGAGATTACTAGTCACTAACTAGCACTGTGTAAATTCTGTGTTATTATTTCATAGTTATGAGATGTTGTTTATATAAATTTAATTTGCTAAATTGCACTTATAAGTATTTGTGACTTTGTATGAACAAATTTCTTAGATAATGTGTGTGGACGAACGATGTTTTTGAATGTATCACAATTTAAAGAATTATTCATAAAAATTTTTTATTATTGTTGCGATCCACTATTAGGCAACCCGTCAAACATACAAACGCCCGGGGCACAGCGTATTCTTCAGCATTCGAGAATCCTTCTACAAAGTTCTAGATAATGAGTCATATCTTAATGCAGGGTATATATAAGGCCGCTTATGAATGTAAGAGTTAGTCTATTCTTGAATGTCTAATATAAATTATATCGTTGTAAAGTAGACGTAGTTGAGTTTTTAGAATATATACATAAATGATATGCTGTGTCTAATGTGCATGCAGCTTGCAGTATACATAAATAAATAGAAGTGTATAAACAAATAGTTGTGTTAGTGTTGTTAATGAACCTATGGTAAAGAAGATAGTTTAAGAAGATATTAGTGCATGTAAATTCATTAGTGTAATAGTGCTTCATTGTTAAGTGTCCTGAAAACATCTATAAATAAGGCATATACTGTTAATTAGACTTGTGAACAGTAAGTAATAAAGACGTTTGTTATTACTTGTTTTAAATTAAAGAAACGCGGTAGTAGTAGCGCGTTACACTGGTGTCAGGCATTTGTGGGGTATATAGTGATTAATTAAAAGGAAAGCACACAAGTCTAAAGCCGTTTAAGTAGTTTATATATGCCAGTTACAAGAAGCCAAAATAAGATGGACGCAGAAGGTTTAATGAATTTCCTCAAGGATTTTAAATCCGGTATGGAGGAGAGGTCGGCTGAACTAGAAGTGACACTCAGTGAAAATGCTGAGAAAATAGAGGAAAAGTTGAGTGAAAATGCTGCGAAAATGGAAATAAAGTTTAGTGAGAATGCTGAGAAAATAGAAGAAAAGTTAAGCGAAAATGCTGCGAAGTTAAAAAAAAAGTTGAATGAAAAACAGCCACGTTAGAACAAAGATTAATGGAAAGCTCCATTGCATTGAAAGAAGATGTCACTGAACAGGTAAAAACAGTTGAGCAAAAGTTGGACAGTAAATTGATAAAAATGGAAGAAGATGTGATGAGGCTGCAAGAACAAGTAATTTCACTAACAACGCGGCCACTTGAATTGCCAAGCCAAGTTGTTAATCAGAACATTCCAGAAATAAGAACCACGGAAAGAAGCGAGTCAATTCCGTCTAAATTTAAAGTAAAACCGCCTACATTCGATGGTAAAACACCTTGGCCCACATATTTGAAACAATTTGAAGCTGCTGCAATAGCCAACGGTTGGTGCAACAAAAGAAGGCTATCTCTCTAATAGTGGCCCTACGGGGGGAGGCTCTTAACATCTTACAAACGATTCCCGATCACCAGCAGAATGATTACGGCCTCTTAACATCAAAGCTTGAGATGAGATATGGAGATGCTCACCTTCAACAGGTTTACCACGCACAAGTTAAGAACCGCTCGCAAAAGACAAGTGAAAGCCTGCAAGAATTCGAAGCTGACATTGCCAGGTTAGTTAGATTGGCATACCCAACGGCACCAGACAGCTTCCTCGAACAACTTGCTGTCCAAACATTTGTGGATGGCGTTAAGGATGGCGAAATACAGCAAGCGCTAAGACTAGCACGACCAAAAATGTTAGATGATGCACTGGCCCATGCGCTTGAATTTGAAGCAGCTAAGCAGACATCACATAGGGTGAGTCACAAAGTTCGGTCTGCCTTAGAGGAACCTGGTCAAGCTCAGAACAGCATAGATGAAATAATCAACCGTGTGTTTGAAAAGCGAAAGGCGGAAAGGCTGAAAAGACTACGACCGCGGAGATGGCGTCTACGATGCTGGAGCTGCGGTGAAGTTGGCCATATGCAGAGACGCTGTACTCAACCAAAGAAACAACCGGTTGTGCCAAAGCTGGTCCATGTAAGAGGGCGAACTTCGACAGCACAACGTAGTGCCCCGGAGATTATCATCCGTGCTGCATCGTCGGTGGAAAGTCTGGACAGCATTTATATCGATGGTAGAATTAATGGTAGGGTTGTCCGATTACTTGTGGATACAGGAGCGACAAGAACTATTGTGAGACCAGATTTGGTTGGTCGTGGAAAAGTGCTACCTGTATCGGTGTGTCTCCGAACGGCAAGTGGTGAGAAGATTGGTACTCATGGAGAGACTGCCGTTATGTTGACAATTGGGGACAAATTAATTAATCATCGAGTGTTGGTGGCTGAAATTACAGAAGAAGTGATCTTGGGAATGGATCTCATGAGAGAATATGGGTTTCATGTAAACATGAAAGAAAATGTGCTTCGGATAGATGATGATGAGATTCCATTTCAAGGGACGAGTAACCAGACGATGCAAGTTCGAATGATTTGCGATATGAAAATACCCGAGAAGGCGGAGATGATAGTAATGGGACGCCCGGATGGTACGCTCCGGGAAGGACAAGTATGCATGATGGAAGCAACTGAATCGGGGATGGGTCAGGAGGACTTCTGATTGGAAGAACGCTGGTAAAGTCTCGAAATATGGTACCAGTAAGGGTGCTGAACATTAACCCTCATACAGTGACCCTGAAGAAAGGCATGATTGTGGGAAGTTGCATTCCAGTATGTCATATTAAACGTTGTATTGACGACACGAAAATAAACCAACCAACGGTTGCTCACAGAAATTGCTGGATATGTTGATACCCTCGTGTCAAGGATTAAATGGCGATCAACTGGGCAAGGTAAAAGAACTGGTCGGACGATATCGAGGTGTGTTTGCACTGGATGATAGTGAGAAGGAAGGACGAATGTTGTGCAACATAAGATCAATACTGGAGATGTGCAACTGATAAGACAACACCCCAGGTGGCTTCCTTTGGCAAAACGTAAGGAATCCGAGCAAATTATCACCGATATGGAAGAACAGGGAGTGATTAAACCATCGAATAGTCTATGGGCATCCCCGGTAGTGCTTGTCAAGAAAAGAGACGGGTCGACAAGGTTTTGTGTAAACTACCGACGGCTTAACAATGTGACAAAGAAAGACAGCTATCCTTTGCCCAGAATTGATGACACCTTGGATACTCTATCCGGATCTAAATGGTTTTCGACCTTGGACTTGAAAAGCGGATACTGGCAGGTAGGCTTGGAGCCAAACGATAAAGAAAAAACTGCGTTTACAATTGGAACTGGATTATGGCAGTTCAAGGTCATGCCATTTGGATTATGCAATGCCCCTGCTACTTTTGAACGATTGATGGAGTCGATGCTGCGTGGACTGTCCTGGAAAACATGTCTGGTGTACCTAGACGACGTGATAGTGTTAGGCCGGTCTTTTGAAGAACACCTTAAGAACCTAGAGGAGATATTCCAAAGATTACGCGGGGCAAACCTTACATTGAGCCCCAAGAAGTGTCACCTATTTGGAAAAGAGGTGAAATACCTAGGACATGTCGTTTCGGAGACCGGAATAAGAGCTGACCCTGACAAAATAAAAACGGTACAAGAGTGGCCTACACCAGCAGATATACACCAACTACGCAGTTTTCTAGGATTGTGCACATATTACCGACGTTTTATACTTGGGTTTGCGAACATTGCCAAACCGTTAACAAAATTAACCGAAGATGGACAAGAATATGATTGGAATGACGACTGCCACAGTGCATTCGAACAACTGAAACGGCTACTAGTTACAGCACCAATTTTGAGTTATCCACGGATGGAGGGAAAATTTGTGTTGGATACCGATGCCAGTAACACAGCTATAGGAGGCGTTCTTTCTCAAGTGCAGGACGGACAAGAAAAAGTTATTGGGTATTTCAGCAAGGTCTTGTCGCGGCCAGAAAGGAACTATTGTGTGACAAGAAGGGAGCTGTTGGCCGTCGTCAAATCCGTAGAGCACTTTTATAAGTACTTATACGGCCGTAAATTCCTGTTGAGAACAGACCATGCTGCACTGAAATGGTTATTGCAGTTTCGAAATCCTGAAGGGCAAGTGGCAAGGTGGATAGAGCGGCTGCAGGAATATGACTTTGATACAGAACATCGTGTAGGAACTAGCCATCGGAATGCAGACGCTCTATCAAGGAGACCTTGTCCGATGGACTGCAATAATTGCTCCAAGATGGAAGAGAAAATAAGTGTCATCCATAGAATGACGGTAACCGATGATACTTGGCAACTCGAAAGAATACGAGAAGACCAGGAGAATGACGCCGAATTGGGACGTATTATTGAGTGGAAAAATAGAGGACAACGGCCAGCTTGGGAAAAAATTAGTATTTTAAATAGGAGCCTGAAGGCATACTGGGCACAGTGGGACTCCTTGATGATAGAAAATAGAATCTTGAAACGACGCCTGGAATTTGAAGAGGCACTGAGAGACTTCAAGTGATAGTGCCGAGAAGCAGAGTGCCGGAAGTGTTGCAGCACTTGCACGATGGTATTTCCGGAGGGCACTTTGGCGTGAAAAGAACTCTCGAGAGTGAGAGAAAGATTCTATTGGCTGAACTGCAAAGATGATGTGAAGGAGTGGTGCCGGAAATGTGAATTGTGTGCCTCTGCAAATGGCCGGGTCTCAAAACGGAAAGCCCCAATGAGACAGTATAACGTGGGGAATCCTTTTGAGAGGGTAGCCATTGATATAGCTGGTCCATTTCCTGAATCAGAGAAAGGAAATAAATACATCTTGGTTGCAATGGATTATTTTACCAAATGGCCGGAGGCATATGCTATACCTAACCAAGAAGCCGAGACGGTTGCAGATGTACTAGTCAGGAGTTGTTTTGTCGTTTTGGAGTTCCGTTGGAATTACACTCCGATCAAGGTCGAAACTTCGAATCAGTATTGTTTCAAAATGTCTGCAAGCATCTTGGAATCAGGAAGACTAGAACCACGCCACTTCATCCTCAATCGGATGGAATGGTTGAAAGAATGAACAGGACGTTAGGAAGTACCTGGCCAAAGTTGTCTCTGAACATCAACGAGACTGGGACCAATATCTGCATTTGTTCCTACTGGCGTACCGATCTTCGGTACATGACAGCACAGGGTACTCTCCCGCTTGCGTAATGCTAGGACGTGAATTGCGGCTACCATGTGATCTTCAGTTTGGATTTAAACCTGGAGAAGAGATCGCAGGTGAAGATTACGTTAGTAAGCTTCGTGAAAGATCAAATAGTATTCACGAAAACGTCCGAAAGAATATACAGGCAGCAAGCGATCGAATGAAATCACAATATGACACGAGAGCACAAGAAGGTGGTTATCAACCAGGAGATTTAGTGTGGTTGTACAATCCACAAAGAAAACGTGGATTGTCGCCAAAACTACAAAGACAATGGGAAGGGCCGTACGAAGTGTTAAAAGGATTAATGATGTAGTGTACCGGATCAGAAGATCCTCGTGGTAAACCGAAAGTGGTACACTTTGACCGTTTAACATCCTACGCTGGCAACAACCAGGAAGACTCGAATAATGATAATGGTGTTCGGCAAGTTATTAATCATGAGCCAAATGTAGATTTTGAGAGCTTTATGGTGGCGTATGGTGGTTCCGCTAAAGCGAGATTTGGCGTTGTTGTTGAAAAACAGCAAGATCTGTTTAGAGCACCAGAAGAGTATTCCTTGCACATTGCGTAGCTCAAGATTTGGCAATGTCAAGGGAATAGCTGTTGTTTTCAAGAAAAAGTTTGGATGTGTGGATGAATTAGTACAACAGCAGCCAACTGTAGGAAAATCTTTGGTCCTTCAAGATAAAAATCGTTATGTTTACTATCTGGTCACCAAAAATTCTTCATGGCAGAGACCTAGTTATGGACATCTATGGGAGGCTTTGCTAAATCTTAAGGCGCAGATGATGGAAAATGGAGTAACGAGACTAGCGGTGCCCAAGCTGGGCTATGGACTGGATCGCTTAGACTGGAGGATAGTCCGAAATATGCTAGAAGTAGTTTTCCAGGGAATCAACGTCCAGGTTCTTGTTTGTTGTTATCAACCGGTTGCCTACCAAGACCAGGAAAAGAGTGTCGACTGTTACTTCCAACGACGCGGTGGATGCACCAGAGGAGATAGCTGCCGATACCGTCACCAGTCATCGAATTGGCGTCAAGATGGATTTACAGTTACGAGACGTAACGGTTTTAAAGAGGGGGCAGTGTTGCGATCCACTATTAGGCAACCCGTCAAACATACAAACGCCCGGGGCACAGCGTATTCTTCAGCATTCGAGAATCCTTCTACAAAGTTCTAGATAATGAGTCATATCTTAATGCAGGGTATATATAAGGCCGCTTATGAATGTAAGAGTTAGTCTATTCTTGAATGTCTAATATAAATTATATCGTTGTAAAGTAGACGTAGTTGAGTTTTTAGAATATATACATAAATGATATGCTGTGTCTAATGTGCATGCAGCTTGCAGTATACATAAATAAATAGAAGTGTATAAACAAATAGTTGTGTTAGTGTTGTTAATGAACCTATGGTAAAGAAGATAGTTTAAGAAGATATTAGTGCATGTAAATTCATTAGTGTAATAGTGCTTCATTGTTAAGTGTCCTGAAAACATCTATAAATAAGGCATATACTGTTAATTAGACTTGTGAACAGTAAGTAATAAAGACGTTTGTTATTACTTGTTTTAAATTAAAGAAACGCGGTAGTAGTAGCGCGTTACATTATAATGGTGATGCTAATTTCATTGTTTCATTATCGGTGAGCTGGCAAGATAATATGAGCACATTCAGGTAAAAATCCACATCATATTATATTTATCGTTTTAATTAATAGTCATTTTAGTGTTATTGTTTTGGGTAGCAGTACTCTAATATCCACAGCGATATATATTGCTCTGAAGTCTCTGGTTTGTTAAACTCGAGCACCATCGTTGAGCACCATTAATGCTCTGAAGTCTCCACACGTTGGGTCGACATTGATACTCTGATTATCCTCTGAAGTTACTTTTGGACGCCAAACTTCCAGCTTTTTGCAGTGCTTCAAAATGCTGTTCTTCAGGGATATACATTACGGCTTCTCAGCTGCTTTCTGAAATTACTACCCTACTATTCGATGAAAGAAAAGTCGACTACACAATGTTATCACAATTTATTCTAACAAAAATATTCAATACCAGAGAAAAATTCTTCTTATTATTATTGATTCTCCCATAGATTACATAACAACCATCCTCATTTTAAAATAATCCATTTTAAAATTCATTTTTCAAGACTTACCTATTTTCATCAATAACTATTGAAAGTAACTGGGTTTAACCATAAACCTTACTTTTAAATTTCTGGTCTAATAAGAGCTTATAGTAAACCTTTTTGTACATGTGCTAATTTTATTTTTGCATTAAAAATTACCTAAAACTCATTTTCCTTTTACATAAGCAGATATTACACAATTATTTTATAATGCAAATTTCTACTTCAACATATTTTCAAATAATTTATTATAAATATTAAATAATCAAATTTTTGTCCAGAGAATTCAACAAAATACACCCCCAAAAGCACAGAATGTCATAACACCAAATAATCACAAAAGGCAAATGTTTTTACAAAAAATTCAGTTACCTTGAATGTAGCACAAACAGGTATTCGCCATTAAACCATAGCTGACGTAGCTCCCCTCAACAACTGCACGAACAGGGATCACCCCAAGTCAACTCACACCATCTGGGACAGGAATCAGCTACCCAAATTTCGATTCCTCCAATCTACGGTAACTCCAATCCTCCATACATCAGCTAAGTTCCAACAACATCCACTACTCCATTTAAGTGCTCAACAAGCACAAACAACCAAAATAAGAAGGTATTTTCTACTTACAGTTCAGTATGCTTCGCTTGTTCAAAATATATTTTATAAAATATAAACTGTTATTTTAACATTACACCAACTTGTGCATGTTTAAATGATTTCAGTTAAAATATCAAACTCACCTGTCGCTTAACTCATGTACTACTGTTGTTCGAAGCTTGGATGAAAAACTATCAGAGAACTTCTCACCGTCTCCCGGTGGTTTATAAAGACCAAAAATACCCCCGACTACTTTCACTTTCTAAACACATTACCACCACAAACTAGCTTTCTTTGTAAATTGGAGAACGGTTAACACAATTCCAAAAACAATATGCACAAACAACACTCAACTATCGTCGAATTTAAAAATCCCACCATTAAGCTTCAGCAATTTTATGGAAAATTGGCCGTCGTATGCCAACCGCCTAGAAAATCTAAGAATTTTGAACACAAAATAAACGCTTTACTTTGAAAATTTAATTAAAATTTACAACGGCTATCGAGTTCGTTGAAGTCTCCCATCAACTGACACAAACACAAGCATCAAAAACACTCCTCAGATATACGCGCATATACGGTCACCTCGCTCTAAGTTACATACGAAAATGTTCTGTTTTAATTTGTACCCCTCCTATATTCTCTATGCCTGTTACTAGTTTATTGCATTTTGTCTAACCCATTCTTTATATCTCTTTCTTCCTATTTACAAGTACAATAATATCTTAACAACATCTACCCTTACTCATTATATTAGTCCTTTTAGAAATCAACCACTTCCACATTTTACACCTTACACGTTGCATCTCTCATCTATTTTTCCTTGTCTCCCCTAGTCGCTTTAAAGTCAACAGACACCTAAATTTTGTCTCGTTTTAACACATGCTAAAACACTGCGTTTCTATCTAATATCGATCCATATTCGTACAGAACCTTCAACGCCCTACCTCAAATAGACTTGTTGTTCGTTTATAACGATCCTTTCAGAAGAAATCCTTGACAACTATCTTTCCTCTTTTAAATTAATACCGGGAACCTATTTTCAACTTTCAACTTTTACTAGAAATGTGTTGTTTGCTTGAACGGTCTTTCTTTGAACCTTTAGCTGTTTATAACTTGTTTATCGACAGCACTTTCCTATTTTATGCTATTCCTTTGCAAGGTTAACCAATGTTAAAGTTTTATACTACACTATGCTAAACTATGTACACTTTAAATATGTACACGTTATGCAATTAACAATTCATTCTCCTAAATTATTGATTTTTGCTATATACAGAGTCTGAAAACTTTAGGATTAATAAACCTACAAGCTACTTCTTTAAGATACAAGTCTTTATACTACTCTTTACGGAACTACATTTCATACCTAATATTTGTAATTAATATTTACAGTTATGTTACAAGGACGCATAATTAACCCTAAAGTTTATTGTAAATTGTAAATTTTCATACTATTGGTTTGGAAAACATCTTAAATTCTAATTGTCTTGTATATTCACGGGTTACCCCGCCATCAATAATTATTTGACCTATCTAACAACTATTATAACCTATAAATCCACAGAAATATATATATATATATATATATATATATATATATATATATTGCTGTAATTATAGGGTTAATTTAGGGTAGGTTAAGTCATTGGGGTCGTAGAATAAGCAAGGAAAACTCCCAAGCAACAGAAGCACGAAATTATAGATATTAGGAGATTAAATAGGTTATTATAAAAATTATTAGTTGCGAGCACACTGTATATAGCAGTACAAACAATTAAAACACATATTCAAGTGTAGCTACTAGCAAAGATTAGAATTTAAAAAGGTAATGAAACGCATTAAAATTAAATCAGTGAAAAACCTGCATGAAGTGGCTAGATAAACATTCATAAAGTGTGTAAAGATGTTATTGTAAACGCACGCAGAAATTATGCTTTATTTAAAAACGTACGTGATCTAAGAGAATCACAGTTGTTCAAAAATCCAATTTATTGGGAAATAAACAAATACCAAATTTATTCAATTTAGATTAGAATAAAGCTAACAAACAAGACGACGTGCTCGATATGTACGAAGTTCCTGAGATTTCTGAAGTAAATATAAGGTATAACAATTGAATTACGTGACTTCAAGCACCGTGGCATACAATTAAAATACATACAATTGGTAAATTTTCCCAAACATAACAAGTGATAATATACTTGGCCTCGACTAGCACGTGAAGCCAGCGAATCACAAACAAAAGTGGGACGATCTTATAAATATCTGGAGAATTGAATGTCAAGTTAGTATACCTTGAAACTGGGCAGTGACTATAATTGAAAGTGCCAAATATTTACGCGAATAATAAATATTTGTTAACAGTGAAATTATAAAGTGTAGAATTGTGAAAATTATGCCGTATTTCTGAGACGTAAGTAAATAAGATTTAGGAAATTATAACATTTCTAATAATAAATAAAACAGGGCTCTGGATGTCGATCTGGATGTCGATCTGGATGTCGATCTGAATGTCGATCTGGATGTTGATCTAAATTCCTTTCTGCATGTCGATCTGAATGTCGATCTAATGAATGTCGATCTCTGAAGGTTGATCTAAATTACTCTTGGAATGTAAATCTGAATTTACCATCGGAATGACCATCTCAATTACGCTATAAATTACAATCATAAATTACAAGTAAAATAATGTTACGATTCCTGTAGAACTTCAAATTACGAGACGCTACGATCAAAACACAATTTTGGAGAATGCTGCCTGGTCAAGCAAATTGATGATAAATAAACGCACCAATAACGATTTGGATATCGACTTCAATTCTTAGGAGCACCCATGAATATAATTCAGGTTAGAGATTTTGATATGACTTATTTTTGGAAACTGTTTTATCTCAAATATTTTTGATATGATTTAGTTTTAAACTGTTTTATCTGAATCATAATTTAAAGTGTAAAAGCCGACAAATTGGGGATTTCTTGCGTAAATTCTATGAAAAGTTACACACCGCTTGAAACGTTTCAATAAGTCTTTAAAGGTAATAGAAGTCTCGTTTTGCTGGCTTGATTTTGTAATAATTTGACAAATGTATATGATACAAAAAGGGGAGAAGATAGTTAAAAGTGTTGTAAATATTCAATCATGATACCATGTATTATAGAAGTGCTTTATTTAATTGAATCAGCTAGTCGAGGCAAAAGAAAATTATAAATTTACATTTTCACAAGTATTTGAGTGGTAAAAGGGGCTGTGAGAGAATAACAGGACTTGAAACAGCATTTTATGACACCCAATTGTAAGGGGAGGCGAGTATCACAGCATATTTATGGGCTGCCCAAGCCGTGTGGCGAGTTAACACAGCAATATATATATATATATATATATATATATATATATATTGTTTTGGATAGTAGCTGTATGTTGTGCTCAGACGTTGGGGGGCATCAATAAAAGATCCAGTGGTTTATGACCTGAAGATGCCCGCATTACCTTACAAGCTCAGATTAAATGAAACAACGAAAATCCAACCTCAAACATAACACCAGATATTTATTAATAAACAATCCTTTAGATAATGATAATAGCTAAATCTACAAACATCTTTCTTGAACCTACATAATCCAAAAAAATTACTAACATACAAGTATTCAAATATACCAATGATTACCACATTTGAGTGTATGAAAACATTGTGTAATAATTTTTCCATTAAATAATTTTAAAAATCCAAGTCGTATTCTATTTATATTTAAATTTCCAATATCATACAAATATTTACTTTATTATTTTACTTCTAATCTGAGTTTTCATTTTTTTATAAAAATTACTTTGGACGTCGATCGTTATACTTCAAAATGATAAATATTTTAAGGTGAACTTACACTTTATTCATTGACCAAAAGATAACTCGTAATTGACCGACAAAAAGGCAATCGGCAATTGATCGACAAACAGATAATTTGTAGCCGACCTCCGTTCTGATTACTTACGAGCTTTTATATCGTATCAAGGTTCTTACGTCATTAACCTCTAGAAAACTCAATAATTTTCTAGTTGCTCTAATCCACAAGCTGAAGGAATTTCGTTGAAAATGTTTTACTTGATACCTTATGTTATCTAAATTGGCTATCATTTTTGATTTATTGGATCATAAAAAACTCACTATAGTCTATAATTGGTAACTTTACTAAATAAAGGATCAACCGTCAAGCTAATTTATGGGTTGTAAAACGTTTACAGGCTCGCTAATTGGAATATCCATTCATGTTATTTGTTCTATCAAAGAAACTTATCCGTCACCTGCTTATATTTACAGTTTGATTCGTTGATTTTATTGGTTGTCTGACTACTTGCTAATGAATCTAAAATTCGAAAAATCTAGGAAACTGAAATACAGTTTTTAGTCTAAAGTACACGCTTCTGTTTAGCTTTAAAATTACAGAGAATGGAGAGGAAATTCTTTAAGGAAGTACTTTTGTAAGTACTTTTTAGTGAGGGATTTTAGAAACACGTGTTTTCAATTCACATAATATGCGCTATACGTACCTTAGTATTTGTATTTAGGACGTGTTTTAAATAGCATTCTGTAGCAACTGATGATTTGTATTTCTATTTGCTAAAAGAAATATATTAACAATAAATACTCTTTTCTCAAAATTAAAAGATAAAACTCCAAAACTCCAACAAAGAAACATTGTATATCAAATTAACTGTTTAGATTGCGATAATTTATACATTGGCCAAACCTCACAATGCCTAAGTCAACGTATAACACAACATAAAAGTGACATTAAAGTCAAACCAAATTCCTGTGCTTTATTGCCACATTTAATTACTTCTAATCACAAAATGGATTTTGAAAATCCTCAAATTTTAGAATTTGAAAAAAATAAACAGAAAAGATTGTTCTTAGAAATGTGTCATATCTTTCGAAATCAAAATGCAATAAATAAAAGAACTGATATTAATGGCTTAAGTTCGATTTATACCTATCTACTTAATTTTAGAGCAATAGTTGATAAATAGTTAATGCAAGAATTGTTAGTACATAAACACATAACTCAAGTAACACTAACATGTATATATTCACTCATTCTCTCTCTTCTTTCTCTTTCTCTCTCTCTCTCTCTCTCTAACACACACACACACACACACACATACACACACTCACTCACGCACTCACACATGCACACACACACACACGAACGCATACACATGCACGCACACACATGCATACACACAACACAAGCAAACATGCGCACAAACACTCCTACAAACAGAAATTCGCAGGCACACATACAAAATCATACAATCCATCAATTTAGAAACAAAAATTTTTTTGACATTTTTATACTTTTACAAATTATACAATTTTACAACTTCAAAAAGCATTTAAATCTAAAACTTTTATAAATCCATTCATTTAGATGTCAATTTTATTTTCTCAATTTGTAAGTTATATTTATTTTATGTAAACTTTAGCCTAGTTAACATTATTTTAGAAAAGCCTGTGATCAAGGATAAAATAAAATCTGAAAATTTAGGCATTTAAAAAGAGTTTACTTTTAAATCCTACCAGCTGACCTTAAACCCATCATTGAAGAATATTGATTATACTCATTGCAAGGTCATTATTCAAACACATTATATATATATATATATATATATATATATATATATCGGGGTGTGTATGTATGCGTGAGTGTGGGCGCGCGCGCGTATGTGTTTGCCTCTACCTGTACCAAATAATAAAAATCAAATTTACTTCTTGCTAATTCGCATAATTTCCAAATTGAAGATGGGTGACCCACCAACCAGTATACTTTCAATTCCTGAGAGATCATAATCTTGTAAATTAGTATAATTATGAATGATGTGCAGCATAAAAGGAACCATATGCAGCTTATTCACTTTATACTGCTCAATGATCCTTAAATATAATTCGCATTGAAATTTTTCAAAGACTACTATTTTAATCCCTAGAAATCCACTGAATGACGACACAATGCCAAATATATGAAACATTGGCAACACGTGCGCCATTACGTCACCTTCATGTAATCCTATATACCGTTGATCACTAAAATAAGAAAAACTTAGTAAGTACTTTGTAGCAGATGCTTGATTATCCATACCATAGGTAGTTTAATGCGTGTCGAAAATTTCTATGGGTTAAGAGCACACCTTTTGGCAACCCTGTGGTTCCAGAAGATTGTAGAATAAATGCACCTTGAGTGGTCACATCGTATGTTTCAGGTACAAAATCAGCATTTTCTGGTGCTTTCACTTTGCATAATAATGCATCCAAACAAGTTTCTCTAGTGCTATGTGTACAAGCACCAACGTGTCCAATTTGTAGTATGTCTTTTATAAAATCAAACTCTTGTTTTAACACGTCAATCTTTTCGTATGCAGTAGAAGAACAAAATATTATTTTAGGCTTGGTAATTAGTAATGCGTGCTGCAGTTCTCCTAAAATAAGCAGAGTGGAATTTAGAAAATCGGTAACAAGTTCTTAACCAGTTACAAATTTTAAAAAGAGGTATCATTCTAACAAATAATTGTTAACCAAACGTACATTCAAGAAAGCAGTTTATATTCTTTTAAGAAAAACTACGTTACAAAACTAAAAGCGTGAACAGTGTTTTAGAGACTAATTAATTTTTTTGTAAAATAAAATCTAAAAATACTAACGTCCTTACACGCTAACCCTAATTGTAGCACTATGCGCGACTACAAAGTTATTAATCCATAGGAATAATTGCTCTACATTTATGTAAACACTTATTAATTAATTTACCGTCACTCTACTTTTTTTTCTAACACGAATTACGACTTTAATAATTAACCTTCATGCTGATGTGAGTTCCAGATACCATGATTATACAGGAGACTCTTATGTGTTAATTGAATTAACCCATAAGCACATTTTTCAATTATTGGATAACCAGTTTCTGTTTCTTTTATTCAATGAATGTATTACTTATCCGTATTAAATGTAAAGCAAATCCTCTTGTTTCGTGAATCCGGCCCCGTGTACGTTATAAAGTATTAGTTCCATTGCAGGTTTAGAATGATTCGAATAGGTATAAATACGTTACGATGCTCTTGGGGATTATTAAATTATCACTTTCGGATAAATTATGTAAAGCATTATTTGCCTCAAATTACTTTTCCGGGAGTAGTTATGCTAGGCCGGTTTAAGAATAAAAATAAGCATAGAATTTCATGTATATCTAGGTAAAATAGAGTGCGGGCGAAGCGCTGGGGCTCCAATGCCTTTGTTAGCAGATAGTTTGCTTAATGATGAATGTGTAATGGGACTTCTTTGGCCTTTGCCCTCGTCACCATGGAGGGTGCAGCGCCAACCGGGCGTAGTTGTTGTTAGATAGTATGGTGAATGGGGCTTTGCTCTCATAAGGGAGCTCGTGTCTTTGCTTAATGAGGAACGGGGCTCCTTAGAGCTTTGCCCCCCTTGTGTTTTTATTCTCGTCACATTAGTTCATTGAAGAGAGATTTTTAGGTTAGGCAAAAATAAGAAACGTGTTGGATGACGTCAAACATTGTCAAAATGATGAATGCGGATTGGGGCTCCCTAGCATGTTCTGAACGGGGCTGTGCCCCATTGGGTAATTGACTACTTCGGAGATTTTTAGGTTAAGCAAAAAATTATACGTGAAGAATTTTTAGAGTATGCAAAAACATGCATGTGGTGAAGAAGTTAGTGGTACTCCTTAGAGATTAATCCTCGCTTTTACTTTCGTTGCATTAGTTAATTGAACAGAGATTTTTAAGTTAAAAAAAATAAGAAATGTAGTGGATGACGTAATCATTCTCAAAATGAGAATGCGGAATGTGGCTCTCTAGCGTGTTCTGAACGGGACTGTGCCCCATTATTTTTGTATTAAATATCAAAGAATATCAGAATTATACGACTTGTAATATAATGGTTTTAATTTATAATAAGATGTGTATGCAAAATCATGTCGGTATATTTGTTCATGGTTGCATTACCAAAATACTTAATACAATTACACTGAACTCGCAGCCGGATCTAACATATAATCTCTTCTCCTTTATCCTAATCCTGAATTTAAAATATATGCAAATCATGTCGTTATTTGAAACAGTGAAGAATTTGGATGGTGACGTAATCATTCTCAAATGCGGAATGGGGCTCCCTAGAGTGTTCTAAACGGGGCTTTGTACCCATCAGGTGATTGAATACTTCGGAGATTTTTAGGTTAAGCAAAAATATGCACTTGCTGAAGAATCACCCGAGAATCTCAAAAATTATTTTTGTATTAAATATATAATGTTAAAAAAAAAACACAAAATTTTTATGTTTTTTTACAAAAAATTACATTCCTTAATTATCTTTATTTTTTGTGGAGTGGCGGTGGCAGATTATTATTTATTCAATTTTCTTGTTTTCGCATTGTCATCACCGCTAGAATCGTATTACTTTCAGAAAGATATTCTAATTACATGATAAGGAGTTCATATTTTCATGCAGTTTGATTGAGTCACTACAAAAGCAAAACATTTTTTACACAGCTGGAAATACTGTGTGTCGTTCATTTCGATATAATATGAGTAATTATCTACACCACAGCTGAATACTGAATGTGACCTGGGCTTTTCTAGTTATGGTTTGAAAATATAGATATATGCAAATCGCACAAAAACAGGTATGTCGTTATTTATTCATGAGGAAAGAACCAAGGTTGTATGCAGGTATTAACTTTAATGGCTTTAAGTTTTATTAAATAATAAGAATTTTCAGTAATAAATAAAATTAGTTTGTAGAAGTAAATATTTTTGCAAATATTGTGCACTACCACCTACTCTAGGATAATGTCTTAAAATCCCCCGAAGGGTTGTGCGAAATTTAAGTTGGATTAATGTTGGAAAAGGACCAGACAATGTAGCATAAAAAGCAATAAGCAGGCGTGTACTAAAACTTAATTGAATCTTAAATAATGAAGGCATATCTGTGACAGGCAACCCAACGTGCATAAATTATGACTTGTTAGGAATTAAGTGATTAGTAAAGTGGCAAACTATCTATTTGAAATTAACAGTTGGTAATTATTTGATAGGCAACCCAGCATACACCAATTATGTTTTTTAAAGTAAAATTTTATTGTTAGGTGAATAACCTAAGGAGCAGCCGTATATTATGTAATATTTATTACTATATTCATAGTGATAATAACTTACTATGTACAAAATACCTTTTTTTTGTTGTTAAAAGAACGATTTAATAAAACACAATAAAAAGATTGTGCATTTTAACATTGATTTTACCAAATTTAGCTGGTATTGCTCGTCTGTTGTGCCCTATACTAACATTTTAATATTTTTCAAACATATTTTAGGATTGAGCTTACCATTCCCGTAAAATTTTTAATACTGATCTATCAAAATATTCGGTTGAATTAACTTTATGGGTACCCTAAATCAGTTTCTTAATTTTTTAGTTCCCTGTTTATAGTCTTGAATCCTATCTCACAATTCCCCTCAATGTTTTGTATTTTTGCATCTAAATTTACGAGTCTCACGTTGGTCTCCCTTTCGAATGTTTCTTGTCTTGATTTTACCATTATAACTTCGTCCCTCACAGTCAATGTCCTTGGTAATCCTCACAATTTTATTTTGCATCTGTGCATTCATCTCCGCAATTGTTTGATTCGTCTCCCTTAAACCATCGCTTAAAATTTTTATTTCCACGACTAGTTTTTTCCATTCTCATCAATTTTCGTGGTCATGTTCTTCATGGCCTCTTCATTTTTATCCATCTTGTTATTTAGCGCTAATAAAATCGACATTATATTTGCTTCCTGTGAGGTCTGCTGTTCCTCACTATGGCTCGTTTCAAATGTATTTTCTGTAACTTCGGTTCGTGTATCCTGGAGGATTATACTTTCCTGCGATCCTATTTCCACCCCTTTATTTCTCAACGCCTCTCTTGCTTTCTGTATTCTTTTGTCCATTTTATCTCATTTATATTTACACTAAACCTTAAATACTAAATTGAATTTATAAATTTATCTGTTGTCCGCCTGTAATCCCTAATTCTAATTAATATACACTTTTTGTGTTTTTCTAGCCCCTATAATTTTCGCGTAAAATCTTTTTCAAATTACCACTTTTCTATTCGAGTCCCATGTAGATGCGACAATTTAATTTTCTGAAATTTTGAGCCCCTAAGATTGGGTCGCCAGATTAATTTTGCTTTGATGTTCTGGTTCGGTTTTTTAGTTTTACGTTGAAGCGTTAAATTAATTTCTTTTTGATATTCTCGCCCACGTTGATCCGCTTAATCTATTTGATATGATAACGCTGCACGCCGATGTAATTAATGTTCAGCTTCCTGCTGTCCGCCACCGATCTGTGTCTTTAATATCCTAAAATTTAGATATGCCTCGGCTAGCACAAACTAATTTACATAAGTGCACAACGTTACGATAACAAATAATTTACCCATTTCTTTTTATCTAATACTTTTCCTGCTTTGAATGAGAAAAACGAAGTCGACTAGTATGTGTATAATAAGAAAGAAAATAAAATAATATATACTTTACAGCTTAATATGCTTTACTGTATGACAGAATAAACCCCTGAATCAAATAATAATAATAATTTTAAAAATTGTTTATTCCTAAAATTATAGCTCTCTTTCCTTATTTTAAATCCAGCAGAAATGACGTTGTACTCTACTGGAAAATCTAGGAACGTTCAAGACCTTTCTTTTTTTTACGTAAATTTTGATGTATAAAAAAGATTTTTGTTGCCTCTTTACATAAAACATTCAGGTATAATAAATATAGTCAATGTTCAAAATAAAGAGAAAATAATGCCTTATGCTAGATAGTTCTGACGTGTCGTTTTCCTTGTCCGTCTTTCTTTGTTCTCCCTGGATCTGCTACTGCGTGCTGTGAATCAGTATCCTAGGATTACCTTCAGTTAAGTTGCTCCATTCAATGTTTAAAAGAGTCCTCTCTTTTGTGCTCCTTTGCGTAGATTTATACCAATATTTTTGTTAGGATTTTCTCCCAGTATTATCAATTTATTTAATTTCTAAATTAAACCCCGTTTAATCAATAATTAAATACTTTTTAGTTTTACCAAATATTTACCCAGTCTTTTCCCAGTGTTTTCTTAGAGATAACCTGTCTTTTCTTATTATTACTTAGCTTTACCCCGTCTTTTTAGAGTTCCTTAGATTTACTTAGAGCGCTAAATTATAAATATTTAAACTTAATTAATTAATAAACTTTTACTCACGTTTTCTAGCAAACGGCGAAACTTGTCTCATTTATTATTTACTTTAAAACTTTCTAACCCCACTTTCACAAATATTTAATTATTTAATTTTAATATTCTCTCGCGTAAATTCTTGACTCTAGGTGATGTCAGCTGTGCTCAGTTTAAATAAAGACTGCCTGCTTATCAAATTCGCGTATTATATAAGCAACGCTCCTATCCAAATTTATTGGTTATCGGCGTTGTTTGTTCAAAGTTTACGACAGCCATAGGATGTTTTAAATACTTTGGGCTTCTACAGGTATACGTCTGATAATAGTTTGCCGGAACCATGTCTTGGTCACGTAGGATACCAGTGGATTTCTATTTTGTATTTATTATTGATCGTCTGTTTTGCTATTATTACAGGAATTTCTAATTCGCCTTGGCACGTAATTTAACGTACGGCTTTTGATTGTCTAGATAACACTTTGGGTTTTGTATAAACTCCATGTATAAAATCACGTAGATGAAATGACGTAAATTAACATATTTCTATTTACATCCTGCGTTTCCAAAACGTATTTATTTCGAAAGGTGTGACAACTGACAAAATAAACTATCAAAAGTAACCGGGTTTAACCCTTTACCTTACTTTAACCCCTGGTTTAAATATGTGCTCATAGTAAAACCGTTTTAAATATTTGTGCGAGTTTACGCACTACAATTATCAAAAGTCCCTTTTCGTACATAAACAGATTTCACACCCTTATCTAATAAATAAAAATTCTTACATTAACCTATTTTCAAATAATTTGTAATAAAATTCAATAACAAATTCCTTTGTCCATAGAAGTCAAAAGCAAAATCCACCAAAAATGCAAAAATGTCATAATACTCAGGTAACCACAAAAACAACGTTTTATAAAAAGAAAACGGTTACCTGAAAATAGCACCACACATGTATCTGCCATCAAACCATTGCTGACATAGCCATTATCAACGACTGCTCGTTCAAGAATCCCCTCCAAGTTGACTCATACTATCTGGGACGGCAATCAGCTACCCAAATTTCTCTAAGTACCAATCAGCAGCACTTCCAAGCTTTCCAAATTCCTATACTGTACCAATTACCAAAGGTAAGCTACCAACTTGATACGTATACCCTCTCTATTCTTTCCGTGTGCCTCACCAGCACCAACTACCCAAGAAAAAAAACAGCCTGCACTTACATTGCTTACAAACAGCCTCGTTTTATTTTTCTCTACACGTACTTCATAATTCTTTCAGACCGCCGATACAGCATTACATCAACTTGTGTAAGTTGTAAGTAATTTAAACTATTAACACTTGTTAAATACAAACAATAATTTTGTTTACTAACATTCACGTAGACGACAAGTCAAATCTAAGCAAAAAAGCAAGATAGTCTCATCACCATTTCCAGGCGCCTATATAGCCCAAAATGCTCCCTTTTCAATTAAATTCCTTGCAAATACACTACTACAAACAAACTCGCTTTCTCGGTTCAAAATTTTCAACCGACGCAGAATTCTCCAAATCCCGAGTTAACCTTCAACAATTCCTCGTACTGTTGTCCGTAAACAGCAACTGTCTTTTAAATCTAAGAATTTTGCCACTCAAAAATAATATTTTACTACGAAAACCGCTTTATCTACTCAACGGATATAGTCGTTACCCGAACTTATCCTCAACTGTTTTCAATTTCTTGGTTAACTCACGCCCATTATAACATGCGCATTACCTCGTCTCGCTCTCTCCTACGTATGAAATTTTCCCTCATTCACTATATTGGCAAGTTTATTTATTCCTACCATACCCTTACTCAATCTTAACTTTTGCTTATCTAACTTCCATCTGTGACGCCTAATTTTCATTCTCTGTCTTTCAAATGCATGCTAAAATAGTCCTTAAAGCAAACTACCACTTTCAATTAATATGCACCCTATATCCATTCTATTTTTATCAATACATACTCTAGTAATCTTCTTTCTTGCTTCCTCCGTAACAGCTTGTCCGTAGTCTCCCTACCCTACTCCTTCCATGTTTAAATCGATATCTTATACAAACATACTGCCTCTCGCTCTTACTTATAAGCTCTGCTTTGTCCTTGCTTCATAGTTCGTTTCAAAGTCAATCCACTTTTATCATTTGTTAATTCCACCTTTCTCTATTGTTATACTACATATTTTTAAAGTTTCTTGCGAATATTGGCAAAGCATAACTGAAGCAAATTAACTTTAACTTTGTTAATTCTTATCCTAGAATGTTTAAAAAGTCTTAAATTTTTACTAAATTATATTTATGTGCGGCGGCTTATCCTGAATTATCAACTGACTTATATAATCAATTCTAACCTACAAATTATACAGAAATATATATATATATATATATATATATATATATATATATATTACTGTGTAGGTTAAAGGTCAACGGGGGTAAATAGGCCAAGAAGGTATTTTATAACGACCTTGTAGATAGAAAAATAATAATTTATTTAGTACGCTTTAAATCAATAGTTTGCATATTTTAGTATAAGACAAGCCAGACGATTACATACAGAAATTTTTAGTGGTAAATGACATATTTTTATGTAGCTTCAAAGTAATAATTTGTATACATTAATTTAATGCAAAGACGACTAGGATCGATGACAAGGTTGACTATTGCATACAACCATGTATAATACTAAAGCTTCGCGGTAGGTAGAAATCAATAATTTGTATACATTAACGTAAGACAAGATTGACTATTGCAGACAAACATGTGTAATATTAAAGCTTTGTAGTATATAATCTGCTAATCGCTCTAACGCTGGAGTAAAGTCCAGAGTGAGCATATATACTTTTATCACCTTAGTCACAGGCAAAATTAAAAAAATAATCTATTTACCTGAGCTATAGGCTGGATTTATAAGGTGTACAGTGATACCCATAAAAATTGCTGCCAATATTGGAATTTTGTATTTTATACTATTCTCGCTGATAATAGCTATTACTTCATCTTTTTGTAGTCCTAGATTCTTCAGAACATAAACAGTTTTAATGGCATTGTCTAATAAGTCTCCGCATGTCTGCACTTCTCCAGTAAGTGCATCAATCTGAAATGACATTTTATAGTTATTTTATATAATTAGAGGTTTAAACATTTTAAGAATTTACAACACGGTATGCAACACGAAGTTCAAATGTTTAATTAAAACTAATTGTAACAAGGCACGGTTTTTAAATTAACTAATTTAAGGGTTAAGCCAGCTTCTCTTTAGCTGTTTGGGGGTGAGGGAGTTCAATTCAACGGAAAACATAAAATGCATTATGAAATACAAAATACAATCTTACAACAGTACGAAAATAAAGAAAGTAAATAAAAACTAAAATGAAAAATAAATACAACACAAATATTAGTAGGTCCCTTAAGCCTGTTGCATAGAGGACAGTTTTTCGTAGGATTGTAATACGTTGGAAGTAGATAATGTCAACTCTTTTCCCATGTTAACCCTCGATCTATGTTGTATTGTTAGTGTAACCTCGGCAGAAAAACCGCCTATGCAAAGATAGCTTGTCAGTGAGGGTAAAATGCCTTCAGTATTCACACCAAACCTAAATGGATATCTGTTAGCAAACTTTCTTCGAATCTTGTTACTTCTTCACGTGATAGTCCCCTATTTCGACTTCGATTCATCAAAACCAAGCGCTTGTGCGACAGACAACAAAAACGTTTTATAGCTATCACTGTTGGTGTGGCATTGATGACCTTGCTGCTACCTGGTTGGTTGGACTATCATACTGTTGCATATTATACAAAAAATTACGCGATGTCATTAGCTATGTTGCCGACTCGAAAACACGCTCTATCAACAACCTAGTGGCAGTCTTCTTCAGGTCGAAAGGTTCTCAATCAATCTTACAGCTTACATTGTCTGCTGCACAAGTGCTTATGTCTGAAGAGACAAAACCGAAACAGGCTCCCACCATTGGTTTGCTTAAAGATACTAGTGGTTGAGAACAACAATGAAGTCGACAACACCTTGTTTCACCTAAAATCGGGAAGAGTATCTCACTCCAATGGCCGGCCATGACAGAAATAATATTTACCAACTAGTCTATCTGCGACAACTCTAAAACTTTATTGTAGTCTGCTGCACAAGTACTTGTCCCTAAAGATACAAAACCAAAACATGCTACCACCATTAGTTTGCTAGGAGTTCAAGTGTGTTCGCAGTTAGTAGCGCAACTAACAGCATGATGTTGTACCTATATTTGGGAACAGCACAACACTCCAATTCCCAGTTAAGACAAAAGTAAGAACTTTCAATCAGTTCGCAACAATTACAAGAGTTCATTCTAGTCAGCTGTACAACGCGACTGGCAACGTATTGTTTCATCTATTATCGGGATTAGTAACACAATCTAATCCCCGGTCTTGGCCAAATTTAGACCTATCAGCTAGCCTATCCGCAACAACAGTAAAATTTTATTTAGTCTGCAACACAAGTGCTTGTGCATGATGAGGCAATGCCGAAACATGATTGGTGCCACCGATTTACTAGGAGTGTGTGAGTGTTTGTGTGTATGTGTGTGTGGTGTGAGTGTGTGTGTGTGTGTGTTTAAGGTCAGAAACGTAGTTGACAACCGTTGTCTACTTCTAATCGGGAACCACACAATACTTCAATGTCCACTTATGACAAAAGTAAGTCGAATCAACCAGTCTGTCCCCGGTAACTGTAATACTTCATTGTAGTATGTGACTCAAATGCTTGTGCCTGATGCGACAGAAACAGAAACAAGCTACCACTACTGGTTTGCTAAGAAGGGTGAGTGTGCTTGAAATTAACAACACACTGACAACACGTTTGTTCATTTACAATCGGGAAGAGCATCGCGTCCCAATAGCCGGTCTGGCAAAAATAATACCTATCAACCAGCCTTTCTCCGTCAACTGTAAAACTTTATAATAATCTGCCGCACAAGTGTTTGAGTCTGATAAGATGCAACCGAAACAGACTTAGCATCACTTATTTGCTACAGGAGTGTGTGTGTGTGTGTGTGTGTGTATGTGTGTGTGTCGCTTATAACAGGTTTGTTTATCTATATTCTAGAACAGCATTACACTCCAACGGCCAGTCATAGCAAAATTAAATCTATCCGCGACAAATGTAAAACTTTACCGTAGTCTGTCGCACTTGTGTCTGATAAAGCAAAACCAAAACAAGTTGCCAGAACTGGTTTGTTCAGAATCAGTAACAATCGGGAGGAGTATCACTCCCCAATGGTCGGTTATAGCAAAAATAAGACACAGTCTATTCAAGACAACTTAAAAACATCATTGTAGTTTGTAGTGCAAGTGCTAATTCCTGAAAAAACGAAACTGAACCAGGCTATCACGACTACTTTGCTAAAAGACTGACTGTGATAAGAGTAATCAACGCAGCTGATAGCAAGCTGTTTCTCCTATATCCGGAAAGAGCGCCACTTCCAATAATCAGCTGTGGCAAAAACAAGACCTATCAACTAGTCTGTCCGCGACAACTGTAAAACTTTATTATAGTCTGCCATACAAGTGCTTGTGCATGACGAGACAAAAGTAAAATGACATGCCACCTAGTATGCTAGAAGTGTGACTGTAATTGAGGTCAGGAACGCAGCTGACAACACGCTATTTTACCTATAATCGGGAAAAGCACCAACGCTTTAATAGCCGGCCATGGCAAAAATAAGACCTATCAACTAGTCCTTCCTCCGCTGTGGCATAAACCTGAAGGGACATAACAAAAACCGCCACCATCACTAGTTTAACAGAAGTTCTATTGTGCAAAATCAAATCCGCAGCTTGCAATACGTTGCTTCATCTATAATCAGAAACAACATCACAATCATATTCCTAGCCGTGGTAAAAAATAAGGCCTATCAATCAGTCTATCCGCGACAATGCTAAAATTTCATTTTAGTATGTCGCACAAATACTTGTGCCAGATGAAACATAGTCAAAACATGCCACCACTACTAATTTGTTAGAACAGTGAGTCTGTTTGAGGGCGGCGACGCAGCAAACAGCATATTGATTCACCTACAATCGACAACAACATCATACTCCGGGTCTGGTCATGGCAAAAATAATACTTATCAATCGGTCTATCCGCGACAACTGTAAAGTTATATTATAGTTCGTCACTCAACTGCTTCTGCTTGAAGGGACAAAACTGAAGTAGACCACAACCGCTAGTTTGCATCACACAAGTTATTCTGTCAAATAGGACAAAACCGAAACAGGCTACTACTACTGGTTTTCTAGAAGTGTAAGTGTATTTGTAGGCAGTGACGCGGCACGTAGGATGTTGTTTCACTTATAATCGCAAACAATATCACACATCACACTTTAATTCTGAGTCATGGCAAAAATAAACCCTTCAACTAGTTTATCTGCGATAACTGTAAAACTATATTGTAGTCTGTTGCACACGATCTTGTGCCTAATAAAACAAAACCGAAGCAGGCGTTGTACTACTGATTTGCTGCAGGAGTGTGCGTTTGATGTCAGCAACGAAGCCGACAGCACGTTGTTTCATTTATATTCGAAAAGACCATCACGCTTTAATTGCCCGTCATAGCAAAAGAGAACTCATCAAATAGTCTATTCGCGTCAACTGTGAGACTTTATTGTAGTGTGTCGTAAAAATGCTCGGACCCGAAAAAACAAAACCGGAACATGCTACCAACACTACTTTGCTAAAAGTGTGTATATTTGTGATTAGAGACATAGCTGACAACATATTGCTTTACCTATATTCAAGAATGGCATCACACTTCAATGCCCAGTCACGAGAAAAATAAGATTTACTTCCAGTCAATTAGTGACAACTACGGCAAAACTTAAACCGGCTACCACCACTGGTTTACTTAGGATCATTAACGCCTCTGACAACAAGTTGTTTCAGTTATAATCGGGAAGAGCATCACGCACAAATGGCAGATCATGCAAAATATAAAAACGAATTAGCCAGTCTATCCCCGACAACTTTATTATGGTTTGTCACACCGCCACTGGTTTATGCGAAGTACGAGTGTATTCAAAGTTAGCAAGCAGTTGCCAACATTTTGTTTCACTTATAATCGGGATCAGCACCACACTCCAATGCCTAGTCTTGACAAAGTTAGGACCTATTAATCGGTCTTTCCGAGACAACTGTAGCGCTTCTTCTAGAACTTTTGCCTGATAGGGCAAAACTGAAACATGTTGCCACCACTAGTTTGCTAGTTTGCTGTGTTTGAGGTTAGCAAGGCAGGTGACAGGATGGTATTTCACCTACAATCGGGAACAGCATCACACTCCAATTGCAGTCACGGCAAAAATAAGACCCATCAACTAGTCTATCCGCGACAGCAGTAAACTTTGATAGCAGTGCGTTGCACGAGACCTGTACCTAAATGAGACAAATCCGAAACAGACCCTTAGCACCACTGATTTTCCAGAGGCGTGTGCGCTTGAGGTCAGCAACGAAGCTGACACGATTTTCACCTATACTTGGGAAGAGATTCATATTTCAGTTGCCGATCATCGCAAAAATAAAACCTATCAACCAATCTATCCGCGACAACTGTAAGACTTCATTGCACTCTGTCACGCACGTGCTTGTGTCCGATGAGACAAAAACCAAAACAGGCCACCGCCACTGGTTTGCTTATTGGTCTGAGTTCCTTTTTGAGGTCAACAACGCAGCTGACAAAACGTTGTTTCACTAATAATCTAGAAAAGTGTCGCCTTTCAATTCTCAGTCCGAACAAAACCAAAACCTACAAACCAGTCTATGCTCGACAAATCATCATCATTGGGTCTTCAGTCCTGAAACTGGTTAGACGCGTACCATCATTGTTTCCTGTTCTGAACTAACCTACAGATTTCCCCGAAATTTGCACAGTCTGCATCTATTACTATCTGATCTAGGTCTACATCCACCTCTTTTTTCCTATCTCTGCTTGTCATATATCCCATACTATTCCCCAAAAATGCCTTAGAACGTATTCTGCCCTTCTATTTCTCATATTTTTTTCCCAAAGATATCCTTGTTCCCTTACTGTTTCTATAACCTATTTGTTAATACCTTTGTCTGTCCATCCACATGCATCTGAAGCACGGCATTTCAAAGGTTGCTACTGTTCTTCTGTCTGCTTTTCAGACTGCTCGTATTTCGTAGGCATACTGTCTGTGCTTGTGCTCCACACATACGCTTACAACAACTTTTTGTTCTATGTTTGTTGTCTTTCATCATAGGCGCCGTTCTTTCTTGTTAGATGCAGTTCGGTCCCCTTCTATTGTTTTACAATTATATACCCTATTTCTCCGACATTCAGTGGTTGCAAAGGGGGGTAAGCAGCCTGTGGCTGCCAAGCTCCCCCAGCACTTGAACATTTACTGATTTAATATTTTTTCCGATATATCTTTTCGCACAGTCAACATTAGTTGCAGATATTTTACAACAAACAACTAGTTGTTTATAATAATCATCAGATTTATCTGCGCTTATTTTTTTGTCATTGGGTTTCCCGTCTCAAATCTGGTTGGGCATGTATCTGCACTTATTTATTTTCTAAACTAACCTACATAGTTCCCTGAAATTCTCACACAGCAATACAGCTCGACAAATGTGAAACTTTATTGTAGTTTATCGCACAAATGATTGTGCCTTATGAGGCAAAACCGAAGCAGGCTTCCACCATTCGTTTGCTGGAGATGTGAGTGCGTTTGGGGTCAGCAACGCAGCTGACAACACATGACTCACCTATTATCAGCAATACACTTACAGCCCAACGCTCAGTCAAGGTGGAAACCAGATTTATCCTTTTACAAATTCAATGTAGAGATTTACATTGGGAGAAAGAAGAAACAATGACACTAAATTTATCTTTCTAAATGACGTCTCCATACAATATACAGTATTGCCCGAAATAAACAGTACTGAAATTGTAATTGTTTTGTATATTTAAAAAATACATATTATTGACACTTTATTATATGTTCTAATGCACCTCCTCGTTCGAGACAGACTTCATAACGATGTTCTAAGTTTCTGGTCATGTTATTGAATAAAGGTTGTCTCAGGGCTGCGAAGAAGACTCTAACGGCATCCTTTAATTCATCGATGGTTTGTGGTGCCCGTTTGAAAACGGCATTTTTAGCCATGCCCCAAATGTATGCGTCTGGAGAATGTGAAGGATAAGGGAAGTCAGTAAATCGTGATATGAATTTGCTTGGAAAATGTTCTTGAAGAAATTGACGAATTGCGGCAGAAGTATGGCAAGTTGCCCCGTCCTGCTGAAAAAATTTGTTTCGAAATGCCAAGTTACGTGCACGACAGAATTGACGTAGATCAGGGATAAATCGTGTTAAAATTTGTCTGTACCTCTGTTGATTAAGTGTGACTTGCCTACCATTCTCTTCGATAAAGTACGGACCAATGATTCCGTGTCCGGAAACAGCACACCAGACACTCACTTTTTCACTATGTAAAGGAACCTCTTGAACCTCATCGGGTCTGGCAAAGCCCAGAAATCGATTTGTGCGACGATTCACATAGCCTGACAAGTGAAAATGTGCTTCGTCTGAAAACCAAACATTTTTCAAAAATTCAGGATTTTCATACTGTAACGCGAGAATTCTGGGGCAATATTCCACTCTACTGCGATAATCCTGAGGATGTAGTTGTTGATGTACCTGAATCACATACGAAAATGTACCCAGCTCCTTCAGGATTCTTTGAAAGGAAGTTCTTTTTAAATCAAGTTGTAACGCTGTCCTTGCCTGACTAACTTTCGGATTTTCTAAGATTTGCTCAAAAACACGTTCATGGTTATTGTTGTTGTTAACTGTCCTGGGACGCCCCGAGTTTCCTTTTCGTTGGCACAATACACTACCTGTATTTCTAAACTTTTCAATAACCTTCAAAATTACAGCATTACTTGGAGAACGTTTATTAAACCTTTGTGTGAATTGATCAGACACGTATAGCAAACTTGCACCATTACGTCGGCCGATTCCGTATGAACGAAAATAATGCTCTACCAGAAACACTTTCTCCTCTGTACTTAACGCCATTTTTAACAATTAGGCCCTACTAATTACTTGTTTGAGGTTTACTTGACAGGTCTATACTAGCTAACTTGAGTGTGACAGCGCACGCATAAAAACACCGCCAACTTAGTTTCAGTACTGTTTATTTCGGGCAATACTGTATTATTTGGGTATAAAATAGTTCTACTCTTGAAAAATGAGGTATTGTCAAAATACACGATATCTTTTACCATAAAGAGAGAAACCCCTAACTTTAATTACTTTTTGATTTAAGAATATATCTCTATGTGTTTAGCAAAACCGAATTTTGGTTTTGTTGCTAAAACGAATACTTACATAAACAACATCATCTTTTTGCCTTTTCTTAAGACAGTCTATGAGGTATTCCCCTAAATTCTCATTCGTTTGTATCTCTTCTTTAGGACCGCTAATGGTGAATACATTTTCATCCATTTTTAAGAACTTAAACTAACGCCTTTAAATATTTGGAAAGTAGACACCAATTGTAGTTTCCTGTAACAAAAATCATGTACTTTAGTTATAATTTTAATCAAATAACTCATTACAACTAACTAACAAAACACTGGCAACTAAAAAATTAAAGTCAACTCTAAATTTGCAAATTTTGAGGTGGTAGCAACACCTTAACAGCTGCCTTAACTGGCTGCAATAATATAGGAGGGAAGGGGGTTTAAAGAAAAATACAACTATGGGGATAACGAAATTACAAAAGAAATTACTTTTTACTATTCACTTACTTTGAAAGGCGTTTCTTTTTGCCTTCTCTAGTCACAATCCAGAGAGACCCAAACCACCTATTGTTTAGACAAAACTCCCTTGAAATCTTTCCTCTTACACGACAGGTGGTTGTCTCAAATAGGTTCTCCCTTACCTCTTCCATTAATTAATAGGTTACCCCTGGTTTTTATCAATTTCTTGCCCTGTGCTTTTTGCTAAGGAAGAAACGCTAGCACCACTTGAAAATTTATTATTTTGGTCGTCAAGAAAACTGCTCAAAATTAAGATATAGGATGATAGGATCTCCCAAAAGTTATTACTACTGAACTCGTGGAGATCCACTCCCAATTTGATAAATAATCGCCTTAACTTCTACTCCTTGATCAATGTTCCAAATGTATACATAGTATCAGTCAAGAAATATGATTTACCAAAGAAAAAGCACAAACTAATTTTCTACATTTCCTTAAGTCAAACCCCTCTGATACAAATTTACACTATTTAAATAATCTTCATTAAAAAATTCAAGGGTTTATTACATAGGCTCCTCTACTTTACCAAAATACGAAGTAATTAGTCATTGCTTAAGTTAAATTCCTACTAATTCAATGATTAGTAATAAATAAAACATATAAACATCATAAGAAATTTTCATGCAAGAATTCAAGTGCTTAAAAATATTTACGCACGTTTATGTTTTACTTTCAAATCTCGGTACAAATAAAACAAGAACGAAGACATCCAAGACGTCACTGTATTGATTACATTTCTTTTCTTCGGTTTCAATTATTAGATTACTTTAATTTGTTTTTCCCCAAGATCCAAGACCACCTGCAGGCGAACATCTCAGTTGCCACTATTTCATCAGTATTTTCTACTTAATGTTTAAATTTCCGGCAAACACAAATAATTACCCACGTCTGTGCGCATGCAAACAACTCCACCGTTTTTTGTAGACACGTTATGGTCCTTCAAATACGTAACTTACTGCAAAAATGTTTGTTTCTTTGATTGACTGCTATCCGTGTTTAGTCGTCTCGTTCTTATGAGATCCCTCTTCATATAATGTTATTCGTTTCGCACGTGATCAGTTTCTTTTAACATAACCTTGTGAGTACTGTGTTTTCACATGTGATTGTCTAAGTAACTTCTGAGCGGGTATCAATCTCTCGGCTATTCTCATGCAGATGAAATCTTTTTAGTCGAGTCATTTTATGAGTTTGCGGTTTTATTTTTATTATTATGTCAGTCGTCTTCCGTTGTTTGTTACTAATGAGTACTAATGTCGCCATTTCGGAGTTTGCTTGTTTTTATGGTTATTATATGACGCGCCAGGTCGCCCGTACTTCCTGCTTTTGTTGTATAATTTTCATGGTTAATTATGTATTTTTTGTAAAAGTAATATTTTTCAATGAATTCTATAAAAATTTCCTCAACTGTTTATCGAAGATATTTCCGTATGTAATTATTTTAGATTAACAAAAAAGGATTTTAAATATAGGCACTTCTATCCTATCCTAATAAATTTCTTAATATACAGATTACGTCGGTATGAATAAATTCATTCTGTCTACCAATAAACCAATAAACTAAGTACTACCACCTTATGAGTGTCTTAAGTGATGCGACGCGATATAGGTTTTTGGCCTTTGAGAGCTTCTTTTTGAAAAGTTTTGTCGCCAAAAACACTTCCATCAAATTTAATTTTTAATTGTATAATTACAAATAATGACTTATCTCTGTTACAACAACTTAGACATTTATATTCGTTGAATATAAAGTAATTGAAATTTACAAAAATACTTGAAGTTAATAAATCAATATGTAACGTGCGTTTTCATAGCTTAACATTTTACGCTTTTTCCCAGTTCGTGAGTGCATTTCTGCAATTACTATTTCTATATTTTATATTTATTGACTCGTTGGCGAATGCGTCGTATTATAATGAGGGGATTGCATCGATCTTATCTTGCCGTTCGTATAAATTTTGTTGCTTATGTGGATATACAAGTCTAGATAAGAGACGATAAGAGGTTGTAATAGCAACGAGTTGATATATAAACAGATGAGCAGTTGTAGTTTGTTCTTGGTTCCTATATATTAATTACGTTGAAAAGACTGTTTCCTTTGCTTTGACCATAGTGAGAATTAATGCGGTATCAATTTTCGAATTGTTCATGAATAAGCACGGCACGTTTTTTTTAGTTGTTTTTCTTGTGAAATAAAAGTTGTATATTAACTGTAGAAAGTGTAGTTCTAATTCCTTTTGAAGGAAGTATGCTTGATAGTCGAACGTGTTTACTCGACCTGCACGTGCGTTTTACGGAACATTGACTTAGTGATACGCGTTGTTTTACTGATTGTGTTTTCTGAGTTGATTTGTCTTTTTATATTTGAACTGTGTGTGCGATCTAGTTTTTGTGGTCCCTTTTTTTTTATCAGAGTAGTGCATACTTTGGATTATCCAAATACAGTTTTAAGCTTGAGTGTTTCTAAAAAAAATGATGATACAGTTTGTAGCAGGTTTAGTAGATGGGCTGGTTTGCATTAGTCGACGTGAAGATTGTAACAAAAACTTTTGTTACATTAATTCCTCTAAAGAAAAACATTTCTAGCCGTTGTTGTTTTACGAAATTGTCATTTAGCGTGAAATCGTTAAATAGTTTAATTTACTATAAGGAAGAACATCTCTTTCCTTTTTACATTATTTTCACCTATACGAAGTATTTAATAGTGACTCCTACGCTTTTGATATCTGCAAATACCTTGAACGTAACTTGAGTTGCATAAGCTACAGGCATTCTGAAGCCCACTTGTGCAATTGCTAGACACAACGCCTGCGCGTAAGGTGACGCTATAGCTAGGGTGTTGACAAGAAAGCGAACGCAGCCATCTTGCAAGCAACTACGAGGAGGTACGCTTCGTTTGAAGATGCAGAACTTTTACTGCAAGTGGGAGCTTAGAATTGCTCTATCATCGAAGAGAGTGTAAAGGTTGCCGTGCGGAGGCTTTGCAAAAGAGCTCTTGCGATGCCGCCCAGACAACCAAGAGCAACAGTAACAACACGTGATGATAGAAGTCCGTTAGTGGTGAGATTTGTGTAATAAAACTGCATTATATAAATCTAATAGATGGTTTAATTTCCCTAGCACATTTAGGTAGACACCTTTAAGTAGGCTTGTATGAAGAATAGAATTTTAAGGAAGCACGTTTGAGTGTGGTAGAATTAAAAATTTAAATCGTTTATATGTCAAGCAGAATTCCAAGTAATGTTATTGGAACTTGGTTATGTATTGTGGGATCACTCGTTTTGAAGCTGTCCGAGGGGCTGCATCTAGTAAATGCCAATTTCGTACCTTTTTAAACTTCAATAAGATGGAGTATTATGTGTTTTGGTTGGTCTAGCGCATTTACCAGCATCACCGTCGAACAGTTAAAACAAAACCATTCAGGTTGTAACAATTTTATTTCTTAGTTACTAAATCCAACTATAAAAGTGCAAAGTTATAAAACGCTTTTATTCAAATTATTCGTAAAATACATGCAACAAGTTTAGTAATACGCTAAAGTTGTATCTATAGTTAGTTTTCTATAAATAGTCAGGTGTCTGTACCTTCGATAACTGTTCGCAGGCGCGTTTTGGTTGAAGGTCTCCGCCGGGAACACGCCGTCGCTCGTGCGAGGTGATGACCAGTCGGCCCTGCAAGCTTGTTAAATCAAAATGTACGACTGGAAGCAGGCCGCCAATTTGCGGTTACATTTTGAAGAGTCGAGATCCATCTTTAAATAGCGGTTGGTATCCTATGAACAGTATTTAATTTGTTTAATTGAGGTATTTTGTTTAGCGCGTAATTAACCACCATAAAATCATCTGTAGAAACAACTATCCCAACCACAGATGTAAAACCACTTTGTATTGCAGTCCGTAGGAAGCGGCTTTGGTAATGGAGAATTTGCATAATTAATAGAAGAACTTATTACTACAAAACCTGATGGAAGTATGGTGATTACGATTGATTTTACAACACCTCTTCACAGCCAAATAATACAGTTCTGGTTCGTAGATAACTTTAAGAAGTTTGGTTGTGTTTCAAATTAGAAACACGCTATTTTTGTTTAGTGCATAAAAGCACGAATGTTATGAAATTTTGATTATTAGTTGAGCTGAATTTTTCAGTGTTAAAAATTTTAATGCACAACTTGTAAAGTTTTAAGGTACCATTCACGTGGTTCATTTTGTCCTGTTGGTAACAGCCACAGATGTTTTGTTACGTCACTTGTTTGCCTGCAGTATACTGCTGACACCTGTGTTCTAATAAACATATGCTTTGAACAATGTTTGCCTAAGTTGAGTTTATAAGAATATTTTTATGATCTTTCTTTATTAGAAACTGAAACTAACACAATTAATTTAGATAAGGAAACTTGTTTTACTATGATTTAATTTGTAACCCTCTCGAACAGATCTGCCCGGGTCGGCTTTCATTTGTAACAAGTTTACACTAAGTTTTAAAATGTTTGCTTAGTAACTATTTTGATGAAACTTTATTTAAAATCCTTGAACTCATTTAATTATTTATGAAACTTTGTAGCACTGAATTTTGTTTTAAAAGAGAATCTTTTGAGTAAATTATTAGTTCAAGATTAAAGCTTTTTTTATTTTGATCAAATATGGTCAAAACTAACTACAAGAAACTAATATCCGTATGAGTGGAATTTTAATGTCAACTTATATAGGAGATTTTTTTTTTTAATTTCTTTAGGTATGTTTGTGGTACACAAATAGTGTTCCACCCTTCTATTAAGCTAATTATTAGCATTTCTTACAGGAGCAGCGTCTTATTCAGTTAAGACGGGTTTCTGTCGTCGAAGGCGATTTTTTTCTTTGGGTTTCCACGTCCGCCCCTAGAAATACACTACGCAATTATCCTAATTAAGTCAGGACTTGGTGGCGCCTTATTTGTTTTGGATTAAGTTCAACATACAATCAAAATTCGACTTACCCCCCCATTTCTCATAGCTCTACCCAAGGAATAGACCCCTAGTTATGTCGGAAGACTTCGTTACACTTGCTCATAACGTGAGGCCAGCTATATATAAGAGAAATTAGTTTCACTGGCTTTCTATAAACGTAGGGCAGGTGCCTCAAAAAACAATATTTGTTTCACTGGTGCCCATGTGTGAGGCTAGCTGAGCCCAGTTAGAAAATACGTTACACTGGCACACCACGTGGGGCTGGTGTTTTAGTGCTTGAAGAAAATACGTTACAAGGTACTTATAAAACTATTTATTGAGAGAATTAATTTTACATATTAATTACGGTCAAAGCTTTGATTTAACGTTTTCCAAATTATAAGAAACTTTTGTTAAAGAATGTTAATGTTAAATTTTTTTTGCAAGATATGTTTATGCTTAAACCGCAAATAAAAATCAGTTTGAGAATTATATCCTAGAAACTTAATAGATCAAATATCTTTTTTGGTTCAGACTAAATTTTTTCATAAGAGGAATCTTTGAACTTTTAGATTAATTAAATTAAAGTGTTATTCAAAGCACGTAAGTAATGCACATGTTAATTGAGAAAAATAAGTATAAAGTTCACTTCTGATTGAAAGATGTTTACTTACAATATGCTATGTGATTAGTAGAATATCAATGCTGCTTCTAACATATGTTGAACTGACTTTCTTTAATTTCATATAATGTTTGAGCCATATGAACTTTTTGTGTAATAAGTTCTTTAGAGAATTTTTGTAAGCCAGAACAGATCTGTTTTATGGATGTTTAAGAACCGACTGTATTAAATAATTTATAAATGTTAAGATCTCTATGTAGAGAAACAAATTCAGAGATTTTTGAAACTTATTTTATATTGATTATCAAATTTTTATAAATAATTTTTGCAACAAAAAAGAATTACATTTAGATTATACTTTGATTTAAAATTTTCGTCTTTTTATTTCACTAATTGAAATTAATGATATCCAAATTAGATAAACAAAATTTTGAATGTGGAACTTAGAAAAAAGTTGATACAGTATTAGGTATTAGAAACAGAGTAAGTGATTTTCAGTAGAGTATTTTTTCATAGGTAAGGTGTTGTTGAGATTTTGAATTCGGGACAGTCGATCTATAAAGACCGAAATATTTTGTTGTCGTAAGACACAAACAGTGTCTTATATTTTATTTTTTTGTGTGACATTTTCTTGCAGGTCTGACATCGCAGAAGTTGAAGCAGAGGTCCAAGAGGTTTCCAGAGGTATTGCTTATTTTAATTTGTATGCTTTTTGATAATCATTATATCCTATAGGGTTCTGCGTCTTCCTGTAGGATACTTTAGTTTTATTTATTGTCTATATAGATACAGTGGCGCTCATTCCCTTTTTTTTGTTCTCGTTTGTAGTCGAGCCCACTCTATATCCACGCCCAATCTCATTGCTCACCCTTGGGGTAATTCCCAGACTAAGCCGCGAATATAGTAAAGCTCGTGGGTCCACCTAGGTTTTGTTCACTAATTGACCCACTCCATAATTAAATTAAATAAAGAAAAATTATAAGTTTCACTTAAGTTTCAAGATCAGCCTTCCAAAAAAAAAATCTGAGAAAAAAAAAAGGTTGCTTCTTATAAACATGTATCTCATTCACATGTAAAGACACTTGATACTGTAGTTTCTGAATTGTCTAACCCCAAAGAATCTAAAATAGATCACTGTTGGCGCAAATTTCGTTATTCAAAAGCATTAGATTTTTCTTTGTTACCATAGGTAGCAAATAAAACACCTCGCGTTACTGTTAGTTTAATGCATTACATCGTGCCTTGAAAGCCCGTGATTCTAAATTTCTATTACCTTTTTTTTTACGATTTGTGTTACAAAATATTTCGAAATTATTGTCTCAGGAAATAGAATTAACAAGAAATTTATCAATGCTACATAGTTCCATCAGCATGATAATGTCTGCTGCTAACACCAGTAAAATACGTAGGTGTGATTAGTGTAAAGTGTAAGAAATTCCATCAAGACCCTCACAGTCAAGGGTGAAGTGCTTCGTTAGTGCAGGACATCGTGAATCCCACACTTCAATTGCAAGGAAGCGTTACTGAAGGACTTTTTGTAAGTTGAACTATTTCCTACTTGTTATTACTTTAAATATCTATCCGTTGTTTTGCCATATCTTTGTCGTTCTGATACCTTTTACAATAGAATTGCATGCTATAAGGAAAGGAAAAAAAAATCAATACTACTAGATTACTCATATCAATTGTGTCTTACCTATTTATCTTTTGTTAACATTTTGTCTGATTTATGTTTAATTGGTGTGTGAGGAAACGTTTCTGCTACTCCCCAATATTAAATCACTTTGTACTAAAAATTTTTTGTATTGCTTTTACCGTTGTTATATTATATAGATTATCCAAACAGTTTTTTTTACATTCTACAAAGTACTGAATAATCTATGCTCGATCAGCATGCTATGCTTTTTCTTTATTTCAGGTTTGCAGGACTAATTTTTTTATTGCAGGTATTGTTACTAATTCCTTACAGTTGCGCACCTTATATGTTGGTCTTCTTTCTACAAACTCATTAATCTCCGATTTAGCAAGGTCACTTCTTTGATTTTCTTTGTGTTACGCAGTACGAGCCAACGTAACAAATAATTACAATAAAATTACATTGTACAAGTTTACACTAAGATGTTAAAGTTATGAAGTTCGAATTTTGACTGACAATCAAGCCTTTCACAGTATTTATGAAGTCTCTGACCTCACCTCATCTTGTGTTAAAGTGGAGATCTTGCTATCTGAGTTTCTTAGCAATCATTAAATTTTTATTCTAAGTAAATTTAAATACGCCTGCATGATTGCATTTCATTGTTCCTAACCTGTAGTATCAGTTTGAATCAGGAATTATATATTGTAATGTTCAAAGTTAGACGCACTAATTTAGCACTTTATTAATGAGATGTCTAACTTCAATTGATGCTAAATTAGATCGTAGAATAACATTACTTGTTGAATTTATATCGAATGCGGTTTCCGTGTGATGGAGCTTTTAAGATTTCAAATGGGTTTAACGTAATTTTATTTAAAATAATGCAAATTAATTCCAATTGAATAAGGCTTCTGTTGATTTTATTTATTTCATAATGTTTAACCATATAATGGATACTACTGTTCTTGAAACTAATATCCCCATAATACCTCAAATAATTCATTTAGTATGTTGTGTTAGAAATAAGTAACTTGTAAGATTAATGAAACGTTAAGCCAAATTTAACCAATGACAAATTAGTACTCAAGTGATCCTAAATAAAATAGTTGGTATAAGAAGCTAATAGATCTGTTTGTAACTGGTTGATCCAGGAGTGTAGTATGAGCCCAGTTTTAAATCGAGTAGGCAAATACAAGTTTTGAAATGATCTCCTAGGTGATAAGTAATACGTTACAACTTGATTATAAAATTTGTTAATTTTATTGAGAAATAATATTACTTTAATATGTTCTCGAGTTTTATTTAAATTATTTAAATTGAAGTTATTTGAAAGAAGTTTTAACTGTGAATTAAAATAAGCCTTGTACAATGGTTTACAAGTTTCAAGGGTTTATACAACCATTTGAGGCCAATAAGATTAAATTCTTTCAGTAGAAAAATGTGTATGCTTACAAGCTGATTTAATTGAAGTGAATTTGAACCAAATATTTCCAGATAATTCCAATAATATGAACAGTGTTCCAAAGCTGGTAATTTGAGTGGAAGTTCTAAGTTAGATTCAGGTTCTGATTAATATTGTTTCTACAATATTATTTTAGATTCCTAAAGCTGAAAATATGCGTAAATTCTTTGAAACTACAAAATATTAATACTTCTTTTAAACAGGTATTGTGCACTTGAAGTTTCTGTAACTGTAAGTTTTAAGAGGTACATTCTTGTAAACTCAGGCGATTTCAGTGGAATTACATTATTTAATAAATTAATTCTTATAGTTGTAACACCTAAAAACTGTAGTACTGATTGAAATCTCAAATTTTTTGTTAAATTTAAGCATTCTGGGCTTTGTTTACATTATGAATAAAATTGAATGTATGGTCACTCCCACACCTATGGCGAGTATTTTTAAAAATAACTAGATGGTGCTTTGACTGCCAGTGGTTATTATATCTGCATACAGTTTTGTACCCACACTGTTTGCAAATTATAATTTTAATTGATTTAATCCTGAGTTGAGTTTCAAAAAACCGTGGCATATATTAGTTCACATCCATGTTACATTTATCAATTTATTTAATATATAAATAAATACAACACACACATACATAGAGATATATATATATATATATATATATATATATATATATATATATATAAGAAGAACACCTTGTTTTTATTTACTGTGTGAGTATTTATTGTATAAAAGGGTACAAATTTTCTAAATGGAAACGTCCACGAGATTCTCCCAGGGCGTTTTCGAGTTCAAAAGCATTACCGTTTGCAAGAACCTCCTTAATTTTGTAAGGGCCCTCATAAGGAAATGACATTTTAGCACAAATATTCTTATTCCAGTTAGAAACTCTCAATCTTTTGACTAACACTGAATCTCCAAGTACAAAATTTGTTTTTTTCTTTATTCGTTTACAACGTTTTTCAAGTTCTTTTCGTTGCATGGTCTCTGCACGTCTTCTTGCAAGATTTAACAACTTGATAATGTCATCCATTTCAGACTGATCCCTCCATGGTTTTGCTGGTATGATTCCTTTTATCAACGTAATCGGACAAACCTTGGTAAACGAACTAGGGACATAATTTAAATAGTTTTCTATTTGTTGCAAACACTTCACCCATCCATTGTGTTGCCCTTGTACAGATATTCTTAAATATTTGATAACTTTCTTTATGTACCGTTCACAAGGATTTGCTTGTGGGTGCTAGATACTGCAAAATCCAACTCGTATTCCCAGTTCCCTTAGCTTACTTCTGATTCTTTGGTTTGTACAATATGTAGCATTGCCCCACCTGATTACTAAATCTTCTAATACTGTATAATATATGGTTAGAATTACATTTTCTCGCAGGATACACTTTAACGTACTTTGAAAATATATCTACTAGCACCAAAATATGCCTGTAGCCATTACTCAAGTAATCGAATGCCACGATATCCAGTGGTTAATCTGCTTTTATATTCAACGGAGTATTTTGTAGTACGCGGTTCTTCTCTTTACCTGTTAAACATATTTTACAACGATTTATACATGTTTTTATAATGGAAATATCATTTTCACAGTAAAATGCTTCTCGAAATATCAAAAAGGTTTTTCTCATGCCAATGTGCTCATACGTAATATGAATTTTTTTCAATAATTCTGTTGCTATCTCACTTGTTAGAACCAACAACTCTTCATCCCCTATTCTTTTGACTAATAAATTTCTAACTAAACAAAAACCCCTACATTCTTCTAAATTTTCTTCCTGTAGGTTGTCCACAATTCTTCTAATTTCCTCGTCTTGCTACATATTGCGAAATCTCTCGTTCGTCCAACTACCTTCCTCTCCAAATACTTGTAGTGCTATCAAAAATTCATTTGTCTTCACGATATCTTCTATGTTACCCTTCCTACTAAAGAAATCGGCCGTTACATTTTCTTTGCCAGGTTTATGTTGTATATCAAAATCATATTCCTGTAGGATCAATACCCATCTGTAAAGACGACTGTTTGAAAATTCTTTCTTCTTTAGGAATGAAATCGCAGAGTTATCTGTCTTGATTAGAAATCTGTTGCCTAATAAATAAAACTGCAATTTCTTCACTGAATAAATTATCGCCAGCATTTCTTTTTCTGCAACCGATTATCTGGTCTCGCAATCCTTCAAAACTGTAGATATAAAACATACAGGTACTTCTATCCCCTGTTGTACTTGTACCAGTTCAGCCCCTATTGCAAATTTTGATGAATCGGTCCTTAAAGTAAATCTTTCTTGGAAATTTGGGTATCTTAAAGACGGCTCTTGGTGAAATACTGCCTTCAATTTTTGGAAAGCCTTGTCTTTCTTGTGTCCACTTCCATCTTTCATTTTTCTTTAAAAGTTGAAACAAAGGAATATATAAATTTGAATATCCTGGAATAAATCGTTTGTAATAGTTCAAAACCCCTAAAAATCCTCTTAAAGTTTTGATGTTTCTTGGCTTCTCTAATTTCTTAAGTTTTTCTAAACGTTTATCGCTAATTCTAACACCATCAACACCTATTTTGAACCCTAAATATTCTTCTCTAGTCTTGAAAAATTCACACTTCTAATATTTAGCTTAAGTCCTTCCTCGTCTAGTTTCTCTAGTACCTTCTGTAAATGAATTAAGTGTTCGTCTACATCTTTTGAAAAGATCAAGATGTCATCGACATAATGAGTGCAAAAATCTTCATATTCGTTTAATAATTTTTTCACAGCACCTGCAGAACTCGATAAACCAAACGGAACCACCCTAAATCTATAAATCTTTCCTTCAATACTAAATCCGGTATAATTTTTACTACCTTCATGTAATGGAATAAGCCAAAAGAAATTTTTTAGATCTAACTTACTAATATTCTCTTCCCGTTAATCCTATATAGCATGCTATCAAGTGATAGAGGTTGTTCGAATTGAGGTTTGGTAATTGCATTGAGTTTTCTAGCATCTAAAAATATTCTAATCCTATCTTTGTTAGCTTTGGGTACGACTACAATTGGACTCACGTAGGCCTCGCTGGTTCAATTATACCATCCCTAATCATAATTTTAATTTCCTCTTTAACTTTACTTCTTAAATGGTAAGGTATCGGGTAAAACCATCCATTTGAATCAAAATTATCTTCCCCCAATTCAGGATTATTACATGCCCATTCGAAATATTGTCTATCCACACGCTTGAACCATTGCATTTAAATTATTACTTATTACTTATTACTTATACTTATGCACCCCAATTTATTGTCATCTCATTCAGACTTATTCCTTCTTATCAATTTCCCCAAACTTAGAGTTGGATTATCATCATTTATTTTCCCTTGACTTAGAAATTGAATTATTCTCCCCCAGGACTCGGAAGCCCTATTATTATTATGTTTTAGTTTAAAATAAATTCATCAAAATCTACTTACGTTTAATCGGCAATCGTAATTTTCATTTTAGCACTTATACAATTTTTCTCTTTGAATTATTATTACGTATCACACTTTATTTCATAGTGGCGCACCTCGGCCTTTGTTGAATTGAAAACTGACTTCGTTATCACTGTGCCTGTTAATATATCATTTACCTCCTACTCCGTCAGTGGGTATGGTCTACAAACTCGTCGCTCATTTTAACAAATCAAATATTTGCATTTAAAGTAATTTCTGATGTAATTTTCTATGCTTTCCAATAATTGTGGCCTGCTCGCAGCTGTCTTCGTTATCAAACATGCGGTGTTTTGATGAATCTAATTGCTTTTCCCTAAACAACTGATGCAATTCGACTTTTAATTTTCATATCTGGTTGTTATTTACGCGATTTTTAATCACCTATCTTTATCACAGTTATTAACTTCTTGTACGCATTCACATTATGCTTCTTGAAGCTGTATTTCTTATCTCCGTATTAACCTAATTGTTTGGAACTCTTTGGAATGCGTGTTTAATTACACTTTATTATGTTTACTTATAAATACGCGTGCTTTTACTAAAAAATATCATTATTTGCATTGCCTAAATTAACTAAAACTCTTTCTACAGGGTATTAAATATTTACTATTTACCTAATGCATGTGTTCCTGGTTTCTACGCTAACTATGCGTCTTCCTATGTTTATTTGCATCGCTTAAAACTACTTATACTTTATATACAGGGTGTTGACTGCTTACTATTTACGAATTATCTCCATTTTTCAATTCTTTACTAAATAAATGCAGTTTTCTGCTGCCTATGGTAATTTCTCATTTCTAAACGACCTTTACTATAAAGTACACCCTTAAACAACACCTTATCACAGCAATGTATATATATATATATATATATATATATTTATATATGAATTGAGGGATTACATAACTCGCGCAACGTTTGAGGGCACTACGCAAAGAGGAGTGCCTTTAAACGTTGCAAATGCTATAAAGGCACTAGATATATAGATTTACATATTACTGAATTTATTCGTATTGAAGTGCAGTACTACAGATTTAGACTATCAGTGTTTTGATTTATAGTAGTTGCCGTGGAAACAATTGTGGTTTTCAATTGGTTTGACAGTTTGTTTAATTTATGTTTTGAGCGTAATTAAAATTGTTGAATGATAATGAAGAACAACTTTCCAGTAAAATTGAAAAGTTAGCACAGTTAGATATTTACGTTTGACATTTGTATAACTTGACAAATAACAATAAAGTTGAAAATGTTGTTGCTTAGCAACCTTTAAAACACTAGTGTGATAAAAATCGATTTACGCAGGCTAATTAGTTCTTTATACTTGTATTATGGTGCAGGTATATTAAAAAGTTTTTATTAGTGACACGAGTTAAGGTTCGGGCCTTGGGAGCTGCGTTTTTAAAAAACGTTTCCAAAACTTAACAAATTTATTTTTAATTGATACAGAAATTAATGTGGAATTTTGACAAACTGATTTTAACTTTAAATCGAAATTAATTAATTGAACTAATATTGTGCGCCGCCTAAGCAACCTGCAATGCTAAAGCTGAAATCTTTGACAGACTTCCGGGTCTTTGAACCCCCGGGTTTTTTATAATATCCTACCCGCTCACGTGGCTGTGGGAACTTGCAGATCTTATGTCTGCTTTACTCTTAATTCTACACTTTGTTACATTGTTTCAATCTTATTTCTATGTAATTGCAATATCTTAACCGTCTGTGACCTGCCACCTGCAGTATCACTGCCGTCTCGGATACAAAGTTACATATCCGTTCTCATGAACTGTTAATAACCTGTCTGGTTTATCCTTGTATTACATTGTTGCAATTGATTTATGATTTATTTAACAATTTCTAATAATTCCTATTAGATTCCATTATTTAATATATAGGTAAATTGAGAGATACATAACTCCTCCCGCTATAAATGAAAAATTAAGGTTTTGCCTAATCTTTAAATTCTTAAAATTCATTATTTAAAATTCATTGTTTCTAAGGGTACACTTATTGTTTCTTTATTTCTCTTTGTTTCCTTAAATCTAGAACTGTTTCCTTTATTCTTATATCTACGATACATTTTGTAGAATACATATATAATTAGAAAAATTATTAGAATAATTAACACAATTGTCCAAACACTTATATTGTCATAGTGTAACTTAGGTACTTTGAGTTCACTTAAATGTTCTTTATAACTTTCCATTAATTTCATGGCGTGGTTGAGGTCGTCTAAGTCTAGATGCTCTAGCTTCATGGCTTTTTTGACTATTTCTACGTCTTCATGTTGTTCCATCTTGAACTGTAGTTCCGGTAGGTTTGCAAGTTTCTATGTTGCTATAGGGTTTTGATAAACTCTGATTACTTTGTTCTTTCAATCGTACATAACAGTCTTCTTTAAGGGTAATTAATTTGCTTCCGGTTAATACTAGGTTATTTTCATCTCAATTGCAGTGGATGGTTGCTATTACATCTGTTGGCAAAATGGCTATCCATTTATTTTCTGTAACTTTTTGAATTTTCATGTTGGTTATTTGCACGGGTTTGGCTTCAGAGTTTTCGTAATGATTTGAAAATTTTAATAGTTGTACTTCACAAGGGCTGTCTTCTTGAATGGTTGTTGTCATCAATGATTGCCATAAGTGTCGGTTTGGTGTTATTGCATAATTTAACGTATAATTCTGAAAACTTTTGGTATAAATGTTCGGTGTTAAATTAAAAATAAAATCGTTTTTTTTTCAGGGGTGTATTCTTTTAGAATTTTAATTATTTGCTCCTCGTTGTCATCTTTGGTTATTTGAATTTGGTATATCTTTTTGTTGTCACTTTCGTATATTTTACGGGAATGAGATTATTTAAAACTTCGGTGACTATAAATTGATTGGGTTTCATATCGATTGCTTTGTTTAAGATTCTAATCGCGGTTTTAGGTTCTTCGTTTTGTGTCGAATGTATCGTGTCGATCTCGTTTGGATATTCCCTTATTTCTGTTTCGTCTACGTTTTTTACAATGGATTCTGTTTCTAATGCATTAAGTTGTATTCTACTTAAAGCGTCTGCGTTGTTGTTATAAATTCCCTTTTTATATACAATTTCGTAATCGTATTCTTCTAGTCTGATTCGCCATCGTTGTAATCTTGAATTTGGTTCTTTAAATTTGCATAGCCATACTAACGGTCTATGATCGGTGTATATGTAAAATTTTCTTCCGCGTAGGTAAGGTCTAAAATATTTTGTTGCCCAAATTATAGCTAATAATTCTTTTTCTATGGTGCTATATTTCTGTTCAGTTTCATTTAGGGTTCTGGATACGTAGCTGATGGGTTTATCGCTACCTACTTTTCCTTGGCTCAATACTGCGCCTAATGCTACATTCGATGCGCCTGTCGTTAGTATAAATGGTTTTGAAAAGTCTGGGCATTCTAATACAGGGTGATTCGTTAATATATTTTTAATTTTGTCTACGGCTTTAATGAATTTCAAAGTTTGTTCAATTTTGTTTCCCTTTTTTAAACAATTTGTCAGGGGCATGGTTATCTGAGCGTAACCTTTAATGAATTTGCGGTAGTAACCACTAAGTCCTAGAAATCCTTTAATTTCTTTGGTTGTCTTTGGTAGAGGGTAATTTAGAGCTGCATTTGTTTTATCGGAGTTTGGCATATTCCTTGGTGTGTTATTATATGTTCTAAAAATTATACTTCCTTTAGTAAAAAATTCACTTTTGTCTAATTGTACTTTGAAATGTGCTTGTCTTAGTCTTTCAAATACTTCTCTCAATCTTTCTATGTGTTCTACCAATGATGTGGAATAAACTATGATATTGTCTAGATACACAAGGCATTTTTCATTGTGTATTCCTCGTAGTATATTGTCCATGACTCTCTGGAAAGTAGCGGGTGCGTTCTTTAATCCAAATGGCATTCGTTTGTACTCGTAATGTCCTCTAGGTGTGCTGAAGGCTTTTTTTGATATATTTTTTTCTTCCATCTCTACCTGATGGTATCCTGATGCTAGGTCTAATGTTGAAAAATATTGGCATTTGCCTAATTTGTCTAAAATTTCGGTTATATTTGGTAGTGGATATTTGTCATCTACAATTTTTCATTTAACTTTCTATAGTCTATTACCATTCTGTACTTTCTCTTTCCGGTTGCGTTTAACTTCTTAGGTACTATTAACACGGGGCTGCTCCATGGTGAGTTGGAGTGCTGGATTATCCCTTGTTTTAATAAGTCTGCTACTTGTCTGTCAGCTTCTTCTTGGCTCGCATGAGGTAGTCTGTATGCTTTTGTAAAGATTGGCTTGTTGTCTGTTAGTTCGATATTATGTTTAACTGTGTTGATGAATGTTAGGGGTATTCCTTCATAGTAGAATATGTCGCGGTATTCAAAACATAAGTTTTTAATTGCTCTTTGCTCTTCTTTGTTGATGTCGGTATTAAAGCGAATGTTACTTAATATAATAATCTTTTATTTGTACTAAGGCAGTTGAGGTTTCTACTCCTTGTTGAAATGTTATATGATTTATTATTCCTACTTTGTTGTTACAATCTACTGGGATTTTTATTTTTTTTCTGTTGGGGTTCTATTGTGTATTTCTGTTCGATTTGAGTATTTTGAAATTTAATGGGGATCTTTCCGTATTTTGTCCTTAATAAACGGTTTTTTATGTCAATGTTGGCTCTTAATTTTCTTAGAAAGTCCATTCCGATTAGTCCGTCATATTTGTCGTTTAATTCGAAAATACAAAATTTATGTTTCATTTTTACATTAAATGTTCTCGGTAAGGGTATAGTAGCTATGAATTGGTATGTAATGTCGTTTGATGGGCTGGTTTAATTTTAAATGGTTCTCTTTCTACATAATCTAAATAATGTTTCTTTACGGTTCTGGGGCTAATTAATGTTTTTGAGGATCCGGTATCGATCAATAGTTTAAATTTGGCGTGGGGTATTTCTATGTATGGTGATTTATGTTATTTAAGTTTACTAAGTTTGGTCGTTTATGAATCGGTCTATCTGAAAATTTGAGTGCGTGTTTTCTTTATCGTCCGCCTTGTAAGTTTCGTATTTATCGTCGCGTTCATTAGTTTCTACATGGTTCGATTCATCGTTCGTACTGGGCTGAACGTAATTATTCTGGTTATTGTCAAATTTTTCTACTTTTTGGTGAAATAGTTCTTCCGATGTAAAATTGCGTTTTTGATGAGAATTTGGTCGTATATGGGTTACTTTTGTATTTTGTCAGGTGCAACGAGATGAGATATCTATTGGCGTTGGTTAATAATAATTATTAGGGTTGTTATTATTTTTATTCATTGGTGTTTTTCTAATTGAGTTTGCGTTGAATGCTGGTCTTTGTTGATTTGCGTTTTGATTGAATCTTGGTTGGAATGCGGGTTTCGTAAAATTTGGGTTAAACGTTGTTTTTGAAAAATGTTAATATTGATTATTAAAATTCATATTGTTGAAATTTGGGTTATTAATTCGCGGTTGATTTGTTTGTGCGTTGAAGGGTGTGAATTTTTGTTGAAGGATTGTTTGTCTCGCGGCTTGTAAGTTTTTATTGGTGAATAACTTTTATTTGCTTTGGCGTTGTATAGTCTGTTGCGGTAATACATTACATTTTCTTCTTCTATTACCAGGTTCATCGTTTCTTCTAGGTTTTGGGGACGTTGGAAACTGATCTTGTCTGATATATATGTGTCCAGTGCCATTTCGTCATACATTTTCTCTTTAAAATGTCAAATATTTTGACCGCGTTCTTCGATTTTTAGTTTCGTTAGGATTAGACTTCTCACGTCTTGGCATTTCATTTCGAATTGATACGGGGATTGATTATTTTCCATTCTGAGGTTTATCAGGACTTGTGCAATGCATTTTATGTTACGTTGGTCGCCAAAATATGCGATTAGTAGGTGTTTAAAGTTTGCCAATCTTCAAGGTCATCTCGACTAGCAATTAAGGTTAGTGCCCGTCCGATCAGTTTGCTTATTATCAGTCGTAAGAGTAATGAATTTCTTTCGTTATGTCCGGGTTTCTAGAAGGTTTTCAAAAACATTTCGCATGCTCCGATGAAATTCGAGGTGTACTTGCTCGCCATTAAAAATTTGAATCGTCTCCAAATAAAGTTCTATATCTGCACTCATTTTGGTTAAGGATTGGTTTCGCTTTTGAGTAATTTCAAATTTTTTAAAAATTGAAATTTATTTCGCTGTTTCTATAGTTACTTCTGATTGAATTGGTTAATTTTCAGTTTGGATTGCGTCGGGTTATTTATGAAATCGTAATTGCTATTATTTGTACTTGGTTATACGGTGCGGTAATTAGTTTGTGGGATTTATACTCGATAATGTTAGGTTAATTGCTGTAGTCTTGAATTCGCTTGTTTTTATTTTGCGGACGTTAATTCGTCGTAAATTCTACTTGAGTTTTGCTTCCTGAAAGATTCTGATGTGAATCAATAATTTTTCGCAGTACCTACTCCACTTTGTATGTTTTGCGTCAGTTATGATTTTATCCTCGTTTAGTTATGCTGACTTTATCAGGTCTATTGTAATAATATTTTATCCGTAAGTGTTAATTGAATTGCATAAATGTGTAACTCGTCTGTCTCGTCACCTTGAGTTTTAAATATAATGTTTGCAGGTTTTCAATTAACTACTTTGTTTCAACATTGCTTTTGAAATTTAATCCCAAAGTTATGTCTACTTGAAGATGTAGTGTCAGTCTCGTGGTTATTTTAAATAAATTGCGCAATGCTTTTGCTTAATTTAATATGCAATTTGTTAATACTTTTTGAAAGGTGTTGCCTTCAGTTGGTGTGAGAATTAAATAAATCGCTTCTTTACTTTGTTAATTACTGCATGAATGTTGCATCTGATAATTATTTTTAGATATCTCCGTATAAAGAATATTCAATTATGATGCACGTCGTTGTAACTATAGCTTTCAGTAATGTAATTATAAAATTTGCAATACGCGTTTTTTTATATGGATTAAAATAGCTTTTTATGATGAACGTTTGCTTTTATGATGTTTTATTCACTTATATTTTCCGGTCTTCTCTTCTCCGTATAAAGGATATTCAATTATGATGCACGTCGTTGTAACTATTTTCAGTAATGTAATTATAAAATTTGCAATACGCGTTTTTTTATATGGATTAATATAGCTTTTTATGATGAACGTTTGCTTTTATGATGTTTTATTCACTTATATTTTCCGGTCTTATCTTATATGAAGATTGCGTTATAAATTTGCACGCTGGTTTTTTAATTAACAATGGTTTACTGGTTTAGGTTAATAATAGATTTTCAGAGTGCTTTGCTGTAATTTATAAAGGTATGATAGAAGGTCGAGTTTTAAATAGTCTTTTCTGTAATTGATTGTTTGTAAGAATTGCGTTTTCGTATTAGTTTAATAATTGTGCGTTAGTTAATTTTGTATTAATACCTATTCGTACTTCGGTTACGTTTAGTATTAATTTAATAAATGTGCGCCAGTTATTTTAGGTTATTTTTCGGTTTGTTTTAATAATTGTACAAAAAATCTCTTAAAAATCAAGTCTCGTTTGTTTTAAAAATCTCTTTAAAATTCAAGTTTCATAAAATAGTTCTCGTTTACTTTAAATATAATCTTTCGTGCTTGAAAACAATTCCTTTGATTTATAAGTGAATTATTTTCGTTAAGTGGCATAAAATTAAAATTCTGTACATAAAATAATAAAAAAAAAATCTCTTATACTAGGATTTATCAGTTATAGTGTGTAAAATCAATTTGGTTTTAAGAAAATGAACTTACATTAATTTCTTCAATGGTTTCATGGACTTGTCGATGCTTGTACGTTGTCCACGTTGGTTTGGTTTGTTGGAGTCGATCGATTTGTGTATCTTATCCAATTTCTGTTTGGGTTCTGCCAAAATTGCAAATTGAAATTCTTGGTCACCAGTTTTCCGATTTTTGGAGTTTTAGTGCCCTTTTGACATCCGTACGCTGCGCCAGTTAAGGTTCGGGCCTTGGGAGCTGCGTTTTTAAAAAACGTTTCCAAAACTTAACAAATTTATTTTTAATTGATACAAAAATTAATGTGGAATTTTGACAAATTGATTTTAACTTTAAATCAAAATTAATTAATTGAACTAATATTGTGAGTCGCCTACGCAATCTGCAATGCTAATGCTAAATACTTTGTCTGACTGCCGGGTCCTTGAGCTCCCGGGCTTTTTATAATATTCTACCCCCTCACATGGCTGTGGGAACATGCAAATCTCATGTCAGCTTTACTCTTAATTCTACACTTTGTTACAGTGTTTCAACGTTATTTGTAGGTAATTGCGATATCTTAACCGTCTGTGACCTGCCACCTGCAGTATCACTGTCGTTCCGGATACAAAGTTGCATATCCGTTCTCATAAACTGTTAATAACCTGTCTGGTTTATCCTTGTATTACATTGTTGCAATTGACTTATGATTTATTTAACAATTTCTAATAATTCCTACTAGATTGTATTATTTAATATATAGGTAAATTGGGGGATACATAACTCACGGCGAACAAAAATTTTAAAAAGTTAGCAGGAGATCTTGAATCTATTTGATTATTTTTAAATGAGCAGCAGAATGGCGTGCTTTAATTTCATAGCAATACATGTTCTTTAAGAGGTAAATCATTGTTCGTACTGTGACACGGATTAAATGTCTAAGACATGCAAATTCAACTATAATTGAGACCTCGTAAAAAGACCAATACTATCGACATTCTTGAAAATGTACATTAGAGATACTATATACACGAAAAACGTGAAAAGTAAGTGTCATAATGATATAGTGTTGTATAAGCCGAATGCATATTTAAATTACAAATTCATTTTAAAATATTACATTATAACACAATCAGTAAACCGCACATCCTTTGTTCAAGGAAAACTTGCAACCTGCTTATAAAATGTCACGTTCTTAAAATTAACTCACCACACTTATCTTTTTGTATATTTAATCTTTTGGTCACGACTTTACTTTGTAGCAACCGCAATTTGGTTTCCTGCACATGTCCTAGAACTCGAGGAAGTTCTGGCTTACCACTATTAAACATACATTCTTATCGCCTGCCATAGCCTTCAGCAGAAAACCCATATGTTGTTATCAGCAGTTATAAAAGACTAAGCACCAGAATATTTGCCGATTATTGAGTTAGTTAGTTAGTTGGCATAAAGCGCTAGGTCATCTTACTGCTCAGGAGCAAGTCGGCTCGGAGCCAACCCTAAGAATGGTTGACTTGATTTCATCGTTTTGTTACTCATATTGTTACTAGATACCTAGATCCCTAGGACCTGAGTTAAATACCACCTCTATAACAAGCTCTACCATCACATTACCATAATACTCCCTGTATGTTCGTTGTGCTTTGTTTAGCATTTTTCTTAATCTTCTTTGGGAATCAAACCACTCATAGTTTTTAAAATCATCTTTAGTTACGTTTCGATCCATGACCTAAGATTGTTGTCCACATAATAAAAATTTTAAGTTTGACATTTATGACATATATTGAAGGTGACTTTGATTTATTGATTTTCGATATATTTTATTTGAGTACATTAGGCAAAAATTTTAAAATTTAAAAGAATGATTGCCTTCAATTTGTGTTGCGTCCTGGGAACGACTTTTTAGGTATTGAATTCCAGATAAAATAAAATATCATTCCAGAAAACTGGCGATCTGAGAGTAAAGAGTTGAGTGTATTATAGATTGTGTAAATATTTTGGGAGTGTGTGGAAGTGTGATTTAAACGTATGCAGAGGAGGGAGTGGTTAAGGAGCCAAGGTGTTGAAATAGAAAGTAGTGACAGTGCCCTATTTGAGAAATCAGGACAAGAAATGGAGGAAGCAGAAGGTAGTAGAGATCAGTCGAGGACAGAATCAGGGAACAAGGAAATAAATTAATTTTGAGGATGCTAGAGAGGATGAGTGAGGAATCTAATAAGAAATTTAAACAACTGAGCCAAGACTCGAATCAAAGATTTGAACAACTGATCCAAGACTCGAAACGAAATTTAGAACTGACAGAAACCTTAACTAAAAAAATAGGCAGATCTACCCAAGAATTCGATGAGTTTTAGAACAGTGTGACGATAAAAATGCGGGAGGTTGAAACCCAGGGTAGAACAAAATGAAGAAAAAATAATAGGGCTTCGGCATGAAATGGGACAATTGAAGAAAAAAGTTACAATTTTTTGTGAAGAAGAGATAAATGTTAAAATGACTGAGATAACCGATTTGTGTAGAGATCAACTAGGAAGGGTTGAAAGAGAGGTATGCGGCATTAAACAAAATGTGTCAGCTTTGATTGGAGTTGGTCCCAGATTTTATACAGGAAACACATCATTAGACCAGCAGATAAAATTTTACGGGGATAATAGGGTGAACCCCCAAATTTTCATAAATTACGTTCGAAATTTAGTTAGTAATCTATATGATAACAGGCGAAATTGAGCACGGTAGAGATTTTTGTGAAAGATCATGCTGAGGCCTAGTATAATTTAATAGGTCAAGAAATAGAGTCATATAGTGAATTTGAGGAAAGATTCCTGAAACACTACTGGAGTGACCATAAGCAAGACCTGGTACGAGATGATTTAATTACAAGAAAATATAAGGGTGAATATGCTGGATCGAGGGAACAATATGCAATTTGCAAGTACAGAATAGCGAAACAGTTGAGTCCACCTTTGACGGACCGACAAATTATTAAGTATCTTTCGCGACATTTTGAAATTGAGGTTAGACAACATGAGGCGTTGCAAAATATTTTTGAGAGGGAGACATTCTTAGAATACCTATAGAGGTATGGCGATGTCAGCGCAGGACGACAAGAGAGAGAGAGAGAGAGAGAGAGAGAGAGAGAGTAGGGAAAGAAACGTTAATATGCTAAGATTCGAAAACAGGGGGGAAAATTTTCAGCGACAAAGGACAAATTTCAACAGAAATTCGGGACACAACTGAGAGCCTGGGAGAACATTTTGGCGCCCATGAATGTGGGATTTCAGCAAAACCGTAGATTGCAGAATTATTTTTTCCAATTTTAGGTGCTTTAGTAGTAATAGAACTTGGAAAATTAATCAGGCTCGAATCAACAGCAAAAAGCTCGTAGATGGGCTTTAGTAGTAGCAAGTTCGCAGCAATTTGTCGACTCAAGTAGTGGAGTGTTCGTAGCGATTAATTGACGCCCAAAAGTGGGGCTCGAATTAATTACAGTTTTATATATTGCTATGATAATAGGGTTATTTTAGGGTATATAGAGTCGGAAGGGTCGTACACTACATGTAAATAGTACTAAAAGCTAGAAAACTAAACAATTTATCATGAAAAGTACGTAATTTGCAAATTATGCAAAAAGCAAACATCTAACACACTGTATACGGATCATAGTTAACTTTAATTAATGCAGGAAAGCTCATTCTTCAATAATACAACCGTATTCAGTAAGATAAATAACTCTGTACGCAATCAAATTCATTTTAAACCAGAAAGCATTCATAAATTCTAAACAAATACGCATTAAGAGCATCGAAAGATAGAAAATCATGATACGAATTCTGTTAAAATAAACACGTAATAATACAAGGAAATAACAAAGCACCCTCGCAATAAACGCACCTTTCAAAACAAACACGTTTCAGAATCGCAGGATGTGAATAAACGCATTTCAATTTACGTCATTATAGGAATTTCACATACATGATTTTTAGCATGGAGTAAATTCAAAACCCAAAAGATTATCTTGACAAAAAATAAAAGCCATAGGTTTGTCTACATGACAAGTCGAATTAAAATTTCTTACAACAAAACAAAACAAGACAGTGAAAGTTCACGGGCTCTAGAAATCCACTATGTAGAACTTGAATGCTACGTGATCGACAACATCATTTCAGCAAGTTATTATCAAGTTCATACCGGAGAAAGCCCAAAATATGGACAATAACCTATAGCACGCCTTAAACTTTGACCGAAGAACGCGGGTAACTAATGATGTCAGATGGAGGCGTTGTTCTAAATACCACACAAATTTGATAAACAATCAGTCTTTCTTTAACCTCAGCACGTTTCATACCAGTTCAAATAAAAAATTTACGTAAAGTGAACATGGAAAATTAAATAATTATAATTCGTAGAAGTCGTGACAGAAAAGTTTTGAAATTAAATTAATAGGGAAAATATATGAGAGCAGTTTGCCGTTAACTGAAAAATGTAAGTAAAGCTTATTAATTAAACATAATTTTAATATTTTTAATTTAGGGCTCTGGGTCAAAATCTAAATTAGCACATCTAAATTGGTACATAAATCGAGATTGGTACATAAATCTAAATTTGCAAATAAATCTGAATTTAAATATACATCGATCTAAATTTGCATAAAAAAATATTGGTTTGTGTCTACGAATCGGAGCACTAAACGGAGGATTGTTCTAAATATTGAATGGGTGTTTGACCAAACGGTTCTATAAAATGAACAAGTAAACTCAACTGAGCGCAATCCACGAATACTTGATAACAGCACGCAGCAGCAGCAAATCCAAGAAAAGAGGGATCAAAACGACGTGCAAGGGAAACTACAAGTCAGAACATTATCTAATAGCATAAAGCATTATTTTCTTTTTTATAGAACATTTATATTTTTTTATTATACCAGAATATTTATGTAAGGGATCATCAAATTTTTTTTTATGTGATAATTGACTTTAAAATGGAAAAGTCATTGAACGTTCAAAGATATTTTCAATAGTATACAGTGTCATTTCTGTTGGCTTCAAACAGACTAAAGGGAACTATAATTTTGGAGATAAACCAATTGATATTATTATTACTTTGATACAGGGGTTTACTTTGTCGAATAGTGAATCATATTATCAAGCTGTATGGTATATATATTTTTGGTCATTATACAAATCATGGTTAATATCGTTTGTCTCATTCAAGTAGGAAAGTGTTAGATAAAAGGGGAGGGGGGAATTCTTTGTTATCGTAACGTTGTATACTGCGTGTGGATTAGACTGCGCTAGTCGGGGCATATTTACATTTTAGGTTATTTAGAGACAAAGCGGCGACGGGCAGCAGGAAGCTGAACGGCGGCGGCATATATATATATATATATATATATATATACTGTGATCCTACCCTATGAGTGATAGGCCTAGTATATCTATCTCTCACTTTTTGTCATATTTTAGAGCCTTGTTGAGTTATGCTACCAAATTTATCTCTTAATATTTAACACGGCGGCTGCACTTATAATTTCACAGGGCCATTAACCACGTAGCGGAATCTACCTAGGGTAAGTCTGTAGCATGTTTAATTTGATCAGTAATTATTCGCATTGAATTACGAGGATAATGCGCCAAGCGTGTCTTGTTCTTTAATAATGTTCCATGTAGTACATAATGGAACGCTTCGTTTTAATAATCTTCTTATAGTAAAATATCTGTGTGACTTAAAGTTATTTTGTCGAGCATCTCTAGCTGTTGCTTTTGTATTTCCCCACCTTTAACCGCGAGTCTGTGAATCGTCGCTATGATTCGGTTCTAGTTTGGTTTGTTAGTCGCACCTTAGCTATCAATCCATCAAGATGTTTCCAGGCTAGAGGCTTGCGACATTCGATTGAATTATTTGTGTGAGCGGTCAAGTCATGGTAGACTTAAATAAATTTCAATAACTTCTACTAACGGTTTGTAATTTATACATTTTACGAACTTAATTTAATTTTGTTTCATTTATTTAGCGCGCCTACGAAAAACAATAGAAAAGGACAAGTGAAGATTTTGTTTTGTAAGTTGTATGGTTCTGTACAAGTATTTGAGATTGCAGACATATGGTCCTGATTGCTGTTACCCCAGGAAATAGTTTATGGTGTTATGTGGAACTGAGGAAATTTCTCATAGGATTTGTCGAGGAAAATCAGATGCTGTTGGTTCGTTATTAAACTTAAGAAATTTTTGCATGTGTTTAGAATGTCGTTAGCCTTTGATTAACAGACAATCATATAATAAAACACGAAATTTTCTATCATGTTTATGAACATATGATCTGTTTCACTTTCGATTATTGTTGAACTGGTTTTACAAACCGTAGAAAGAAATTTTGTCAGGTTAGGTTTATATAATTGTAAGCTTTGTTCGATTTGAACTTCAGATAAATTTCAAGGTATATTTTCGACGTTATACTTTTTTGTGAAGTAGCAACATTTGACAGATGTTTGCCATAAAAGCAGATGTTTTGTGCAGCTTTCCTAAAATTCAAATTAAACATTTTTCAATCTTGAAGTTAGCTATTATTCACAGATAAATTATAAAAACTAAGTATAAAAATTTAAATACACGCTGCGTAATAATTATGAAACTGTAATCCACCTGATAAGATCTGCCTAGGATAAAAATGTTAGTTCAATGCATTGTGGTTACAAATTATTTTGATCAAATATTTAAAACAAGCTTATGTTTAGAGAGCAGTCTTTTGCTTTAAAAAAACAAAATTTTGACTTTGTTATAAATGTTATTGTTGAGAATTTTTTTTACATGTTAAAAAGTTATGTTTTTTTAAAAGAGAGTTTTTTTACATCAGTAAACAATTAGCTAAACGTTGAGACTTTTATTTTGGTCAAATACGATCAAATCTGATAACATAAAGGTAGAATTTTTGGTAATAATTTTGTGCCAATATCATATCGGATATACATTTTTTTAGTTTTGATACTTTTATAGGACACAAATGGTGTTCTACATTTTATTTATTTAATCTTTGTAATTTCTTACAGGAGCTGCGTTTTATTTTTATAAGACAGGTTTTTTGTTAACGAAGGCGATCCTTTTATCTTTGGATTTCCACGTCCGTCCTTAGAATTGTGCTTTCTTCTTATCGTGATTATCTCAGGACTTGCTGGCGCCTATTTTACTTTGTTTAGCTTTGGTTTGCAAACAAAATTCGACTTCCCGCCCCCCACTTCTTATTGCTCTACCCAGGAATAGACCCCTAGCTATGTAAGAAGATCTTTGTTCACTGGCGCCCATTTAGAAAAATAAGTTTCACTAGCGCCCATCAAAAAACTACAAATTTCGTATCAAGTCCACCCTAGGCAAACCCCTCTCAACTAGATACCTAAGGAAGTTTTCAAAATAATTTTAAAAGCCAAAAGTATCCCCAAACACTAGTTCCACTTTTATAAATCTGAATATAGCATTACGTAGATATTAAATACTAATACCTGGAATCCATATACAGGCGCCGCCCTCTAGCCGTCCTGAAGCCAAGTGACCAACTGCAGGCACCTTCTGAAAAAAGAAGTAACTCAAGCAACTGGTAACCTCCGACTATTAAAACTACTAATATTTCTACAAATTTTATGTTATACAAATACTCGGAAAACTCCAATTCTACTATTCTCGCCTCTTCAAAACGATAACGGTACAGACGATCACTCCCCTATTCCAATTACTTTTTCTTCCTCACAGAACTGTTACCCTAGGCTTTACTTTACTGCACTCCAGTACCACTGAATTTCCTTCTCTTCTCCTTGATATCCACAGATATCGACCCTACTTCCCAACTTCTTTTACGTATACAATAATTATCGTTGCTTGCTCTCCTTTACGCTATTTGTTAACTCCAGGTACAACTTAACTTTCAAATTTACTTGTAACGCTTTTCAAATGGAATAAAACTCAGAACAGTAGCAAACACGTTTATTTTTCAGTAATACAAATTTAAAGTCCTTATAAATACGACCCGTCTCCCCTAGTTTCCGTTGCCTTAACACCTACATACACGCATACTATGCAAGTCATAATTAATTCTCATTGATTAATGATACAGTTCTTTTTTCTAGATACGTTAATTTTCTGGATGGTCTGTTGAGAAAGTCATTATTGGTTTCATAATATTAATAAGGCAATTCTTTTTATACGAATTTTACATCAAAAAGGATCAAATACCCTACCTACAAATTCAATTTTATGTACATGCAACCATAACAATTAAAAATACATTTACAATGCAAACTTATCAACTAGCCTAGCTTGGTCTATGGCCAGTATACGTTGTTGAATGCAATGCAGTTTCAAAAGCTTTATAAATTTATAAACGTGGAATAGTTGTTAATTTATGAACCAAAATACCTAAAACAAAATACCCTATCAAAACCAAATATACCCCCATTCTAGCAAGTCGTTTCGAAGCCCTACTAAAAACATTTTATAAGCCCACCTCCTTCTTGACAGTATAATATATATATATATATATATATATATATTGCTGTAATAAGGGGTTGTTTAAGGATGTACTTTATAGTAAAGGTCATTTAGAAATGAGAAATTACCATAGGCAGCAAAAAACTGCATTTATTTAGTGAAGAATTGAGAAATGGAGATAGTTTGTAAATAGTAAGCGGTCAACACCCTGTATATAAAGTATAAATAGTTTTAGGCGACACAGATAAACATAGGAAGACGCATAGTTAGCGTAGAAACCAGGAAGACATTCATTAGGTAAATAGAAAATATTTAATACCCTGTACATAAAGTTTTAGTTAATTTAGGTATAGCAAGTAATAATATTTTTCAGTGGAAGCACGCGTATATTTATAAGTAAACGATAAAGTGTAATTAGACACGCATTCAAAAGAGTTCCAAACGATTAGATTAATACGGAGATAGAAATAGAGCTTCAGGTAGCATAGGTAAATGCGTGCAAATAGCTAACCATTTTTGATAAGAAAGCAGATTAAAAATTGCGTGAATAACATGTAAATATGAAAATTAAAAGTCGAATTGCATCAGTTGTTTATAGAAAAGCAATTAGATCTATCAAAACACAGTATGTTGATAACGAAGACAGCTGCAAGCAGGTTACAATTATTGGGAATCGTGAAGAATTACATCAGAAACTACTTTGAATGTAATTATTTGATTGGTTATAAATGGGCGACGAGTTCTAGACCATATCCACTGACGGAGTGGGAATTCAATAATATATTAGCAGGTACAGTGATAACGAGGTCAGTTTGCAACTCAACAAAGGCCGAAGTGCGCCACTATGAAATAAAGTGATACGTAATAATTTTAAAAGTGAAAGATAAAGTAAGTGCTAATATGAAGATTATAATTGCCGATTAAACGGCTTTGAAGTACGGGGCGAAAACAAACTACAATTTCATGTCCGGGGTGAAACAAACGACGATTTTTAAGTCCGGGGTAAAATAGAGTAATACAATTGCTAAGTCTGGGGGAAGAATAATACAATTTGAGTGAGGGAAGAAAATAAACCACAATTTCAAGTCAGAAGACAATGATAATAAGAATTCTATTCTAAGTTTGTAGAAATTGATTGATAAAAAGTAATAAGTCTGAAATGAAACAACCATAAATTGGGGTGCATAAATTAATAATGGTAGTCCATAGTATAATGGCATTAATTTAAATGTAATCCTGAATTGGGGGAAGATAATTTTTATTCAAATGGAAGCGTCGTTGTGAAGAAAATAGACCAGCTCAGATTTTTTAGTTATAAGGCATTTTATTTTTCTATATATTTTTTATTTTGAATATTGAATTTGCTTAATATAATATGAATGTGAAAAAGTCAACAAAAGAAGTTGCATACGTATAAAGTGAGTAATATGATAACAGGTTTAGAGCGTTCTACACTTCGTTGATAAGGATAATAGGTTTTTTGGTGACTTTGGGTTTTGAGTAAATAGTATATGATGTTTAATAAATGAAATTTACAACATTAACTAATTGAAAAGTGTATTACAAATAATTTACAAAAACTGTACATAATATATTGGTTTCATTATATAAAATCGAAATTAACTGAATTTCATAATTCCAAATAAATGCTAGCCGAGGTCATAAGATAAAGTCAATGGGAGTAATTTGTTAATTTAAATAGTTCAAGGAGGAGCTACGAGTTGAATCGGAAATTGATAACAAGTAAGGCGGTAACATATCGAATTGTGTTATTGGTTGACAAGGTTGGTTCAAGATAAAATCCAGTTAAGTTTTTGGAGGGAATTGATAGCAATATTAATAAGACAGCCCAACGTCGGAGATAATTACAATCTTGTTTATTCATAGTAATATTAATATGGTCGCTCAAATGAGGGAGCGCGAATAATTTAGAGTACATAGCAAATAATATAACAGCCCAACTAAGGGGCTCGATAATGTAGAGAGTATCATAGCATATATATATATATATATATATATATATATATATATATATTAAAGCACATTTTTTGTTTATTTGTTTATGTGTTCCAACGCTTCAGTAGTTTGCTATCTTAGCTTCCCTCCGGAAAGTAATCATGAGTAAAGTGTGTGTGTGTGCGCGCGCGCGTTTGAGGGCATGTGTTATGAGCGTGTATGTGTGTGGGTGAGGTTGTGTGTGTGTGTGTGTTGTGTATGTAGTGTTGATATCCGTGTTACGTTTCCCTTTTAGGACAAGGACCATCAGCAGCCGCATATCCCAGTCGTCAAGGGAGAACACTCAAAGGATATTACCTTATCCGTGCGTACCATCGGCAACCGGAAATCCAGATATTGAAAAGATGTAAGTGTGTGAATAGGCATTTGTATTTGTACAGCGTTTGAGAAGTGTGCGTGTTTGTGTGTTTGCATCCCCCGTGCACCTCCCCCTCCACCCTTGTACTAAACTCATCGGCAGCCGGAAATTGAGTCTTCGAGGAAGAATGCTTAGCAGATGTACATGAAGTATATTTGAAATGTTAATTTGTATTTATGTTTGCCCAGGGTACCAAAAAGTTGGAATAAATTGGTCTAATTTTGTACAGGTATGAACTTATACTATTACATTAAAAACTAGGTCCTTTCAGAGGAAAGGATTTGTTTGTTTTATTATTTGCCTCAGGTATGTCTAAGTTTGATTCTTAAAATATAGCGTTAGTAAAAATTGATGCATATGCAGAACTACGTAAGAATGGCTTGGGTAACTAATTTAAAACTTATCAACTTTAGAAAGCTCTTTTAGCTCATTTCGATTTATTTTGCCAGTTCCATTTTTGGGAATTGCGTCGATAAAGCGAACACCTCCATATAAATGTTTATGCTTGGAAATCCGTTCTATAACAAAGTTATAATTTTCGAAAAAACTACTTTTAGAACTTACCATTGACAAACTCAATAATTTCTTGCTCCGTGACACTACAATCTGTTTTACAAACAACAAATGCCAGGGGAAGTTCGCCAGCTATCTTATCGGAAATTCCAATTACAGCACAATCTTTGATAGCGGGATGTTGTAATAAAAGATGTTCAATTTCAACCGGGGAAACCTAAAGGTAAAAGACATATTTTTCAGAAATCGCAATGTTTCTTACCTGAAAACCTCTATATTTGATTAAATTTTTGATTCGATCTACAACGTATAGAAACCCATTTTCGTCATAGTAGCCAAAATCTCCCGAATGATAATATCCCTCTTCATCGATAATGTTTTTATTATTAGGGATTCCTATGTACCCGCTCATTATCATAGGTCCTTTAAAGCATATTTCCCCGATTTTTCTACATCCTAAATATGATTCAGTACCAGAATCCCATATTCTGGCCATTATATTGGGTACTAAGAGGCCAACACAGTTAGGAGACTTTGGAAATTTTGTCAAAAACGTAGAAGCGCAGCATATTTCGGTCATTCCATATACCTCCCGAAAGTTGACTTTGGGAAACCTGTAAATACAAAAGTCTCACTAATAAGTTTTATCCCTCTCTGGGTCCTTTTATTTTGCAAATTATTTTAATGTGGGAGTTTCATATAAATTCTTTTATATTTTAAAGGCCTTTAAAATTTCTTATTAAATAATATCGTTCTAAAATGCAGGTTTTGTATATCATTAGATTTACGAGCATTAAATTCTAAACCTATTCTATTTAACAAACAAAACAGTAACGTTGATAGCACTTTCAGCGTGTTATCGCCGCGCACCCTTGGCTGAATGTCAAACAAAAACGATAGTCGTTGTTAAACAGCCTCTCAATAACCGTAACCTTTATTAGTCACGAAGGTGTGAACTTCTCTAATTATGTTGAGGTCGTAACTCTGCATAACAAATTTCTGTTATATCAGAGATTGCGGTGCCCTTTACAATTTTGTTATTATCTCTAATAAAAATTACTGATCGACTTCAAACGAGGCGATCGGTGTTCCTAATAATTTCTGTTCACTTTTAACGCAAATGCGTATTTCTGGAAGTATATAAATTCCAAGTCTGTTGCCGTACAACCAATATCGTGCAATAATAATTCCTAAATTCATTAAATAATTATATAAATTATTGCTTGTAGTTATTATCTCAAACTTTAACCACATGTGTTTTCTTCGGTGTGTTTTTTTAGTGTTAATCTAATGAACTCTCCATTGGCGTATCAATACTTTAGTAAACTTGAAATAGTCTAAAAGTTATTGTAATTAAAATATTGCTGTACATTTGGATAGTGTTCCGATACACATTCCGGGTGCTATAAAATTTGTACATTCTCAGCGAACTACATTATGACCGCCAGTGATATTATTAATTATTGTTATACGTTGTATGTTCGATTAGTTATCCATTAAAGTGCACTACTATACCAATTATTTGTTGTAATTGTGTTTACCAGTGTTATTTTTTCTCTTGGTCCTTCGTATTTCTCACTAGTTTTCGCACCCTTACTGGTTCACTGCGCTTGGAGAGTTCTAGTACGTCTGTGTTGCCCCACATCGCCATGGTCCTGATGACACGGAAGTCTCCGTCCTTTCTGCTCCTTCTTTCCCCAATTAGCATATAGATTTAAAATACGTGAGTCAGTCAAAATGTCTTTAAAACCGCCACAAAATTCACAGAAAAATTGTATTAGAACGCTGAATAATTAAAAGAGTAGCTTATACAGGAAACCGAAAAATCCGAAAACAAGTTATACAATTAAAAGAGGGGTTCTAGAAGCTGGAAACCAAATTTCCAGGCAGCTTACAGACATAGGGTGCAAGGTTCTCTGAAAATTCTCGAAAAATGAAAGAAAACGTGCTAAAGAGAGAAGAACGAATTAGTATCTTAACATTGCAAGTGCCAGAGCCCTCAGTGTTGGAGATACAGCAGCTCATCCCAGAAATTAAGAATGGCGGAGAATGTTAGTAAAACCACCTACAGTTGATGGAAAGTCGACGCGACAGTTAACGGCTGGAACGAAGGTGAAAAAGCGACCGCATTGGTTTTCGCCTTACCAGATGAGGCTTTGAATATTCTTTAGATAATATCAGATCATGGGCAAAAAACTACGTGGTCTTAACATCAAGACTGGAAATAGAGTACGGCGATTCTCAACTGCACTATAATTTCAATAAGGGCCGCTATACTTACGCCCACGTCCCCAATGCTCCACCGAAGGTTCTATATTGAGTTTAAATGCAAAAAATAAACGTGCTTCAAATGAAAATCTAACTTCAAAGTTAATCGGTCCTAAATAAAAATCTAACAAACTGAAACTAAAACTAAAAATAGAGTTTAAGATTCTCAACTGCAACAAGTGTACCACGCTCAAGTGAAGAACTGTTACCAAAAGGTCAATGAAAATTTGCAAGCTTGAAGCAGATATTGCTCGCTTCATGAGTTGGTGAGACTAACCTACCCAACAACACAGGAAGATTTCCTAAAACAGCTGGTGGTATAGAACTTTATTGACGGGATACGCGACGGAGAGATCCAGTGATCATCATGGCTGGCTTGACGAAGGACCCTAGATGATGCACTAACTCATAGTGTGGAATTTGAAGCGGCAAAGCAAGCATCGTGGTATTGGCAAGGTAAAAGGATTCGTAGTGGAACAGGGCCAAGAAAGTATTGAGGAAGTAATTCGACGTATACACCAACCTAAGAGAAAAGGAGCCAGATGCTGGAATTAAGGCGAATTTTGGCATATACAGTCCTAATATAGGAAGCAGAAATATCGGAAAACTAAGTGGGATCGACGAGAGGGTGCAAAAGTCAGCTTGCACGGATTCTGCTTTGGAAACCATAATCCACATCGCACGTTCTAAGCATGCAGATAGCAGTTACATATACAGACAATTTAACGTCAAGACTGTAAAGTTATTGGTTGATACTGGAGCTATTAAAACAATTGCTGATCCGGATGCAGTGCGCGACAGTGGTAAAGTGTCACTAGCGACAATGTATCTTCGAACCATGGCTGGTAAGGAAATTCAAATACACAAATTGCTAGATGTAGAAATCGGGGTCTAAACAAGATTTTACTGAGTAGGCTGCAAGGACGATATAAAGGAGAGGTGTTGCAAGTGGTCTGCTGTGTGCACCACCGGGAAATTGTAAGACTCCAATAAAGCAATACAACGAGGAAGCTCTTTTCAGAGAGTGGCATTCGATATTGCCAGTCCATTCCCTGAGATTGATTCCAGAAATGAATTCATCTTGATAGGTAAGGACTATTTTACGAAGTGGACGGAAGCGTATGCTATACCAAACGAGAAAGCTGCAGCCGTCGCTGACTTACTGGCAGAGAAGCTTTTTCTGCCGTTTTGGAGATCCTATAATGTTGCATGCCGATCAGGAACAACGTTTTTGAGTATTGAGCATTATTCTAAGAAGTTTGCCGGTTACTGTGGATGAACAAGACCTAAACAATACAACTGCACTCACAGCGGGATGGTATGGTAGAGCGCACCATGGGCAAGTACCTTTGCATGGTAGTCTCTCAACATTAGAGAGAGTGAGACCGATATTACATATATTTTTATTGGTCTGGTCTTCGGCTCATGAGAGTACTGAACACCTACATGTGCTATACTAGAACGTGGGATACGTCCCCCGTGGTACGGATTTCAGGGGCCAAAATTTAAAAGGGGGAGGCGGTAAAGGGAGGAAATGGAGTGGCGGAGATTATAGGAGAGGCAGAGAGTAGATAAATAAACTCAAGAATTAGTGCCAAGAGTATGAAAAGAAGGGACGTCGTGAACTTATCAGCTAACACAACTGTTTACAGGACATGGTATCCGTGGGGAGTACCTAAATAGGTTTAAGTTGCAGGAGGACAGGGAGGTGTGTATATATATATATATATATATATAAATATATATGTGTGTGTGTGTTGGTGTGTGTGTGTGTGTGTGTGTGTGTAGGAGGGAGGAATAATATGAAACATGTACCGGTATGGCTGTGGGCGAGACGTAGAGTTGTAGCAAGGGTAAAATTCTTGAAAAACAGATGGCGTGGAAAAAATTTTTTCGATGGTGTTTAGTAATGGTAGGGAAAGAATTGGAATTTAGTTAAGGAATTAGCAAATCAAATTATACGGGACGATGATGTAGAATAGAAGAAAGGAAAACATTAAACAAAGTGGAGATCGAAGGAATTCAGATGTGGGAAGGTTAGGTATTTATTGCACCAATAGAAATTATAATTTAACTTGGCGCAGTCACCTTGATATGTTAATCTATTAAAACAAATGTACCTTCTACAGCTGATAAAGTGGACTTCGACATATAAAGATTTATTTAAAATGGAAATATGGAATGTAACCAGGAGTTTTTCGATACAGTTATGTAAAATTGATTCTAAATGTAAGCGATTTTAAAATGGCAATTATAATCAAGGACATGTAATAGAAACACGAATACCAGCGAAAATTTAGCAATGTAAAACACTAGTATAATATTGTTTTAAACCCCTAGTGAGACAATGTGTGCTATTATTAGGTAGATTAAGCTAATATAAGATTTTTGCGTACAGAAAATTACTAGTAAGAGGATAATTTTTTTTAGATATTATTTTGAGTTTAAACTTCGTGTCATTTGATCCCTACTGGAGTTTTTTTTCTAGGGGTCATTGATCATGTACTCGTAGATGGGTTAAACAATAGTATTTAAATTACTCATGTTCTTATAGAAAATGTTGTGACAGATAAAAATGTGAGATTACTAGTCACTAACTAGCAGTGTGTAAATCTTTTAGTAATATCTCGTAGTTATGAGATGTTGATTATAATATAAATTTAAGTTGCTAAATTGCACTTATAAGTATTTGTGACCGTGTGTAAATAAATTTCGTAGATAATGTGTGTAGACAAACGATGTTTCTAAATGTATTACAATTTAAACAAGTTGAAAATGCAAGACATTGTCGCAACGAACTTCCAAATGTAGACTTACTTTAAAACAATTTAAAGAAATTAAAATTATTATGTTGTAATAATTGTAAGTATTCAGATAAAATACAAAAATTTATAAACAACAAAAGAGACATTTTAATATATTTTATTTTATTGAATAAATATTTTAAAAGCTATATATGTGTGTATGTATGTATGTATATATGTATGTGTGTTTGTGTGTGTGTGTGTGTGTGTGTAAATAAGGGGGCATCATATTTCGATTCAGTTTTTTCAGAGGATTCTAAATATGTATCGCACATTAATTTTGGACCTATTTGAAATTTTGATAAAATTAATTCCCGGGGGGGTCGGATATCCGTGGTCAGATTTTGTGGGGGTACCATATTTCGACTCAGCTATGTTAGGGGAGTCCAAATATGTATCGCACATTAATTTTGGACCTATTTGAAATTTTAATTTTCCCGACGGAATATCGCGGGGGCACGGCGTCCCCGTGGCCCGATTTCAACTGACATCAAAACTTAAGCTCAGGACACCGAGCTGAATCGATTGATGTATCACACATTGATGTCCGACCATTAGAAAGGCCTCGGACAGACAGACGGACGACAAATCGATTTCATAAACGAACGAAGTTCGTTGAAAATTATTCATAAAATTTTTTTATCATAATGGTAATGTTGAAATTTTATTGTTTTATTATCGCTGAGCTGGCAAGATTATACGAGCATATTCAGGTAAAAATCCACATCACATCATTTTTATCGTTTCAATTAATAATCATTTTAGTTTTATTGGTTTGGGTAGCTGTACTCTAATAACCACAGCAATAGATATATATATATATATATATATATATATATATATATATATATATATGCGGACTGCAAATAACTTGTCTTTGTTTATATATATATATATATATATATATATATTATAGTGGTTTTAAAAGATCAAAAATAAATATAAAAGAAATAATCTCAAAACACCCTGTATAAAGGAACAACCAGAAATTACGTGCGAAGGTTATATTAGTTAATTCATTTTTAAGTAACGGGTATTAATCAAATTGTACAAATTATGATAAATATTTAGTAGGTTTGCAAAGAAATTAAATGGTAGAAGCCAATGCCATTAATTTATTTGAACGATTATTGATGTATAATATACATAAAAGCGTGTAAAAACCCAATAATACCAATGTGAGACGCGTTGCTAACAAACAAATATATCAGTAGGGTTGAAATACGGGGAAAATCCAACTCGTAGAAGTGTTACTTAAAACGCGTTAAGATTAAACACCTGCAGAATTTTAAATGTCAAGTTCTAATAAATTTGTATAGATAAACATTAAGATTCGATGTATATTGTAAACGGTCGCAGGCGTTCTCTGGAAATACTAATGAAGGGTTAGTTAAATCACGTAGTAAGTCCACGTGATGTAGATAGCAAATAAACAGAAATATCGATTTTGTACCACTCAAACCAGGTTAGAAAGAGACGTAGAAAACGCATAACCAAGAGACAATGGTTGTATAGGCGGGATTTGTGAAGCGTCAGTAGGTCTACGATTGGTCGATATGGTTAGTCTGACTTGAAACAAACACGAGGATAGTGCAGCGTAGTTTTCTGAAAACATTATAACGATGTGGTAAATTTCGCGGGATTAAATATTAGTGGAGTGCAAAATTTTAAGAATGTGTTATTTTAAATGGAGATTTCGCGTTAGGTAGGTATGGAGAGGTTACATTCGAAGTGTATAAATGTTTTTGGACAACGTGGTGAAGGCCCTTAAGATTTCGATCGCTCCAAACGACGTATTAAAGTATCACGAGTTGTAAGTATTATAAAATCTTTTAAATTGTATTGCATAGTGGTAGCCTCTTAATTAGTACGCGGTTAGTGTGCCGAAATTACATTTTTTAATTGAGGTATCACCTATAATTTTTAATCAACTCGTGTCGGGGCATTAAGTGACGTAGATCACAGTAACTAATTGAGAAGACGTATGTTTAAATGGAATTTGGAATTTGGTTACACCGTGAAGGCAGCGTTAGCAGTTCAACTTAGATGGAGTTCGTCTAGTAACAGCGAGAAACGGCCTGCAGACCAGATAGAAGAAATACATACCATCATCTACAGAGCGGAGGTCTTCTAGAAATTTCCAGGTAACGATTTGAAATTGTGATTTCTATAAACTGTAAATATTGGGTGACGTATGAGAGTGTTTTTTAAGGTAGTGTGGATTATTTACGTATTGAACATAATACGTGTAAATAACTTTATTATGGTATTTAGCTAGAAATTTGAAGGTGTCTATAAAGCTTTTTAACGTTCCATCAGAACGTGAAATTTTTGTGAAGAGTACATGGCTTTGTTTTTTAATGCAAAGTAGAAGGGCATACATTATGCATAATTAGCTGGGTTATCATGAGCTCACCATACCCCATAGTTTACTTAGATTAAAATAATAAATAAATAAATTATAAAAAAGGAATTTTAGAGAAGGTATTATTCAAGGCCCATTTACTCCGGGTACATTTTATGTGTGTGATAATTTTAAAATAAAATACAGGACTTTACAAAATAAGATTTACTGAAGTGTAACGTGATCAATGAAATATGGACAATATTGAAATTCATTTGTAAATAGTAATAAATAAAAGATTGTATGTTGGTTGTATTTTGTGGTTTTATTGCGTGTGTGTGTACGATTGAGAATATGCGAGTGAATCTAGATACCCAAGAGGAGGTCCAAATGAGCTAGCCGAAAGCAGTTGAAGAAGGCCATTCAACCGAGGAAGAAAGGAAAACGGGTAAGAAATAATATTTTTTTGACTTATTTAAATTTTTGGAAATTTTTCTATTTTCGAATTTGAAAATTTAATAAAATTTTTGAATATATTTTTGTTGATGAGGATTTTACCCGAGATCCACGGCAACCTTATGACGGTCCAACGTTGGGGCTCGAATGTTTTTTGAGAGAGTACTAAATTAGAGCGGACTTCCACGGCAATATATATATATATATATATATATATATATAGCTATGTTAATAGAGTTATTTAGGAGTAGATAGGATCACTAATATAGTACGCTTCATTAAAACAACATGAGGGTTCAGAAAACTAGACAATTTTACGAAGAAAATGAGATATACAAGGATTAGGCAAGAAAGCAAATGACAATACCCTGTATATAAATTATAGTCGTAATTATTTTAAAAAATGAAAAGTACTCTAGAAGATTTAATTAAATAAACATCTTGGCAAGTCATAAAACGACGTGGATGGAAGCTGCAACACAATACGCGTGAATAATGCATCATCATTACACTAAAAATCCCAGTTAAACAAGCAGGTTTAAAAATGCGTAAGATACAAACGCATATAATTTAATATATAAAATAAATTAAGACTACGTGATCAGAAAGGTAAAATCCAACAACTAATAGATTACAAGTAAATACGGCATGGTGATAAAAGTAAAGTTCATCAAATTTATTGTACAAGCAAAATGTACGTGAACAGAAAAAGTGAAAATCCAACAGAACCAGTGCAATAACTTGAAATTCTACGTGCAAAAAATAGCGCATTAATTTCATTTATACATCAAAAATCCATAGAAATACCCAAAATCTTGTATGTAAGATCATGTATAAAGCTTAATTGTTGAACTATGCGCTTGTCAACAGATAGGCGGTTTTTTTTAAATACGGCCGGATCTGTAAACAGATCAGTTCAACATGAATTAAGGCATGGTTCACATCACCAGAAAGAAAATATTTACGTGAAAGAATTAGAAGTGAGTTTATAGTTAATAAATTATATAATGGTGATAGTGCATAATTAAATGAGGTTTGTCGTTTTAATCCTTAAAGACGTAAGTAACGAAAGGTTGTTTTTAAATCAGATGCTAATTTTTACATTAATAAAAGAACTCTGAATAATTACTGAATCCGATGTGAAGATTCAACAAGTATTTAATTCAATTATTAATTACTGGATCTGACTAGGAAGTTTAAAAATAAAAAAATAATTTAAAGAATTAATCAGGAGAAGTTATACTAAGAAAAATGCAGACCATATCCAAAGTAGATCTGGATTCAACGTTGGCACTATTTAAATCATTAAGCTGAATACCGGAGCAGTTGGAGCAGGAACTGAGCAGCCGAGGCGGAAAGAGTAAAGAGGCGATTAACAGAAGAAAGTCAACGGACCCGAATTTTGGAGGTACCACAGCAATATATATATATATATATATATATATATATATATGTATATATATATATTGCTGTGTAACCTACAAAATCCGTGAACTACGCTTTTCGAATCGAGCCTCACGAATTGGACGTCAAGAATGCAGTAAAACCTACAAAATCCGTGAACTACGCTTTTCGAATCGAGCCTCACGAATTGGACGTCAAGAATGCTGTGAAACCACCAAAAAGCTATTCATTACCTTAACTGTGTTGGTCCATTGACTTTCTTCCGTTAATCGCCTCGGCTGCTCCTCTAGATAGCTTTCATCCTCATACATAAAAAAAACAAACACATTCCTACCACAAACATCAACGTCAACTCTATTTACATCAATATTCACAATACATTAAAATTTCAAAATTAATATTCAGCATAAATTTTAATATCAGAAAATTTCAAAATTAAATTTATTATCATTTTAATGTGCATCCAGAATTAAAGTCCTTGTAGGATGCCTACTAATTACTATAACAATATATGCAGACCGGAGTCTGAGTACAAAGGAGCATCTACCACCCTTTACGTTAATTAAACAGGTTCGTCTAATTGAGCTCAAAGACATACCCACATTTTCATCATAATCCAGAACATCAATACTAAATACCCCTTTCTACTTAAACAAGCAAATTTCACCTTAAAATTAAAATATTATTGTTAGTACAATTTCACTACTATCCATTTTAAGTAAATCAATTATAAAGTTATTCAACACACACCAAAATATCAAAGTTCGAACAAAATAGTATAATTTACCTGAAGGTTACTGCACTCGTAGCTTCAATGTACATCGTCCCTTTGTTAATTACACCATTCCAAATGGGTTATATTTACGGCTTCTGATTCTCAACGCTTTTAAAATTTTCTCCATCACCATTTATTTAAAGTTGTTTCTGGGCTTTTCCGGAACTCATCTGTGTATATCTGAACCTTGTCTTGTGGATCCAGACACGTTTATGCACCATTTAATTATTACTACCCCCGAAAAATAACAAAGAAATTCATACTTCTTTCACCAATATATGCCAAAACTGCCTACTTTTGTGTATTTATTTGTGGTTGTAAATTTTACTCATTGGTACGGTGATACTAAACTTTATTACCTTGTATCTTCTTTTCTAAGTGCACTAACGTACATTCATTGTAGCACGTAAAGAACAAGCTGTTTTACATCACAAAAATATTCGAGCAAACTGTTTAAATTATTTAATCAAAACCGGAAAGCTAAAAAGCACTGTTTAACGCGTTGAATCAAGTCGAAGATCTAAGAGAGCTTGTTCTTATTCCCCTGGGTATATATAGAGGTTAGCCTGTCTGTCGGTCGAGTCCTCAAAACGGACAATTCTAAAGAATTTCGCCTGCTATGTTCCCATTCCGCAGCCCGGCATGCGATTTTTACGAAATTTGCACTCGCCCCAGTTAAATCTCAGAAATTTCGACACGGTTTGCAACGTCTGGAAATAACTAATTGACTTTTATACAGAAATGTTATTTTTACCTCTCAAATTTTGCCTTTTACTTTCAACCAATCGCAACCCCGTGACGTTGCTCTACTCACGCCTTTTTACTATATGTGTCTTGGTCTTGCGCATATTATCTGTCTCTATCTACCCTGTTCTTATTGGTGCAAATTGATATTCTTTATTATCGATTATTTCAGTCCATGTGGACTATCTGGGTTAAATAACCCCGTATCGCGCCTTTCGCATTTCTCGTAACTATTAAGCTACGGTTTCTCCAAGATTTTTTGTAACCATTAATTATCTGCCAAATTTACGCAGAATGAGCCTTTTAAAAATACGCAGGTGTTCAAACATAATAACACTTCTACGATTTGCATTTTATTGGGTTTTTCAAGTTTTTATAGATATTATATGTTACTAACGGTTCAATTAACTTCAATTAAAATTAATACCCTTTAATTTTTAGTGAATCCTAATTAAATATTCAATTATTATCAGTACATTTTGTTTAATACCGGTTACTTACAATAGGGTTAATTAATATAAATTTTGCACGTAATTTCTCTTTGTTTCTTTACTAGGAATAATTAACTTACACGTAAAGTTTTCTAATACTGCTTCCTTTTATATAAAGCGTCTTATAAATAATTTAAATCTCTTATTTTTAATAAAACGAATGAATTTTGATGCTTCACGCTTTTATTTAATAACGCGTTCCTTTTCCCAAAGCTTCTACACGGTGATTAAAATTATTTGATGTGATTATTTAATTTTCTACCCTGGTCTAAATATGAGTAATATATATATATATATATATATATATATATATATATATTGCTATGGATAGTAGCTGTATGTTGTGCCCAGACGTTGGGCATCAACAAAAGGTCCTGCGATTTATGACTTGAAGATGCCCGTATTACCTTACTAGCTCAGTTTAAATGAAACAACGAAAATCCAACTTCAAACTTATAATAACACCAGATATTCATTAATCAACAATCCTTTAGATAATAATAATAGCTACATCTACAAACATCTTTCTTCAACACGCATTATCCAAAAAAATTACTTACATACACGTATTCAAATCTACTAATGATGAGCTTATTTGAGTCTAACATAACATTGCAAAATAATTTTTCCAGTGAATAATTTTAAACTCTAAGTCATATTCGATTTATATTTAAAATTCCAATATCATCATACAGATACCTACTTCATTACTTTACTTCTAATCTGAGTTTTCATATTTTAATAAAAATTACTTTGAACATCGATTGTTGTACTTCATAACTTTAAAACGGATTGCTCTTGACAAATATTGAACTTAAACTTTATTCATTGGCCAAAAGATAATTCGTAATTGACCGACAAAAAGGCAATCGGCAATTGATTGAACAACAGACAATTTGTAAACGATCTCCGTTCTGATTACTTACGGGCTTTTATAACGTACCAAGGTTTTTACGTTATTAACCTCTAGAAAACTCAATAATTTTCTAGTTGCTCTGATCCACAAGCTGAAGGAATTTCGTTGAAAATGTTGTTACTTGATACATTTTGTTATCTAAATTAGCTGTTACTTTTGATTTATTAAATCATAACAAACTAAATAAAGGATCAAACGCTTAACTGTAACGAAAGGGTTGTAAAACGCTTACAGTTAGCTAATTGGAATGTCCATTCATGTTATTTGTTCTATCGAAGAAACACCCGTCACCTGCTTATATTTACAGTTTAATTTATGGGTTTTATTGGTTGTCTGGCTACTTGTAAATGAATCTAAAATTCGAAAAATCTAGAAAACTGAAAGGTAGTTTTTAGTCTAAAATACACGCTTCTCATTTAGGTTTAAAATTGCAGAAAACGGAACGGAAGTTCTTTAAAGACGTACTTTTTTAGAACTTTTTAGTGAAAGATTTTAAAAGCACGCGTTTTCAATTCACATAATATGCTCTATTCTTACGTATTCAAGAATTGTTTTCAGTTAGATTTTCTTGTTGATTTTGTTTGGCAGTTGTTTATTGAATCACGTAGTACAGCTTGGTTAAATGCCCAGTATTTAGTTTAATCCTTCGTTTAATCCTCAGTTTAATACTTAGTGTAACCCCTAGTTCAATAGCTGGTTGAATATTTAGTATAATACGTAGTGGCCTGAGTTAATAAAATATTAAAGATTAAGTTTAATTAGAATTTTTGACTTACGTTTTAAATGTCAACGGCGAATTTCTGTTGTATACTTGCATTTGTACTAGTATTTGAAATTTTTAGTCACCAACCTTTACTTAAATATTATTATTTAATTTGATAGTTTTAGTTCGCGTGTTATCTTGTTTCAGACAAGTACAGAACGTGCTTTGGTTATCGAGTGACTGATCCTTTACCAGCCCGTGCACTATTTAAAGGTTCGCCTACCGACCTGTTATAATTGGTTTACCAAGTTCATTTTGTTGATTGAAACATTGCACTTGTCTTATCGTGCAAGCCTTCGGATTTTCATGGAGTTACCATTCTAAATTTCGTTGCAATGCTTTTGCAAATCACGTAGACATTCAATTTTGTATTGTGGATTTTGTTGATTATGAAACTTTGTACCTTCTCAAGTTACGTCCTCTTATTTGTATAGGAATTTATTACTTGAAATTCCACGTAGCCAAGCGTATGATTCTTGATTTTTGTTTTTGTAATTTGTTGGGATTATGTGTTGATTTTATATTGAAAACCACGTATGCAAATTTTATAATGACGTGAATTAAATGCGTTTATTTACTTCCTGCGTTTATAAAACATGTTTGTTTTGAAAGATCTTTTTATTGCGAACATTCATGGTTATTTATGCGTCGAGTTAAAAAAAAATTGGTTTTATTTTTGTTTGAATTTTAATATTCCTGGTGCGTATTTATGTAAAGTTTATGAATGCATTGCTATTCTTAAATATATATTGCTGTGATAAGGGGTTGCTTAAGGGTGCACGTTATAGTAAAGATCGTTCAGGAATGAGTAGTTAGAATAGGCAGCAGAAAACTGCACTTATTTAAGGAAATATTTAAGAAATAGACATAGTTTGTAGATAGTAAGTAGTCAACACCCTATATATAAAGTAGAAATAATTTTGGGCGACGCAGGTAAACATAGGAAGACGCATAGTTGGCGTAGGAATGAGAAATACATGTATTAAGTAGATAGTAAATATTAAATACCCTGTAGATAAAGTTTAGTTAATTTAGGTAAAACAAATAAGGATATTTTTCAGTGGAAGCACGCGTATATTTAGAAATAAATGATAAAGTGTAATTAGACACGCATTAAAAGAAGAGTTCCAGACGATTAAATTAATACGGATATAGAAATAGAGTTTCAGGTAGTTAATATAAATGCGTATAAATATCTAACCATTCTTGATAAGATAAATGATTAAAAATTGCGTGAATCGCATGTAAACATGAAAATTTAAAGTCGAGTTGCATCAGTTGTTTATGGAAAAGCAAGTAATCTATCAAAATACAGCATGTTGATAACGAAAGACAGCTGCGGGCAGGTTGTGATTATGGGGAATTGTGGAGCATTACATCAGAAACTGCTCTAAATGAAATTACTTGATTGGTCAGAACCAAGCGACGAGTTCTAGACCATACCCACGGATGGAGTGGGAATTCGAGAATATATTAGCAAGCACCTTGATAAGAAAGTCAGTTTTGAACTCAACGAAGGCCGAAGTGCGTTGCCATTAAAACAAAGTAATACGTAATAATTATAAAAGTGAAATGAAATGAGTGCGAATATGAAGATTATAATTGCCGTTTAAACGTAAGTACGCTTTTAATGAATTTATTGTAAACTAAGACATAAAAATAATAGGGCTTTCGAGGTCTGAGGAAAATAGACTATGATTCTGATGTTAAGGGAAAAATACAGTAAAACAATTTAGATGTCCAGGAGAAAAGAAGAATAATACAATTTTGAAGTACAGGGGTGAAACAAACTACAATTTTAAGTCTGGGGCAAGAATAAGAAAAGTCTAAGTTTGAAGAATTGAAATAAATTGGGGTGTATAATTTAATGGTGGTCCATAGCTTAATGGTCATAATTTGAATGGAATCCAGAATTGGGGAAAATCATTTTTATTGGAAGCGTCGATGTGAAAAAAGATAAAACCAGGTCAGATTTTTAGTTATAAGACATTTGTTTTTCTATATAAATTTTTATTTTATTTTTAATTTGCTAAATATGATATGCTTGTGAAAAAGTCAACAAAAGAGGTTGCATACGTATAGAATGAGTAATATGATAACAGGTTTAGAATATTCTACACTTTGTTGGTAAATATAATAAGTTTTCTTTGGTGACTTTGGGTTTTTGAGTACATAATAAATGGTTGTTAATAAATGAAATTTATAAGGTAAACTATTTGAAAATGTATCACAAATAATTTCAAAAGCTGTACATAACATATTGGTTTCATTATATAAAATCAAAATTTACTGAATTTTATAAATCCAAATAAATGCTAGCCGAGGTCATAAGATTTAAATAGTACAAAGGCGGAGCCACAAGTTGAATAGGAAATTGATAACACGCAAGGCGGTAACGTATCGAATTTTGCCATTGGTAGATAAAGTTGTTTGGAGATAAAGTCCAGTTGATAGCAACATTAAGAAAGACAGCCGGAGGAGGAGATAATTACAATTTATAGTGAATATTAAAATGGTGGTTCAATAATTTAGAGTACGTAGGAAATTAATAAGGCGCACAACGAAGGGGATCAAGAATTCCAGTTCATAGTAATAAAAATAACAAGCACAAAATTAGGGGCATAGAAAATTACGAGAATAGTATAGCAGTAAAGAAACAACACAACGCAGGGGCATGAGAATTCCGCCGATAGTATAGCAATATATATATTACTCATATTTATACCAGGGTAGAAAATTAATGAATTACATAAAATAATTTTAATCACCGTGTATAAGGAATTTTATTAGATAATACGCTTTATTAAAACACCGTGGAGAATAAAAATTCATTCGTTTCAGTAAAAATAAAAGATTTAAATCATGTACAAGACGCTTTATATCAAAAGAAACAGTATTAACAAGCTCTACGTGTAATGTATTTATTCCGAGGAAAGAAACAAATGGAAATTACGTGCAAAATTTATATTAATTAACCCTATTTTAAGTAACCGGTATTAAACAAAGTGTACACATAATAATTAATATTTAACTTGTATTCGCTAAAATGAAAGGATAGAAGTCAATTTTAATTGGAGTTAATTAAACCATTATTAATAATAAGCATAAAAGCCTGTGAAAATCCAAGATTAAAATACCACGGAATAAGGCTCTGAGAATTAATAGTATGTTTGAACACCTGCGTAGTTTAAAAGCTCATTCGGCGTAAATTTTGCAGATAATTAATGGTTCAAAGAATCTTGGAGAAACCATCGCATAATAGTTACGAGAAATGCTAAAGGTGGGATATTTCACACTCCACGTGGACTAAAATAATCGATAATAAAGAATATCAATTTGCATCAATAAGAACAGGTTAGATAGAGACAGATAATATGCACAAGACCGAGACACATATAGTAAAAGGCGTGATTTAAGCAACGTCACGAGGGTCACAATTGGTTGAAAATAGGATGCAAATATCAGAGGTAGAAACAAAGATTTCTGTATAAAAGTCAATTAGTTATTTCCAGACGTTGCTGCCGTGTTGAAATTTCTGAGATTTAACTGGGGCGAGTACAAAATTCGTAAAAACCGACGCGCGAGATACGGAATGGGAACATAGCAAGCGAAATTCTTTAGAATTGTCCATTTTGGGGACTCGACCGACAGACGGGCTAACTTCTATATATACCCAGGTGAATATGAACAAGCTCTCTTACATCCGCGACTTGATTCAATACGTTAAACAGTGCATTTTAGTTTGATAGAATAATTTAAAGTTTGCTCGTATATTTTGGTGATTTAAAACAGTTTGTTATTTACTTGCTAGCATGAATGTACTTGAGTGCATTTAGATACAAGGTAATAAAATTTAGTATCACTGTACCAATTAGCAAAATTTACAACGACAAATGAATACACCAAAAGTAGGCAGTTTTGGCGTATATTGGTGAAAGAAGTATGAATTTCTTTGCTATTTTTCGGAGGTGTTAATGATTAAATGGTTCATAAATGTGTCTGGATCCACAAAACAAGGGTCAGATATACACAGATGAGTTCCGGAAAAGCCCTGAAACAACTTTAAATAAATGGTGATAGAGAAAATTTGAAAAGCGTTGAGAATCAGAAGCCGTAAATATAATCCAGTTGGAATGGTGTGATTAACAAAAGGGACGATGTACATTGAAGCTACGAGTGCAGTAACCTTCAGGTAATTTATACTATTTTGTTTGAACTTTGATATTTTGTGTGTGTTGAATAACTTTATAATTGATTTACTTTAAATGGACATTAGTGAAATTGTACTAACCATAAAATTTTAATGTTAAGATGAAATTTGCTTGTTTAAGTAGAAAGGGGTATTTAGTATTGATGTTCGGGATTATGATGAAAATTTGGGTATATCTTTGAGCTCAATTAGACGAACCTGGTTAATTAACGTAAAGGGGTGGTAGATGCTCCCTTTGTACCCAGACTCCGGTCTGCATATATTGTTATATTAATTAGTAGGCATCCTACAAGGACTTTAATTCTGGATGCACATTAAATGATAATAAAATTAATCTTGAAATTCCTTTTAAAACTGAAATTTATGCTGAATTTTTAATTTGAAATTTTAATGTATTGTGAATATTGATGTAAATAGAGTTAACGTTGATGTTTGTTGTAGGAATGTGTTTTTTTTATGAATGAGGATGAAGGTTTAACTAGAGAAGCAGCCGAGGCGATTAACAGAAGAAAGTCAATGGACCAACACAGTTAAGGTAATGAATAGCTTTTTGTAGGATTCACAGCATTCTTTGGCATCCAATTCGTAGGGGCACGATTCGAAAAGCGGAGTACCCGGATTTTAGAGGATTCACAGCAATATATATATATATATATATATATATATATATATATATATATGTCGAGGTGGTATGTGTGTGAGTGTTTGCGGTGTGTCTGCATGTGTGTGGGCGCCACGCATATGTGTTTGCCTTTACCTGTACCATTTAATAAATATCAAATTTACTTTTTGCTTATGTGCATAATTTCCGAATTGAAGATGGGTGACGCACCAACCATTATACTTTCAATGCTCGAGAGGTCATAATCTTGTAAATTAGTGTAATTATGAATGACGTGCAGTATAAAAGGAACCATATGCAGCTTATTCACTTTATACTGCTCAATAATTTTTAAATATAACTCGCATTGAAATTTTTGAAAGACTACTATTTTAATCCCTAAAAATCCACTAAATGATGTCACAATGCCAAATACATGAAACATTGGCAACACTTGTGCTATTACGTCACCTTCATTGAGTCCCATATACCGTTGATCACTAAAATAAGAAAACTTGGTAAGTACTTTGTAGCAGATGCTTGAATATCTATACCATAGGTAGATCAAAGCGTGTCGAAAATTTCTATGGGTTAAAAGCACACCTTTTGGCAACCCAGTGGTTCCAGAAGATTGTAAAATAAATGCACCTTGAGTGGTTGCATCGTATGTTTCAGGAACAATATCAGCATTTTCTGGTGCTTTCACTTTGCATAATAATGCATCCAAACAGGTTTCTCTAGTGCTATGTGTACAAGCACCAACATGTCCAATTAGTAGTATGTCTTTTATAAAATCAAACTCTTGTCTTAACACGTCAATCTTTTCGTATGCAGCAGAAGAACAAAATATTACTTTAGGCTTGGAAATTAGTAATGCATGCTGCAGTTCTCCTAAAATAAGCAGAATAGACTTTAAGAAATCGGTAAAAAGTTCTTAACTATTGATAAACAGTTACAAATTTTAAAAAGAGATGGCATTCTAACAAATAATTGTTGACCAAAGGTACATTCAACAAAGCAGTTCATATTCTTTTAAGTAAAGCTACGCTACACAACTAAAAGCCTAAACAGCGTTTTATAGACTAAATAAATTTTTTGTAAAATAAAATCTAAAAATACTAACGTCCTTACACGCTAGTCGTACTTGCAGCACTATGCACGAGTACATGAGTTATTAATCCATATGAATAATTGCTCTACATTTATCTAAACACTTAGTAATTAATTTACCGACACTACTATTTTTGCTAATACGAAATTCGACATTAATAATTAACTTTCGCGCTGATGTGATATCTAGATGCCATGATTATATAGGAGATTCTTACGTGTTAACCGAATTAACCCACAAGTATATTTTTCAATTATTGGATAACCAGTTTCTGTTTCTTGTATTCAATAAACGTATTATTTTTCTGTATTAAATGTAAAGGAATTCCTCTTGTTTCGTGAATCCGACCCTGTGTACGTTATAAATTATTAGTTTCGTTATAGGTTTAGAGTGATTCGAATAGGTGTGAATAGGTGAAATTACGATACATATTATATTATCACTTCGGGATAAATTATGTAAAGCATTATTGTACCTCAAATTATTTTTTCCGGGATTTACGTAAACACTTTAGTACCGGTGTTCGAACATGCAACTGCATTGTGTGATGTGTGTTACCTCGACTGTCATTGCGGTGCACTAGTTTCTCATCTTTTACCTTTCTCTTAGGGCGGTACAGCTACTTTCGGCAAGCTCTAAATCAAAAATTTGCAAAAGATCGAACCACTGAAAACCCCGAGAGGAGCTCGACGCCGAGGACTGAACTGTAAGTCTTATAATTTTAAAAGCTTTAAATAGAAAATAGCATTTTCTGAACCTTAATATCTTAATTATGTAGGGGTCAGCACACGACAGCTTTCTAAAGGTATTGTTACAGTATTCCGTGCTGACAAGCAAAAAATAACGCACGCAACGAAAATAAAATGCACTTGGTACCGCAACAAAAAAATGAATAAAAAATGCCGTGTTTAAAAAACTCGCATATAAACCCGTAAGAAATGTAAATTCTGTTAGTTATTTAAAAACCATAAACCAATTAGTTTCAGTAGACCAACATCCTCAATTAGCATTGAGCGTAGTGCCTTCTTAGAAGGTCCGCCAATGTTGAGTAGGATTACGGCCATTTGTTTATTTATTTTTCATCTGTCTTTTGACTAAGTTTTTAAAAAATGTTGTCTGGCAACTACATCTATGCTGATCATGTTGGAACTAGTAAAAGTTACCAATGGTTAGTTGCTTACGTTCGAGTATAGAGGGCACATGAGAAAATGTTTGTATTATAAATGCAGCTTGATTTGTGTATAATCCCAGAACTTAGTTGTTTTGCACAAAGAAATGCGTCCGTCTGATGATCTGCAGCGAAACCGGTCATGGGATTTTGTTCTTGCAAGATAACTAACAATTTATATTGATTTTAGTTTTCTATGCTCGAATTACATTCCCCAAGCCAGGCAAAATTATTCATTATCAAGTAGCTAGAAACGGAATAGTTTCAGTAGACCAACATCCTCAATTAGCATTGGGTGTAGTACCTTCTTAGAAGGTCCGCCAATGTTAAGTAGGAATTCGGCCATTTGTTTATTTACGAGATTTATTATTAACTGATTAGTTAATGTCCTCTCTTATGTGAGTACACGTCTTTTATTGTAGTGATCTAGTTGTATATGAGTATTTGGTAAAATCTTGAAACCTTCTGAGGTTCATCTAAATAGTATTACTTATTTTATTATCATTTCTAAACGCAAACTGCTGTGTCCATTTGTATTAGGACTGACTTCCTTTTATTTTAGGCATTCCCTGTTCGTAGTCGATCTTTTTGCTATTAGGTATATTTGCCATAGGATTCCTATACCATCTCCAGGGTCATAACAATTAGCGGCTAAACGGGTGTAGTGGTGCCTCATTTTCATTCTTTGTTATCTTAGTTTTACAGGTTTCTCCCCTGCTGATCGTTCTAACACTAGAGTAAAGTCCAGAGCTAGCAAATATACTTTTATCTTCTTTGCCACGGACTAAAGTGTTTTAACGTAAGTTATGTATCCCCCAATTGATACATGTATAAAGAAATAGAATAATTAGGAAATTGTTAGAAAGTGCTAAGAATACGCCAAGTGAAGTGCAACATTGTAACACAAGGACAATTTATAAAGTTTATTAACAGTTCATGAGAACGGATGCGATACTTTGTATCCGAGACGATAGTGACGGTGCAGATGGCAGGTCACCGACGGTCAAGATACCGTAATTACTTAGAAATTAAGATTGCAACATAGTATTAAGAAATAAGCAGACTTTAGATCTGCAAGATCCCACAGCCATGTGAGGGGGTGGAATCATTATAAAAAGCTCGAAAGCTCAAGAATCCCGCAGTCAGTCAAAGTATGCAGCTTTAACATTGCAGTTGCTTAGACTACTCACAATAGTACATTTATTGGTGTAATTTGGACTTAGAGTGATATTAAATCAACTTGTCAAAATAACATAAGTAAATTCTGTATTAATAAATAAATTTGTTAAGAAGTTTTGAAACTGGTTTTTAAAAAGTCAACTCCCAAGGCCCGAACCTTAATTGGCGCAGCGTACGGATGTCAAAAGGTCACTAGGAAACACAAATTCGAAGAACTGGTGGTGTGGAATTTTAATTCCAAATTTGGCAGAACCCAAACAGAAGTTGGAGGCGACACAAGAATCGTTCAAACTCAACAAACCAAGTAAAACTTGGAGGAGAAACAAAAATAGGTCGAATCCAAAACCGATGTGGACGTACAAAAATCGACAGAATCCATGAAACCAACGAAGCAATTAGCGTAAGTTCATTTCCTTAAACCAATTGATTTTTTTTTTAGAAATATTTGATATTGCTAGTATAAGAGAATTTTATTAATGATTTTACTATTTATGTATGTACAAATATTGACTATTATTACTATTATTTTATGCAATTTAATGAAAATAATTAACTTATATATTAAGAAAATTATTTTCAAATTTATTTTTGTTTGAAATAGATCTTAAAATTAGAGAACTAAAAAGACGCATTACATGCGCAAATGAGACAAATTATTACGAATTAACTGGCGCAAGCATTATAGATACAAAACAAAAAACGAATTTTTAATTACCAATACGAAAATTAACTAACGCACGAAAAATACCAAAAATAGAACGTAATTAATTTACAATATAATACTGAGATCTTTGTATATAACACAACTAAATATAAAAACAAATTATTCAAACGTAACATTATCGCATCCTATAAATTATAGAAACAAAACGCAATCTATTATTAACTTAAACCATAAACTATTATTACGAGTTAAAACAAAGCGCAAATCCAAACGCAAGTCTTATCATCAAAAGTGAATGATTTAAACCCCAACCTTGAACGCAACGAATACAAAGCTATTTTAATACTATATACATATCTAATTATCAAAAACGCATCGCGAAACTCTATCCACACCATCGCAACATTATAAGATGAAATTTCAGTACAAAATTTAATTATAGCAAAACAGTTACTGAAAGATTTATTCCAAAAATAAAACGCGCATTGCAACTTCATGAAAAGCATAATTACATTCATTCAAACGTGACATTCTATAATTAAAATGCTTCGGTAAAAACGCAAAATTCATTCTCATACCAACTGAAAACAACACCTTTCAGAAAAGTATAATTGCATATTTATAACAAAAGCATTTGCACATTAAAATTATCAAGCGACTGAAAATTATATCTTCAATAGTTAAAAAACCTTGTAATTAAAGTACAAAAGAGACGTTGATGGAACACAATTAATTGAAAAGCAACAATCTTTCAATAGATTAAAACATTGTGATTAATTATAAAAGAGAATTATTTGCAACATTGAACAACGCCATAGACGGAACCTTGCAATTCTATATTTAACACCTAAGTTAACGAGACAGGAAACATCGTAGACACAGTTATTAATTACCACGCCCACGGATAAAAGATAATAATAAAAGACAATTAAACCAGCAGAAATAAACGAAAATATAGTCTTAACTGGCGCAAACAAAATTAAATTATATTACCATGAGAAATTACTCAGTCACATCGAAACTTTCAGGAATTAAATTTGCAATAAAATTAACATTCGCGAAGTAAAAATAAATGTATTTAAGGCTACAGCAAGCAACCAGACATTACCAAGCATAAACCCCATAAATTAATTACAGCACCGTACAACTAAGTACAAATACAAGCAACTCAAATCTTTAAATAATCTAAAACGACTCAAGCTAAAAATAACAAGTAACCCAACGCAATCTAAACTGAGAATTAATAAACGTAAGCAAAGGGTAACAATACAAACCGCGAAATAAATCCCAATTTCTTCAAAAGATTAAAATTAATTGAAATCAAAAGTAAATTTTAAATCAACCCACAACCATAATGAGTTCAGATATGGAGGCAATTCTTATATATAATGGAGATCAAACTTTATTAGGAAATTTTGTAACAGCGTGCGAAATATTTTTAAAAACCTTTTACAAACCCGGACACAACAAAAGAAACGTATTGCTTTTACGCCTAATAATTAGTAAACTAACCGAACGGGCATTAACATTAATTGCTAGCCGAGATGAGCAGAACAATGGGAAGACTTCAAACGAATATTGATAGCATATTTTGGCAATCAACGTAAACTAAAATGCCTAGTACGCGACTTAATAATCCTTAAGATACAAAATGACCAATCCCAGTACCAATTCGGAATGAAATGTTAAGGTGTAAGAAGTTTAATCTTAACGAAATTAAAAATTAAAGAACCCGACCAAAACAGACTTTTAAAAACAGGGATGCATGACGAAATGGCACTAGACGCATATCTAAATGCACTACCAGAACGACTATCAGACAAACTCTAGCGTCTCCAAAACTTAGAGGAAGCCATGAACATGATAATAGAAGAAGAAAACGTAATGTATTACAGAAACCGATTATACAGCTCCAACGCGAATAAAAGTTATTTACCAATAAAAACTATACAAGCCGCGAGACAAACTATTCCCCAACAAAAATTCACATCATTCAATACACAAACAAACCAACCGCGAAACAATAATCCACATTTTAATAACACCAATTTTAATAATCAAATTAAACAATTTTCAAAACCAACGTTTAACCCGAATTTTACGAAACCCGCATTCATACCAAGATTCAACCAAAACGTAAACCAACTAAGACCAGCATTCAACGCGAACCCTATTAGAAATACACCAATGACAAATCATAATAACAACCCTAACAGCTATTACAAACCAACGCCAATGGATACCTCATCTTGTAGCACCAGACAAAATACAAAAATAACACGCGTTCGACCAAACCCTCATCAAAAACGCAACTTTACATCGGAAAAACTATTTCATCCAGAAGTAGCAGAATTTGACAATGACCAGAATAATTACATTCAGCTAGTACAAACAATGAACCAAACCATTTAAACAATTATGAACGCGAAGAAACATGCGAAACTTATGACGAAGACGACGACAAAGAAAACGCGTGTTCAAATTTTTAGATAGACCGTTTTATAAACGATCAAACTTAATAAATTTAAATAACATAAATCACCTAGTACAACCCTATATAGAAATACCCCATGCCGAATTTAAACTATTAATCGATACCGGATCCTCAAAAACATTAATTAGCCCCCGAACCGTAAAGAAGCACTATTTAGACTATGTAGAAAGAGAACTATTTAAAATTAAAACAACCCATCAAACAACCCTACACCAATTCATAGCTAACATACCCTTACCTAAAACATTCAACGTAAAAATGAAACATAAATTTTGTATTTTCGAATTCAATGACAAATATGACGGACTAATAGGTATGGACCTTCTAAGAAAATTAGGAGCCAACATTGACATAAAGAACCGTTTATTAAAAACGAAATACGGACGAATCCCCATTAAATTCCAAAATACCAAAGTTGAACAAAAATACACAATAGAACCCCGAACAGAGAAAAGATAAAGATCCAGGTAAATTCAAATAACAAATAGGAATAATAAATCATATAACATTTCAATAAGGAGTAGAGACCCCAACAGCATTAGTACAAATAAAAGATAATTATGCCACAACGACGATTTTAAATTTAAATGACTACCCCGTAGAAATATCTTTAACAAATCCAATAAACGTAGAAGAATTAAACTTTAACGAGATGGAAATAGATGAAACCCCAAACGAAAATTACAACCCCGCAGAAAAAGACGAAATGTTAAAACAAAATTTAAATAATATCCGATTTAACCGCGACATAAATCACGAAGAGCAGAAAGCGATACAAAAATTATGTTATGAATACCGCGATATATTCCATTGCGAAGGAATACCCCTAACGTTTACCAATACAGTCAAACATAATATCGAACTAACGGATAACAAACCAATATTCACAAAAGCATACACATTACCTCAGACATTCCAAAAAAAAGCCGATAGACAAGTAGCAGACCTACTAGACCAAGATATCATACAACACTCTAACTCACCATGGAGCAGCCCCGTATTAATAGTACCCAAGAAATTAGACGCATCAGGAAAGAGAAAATATAGAATGGTAATAGACTATAGAAAGCTAAATGAAAAACGGTAGACGACAAATGCCCACTACCAAATATAACCGAAATTTTAGATAAATTAGGTAAATACCGATATTTTTCAACATTAGACCTCGCTCAGGATACCATCAAGTAGAAATGGATGAAAAGGATACACCAAAAACAGCCTTCAGCACACCGAGAGAACATTATGAATATAAAAGAATGCCATTTGGATTAAAGAACGCACCCGCAACTTTTCAACGAGTTATGGATAATATACTACATGGGATACACAACGAAAAAGTCTTGTGTACCTAGACGACATCATAGTTTACTCAATATCATTAGTGGAACACAGAAAGATTAAGAGAAGTATTTGAAAGACTAAGGAAAGCTCATTTTAAAGTACAATTAGACAAGAGCAAATTTTTACAGAAAGAAGTAGCATTTTTAGGACATATAAAAACACCCCCAAGGATTTATGCCGAACCCCGATAAAACAAATGCAGTACTAAATTACCCCATACCAAAACAAAGCAATTAAAGGATTTTTAGGACTTAGTGGTTACTACCGCATATTTATTAAAGGTTATGCTCAAATAACCAAGCCCCTGACAAATTGTTTAAAGAAAGGAAATAAAATTGAATACACCCCAGAATTTATTAAAGCTGTAGATAAAATTAAAAGTATATTAACAAATCACCCTGTATTGGAATACCCGAACTTTTTGAAACCATTCATATTAACGACAGACGCATCAAATTGTTACATGCCAAAAATTGGCATTGTAAGTTTTTAAGTTGCGAGTGAATTCGCGCCAATATTTTAAAAGACTTGTGCGTGCATTTCCGTTACTTCAAACAGTTGCGTCGGTGCAAGAGATTGCGCAGACGCGGAGTGTGGAAGTAAGTGGCGGTTTCCGTCACATCAGGGACTAGTCAACTAGACGTCGAAGGGTGACGTGACTTGTGTCGTGCCGTTGTCTTTTCCTTTTCAGAATGTAGGTTTTCTTTATCGTACCATATTATCGTTCCTCCTACCTGGTTGATCTTTTATCGTACCGCTACAAAAGAAGAGGGAAGACAAGCTAATCTGGTTTCGATGAGGGGCAAAAGCCGACCCACGCCCAACAACGAGATTCTGCCGCCAGAATAGCTGCAATGCTGTGAAGAGCTCCACATTTTACGTGAGTACATTTATCTTTTTTTTTGTATGTAATACAAATTTGAGACGCATTAATGACGTAATACCTTGTTGCGCAATATTATGTTCGTGTTAATTTTGTGTTGCCATCTGTCGTAGTGGCTCTTATCAATTACGCGAGTTATGTAATCCCCCATTTGTTATATATAAATAAAGAAACTAATAATTAGGAATTATTAGAAATATTAGAAAATGTGCAACAATGTAATTGAAGGACAATTCATTTCAGTTTATTAACGTTCATGGGAACGAAAGCGCTACTTTGTAGCACAGAGATAAGTGGCACTGCAGATGTCAGGTCACAGGCGGTCGTAGACAGTCACGTACCGAGATTACTAAGAAGTAAGCTCACAACAAAGTAGTTATGAATAGATTTAAGATAGCAACAATGTATTATGAATAAGAGTCAAGTGTAAGCAGACATTAGGTCTGCAAGTTCCCACAGACATGTGAGGGGGTAGGAATAATGTAAAAGGCCCGGGAGCTCCACTCGCAGGCAGTTAATCCATCGTTCAGCTTTAGCATTGCTGTTCGTAGATAACTCACTTTGTACAATTAGTAAATTAATTTCGGACTTAGATTAATTCATTCAAAATTGTCAAAATTCCAATTAATTTCTGTAAAATAATAAATAAATGTGTTAAGAAGTTCAAGAAGTCTTTTTAAAAAGAACCGCTTGCAGCCACGAACCTTAACTCGCGCAGGACTTTAACAGTATACTTTAGACTAAAACAGCTGGAGTATAACAAAATGTAGCATTAGGCGCAGTGTTGAGCCAAGGAAAAGTAAGTAGCAACAAGCCCATCAACTACGCATACAGAACCCTAAATGAAACCCAACAGAAATACAGCACGATAGAGAAAGAATTGTTAGCCATAATTTGGGCAACAAAATATTTTAGACCATACCTATACGGACGAAAATTTTACATATACACCGATCATAGACCATTAGTATGGCAATGCAAGCTTAAAGAGCCAAATTCAATCTACAACGATGGAGAATCCGATTAGACGAATATGACTACGAAATTATATACAAAAAAGGAATTTATAATAATAACGCAGACGCCCTAAGTAGATTACAGCTCAACACACTGGAAACGGAATCAATTATCGGAGACGTAGACAAAACGGAAATAAGAGAAGATCCAGACGATATGGACACAATACATTCAGCGCAAAATGAAGAGTCAAAAACCGCGAGTAAAATTTTAAACAAAGCAATGGATATGAAACCCAATCAATTTATAATCACCGAGTTTTTGAATAACCCTAATCCCATAAAATATACAAAAATAGACAATAAGTAGATATACCAAATTCAGGTAACTAAAGACGACAAAGAAGAACAAATAATTAAAATTCTAAAGGGATACACCCTCGAGAGAAAACGATTTTACTTTTACTTTAACACCGAAAACTTGTATAAACGATTTTCAGAATTATATGTCAAATTATTCAATAACTCTGGCCCTGAACTTATCAGATGTACGAAAAAATGAATAACACTAGACGACCCGGACGAAATAAATGATGTAATCCGAAACCAACACGAAAAAAAAATCAACTATCGTGGAATTAATAAAACCCTAAAGCAACTCATGAGACGATATTACTTCAAAGACATGAAAGAATTAACTACAGACTTTACTAATCAATGTGAACTATGCGACAAAGCAAAATACTACAGGAAACTTCCAAAAATACCCTTAATGTTAACTAAAACACCCGACAAACCTTTTCAAAAATTACATGCCGATACTCTAGTAGTAGAAGCGTAAAGCTACTTGACAATTGTAGACGCATTCACACAAAATAGGTCAAGCAATACCAATCACCTGTAAAAATAACATTGACGTATCCAAGTATTTTTACAGTACTTTTACATTTTATGGAACGCCCGAAACAATAACGTTAGATAACGGCAGCGAATTCAAAATTGAAACTATACAAAACACTTTGAAACTCCACAAAATAAAAAATCATTTTATAACTGAAAACCACCCTGAATTAAATGGACTAATTGAAAGACTACATTCAACCCTGTTGGAACAAATTCGATTACTAAGAATAACCTATAAGAAAGAACACATTACTAATTTAATGTCATACGCACTAATCGCCTATAATAACATAATCCATTTATCAACCAATTTTACGCCATTAGAATTACTTTAAGACATTCAGATTTACGCAACCCTTATAACCTACATTACAACAAAGAAGTATATCAACAATATGCCAAGAATCATAAAGAAAAACTAAAAACAACTTATGACAAAGTAAAGGTTAAATTAGATAACGACAAGGAACGTATCACCACAACCCGCAATAAAAATACCGACGCAAACAAATTTTCAATAAGACAACCGTGTACGAGAAAAATTTCCAAAGTAAACGACACAAAATGGCACCAAAAAATTTGGCCCATTTAAAATTAAAAGAATATCGGACAAAAACATAGCCGTAGTAGACAACGGCAAGATAACAAAATATATTCACTTGAAAAACTTAAAACACCCTGTACTTTCAGATAGAAAATCATCACCCTTACTGTCAACCTCCGCCCAAGTAGAACGAACACCGAAATTGTAATTGAGGATATAAAAAACAACCCCGGTATACTACCAATAAAATTAGGCAGTATGCAGAATACCATAGACTTTTAGACCTTTGCACAAAAATTCGACTTAACGGAACTAAAAGAATTTCAAATAATCAAAAACAATTATTACCGATTAAAACAATCAAGGGACACAGCAAAATTCGGAAAGAATACACAATAGAAATGATGAATTATGACAGCATAATAGAAAGTATTTTGAGAAACATATAAGATAAATTTAACCGACTAATACCCACAAAACAAACAACAAGACGAAAAAGGGGACTAATCAACGGATTAAGTAACATGATAAAAGCTATCACAGGCAATTTAGAGAATCAAGATGCAGAACGTTATGACCGTCGCAATACAACAGTTAATCGAAAATAAAACGATATAAAACCCTTGAATAGCAACCAAAAATCATTTACTCAATCAACTATTATAAAATTCAACGAAACGCTAAGAAAACTAGTAAGAAACCAAGATAGTATTAAAACGTAATAGGAAACTTACTGGTAGGGTTGATTGTATAATTAAAGTAACCCGTAGATTCTTTAATATCCCCAAATGAGACCAGTGACCTTTAAGGAAGGATTTCCTTAAAATGATGGAACGCAAATATCTTCCGACTATGCTAGGGGTCTATTCCTTGGGTAGAGCTTATGAGGATTCGTCGTGGTTCTTTTTACAAAACATTATTCTCTTACTAGGGCTTGATTCTTAACAAAACAGGGGTTTAGGGAGGGCGCCACCAAGTCATTATGTTTTGAACACAGGGTTTCTCTAAGGGGGACTTGGAAGTCCTTAGAGAGGAATATCGTATTAACTGCTAACGCAGACGCTGTAAAGAAAATTTAATTAAATCAACAAAATGAGGACACAAGAGATATTCTCTTGTTACCTCATATAAAAAAACAGAAAAAGTTAATTATACACACAATATTATGAACACAGATTTTATGCTTCAAATTCTGAAAAGACTATTAAAGCTTCTTGTTAAATCGGGGTTACCACTTTATGCTATTTGTTCATATACCTGGGCACACTATTTCTGAACTTACTTGTTCAGAATAAAACAATTAATTAAGAAAATTAAATGTTGATTCTGTAATTAAAAGTTGTTCCTTCATAAAAATTGTATGTTTAAGAAAAGATAATACAAACTTCATCTACCCTGAGGAAGGATTATGAATTTAAAAGAAATATCAAAAACTTTAAGTGTTGCTTTCGTTACAAAATTTAACTCAGATCTATACCAAAAATATCAGATCTGTTATTCGGTTTACACATATATATAAAAAATTACTAAATTGTCTATTAATTCAATGTTCAAAAGCTGTAAGTGAAATTATGCATAAATGAAACTTTAATAAGAACTTTTTAGATTTGCTTAATTTCATTAATAATAGTAACTGTGATTACACTGCATTTATATTGGCAATAAAAATTTATCAAAGTCCTTTTTAGTTTGTTAAACAGATTAATGGTAATAGGTCACCACAAAGTTATTTTCTGATGCAGCCTTGTATCAAAGATCGCCAATTGTAGACGTGATGTAAGAATAATACAAATCTCTTACATCGTTTCAACAGATGTTGTTTATGTGATGGTGCTACAGCATGTTAGAACAGGTGTTAATATATACGTTCCTCGGGCAAACAACTTATGTAGTCTCCACATGTTGAACAGCACATAATAAGCTGCGTGATCCTTGTACCGGACCCTATGAACTTAAAGCATTTTTCTTATACGCAGCAACGGGACCAACCAAAATCAAATACAAAACTTAGAGGTTCTACTATGTGTAGATCGTTACCAAAATAATTACCATCATGTAGTTGTCTACATAATTACTTATAATTTCGTACTTGCAATTTCAAAAAGACCATTTCTATTAATTATCGGACTTTAGATCCAAACCGTAAAAATTCTACGTACTTTGTAGAACGTTTCTTTAAAATTTAAACATACTGTTTCCTCGCAGAACATTTCATTAAATCCAACTATTCTAGTAAAGTTGAAGGACGGTCATACTAGATCAATATTTTCTTATCGCAACGTTGACGTGAATGAACTATAACTTGGTATTCGTAGATGCAAAAATAGGATTAATATCATCTTGAAACACAACTTTTAGACGGCGTTATTTTTATAAAACCAAATAAGGCGGAATCATTCTAACAAATGAATATACAAAGAAGCCTTACAATTGATATACAAAACGATTATTTAAACGTTCTTTATCTGAATTTGCAAGAGAATTATAAAATAAATATTTAATTGAAGATTTTACGGAGCATTTTAAGAAGTATTTTAAGAGGTATTTTAAGAAGTATTTTAAGAGATATTTTGAGAAATATTAAACTAAAACTTTTACAAAGTATTGTAATAGATATTTTAAGAGGTATTTTAAGAAATATTTTAATAAGTATTTTAAGAAATATTTTAAGAAGTATTTTAAGAAGTATTTTAAGAGATATTTTAAGAAGTATCTTAAGAGCGTTACAAGAAAATTATTTAGTTTGTCTAGTAAATTATTTTTAACTGATACCATTACTAAAAATCACTGAGCCTAGTGTTCATTACACCTGGGCTCCACTACGGCATAAAGCCACACGCAAATTACTTGCTGGAAACCTTTGGTTCCTCATGTTAATTTCGTGACGAATGTTCTAGCTAAAGTGAGCGCTGATACATTGTGCACGAAACAGGAAAGCTGTTTGGCCTTGATATATATTCATACTAACATTTAACGCCTGATGTTAGCAACCAAACTAGCATTTCTGTATGACGGTTAGACCTCATGATTCCAATACAGATATTTATTTAATTAAAAATGTTTACGTCATATAATGGACTAGACAAAAGGTTTGTTAAACTAAGAATTTATTGACGTTCTGCAGTTGTCAAAAAACTGTTACAGTATAGCCAACCGAATACAAACTCTTGAAACTAACATCCAAAATACCTTGTTGGACATGCGAGATCTAATTAGATTCACGCAAATAATATCAACCCTTACTTTAATTCAACAAATTTTAGCCACACTAGAAAACGCAGTAACACTTGCAAAATTAAATACCCTACATTCCAGTACCATAGAACCAATTGATTTATTAAAGAAATTATTCAGAATTTGATTATTTATAACCAACAGTAAATTACCCTTTGATGTACTAGAATAAAACATTTTAATATTTGAAAAAATAGCTAAAGAAATAGTTAAAGACTATAGAAAAAACAACGACATGACATTTTTAATAAGGATCCCGATAGTAGAAAATAACATTTATAATTATTATCATTTATTTGCTTTTCCAATAAAAATTACTAGCATATTTCAAGTTATTATACCCAAAAAGAAATTCCTTATGCTTAAATAAACTTGACATGGTTATACAAACGAAAAATGTAACGAAGTTACACCAAATCAATATTTATGCCAATCGTTGACAACAACAACCATTCAAGAAGACAGTCTTTTGCAAAGTACAATTATTAAAATTTTCAAATCATTACGGGAACTATGAAGCCAAACCCGTACAAATCACCAATATGAAAATTCAAAAAGTTACAGAAAACAAATGGATAGCCATTTTCCCAACAGAAGTAATAGCAATATTCCACTGCAATCAAGACAAAAACAACTTAGCACTAACCGGAAGTAAATTAATCACCCTCAAAGGAGATTGTTATTTAAAACTGACAAATGAAATATTCAGAGTTTATCAAGATCCCGTAGCAACCAAGAAACTAGCAAACTTATCAGAGCTACAAATCAAGACAACGCCAATCGAAGACAAAGAAATACTTCAAAAACCCATGCAACTGGAACATCTAGAATTAAAAGACCTCAACCACAAACTGATCGAAAATTTTAAGGAACATTTAAGCGAACTAAAAACGCCCAAGTTACACTACGACAACATTAGTGTTTGGACAATTCTATTAATCATTTTGACTATTTTATTGATCATACTTAAGGCAATGAAGGTAAACAAAGAAACAAATATACCATTAGAAACTATGAATTTTAAGCCATGAAATTAAATAATGAATTTTGAATTAAAAATTAAGAAAAGGAAAACCCTTAATTTTTATTGTACGTCGGGAGGAGTTATGTATCCCCCAATAGATATATGTATAAAGAAATAGAATAATTAGAAAATTATTAGAAAAGTGTTAAGAATACGCCAAGTGAAATGCAACATTGTAACACAAGGACAATTTATAAAGTTTATTAACAGTTCTTGAGAACGGATGCAATACTTTGTATTCGAGACGACAGTGATATACTGCAGGTGGCAGGTCACAGACGGTCAGGTGCCGTAATTACTTAGAAATTAAAATTACAACATTGTATTTATGAATAGTATTAAGAAATAAGCAGACTTTAGATCTGCAAGTTCCCACAGCCATGTGAGGGGGTAGGAACATCATAAAAAGCCCGGGAACTCAAAGATCCGTCAGTCAGTCAAAGTATTCAGCTTTAACATTGCAGATGCTTAGGCTACTCACAATAGTACATTTATTGGTGTAACTTAGAGTAATATTAAATCAACTTGTCAAAATTCCATAAGTATATTCTGTATTAATAAATAAATTTGTTAAGAAGTTTTGAAACTGGTTTTTAAAAAGGCAGCTCCCAAGGTCCGAACCTTAACTCGTATTAAAAATAATCTAATTACCTGAACTATAGGCTGGATTTATAAGGTGTACAGTGATACCCATAAAAAATGCTGCCAATATTGGACTTTGGTATTTTATATTATTCTCGCTGATAATAGCTATTACTTCATCTTTTTGTAGTCCTAGATTCTTCAGAACATAAACAGTTTTAACAGTATTGTCCAATAAATCTCCGCATGTCTGCACTTCCCCAGTAAGTGCATCAATCTGAAATGACATTTTGTAATTATTTTATATAATGAGAGTTAAACAATTTCAGAATTTACAACACGGTTTGCAATACGAAGTACAAATGTTTATTTAAAACTAACTGCAACAGAAGACGGTTTTTAAATCAACTAATTTAAGGGTTAAGCGAACTTCTCTTTACCATGTTTGGGAGGAGTTCAATGCAACAGAAAAGGGAGAAGGATGCGGAAACGTGGAAGGCATAAAGCAAAAATTACTAAACAATTTCTTGTCTGATAAACGAAAATACAAATACAATTCAAAAGCATAAAATACATTTTGAAATGCGAAACAGAATCTCACAGCAGTACGTTATGAAAACTCAACATCAACAAAGAAAGTAAATTAAAACTAAAATAAAAAATAAATATAACAAAAATATTAGTAACTCCTTTAAGCTTATGGCGTAGAGGATAGTTTTTCGTAGGATGGTAGTATGATAGAAGTAAGTAGATAATGTCAATTCCTATCCAATATTAAACTGAATCTGTCTTTTATTTTTAGTGCAACCTCAACAGAGATGCCGCCTTCGCAAAGATAACTTATTAGCGAAGTGAAAGTATACGAAATGCTCATGCCGTCAGTGCAAATCATTGAGATTTCACAACAAACTCAAATGGAGATCTATTAGCAACCGTTCCTTGAATCTTATCATTTCGACACGTGATAGTCACTTATTTCGATTTTGGCTGATCAAAAATAAGCGCTTGTACGGCAGACAAAAACGTTTTACAGATGTCTTTGTTGGAGTGAAGTTGATGGCCTTGCTGCTACGTGGTTGGTTGATTGGAGTACCATGCTTTTGCAGATTATAAGAAAAATTACGTGCTGTCATAAGCTACGTTGCTGACTCGAAAACACACATTTAGCACTCTAATGACAGTCTTCTTTAGATCGAATGGTCAAAATAAATCTAACAGCTTGTGTTGTCTGTCAGCTAGTGCTTATGTCTAAAGAGACAAAACCGAAAGAGGCTACTACCACCACTAGTTTGTTGGAAATGTGAGTACACCTGAGCTCAGCAACGCACTTGACAACATGTTGGTTCGCCTATATTCGAGAACAGCATCACACTCCAATACCTAGTCATGACTAAAATAAGCCCTATAAACCAACCCTTCCTCGCAAGTGCTTGTGTCTGAAGTAAAAAAACAAAAGCAGAATACAATCATTGGTTTGTTTAAAGGCGCGAGTGTGTTTGAAATCAACAGTTAAGCTGGCAACACGTTGTTGTACTTATAATCGGGAAGAGTATCTCACTCCTATGGCCGGTTATGGCAGAAGTAATACCTATCAACTAGTTTATCCACGACAGCTGTAAAACTTCATTGTGGTCCGCTGAACAAATGCTTATGTCTGAAGACACAAAGCCAAAGCGTGTCACCACTATTAGCTTGTTAGGATTTCAAGTGTGTATGAAGTTAGCAATTCAACTAACAGCACATTGTTTCACACATGATCGTGAACAGCACCACACTCCAATTTCCAGTTAAGACAAAAGTAAGAACTATCAATCAGTTTGTTTGCAACATTTGCAATACACTCCAATCCTCAGTCTTGGCCAAATTTAGACCTATCAGCTAGTCTATTCGCGACAACTGTAAAAGTTGATTTAGTCTGCAGCGCAAAACCGAAACAGGATTAGTACCACTGATTTACTAGAGGTGTGTGTGTGTGTGTGTGTGCTTAAGGCCAGAAACGTAATTGACAACCGTTGTTTAACTTTAATCTAGCACAACACAACGATTTGTTACGTTTATTTTCGGGATAAATTAAATGCCCTTTTTTTCCCTTGTTAATTCATTACCCGTTCGAATAAATTTCGTTTCAATTCTTAAATTCTTCAACATCCTATATATTTTACTTGTTCAGAATAAGCCCGCTTCACAATAATTTTTAAAGCCAATCTATTTGCTTGGAAATAACAAGTTTATGATAAAATTTAAATAAGTCAATACCTTGTTTTAGGTAACCTTTCAATAACGTATAATTGTTTTTTCTTTATTGTTCCAGTTTACAGACTCGTCGAACTAAGGTCGTCGTTTTCCAGTTTCTTAATCGCGTCTTGATAACAATATGTTTTGGATCTCTAGTTGCTTAATTAAACGAATTTATATTTATTTTCTTTTCGAAAATGTTAAAAAGCACTCGCCGGAATTGCTAGGTTCTTCGTTCCGTTTTTCTTATGAAAATTTCGTACACGCCTTACAGCGTGGTGCGTATTGGTGGCTTTATCAATCTATACATGTCGACGTAAATAAATTAATACTTTTCATAATTATTCTAGCTTCCTGCGGGGGACACGATGGTTCTCCAATTGCCGTTCCTTGGGGTATAGGAGGCTACACGAGTGACGTGGTCTCAAGTCCATCTGGCTCGCTCCGGTCCTAGGAGCAAACGAGAGATCCAACACCTGGAACACGGTGGTGAGTTTTTCGTCCAGCTTACGTCGAGCCCCTATACATTTGGACTTTCCTGTTTAAACTATTGCATGCACAAAATTACTTCGCCTATACAAAAATTTTGAAACTATTTTGGAATTCTTTGCCATGTTCTGAATGTAGTACTATCTGTTTTAACTAACTAGAAAACAAAAGGATATACTACTTATTACTGTGTAACTGGGTTAAAATGCTTAATCGATAACTGATTTAAAATGATTACTTTTATGCGAGATGTTTTTTTTTTGTTAATAATATTGTATTTATTGCGGCAAGTTTATGTAACGAATTAGGTATTTACATTGATGATTTAGAGCTGTGTTTTTTAGCGTTGTACTTTGGTAATTTTTCTTTGGGTAAGTCAGATTGGGAAGGACCTAAAAATTACAGCTCGCCATTTTAAAGGGTAATTTTTTTTGTTTAACCCCAGTCAATTTTTTTTCTTCTTTGGCTTTTAGGCTACGTAAATGTACGTAGCATAAATTTTGGCGCTCAACGTTGCGCTCCGATTTTTTTTTGTTTAACGTTGGTTTTGATTTTGTTGTAACTTTTGCTCCATTCTGTTTTGTTTAGTAGGTCCCGATTTTGTTTCGTGTAACTTTGACCCCGATTTTGTTTGAGTTATTTTTATTTGTACTTCGGTTTTGGTTTTCGTTAATTTGTGTTCCGAGTTGGTTCCGCTTAATTTCTGGCCCAATTTTTGTTTTGCTTCTGGCATGTTTTTTTTTGTTTGCGGTCCAAGTTACTACATTATCCTTTTTTTTGGCCTGATACTACTTATGCTTTCTTCCCTTACGTTTGAAATTGTATTTAATTTTTTTTCTTTATTTACTGTGTGGGTTCGACCTTAAATTTTAATTTCGTTTTCTTTCTTGATCGCTAAATATCAGTTAGTCGGCTCATTTCAGTTTATTGGGCTTGTGTTTTCGCCAATGATCCTAGTTCATTGAAATCGCTGACGCTCAAGATTTTTCTTTTTCTTCCATCCCTCTCGGTACATTTTGTTCTCTCCGTCAAGTCTAGAGGTGGTTTTTGTTTTCTCCGATTTTTCTTTTATTCTACAGCCCTATTCTAATTTCTATTTTGTTGTTTCGCTTTTATTGGCGTCCCTGAAGTTTATACGTCGAATATGTTTTAGATTATTCTGTATTCGCAATAATTTTTTTTTTGGTTCTATCGAGTTACGGTTAGCCTTTATTTAGTTACTTTCTACGAATTTTTTTCTTGTTCGTATACAAAATGACTTTTTTTCGGCTTCCCACCAAAACCTTCCTGTGTGGGAATGGAACTTGAAATTTTCTGGTGTCCCGAACACTCTTACTGTACATGATTTTTTGAGACGAGTCGAAGAACTCCGACGAACTCAACATGTGTCAGAATTCCAGTTATTTGAGTCTGCAGTGGACTTGTTCGAGGCTAAAGCGTTACTTTGGTATCGAGGTAACCGGCATAGGTTTTCGGACTGGAAGTCGTTGTCTAATTTATTGATTCACCATTTTAAACCCCCGGATTTTTTGACACGTTGTACTCGTCCCCTAGTACTCCACTGTTAAGGTTGCGGATATAATGGAGTTTCTCGCCGCAACTGTCCACACTGCCATCCTACTACTAATAGGTCTTCGAATCAGACTTCCAATTCTGTTCTCAGCTCTAGAAGCAAAATTTCTTCCGCTGCTAACTCGACGTTCTCTTCTGTACCTCATCCAGATCATTCTGTCACTACTATCAAGACATACCCTTCTTCGGCCAATATAGCTTCAAACAAAATTTCTGCCGTCTCCAGTTCTACGTCCTTTTCTACACCTGCTTGCCCTACTACCATCGCCTCGTACCTTTTTCAGCCATATGAGCCTTTGAACTATAATATTCATTTTTACGGTTATCACGCTCCTACTTACCGAACCACTGCCAACAAGACCAAATTCTTTTTGTACTTCACGATTCAAATGATGACCAACTAGACCTGACGTTTTCACTTCCACCCCAAACTGTGCCTCCACCACCATTTCAACCCATACTTCGAATTAGTGACTTGCAGCTAGCTTCTCTAGAGTTTGTTCCCGCTTTCTTAAATGATTCTACACAAAAATTCCTGTCGTGTCTGCAAGCACAAATGTCGCTGAAGTGACGATAACTTCTAATTCAGTCTGCGAAGGTCCTGTTGAAATCCATGAACCTGTATCTTTAATGCCTCTTGCTGTTTCTGTCAAAATTTTACCTGTTCCTGCTTTCTTAAATGCTTCTACTCAAGAAATTTTTGTAGTGCCGGCAAACACAGCCGTAGCTGAAGTAAAGATAATTTCTAATACGGATAGAGAAGGTCCTGTTGAAATTAGTGAACCCGTAGCTGTGATGCCTGTTGCTGTTGTCGTCAAAGTTTTACCTGATCCTGTTTCGTTATCTCCTATTGTTAAGGAATCAGTTCCTATTGCGGCTGAAGTTTTGTCTGCTCCTACTTTGTTGTCTAACAGTAACGAAGTCTTACTTGATTCTATGCCTTCATCGGACGTTGATGAAATGTTACCTACTCTTACTCACTTTTCTCATACTGACAAAATGCTACTTGCTTCTGTTCTTATAGCTAAGGTTGGTGACATCCTAGCTGATGTCCTGTTATCCAGTGTTGACGAAGGTCAACCCGATACTGCTTCCATATCTATTGTGGATGAAGTTCTTCTTAATACTGTTTGTTCTTCTAATGTTGATGAACTTCCACCTGGTTCTGTTCCTTTATGTAATATGGTTAAAGTGTTATCTGATTCTGCTCCTTTTCCTTGGGTTGATTTTCCTACAGCCAATGCTGTTTCTTTTCCTAACTGTGATACTTTTAGTCCTCTATCTAACGTCATTTAACTTTTATCTACTTCTGTCCCTCTAGCTAACGTAACTGTAGTTGCTCTGCTTGGGTTTCTTTTCGTATGGTTGATTCTCGTACAGCTCATACTTTTTCCTCTTCTACCGTTGACTTCCTTACCACCAATTCTAAAAACAAACAACCTTCTTCCATAACGTGTTTTGAGTTCCATAAATTACGACAACCACTACTATCTCTACCTTCGCCACCTCCTAAATCGCGCGCTACAACTGCCACACCCCCTGCTGTTCCTGTTTTTCAGAAAACTGCCCAAAAGCGACAGAAATTAGTCTATGCGGATTCCGAACCTGTACATATATGTCGGCGAAACTCTAATGTCCTTGATCTTGTTTCGTTTTCTTTCTGACGGCGTAAACGCTTTAAGCCCAATACCTAGTCCTCGTGCCCCAGATTCTTATGCCGATTTTGCTCTCCTTAGGACTTTATTTCTGGACTTTACAATTCTTCCCTGTTTGACTAGGTTTTCTTTCTTCTTCTTTCTTTTTCTTCACCCCGTGTGGGTCCGGGAATAGAATAGTCCCATGGTACGACTTGCCTGTCGTAATAGGCGACTACAGCGGTCCAACACATACACACACACACTTCACACACACACGCACACACACACATACACTCACTTACTCGTACATCAACAACACCCACATACACACACGCGCACGCACACGCACGCACATAGTCATACATAATTACACTGAGATTCTGTTTTATTTTCTTTTATGCGATTCTTAGGTTTTTTGTTAGTTCTAGTACTTGTACTTGTTGGTGTTATTCTTTTAGATTTTTTTCTTTTTTTTCTTCCCCGTTCCTTTAGCTCCACATTCTTCTCCTTTTCCCTGTTGCTGGTCTTCTTTGCTGTCGCTCCCTAGTCCGATTGTGTTTCGTCCATCCGCTCCTGTGGTAGGTGCTTTCTAGTCCATTTTTCTTTGTTCGGAAACCACGACTTAGTTGACTTTAGGTCTAGTTAGTTATTTTTTTCTTTGGTTTTTCGTTTGTTGAGGTTCTTGGTTACCACAGTTTGTAGTACATCGTTTCTTTTACCAGCGCCCTTCCTCTCATCTTTTCGTTCTCCTTTGTCGTTCCTTTGCTTGCTTGAGGCTTGACCTTTGAGTCCTGATTTGGCTGGTGCTGTTGGTTTTCTTCCTCGCTTCTTTCTTTTACTTTTGGTTTTTTCTGCAGGAAACCAATCTCTTTTTGAGGTCGAAGACTTTTCTGATTCTCTTCTGACGAGGCATCCGTCCTTTGACGACTATGACAGTGTTGACGCCGTACTATCTTTACCTTCACTGATTGCCACTACCTACCTACCTCTCCCTGTGGTCCTTTTCACTGTTGGGTTTGTCCGGTATTTTGATTCCTCGAATCGGATAAGATTTCTTACTTTTTGCTGCTTTTGGAGTGTTTTCTTTTGTTTTTTTCATTAAACGAATTTTTTTTGTTGGTTCTATCTATTATTGTATGCTATCCAATCAGTTGATTTTTTTTTGTTTTTTTTTAATTTATTAAAAGAATCTTTCTTTAGGGTTTTTTGTAATGATTACTGTACTGTCCGCCGCATTACTTTAGTTTTCCTACCCCGACCTGTGAATTTTGCTGGGAAGGATTTGTTACGTCTATTTTCGGGATAAATTGAATACCCCTTTCTTTCTCTTGTTAATTCATTACCCGTTCGAATAAATTTCGTTTCTATTCTTAATTTTTTCAACATCCTATAAATTTTATCTGTTCAGAATAAGCCAGCTTTACAATATCTTTTAAAACCAATCTATTTGCTTGGAAACGACAAGTTTATGATGAAATTTAAATAAGTCAATACCTTGTTTTAGGTAACCTTTCGATAACGTAAATAAAATTAAATCAAAACCCTTAACCACAAAAAATATTTAAATTACTAAATACGTATTTCGACCACTATGTGGCCATCATCAGTAGAAAAAAAAAAGAGCTGTTCTGGAACACTTCAGAGGATATTCTCCTCACCACTTAGGCTGAAGTGAACCTTACCAACCTATAATTTACTATATTGTTGCTTTAAACACTATCGAGGATATTCTCATCACCCGCAGGCTGGTGTTCTCAACAACAAACAAGTGAATTGTCAATTCACTTGTTTGTTGTTGAGAACACCAGCCTGCGGGTGAGGAGAATATCCTCGATAGTGTTTAAAGCAACAATATAGTAAATTATAGGTTTGGAAGGTTCACTTCAGCCTAAGTGGTGAGGAGAATATCCTCTGAAGTGTTCCAGAACAGTTCTTTTTCTTTTTTTTATTTTTTTTCTACTGATGATGGCCACATAGTGGTCGAAATACGTATTTAGTAATTTAAATATTTTTTGTGGTTAAGGGTTTTGATTTAATTTTATTTAAATCGTGCCACAGTGTTCCTATAGATTATTTCGATAACGTATAATTGTTTTCTCGATTGTTCCAGTTTACAGACTCGTCGAACTAGGGTCGTGCACTATCCGATAAAACCGTGTTTTCCAGTTTCTTAATCGAGTCTTAATAACAATATGTTTTGGAGCTCTGGTTGTTTAATTAAACGAATATATGTTCACTTTCTTTTCGAAAATGTTAAAAAGCACTCCACAGAATTGCTAAATTCTTCGTTCCGTTTTCCTTATTAAAATTTCGGTCACAGCGTGGTGGGTATTGGTGGCTTTATCAACCTGAATGTAGTACTATCTGTTTTTACTAACAACAAAACAAAAGGATGTAGTACTTATTACTGTGTAACTAGTTAAAATGCTTAATCGATAACTGATTTAAAATGCTTACTTTTATGCTAAATGATGTTTTTTTTGTTAATAATATTGTATATAATGCGTCAAGTTTATGTAATGAATTAAGTATTTACATTGATAATTTAGAGCTGTGGTTTTTTGCGTTGTAGTTTGGTAATTTTTCTTTAAGTAAGTCAGATGAGGAGGTACCTAAAAACTACAGCTCGCCATTTTAAGAGGTAATTTATTTTGTTTGTGGGTTTCTCTTGATATATGTATATTGGGGTTATGGATTTTTCTTTTGGTTTTGGGAAAACTGTGTTTTGTACATATTTTGTTTAATTATAGGTTTCTTTTTTGTATGTTTTGTAATGAGTGTGAATGAGTGCGTGTATTCTTATTTCAGGCGTTCCTATTTAATTTTGGTATGTATAATACCCCGCCCACTCACTGATTGATCCCGGTCAAGTTCTTTCTTTTCTTTTGGCTTTTAGGCTACGTAAATGTACGTAGCATAAATTTTGGCGCCCAACGTTAGGTTCCGATTTTTTTTGTTTAACGTTGGCTTTGATTTTGTTGTGAGTAACTTTTGCTTCAATTCTGTTTTGTTTAGTAGGTCCCGATTTTGTTTCGTGCAACTTTGAGTCCGATTTTGTTTGAGTTAATTTTTTTGTGCTTCGATTTTGGTTATCGTTAATTTGTGTTCCGAGTTGGTCCGCTTAATTTCTTGAACAATTTTTGTTTTGCTTCTGGCCTGATTTTTTTGTTTGCGGCCCAAGTTACTACATTATCTTTTTTCTTGGCCTGATACTACTTATGCTTTCTTCCCTTACGTTCGAAATTCTATTTAATTTTGTTTTCTTTATTTACTGTGTAGGTTCGACCTTCTTAAATTTTGATTTTGTTTTCTTACTTGATCGCTAAATATCAGTTAGTCGGCTCATTTCAGATTATTGGACTTGTGTTTTCGCCAATGGTCCTAGTCTATTGAAAACGCTGGCGCTCAAGATTTTTTTTCCTGCTTTTCCTCTCGGTACATTTTGTTCGCCCCGTCCAGTCTAGAGCTGATTTTTCTTTCCTCCGATTTTTCATTTATTCTACAGCCCTATTCTAATTTTTATTTTGTTGTTTCGCTTCTATTGATGTCCCTAAAGTTTATACGTCGGATATGTTTTAGACTGTCCTGTATTCCCAATAATTTTTTTTTTTTGGGTTTTATCGAGTTACGGTTAGTTTTTATTTTGTTATTTTCTACCAATTTTTTTCTTGTTCGTATACAAAATGACTTCCTTTTCGACTTCCCACCAAAACCTTGTTCTGTGGGAGTGGAACTTGAAATTTTCTTGTGTCCCGAATACTCTTACTGTACATTATTTTTTGAGACGAGTCGAAGAACTCCGGCGAACTCAACATGTGTCAGAATTCCAGTTATTTGAGTCTGCAGTGGACTTGTTCGAGGCTAAAGCGTTACTTTGGTATCGTGGTAACCGGTATAGGTTTTCGGACTAGAAGTCGTTGTCTAATTTACTGATTCACCATTTTGAACCCCCGTTTTGCTTATAAGTCTGCTACTGTTGAGGAAGATACTTTTCCTTCACATGACCTACGGGTAGATCAGATACTTCTTCCGTACGTTCTACTGTTCTTTTTCCTAGTTCTGCTTCTACTCGTCAGGTTATATGCTTTAATTGTGACAAACCTGGTCATGTTTCGACACGTTGTACTCGTCCCCAAGTACTCCACTGTTAAGGCTGCGGATATAAAAGAGTTTCTCGCCGCAACTGTCCACACTGCCATCCTACTACTAATAGGTGTTCGAATCAGACTTACAATTCTGTTCTCAGTTCCAGAAGTAAAATTTCTTTTGCTGCTAACTCTGCGTTCTCTTCTGCACCTCATCCAGGTCATTTTGCCACTACTATCAAGACATACCTTTCTACGGCCAATATAGCTTCAAACAAATTTTCTTTCGTCTCTAGTTCTGCATCTTTTTCTACGCCTCCTTCTGCTCGCGCTACTACCATCACCTCGTACCTTTTTCAGACATATGAGCCTTTGAACTATAATATTGATTTTTACGGTTATCACGCCCCTACTTACCGAACCACTACAACAAGAACCAAATTCCTTCTGTCCTTCGCAATTCAAAAGATGACCAACTAGACCCGACGTTTTCACAACCACCCCAAACTGTGCCTCCACCACCATTTTAACCCATACTTCGAATTAGTGACTTGTAGCTAGCTTCTCAAGAGTTTGTTCCCACTTTCTTAAATGATTCTACCCAAAAAATTCCTGTCGTGTCTGCAAGCACGAATGTTGCTGAAGTGACGATAACTTCTAATTCAGTCTGTGATGGTCCTGTTGAAGTCCATGAACCTGTACCTTTAATGCCTCTTGCTGTTTCTGTCGAAAATTTACCTGTTCCTGCTTTCTTAAATGCTTCTACTCAAGAAATTTATGTCGTGCCGGCAATCACAGCCGTAGCTGAAGTGAAGATAATTTCTAATACGGATGGAGAATTTCCTGTTGAAATTAGTGAACCCGTAACTGTGATGCCTGTCGCTGTTGTAGTCAAAGTTTTACCTGATCCTGTTTCGTTATCTACTATTGTTAAGGAATCAGTTCCTATTGCGGCTGAAGTTTTGTCTGTTCCTACTTTGTTGTCTAACAGTAACGAAGTCTTACTTGATTCTATTCTTTCATCGGACGCTGATAAAACGTTATCTACTCTTACTCATTTTTCTCATGCTGACAAAATGCAACTTGCTTCTGTTCTTTTAGCTAAGATTGGTGACATCCTAGCTTATGTTGACGAGGGTCAACCTGATTCTGCTTCCTCATCTATTGTGGATCAAGTTCTTCCTGACACTGTTTGTTCTTCTAACGTTGATGAACTTCTACCTGATTCTGTTACTTTATGTAATATGGTTGAAGTTTATCGGATTCTGCTCCTTTTCCTATGGTTGATTTTCCAACAGCCAATACTGTTTCCTTTCCTAACTTTGATACTATTAGTCCTCCATCTAACGTCGTTTAACTTTTATCTACTTCTGTCCCTCTAGTTAACGTAACTGAAGTTGCTCTGCTTGGTTTCTTTTCGTAAGGTTGATTCTTGTACAGCTCATACTTTTTCCTCATCTACCGTTGACTTCCTTACCACCAATTCTAAAAACAAACAACCTTCTTCCGTAACGTGTTCTGAGTTCCATAAATTACGACAACCACTACTATCTCTACCTTTGCCACCTCCTAAACCGCGTGCTACAACAGCTACACCCCCTGCTGTTCCTGTTTTTCAGAAAACTGCTCAAAAGGGACAGAAATTAGTCTATGCTGATTCCAAACCTGTACATATATGTCGGCAAAATTCTAATGTCCTTGATCTTGTTTCGTTTTCCTTCTAGCGGCGTAAACGCTTTAAGCCCAATATCTAGTCCTCGTGCCCCAGATTCTTATGCCGACTTTGTTCTCCTTAGTACTTGATTTTTGAACTTAACGATTCTTTTATTTACTTCTCTGTTTGGCTAGGATTTCTTTCTTTTCTTCAACTCCTTTGGGTCCGGGAATAGAATAGTCCCATCTTACGACCTACCTGTCATAAGAGGCGACTACGGCGGTCCAACACATACATCCACACACACACGCATACACACACACACACACCTGCTCGTACATCAACAACACACCCACATACACACACGCACACGCACGCACATACTCACACATAACTACCCTGGGATTCTGTTTTATTTTCTTTTATACGATTCTTAGGTTTTTTGTCGGTTCTGGTACTTGTACTTGTAGGTGTCAGTCTTTTTGATTTTTTTCCTTTTTTTTTCTTCCTCGTTACTTTCGCTTTACATTCCTCTCTTTTTTCCTGTTGCTGGTCTTCTTTGCTGTCGGTCCCTAGTCCGATTGTGTTTTGTCCATCCGCTCCTGTGGTATGTGCTTTCTAGTCCGTTTTTCTTTCTTCGGAAACCACGGCTTAGTCGATTTTAGGTCTAGTTAGCTATTCTTTTCTTCGGTTTTTCGTTTGTTGAAATTCTTGGTTACCACAGTTTGTAGTACATCGTTTCTTTTACCAGCGCCCTTCCTCTCTTCTTCTCGTTCTCCCTTGTCGTTCCTTTGCTTACTTGAAGCTTGACCTTTGGCTTCTGATATCGCTGGTGCTGTTGGTTTTCTTCCTCGCTTCTTTCCTTTATTTTTGGTTTTCTTCTACAGGAAACCAATCTCTTCTTGAGGTCAAAAACTTTTCTGATTCTTTTCTGAAAAGGCATCCATCCTTTGCGACTTTGACAGTGTTGACGTCGTTCTATCTTTACCCTCACCCATTGCGACTACCTGCCTACCTTTCCCTGTGGTCCTTTTCACTGTTGGGTTTGTCCGGTATTTTGGATCTTTGAACCCAATAAGATTTCTTTCTTTTTGTGGCTTTTGGAGTGTTTTCTTTTGTTCCTTTTTCATTAAACGATTTTTTTTTGTTGGTTCTATCTATTATTGTATGCTGTCCAATCAGTTATTTTTTTTGTTTTTTTTAATTTATAAAGAGAATTATTCTTTTAAGTTTTTGTAATGATTTCTGTACTGTCCGCTGCATTACTTTAGTTTTCCTACCCCGACCTGTTAATTTTGCTGGGGTGGGAGGTGGGGGATTTGTTACGTTTATTTTCGGGGTAAATTAAATATCCTTTTCTTTCCTTTGTTAATTCACTACCCGTTCGAATAAATTTCGTTTCTATTCTTAAATTTTTCAACATCCTATATATTTTACCTGTTCAGAATAAGCCCGCTTTACAATATCTTGTAAAACCGATCTATTTGCTTGGAAACAACAAGTTTATGATAAAATTTAAATAAGTCACTACCTTGTTTTAGGTAACCTTTCGATAATCTATAATTGTTTTCTCTATTATTCTAGTTTACAGACTCGTCGAACTAAGTTATGGTAAAAATAAGACCTATGAAATAATCTAGCCGCAACACTATACAACTTGTACTTGATGCGACACATTTGAAACAGGCCACTATTACTAGTTTACTAAAAGTTCAAATGAATTCGAAATCAGCAACTACAATTAGGAACAACATCACACTCCAACGCCCAATGGCAAAAATTAGACATCAATCAACAATCAGTCTATCCGTGACAACTGTAAAATTTTATTCTAGTCTGTCGCAAGAGTGCTTGCGCCTAAGAAGACAAAACAGAAACAGGCTTAGCACCACTAATTTGCTGCAGACGTGTGCGTTTGGGGTCAGCAACGAATTTGATAACAGGTTGTTCCGTTTATATTCGGCAATTGCATCACGCTTCAATTATTCGTCATGGCAAAAACAAAACTCACAATACCTATCCTCGACAACTGTAAAACTTTATTCTAGTCTGACGTACAAGTGTTTGGACCCGAAGAGGCAAAAGCTGAAAATGCTACCTTAACTAGTTTGCCAAACGTGTGTATATTTGAGGTTAGAAACATTGCTTACAGCACATTGGTTCACTTATATTCGAGAATGGCATCACACTACAATGCCCAGTCATAACAAGAATAAGATCTACTACCCAGCCAAGCAAACACTCTAAAACTTTATCGTAGAATGTAGCTCAAGTGCTGGTGCCTGATACGACAAAACTTACATAAGCTACCACCACTGGTTTGCTTAGTATCTCTGACGGCAAGTTGTTTCGGCTATAATCAAGAAAAGCATCACGCTCAAATGACCGGTCATGGCAAAAATAAGACCAATCAACAAGTTTCTCCGCTGTAAAACTTCATTATAATTTGTCGCACCAGTACCTGTGCCTGAAGAGACAATACCGTAGCATGCCACCGCCACTAGTGTGTGTGAAGTATGATTGTAATCAAAGTCAGCTAGCAGATAACAAAACGTTGTTTCACCTAAAATCAGGAACAAGCTCACACTCCAATGGCTAGCCATGGCAAAATTACACACTCCAACGCCCTATGACAAAAATAAGGCATCAATCAACAATCAATCTTTTCGCGACAACTGTAACGCTTCCTCAGTACTTCTATCTGATGAGATAAAACCGAAACAGGTTGCCATCACTAGTTTGCTAAAAGTCTATGTGTTCGAGGTCATCAACGCAGGTGACATCATGTTGTTTCACATACAATCGGAAACAGCACCACCTCCAATTCCAGTTATAGCAAAAATTAGACCTATCAACTGGTCTATCCGCGACAAAGGTAATCCTTAATTGCAGTCAGTCGCACAAGTACTTGTATCTAACGAGACAAATCTGAAACAGGTTTAGCACCACTGATTTGCCAGGGGCGTGTGCACCAGAAACAAAGTTCACACGTTGTTCCACCTACATTTTGGAAGGACACGTTTCAGTAGCCGATTATTGCAAAAATAAAATCTATCGACCAATTTATCCGCGACAACTGTAAGACTTCATTGCAGTCTGTCACCCACGTGCTTGTGCCTGATGAGACAAAACCGAAACAGACTACCGCCACTGATATACTTATAAGTGTGAGTGTGTTTTTGAGTTCAGCAACGCAGCTGACAAGACGTTATTTTACCAGTAATCAAGAAAGGCATTACTCTTAAATGACCAGACAGGACACAAATAAGATCTACAAACCAGTCTATGTACGACAAACGTAAAACTTTATTGTAGTCTGTCGCACAAATGCTTGTGTTTGATGAGACAAAACCAAAGCAGGCTTCCACCACTATTTTGACTGTTTGTGGTCAGCAACGCAGCTAGTAACACAGGGTTCACCTATAATCGGCAACATAATTACAGCTGAACGCACAGTCAAAGAAGAAACAAGAATTATCCTTTTACAAGTCCAATATGGAGATTTTTATTGGGGAAAGAAGAAACAATGACACTAAAACTATCTTTCTAAATGATGTCTCCAACAATATATTTCCTTGGTATAAAATAGTGCTGCCATTAAGTGAAAAACTATAAAATAGAAGCTATTATTAAAATATAAGATATCTTCTACCATTAAATTCGAAAACCTTTACTATAATTACTTTTTGATTAAAGAATATAGCTCTATATATTTAGCAAAATCGAATGGTGGTTTTGCTAAATCGAATACTTACATAAACAACTTCATCTATTTGCCTTTTCTTAAGACAGCCTATGAGATATTCCCCTAAATTCTCATTCGTTTGTATCTCTTCTATAGGACCACTAATGGTGAATATATTTTTATCCATTCCTAGGATCTTCAATCAACAAGTTTAATATTTGGAAAGTAGACACCAAATGTAGTCTGCTGTAACAAAAAACAGGTACTTTAGTTATAATTTTAATTAAATATCTTGTACAGCTAACCGGTAAAGCCCTGGAAAGCAAAAAACTGACGCCAACCCATTTTTTTCAGTATTTTGGGATGAAGAAGTAAATTTGCAAATTTGGAAATTAATTTACCTTGACAGTACGGTAACACCGTAACACCTGAGTAGAGGGTTTGGATGGTTCTGGCGCAGATCCGCCTTCAACCCAATCTTCCCGATCCATATCTAACCTAGGTTTTTACACGTAAATTCGAACAGTAAAGTCTTATTTTAAAGGGGTTTCCTTCTTGCTTTCTCCTTGTGGACCTCCTTGTGGGATTTTTTCCTTGCTTCATTTTACCCCCAACATCACTACCCTAAAAAATCGGTAACCTAACCCCGAAAATTTAGGACCAACTCTTACAACCATCAAAACCAAATTTTATAACTTTTTTTAATTTATAAACAGTTTCTAATCGTGTATGGTATTACCAATTTATTTTTCTTGGAAGTCCGAATCTACCATTAATTTAACCTAAGGCCAACTCGATTTAAAAAATTAGTGTAAGCAAGAAAGTAGTATACATTCCTTTAAAACAATTTTATGTAATTATAAATATACAGTGTATACTTAACATCTATTTTCATACATATATATTTTTAGAGACAGAAATTTTCTGACGTAATTTAAGTATAAAATTTAAATTTTCATTTTGGTATTGCAGGATTCTTTTCTTCATTCCACTGGACCCTCACATCGGATTTATTTCTAAATAGAGCACTTTTTCCAAAGACCAACCGGACTCACGTGCTTCAAATTCCTCTGATTATGTTTTCATGGTTTCGCTTAAGAATTCGTACATATTTTCCAAAATACTATAAGATGTTATAACCATATTTTTTGTGTTAAAAGGGCGATCTGTTAATTGGACCTGATCTAGAATTTTCTGGACAATCTAACCCTGTTCAAATTTTTAATATCGAACCTTACAAAGTTACACTCTTTTAAAGCCGCGTACGTTTAAATTTTTTGTTTATTTAATTTTAACTCGATCTTTAAATCCTTTTTGGTCGCCAGGTTTTTGTATCTCAATTTAAACCTTTTGAAGGATAACTTAATAAAACACTTTAAACTTTTACTAAGAGTATATCATGCTATTGTTTACAGACTAGTTACGAAAAAAGCAATTTAATTTTAAATAACTTCCACGTCATATTTTTGGAAACGGTAGGCTTGAATATTTTTCAAATGAATCATCTAGTGAAAGGACATGCTTAGTGTTATTAAATTATCCATTAGTTTCTTATTTTACGAGCGCGGTTAATTATTATTTAAAATTTAATTTGTTTTAAATAAAGAAATCGAATACTTGATTAGATTCAGTGATTCGCCCATTGCCGACTCATTAGTTTGAACAATTTGTATATCATTTGTTAAACGCAATCCACTTAAAAACCTATTAACGTTGTTCACTAACTTAGAAATAATATACAAGGTCAGTCGATTTCATTGAAAGTGAAATTTCGTTTTCATTAATACAAGTAATGTTTAGATGTATTTACTGGAATTAAGAATTGCCGCCGGCCTTATTACTCATTTGAAAAAATTCCCGTACAACTTTCCATAGATACTATTAATCGCGTAATCGTTCAACAAAAGTTTTCTTAGAAAAACCAACATTTCTTACGTTCCAGAAGTATGACCTATCAAATTAGTTTAGAATTTTCTCAAAGATCTAATGGGTTTTAATTTGCAACGTCGATGAAAAAATTTAATTTGTATATGAACCTGTAATAATAATAATAATAATAATAATGCACTTACTTATACACGAACGGTCTATGTACTAAAATTTTTGTTTTCGTAAAAGTAAAATTCTAGACAATAGAACTAAACGGAATTAAGGCAAAGCACAGTATAACATTTATTAATCTTAAAATATACATTTTATTGCTTCGTAAATAAATACAACATTTTGTTTGGCGCATGCTAAATGGTTATCCATATACATAAAACAATGACCAAATTGTCCACAACCCTTCCTTAATGTTTTCAAATTTGAAACGTTAAATTCTTTCATATTTATAACATTATTACACGGCATACACTTGGATACGATACGCTACTTTTCCGGTCCTTTCACATAAATTGTAACATGAGACGGTATAATAGTTTGCAGGTATAACGTGAGAACATCTGATGATAACATATTTGTTGATGGGTTTTCCCAGCTAAGCCCGTGCAAGTGCTTCCGGAACCATGTGCAATGTTTTTTGAAATCTTCACTCAAATAGCTATAGTCTAAAGACATCTCTAATATTTCGTGCCATACTTCGTTTTCTACGTCAAAAACCGCCACTTCTTTAATAAAAAATTCGCTTGTTTTATACTGGTTCAAGTGCTGGGGAAACTTGGCAGCCACAGGATGCTTACCCCCCTTTACAACCCTACATTTGATTTTCCAATGCTCCACCCGAAAGAACTACATTGGCCAGAAAGCGAGTTTTTTTACCTGTAAATTTTGAATTTCGCCGAATCCTTGTTGTTTCAAGCAAGGAAAGGATTTTTAACGTGCGTGACAACACTCACACACGAGACCTCCATTTTACCTTTTATCCGAGTAAGGGCGTATTTTTGTGAAAAATGCTCACCTAACATTTTTCAAGCGGACCGTGTCGGAATTTGAACCCGGGATCTTGGACATAGTTGTCACACGCATACCAACTACACCACGGAGCCGCCTCTCCCTTCACAACCACTGAATGTCAAAGAAATAAAGTATATAATTGTAAAACAAGCGAAGGTGACCGAACTGCATCTAACAAGAATGAACAGCGCCTATGATCAAAGACAACAAACATAGAAACAAGAATTTATATTTATGGTTCCGGGTTGGGCCCGTGTCATTTTATAAATCAAGGTCAACGTTTTTACCACTTTTGTAAGGGACTTCATCAAAACAAGAAAAGAAAATAAGTAATAATTTAAAAAATAAAAATAATAATAAAGATAAGAATGATAAATTAAGTAGACAAGTTAAAGTGTAAAGAGTAGCGTTACTCCTGAACTAGCAGACTCACTAGCCCATTCAAAGCCAAAAGGTGTCTTGTGGCGAAGTAACTGATGAGTAGCGAAAGTAGTAGTTTATTTAGAGCGAGAACTTGATGCATGAGTGATCATGAATAGAGAGGAGTGTCGTAGCGGATTAGTGAACGTCAGGGTTCCGCTGTTGTGAATATATGCTTGTTTTCCAAATGCGGGAAGGTAGTATCTATCGCCTTAGAATTTTTATTGATTTCTATTGAATTTCTAATTTTTTATTGTAGAAAAATGGAATTCTGGCAATTAGTTTTGTCTAGTCAAAGTTAATGGTATGGCCTGTTTCATGTTGGTGTTCGGCCACCGCTAAGCGATTGTACTCCTATGTATACTAAACCGCAGCTGCAAGGTATACTATATACGCCTGGGACTTTAAGATTATTTTCGAAATCTTTTGGAGTTGGTAATATTTGCGAAATTTTATTAGTGGGTATATAGATTGTTTTGATGTTGTATTTAGGTAGAATTTTGCCAATTTGATCTGTTACTCTGTGTATATATGGAAAAATTGCTAAAGATCGTGTATCAGGATTACAGCGTGGTTTGGGGGTTCGTGTAGGATGCAGATGCCGATATCTAAGTTACGATAGCCGTTTTGTATAACACTAGTTTTAAGATGGGTCAATACATTAGATAAGTGTTCTGGTTCTGAAATCTTAATGACACGGTGGACTAGAAAGCTGATTACCGATGATTTTTGTGACGGATGATGATGTGACGACGCATGTAGGTATCTGTCTGTGTGTGTAGGCTTTCGATATACGGAATGATCTAGTCATCCGTTAGGTTGGCGCTCAACCAGAACGTCAAGGAATGGCAGAGTTCCGTTCTTTTCAATTTCTATAGTGAACTTAATATCTTTATGTTGATTGTTTATGTGATTTCTAAAATTGTTGAGCCTTTGATGTCTATGGGGCCAGATTACAAAAGTGCATCTACATAACGGAGCCAAATTTTCAACGAACTTCGTTCGTTTATGAAATCGATTTGTCGTCCGTCTGTCCGTCCGAGGTCTTTCTAATTGTCGGACATCAATGTGTGATACATCAATCGATTCAGCTCGGTGTCCAGAGCTTAAGTTTTGATGTCAGTTAAAATCGGGCCACGGGGACGCCGAGCCCGCAGGAAAATCTACAGGGATAATTAAAATTTTTAATAAGTTTAAAATCAATATGCGACACATATTTGAACAATTTATGGCATTTCATGCCAATTATTCCAATATTATAGACATTGTTTAAACTTAAATTTTGATTGCCGAAAATAATTAGATTCATATAAAAAAAAAATCTTATCTTATTGATGAGAACTAATATATAGCTTTTAAAATATTTATTCAATAAAATAAAATATATTAAAATGTCTCTTTTGTTGTTTATAAATTTTTGTATTTTATCTGAATACTTATAATTATTACAACATAATAATTTTAATTTCTTTAAATTGTTTTAAAGTAAGTCTACATTTGGAAGTTCGTTGCGACAATGCCTTGCATTTTCAACTTGTTTTTATTTAACGTCTGTGGATTCTAGAGCCATGGATTCCAAAGGCTCTATGAATATATTGGTCACAACAGGGGATAAAGGTGAGCCGATTGGTGTGCCCAAAGTTTGTAAAATTGTCCGTCCCACTACTAAAATTTCACAAATATTACCAACCCCAAAAGATTCCGAAAATAGTCTTAAAGTCCCAGGCGTATATAGTATACCCGCATTTGCGGTTTAGTATACACAGAGAAACAGGACGGTCAGTACAGACTTGACTAAACGAGCATAAGCGATGCTTAAGAACAAGCCAGTACAATCGCTCAGCGGTGGCCGAACACCAACATGAAACAGGCCATACCATTAACATTGACAAGACGAAACTAATTGCTAGAATTCCATTTTTCTACAATAGAAAAATTAGAGAATCCATAGAAATCAATAAAAATTCTAATAATCTAAACAAAGACGATGGCTACTACATTCCCCCCATTTGGAAAACAAGCCTATGTTCACAACTGCGGAACCGTCACGTTCACTGATCCGCTACGACACTCTTCTCTATTCATGATCACTCATGCATCAAGTTCTCGCCCTATATAAACTACCACTTTCGCTACTTTTATCAGTTACTTTGTAACAATTTTATTTTTGATTAATAAATCCCTTCATAAAAGTGCGAGAATAATAAAACACTTTTATTAAAATAATTGTAAAATACATTTAACAACTAAGGTAATACGTTAAAGCAGCATCGTCCTTTGGTATTCTATTTGTGGTTAAATATCTGTCTTCTACAGCTATTCGCAGGCGCGTTTCGGTTTGACAGTCCCCTCCTCGGACGCCTCGGTCCCCGAGCTAGTTTTGTAATCAGTCCGCCATACGTGGAAGAAGCGATAAGATGTACCCAAGACTACAGGCCGGCAATTTGCGTATCAACTTTGAGGAGTCGGGACACATCTTTGAATAGCGCACGACGTGAAGAATGCTACAATTAAAAATCCAACTTAGAAAATAGGAAATATAACCCATTTTATGAAGACCGCTTTGTTATACGACGTGAAGAATGCAACAATTAACAATGCAACTTTGAAAATAGAAAGTTTAACCAATTTTATGAAGACCACTTTGTTATACAACGTAAAGATGCTACTTTGAGGAGGCGGCGTGATTCAACATCCGGATTGCAGCAGCTGCCGAATGTATCGTGACCGTATTTGATTCTACACGTGGAACAACTCCATTTGGTAGAAGTTGTTTAGTATGAGCTTGGTTCACACTACATGCAGTAATCTTCGCATGAAATAACAAGTACCTCATCAAGGCGAGAAAAGCAGTTTTTGGTTCGTAGTTAGCTTTAAGTACTTTTTTGGTGTTTCACATTAGAAACACGTTAATTTGTTCTAATGTGTAAAAGCATGAATATTATAAAAGTTTCAACTATTGCTGAGCTGGATTTCCAGTGTCGAAATTAAAATTCACTAATTTGATGTTTTGAGAAACAACACGCGTGGTTCATTATGAATCGTTAGTAACAACAACAGGTGTTACTGACGTCACTTATTTTTCTGTAGTATACTGCTGACAGATGTGTTCTTGAAAGCAAATGCTTCGAACAGCTTTGGCACAAGTTATGTAGACAAGAGTATTTTTGTGATCTGCTTTTTTAGAAACTAAAACTAGTACATGTAATTTAAAAAGGAAAAACTTGAGTAGTAACATTTTTAGATGTAACCTGCCTGAACAGATCTGCACGGGTCGGAGTTTTTGTGTAACAAGTTTACAATATACTGTAAAATGTTTGATTATGAACAATTTAGATAAACCTGAAATTAAAATTCACGAAGTAATTCAGTTATTAATTAAATTTTGTTGCAATTCATTTTATTTTAAAAGAGATTCTTTTAGTAAATAATTGGTTCAAGATTAAAGTTTTTATTTTGATCAAATATGATCAAACCTAACCACAGAAAGCTAACATCCTTAAGAGTAGAATTTTGATGCCAACTTTATATTGAAAATATCTTTTACTACTTCTTTATGTATATTTGCGGGACACAAATAGTGTTCCACCTTTTTATTAACCTAACTATTATAATTTCTTACAGGAACAGCGTCTTATTTTATTAAGACAGGTTTTTGTCATCAAAGGCGATCTTTTTTTCTTTGGGTCTCCACGTCCGCCCTTAGAAATATGCCATGCCATTATCCTGAATAAGTCCGGACTTGGTGGCGCCTATTTGTTTTAGATTAAGTTTGACCTACAAACAGATTTCGACTTACCCCCCCATTTCTCATAGCTCTACCTAAGGAATAGACCCCTAGTTATGTCGGAAGACTTCGTCTCACTAGCGCCCATGAGTGGGGTAGGAGCCTCTAAGGAGAAACCGTTGCAACTTCGCCACAGACACCTTTTGGCTTTGAATGAGCTAGTCAGTCTGCTAGTTCAGGAGTAACGCTACTCTTTACACATTAACTTGTCTACTTAATTTATCATTCTTATCTTTATTATTATTATTATTATTATTATTATTTATTTTATTACTTATTTTCTTTTCTTGTCCTGATGAAGCTCCTTACAAAAGTGGGCGAAACGTCGATCTTAATTTATAAAATGACACTGTCCCAACCCGGAACCATAAATATTAATAATGACTCCGGCCGTGAAAGCCTCCGACAATTTCATAGAAACAAGAAGAAAATTGTTGAAAGCATATGTGTGGAGCACAGCACAGCATGCCTATGAAAAATGGTAGCAGACTTTTGGAATGTTGTACTTCAGATGTATGAGGATGATAGCATGGACAGATAAAGTTAATATCGTTTATAGAAATAGTAGGGGAATAAAGATATCTGTAAAAAATAAAATAGGAGGAACAGAAGGATAGAATACGTTCTAAGGCATTTTTAGAATAGTATGCGATATATTACAAGCAAAGATGGGAAAAGGGAGGTAGACGTAGACCTAGATCAGATAGTGATAGGATGCAGACTATGTAAATTTTAGGGAATTGTTTAGGTTAGTACAGAATAGGAAACAATGAGGGTACGTTTCTAACCAGTCCCAGAACTGAAGATCTAATCATGATGATGAAACCTTCTGAGCAGATACAGTGAAAATCCAAAAAAGGCACATTGGAGTGCTGCCAAGAGTATGCTACGGCACCTTAAATGCACAACAGACAAGCGTCTACTATTCGAACGCTGCTAGTGAAATAGAAGTTTTTTGTAATGCTGATTGGGCTAGCAATCTGGACAAAAGAACCTCAACAACCGGGTATGTCTTCAAATTCTAAGGTAGCTGTAATTTCCTAGGCAACTAAAAGACAAAAGATCATTGCATTGTCATCAACGAAATCTGAGTTTATGTCAATGGTCTCAGCTATCAAATAGGTTGTTTGGTTGAATCGTTTGAAAAGTGAATTTTCCTAAATTATTCAAAAACCGCATTTCTTCATTGTGAGAATAAGGGAGCAATTGATATAGCAACGAATAACTCTTATTCAGATCGAACAAGCCACGTGAATATCAAACCATCGTTCGTTGATCAAAGGGTTGAAAATAGACAAAAAAAATTAAAGCAAATCTCTAGTAACGAAATGTTGGCTGATTTCCTAACTAAAGAAGTCTGTAGAGCAAAACATGTTAATTCCTCTATTCAAATAGGTCTCATTGATTAAAATGTTTTTAATGTATTTGGTTAAAATCCTCAAAGATAATGGAATTTAAAAGAAGAATATGTCGTTCAGCGAAGGTGTCAGTAGGGTGAATGAGCCGGTTCTGGAACCACATTTCCATCAACTTCCCACATTTCCACAGACACTCTGGACCAAATAGTTTTCTTCGACTAGCCATTTCATCTTTCGCGATAAATATATCTCGTTTGGTGTCAATTAATATTAGATTTTTCTCAGCTACTTGAATTTCTAGGAATTTTTTAGATAGCATCACTCCCTAAGGCGGTACCCCAATTTTAAGATTTTTACCACCAATGCTTTCTGACCAATTTTATAAATTTTTTAGCCGTGCGACACATCACGTAGGTAAAATCACCACTTCGCTATGCTTTCGGCTACCTATTTTCAGTTACTTTTCCAGGATCATAGTGACGTCATAGCCTTTTATAAATAAAAACAATGTAATACTATTCTAAAATTTTTATTCTGACATTATACATAACTAAACTTAAAAATATTTAATGCCAAGCGTGGAGCCATTTAAACTTAATTTTAATACAAAGCTATACTCGAAAATAGTCCTTCCTTTATGTTTGTTTGAAGTGGTTTTAATTTTATCTAATTTTCTTTGCAGCTTAAAATTTAAATCGACATCCAGGTCCTCTATCTACTTTTCTAGCCAATAGTTTGATACATAGAGACCGTCTAGGTTTTTGAATTGTAAAATGTACCGAAGTTTGCCTCTATATATTAAGTGTTTGATTCCACCGACAACCAGATCCATTCCTTCGTGTAATTCTTGCAGCTTGTGACAATCTTTTAATCGCGGCTCTTCCACTATATTCTGCATATGTATCTTGTTAGCTTGATCGACTTCTTTTTGTCGGTATTGGAGGGAATCCTTATTCTCCCACTCACTGTTGCGTAGTTGCATGTCCACCACTTTTGGGTATATATGGCCGTTATAGGTTGAAAGACCCTCGATTTTAAATGATCCGAAAGGTTCTTTGCTAAGCAAATATATAATGTTTAGCGGAACCCCTTGCGTGTGGTGTACGCCAAGGTTGCAAAACTCGCATTTCTTAGTTTGTCTATGTTATCTGCCATTTCAATAAATACGTTTTTAGAATATCTTTTTAAAAAGTGTACGGATTTAGTACCATCTTTTTCAGCAAGAATGCCTACATAACTAAGAGAGTCTTTCTTACTAACCACAACTGCATACAGCTTGTATAACCCGGATGTATCTAAGTCAGTCCATCGGCACATAATTGATAATAATCTTTTAATTTTTTCTTATTTTCTCTAATAAGATGTTCTTTGTCTAACACATCTTTGTATTGTTCGCGTATTGTCGCTATGTTTTCCTTGTAGTTCAACTTTCGCCTTTTTGCATCCAGTTCCTCTAATTTCAGTTGTCTTTTTCTTCTACTTACAGCGTATGGGGTGCATAGTGGGGTAATTTCCTTTAGCGTAAACAGATGGAGTTTACTGCCAATATTTACGCGTTGTCATACACCCACTGGGCGAATGTTAGGCGTATTTTTCAACCCCAATTCCCAAATGATTATTTCTTTTAGAATTGTAGAATATGGTGTTGTTGATTGTGTAAAATATGTATTACCTGCTTTAATGTAGCATTTGTGTAAGATTTTTATTTTATCTTGGCCGTCTTCCTCCTCTACTACCTCCAAATAATTTACAGGTAAATAGTTAAAACTAAAAGCCGAAAGTACATACTTTACCAATTTTTCCTTTTCTTCTGGTTTTTCGGACAACTTAATTTGCAAGCCAGTCAATTTCTTTGTTTGCTATTCTCCCAATACAGGTACTGTAGTAGGTTATTATACACTAAACAGCAGCTATTTTGTAGCTTGTCCGATAGCTTACTCCACATTCTGACAAGTGTACCGAGTACAGCGGCGCCTTTAGGAAGTATAACTTACTATCTTCCAATAAGGTTAAACAGTCTTTTAAGGGATTATACATCTGTTCCGCACTGACGTAGTTCCCAATTGTACAGTTGTATATTGTCGCTTCCAATCGCGTAATACAATGTTCTTTGGCCAAAGTAGACGCAAATGTGTTTCTTAAACGTGCATCTGGACAACGTAAAAAATCTTGTATATGATTTCCAAGTTGTTTATTAACACTAGGATTTGTTATCTGGCACACAAATTTGTTGAATACCTTAATTCTTGGATTGGTTGTTAGCCATGTTAAACAATCGATTGCCACAGTTTTATCGTTGTCAACTATAATATTGCAGTTTTCTTCGTATTCGCCCTTGTAGCAAAAGTTATGGTTTGTAGTTAAATAATTACACATCTCCATCTTGCTAAATATGCCAGCAAAATCTAGGGCTACATCCATGTCAAAAAGATAGTAATAATCTTTTTCGAGTCCGCCTATTATATCTGTTAGTTTTTCCAATATAGTTTTCAACTTAACATCTGCTAGTTACACTTTGTACGGAACACATATGGGATTTTAGAATTTTTTATTAATGCCTTCGAGGCCTTTTTTCCGATAATTTTTTTTACTGTCTGGCCCATCTTGTTAATGCTTTTCAGGGAAAACGGAAATTTAGCTTTAACACTATGCCTAGGGGAAACAAATCGGTTGAACTTTACTCGTAGACAGCTATTAAATGCACCACAAATTTTTTTTTTTAAGATAAACATCTATTTGTTTGCAGATGTTTGCTCGGCGTCAGAAAGGTCACAAATTTTAACCAACATTATATTGTCACAAAATGGTTCTGTAAATGATGTGTGTAGTCCACGGGTCAGCATCTGTTCGCCTTTGACATAATAAATATTACTAATATCTGTCACCTGATTATTATAGCACATATTTTCTGCCATCAGCCACAATCCAAATCGCTTATTTATTAGTTTCACTTTATTCCCAAGAAGTTGAGGAACGTTAATCACCTTGGAGACGCTCATGTTTACCGTTCTTGCTACTGCCGAATACTAAATTGAATCCTAAAAATTGCCCCTTATGAACCCTACAGAGTGGGGGCGTATATTGCCGAAGATACCCGAATATGTCGGACACCGCCATATCGTTTACATTCTCTTGTTTAGGAACAGTTTTTGCTATCCGACCTAGGTCAGACTGGGCAGGGGTGCGCATCGATCTATGCCCGGATATATGTAGAATGTATACTGGACATATGTCGGATGTATGTCGCATATAGTTTGGATGTATGTCGGATGTATGTCATACGGACGCGAGTGAAGAGAGAAGGGCAAAGTAGGGTGGAGGGAGGACGGTTTAGGTTAGTTTACGTTGTATGAAGTTAGGTTAGCTAGTGTTAACTAGAGTTAGGTTAGGTAAGTTGGACTTGTGCGGACTTAGGTTAGATAGCAGGGAAAATTGATAGATTAGGTCAGCGCCGCGACGCTGACCTAACCTATCAATTTTTCCTGCTTGCAAATTAAGTTGTCCGAAAAACCAGAGGAAAGGGAAAAATTGATAAAGTATGTGCTTTCAGCTATTAGTTTTAACTATTTACCTGTAAATTATTTGGAGGTAGTAGAAGAGGAAGACGGTCAAGATAAAATAAAAATCTTACCCAAGTGCTACATTAAAGCAGGTAATACAAATTTTACAAAATCTGCAACACCATATTCTACGATTTCAAAAGAAATAATCATTTCGGAATTGGAGTTGATAAATACGCCTAACATTCGTCCAGAGGTTGTACGACAAGCGTAAATATTGGCAGTAAACGCTACCCGTATACGTTAAAGGAAATTACTCCATTATGCACGCCATACGCTGTAAATGGAAGAAAAGACAGCTGGAATTAGATGAACTGGAAGGCGAAAGTAGGACTACATAGAAAACACTGCGACAATACGCAAACAATACAAAGATGTGTTAGACAAAGAACATTTTATTAAAGAAAATGAGGAAAAATTAAAGATTATTTTATGTGCCGATGGACTGACTTAGATACATCCGTGTTATACAAGTTGTATCTATTTGTGATTAGTAAGGAAGACTTTTTTAGTTATGTAGGCGTCCTTGCGGAGAAGGATGGTACTAAATCCGTATACATTTTAAAAGGATATTCTAAAAACGTATTTATCAAAATGGCAGATAACATAAACGAACTAAGGAATGCAGGTTCTGTAACCTTGGCGTACACCACACGCAAAAGGGTTCCGCTAAACATTACATATTTGCCTAGTAAAGTACCTTTTGAATAATTTAAAATCGATGGTCTTACAACCAATAACGCCTATATATACCCAAAAGTGGTGGACATGCAACTACGCGACAGTGAGTGGGAGATAAAGGATTCTCTCCAATACCGACAAGAGGAAGTCGATCAAGCCAACAAGTTACGTTTGCAGTATATAGTGGGAGAGCCGCGACTAAAAGATTGTCACAAGCTGCAAGAATTACACGAAGGAATGGATCTGGTTGTCGGTGGAATCCAGCACTTAATATATAGAGGAAAACTTCGGTACATTTTACAATTCGAAAACCTAAACGGTCTATGTATCAAACTATTGGCTAGATAGAAGACTTAGGTTTCGATTTAAATTTTGAGCTGCAAATAAAAACCACTCCAAACAAACATAAAGAAAGGATTGTTTTCGATTATAACTTTGTTTTAGAATTAAGTATAAATGGCTTCCTGTTTGGCATTAAATATTTTTAAATTTTGTTATGTATAATGTCAGAATAAAAATTTTAGAATAGTATTACATTGTTCTTTATTTATAAAAGGCTATGACGTCACTATGATCCTGGAAAAGTAGCTGAAAATAGGTAGCAGAGAGCATAGCAAAGGCGTGATTTTACCTGTATGATGTGTCGCATGGCTAAAAAATTTATAAGAACTGTCAGAAATCGCTGCTGGTAAAAATCTTAAAATTGGGGTACCGCCTTAGGGAATGATTCTATCTAAAAAATTCTTAGAAATTCAGGTAGCTGAGAAAAATTTAATATTAATCGACCACAAACGCGATATATTTATCGCGAAAGATGAAATGACTAGTCGAAGAAAACTATTTGTTCCAGAATGGGTGTGGAAATGTGGGAAGCGGATGGAAATGTGGTTCCAGAACCGGCTCAAACACTCTACTGGTGTTGAATTGTGAACGCGTATTATTTTTTGTATCTAGTTCCTAAGTATATTTATGTCAGATTTTTATAAATTTATATATTAAAAAAAAGTTTTCTCAACTGCGTAGACTGTAGCCGATGAGCAATGTTGTTCAATTAATAGACATTTATTTTGTAATGTAAGTAACTTAACCTGACCCGAGGCTTTCAGAACAACACTATAAATTACTGATTAAACAAAATTAATAGTTCACTCAGCTTGTCCTAATAATGTAAATTAAGAATAAACGTTATCATGAATGTATTGTGACGAACTTTGTAATTGCACTCTGGCTTTTATTTTCAATAAATAGAAGTCTAGTGATTATTATTCTTCACAACCACAAGAATTTACTGTCTTGTGTACATAAACACTGGCTTAATCATTATTTATAAGCGCTAATCTAATCTTCTACAATATTATAGCATTAATCTAACTGTTCATTTATTTATCTAACAAATATATAACGCATGACCGAATTTATCTTTACATTAATTTATGTATATCAAAGATTTATTAGACACGAGCTCAAAATAATAATGATCTATGGCAAGTCGAAGTTGGATATTTCTATGACAACAGGAACAACTGGAGCCATTCTTACATTTCTCATATCGATAGAAGTAGTAATCGGCACTCTTAACACCAGGTGCCGTCCATTCTGCATACCAAGGTTTGAACAACAGTCTTCTGGAATACTACTTTCAGCATGTTTCGTAACTACCCTCCAGTAAAATTCATCTAGTCCACGACCAATCTTAGGTATTGTCAACTTCTTTCCCCAAACTTTGAAATCCACTAATGCTTTCCATAGGACCAAAGGACAATTGCTTTGTAGCTAGGTAATAAATGAAACTATATCCATTTCTTAAGTGTATGATTTTGTCCACCTTGGGCTGTTGTTGACAAAGCTGATTCAGATCACCAAATTTACTTTTACAAATCATATTAAGATTTGCCGCTACGCTATGTGCAAGCGAGTATTTCGGCTGCACATCAAATGGATATCTCTTGACCTCTTCAGTGATCCCGAATCTAGACTTGCCGATAACGCTGTACACGGACATAAACCGTTCATAATTTGGACTAGACCTTGGGTCGTTCTCCTGGCTCCATGTTCGCCCTGATTTATGATGTACTCTAGCCTTGTCGTAGTCGTCAGTGTCGTAAATTACCAGTAAGTTAGTATACACTACTATTATCCTACAATTTGAGAGCTTTTTCAATTCTAAATACAACAATGTTGATCGATCGGTATCAGTACTTTAGAATGACCCTCCCAATTAATTTGTAACTTTGGCGAAAATCCCCGTCTCTCTGGGATTGTACAATTTACGGTTTTCCGTTTGAAAACCAGAAACTAGCACCTAAATGTCATATCTGGTCGTCATCCGGTTGCTCGCAATCTGAATATTCTTTCTTACGTCTCCATGAATGGCGTGCATTTTCGTTTGACTCTCTGGACATAACTTTTGCTCACGATGTGTTCTCCACGTTTACTACCGAATTCAAGGTCACACTGCAAACGTATCTCGCGTGCTCGAAATCTGTCCAGCACTCTCCTAAACCACAGAACGGCAGGCTAATTAAAATATATGTTTGTCCGAGTCTCTTTGATGTTTAGTGACTACCTTGGAAAAATACTTTCCTAGGGTACGGTGCAAACGGCTACCATACCATCCGATTAAGGGTACAGCGGTGTCGTTTAGGTTCTTTTCATCCCCAGCAGGCTCTTGAAATAGCGCCGACTCAAAATTGTTGCAACTCCAAAGGTATTCCAAAACGGCAGGAAAGTTCTTTGACTAATACGCCAACGACGGTTGCTATTTCCTGGTTGCGCTTGACATACGCCTCAGTTCAGTTTGTACAGTAATCCATGGTCACTCCAAAGTCGTTTTTGGACAGTGGGGCTGTAATATTAATTACTATTTTCTCAAACTGACTTTCTATAGACGCTTTCCGGTTACCCAATGACGCATATGACTGACACTTCGTGCACCACTCACTGATGTCTTCCTTACAACCTACCTATTAAAACTTTTACCGACTATCTCTAGAGTTGTCTTGATGCCGAAGTGCCGTCTCGACATCCCATTATGTAGATGTCTTAAAACCTTGTGCATTCGTCTCTTGGGAACCACTACCTAAAGTGTACCTGCGATCCATCTTTCTGTTACAGCGATCGCACCAATATCCCATCCTTTAACTTTAAGCAATCCCACCGTGTCCAGTACTTCAGTCTGTTACTTCGCGGGATAACATGCTGCTATTACGAATGCTCTTCAAGAACTGTCGCGATGACGATGAGACCAACTACTATCGCGACTCGAACTTAAAGTTAACGCCAAACAGTTTCTGGAGATAAGCCCAGTGAAATGAAATTTTTAGGTAGGAATTGAAAAATCCCTGCGAAGAAAAAGATGCAGTAGGTTGATAGATGTGGCACAGAGACAAGTGTTGCCACTAACGGAGAAAGAGGCCCGTCTAGTAGCGCAAATGTGGTTAACAGACGGCGGTTAAAAACGAGGACTGACACCGAATAATCAAAGTAGGGTAGGTTGGTGTTGTCAGATGACCGTTCGAAAAATTAAACGATGTGCTCCCTCCGGAAGCGTTTGATAGCAGGATAGGAATAAAATATCTTCAAAACTAAGTATCAAAAAAGGTTAAAGCGAAAAAAGTGTGGTCTCGATCAAAATATTCAAGCGGTTCGTTCAAAGCGTTACACCTTCTTTACAAACAAAAATTTTTCTAAAAATCTGCCTCAAACAACTGAAAATTTAGTCTGTGTCATCCATGTGCTATGTTGCAAGTTATACCTTAATTCTAAAAAGAAAGTCCTAATATTCTCTATCCAACTCTGTAAATGTTGCTGAAGGCGAAAGGTTGTGAAGCGGCCTTCTCTATCCTCGAAGGAATAGAACACTTACAGGGGTCATGCCGCTTCATCTCTGCTGCTCGATTACTATAGGAATACCCTCTTGAAAAACGGAGAAACAGCTGCATCCATCGGTTACGTATTACCCCAACCCTTTAAGTATAGTTTTCGATTGAACAGTTGGCCAAAGAATCCATTCAAAAATCGATACCAGCTACCATCATTTCTCATTTTTTTATGATATCTCACACATTGAAAAAAATACTCTCACCCCCAATTGAAATCCTTCTCGAAGATCTAGCATTAGGACTGGCAAGTACCTCTAACAGGTCTGATTTTCTAGTTCATAATGACGACTAGCTCTGGGTCAATTTTTGTGCGGTGTTCAGCTGCTGTGTCTGCCAATCGTCGTTAATCACGGTTATCTGACAAGAAGATTACATTTGGTCACCAACCGTGAACATTAGCTACAATACTTAGGGCAAGACCGTCGCGGCAACGAATCTGCGATACGGTGACTTCAACCCGCTTGATGTTCAGTGTGGAAATCAGACTCTTGCAGTCATTTCACGACCTGCTCTTCCAGGTTCTTCAATTGCAGTAGTCATTTCAGCGCTGCGTTTTCTGTTACCAAGTAAAATTTTACCATAGAGATACTTATAAAACTGCTCTATCGATTTCGCTACAGCCGATAGTTCTTTCCTCATAACGCAGTAACTTCTTTCCGGTTTCGAGAGCACTTTATTAAAATAACCAATCACTTTTTCTTGTCCTTCCTCTATCTGGGACAGCACACTTCCAATGGCAACACTACTTGCGACTGTGTCTTATATGAATTTGCCTTTCGGCTAAGAGTAACTTAAGATCGGAGCTACCGTCAATAAATGTCTTGGATGTTGGAACGCATTTTGACAACCCTCGTCCCTTCTTATATTAATTTAGTCAAGGGCTTGACAATATTATCAAATCTATAAACAGATCTTTAATGTATGCATAATACCAGAAAAACTGCGTAGTTGTAGTTTGTCTTTGAACGTATAACATTTTTGTACGACCCTAACTCTTTCCGGTTGTGGCCTAACTCTAGTTCGTGAGACCACATGCCCAAAGTATTTAACCATTTCTTCAAACATCTGGTTCTTTGGGCTCAAATTCAGATCGACTTCTATCAATCTCTGAAATACTTTCTCCAAGTTATTAAGTATTCTCTAAATGTTTTCACAATTGCGATTGTTATACAAGGTATATTTTCCACGAGAGCCTGCGTGAGTTTTTATCCATTAAACGCTCAAAGGTGGCAGAAGCGTTGCAAAGTACAAATGGCATCACTGTAAATCATCGTAGACCAGTACCAATACCAATAGCAGTTTTTTCTAGATATTTGGGATCCATATGCAGTTTACAAAGGTTGCAAACCACTTTGACCCTGAAAGCGCATCTAGAGAACATCGTCAATCCTCAAAAATGGGTAACTGTCCCTTTTTCGTAGTCATTTAGCAGACGAGAGTCAATACAGAATCTTGTGGCCCTATTTTTTCAGAAACACAACAGGTACTGACAAAGGGTTGCCGAAGCGTTCTATTACATCCTGCCCTTCCATTTCTCCAACCATTCTCTCGACCTCTTCACGCTTGGCCTATGGTAAACTACTCGACTGTTGTCTTATTAGCCGATCATCACCGGTATTGATTTTGTACTTCATTATCGCGATATTCTCGGCTGACTGTCGTAATTTGCAAACACATCTGAATATCACCGAATCAGGGTTTTAAGTTCAGTCAGCTGTTGTTCGAGATTCTGGTATGGTTTTTTTAACTCGTGAATAACCTAGAGGAACGCTTACTTATGGCCGGTTCTTTAATGAAGCCGGTTCTTTCCAGCACTTGAACTACCGAAAACAACAACTAAATGTAGCATTCTTTTTCAATGCTACGTCGTAGCCATTGGCGTTTAAAATCCTAACAGGTACGATGTCCAACACTTTTGTCAACAATTTTCCAACGTGTACGCCCAAGAAATTAATCACAGAACCGCGCATAGAACTCTCCAGGAGTGCTTCATCAAATTATCCAATAGCCACGTTTTCTGTCCATCTCGGTATGGGAACGTCAACTGTCAAACAAACCCGCACATAGAAGTCGTTTGCCTTGCAAAACGGCTTTTTTTCTTTTGCTACTCTCACGACATCCTCTTTCACGTATAACGAGCACCGTACTTTTTCTAGACGTCTATTCCCAGAATAACTTCTTTGGTAGTATCCACTATTATCGCTTGGTGGTCAAATATTTTGCTGCCAATCTCGATCTTTACGCTTGAAACTCCGTGCGTCCGACTGCCTTCCCCGACCACTGTCCAAAAACGCACTATCACAAGACTCACTTTGCCATGGTTGGGAACTACGGTAGGGATCACAATTGTCCAGTGGCACATGTGTCAACTATAAACTTAATAACCTTACGGTTATACTGTCTATATACAAAAATACTGTTTTCACACCTAGTTTGTACGATGCAAATGATGTCTCATTTGACAACCCATCGAATCGTTTTTTCAATGCAATCTTTCCCTGTTCTTCCACAGGGCATCAAACTTTGACACGGCTACGATGCGATGCCTGCTTTGCTGCTTCAAACTCCAAAGCATTAACTTGCATCCTCTAGACTATTTTCTATGGGGTACACTAAAAGCGATGTTATATGGTAATAAGGAAAAGCCACATACTAGAAACGAATTATTGAATGGAATAATAACTGCAGTTAGTGAGCTCAACGAGAGAGGAGATCTTAAACAAAATGCAAATCAACATCTTTTAAAAAAAGTACAGCAAATGGGGGAGGTCATTTTGAACATTTGTTACGTAAATCATAATACAATCGACAGAAACAACAGGCACCGGGCTCAGCGGGAGAGTAGGGGTGGGTCGTAGGTGACGAGCGACAGTCTCCGGTGCTCGACTGTGAGAAAAGTCATATTGTGGTAAATATTTGAAATAAAAGACACTCACAGCGTCAACTTCACCATGTGCAAATCCAACAGGAAACATCTATACTAAGACCATGACGAACAAGGAATTTGCTTTTGTAAAATCATGAATATTGTTCGTTATATAGCTTTAGCAAAAGAATGAAAATGTCCTTTCATCACAAGCAAAGTCTAATTCAACACGTTATCAAAACAGGTGTGTGTAAAATTTGTAGCAAGTCTTTATCAATTAATACAGCCAATAAGGTTGTTTATTAAACAGGATACAGACTACAATCAATTTTAACAAACTTTTAAGTTCGCGGCAAAGCTGGTTTGAATAACTTGTTGAGGTATACAATCTCTATAGTAACGTATCATATACGAGGTCGTATTTGAATATAAAGAGCGAAATCTATACAAATAGATACTTGATTAAAGTACTGTGCAAACGACTACGCCTTTGGTGACGGCAGGTAACACATTTATTAAAATAACTTAAGATTAATTAAATTAAATTAATTAAATAAAGATAAAACTTAATAGTTTTTCATTTTTCAATTCTTGTCCACTTTTGACTATTTTCAATTTTTCTACAAGATAGAATGATTTTATACAAAACTTTGTTACGGCATAGTTGTACCTCATAAAATTTGCTATCCAGAATGTGCCGTGCGTTTTTTTCTAACTCTTGCAGTTTGGAGTTATTGTATATTCAACTATTACAAAAAGACAAATTTTGTAAATTTTTTTTATTTTCCAAATAAATCTCTAGATAACTCATGTATGCTTTAGTTTAGACAAAAAATGAGTGAAAGCAAACTTGTAGAAAATTTTCCGCACTTTAAAATAGTTTTAGTTGATCGATACGCTAAAGTTAATAGTTTCGATGGTATATCCATTTAGAGAGAGACGCCCACAAAAATGTTATAAATTGACCCATCCCTTAAGAGTGGGAAAAATAATTTTATTTAAACTGTGTTCTTAAAAGTGTCCCATGCATATATATATATATATATATATATATATATATATATATATATATATATTGACGTGATAGGTCATTGAAACCCTAATTCTAAAACTATATCCCACCAAAATATAATACAATCCGGAAAATAAGAAATTTTCCGTACATTCATAGTTTCGCCCTGTATAAACAAGCGTACCTTTATTCATTAAAATGTCGTGCAAAAACGCAGATTGCACGTGTATAAATAATCACCTTGTATGCTATAAGCATATTGTAAATAAACAGCAAGTAACGTAAATCATATATGTAAGCATAATTGATAGTAGGATACCATAAAACGCATTTAAATGCGAACGTAAAAATCGATCGTATTAAGATAAATACAAAGCGATTTATTTTACGTATTTTTGATAAAAATGCATTTGATTTGCTGTATATAGCATAAAAGGGTACAAGCTTTAGGCTTTTAGTTTAAGAAACTATAATCAACGTGTATTTAAAATCCCCTTTCGCATTAAAAAAATAATTAAAGTTTAAACTAATTACCCCGTGGATAACAGCAATTCATTCTAAATAAAGAATTTTCTAGAACCTAATAGGATGAGTCATCGGTATTTTAGAACGAGGTAAATATCATTAATGAATAAATATTTTATTTTTGGAAGCGGCGAAACAAAAAAAACCTGCAAAATTCTTGGAAACTTTCAAGAAACTGATTATCTTTAGCATTAGTATACGACGCTACAACAATAGTATATGTGTTAAACAAAAACAGATAACACACGTCACGGATAACTGGAACGATAATTAGGTTATAAAACTCGACGAGTTTAGACGTTAATTGGGTTTTCAGAGAAACCATACATCATAATGTTCCACATTTTTCTAGTAAGCTTCTGGAAACATAAATTTGTATATAAAGAAGCGCTTATCAAATAAAGATATCCATTCATGAGATCATTCGATTTCATTCATTAGAAGACAAAATGTTATTTTAATTAAAAAGCGCAAGCTGTTGCCATGTCAAGATAGTATTTGAGTATGTAGTAAACATTTTGTAGATTATTAGTTACAGAGTTGCAATGAATAAAGAAAGTGTTTTAAACGTAACTTACAACGAAAAATAAAAATTATTAATTACATGAGGGAAAGTTCTTCAAGATAACGCTATTAAATGATCAAAGGGAAGATTTAACCAGAAATGTACTGTGCTAATCGCTGTTTGATTTGAGAATTTTTTTTATGGAGAATCTTGTAAACTGATTTGACGTCAATTTAAAATAAGAAAATACTTTTTTTCAAGGAACGGTTTTGTGGATTCTGCAAGTATTACTTTTAGATTTATTTTTAACTGATTAATATTTAGTGTAAGGCATAAGAGTAAATTATATAAAATCTTTTATGTAAAAGGGTTATACTAGGGGAATTTAGGATCAGAGTTCAAAATACTCCGACCTTTTAATAGATTATCTGTCAAAGATTTTTTCTGGCCAAAACAAACCTTACAAGCCTGGAAATAATTATAACCAGGTAAACCATTCTCAAAAGAATAAGTTTAATTCTGTAAATTAAAAATAAGATAAGGAACATATTTTTTATATCCTTTTTAGAAATTATTTTTGTTTGAAAGAAACAATGTTGTAAAAGTTCTAAATGCTTTTGTATGAGAGAAAATTTTTAATGCTGTATAAATGCTTTGTGATGTGTTTGATTTCATTTTGAAAAACTTCGTCAGTTTCCTTGAGCTTGCCAGGCAAAGTTAGAAAAGGAAGGGAAGTGAACCATTTCAAGTTTACAATATATATGTAATATATAAAAATTTTAGGTAGTTAATTACACAAGATAAGTTGATAAATACTAAAGTGTTATAGTTAATAAGATGAAATCATAATTTAGACTTTTATGCAAAGCCCAAATGATCATATCAAATAGAGCTAGTAATTGAAAGATGGAAAATATTAAGCCATTTAGTCTGATTTGATTTCATTTCATTAATTTGCAAGTGTTCTAATACTTGCTTTTGTCTCTTAGTTTTAAGGTTGAATAATCAGTTAAAGTAAAGGTTCATTTCGTTACAAGTGATGTAGTGAAATTGAATCGTGAAAAATTTAACATTCGTGACATCAAACAAGTCTTTGAAATTTGAAATTTCGTAGCGGAGTTAGATAGAATACAAATTATCTAGCTAGTTGCGAAATATTTTACACTACTCAATCTTAGCCAGTTATCAAAAAAGGAATCACATTTATTATAATTACACTTACCTCAAGATGAGATTAAGTTTCTATCCCGTTTAATTCAACTTCACCATTCACTTCTTTAGTCTATGAAAACATTCAGTTTTCAGAAGGTATTATAAATCTAGAGTATTGAATCTAAACGAATAATAGTGTTGGCAATTAATCTTTGTAGTATATTTATGGCATTACCCTAAAGCTTGAAACGAAAATATGGTTAAGAAACGTATTTCGTTCAATATAGGTTGATCTAAACTCATCCGATCAAATTTAAAGTTAATGGTATACTGACGAACATTGTACGGCTAGAGCTTTAAACGTGATCTATCCTTCCTATTTTTATCATCTTCAGTGTTTATAGTATTACTAAAGATAATACAAGAATTCCAATACACTACGACCCACACATTATCTATATTTATCTCTTAAACCTATCGCAACAAACGGATTTATTTTTCGTAATCTTCTTTGGGAATTAAACCACACAGAGATTTTAAAATCATCTTTATTTATGTTTCGATCCATGGCCCAGGATCGTTGTCAAAATAATAAAAACTTCAAGTTGGACATTTGTGACATAAATTGAAGGTGACTTTGATTTATTGATGTTTGTTATCTTTGGTTTGAGTACATTATATGAAAATTTTAAAGTTGAAAAGAATAATTACCTTCAATTTATGTTGCGGCCCGTGACCGACTTTTTAGGTAGCCAGTACACATATTAGTTAGTAGTCTCCGGCTGCTTAAGCCCTACGGTAACGTAATCGTACACTTCTTTAAACCATCCTCTTAACCGTATAAATAAAAACGTTAAAAAATGTTTTCCAAACCTTAAATTATTGAATTTATTTGATATTACCAATAAAAATTAATCAGCTGATTTCACGTTAAGCGTATTGACTATCTAAAAAGTCGGTCCAAGGCCGCAACACAAATTGAAGCCAATCATTCTTTTAAACTTTAAAATTTTCACGTAATGTACTCAAACTAAGTATATCAAACATCAATAAATCAAAGTCACCTTCAATTTATGTCATAAATATCAAACTTGAAGTTTTTATTATTTTGACAACGATCCTAGGTCATGGATCGAAACGTAAATAAAGATGTTTTTGAAAACTATGAGTGGTTTAATCCCCAAAGAAGATTAAGAAAAATACTAAACAAACCACTACAAACATACAAGGAGTATTTACAAGGCAGGTATGGGCCTGAAATTTGTATTTGTTTTAGACACTTAGACAATCTAAACCTAAAACTATCGCATGCCAAAAATTCACTCACGTTCCTAATAAAATGCAGAAACAACGAAATAATACCAAAAGGATTCAGAATCAAATTTGGTCAGACAAGCAATAAACTATCAAGGATTCTTGAAAGAGCAAGTTACAGTATGATGAGGGAAAGACTGCAAAACCTTCGCCACATTATTTATAGGTTAAAACAAGATATTGAGGTCATTATAAATTTCATACGAATAAAGGTAACAAAATATGATTTTGATAAAATTCTCGTCAGTGCAAAAACTTACTACGAATCAGAAATTTCCAAACAAAAAGAAATTCACATAAAAAAATTTAATAAACTATTTATAGAGAAAAATAACAAACAAACTAAAACGTTAAAAAACAGCAGTACCATGCTAAACACCGTCATAAATTTATCAAACAGAACTATTAACGACACGGAAAAATTAATCCTATCAAACGGCCTGAACTTTGCAGTAACATTATAATTTGAATAAGGGCCGCTATACTTGCGGCCACGTCCCCAATGCTCCACCCGGAGGTACTACATTGACTTTGCAGTAACACCAAAATCAATACCAACTTTTGAAATCATTAGCTGTATTGAGAAAACAGCAAACCACTTCGAAGAAGATCAAGCAAACGAATTTAGAGTACGATGCAAAATCGAAATAGAAAACAATCACAAAATAAAACCAAATGTAAGTAGTAACAAAATAAAAGCAATTTGTAATCTACCTGCTAACAAAGGCAATGCAACAGTAATAATGAATAAAAACGAGTAGATTACAACACAAAAATCAACGAATTGTTGAACACTGAAAATTACACCAGTTTAGAAACAGACCCAACAAAATCAATTGAAAATAAAATATACAAAGCTTTATATAAATTTAAAAATGAATTCGAAGACAAAGAAAGAAGCAAACTGGTCCCACATTACAGTAAACCACCCCACTTTTACGGTCAACCAAAAATTCATAAAGAAGACATTCCTTTAAGACCTATCGTAAGCTCCATAGATTCTACCATGCCATAATTTAGCAAAATTTCTCCTAAAAAGTATAAATCCATTAGCGGGCAAAACGGACTCTTATAAAAAACAATCAACATTTTTTAGAAAAATTATCAAACATAAAAATTGAAAATACACAGTGGTAAGTTTTGATGTAGTAAATCTCTTCACAATGTCCCTACAAACAAAACACTTAATATTATAAAAAACAAACTAGAAAAAGATGACAACCTTAAAGAAAGAACAAAACTAAGTATATCATCGATTATGGAATTACTTGGTTTATGCGTCAATACCACATATTTTCAAATAAGTGACCAATTCTACAAACAGAGCTTCGGAATGGCGATGGGAAGTCTACTATCACCAATCTTTAGTAATATATTCATGGAGGAATTCGAAAAAGATATAATATTCACACAAGAATTGAAACCACTAATCTGGTGGAGATACATAGATGACGTCTATGCGATTTGGCCTCATAATACAGAACTAATTAAAAACTTTGTAGAGTCAATTAACAAAATAGACCCAACTATTAAATTCAAATATAAATTAGAACAACAAGGAAAACTTCCGTTTTTAGATATTCTAATTAACAAAAAGGATACAACAATTAATACATCGGTATACAGAAAACCAACGCACACAAACAGATACTTAAATTTCTATTCAAACCACCCACACTGTGTCAAATGGGAATTATCAAAACCATGTATGATAGAGCAAAATTAATATCAAAGAAATTTTAAAGAAAGAGAAAGATCCAATCAGATGTACACTAATAGAAAACAAGTATCCTAAAAGAATAATAGAGAAAAAAATGAATAAAGTCCCAAAAAATAAAGAAAAAGAAAACAAAATAACGATACGCACCAAAAAATGCTCTCAATACCATACATAAAAGGATTCTCCGAAAAATCCAAAGAATAGAAAACAAATTCAGAATTAAAAAAATATTTAGAACCAACAATACACTAAGAGCACAATTAATAAAAACAAAACCCAAAAACGCAGTAAAAAGTTCAAAATACCGTGCGAATGTAACAAGTTTTATACAGGGGAATGTTCCAGATCATTTGAAGTCCGATTAAAAAAACATAAATCATATTTAAAGAATAGAAAATTTGAAAATCCATGATTTGCCAACATGCATGGGATTCCAGTCATAAAATAAAATGGGAAGACGCAAAAATTATCGACAAAGAAGAAAACCACCAAAAACGAAAAATCAAAAAAGCTGCTAATATAACCCTACATAAAAATAACTGCGTAGCAAACGAATCCGTGACTTTCAGTAAACAATGGATTTGATTACTAAAAGAAATAACAAAAAAAAATAACAAATGCATATCAAATGCTCACAATATCTAGGTAGCATTGCAAGTTTTTCCTGGGTTTTCGTTGCGATATTAACATGAAATACAGCTTACATGTAATACAGCATGGTGAATCTATGGAGCTTACAATAGGTCTTAAAAGAATGTCTTTTTTATAAATTTTAGGTAGACCGTAAACGTGGGGTGGTTTACTGTAATGTGGGACCAGTTTGCTTCTTTCTTTGTCTTCGAATTCATTTTTAAATTTATATAGAATTTTGTATATTTTATTTTCAATTGACTTTGTTGGGTCTGTTTCTGTACTGGTGTAATTAGTGTTCAACAATTCGTTGATTTTTGTGTTGGAATCGTTTTTATTCATTATTACTGTTGCATTTCGTTTGTCAGCAGGTAAAAATATAATTGAGTTACCGTTTTTTAGATTGCGAATTGCTTTTATTTCATTACTACTTACATTTGGTTTTATACTGTGATTATTTTCTATTTTGGTTTTGCATAGTACTCTAAATTCGTTTGTTTGATCTTCCTCGAGTTGGTTTGCTGTTTTCTCAATACAGCTAATGATTTCACAAGTTGATATTGATTTTGGTGTTACTGCAAAGTTCAGGCCTTTTAATAGGATTAATTTTTCTATGTCGTTAATAGTTCTGTTTGATAAATTTATGACGGTGTTTAGTATGGTGTTGCTGTTTTTTAATACTTTAGTTAGTGTGCTATTTTTCTCTGTAAATAGGTGATTAAATTTCTTTATGTGAATTTCTTTTTGTTTGGAAGATTCTGATTTGTAGTAAGTTTTTGCACTGACGCGAATTCTATCAAAATCATATTTTGTTACCTTTATTCGTACGAAAATTACAATGCCCTCAATATCTTGTTATAACTTATAAATAATCTGTCGGTGGTTTTGTAGTCTTTTCCTAATCATACTGCAACTTGCTCTTACAAGAATCCTTGATAGTTTATGCTTGTCTGACCAAATTTGATTCTGAATCCTTTTGGTATTATTTTGTTGTTTCTGGATTTTATTAGGAACGCGAGTGAATTTTTGGTATGCGATAGTTTTAGGTTTAGGTTGTCTAAGTGTCTAATACAAATACAAATTTCAGGCCCATACCTGACTTGTAAATACTCCCTGTATGTTTGCTGTGGTTTGTTTAGTACTTTTCTTAATCTTCTTTGGGAATTAAACCACTCATAGTTTTTAAAATCATCTTTATTTACGTTTCGATCCATGACCTAGGATCGTTGTCAAAATAATAAAAACTTTAAGTTTGACATTTATGACATTAATTAAAGGTGACTTTGATTTATTGATGTTTGATAATTTGGCTTGAGTACATTAGGTGAAAATTTTAAAATTTAAAAGAATGATTGCCTTCAATTTGTGTTGCGGCCTGGTACCGACTTTTTAGGTAGCCAATTTGCTATTAACCTTGTCTGTCTATGCTATCATCCTTATACATCTGAAGCACAACATTCCAGAAGGCTTCCGTCTCTTTCTGTCTGCTTTTTCTACTGCCCCTATTTCATAGACGTATTGTGCTGTGCTCCACACACATGCTTTCAACAATGTTCTTATTGCCTCTATGTTTGTTGTCTTTGAATATATTCGCTGTTCTTTCTTGTTAGATGCAGTTCGGTCACCTTGTATTGTTTTACAGTTATATACCCTATTTCCTCGATATTCAGTGGTATGTGAGGGGGCGCGGAAGCACTTGAACATTTACCGAATTAATAGTTTTTTCAATATATCATTTCGCACAATCAACAATAGTTGAAAATAATTCACAACCAACACCTCTAGTTGTTTATAATAATTATAAGATTTAAGTGAACTTATTTTTTCATCATCAGATTTTCTGTTTTGAAACTGGTTAAACGCGTACCTCCACTTATTTATGTTCTGAGCTGGCCTACACAGTTCCCTGAAATTCCCACAACAACCTATATACAGCTCGGTTCCCCTTTTATTGTTTTTAATTATATGAACTACTTCACCGAAATTCAGTAGTATGAAGGGAATTAAGCAGCCCATGGCTGCCAAGGAACCCCCAACACTTAGACATTTACCGAATTAATAGTTGTTTATAATAATCATCATGTTTAAGTACAGTTATATTTTAGTCATTAGTTTATTCATCTTGGGACTGGTTGGATGCGTACCTCCATTGATTTCTATTCTGAGCTAGCCTAAATATTTCCCTGAAATTCCGACATCCTACATCTTTCACTATCTGTGTGCAATAGTCTAACCTAGGTGTACCCCTACTTCTCTTTTTTCCTATCTCTGATTCTAATATATTCCGTACTATTCCCTCATGCCTTACTATGTGACCTATCATCGTATCTCTCCTATTTTTTACTGTTTTCCACGTATTTATTTCTTCTTCTATTATCTAGTACCTCTTTGTTCTTAACTTTGTTTGTCCATGATGTCTGCATCATATGTCTGTAGCATCACATTTTGAGTCTCTTGTCCGCTTCTTCTATTGTCCAGGCTTCACAGTCGTACAGTACTGTGCTCTATACACATGTTTTAAGCTATCTTTTACTTGTTTCTGTGTTTGTTGTCTTTTTCTTGTTAAATGTAACACGACCTTGTGCTAATATTTATTTTATATCTTTTGCACTTTTCCCATCGTGCGTTATTTGCCTTTCTAGGTAGCAGAAATCTTTAACCTTGTAACAGTTTTTTTGACCACTGCAGAACACCAATAAAATATTACTTTTACACACGTTTTGCCTAGTCCACTATACCAGTAAACATCTTCAATTAAATAAATATCTGTATTGGAAACATATGGCCTAACCGCAATACAGAGATGCTAGTTTGGTTGCTAACATCAGGCGTTAAATATTAGTATAAATATATCAAGGCCAAACAGCTTTCCTATGTCGTGCACAAGGTGCCAGCGGTCACTTTAGCTAGAACATTTGTCACGAAGTTAACATGGGGAACCTGAAAGTTCTAGCAAGTAATTTGCATGTGGCTTTAAGCAGTAGTAGAAGAACCCAAGTGTAATGGACACTTGCATTAGTGATTTTTAATAATGCGCTCTTCTTTTTTACACTGCGATAAAATATTCACTTAAATATTTCTTTCACACTTTTAAAATTTTTATTTAAATGTTTCTTTTACAAATTCTTCTGCAAATTCCAATGGATACCATTCAAATAATCGTTTTGCATATTCATTTGAAGACTCCTTCGTATATTCATTTGATACAATGATTCCGTTTTATCTGGTTTTATAAAAATTAAGCCGTTTAAATGTTGTGTTTCAAGATGATATTGATCCTTTATTTGCATTTACGAGTATCGAGTTTATAGTTCAACCACATCAATGTAGCGATAAGAAAGTAATGGTCTAGCATGACCGTCCTTCAACTTTACTTTAGTAGTTGGATTGAATGGAAAGGTTCTGCGATGAAACTGTATGTTTAAATTTTAAAGAAATGTTCTGCAAAGTAGATAGAAATTTTATGGTTTGAATCTAACGTCCGATAATTAATAAAAATGGTCTTTTTGAAATTGCAAGTATGAATTTACAAGTAACTATGTGGACAAGTACACGAGGATAATTATTTTGGTAACGATCTACATATGGTAGTACATTGAAGTTTGGCGTATTTGCAATACACGTTGTTATGGGCTTTGGTTTGTCCCTTTGGTGCGTGTAGGAGACACGCTTTAAGCTCATATGGTCAGGTACAAGGATCACGTAGCTGATTATTTGCTGTACAACATGTGGAGGCGACGTTAATTATTTGGCCAAGGACCGTATGTATAAACATCTGTTTACACATGATGTAGTACCATCACACAAACAACACCTGTTGAAACGAGGTAAGAAATTTGTACTATTCTTACATCACGTCTGCACTTGGCGAACTTTGATACAAGGCTGCACCAGAAAATAACTTTACGATGACCTACTAGTACTATTATTCTGTTTAACAAACTAGAAAGGATTTGATAAATTTTTATTGCCAATATAAATGCAGTGTAATACCAGTTATTGTCATTAATGAAATTAAGCAAATCCATAGACTTCTGATAAAGTTTTATTTATGCATAATTTTAATTACAGCTTTTGAACATTGAATTAGTAGACAATTTAGATGTTTTCTTATATGTGTGAAAACCGAATAACAGATCTGGTATTTTTGGTATAGATTTGAGTTAAATTTTGTAGTAAAAGAAACACTTAAAGTTTTTAATATTTCTTTCGAATTCATAATCCTACCTCAGGGTAGATGAAATTTGTATTGTCTTTTTTTAGACGTAAATTTTATACATACAATTTTTTATGAAGAAACAACTTTTAATTAAAGAATCCACATTTACTTCTCTTAATTAATTGTTTTATTTTGAACAAGTGAGTTGAGAAATAGTGTAATTAGGTATATGAACAAATGACATAAAGTGGTAACTCCGATTTAACAAAAAGCTTTAATAGCCTTTTCAGGATTTGAAGCGTAAAATGTGTGTTCATAAAATTGTGTGCATAATTAATTTTTTCAGTTCTTTTATACGAGGTAACAAGAGAATACCTCTTGTGTCCTCACTTTGTTAATTTAATTAAATTTTCTTTACAGCCTCTGCGTTAGCAGTTAATACGATATTCCTTTCTAAGGACTTCCAAGTCCCCATTAGGGAAACCCTGTGTTTAAAACTTAATAACTTAGTGGCGCCCTCCCTAACCCCTGTTTTGATACGAATCAAGCCCTAGTAAGCCAATAATGTTTTGTAAAAAGAACCACGACTAATCCTCATAAGCTCTACCCAAGGAATAGACCCCTTGCATAGTCGGAAGATATTTGCGTTCCATCATTTTAAGGAAATCCTTCCTTAAAGTTCACTTTAATTGACCAATCAACCCCAACAGGAAGTGAAAATTTTGTAAGAACCTCTTATAAGTTCTTGTTACCTTGTTGCATACAAGAACTTTAGTTTTATTTTTGTTAATTTTCATACCGTATTTCTCTGTTAGAACGGTTTCCATTTCATTAAGAGCAGCTTCTAACTTTTCCTTAATAGATGCTAATACCGCTATATCATCTGCAAATGTAAGCATATCAATCTTTTATCCCTGCATTATAATTCCGAATGTCTTCCGGCAGTTGACAGTATTCATTGCCTCTTCAATGTACAAGTTAAAAACTAATGATGATAAGGCACATCCCTGTCTCACCTCCTTCCTAATATTTACTTCTCTACGTTGTTGCTCTAATTCTATTACAGCTGTTTGCTCTTTGTATAAGCTGTGTGCTATTCCTCTAGCCCTAAAACTTATTCCAATCTTTTTGAGTATTTCGAACATATTTTTCATTTTACATTGTCGAGTGCTTTTTTCAGATCTATAAACAATATATATCCGCTTTCTCCTTTATTTATTGTTTTCTCTATAATTACCCTCAGAGCTAAAATAGCCTCCGGTGTACCCCTGTTTCGCCTAAACCCAAATTGATCTTCTCCTAGTATTTTTTTGCTAGTTTTTCCATTCATCTTTGTAGAATTCTAGTTAATATTTTTGACGCGTGTACTGTCAGATTTATTGTTCTAAAATTTTCACATCCATCCGCGCCTCTCTTTTTTGGTATAGTTACTATGATGTTACGTTTGAAATCTTTGGGTATCTCGCCTGTCTCATACATACAGCTTACAAGTTGGAAGAAACGTTCTGTTACTGTTTGTTCAGCGGTTTTTAGAGTTTCTTGCACCTTATCTGTACCCGGCGTCTCACCATTTCTCAGACCCTTTAATCCTAATTCAAACTCATCTCGCAGTATAGGATATCCTAAGTGATCATTTCCAATGTTTGATTCTGTTCTAATGCTGTTACTTCCTCCCCTGCATATAAATTCCCTATATATTCCTGCCATCTAACCACTTTCTCTACATTTTCTATATTGAGATTTCCTCTCGCGTCCGTTATATTTTTGCTATACGGTTTTATATCCCTAAAATTCATTCTAATTAGTTTGAATTCTTCGTATGTCTTTTCTATTTCGATCGTAGTTTATACCTCTTTGCACTTTTCATCAATCCATTTGTTACGTTGAAAACCCAGCAAGTACTTTTTTCTGCTTTTATTTTTACAACGCCCTAAAATGTCTCAACAAGCTCAATTTCCCGCCATTTAAATTAGTGTTATTTTATAAAATTTCTCAAGTAATTACTCTATACAAAAGTTTGCCTTATAAAATCAAACAGCTGCTTAGGAAACATTACGTTACAAAGTAGTTTCAATATTTTCTAGCACCTGCAGTAATTATATTTTAATTAAAAGCTGCATGTAAACCCACAGCTTTCTTCTAAAAGATAAAACTACTTACCACCTGCCTACATCTGCTTACAATGAACTTGTTATCTGGTATTCTGCAGCTGTTAAGATGTTACAAAGTAACAAGATTGTTTTCTTTTGACTAAAAATCTTTTGATAGTTGCGTTTTCTGCTTGTTGGCAAGCTCTTACAGTGTACTTCGGCAGCTGTTGTCTGTGAAATCTGCACACTTGGTTCTTCGGCGATATCTTTAAAAGCCAAATACCCTACCACCATACATGACTTCTGGCCTTATAAAATAGAGACCATGCTTTAAAAGAGAGCATTGAAGATTAAAGACAACATCTTCTTACCGAAGATACATGTTGTAAAGTCGCGCTACTAAAAGTGCTTTCTTAGTATAAGTGAAGTTGGTGGTTCCAGCATGCAGCCAATAAAGAAATGCAGTCGCATTTTTCCATCCACAACATGATACGAAGCCAAATAGTTCAAGGTACAGTTTTCTATTTTCGTAATTCTTTTATGCTGCTGTGGAGTATAGACATTTTATTTGCTGCCATCACGTTACCAAACACATTCACAATGCACGAGCGACGATGTAATAATAATTCTTCAAATTAAAAATTAATTATTTAAAGTTTGTGTTACTCCGTTTTACTGTTTCTTTTGCCTTTTGTATAAACATTAACGAAAAGAACTTACGCATCACTTTAAAAGTACTTAATATTTATTTAATTTATAGCTAGGTTGCCTAATTTTAATGTTATACTATTTCTTGAGGAGGTGCACTTCACAATGCAGCATGTATAGATAACTTATGTATATTTGTTTTCTTGAAGTACTGTATAGTTTATGTTTTATTTTCTTTTGTATATATTTAAGGTGAACCATTAAGTAAGTATTTAGATTATAAGATGTTATATATTTTGCTTACCAATTGTATATGCTTATGTTATGACGCTCTGTTTACCAGCACGTAACAAACGATTACGCAACTTATTTGTTTTATTGTTTTGTAAATAGTCTTTTGAGATTGGATGTTAACAATATAGTTTTACAGAGGTTTCCAATGTGTTCTTTCTATTTCACCCACCCCCTCTCCGACGTTTTTGAGCTAGCGCAAATTGTACCATTCTGTTTCCATTCTGTTTCGGTATTCGGTGTAAACGGTTTCTATACTTACTCTTATTGTTTCCTTTCGTGTTTGCGCGGAATACCGTAACAAGCCTATGGCTGCCAAAAAATCCCCAACACTTAGACATTTGCCGAATTAATAGTTTTCCGGCAAATACTATCGTACAAGTAACACAAGTTGAGAATATTGCCAGACCAATACCTGTGGTTGTCTATAATAATCATCATGTTTAAGTATAGTTATATTTTAGTCATTAGTTTTTCATCTTGGGACTGGTTGGATGCGTACCTCCAATGATTTCTATTCTGAGCTAGCCTAAACATTTCCCTGAAATTCTGGCATCCTACATCTTTCACTATCTGTGTGCAATAGTCTAACCTAGGTCTACCCCTACTTTTTTTTTCCTATTTCTGCTTCTAATATATTCCGCACTATTCCCTCATATCTTACTATGTGACCTATCTTCCTATCTCTCCTATTTTTTACTGTTTTCCACGTATTTCTTTCTTCCCCTATTATTTCTAGTACCTCTTTGTTCTTTACTTTGTTTGTCCATGATATCTGAATCATATGTCTGTAGCATCAAATTTTAAAGGCTTCTACTTTTCTCTTGTCCGCTTCTCCTATTGTCCAGGCTTCACAGTTGTACAGTGCTGTGCTCCACACATATGTTTTAAGCTATCTTTTACTTGTTTTTATGTTTGTTGTATTTGAACTCAGTAATTGCTTTTTCTTGTTAAATGTAACACGAAGAACTTTAGTTTTATTTTTGTTAATTTTCATACCGTATCTCTCTGTTAGAACTGTTTCTATTTCATTAAGAGCAGCTTGTAGCTCTTCTTTACTAGATGCTAGTACCGTTATATCATCTGCTAATGTAAGCATATCAATCTTTTATCCCTGCATAATAATTCCAAATGTCTTCCTGCATTTAATAGTATTCATTGTCTCTTCTATGTACAAGCTAAAAATTAACGATGATAAGGCACATCCCTGTCTCACCTCTTTCCTAATATTTACTTCTCTACGTTCCTGTTCTAATTTTATTACAACTGCTTGCTCTTTGTATAAGCTGTGTGCTATTCGTTTAGCCCTAAAACTTATTCCAATGTTTTGAGTATTTCGAACATTTTTCCATTTTACATTGTCGAATGCTTTTTCCAGATTTACAAACCCTATATATCCGCTTTTTCCCCCTTATCTATTGTTTTCTCTATTATTACACTCAGAGCCAAAATAGCCTCCGGTGTACCCCGTTTTGCCTAAACCCAAATTGATCTTTTTTTAGCATTTCTTCAGCTCGTTTATCCATTCGTCTTTGTAGAATTCTAGTTAATATTTTTGACTCGTGTGCTGTCAGACTTATTGTTCTAAAATTTCCATATCTATCCGCGCCTCTCTTTTCTGGTATAGTTACTATTATGTTACGTTTGAAATCTTTGGGTATCTCGCCTATTGCATACATACAGCTTACAAGTTGGAAAAAACGTTCTGTTACTGCTTGTCCAGCGCCTTTTTGAGTTTCTTGCACCTTATCTGTACCCGGCATCTAACCATTTTTCAGACCCTTTAATCCTAATTCAAACTCATCTCGCAGTACAGGATGATCATTTCCAATATTTGATTCCTCTTTTAATGCTGTTAGTTCCTCTACTGCATATAAATACCTTATATATTCCTGCCATCTAACCACTATCTCTACATTTTCTATATTGACGTTTCCTCTCGCGTCCGTTATATTTTTGCTGTACGGTTTTATATCCTCTAAAATTCATTCTAATTAGTTTGTATGATTCGTATATCTTTCCTATTTCCATCGTAGTTTGTACCTCTTTGCACTTTTCATCAATCCATTGTTCTTCAGCTTTCCTGCAAAAACAGCTTACCGTTCTTGTGCAATTAGATTTTAGCTCAGCTTTTAATAATGTTAATTCTGCAATATTACTGGCGAAGCTTAAAATGCTATATAACTTTTCCAGTAGCGCTCTGAATCAATTTTTTGCGTAGGTTGTGGAGCTATTGAAGCGTATTTTTTATATGTGGCTGGCCCCACGCATATTTTTTATACGTTGCGGCGTCAGTGTTACAAATTTTTCTAAATGGGCGCCAGTAAACAAATATCTTCCGACGTATCTGGGGGTCTATTCCTGGGTAGAGCAATGAGAAGTGGGGGGGTAACTCGAATTCTGCTTGCAAACCAAAGTTAAGCTAAATCAAATAGGCGCCACCATGTCCTGAGATAATGACGATAATTGCAAGGCACAGTTCTAAGGGCGGACGTGGAAACCCAAAGAACAAATGATCGCCTTCGTTAACAAAAACCTGTCTTAACAAAATAAGACGCAGCTCCTGGATAAAATTACAATGGTTAAATAAATAAAAAAAATAGAACACCACTTGTGTCTTATAAACATATATAAAGAAATAATAAAAAAGTATTTCCAATATAATATTGGCATCAAATTATTACTCAGAAAAATTTTAGCTTTGTGTAATTAGATTTGATCGTACTTGACCAAAATAAAAGCCTTAGATTTTGAACTAAATGTTTACTAAAAAAACTCTTTTAAAATATTGGAACTTGTAACAAAAAAAATTTCATAATCAACTACATCAAAATTGAAGTTTTAACTTTCCTTTTTTCTTTCATTAATTAAGCTAATTTACTCAAAACATGAACTTGTTATACAACTTAAAGTAATAATGATTGGCAAGCATAACACAGTGAATTAAATTCTAACCTGGGCAGATCTTTTCAGGTAGATAACAAATTACTAGTACCTAACATAATCAGAATTTGAGCTTTCAATTTTACGTTTAATAATAATAATAAGCATGTTTATTTTAATTGTATTACAGCTGCTTAAAGCATTTGCTTTCAAGACAACATCTGTCAATTGTACAAAGTAGAAAAATGTGACGTCTAAAACACATGTTGAACTGATCGACGGTTCATATGGAACAAGCACGTTACTTCAGAAAGCTAAATCAACAAAATTTCATTTCACAGCTTGTAAAACCAGCTCAACAATTAATTGAAATTTTTACAATTTACGTGTACTAAACATAAAAGCAAGTTAACGTATTCTAAACTTTGAAACACATGCAAAAAAAGATTTTATAGCTATCTACGAACCAAAAACTGCATTAGTTGCTTTACAACAAACTGAGACGGGATCTCCGTTCAGGCAAATTTCTTATCAGGCAAAGTTTAAATTGACTGTTCTTGTCGAATTACATTTTATCGTTGTCGTGTTCTAAAAGCTGCTTACGCATTTCAAAGGTTGCTTCTTACATTGTCGCATCTAAGGGTCGCTGTCCTACGTGTCGCATTTTTAGTTGTCGTATTCTAAGTTGTCGAATTCTAAGTTGTCATACTCTAAGTTGTTGTTCTCTAAGTTGTCGTAATTAAGTTGTCGCGCTAAATAAATTACTTCAAATTACATCAATTCGTATAATATATACCTTACCAACCGTTATTAGAAGATATCTCACACTTTATAATTGATTCGAAGGTTGCCGGCCTCTAGTCAAAAATACATGTTAACAGAGCTGCTGCTTGTGGCCGACCATTCATCGTAACCAGAGCTAAGCGGTCGCGCCGTCGGAGGGGGAATACGAAACAATCAAACAGATATGTACTTGGAAATAGCTTTATGCGACACAGATATCTTATTATAATTAGATCTCTGAGGAACAATACATGCTTAGCGTGCGATTCAATGCAACTAAATTACGACTTGAAAAATAAAATGTTACAGCTCTCGAATGGTTTAAATCATACCTTAACGGCCGTAAACAAGGTGTTGTCAATGATGAAGGAAATTAATTTTCTAATTAAGCGAATCTACAGACAGGGGTTCTAGAGGGAATTGTTCTTGGTCCTTTTCCGTTTTCTTTGTATATTAAAGATATTAATAAGGTTCTCAAATTAGTAAGTACAATTGTTATGCCGACGACATTCAAATATATTGTCACTGTCATCCTAATGATTTACCAAATACATTTATCAATATTAATCCTGATCTTGGTAGAATAAAATCGTGGGGAGACGAAAACCAACTTACAATAAATCCTTTTAAATGTGAAGCAATTGTAATCGGATCTTCCAAATAGTTAGATAAAACTGACCAATCGATCCTCCCGCCTCTCCAATTGGGTGTGTCGCTAATCAAACTTTGTCCGGTCGTTAAAAGTCTTGGAGTTGTTATTGACGCGACCCTATCTTGGAAGAACCACACACTATACACATGTCAAAAAGTTTTTGCTTCACTGCATGGTCTCAATAGAATTAGACGATTTTTACCAATTAGCTTAAAAATCAAATTGGTCCAAGCACTAATCCAGCCCATTTTCGATTATGGAGATGTTGTGTATAATAATCTGCCCCAGATTAGAGGGGATTGTTTGCAAAAAGTTCATAATAGCTGCATTCGCTTTATATTTTATACTAAGCGCTATGATCACATATCACCATTTTTTAAGAAATTATTCAGGTTGAAGCTGCATATCCAGAGGAAATTACATCAAGCGATAATGTTGTTTAAGTTTTTACGCGGAATTGGTCCAAACTACCTTACTACCAAATATTCGCCTTTATCTAACGACCACTACAATATCAGAGATGATAACCGGTTGAAAATTCCACATCATCGAACTGAAATGTATCATTCCTCTTTTGTGGTTTTCAGTTCTTCACTGTGGAACTCGATTCCTGCCATTATAAGAAATTCTATCACAATCTCTAAGTTCCGACAGACGTATCGGGAGTATCTACTATCGCAACAGTAGTTACATTTAGGATGCATGGGTTCCGAGATTAAGTGCCTGTTGTGTGATTGAGTTTTGTTATGTGTATGTATCAGCATGGGTGCGAGTGCGCATACGCGCGCGTGTGTATGTGTATGTCAAAGGTATATCTATTTATTTAATTATTTATACTTATATTTATTTATTTATTAAATGCCTGTTGTGTGACTGAGTGTTTTTGTTATCTGTATGAATGAGCATGGGTGCGAGTGTCCATAGCAGCGAGTATGTATGTGTATGGCAAAGGAATATTTATTTATTTATTTAAACACTGTAAAAATGCTTATTTTTATTTTTAATATTTTTATTTATTTTTCTGTCAATTTTGAAGTAATCTCTAGTTAGGTGTTAGAGTGGACTTTATAGTCCAAATCTCGCTAGAGTTACTTCTAGAGTTAATAGTTATTGTATAAATGCTATTCAAATAATAAAGATAAACAACACAATACAATACAATACAATAAATAATCAAGCCAGCGTAAATGGTGTTTTAAGAATGATAAAAAGATGGTTTAATGTATGAGTTTTAAGCAGTGTTTGCAACAAGAATCTTTTGCTCTTACCAAACGATACGCTTTACTACAACTTCAATGTATGCTAGAAATGCATGTTTGATTAGTTTAATCTTTATAAAAACATCTAAAACTCTTAAACTGTAACGATAAAGGAACGAACGCACATGAATTGGGTTAAAGTGGTGTGAAAAGTCGAGTTTGATTTTTAGAAGATTACTGAATAGCAATGAAATGACTACATAATCCTCAAAAATTTTCCATTTCGATAAAATAGGATTGCATACCTCAACAGTGACCAAGGCAAAATTATATGCACTAAAGAAATTGTAAACATAAAATTTTTTATAAGTGGTGAAAAAAGTAAAATCAGAATTGCTACTATTTGAGTTAACGTTAAAGGACATTTTTATCTTGTATTACATTATAAAAAGCAGACATTAATAGAAAGCGCTGAGGAATACCTTTTTCCTCCTTTAAAAAGCAATGGCAGCGTGGCCGAGCAGTCTAAGGCGCTGGTTTAAGGCACCAGTCCGAAAGGGCGTGGGTTCGAATCCCACCGCTGTCAATATTTTTTATACCTAATTTAATAGATGTGCATTGCTTGAATATGCCTCTTTCCATTATATTATGAAAAATGATTGCTTTTAATTACCGTAGTGAAATCAATAAAGGGATTAAATATAGCTTTTATATTTAGAAAGAAATACGACACAATAACAACCCAGTTTCCAAGCGCAAAATTAAAAATATGACATACAAATTATTAATTCATTTTAAAATTCAAGTTAATGTATTATTTTTTAAATGATATCTGTTTCTCCTTCTCTTTATGCCGTTCATTAAGCACAATTAAGGTAACAAAGACATAATGGTCCTTAGCAACTTTAACTTGCTATATTTAATATTTCGTATTTTCTCACACGACGCTCCTTGCTAATTTTAATTAGTTTTTAACTTGTGGCGTTACTTTGTATTTATTGCTGTAACTTGTATGGGATTTGCAATAGTTACTAGATACCTTAAATCCTCTTATTGGCAGGTTCGATAGCAACCGAAAATCAATGAATTGCGGGACGCAATATCGTCACCTGAAAGAAGGACACTGTATGCGATGTCAAACTGACCGAGATTGAGGTTTCTCCGTGAGTATCATTTTAAGAGGTGTATCTTTCTATATTCTAGAGAATTCTTTATTTCGAATTAATTTCAATATTCACGGGGTAATTAATTTAAACTTTAATTGGTTTTTAATGCAAAAGCGGTTCCGTTCTATAGAAATATTTGCTCTTGTTTCAGCACACCAAATTATTTTATTAATGTTGAGGTTTTTAAACACACGTTGATCGTAGTTTCTCAAACAAAATGCGTAAAGCTGTACTCTTTTATGCTATTTACAGCAAATAAAATGCATTTTTATCAAAAATGTATTGATAATTAAAAAATTAATGGGTTTGTATTTATCTTAAAACGATCTATTTTTACTGTTCGCATTTAAATGCGTTTTATGGTATCTTACTATTAATTATTCTTATATATATATATATATATATATATGTTACTTGCTTTTTATTTACAATACGCTTATATCATTCAGGGTGATTATTTATACACGATCAATCTGCGTTTATGCATGGTACATCAATGAATAAAGGTACGCTTGTATTATACAGGGCGTAACCATAAATTTACGGAAAATTTTATTTTTTTAGGATTCTATTATATTTTGGTGGGATTTATTTTTAGAATTAGGGTTTAGATAACTTCTCGTGGCCTCTTATCACGTCAATATATATATATATATATATATATATATATATATATATAATAGTTATTAAGATGAAATGAAAACCCAACTTTGTATTTAAAGTTGAATTACCATTTCAAATCGAACTAGTAATTAAAAACCACTAAAAGAACGGTACAGCAGGACTTGAACCTGCAACCTCTGATTTTCCGGATATATATATATATATATATATATATATATATATATATATGAATTGATGGTATTTAGTAAACCTAGATGTTTAAAACAACATGATCAATTTATAGCAGCATGTATTCTTTTGAAATATAACGGCACAACTATCACTTTAAAATTACAGTTTGGTTCCTACTTAAACGGTTTATTTATCGCCAACTAAATGAGCTTTTCCAGTATTTTACGAAGGATTTTCCCAGTTGAAGTTCTGGGTATTTTCTCAACAAAGCGGACGCCTCCATGTAATTGTTTATGAAGAGAAATTCGCTCTGTAGATAAAGTAGTACTACGAGTTACATTGTGTTAAAACATACCTCCTACAAATTCTACAATTTGTTGCGCAGTAACAGTACAATTTAATTTGGGAACAACAAATGCTAACGGTAATTGTCCTGCTTTTTTATCTGGAATTCCAATTACAGCACAATCCTCAATATAAGAGTGCTCCAAAAGAATGCGTTCGATTTCAAGTGGTGAAACCTGGAAAGTATGATGTGGACACAAAATCTTGCAAAACTGTTTACCTGAAATCCTTTGTACTTGATTATATTCTTGATTCTATCAACTATGTAGAAGAGGCCATCTTTATCATAGTACCCTAGGTCTCCACTATGGTAAAATCCATCTTCATCGATAATACTTTTATCGTTTGGGATTCCCACGTACTTCTTCATTACCATGGGTCCTTTAAAGCACAACTCTCCGACTTCCATACATCCTAGGATGGCGCCTGAAGAAGAGTCACATACTTTGGCTTCCATGTTAGGTATTAGGGTTCCGACACAATTAGCTTTCTTGGGAAATTTTGTTAGAAATGTACAGGCGCCAGAATACTCAGTCGCTCCATATGCTTCCCGAAAGTTAACGTTGGGCAGTCTGTAAATGAAAACAATTTTTGTAAACTTTGTACTTTAAAAAGTCACATATACGTGTCACGCATCATTTTGGCGCGATCAAATCCTTTTTAGTATTTAACTTTTTATGTACAATTTTTCATTACTGTATGTTCAAGTTAAGCATTTTTTCTGAACATTTATATGACTTCCTGTTGGGAATGGTATGATAGGATTTCAGTGGGTACGCGACTTTCGTAATACAATGAGGACTGACTTTTTGTTGCAAGTGGAGAACACAATAACCTTTTAGGCAGTGAAATAGACACTTTTACGGGTTCTTTAAATGGGTAAACTGTGTAATTAAGTGTTGCAGAGGAAAACCTTTACTTTCCTTTTCCTTGTATTTTAAAGGGGGAGTGCACCGGAATCTATCGCAACAGATGGACGTGTCTTACCTTGAAGTTTTCTTGAAAAAGTCCTTGTGTTAAGAACTAACTGCAAGTATTCTGTGTTTGTCGGATATGCTATTTAGTAGGATATGATGTTAATCAGTCATTTTATCTTTATGGGATTTTGTCTTTAATATTGGGGAATGTAGCTGTATCTGCAGCAATTCACATAACTTTTAAATCGCACCTTTAAAGTATAACAATGACTTTTAAAGTATAGCAAGGGCGCCCTACATGGTGAGCCATTGTTAACTTAAAGTAGATATTTCTGTAACACTTCAAAATTGTCAAACGATATTTCAAGGAATTGTTGTAACCAATTGATCAAACTAAATCCGTTTAAAAAAAGACAGAATAATATTACTCGAATACCTGAATAACTTATCGACACTTTCAGAAATTACCGAATGATAATTACCTCTAAGAGCAGATATTAATAAAGTGTAACTCTGGCTTAGAGATTCTCAAAGTCAAAGAATTAAGAAAACCAACAAGTTTGGAAACTATTGAAAGATAACTTACCGTCAAAATGTAGACTTCGGTAAAATGAAGCTCAGGGTTCCGTAGACACACAGATACTCAAAGTAAAAGATTAAGAACATCGCCAAATCCGTCAATGGCTGAAAGTTAATTTACCGCTCAGTGTAAACTTTGGCAAAGGTTATCCGAAGACTCTTCAGATGTATAAGCAAAAGGTTAAGAAAATCGACAAGTTCACGATTGACCAAAAACTATAATCTACCGCCAAAAACAGTCCTTAACGTGAAATTCCGTGTTGTTCAAGCATGTGAATACTTTAAATACAAGATTCAGAAAATCGACAAGTATCTATTAGAAAGAAGAATGTAGTTATAATATGTCAAGTTAGGGAACGATAGTGAACGTTAGGGGAGATTCTAGGCTAAAAATTAGATTAAAGTATTTAAACCAAGGAGGAGAATTTGTAAATTTATAGAGGTGGCAAAATAACTGGTTTCACTATTAATACATTTAGAAATTGCTTAGCAAATTTGAATCCATCTTTAAAAACTAGCTAGCTGGATTTGGATAATTTTAAGACGACTCTTCAGGTCGCATCGGTAAGCAGAGCTGGCGACTTCTATCCGGTATTACGGATACCTCCCATTTTACTTTTGATTGTGTCTTGTTGATCGGACACACTCCAAAACCAACGCTAGGGATACCATTATTCAAACTTTATATTTAGTTTTTGTTTTAGTTTGTTAGATTTTTATATAGGATCGATTAATTTTGAAGTTAGATTACATTTGAAGCACATTTAATTCCGCGTTTAAACCAATGTAGTACCATCGGGTGGAGCATTGAGGACGTGGCCGCAAGTATAGCGGCCTTTATTCAGATTATAATGTATCCACTAGTAACCGGACAACCCTACCATTAATTTTGCCATCGATATAAATGTTATCCAGGCTTCCCATCAACGATGCAGCACGGATGATAATCTCCGTGGCACTACGTTGTGCTGTCGACGTTCGCCCCCTTACGTTGGCTTGCTTTAGTTTTCCCTACTGCTCAACGGGTTGTTTCTTTGGTTCAGTACAGCGTCTCTGTATATGGCCAATTTTACCGCAGCTCCAACATCGCAGATCCCATCTCCTCGGTCGTTGTTTTTCCGGTTGATTATTTCTTCTATGCTGTTCTGCGATTGACCAGGTTCTTCTAAGGCAGGCCAAACTTTGTGACTCACCCTGTGTGATGTCTGCTTAGCTGCTTCAAATTCAAGTAAACGAGCCAGTGCGTCATCTAACATTTTTGGATAATCTTAGCGCTTGCTGTATTTCGCCGTCTCTAACGCCATCCACAAATGTTTGAACAGCCAGTTGTTCGAGGGAGCTATATGGTGCCGTTGGGTATGCCAATCTAACTAATCTGGCAATGTCAGCGTCGAATTCTTGCAGGCCTTCATTTGTCTTTTGCGAGCGATTCTTAACTTGTGCATGGTAAACCTGTTGAAGGTGAGCGTCTCCATATCTCATCTCAAGCTTCGATGTTAAGAGGCCGTAATTGTTCTGCTCGTGATCGGGAATCCGTTGCAAGAAGTTAAGAGCGTCCCCCGTAGGGCCACTATTAAGGAGATAGCCTTCTTTTTGTTGCACCAACCGTTGGCTATTGCAGCAGCTTCAAATTGTTTCAAATATGTCGGCCAAAGTGTTTTACCATCGATTGTGAGTGGTTTCACTTTAAATTTTGACGGTATTGACTCGCTTTCTTCCATGCTTTTTATTTCTGGGATGCTCTGATTTACAACTTCGTTTGCTAGTTCAAGTGGCCGCGTTGTTAGTGAAATCATTTGTTCTTTCAGCCTCAACACATCTTCTATTTTTACCAATTTACTGTCCAACTTTTGCTCAATTGTTTTTACCTGTTCAGTGAAATCTTCTTTCAATGCAATACAGCCTTCCATTAATCTTTGTTCTATCGTGTCTGTATTTTCATTCAACTTTTCTTCCATTTTCGCAGCATTTTCACTAAGTGTCACTTTCATACCGTATTTGAACTCCTTAAGGGTTGATTTCAGTTCAACTGATCTCACTACGTTTTCACTAAGTGTCACCTACAGTTTAGCCAATTTCTCTTCCATTTTCTCAGCATTTTCACTTAACCTTTTATTTTCTCAGCATCTTCATTAAACTTTTCTCCCATACCGGATTTAAAATCCGTAAAGAAAAAGTTTCTGCGTTCATTTTACTTTGGCTTCTTGTAACTGGCATATACAAACTACTCAAATGTCCTTAGACTTGTGTTTTTTTTAATTAATCACTATACACCCAACACAGCCTGACACCTGTGTAACGGGATACTATTAACGCGTTTTACTAATTTAGAACAAGTAATAACGAAAGTCTTTATTAGTCACTATTCCTAAGTCTAATCAACAGTGTTTGCCTTATTTATAGACGTTTTCAGTCCAATTAACAATGAAGCACTATCACACTAATGCATTTTACAAGCACTAATATCTTCTTAAACTAAATCCTTAACCATAAGTCTTCTTAAACACTAACACGACAATAATGTATTTATTACACGTTTGTCTATTTATGTACAAGCTAGTGATACAATATTCACGTTCACATAACTAACTGATGTACACTCATCACCATCTTATATATACCTTAAAATTAAATAGATGATTCATAGTCTGGTGTTTTCTGGAAGGTTCTATACTTCTGTAAATACCCTTCGGTTATACAACTTACGTGTTTGACAGGTTTCCTAATAGTTCGTAACAGTATGAATAGTAGGGGGTTTTAGACAAATTAATGTAAAACGAGCGATATGACGGGCAGATTATCTTGGGTTTCTTACCGAACAGACGAAGTGAAGTCAGTGCGAGAAATGCGGTGGAGTTACCTGTAATACTTCTTTACCTTTCCTCTCCCTAATTATCTTATTTGTGTTCCTTGTTTAAATGTTGTTGGTTAACAACTTCACAGCGAATTTGCAGAAAAGAAATGATACATAGGACTTGCCGCGCAGAAATGGCCGTATTACAAAGATGCAGTAATTAGTTCTATCTACCTAGATTAATCACGGTAAGCTTGATGTATTCATTGACTTGCTTGTTTATTTGTCATGGTAATATTTGTGTAATACTACTTAGCCCTCTGTACTGTAACGCGATAAATTATATTACCTTTACAACTGTCATTTGATGAATAATATTACAAAGTTTCAGTACACTATTATTTCTACTCTTCTAATATTTTTACTATATTGCGCCAAGGAACTGAATTTATAATATTTAGTGCAATAAAATTGAAACTTCTTGGGACGTCTTACTTCATTTATTGTGTTTAAAATAAATAACCCGATATGCCACAGGAAAATGTTTACTTACTTACATACTTTCCTTTTATTGGCGTTCGAGTTACAGAACACTAAAACAAATTTGTGAAAAATAAATAAACAAATGGACGAATACCTACTTAACATTAGCGGACCTTTTAAGAAAGTACTACATCAATGCTAATTGAGGAAGTTGAACAACCGAAACTAATACGTTTCCAGCTACATGATAATGAATAATTTTGTCGGGGATTTGTATTGTTAGTTGCTTACATTTGAGTATAGAGCGCGCACGAGTTACATATTAATATACCATGATTTGTGCATAATTTCAAAATCTCTGTTGGTTGTTTTGCAGAAAGAAATGGCCCAATATGACGAGCTGTAATAACAGCGAAATTGGTCATTGGAATTTCCTCTATTACCATCTAGCTGGAAACATATTACTTCCTCAATTAGTATTGAGTGTAGTACTTTCTTAGAAGGTTCGCCAATGTTACGTAGGTAATTGCCCATTTGTTTATTTATTTTTCATCTTATTTTTTTGTCTGGCAATGCCATCTATACTATCATGTCGGGGACTTGTAAAAGTTACCGATAGTTAGTTGCTTACGTTCGAGTATAGGGGCGCAGGGGTTACGTTTTGTACATATTAACGTACCATGATTTGTGCAGAAGTTCAAGATTTCTGTTGGTTGTTTTGCAGAAAGAAATGGTCCAATCTGACGAGCTGCAATGATAGCGAAACCGGCCAGTGGAAGTTTTTCTTTTCAAAATAACCAACAATTTATATTAATTTTCGTCCACTATGCTCGAATTACTTGCTTAATGCCAAACAAAATTATACATTAACATGTAGCTGGAAACATATTAGTTTCGGTTGGTTAACTTCTTCAATTAGCATTGAGTGTAGTACTTTCTTAAAAAGTTCGCCAATGTTACGTTGGTAATCGCCCATTTGTTTATTTATTTTTCATCTTATATTTTAACTAGTTTTTAAAATTTTGTCTGGCAGTGTCATCTATACCATCATGTCGGGGACTTGTAAAAGTTACCGATAGTTAGTTGCTTACTTTCGAGTATAGGGGCATAGGGGTTATATTTTGTACATATTAACATACCATGATTTGTGCACAAGTTTAAGATTTTTGTTGGTTGTTTTGCAGAAAGAAATGGTCCAATCTGACGAGCTGCAATAAGAGCGAAACCGGCCAATGGAAGTTTTTCTTTTTAAAATAAGCAACAATTTATATTAATTTGCGTTCAATGTGGTCGAATTACTTTCCTAATGCCAGACAAAACTATTCAAGTCAATTTAAGAAATTTAAACATTTTTTTAAATCAAATTAAATTAAAACTGATCAATTGTCACATCATACCTCTTGACGCCTCAATTGTAGTTACCACTTTGTATGTAATTAGATATTAAATATAAAATTTATTTACAAAGATATATGTGTATGTTTATGTAAAATACTTCTAAATAAACATCGCATATTACTTTCTATGGTTGTTTTTAAAATATTTTATAATCATTTGTGCGTTCGTCTTTTACGTCTTAAAAATTTGTTAGTATAGTTTTTGTAGTATATATGATAGCAATCTATTCTATTTATTATGTTATATTTATTATATTGCATTGTTTTATATGTTGTTATATTTTATTGTGTTATACCTTATTATATGATATTATATTTCACTGAATTATGTTACATTTTATTATATAACATAATATTTTAATGTATTATGTTGTATTTTATTATATTATATTTTGTTATACTATGTTATATTATATTATGTTACGCTATATTATATTATATTATATTATATTATATTATATTATATTATATTATATTATATTATATTATATTATATTATATTATATTATATTATATTATATTATATTATATTATATTATATTATATTATATTATATTATATTATATTATATTATATTATATTATATTATATTATATTATATTATATTATATTATATCATATTGTATTATATTGTATTATATAACATTACATTACATTACATTATATTATATTACATTATATTATATTATATTATATTATAGTGTATTATATTATGTTATGGGGTGTTATGTTATGGTATGTTATGTTATGTTATGACACGTTATGTTATATTATATTATATTATCTTATATTATATTATATTATATCTTATCGTATCGTATCGTATCGTATCGCATCGCATCGCATCGCATCGCATCGCATCGTATCGTATCGTATCGTATTGTATCGTATCGTATCGTATCGTATCGTATCGAATCGTATCGTATCGTATCGTATCGTATCGTATCGTATCGTATCGTATCGTATCGTATCGTATCGTATCGTATCGTATCGTATCGTTATACGTATCGTATCGTATCGTATCGTATCGTATCGTATCGTATCGTATCGTATCGTATCGTATCGTATCGTATCGTATCGTATCGTATCGTATCGTATCGTATCGTATCGTATCGTATCGTATCGTATCGTATCGTATCGTATCGTATCGTATCGTATCGTATCGTATCGCATCGTATCGTATCGTATCGTATCGTATCGTATCGTATCGTATCGTATCGTATCGTATCGTATAGTATAGTATCGTATCGTATCGTATCGTATAGTACCGTATCGTATCGTATCGTCATCGTATCGTATCGTAACTATCGTATCGTATCGTATCAGTATCGTATCGTATCGTATCGTATCGTATCGTATCGTATCGTATCGTATCGTATCGTATCGTATCGTATCGTATCGTATCGTATCGTATCGTATCGTATCGTATCGTATAGTATCGTATCGGAGCGTATCGTATCGTATCGTATCGTATCGTATCGTATCGTATCGTATCGTATCGATCGTATCGTATCGTATCGTATCGTATCGTATCGTATCGTATCGTATCGTATCGTATCGTATCGTATCGTATCGTATCGTATCGTATCGTATCGTATCGTATCGTATCGTATCGTATCGTATCGTATCGTATCGTATCGTATCGTATCGTATCGTATCGTATCGTATCGTATCGTATCGTATCGTATGGTATCGTATAGTATCGTATCGTATCGTATCGTATCGTATCGTATCGTATCGTACCGTATCGTTATAACTAGGGGTGGGCGATACGGGATTTTGCGTACCGAATATCGATACATATTGTATATCGATATGTATCGATGCGTATCGACATGTATCGATGCGTATCGGTGCGTATCGATACATATCGATTCGTATCGATGCGTATCGATACGTATCGATGCGTATCGGTGCGTATCGATACGTATAGATACGTAGCGGTACGTAATATAATATAATATTTATTATATATATTATAATATATTGCTGTGAAACCTCCAAAATCCGTGAACTACGCTTTTCGCCTCGGCTGCTCACCTAATTTTATAAACCTCCTCATTCATAAAATTAAACACATTCCTACCACAAACATCAACGTTAACTCTATTTACATCAATATTCAGAATACATTAAATTTTCAAATTAAATTTCAGCATAAAATTCAGTTTTCAAAAAATTTCAAGATTAATTTTATTATCATTTTAATGTGCATCCAGAATTAAAGTCCTTGTTGGATGCCTAGTAATTAATATAACAATATAAGCAGACCGGAGTCTGAGTATAAAGGAGCATCTACCACCCTTTACGTTAATTAACCAGGATCGTCTAATTGAGCTCAAAGACATACCCAAATTTTCATCATATTCCCGAACATCAAAACAAAATACCCTTTTACTTAAACAAGCAAATTTCATCTTAAAATTAAACTTTTATGGTTAGAACAATTTCACTAATGTCCATTTAAAGTAAATCAATTATAAAGTCATTCAATACACACAAAATGTCAAACAAAATAGTATAATTTACCTGAAGGTTACTGTCCTCGTAGCTTCAAAGTATCGTTTCTTTAGTTAATCACACCATTCAACAGGATTATATTTACGGCTTCTGATTCTCTACGCTTTTAAAATTTTCTCCATCACCATCCATTCAAAGTCGTTTCTGGGCCTTTCCGGAACTCATCTGTGTTTATCTGACCCTTGTTTCATGGATCCAGACACGTATTTGAACCATTTAATTATTAACACCCCCGAAAAATAGCAAAGAAATTCATGCTTCTGTCACCTATATATACGCCAAAACTGCCTACTTTTGTGTATACATTCGTCGTTGTAAATTTTGCTGATTGGTACAGTGAAACTAAATTTTATTACCTTGTATCTAAGTGCACTGAAGTACATTCATGTTAACACGTAAATAACAAGCTATTTTGAATCACTAAAATATACTAGCAAATTTTAAATTATTTAATCAAACTAAAAATGCACGGTTTAACATTTTCAATCAAGTCGCGTATGTACAAGCTTTTAACGCATCGAATCGTCAAAAGTCTCAGAGAGCTTGTTTATCTTCATCTCGGTATATATAGCAAAAAGCCTGTCTGTCGGTCTGTTCCCCAAAACGGGTAATTCTAAAGAATTTCTCATGCCATGTTCCCAGTCTGCCGCTCACGCGTCGATTTTTACGAATTTTCACTCGCCCCATTCAAATCTCAGAAAATTTCCACACGGCACGCAAGCATGTCCGAGAAAAACTAATTGATTTTGTACAGAAATTGTTGTTCTACCTCTGATATTTGCATCCTATTTTTAACCAATTGTGACCCCGTGACGTTGCTTAAATCCCGCCTTCTACAATATGTGTCTTTGCTTGACGCATTTTCTTTCCTTCTCTACCGTGTTCTTATTGGTGCAACTTGATATTCTTTATTATCGATTATTTCAGTCCACGCGGACTGTTATCTGGGTTTAATAAACCCGTATCGCACATTCTCGTGAATACTAAGCCCCGGTTTCTCCAAGATTCTTTGAAACATTAATTATCTGCAAAATTTACGCCGAATGTGATATTTAAACTACGCAGGTGTTCAAAATAATATTAATTCTCAGAGCTTTATTCCGTGGTATTTTAATCTTGGGTTTTTACAAGTTTCTATAGGTATTATATGTTATTAACGGTTTAATTAACTCCAATTAAAATTGATTTCTATCCTTTTCATTTTTAGCGAATACAACTTAAATATTAATTATTATACGTACACTTTGTTTTACTACCGGTTACTTAAAATAGGGTTAATTAATATAAACTTTGTACGTAATTTCTCTTTGTTTAGAATAATTACATTACACGCAGAGCTTTTCACTACTGCTTCGTCTTATAAATAATTTAAATTTCTTATTTTACTGAAACAACCGAGTTTATTTATGCTTCATGGTTTTAATAACGCGTATTATTTAATGAAATTCCTTATACACGGTGATTAAAATTATTTGATGTGATTATTTAATTTTCTACCCTGGTCTAAATATGAGTATATTTATATATATATATATATATATATATATAATTATAATATAAGTGATTCGTATCGGAACGTTTACATGTGTAGATTAAGTATACATATCGAGACGTAGCGATACCTATCGGTACGAATCGATACGCATCTACAAATTTTTCTACTCTTTCTTTGGGAATAAAATCACAAAATCGTTTTAAAATAATGTATTTACTAAAATTCGATCTTTCACTTAAGATTGTTTGTTATTAAAATAATTAAAGTTTCAAGTTTAATATTTGTGACATAAGTATGTATATAGGTGGGCGATACGGGATTTTGCGTATTGAATATCAATATATTCTATATCGATACGTATCGATACATATCGATACGTATCGATGCGTATCGATACGTATCGATGCGTATCGATACATATCGATACGTATCGATACATATCGATACGTATCGATACATATCGATACGTATCGATACATATCGAGTATCGATATATCGATATTTATTTTTTGCGGTATCGGGGGAGTCGATACGGGGGTCGTATCGATACGTATCGATATATCGATACGCCGACCCAGCCCTAGTTATAACGTTTTGCCTTACTAAGGGGTTATTTTCTTTACTCCTATATTGCCAGCTGAAAGGCACAAGGATAGATGACGAGGATTTCCTAAAGGTGTAAAGAGCCCAAGGTTAGTTTCGGTGGAAAATAGCTCGTAGATGAGGAAACCTCCAAAGGCTAAGCGGCTAATCGAGCGATTTGCTCTGGGTAAAACATGAGCTTTGGGTCGGGGTTGGACTGCGACCAAAATGTAGTGAATATTGCGCAAAAGCACGCTATTCGATATTACCTTGGAGATACTTTATGGAAATTTCTAAATAGCTTGTTCTAGTTTTAGCATGGTTTTAAAATACAAACTGGCACATTTATAACTATGCGCTTTATTTACTAGATAATTAGAATAAAGTAGAACAATAATTAGGGTGTTTTGAAATTATGATACCTTGTTTTAATTTTGTATTAATTGTAGATGTACGATTCATATTGAATTATAAAAGTAAATTTAAAATTTTTTATAACACTACACATAGTTTTTATGCGTTTATTTTAGAAGAGGGAAAACAAACTGTTACATCCCTCTTGAAGAGATTTATACAAAAGTAAGCTGTTCCCAAACCAAGACTGCTTATCTACTCAAGCTTGTATCAGTTCCTTATTAAATAGTTGAAAGAGTAGTTAACGTTATAAAAGATACAGTACCTTATACTTACTTCAGCAACTTCGTCGTTAGTCAAAGGTGCTCCTGAAAGTAATATATCCTCCAAACTTGAAAAATCGTAAGCGTTTACAGTATCTTCGTTGGCAAAAATCTGAAGAAGACTTGGAACGAGATGTAATTTATTTACTCTGAACTGCTCGATTGTTTTCAGATATAGATTAGGATTAAACTTTTGCAAAACGATCATTTTAGTTTTCAAAAAAGTTGAACTCATAAACATCATTAAGCCATACATAAGAAATGCTGGTAACATAGCAATTATTCGGTCATCTGCATTCAGTCCAGCACAGCGTTGGTCACTAAAAATTAATATTTGTGATTGAGCTTCTGATTAGAGAATATGTTTACCCAATATAACTCAAAGTGTACGTAAAGTTTTCGTGAGTTATTAAAACACCTTTAGGTATTCCACTAGTTCCAGATGACGGTATAATTAACGCACCCTGTTTAGATACATCAAATAATTCGGGCCTAAAACCAACGTAATCCGCTGTTTCTACTTTGCTTATTAATGAATCCAAATGTACTAATGACGTGTTGGTTATTACGTCACAGTTAATCCCCATAAGCAATACAGTTTCTATAAAATCAAACTCTTCCTTTATTATCTGAACATGTTCATGGGGATTAATTGAGCAAATTACCATTTTGGGCTTTGCCATTAGCATTGCGTGACGTAGTTCACCTGAAACATGTACGGTTAGTCATTGCTGGCACTGGTCAATTAGGACAATTAAGTGAATTAGGCAATTATGGCAAAATGCTAATACTATGTCATAATTATAATAGCGTAAACTTTCTTTAAGAACGCTTGGTGCATGAGGCTACGTTTTATATTAGATAAATGAATTGATATAATATCATGTATGCATTATCAGGGCAAAGTTTTTAACAAGCACGAGTTGTTTATTTCGCTAAAATGTTGCATTAACTTTTACTATAAAAGCTACAGAGAGAAAGTTAGACAATTGTTCGTTATTCCAATCAACAAAAGTCAACATTTGCATAATCAGGAGAGACATTGAAACAAATTTTTTATTTATGAAAGAAACATTAGGACAGATTTATAATTAATGATGGAAATATACCTATCGTAAAGAAGGTCGATTTTGTATTGATAAGAGCGCTTAACGAATAGGATGTTTGACTATAAACTTAAACATTTGTTATTGGTCTAAATTACGTGACTGGGAACAAGTTTCAAACTTGGGTAGTATAGTGGAAATTTCTAAAGATATGGACGTCTTGTAATCTGGATGAATTGTTATATATACGAGTAGAGCAACTTTTAAATTATTGTTGCCGTTATTCTGCGAACCATAAAATAAACCAACACATTTTTTTTCATATGCTTCAGTGCGGTCCACAATCCCTAAATTGTAAGTCATATTTACTCAAATACCGTTTGCAACACTTTCCTTTTCTGATATTGTCCAACCTGCAGAAACGTATTCACTTATATGTGTATAAAAACTAAAAATCGTTTAATATTTTACAATCTAAAAACCCGAACGCCAACAACAGATTGATGCGAAAGAACAAGACAATCGAGTTGATTTCCAAAATTGGTATACGATCCTTACAAGTTTCTAATATGTACTAAGAAACATTACATCTATTATAAATTATAAATTATTGACCATGCGCGCAGGAAATATAGTTTTCTTTAAAACTTTTAGTACAATTTGTATATTTTATTTGAGAAATGTCAAAAACAGGTTAAGAACTAAGGCGTAGAGGCACGAGTACGTACTATATAAATCTCTGTTGACACACTTATTTACAAATTTCTAAAATAAAAGCTTATAAAATACCTAATATTGCTTTATGGTATTGATAATTAATTCTGATTATAAAAAGTATCACACATTAATATACGCAGTCTATTTTTAAAGAAAACAGTTAAAATTTAATTTGACGTTTATTAACGAATACATTCGAACAATTTCACGTCTACGTGAATAATTTAGGAGTCTGAGTATAAAGGAGCATCTACCCCCTTTACGTTAATTAACCAGGATCGTCTAATTGAGCTCAAAGACATACCCAAATTTTCATCATATTCCCGAACATCAAAACAAAATACCCTTTTACTTAAACAAGCAAATTTCATCTTAAAATTAAACTTTTATGGTTAGAACAATTTCACTAATGTCCATTTAAAGTAAATCAATTATAAAGTCATTCAATACACACAAAATGTCAAACAAAATAGTATAATTTACCTGAAGGTTACTGTCCTCGTAGCTTCAAAGTATCGTTTCTTTAGTTAATCACACCATTCAACAGGATTATATTTACGGCTTCTGATTCTCTACGCTTTTAAAATTTTCTCCATCACCATCCATTCAAAGTCGTTTCTGGGCCTTTCCGGAACTCATCTGTGTTTATCTGACCCTTGTTTCATGGATCCAGACACGTATTTGAACCATTTAATTATTAACACCCCGAAAATAGCAAAGAAATTTATGCTTCTGTCACCTATATATACGCCAAAACTGCCTACTTTTGTGTATACATTCGTCGTTGTAAATTTTGCTGATTGGTACAGCGAAACTAAATTTTATTACCTTGTATCTAAGTGCACTGAAGTACATTCATGTTAACACGTAAATAACAAGCCATTTTGAATCACTAAATTATACTAGCAAACTTTAAATTATTTAATCAAACTAAAAATGCACGGTTTAACATTTTCAATCAAGTCGCGTATGTACGAGCTTTTAACGCATCGAATCGTCAAAAGTCTCAGAGAGCTTGTTTATCTTCATCTCGGTATATATAGCAAAAAGCCTGTCTGTCGGTCTGTTCCCCAAAACGGGTAATTCTAAAGAATTTCTCATGCCATGTTCCCAGTCTGCCGCTCACGCGTCGATTTTTACGAATTTTCACTCGCCCCATTCAAATCTCAGAAAATTTCCACACGGCACGCAAGCATGTCCGAGAAAAACTAATTGATTTTGTACAGAAATTGTTGTTCTACCTCTGATATTTGCATCCTATTTTTAACCAATTGTGACCCCCGTGACGTTGCCTAAATCCCGCCTTCCACAATATGTGTCTTTGCTTGACGCATTTTCTCTTTCCTTCTCTACCGTGTTCTTATTGGTGCAACTTGATATTCTTTATTATCGATTATTTCAGTCCACGCGGACTGTTATCTGGGTTTAATAAACCCGTATCGCACATTCTCGTGAATACTAAGCCCCGGTTTCTCCAAGATTCTTTGAAACATTAATTATCTGCAAAATTTACGCCGAATGTGATATTTAAACTACGCAGGTGTTCAAAATAATATTAATTCTCAGAGCTTTATTCCGTGGTATTTTAATCTTGGGTTTTTACAAGTTTCTATAGGTATTATATGTTATTAACGGTTTAATTAACTCCAATTAAAATTGATTTCTATCCTTTTCATTTTTAGCGAATACAACTTAAATATTAATTATTATACGTACACTTTGTTTTACTACCGGTTACTTAAAATAGGGTTAATTAATATAAACTTTGTACGTAATTTCTCTTTGTTTAGAATAATTACATTACACGCAGAGCTTTTCACTACTGCTTCGTCTTATAAATAATTTAAATTTCTTATTTTACTGAAACAACCGAGTTTATTTATGCTTCATGGTTTTAATAACGCGTATTATTTAATGAAATTCCTTATACACGGTGATTAAAATTATTTGATGTGATTATTTAATTTTCTACCCTGGTCTAAATATGAGTAATATATATATATATATATATATATATATATATATATATATATATAGTGATTCGTATCGGAACGTTTACATGTGTAGATTAAGTATACATATCGAGACGTAGCGATACCTATCGGTACGAATCGATACGCATCTACAAATTTTTCTACTCTTTCTTTGGGAATAAAATCACAAAATCGTTTTAAAATAATGTATTTACTGAAAATTCGATCTTTCACTTAAGATTGTTTGTTATTAAAATAATTAAAGTTTCAAGTTTAATATTTGTGACATAAGTATGTATATAGGGGTGGGCGATACGGGATTTTGCGTATTGAATATCAATACATATTCTATATCGATACGTATAGATACATATCGATACGTATCGATGCGTATCGATACGTATCGATGCGTATCGATACATATCGATACGTATCGATACATATCGATACGTATCGATACATATCGATACGTATCGATACATATCGAGTATCGATATATCGATATTTATTTTTTGCGGTATCGGGGGAGTCGATACGGGGGTCGTATCGATACGTATCGATATATCGATACGCCGACCCAGCCCTAGTTATAACGTTTTGCCTTACTAAGGGGTTATTTTCTTTACTCCTATATTGCCAGCTGAAAGGCACAAGGATAGATGACGAGGATTTCCTAAAGGTGTAAAGAGCCCAAGGTTAGTTTCGGTGGAAAATAGCTCGTAGATGAGGAAACCTCCAAAGGCTAAGCGGCTAATCGAGCGATTTGCTCTGGGTAAAACATGAGCTTTGGGTCGGGGTTGGACTGCGACCAAAATGTAGTGAATATTGCGCAAAAGCACGCTATTCGATATTACCTTGGAGATACTTTATGGAAATTTCTAAATAGCTTGTTCTAGTTTTAGCATGGTTTTAAAATACAAACTGGCACATTTATAACTATGCGCTTTATTTACTAGATAATTAGAATAAAGTAGGACAATAATTAGGGTGTTTTGAAATTATGATACCTTGTTTTAATTTTGTATTAATTGTAGATGTACGATTCATATTGAATTATAAAAGTAAATTTAAAATTTTTTATAACACTACACATAGTTTTTATGCGTTTATTTTAGAAGAGGGAAAACAAACTGTTACATCCCTCTTGAAGAGATTTATACAAAAGTAAGCTGTTCCCAAACCAAGACTGCTTATCTACTCAAGCTTGTATCAGTTCCTTATTAAATAGTTGAAAGAGTAGTTAACGTTATAAAAGATACAGTACCTTATACTTACTTCAGCAACTTCGTCGTTAGTCAAAGGTGCTCCTGAAAGTAATATATCCTCCAAACTTGAAAAATCGTAAGCGTTTACAGTATCTTCGTTGGCAAAAATCTGAAGAAGACTTGGAACGAGATGTAATTTATTTACTCTGAACTGCTCGATTGTTTTCAGATATAGATTAGGATTAAACTTTTGCAAAACGATCATTTTAGTTTTCAAAAAAGTTGAACTCATAAACATCATTAAGCCATACATAAGAAATGCTGGTAATATAGCAATTATTCGGTCATCTGCATTCAGTCCAGCACAGCGTTGGTCACTAAAAATTAATATTTGTGATTGAGCTTCTGATTAGAGAATATGTTTACCCAATATAACTCAAAGTGTACGTAAAGTTTTCGTGAGTTATTAAAACACCTTTAGGTATTCCACTAGTTCCAGATGACGGTATAATTAACGCACCCTGTTTAGATACATCAAATAATTCGGGCCTAAAACCAACGTAATCCGCTGTTTCTACTTTGCTTATTAATGAATCCAAATGTACTAATGACGTGTTGGTTATTACGTCACAGTTAATCCCCATAAGCAATACAGTTTCTATAAAATCAAACTCTTCCTTTATTATCTGAACATGTTCATGGGGATTAATTGAGCAAATTACCATTTTGGGCTTTGCCATTAGCATTGCGTGACGTAGTTCACCTGAAACATGTACGGTTAGTCATTGCTGGCACTGGTCAATTAGGACAATTAAGTGAATTAGGCAATTATGGCAAAATGCTAATACTATGTCATAATTATAATAGCGTAAACTTTCTTTAAGAACGCTTGGTGCATGAGGCTACGTTTTATATTAGATAAATGAATTGATATAATATCATGTATGCATTATCAGGGCAAAGTTTTTAACAAGCACGAGTTGTTTATTTCGCTAAAATGTTGCATTAACTTTTACTATAAAAGCTACAGAGAGAAAGTTAGACAATTGTTCGTTATTCCAATCAACAAAAGTCAACATTTGCATAATCAGGAGAGACATTGAAACAAATTTTTATTTATGAAAGAAACATTAGGACAGATTTATAATTAATGATGGAAATATACCTATCGTAAAGAAGGTCGATTTTGTATTGATAAGAGCGCTTAACGAATAGGATGTTTGACTATAAACTTAAACATTTGTTATTGGTCTAAATTACGTGACTGGGAACAAGTTTCAAACTTGGGTAGTATAGTGGAAATTTCTAAAGATATGGACGTCTTGTAATCTGGATGAATTGTTATATATACGAGTAGAGCAACTTTTAAATTATTGTTGCCGTTATTCTGCGAACCATAAAATAAACCAACACATTTTTTTTCATATGCTTCAGTGCGGTCCACAATCCCTAAATTGTAAGTCATATTTACTCAAATACCGTTTGCAACACTTTCCTTTTCTGATATTGTCCAACCTGCAGAAACGTATTCACTTATATGTGTATAAAACTAAAAATCGTTTAATATTTTACAATCTAAAAACCCGAACGCCAACAACAGATTGATGCGAAAGAACAAGACAATCGAGTTGATTTCCAAAATTGGTATACGATCCTTACAAGTTTCTAATATGTACTAAGAAACATTACATCTATTATAAATTATAAATTATTGACCATGCGCGCAGGAAATATAGTTTTCTTTAAAACTTTTAGTACAATTTGTATATTTTATTTGAGAAATGTCAAAAACAGGTTAAGAACTAAGGCGTAGAGGCACGCGTACGCACTATATAAATCTCTGTTGCCACACTTATTTACAAATTTCTAAAATAAAAGCTTATAAAATACCTAATATTGCTTTATGGTGTTGATAATTAATTCTGATTATAAAAAAGTATCACACATTAATATACGCAGTCTATTTTTAAAGAAAACAGTTAAAAATTTAATTTGACGTTTATTAACGAATACATTCGAACAATTTCACGTCTACGTGAATAATTTAGGTAACGCTATATATCTTATGAGACGTCAAATACTACAAGTATACAACCAACGGATTTACTACAAAAGACAGTTCGATGTCGTAGGGCTAACAGCTCCGTCTACCATACGCGACCTCGGTGGTTCGATACCCAATAATTTTTTTTTTATTTTATGTTGATTTTTTTTATTTTATGTTAATATTTTTATTTTATGTTGATTTTTTTATTTTATGTTGATTTTTTTAAACATCAACAAACATCTAATATGCGTTAAAATAGCCAAACAAAATTTATAACCGCTATACAACAATCTACAGTAAGTTGATTATTCCTTATTTACATTAACAGTAATTGACAACTTTGCCTTAACGAACATAGCTAATACGTGGTAAGAGCGAGGCAGCATGGTGTAGTTTTGTAAAAGTATGACAGAAAAGGTAGAACCAGGCGGTTGCTTACATTAACTAAAAGTCCTTATAAAATACCAAATATGTGCTGAAACACAAAGCTTCTGAACGTAAAACCTAAATTCAATACCGCTTACGCATACGTATTACACTCATTTCTGAATTTAAATCGAGAAATGTTAAACGCATATTGCGGTATGGGAAACGCCTTTTTCACCTAAATCACTAACGGCAAAATTGGTTGCATACACTTCAGGCGAAGGTTATGTTTAAGGTAAGTTGCTATTAGCAAACACGTTATTAAAAAAATGCTCATATGTAACATTGGCTACATTAACAATTAATAAATATCGTTTAATTTTTATTAGTACGCATGTATGGATTTTTATTTGTTCTAATCCGTTTGTCACACAAAACGAGACTTATACACTTTTAGATATAGGCAACATGAAGTTGATTCGTAAAAATAAAGCTGAGAAGGTAAAACCAGTAACTGCCTTAATTAGCTGTAAATATACTTACAAGGACATTCATAGCACTTGAATTAAACTAAGGTGATCAGCTAATTTCAATTACTTTGACAGACCACGGTACGTTTAAAAACATTACTTGAGCTGTTAAACAAGAGTTGGTTAAGCTTTGTACAATTACTGGTTCGATTATTTAACCAGTGTATACAATATCCGTTGCTTTTATATCTACGTGACTAATATTGTTCACATTGCTGAAAAACCCTTCGAATGCTATGTTTGTAAGATATTTGTAAGCTACATTTCCATTATTTACATTGCATAAAGCTTTTATTTTTTTCTATGAAGTTTACTAGGCCAAAGTGATCTACACACTCTAGACTACTTCAAGTCGTTTTAACAAAATGTACTAGGGCAAAGTGGCCTTGATCCGATCAACTGCCAATTGTTGTTTCGGCAAAGTCTACTAGGGCGAAGTAGTCTTGATCCGATAAACTTCTTGATATCATTTCAACGCAGTCTACTTGGGCGAAGTGGTCTCGATCCGATCGACTCTCCGAAGTGATTTTGACAAAGACTACTAGGGCGAGGTGATCTTGATCCGATCGATTCACGAAATAATTTCGACAAAGTCTACTAGGACAAAGTGGTCTTGATCCGATCGATTCCACGAAGTGATTTTTACAAAGTCTACAAGGACAAAGTAATCATGATCCGATCGACTCCCCGAAGTGATTCCTACAAAGTCTACTATGGCGAAGTGGTCTTGATCCGATTGGCTCCCCGAACTGATTTCGGCAAAGTCTACTAGAACGAAATGATCTTGATCCGATCGACTTCCCGCAGTGATTTCGACAAAGTCTACTAGGGCGAAGTCGATTGTGATCCGATCGACTTCCCGAAGTGATTTCGACAAAGAGTACTAGGGCAAAGTGATCTTGATCCAACGACTCCCAGAAGTGATTTCGACAAAGTCTACTAAGGCAAAGGGGTCTAGATCCGATCGACTCCCCAAAGTAATTTTGACAATGCCACTAGGATGAAGTGGTTTTGACCCGATCGACTCTCCGAAATGATTTCGACAAAGATTACTAGGGCGAAGTGATCTTAATCCGACAGACTCCCCGAAGTGATTTCGGCAAAGACTACTAAGGCGGAGTGGTCTTGATCCGATCGACTTCCCGAATTGATTTTGACAAAATCTACTAGGACAAAGTAATCTTGATCCGATCGACTACCCGCAGTGATTTCGACAAAGTTTACTAGGGCGAAGTGATCTTGATCCGATCGACTACCGGAAGTGATTTTGACAAAGATTACTAGGGCAAACTAATTTTGATCCGATCGACTCCCAGAAGTGATTTCGACAAAGTCTACTAGGCGAAGTAATTTTGATCCGATCGACTTCTCGAAGTGATTTCGACAAAGAGTACTAGGGCAAAGTGATCTTGATCCGACGACTCCCAGAAGTGATTTCGACAAAGTCTACTAAGGCAAAGGGGTCTAGATCCGATCGACTCCCCAAAGTAATTTTGACAATGTCACTAGGGTGAAGTGGTTTTGACCCGATCGACTCTCCGAAATGATTTCGACAAAGATTACTAGGGCGAAGTGATCTTAATCCGACAGACTCCCCGAAGTGATTTCGGCAAAGACTACTAAGGCGGAGTGGTCTTGATCCGATCGACTCCCCGAATTGATTTTGACAAAGTCTACTAGGACAAAGTAATCTTGATTTGATCGACTACCCGCAGTGATTTCGACAAAGTTTACTAGGGCGAAGTGATCTTGATCCGATCGACTACCGGAAGTGATTTTGACAAAGAGTACTAGGGCAAACTGATCTTGATCCGATCGACTCCCAGAGGTGATTTCAACAAAGTCTACTATGGCGAAGGGGTCTACATCCGATCGACTTTTCGAAGTGATTTGGACAAAGTCACTAGGGCGAAGTGGTCTTGACCCAATCGACCCTGGGAGGTGATTTCGACAAAGATTACTAGGGCGAAGTGGTCTTGATCAGATCGACTCCCCGAGGTGATTTTGACAAAGTCACTAAAGCGATGTGGTCTTGATCCGAGCGACTGTCCGAGGTGATTTCGACAAAGTACTAAAGCGAAGTGATTTTGATGCGATCGACTCCCCGAAGTGATTTCGACAAAGACTACTAGGGCAAAGTAGTCTTGATCCGATCAACTCCCCGAAGTGATTTCGACAAAGTCATTAGGGCGATGTGGTGTTGATCCGAGCGACTCTCCGAAGTAATTACGACAAAGATTACTAGGGCAAAGTGGTCTTGATCCGATCGACTCCCTGAAGTGATTTCGGCAAAGTTTACTAAGGCGAAGTGATCTTGATCTGATCGATTCCTCGAAGTGATTTCGACAAAGTCTATTAGGGCAAAGTGGTCTTAATTTGATCGACTCCCCGAAATGATTTCGACAAAGTCACTAGGGCAAAGTGGTTTTGATCCGATCGACTATCCGCGGTGATTTCAACATAGTCACTAGGGGAAAGTGATCTTGATCCGATCGACTCCCCGAAGTGATTTCGCCAGTCTACTTGGACGAGGTGATCTGAATCAGATCGATTTTCCGAAGTGATTTTGACAAAGTTTATTAGGGCCAAGTGGTCTTGATCCGCTCGACTCCCCGGAGTGATTTCGACAAAGTCTACTAGGGCAAAGTGGTCTTGATCCGATCGACTCCCCGAAGTGATTTCGACAAAGTCTACTAGGGCGAGGTAATCTTGATTAGATCGACTCCCCGAAGTGATTTCGACAAAGGCGAAGTTATCTTCATCCGATCGACTGCACGAAGTGATTTCGACAAAGACTACTGGGGCGAAGTGATCTTGATCCGATCGACTCCCCGAAGTGATTTCGACAGTCTACTAAAGCGAGATGATCTGAATCCGGTCGACTTCCCGCAGCGATTTCGACAAAGTCTACTAGAGCGAAATGATCTTGATCCGATCGACTCCCCGAAGTAATTTTGACAAAGTTTACTAGGGCGAAGTGCCATTTTCAGTTCAGAAAATACAGTTCATCAAGCTCTACAATTAAAAAAATTGGGTAAAATCGCTCGATAAATAAAGATTTTACAAGGTGTCTCAAAAACAAATGGATCACACTGCATATATATATATATATATATATATATATATATATATATATATATATATATATATATATTGCTACTATAATGAATCATCAAAGTTGTACAAAAATAAGACAACCAGATTACATTTTATTAATAATATTTTTTTAATTAAATATATTGTAGCGAAAACTGCTTTTACAGTAACAACAGTTCTTTATTTTCAAACTGATTATACAAACCTTCTCAGCAGCTCGTAGTTACAATAAAATTTCTAAACATTTTCACAAGTCATTTTCAGCTAATTGTTAACAGCACAGGTATTATATTCGTAATACTACGATTACGATCTTCCAAATTACCATCGAAATACTACAAATAACTATCCAAGTACTAATTACAAGTATATTATCACTAAATAATTCATATCACATATGTACCAAAGGTTTACACTAAAACATATTGTAACCAAAACTTTAATCGGAACTCAACTTGAAAACTAACATCGTAATCAAAGCTCGATCAAAACTGACTTGCAATCTATGATAAAAAATTTGTATACATTTCCGTCGCTCTAGATTACTCTAACGCATACCAAAATTATGCAATTTCATTCTCGAATGTATATATTGTAATCTAAATAAGTTTTTAACACAAAACTCTTGTACCCGCCAATCAAAATTCATCTGAGAGGTGTAACGCCGCGAAGGGCAATCGATAATCTTTTGTGTATAAACGCTTTGATCATATTCAGTATACAGTAACAATATGATTATTGTAATCAACAAACATTCATTTGCTTCACAACCAAAATTTTTGTGATAAAAACAAAATTATGCATCATTAATTAAATTTGGCGCTTACATGGCAGGTGGTCTGTTTGTATCATCTAGAGTTTTAGTATAATGCATGTTGGGTTAAATGGTAGTATTTGTTTGCTAGTATCTCTACTGTAAAGACTGAGCATTTTTAAGGAATCGCCTTGTATAAGCAAGTTCTAGGAACCGGTATTTAACATTTTACATGGTTTTTATGGAAGTTAGTAACAATCAATGGAATATTTCTGCAAAATTATTTTCTGTTGGCATATTTTTATTAATATACTTACCTAGACTGTAAGATGGATTTAAGAGTTGTGCAGTAATACCCATACAAAATGCTGCTATAATTGGCACATGGTATTTTATATCATTCTCAGAAATTATTGCTATAACATCATCTTTCTTAAGTCCTAGATCTTTAAATACATATACAGCTTTGACTATATCTTCTAGCAATTCTCCACACGTCAGTACCCGACCGGTAAGAGCATCGATCTGAAACATTCATTACAATTTTAGTATATGATTTCAAAAAGACAGCTAATATTTTGTTTAAATGTAACGGTTTAAGGAAAATTCGTTATTTTGGTTTTTATTTGTTGCTTAAAGTAATTTGTAAGTGTAATTGTAATTTATAATCAAAAGTAGAAGTGTGGTGTAATGTCGCAGATTATGCTGCTTTTCTTTTAAGGGACAAATAAGATTATACGAGAACCGGTCACTCAAAGTCCTACTGTATCCATTTACCTAAAACAAGCCATTTGTAGATAAAGTAGACCAGAAAACGTTGCATGTACTGGAACCGCCACCGGACGCCTCCATTTTCCATAATCCTCTGTCCTCCATCATCCTCCAACCTCCTCCATTATCCATCATCCTCTAACCTACGCCGTTTTCCATCATTCACCAATCTCCTACGTCCTTCATCATAATCCAATTTTCTTCGTCTTCCACCATCTTCAAACCTCTTCCGTCCTCTATCATCCTCTTACCTCTTCCGTCCTCAACCATCTTCCAACGTCCTTCGTCGTCCTTCGTCCTCCAACCACCTCCTGCGTTCATCATAATCCAACCTCCTTCGTTTTCCACCATGCATAAACATCCTCCGTCCTTCATCATCTTCTTACCTGTTTTATTCTCTACCATCTTCCAACTTTCTCCATCATACACGATTCACCAACCTCTTCTATCCTCCATGTTACGTTCATTTTCGGCAATAATTGATTATTTTATTTATAATAATTTCCAACTAAAATCCTCTACTAATTAATTATCCGTTTCATGTAACTTTGGCTCCGATTTTATTTTAGTTAGTTTTGACTCAGAGTTCGTTTTAGTTAATTTTTGCTTATTATTGTTAGTTTCTACATGACCGCCATTTTCTTAGCCTGATATTACTTATGTTTCGTCCCTTACGCAATATTATGGGTGGGTAAATTTCAGATTATTGGTATTGTGTTTTCGCCAATAATCCTAGTCCATTGAAAACGCTGGTGCCCATAATTTTTTTTTTCTTCACTCTCTGTTTATTTGATTCTACCCATCAAGTTTAGAGTTAGTTATTTTCCTCCGATTTTTCTTTTACTCTACAGTCCTATTCTAATTTCTATTTTGTTGTTTCACTTTCATTTGTGTCTCTGAAGTTTATCCGTCGGATCTGTTTTAGATTGTCCTGTATTCGCAATAATTTTTTTTTCTTTTGAGCTTCTACCGAGTTACGGTTAGTCTTTATTTAGTTACTTTCTCCCAATTTCTATTTTTTTTATTAGTAAGAATGACTTCTTTTCCGGCTTTCTACCAAGATCTCCCTGTGTGCGAGTGGAATTTAAAATTTTCTGGTGCCCCGAACACTCTTACCGTACATGATTTTTTGAGACGGGTCGAAAAACTCCGACGAACTCACCACGTGTAGGAATATTTGAGTCTGCAGTAGATTTGTTTGAGTCGAAAGCTTTACTTTGGTATCGCGGTTTTCGGCATAGATTTCCGTACTGGAAGTCGTTGTCTAATTTACTGATTCAACACTTTAAACCCTCGAATTTTGCTTATAAGTTTGCTACTACAGAGGAAAATACTTTTGCTCTACATGACCGAGTTGTTAAGATTTCTCCGACGCCTACGAGTAGATCCGATACTTTTTCCGTACTTTCTACTGTTCTTCCTCCTACTTTACTTCTACTCGTCAGGTCGCATGCTGTAATTGCGACAAACCTGGACATGTTTCGACACGTTGTACTTGTCCTCAAGTACTCCACTGCTATAGTTGCGGATATAAAAGAGTTTCTCGCCGCAACTGTCTGAGCTGTCATCCTACTACCAATCGTTTTTCGAATAATTCTTGAAATTCTACCCTCACCTCTAGCTGCCTAATTTCTTCTGCTTCTCACTCTACGTTCTCTTCTGTCTCTCACCCAGGTCACCCTGCTCCTACTAGCAAAACATACCCTTTTTCAGCAAATATAACTTCAAACAAAATTTCCTCCGTTTCTAGTTATACATTCTATTCTGCTCCTTCTTCTTCTCGCCCTACTTATTCACTCTCACCTCAGACTGTGCCTCCACTACCATTAAAATCTATACTTCGAATTAGTGACTTGCAAATAGCTTCTCAAGAGTTTGTTCCCGCTTTCTTAAACTGTTCTAGTCAAGAAATTTCTGTCGTGTCTGCAAGCACACATGTCGCTGAGGTGACGATAACTCCTAATTTAATCAGCGAAAGTCCTGTCGAAGTTCACGAAGTTGTATCTTTAATGTCTGTTGCTGTTTCTGTCAAAATTTTACATGTTCCTGCTTTCTTAAATTGTTTTACTCAAGAAATTTCTGTCGTGTCTACAATAACAGCTGTAGCTGAAGTGACGATAAATTCCAATTCAGTCTGCGAAGGCCCTGTTGAAGTTAGTGATCCAGTAGCGGTGATGCCTGCTGCTGTCGTTGTCCAAGTTTTCCCTGATCCTGTTTCGATACCTACTCTTACTCATTTTTCTCATGCTAACAAAAAGCTACTTGTTTCTGTTCTTCTAATTAAGGTTGTTGAAATCCTAATTGATGCTCCTTTATCTACGGTTGATGAAGTTCTACCTGACTCTTTCTTTTATATAATGTTACTGAAGTGTTAGCAGATTCAGCTAATTTTCCTAAGATTGATATTCCTACAGCCAATGCTGTTTTCTGTTCTAACTGTGATACTTCTAGTCCTTTATCTAACGTCGATGAAATATTATCTACTTTGATCCCTCTCGTTAACGTAACTGAAGTGTGCTCCGCTTGTGTTTCTTTTCGTAAGGTTGATTTTCTTACAGCCAATACTTTTTCATTTTCTACCGTAGATATACTGAAAACCCATGATGTTTTCTTTTCTCCCGTTGACTTTCTTACCTCCTATCCTAACAACAAACAATTTTCTTCCTTAACTCGTTTCGAGTTTCCTAAACTGCGCTCGCCACCTCCTAAACCGCGTGCTACAACTGCTACACCCCCTGCTGTCCGTGGTTTGCGGAAAACTGCCCCTAAGAGGCAGGAATTTGTATATATACTGATTCAGAACCTGAATATGTTGGTCGACAAAATCCTTATGTCCGTGAACTCGTTGTGTTTCCCTTCTGGCGGCGTAAACGCCTTAAGCCCAATACCTAGTCCTCGTGCCCCTGATTCTGATGCCGACTTTACTCTTCTTTGGATTTGATTTTTGGACTTACGATTTCGTCTTCTTTCCTGTTTTGCGGGGTTTTCTTTCGTTTTCTTTCTTTTTCTTCACCCGTGTGGGTCCGGGAATAGAATAGCCCCATGGTATGACCTGCCTGTCGTAAGAGGCGACTACAGCGGTCCAACACATACACTCACACACACTGTGTACACGCACAACACATACACACCCACACACACACACATACACACACACGCAAGCACACGCACACACATACTCATGCATAACTACACTGGAATTCTGTTTTATTATCTTTTCTACAATTCTTAGTTTTTGTGTTTTGTACTTAGTGCTGGTCTTCCTTAATGTCGGTCCCTATACCGATTAGCTCTCGTCCATCCGTTCCTGTGATAGGTGCTTTCTAGTCGTCTCTCTTCTTTCGGAAACTATGACTTAGTCAACTTAAGAACTAGTTAGCCTTTCTTTTCTTCGGTTTCGACTACCACAGTTGAGAGTACATCGTTCCTTTTCCCAGCGTTCCTCCTCTCTTCCTCTCGTTTTTGGGTCCTCTTCTGGCTGGCACTGTTGGGTTTTCTTCCTCGTTCCTTTACTTCTGTTGAGGTTGAAGAATGTACTGTTTCTTCACAAGAAATATCCGTCCTCCGACGACTTTTTCAGTGTCCAGGCCGTTACATCTTAGTCCTCCTAGATTGTGTATTAACCGTCTTTCCTTCCTTCCTTCCTTTTTTTCCCTTTCTTTCTCTTTCTTCTATTGTTAACCCTTCGAGCTATAAAAAAGTTTTTTATGTGTTTTATTGCGCGGTTCTTTTTTTTGGTACTTTATTCTGGTAACGAATTTTCTTTTAGTTCGCAGGCGATTTTTTTTCCTTTCTTTTTCTCTTTGGGTTTTTGTTGGTCCTGCCCACTCCCATTATTTTGCTTCCCTACCCCGATCTTTTAATTTTGCTGGAGGGATTTGTTACGTTCATTTTCGGCAATAAATGATTATTTTATTTATAATAATTTTAAACTCAAATCCTTTGCTAATTAATTATCCGTTTATTTAAATTCTAGGTCCACGTTAAACAAAAGCGTCGATTCATAATTAAAATGAATACGCTGGCTAATAATTTTTAACTAAAATCCACTTTGCTTCTCAAACGAAACTTTATTCGATAAATTAAATATCCTGTATATTTTACTTGATAAATACTTTCGCTAATTAAGAATAAATTCTACTTCCCAAATTCCCTAACGGGAAGTTTATGTTATATTCAGATAGTCGATAACGTGTTCCAAGTATCCAATAATTGCTTCTTATGTGTTTTTCGTCGGAAGAATTCGTCGAATTAAAGCTGCGTACTCTCCCAATATAACTGTGTTTTTCCAGGTTAATTCTGAATAGAAATATTACTTTGAACTTTGGTCACTGGCTGAACGAAATTGATTTTATTTGCTTTTTAATCTACACAACGGAGACACGTGTAGGAATGTTTGGTTATTTCCGTTTTTCGTTATGAAAATTTTGCGCACGCAATACGGCGTGGTCAGTATTTAGGGTTTTTAGAAAATTGTATTTTTCGTCAAAATTAAATTAATTTTTACAGGTAATTGCTCTAGCTTCTTTTGGTGGCCTTAAAGCCACGATAAATGGCCGTCCCTTGCTGCAATGGAAGGCCAAGTGCGTTTTTTCTGGGGGTAGGCCCACCTACTCGTTGCCGTGGACCAGCTAGTGACTCGAGCCCGACGTCAGCGACTTCGAGGGTGTTTTCTTTTTCCATCTAGAGGGGTAATTTCGCTTAATTTCTTTTTTTGTTAAAACTCAATCTACGGAGTAACTTAAACCGGCAGCTCACCATTTAAAAAAAAATGATTTGTCCTTTTTGTTGATATTTTTTTTTAGATTTAGTATGTAATTATTTATTGCGTGTACATATTATGTTTATTTATAGGTTATTTTGTTGATATGTTGTGTTTTGAGTATGAATGAGTGTGTGTAATTTTTATTTCTTTATTTTAGACCTCCCCTAATTTTTGTTGTAGGTATAATACCCCGCCCACTCGCCGAATGAGTACGGTCAATTTCTTTTTTTGTTTTTTTTTCTAGGCTACATTAATGCACGTAGCAACCGCCATCCTCTCACCTCTTCAATCTTCCTCGCTCACCCTCCTTTGTCCTCCTCCAGTCTCCTCCATCCTCCAAAACTATCACTTTGACAAATCGTCCAATTATCTTGCTACTGGTACTGAGGAAAGCGTTGAATCGAGTCATGACAATGCAAATTGATCACGCGGTGCGGGGCAGCGGCGGTTTTAATAAGCGATAATTTGTATTTAGTGAGGGTAATTCGACTGTTGACCCGTTAGAGTTCGTAGTCGAAAAAAACAAATAGGCGAGGAAAGCAAAGGAGTATTGCATCGTCGTAGCTTTGGACAGTTCAGAAGCATTTGATACTGCATGTTGGCTATCTAACGTTTGCGGAGTTAAAACGCAAAGATAGTCCACGAAACCTAATGTGTTGTGAGCCCTGGGCAAATTGTCTAATTCTAAATTCCACTCGAAAATTGTAGAAATTTTTCCATTCGATGTAGCCCGTTTTTACTGCATAATTTTGACAAATTCAACCGTTGCAAATAATTTGTATAGCAGGTTGAAGACCACTATAAAAATCAAACCCTATTTTGATAATGTGATGTTGCGAATGTGGTTTGAAATCGCTTAAAGAGTGGACAGTCTTTCCTACTAGCTTGTTTCGATCTAACTGCAGTACTTTTATATCACTTGTGACGTCATGACAGGAAAAATCTATTTTAAACTAGTAATTTTGATTAACTCGGCGATATTTCGACAACTATGGCTTCGAAAGTACTTACTTGTCTTATATGCTGGTGGTTGCGCGTGCGCTGCTCATTATTTACCTGGTGTAATATGCACGTTGTGACAGGAAGAACGACACTTATAATGGTGTTATCGTGGGTTTTCCTTATTTATGTAGATCCGCATTCCACCATACATACCCACTCCACCTCCACACAACACCTCTAAACAGCAACTCCACCTCCAGACATCACCTACACACTTTCACCTCCACTTCCACAAACTTTTCGCCTTTCACAAGCCGAATTTATGTTTATTGCACTCGTTCACTAAATGACATTTAAACTAATTAGTACATAATTTGAAAGTATTTTCCAAACTATGATTAATACTCCTTGATCATAATTTAACAAACTTGTTTAAATTAAGTGAACGGTAAAGCAAATACTTATACTTATTTTATGTGTATGTTTGAAATCCACTTGGAGTGGAAAAATGTAAAAGTTTAGTCATTTAAAAGTGTTTAGTGTTGTCGTATTATCAAGGTTAAACTTAGGTAAGTACAAAAAAATTTATTTTCTGTTTTTAAAGCTTGCATGTTGTAACAAAATTTTATATTTGTAATAAAATTTCGTTACAGTATAACAAAGCTGTATTAAGGCAAGCTGAAAGAATAAAAAAGGTTTGTTACGTTTTTTTCGTGGCAGCCACGCTGGGCGGCAAATTTATGCTACGCAACACAAAGAAAGTCAAAGAAATAAATGACCGGGCTCAATCGGAGAGTAGGGGGGGGGGTGTAGAAAGCAGACTGACCCATGATGTATGCGGCGGTAAGGAGTTAGTAACAGTATCTGCAATAAAAGAAATTAGAATAGCAAACCTGCAATAAAAAAAGATTAGTCCTGCAAACCTGAAATAAAAAAAAGCATAGCAGCAATGCATAGTCTAAGTTAGTCAGTACTTTGTAGAATGTAAAAAAAACTGTTTGGATAATCTATATAATATAACAACGGTAAAAGCAATACAAAAATTTTTAGTACAAAGTGAGGTAATATTGGGGAGTAGCAGAAACGTTTCCTCACACACCAATTAAACATAAAGCAGACAAAAAGTTAACAAAAGATAAATAGGTAAGTCACAATTGATATGAGTAATTCAGTAGTATTGATTGTTTTTTTTTTCTTTTTTTTTTCTTAATAGCAGGCAAGTCTATTGTAAAAGGTATCAGAACGACGAAGATATTGCAAAACAACGGATAGATAATTAAAGTCATATCAAGTAGGAAATAGTTCAACGTACATAAAGTCCTTCAGTAACGCTTCCTTGCAATTGAAGTGTGGGATTCACGATGTCCTGCACTACCGAAGCACTTCACCCTTGACTGTGAGGGTGTTGATGGAACTTCTTACACTTTACACTAATCACACCTACGTATTTCACTGGTGGTGGCAACAGGCATTATCACGCGACGGACCTATGTAGCATTGATAAATTTCTTGTTACTTCTATTTCCTGAGGCAATAATTTCGAAATATGTTGCAGCACTAGTTTAATTTCAACTGGGACCAAATGTTTATTATCTTCATAAACATCCCAAAAAGCAGTGAGAAACTTCAACCAATACCTTTGTAAACCGGTAATCTGTTATATTTCGCAAATAACGAAATTTGCGCAAGCAATGATCTGTTGTAGATTCTTTGGGGTTAGAAAATTCAGAAACTACAGTATCAACAGTATTTGGATAATCCAAAGTATGAACTACTCAAATAAGAAAAGGACAACGCCACAAAAAAACCCAATTAGTAAAGCAATGCGTATCACTAAAACCGTCCGTGTTCCGTAAACAAACACGTCAAACACGTTACATATCAAGCATATTTCCTTCAAATGGTAAACAGAACTACGCTGCTACAGTTAATATACAACTTTTCATTTCACAAGAAAGACAACTAAAAACACAATTAGTGAATTTATCCCGCATTAATTCTCACTATTTTTAAAGCAACAAGGAAACAGTACTTTTTACGTAATTAATATCTAGGAACCAAGAACAAACTACAACTACTTTTATTTCCAACAGAAAAACAACAAAAAAACAATTAGTAAAGCTACGCGTATCAGTAAAACCGTCAGTCAATGACCTTAAAACACACGTGCGTCGACCAAACACGTTTGCCTATAAAACATACTATTTCAATCGCCATCAGAACTACACTATTTTTAAAGCAAAAAGGAAACAGCATTTTTTAACGTAATTATCGGAACAAAACACAAACTACAACTCTCAAATGTTTCTATCTGTTTATATAAACCCGTTGTTACCATAACCTCTTATCGACTATTATCTCGAGTTCGATAATAACATAAGGAACAAAATTTATACGACGAATAATTCAATTTAGAATTCGTTCCTTGCAATTTATTTATTAATGAAAATCCATCTTCAATTAATCTATTTTTAAATTAATACCCACGAGTTAAATTGCATACAAATCTGAATTATTCTGAAGTATTTCCTTTATGCAAACAGCGATCCCAAAGAAACGATGTATTTTTAAGTACGTTAACAGAAAGGGAGCGTAAAATGTTACGCTATAAAAAATGCCCGTTACAAAAGTGTTTAGTGTTGTCGTATTTTCAAGGTTAAACTTAGGTAAGTACAAAAATTTTTATTTTCTGTTTTTAAAGCTTGCATGTTGTAACAAAATTTTATATTTGTAATAAAATTTCGTTACAGTATAACAAAGCTGTATTAAGGCAAGCTGAAAGAATAAAAAAGGTCGCTAAAAATTATTTATTTTCAAACCAATATAAGTTTGCAAATTCTTAATATATCTTTGGTCTCATATGGAAAACAACAAAAGATTTGTAATTTCCTAGTTTAATTAAATTGCAAAGATTAAGCTCCATATTTTGTATCAATAATAGTATTGAAAATAATTGAGGTGTTTTGAAACATTGCATGAAAAGTTATAAGTAGCATTCTAGTAATTAAAAATTTGTATAAATAACTTACTGTTCATTTATATGTTGTGGTCATGTAATTTTAAGAAAGCTTTAGAATTACGAAGTCAACTACAGAAGGTATTTAATATGCATGTTCCATGTCATAATTATCACAAATATATGATAACTTTGTACTAATTTTAGTAATTTAAATTAGAATTAATGTTATATAGTTGCTATGTCAAAAATACCCCAAGAAATGTATTCATTCAATAAAAAACCCAGACGTTTAGTAAGGAACCCACCAATATTAAGTTTTAGATAATTAATTATATCTGTTAATACAAAGTAACAAAGCTAAAACGTATTTATTCAAACTGTTAGACTAATAAAATAGCCACAGATACGTGGCTTTTGTATGATAATACCATATTAGTTCCAGTTTGATTCAGGTATTAAGAAATATTTGACAATGTCGTAAACTTCCCATTGAACGTAAAACGACGGAAAAGTAAATGACAGTAGTTACATCCAATGGAAAAGTTAACGAATTAATTACTCTCGAACCAATAACGAATAAACATTTAGAAGGTAATTATAGAAAAGTGAAGTTGGGGAACCCCATTTGCTAGAAAATAACAACTGGACGTAAAACCTGGTAACCCATGGATAATCGACCAACCCCAAGATGGAATTTGAACAGGGTAGTTCCATACTATTTTGGTGGGAAATAAAGATAATTCTTTTTTAATATAGAGTCCAGCTGATACTCAGTTGTAAGATAAGTGTAGATATTTATAAATAGTTTTTATGTTTTGTAATGGCGTGCATTTATGATACCTATTTAGTTGGCATTAGAAATGTAAGACATCCACCCGTATTATGGATTAAATGTTTATTAGATTAATTCAGGTAATGTTAGAAACACATATGTACCTTGTTTTCAGGCGTATTGCTATGCAGCTTATGTTGAAATTTATTAAGTAACCTTAAAAATTTTATTTGTACCAATTTACATGAGGAATAATATGGGATTTTATTATAAATAGAGTTGGGTGACGCCATGAGATTGTTTTTTCTTCTTGATTGATTGTGAAGGAAACTCCATTCCACCACGAGGTCAATGTAATAAAATCTCCAAGTACTACTCGTCCACAAAAACATTAAACCAGGCAAGTTGGATCCCACAATTTGACAGTATTAGAATTCTTTTAAGTGTTATAGGTATTGTGATATTGAAATTGCACTTAGTGAATTGTTGCATTTTCTGAATTTTTAGTTCTATTTTATTTATTATTTCTATAAGGAAACACACACACACACACACACACACACACATGCCCCATATCAACACTGTAGTTAGCCGCTGCATCTTTATTTTGTTACGGAGCAGCTGCACCTTTTGGTCAATTCCGAATTTAAAAATTGATCGCTTCAAACACACGTAGCAAATAACTAGAGATTATTACAAAACCAAAAAAAACAATTAGCTAGCACATATAAAACACTATGGAGGCGCAAAATGTACTTTTATAATAAACAAAAATGGTTTGAACTGATTGTACACCGAAAAACTGTAAAAATCCCGTATATCATCACTGATTACATGCTTAGAGTAGAAATATTACTCACCGGTTTTTAAATGATTAAGGGAATGTATTCTACAATTCTCACAACAACATACTCGAATCTTTTTTTTTAATCTTGCAATTTTGCTCTTGTCATTAGTTATTCACTATTCCATATTTCCCGTCAGATAGTCATAAACATTTATTTTTATTAAAATTTACGTTTAAGTTTTACATTTAAAATTTGCATTTAAAGTTTTGCTTAAAAATTGCGTGCTGAAAAAGATAAAGATAATTATTACGGGTATATGAGGCAGTAAATTATTAAATTTGGAATTACCTAGAAAAACCGGAATTCCGTAACAAATTGACCACAGTGGTGCAGCAGTGGGTCCCTAAACACAATGAACGAAATGGAACAAAAATAAAAATGTATCAATTAACTCGTTGCAATTTCAAGTTACGTAACCATTAACCCCTACCTTGAATGGTTTTCAACCTGTCGCAAATTATGGGCGCCAAATCGTCTAGTCTAGTGGAAATATTTTCAACGACGAGTATTCCTGGGGATTTTATTTACGGCGATGTCTTGCTGGAAAGTGTTCTTTTTACAAAATGCTACACTGTTTGTTAAAAAGAAAAACAACGAATTTCATCCCACTGCGTCACTCTATTTTAATAAAGGACCGTCTCATTATAAATCAGTTCATAGGAAACTAGCCATATGATTCGGCTATGATAATTTACAACACGTTTCAAATTTTCAATTAAAACTTGTAGCGTCCAGTTTTATATCTATTATAACTAATACTATACTCTAGCTAGTGGTAGACATTGTATAACTTTATTAATATTTAACTGAGCATGCGTTAAACATAAATGCCACCAACAGTCACTAAAAGCAGTTTCTAGTCAGCTACGACTTACAGCTACGTCTTAATGTGGATAAAGAAATCTAAAAATCAAGAATGAGGTAGAGTACCATCGAGTTCTTTATTTCCAATATTTACTGTTTTGAAACCAATCCGTCCCAATTTTAAGTGTTGGATTTTGCCAAAAATTAACGGATTTCACCACGTTCACTACTGTTTGCTAATTCATAGCCAGGGGGTGTACCCGACTAACCTTTTAATGTTACCCGCGTATGTATTCCTGTTTATGACTTGCGAATAATTAATTCGTGGTTTACTGTTCACTGTCTAGCGTTCGTCATTTTCTTTACACTCTGGATACGTTTGGTGAAGTTTATGTCACTGTATAACATTCCAATTGCTTATTGGAATCACGTGAATTAAGCGCGAATCAGTATGGTTTCGTTATTTGAAGGTCACGTGCCCACGGCAGTTTGAATAGATACATTGAAAGCGTTTTTACATAGCATTGAACGATATGATTAAATTGTAACTTAATATTTCTGAGTTTTATTAAATGAGCGTCTGTGTTTTTAAGTAATGAAAACGTTCTCCGAATATGCTTATGATATTTTCTTAGGTTTACTTTGTATTGTGTTCCTGTAGCAATAACTAAACTTTATTTTACTAAAATTTATAAAAATCTGTCCTATATTTGGGATAATTATGGTTTGGAATATGCATATTAATAATTTTACCGTCATTTACTTCATAATAATTAGTCTAAAAGCTTCCTAAAAGTGTCATACTATTAAAATTTACTTTTGTAATTGTCTGTTTACACAACTACGTAATTATTTATAACCGCCTTCACATACCACTAAATATCGGTGAAATAGAGTTATATACTTAGAAAGCAGTACAATGGGAACCGAGTTGTATCTGGAAAGAAAGAACAGCTGCTAAGTTCGAAGACAACAAACATAGAAGCAAGGAAAGAAAGCATATGTGAGAAGCACGGCACTGTACGGCTATGAAATGAGGACAGTGGGAGAAGCAGACAGGAAGAAGGTAGAAACCTTTGGAATGCGGTGCTTCAGATGTATGATGATGATAGCATGGACAAACAAAGTTAATAACAAAAAGGTTTTAGAAAAGGTAGGGAAAACCAGTAAAAAAAATAGGAGAGGTAGGATGATAGGACACATACTAAGGCACGAGGGGATAGTGCGGGATATATTATAAACAGAGATAGAAAAAAAAAGTAGAGGTAAGACTAGACAGACTATTGCACGCAGATAGTGTAAGAAGTTGGTTGTGGTAATTTCAGGGAAATGTGTAGTTTAGCTCAGAATATGTAATGCGTTTAACTAGTTCGAAATCTGCGAACCTAATGATGATGATGTGAAAGAAAAGTAAAAATCGGCAGAATAGCTACTTTGAAATTTATCATAAATGACTAAAAGTAACATAATAATAATTGAATAACAACATGGCAAAGATTGGAATGAGTTATAGAGATAGACGAATAGTACATAGCTTATATAAAGAGCAAACAGCAGTAATAGAATCAGAGCAGGAACGTAGAGAAGTAAACATTAGGAAAGGGTTGATTGAGACAGGGATGTGCCCTATCCCCATTAATTTTTAACTTATACATTGAAGAGGCAATGAATACCGTCAAATGCAAGAAGACATTTGGAATTACTATGCAAAGACAAAAACTTGATATGCTTAGATTTTCAGATGATATAGCGGTATTAGCGTCTAGCAAGGAAGAGTTAGAAGCTGCTCTTAATGAAATGGAAACGGTTCTAACAGAGAGATACGGTTGAAAATTAACAAAACTAAAGTACTAGTATGCAAACGAGGGGAAAATATATCAAAAACAAGAATACAAATATGTAACACGTACCTACAAGAGGTTAAGGATTTCTGCTACCTAGGAAGCCAAATAACGCAAGATGGGAAAAGCACAAATAATATAAAACAAAGATTAGCACAAGGTCGTGCTACATTTAACAAGAAAAAGCAACTACTGTGTTCAAAGACAACAAACATAGAAACAATGAAAAAGTTGCTTAAAACATATGCATGAAGCACAGCACTGTACGGCCGTGAAACCTGGACAGTAGGAGAAGCGGACAAGAAAAAGGTAGAAGCCTTTGAAATGTGGTGCTGCAGACGAATGATGAAGATATCATGGACAGACAAAGTTAAGAACGAAGAGGTACTAAAAATGGTAGGGGAAGAAAGAAATATGTGGAAAACGGTAAAAAATAGGAGAAATAGGATGATAGACCACATACTAAGGCATGAGGGAATAGTGCGGAATATATTAGAAGCAGAGATAAAAAAAAAGAAGAAGAGGTAGACCTAGGTTAGACTACTGCACACAGATAGTGAAAGATGTAGGCTTTCGAAGTTTCAGGGAAGGTGAACTCAGAATAGAAACCAATGGAGGTACGCATCCAACCAGTCCCAAGATGGATAAATTAATGACGAAAAAAGTGACTGCACTTAAACATGATGATTATTATAAGCAACTACAAGTATTAGGTGGGCAAAATTCTCGAATAATGGTAATTGTGTGAAAGGATTTACGGGAGAACTATTATTTCGGCAAATGTCTAAGTGTTGGGGGATCTTGGCAGCCACAGGCTGCTTAACCCCTTTCACCGAATCTCGGCGAAATAGGGCATAAAATTATAAAACAATAAAAAGGGAACCGAACTGTATACATGCTGTGTGAGAATTTCAGGGAACTATGTAGGTTAGTTTAGAAACTAAATAAGTGCAGGTATGTGTCCAACCAGTTTTGAGACGGAAAACCTAATGACTAAAAAATTAGCGCAGATAAATCTGATGATTATTATAAACAACTACAGATGTTCGTTATGAAATATCTGCAGCTAATGTTGACTGTGCGAAAAGATATATTGGAAAAAATATTAAATCGGTAAATGCTCAAGTTCTTGGGGAGCTTGGCAGCCACAGGCTGCTTATCCCCCCCCTCGGTCACAACCACTGAATGTCGCAGAAATAGGGTATATAATTGTAAAGCAATAGAAAGGGACCGAACTGCATCTTACACGAAAAAACAGCTCCTATGATGAAAGACAACAAACATAGAACAAGGAGTTGTTAAAAGCATATGTGTGGAGCACAGCACAGACAGTATGCCTATGAAATACGGGCAGTCTGAAAAGCAGACAGAAGAACGGTAGCATCCTTTAAAATGCCGTGCTTCAGATGTATGAGGATGAACAGACAAAGGTAATAAAAAATATGTTATAGAAACAGTAGGGGTACAAGAATATCTTTGGAAAAAAAATAGGAGAAAGAGAAGCGCAGAATACGTTCTAAGGCATTTTTGGGGAATAGTATGGGATATATGACAAGCCTCTGCTTGTAGGAAAGAAGAGGCGGATGTAGACCAAAATCAGATCGTGATAGACGCAGACTGTGTAAATTTCAAAGAAACCTGTAGGTTAGTTCAGCATATTAAACAATGATGGTACGCGTCTAACCAGTTTCAGGACTGAAGACCTAATGATGGTGTACAACATGGAGTTGAAAAACACAAGCTACAAAAATATATTCTCTTCTTGCCCAATTAACACGGAATTTAATAATATTGCTCATCCTGGGTCTTGACGTTCACGTTTATTTGAATCTATTGCGGATATGACGTCAACCGCTAACCTTTGTTCGGGGCCTAGTGAACATAAGATAGGCAACTTTATATATATATATATATATATATATATATATATATATATATATGTATATATATTTTTGGAGAATATATATATATATATATATATATTCTCCAAAAAAAAATTATATCTTTTGTTGAAGTAAAAAAAAATACTTACATTGATGATTTCGTCATTTTGGCGCTTCTTTAGGCAATCGATAAAGTACTGTCCCAAAGTTTTGTTCGTTGATACTGTTTCGTTGGGTCCACTCACAGTGTTAACGGTCTTTTCCATTATGATTTACGACTCAAAGCTTTTCTTGATTCTTATTCTTAATGTAGTTTCGAACAAATCATGTATGCTAAACGAAAATCAATATAATCTGTATGCCTACATACGCAACGTGATTTTGTTTATACTGAATAATCGTTTCAAAAGATATATAATCGCTGCTAACCTCAGAGGTTAAATTTTATATAACCTTCTTTCATTAGAGCAGGCGCGAGTACTTATCCAAAATTCTACTGGATGTCGGTTCACCTGCCAGATGAAAGCGTCATTCAAGCATTATTCGCAATAAAATAAAAATTTTAATTAGATTAGAAAAATAATACTTATAATCCAAGATTTTCTCCTAGTGATATATATGCTTCAGTAGCGCGATCAGCACCTGCCATTAACATTTTCGACAGATGCGGAAAAAAAACAAAATTTTGGGTTAATGATAATAAAAAGTCGCCCTACTTATACTGAACCGTCATAGGCCAGTAGGATATTTTGGACAGCATCACTTCATCCCTGTTTTTATTATACCATTTGGTTTATATAGCGCTATGACCTTCTATGCGGCGGACAAAAAAAACAATGTGTTAGAAACGATCTGTGGCAGGCGCAGATTCCAATGTAATTTTTTTGATATGTACTTCATATTAGTGGAAGAGTTAGAGAGAGAGAGAGAAAGAAAGAGAGAGAGAGAGAGAGAGAGAGAGAGAGAGAAAGAGAGAGAGAGAGATACACCATTTATTACTACATATACGTCATTGTATAGTTAGTGTCATTTTCGGTGTGGTCAACCAACTTAACAATTAATTTAACCCTATCAACATTATTCAGATGCGTAGGGTTGTTTGCTGCAAACAAGCGTACATTATTTTAGGACTCAATTAATTTTTAGTACACGTAGGTTTCTTGTTTTAACCCTACGTCGTTTTGTTTCATTCCGGCATCGTCTTTTTGACGTATCCCCCTATAAATATACCATTAACGTACATCACATATGATGCACTCATTCTAGGTACCAATTGTCAATTTTGAACAGGTGAGCCACCTAAATAATCGCATTAACCCTAACAAATACATATTCCATGTACGTTGGGCTGCCTACCATAGACACGCATATTTTATTTTAGGATTGAAATACTTTTTAGTATTCTTCGGCCTTTTGTTTTGACGTTACGATCTTTCCAGCATCGTCTTTACACCCATAAGAAATACATACGCAAATTCTTTCGCAATATCAGAGCATATATTTTTTTAATTAATCTAAGAGTATACAAGACCTACTTACCAAATTTTAGCACACCCAGTATCTTTCTTCTTCATCTTCTTTGGGAAGTAAACCACTCATAGTTTTTAAAATCATCTTTATTTACGTTTCGGTCCATAACCTAGCACACACATATATTTTGCAGTACACAGCAAATCCATTTACAGTATTAGCACAAAATAATCTTTTAAGTACTTCAAATAATTTGACAACGATTTTAGGTCATGGATCGAAACGTAAATAAAGATGATTTTAAAAACTATGAGTAGTTTACTTCCCAAAGAAGATTAAGAAAAATGCTAAACAAACTACAACAAATATACAGGGAGTACACCCAGTATCATTGGTATTGTATATTTAACAATTTACGGGTAGCGTCACACGATTTGCAAGCCCAATACATGTATATTTTGCAGTGTACAAGTAAATCACTCCACAATAGTAAAAAATCTTTCTTTAATAACCGTTGAGTAAGCCATATTACACAATATTTACACAAAGTAATTTTCTAAGCTCTTCAAGTAACGTATACCACTTTGCATTATTTTTACAAATTAGTCGTACGATGTGTTGCCTATAAGTGTCAAGATTATCTAATTTTATATGGTATAATTGCTAATATTTATTTTTTATAGAAATGAGTTCAGTACAGTCACAATTTACTGATAATAACATTCTGTAAACTATTATCCTTCAACTTCTTTGCTAGACCTGATTGTCAAATTAAAGGACATTTAGTATTATTGGGGTTACAATTTACGGGTGACGTCAGACAATTTTCAAACCTAGCACATATATATTTTGCAATACACAGACAAATCCTTTTACAGCATTAGCACAAAGTAATCTTTTAAGTACTTCAGATAATATATTCCACTGTGCATTATTTTTACGAACAATGTGTTGCCTGTAGGAGTCGAGATTTTATAATTTTATACGACATACTTGTTAAGACTTAATTTTTACACAAATGGGTTCAGTACGGTTCGCAATTTACGGATAACAACTTGCTGTGAACTATAAGCCTTTAACCTTTCTGCTAGACCTGCTTGACAAAATTATAGTACATACAGTATCATCGATGTGGTATGTTTTACAATATACGGGTGATGTTACACTATATGCAAACCTAGCACATATATTATTATGATATTTGGTGTACCGAAAGGGTGTTCTTTTCAATTTTAAACGGTATTTTAAAATTCAACATATGAAAATACATCAAACACTTTTGGAAATTTTTTAATAGTAAATAGTTGAAAATTTAATTTCTTTCAGAAATTTAGAGGAATTGCAAATTTATTTTCATAATCCTTCAAATAAATATTCAGGAAATATGGCTCATAACATATAAGGAACATCCCGTGTATAATACAGTATTTCAATTTTAATATTTTAAAACACAAATTTTAACCCTCTTATTTAATAATAGTAAAGTTGGTATTTATATTTTCTAAAAGCTTTTCGAACGAGTTTCAAAACATTTATTTTTCCTTGTATCAAAGTAAAGGGGAGATAAGAAATGAACAAATATCAACAATTCAAGGTAGTTTTACTACCCGACGTCAATTAGTGCTATAAAGGATATATTTACGACTTCTAGAATGAACGTAAAACTTGATATTAAAAATATGAATGGGCAGCAGTTATCGGTTAAACAACCAACATTGAAAACAAAGTGACAGAGAGAGTTAACTCGAGCGCATACGTAAGAATGAGATGGGAACAACACGTGTTGGATAGAGGCGTATTTTAGACGTTGGTTTTCGTCGACTTGGGGTATATACCAAGGTTGTTGGAGTATTGATTTTTTAAATACTAAGAAGCAATAGTGCACGTGTTTATGTTGTTTGTTTCAAAATAGTTTCACGGAGAAGTGTTTTTAAAATTATATAACGGTCAGAGTTTAAGTTTAACTAATGAGTTTCGATTAAAGATAAGTACAGAGAGTTTGTGTACGTGAGATGTGTGTTTGTGGAGGGTTTTTGGAAACGGAAGAGCTTCGCCTTGTTGATGTCGAAATTTAGGAATTGAAATAATATAGCAAGACGGCCTTCAGAGAATTTAAACAGGCTTAGAGGTGGGGAACATGTATAAAATCAGCGGAAGATTGATTTTAAGCTCTCTTGACGATTCTCTTACGATTCTACTTACAACTCTCTAACGATTCTCATACGATTTTCTTTCGACGAAGCTGACGAATCTCTTAGATTCTCTTCGATAATCAGATGATTTCATAATCTTGAATTTTGAACAAACGATAAATGTTTAAAGTAGAAACAGTTTGAGTTTATTTGCACATACTGGGTAAACTATGTAATTAATTTTGAAACGATTAAATGTCGGAGTTTAACCAATTTTGGTTTACTACCGCAAATTATGGTCCTTGTAGAAGAAATTTGATGCACAGCAGAAGTTCGGGTGTACAATCGAATGGTAGAAGATAGAGAACTCTTTGGTAATTTTTGGTTACAGCTTGCAATTTGGAGAAAGCAATCCAGATTTGGGGTAGTTCTTGCATGCAGCAGTCCCGGGAAGAACGGTAGCAAGATTTGCGTGTATATATGATTCTCAGGTAACTAGAAGGCACCGCAGCGAAGGAGTGTGAGGCCGTAGCAGTTAAAGTGACGCCTAGAACGAAAGACACTAGAGAGTGAGGTCGGATATATATATATATATATATATATATATATATATTGCTGAGGATATTGAGTACCATTGTCCAAACCAATAAAGATGCTGTCGATGCTACATAAATGTAATGATTTGGTTTCTTACCTGAAGATGTTCGTTTTATCTTGCTAACCCAGATATAAATATGATGGAACTTTACGAAAATAAAATGAAACAAAGAAATCTCAACATGATAGTTCATAGCACAAAAATTTTTTTGAAGAATTTTTTAAATTATAATACTCGATATACTCAAAAACATCTTCCTTCTACACACACTATCCAAGAAATTTTTTATGAACATTTCTTCAAGTTATAATACTCGATACACTCAAAAACATATATCTTCTACACACATTATCTAAGACATTTGCTGCTACATATATTTATAAAAAGAACTTATAAAGGCAATTTACAACTTAAGTTTAGACAAAAACAAATTTTCATCATTAATAAACATTAATAAATCTTCACCTAACCCTCGTTAATAATTAGAAACCCTAAAACCTTTCATTAACAAGTCACAAATTTTTTTTTATGAGTAATATGAATAACCTAAATACTATCCTATTTATTCCGCTTCAGTGTAACTGATCGGTGATCTTGAGAAAACCTTTTGTAAGAGTCAACAACCTTGAAATTTGAACTCTAATTTATATAAAATAAAATTATTCACTCACAAATAATATGCCAAAATCGTATGCTAACTTAACTTAATTTTAGCATGAACTGTCTCTACACGGATTAAACAAATCGTACTTACGCTTCTGGACCCTTAAATTGTAGAATTAACATTTGGTCGATTAAATCACCATCGTCAAATTATTCCATTGAAAGAATAGTTTTACTCAACAATCCATTATTCCAGTGTAAATTGTTCATACTTAAATATGATGTTACTCTTGCACGTCGACATTTAGTTCATTAAAGGCAATCTGTTTCTCCTTTTAATAAATAGTGAAGCATAAATTAGCACCAAAATTTTGTCTTCTATCGATATCAAGTATCATCGACAAGTGCCAACAATTTGTAAATGCTTCACCAACTATTGGTAAATGAATGATGGCGTTATAATTATTTGGCGGCTTTTATATAACAAAATCTTAATACGTCACAAATTTTCGGATTTCTACATTTTTCCAGTGGGTCTGACTCTTTACATAATATAATAATTAACGTAATTTCACTCATTATACGTGTGTTTATATTCTTATTTACCTGTCGGTTCAAGATTTATTGGGCTATAAAAATAATTCTTCAATTGATGCCTTTTGTAGGGCTGAATTAAAATACTCATTCGTTATCACTTTTATTATAATTGACGGCTATTAAAAATGTGATATCTTATCTGATTTATAGATTTTACTATCTTATCGCGTTCTACTGATTAGGCTGTTCATTTATATTGCTTGCTATCGTAAAGATAATGAATTCTCGAACGATCTAAAAAAATAGTTTGTTTAAAAGCTCTATAACTTATTTATACTTAGTTCAAAAATTACTGGATTGATTTTTAAGTAGTACTTTGCTACTCAGTGGATTACTGAAAGTTATTTAGCATTTACACTTTAGAAAAATATGAGTTTTCAATGAAAGGATGTTTTTGCTTTTTGCCGATTAGAAGTTGTTTTTAAAAAATAGTACTTTGCTTTAACTCAACACAATATGTACCTAGAGTTTGCTATTTTACATGTGCTAAATGACTAATAAGTTATTGTACAAGAAATATTATACATATATAAAACTAAATATTTAAAATTTTAATTTTTATAGTTTTGGGGTGATTCTATTTATATAATTTTGTGTTTAATGACCTCTAATAACCTCCTTGTCACATCTATATATATATATATATATATATATATATATAAATTGCCGTGGTAAGGCCTCGCGTTGGAGTGCCGCTGAAAGAGTAATGTGATAGAGATACAGCAATTTGTAAAACTTGAAATTGTTCACTTACCTTCTTTTCTAACTTTGCCTGGCTAGCTCAACGGAATTGACTAGGTTTTTAAATTGAAATCAAACAGAGCAATATCACAAAACATTTATACAGTATGAAATACTTCTCTCATACAAAAGCATTTACAACATCGTTTCTTTCAAACATAAGCTAATTTCTAAGAAGTACTTATTATAAAAAAATTGTTTCTTATCTTATTTTAAATTTACAGAATTAAATTTCTTCTTTTATAGATGGGATTATGATTATTCCCACGCTTGTAAGATTTGTTTTGGCCAAAAAAATCCTTGACAGTTAATCTATTAAAAAGTCAGAGTATTTCGAACTCTGCTGGCAAAAAATCCTCACAAAAAAATATTATATGATTAACACTTACTATTCTACCTTAAATTAAATAGAAATACTCCAATATCAGTTAAAAATAAATCTAAAAATAATACTTGCAGAATCCACAAAAACGCTCCTCTATAATTAAATATCTTCTAACTTCAAATTGACGTCAAATCTGCTTACAATATTTTCCATATTTAAAATTCTCATTTTAAACAGCAGTCACCAAAATCCATTTTTTTTGGTTAAATCTTCCTTTCGATTATTTAATAAAATTTTTAAAATAGCGTTGTATTGAAAAAATTTTCCCTCTTTATTGTAATTAATAAATTTTATTTTTTTATGTAATTTGCATTTAAAACATCACTTCTATATTCATTGTACCATCGTAGTTATTAAATAACAGTATGCTTACTGCATACTTCAAATATTATCTTTGCAAAGCAAGAGCTCGCGACTTAAATCAAAATAACGTTTCAGGATCAAATTTATGAGTCGAATGGATCGAGTGAAACCCTGCTTTTAATTTACGATTCTTATATACACTAATTTATCTATTTTCTAGAAGGTAGTAGAATGTGATATTCCATTCTAAATAATAAACGCGTATCTTACGTAATTTTCTTAAAATCCTCATTGGCGCTCAAAATCGTCTAACTTTATTACCTCGTTATTTGGTTCCAGTTATTTGTGACGCGCGCTGTTTGTCTTTGTTTAACACCTAAGGTTAATGTGTGGCATCGCTTTTTTCCAACAGTGAATGCGAAAGGTAGTAATTAATTTTTAACAGTTTTTACGGGTTTTTTAATAATCGGGCCGCTTTTTAAAATAAATTATTATTCATTAATGACTTCATAATAGTTGAGGTATTCTCCAAATTCCAATCGAAACTTCTTAATCTCGTCTATTCTAAAAAATTCTCTATTTGAAATAAAATCCACGGGGTAATTAATTTAAACTTTAAATGCTTTTTAATGCAAATGGGGTTGCATTTTATAGAAAATATTTGCTTTTAACATCAAAACGTGTTTTTAGTACAGCCATTAAGGTTAGAATTGGGTTTCCAAATACACGATATTACTTATTTTTATCCAAATGCGTAAAGCTAATACTATTCTATTCCATTTACAGCAAATGAAAAGCACATTTATCAAAAATGTATTGATGATTAATGAGTGAAAATAAATGGTTTTGTTTTTATCTTAAAAAGATCGATTTGCGTTCGTATTTAAATGCGTTTTACGGTATCCTATAATTAATTATTTTTACTATGCTGCTTACGGTACTTGCTATGTATTTACAATATGCTTATATATACAGGATGATTATTTATACACGGCGAATTTGATTTTCCTCTTGTACCTAAATGAACAAAAGTACGCTTACATTATACAGGTCTAGTCATAAATTTACGGGAATTTTCGTTCTTTGAGGATTCTTTTATATTTTGGTGGGATTTATTTGTAGAATTAGGATTTCAATAACCTCTCGTGACCCCTTATTGCAATACAAAAGCCAAACTTTCCACAATATTTACACATACAATCTATAATGCAAGAACTTTGTTGGTTGTTTTGCAGAGAGAAATTCACCAATCTGATAAGCTGCAGCCACAGCGAAACCGGTCATTGGCTTTCTTTTTCTAAAATAATCAACAATTAAATTTTCATTTACTATGATTGAACTACTTTCCTAATACCAGACAAAATTGTTTGTTACTATTAAGCAAGAAGCGTATTAGTTTCTGTCGACGAAATTCCCCATTAACGTTAGATGTGGTACTTTCTTAGAACGTTTAATAATTTTATGGTATGTGATCGGTTATTTGCTTATTTTTACTTTAGTTGTCGTAAGACTGGTTAATAAATTTTGTCTGACAATGTTATCTTTACTATCTTGGGGATTTAAAAAAGTCACCAATAGTTAGGTGTTTACATGCAAGTATAGAGGGCGGATGGGAACTGTTTTGTATTTATTAATACACCATGATTCCCCTATAACTCACGAACTTCGTTGGTCGTTTTGCAGAGAAATTTGTCAATCTGATAAGCTGCAACATCAATGAAACCGGTCATCGGCTTTTTTCATTGTAAAAAAAACCAACTTAATTTTTGTTTACGACGATTGAACTATATCCATAATACCGGACAAAATTATTTATTACTATTATTCTAGAAGTGCTTAAACTTTTCTTTAAAAGTCCGCTGATGTATCGGAAGTGCTAGGAGGGAAATTCAAACGACGCGAGAACCGTGTGGATTTCAGTAACCATGGATCGTTGGTTATCGGGGCATTGCGCTATTGCTATTGAGGCATATTCTTAAAATGACTATGCTGCCGTTATTGCACAAAAGGTGTTTACAAGACATTTCAATATTCGGCATGATTGCGCGAGTACGCAGCTTATTGGTAACTGAGTACGAGGTTTTTATGAATAAGGCCCTGCATTGAGACACGGAACAGGCACATCAGGAAAAGTAATAAATGATAACAATATTGAAACACCTCCGTGTGATGTGATAACAAATCCTCGACGTTCACTAGGAAAACTTTCCGCAATATTTCACTTAAAGAAAAACAACTGCACACCAAATAATCAAAAAATTTCTGCCGCTGTCACTCAAACAAATTAACCCATGTGACTATATATTGAGGCTGGTGTTCAGTAGAACCATGCTCGGTTGATTTCCCTGTCCACGGGGTTATGAAAACATGATCTCTTCTAATAGGGGACATTCTCTACTGGATAATCGGTAAATAAGCAGAACCTCCGTTATTGGGTTTGAACAAACCTAGTCCCGCTGCATGAAAAGTGACTACACACAGAAAAAGTTACTGTTTGTTGAGGAATAATTACAAAAAAAGCTATCTTGCCTAATATTTTGAGAACACAAATCACAAAACACTAACAATATATTCCCAAACTAATTCGACTATGATAGTAAACTTTGGTTTCAGCAAGATAGTGCAACATCACACACTTCCCGGAGATCAATAAACATTTTTGAGGCGTATTTTCCCAGGAAAAGTAATAAGTCGATACAGTTACATACCCTGGCTCACCAGGTCCCCGGAACTGACACCAGCGGACTTCTTTTTAGAGGTTCTTTAAGTCAAGGGTGTACGTCAACTAACCTCAAAAGTTATCTTAACTGAAACAAAATATTCGTAAAGAGGTTTCCCAAATTTTGCAAGCAATGAGTCAGAAGGCGTTTAAAAATATGATGTTTTGTTTGGAGAAGTGTATACGTCTGCGGAGTAAATATTTAACTTTAATTATTTTTATGAAATAAATCCGCATCTCTGTGGTCTATTTTGAAATAGTGTCTTATAATTTAGTCATAACACCTAGGATACGAGATATGTCAACATATTCAACTGGAACGTAATGGAGGGCGTAATGATTTTATAACGTCCGCTCATTATGCACTCAGAAACAAATCAATTTCTTAGCTATTTATGCACCAAGTGTGTTATTAAGCTTTATCATAGCTCTGTTTAGATTTATTGGGTAGCAAACTTTCAGTTGCTTTTAGAGCTTGCTTTGCAATTATTGCTGGCAACTCTTGATCAGCTATTTTGCATTATTGATATTAAATAAATGTGACAAGTGTTCAAAACATAAAAACGTCAAACTGTTTATTGTCATCATAGAAAACATGCTGTAGGTGTGTTTAATAATTATATAGTAAAATCCGAGGTACATTTTAATATAGAAAACTTACACATCGCCTATCTTTTATTTTATATATGAGGTAAAATATAAAATTTTGTATGCGCTACTTGTGTTACTAGATGATAACGCCCATCGGGCGACTCAATCCATCCCTTAAGCCATAGGCTCTCGGACTGGATGAGTCGCCCTTCGGGCGTTATCTTAATAACACACTTGGTGCATAAATAGCTACAATGATTATATTAAGAATTTCAAGCCATCTCATTGTTGTGATGGCACATAGAACTGCACCGTAACACTATCAATGTGTAAGTAACTTTATGTAAAATGAAATTGTTCTTAAAACTAAAAATTTTTATAATTTGTTTACTACTAAATAGCGCCCACATTTTTAAAAAAATTTTTGTTTTTCTGTTAAACTCTTGTTCGTCACATAGGCAACCATTTTATCAAATTCCTGATGATGGCCTTTATCTTTTTTAGATTTTATTAGTTGACCCAAAACAATTGTAAACCTACATCCTCTATTATTACTATTGTGGATGAAAATTTAAAAAACAAGATTAAAAATTAACTGTGGAACAGACAGTTAGTTCTATTATTTGAGGAGCCTGCTAAGTGATATGATTAGTAGATAAATGTCTAAATTGTTTTGGTGACTAGGATGCGTTACCAATACATGAAATTTAATCATTTCTCTGCCTATTTAGAACTAGAGATAGTGAAAAGTAAGTTGTTTAATGTTTTCTTGTCTCTAACAATAGGTACCCTATAATTCTAATACAAGTTTCACATTAGTTATAAACATATGTTTTAAAATGTTTTACAGCAGTATCTGTGTAAAGCTGCATTAAGTATCCAATGATTTAAAAATCAAAATTGACAGTTCCATTAAGTTAATTATTACTTGCATTCTGATTTTGTTGTATTCTCGTTTAATAGTTGTTATCTAGGAAAGAAGGCTCCTTGTTAATATTACTATAGATATAATTACAATAATGCATTGTTGAAAACAACTAGGGACGTTTTCCGCCGCCAGAGTATTTTGTTCATTCATCCTAAATCTTTGAAAATCGGCTTATTTGTATTATTTATTCCATATTTGGTAATTTTATGGAAACACACTCCATTTTCTAATTTGTGTATTCATGGTTGCCTATCATGCTCGATTATTATTATTCAAAATGATCCACCTCTGGATGTTGTTTTCCAGTTCAACAATATAAAATTTTCAACCAAACTTACGAAGTAAGTTAGGTTAATAAGATCGCTACGTCGCCGTCGTCGCCGCCGTCGTCCGTTGCACGTTTTTTCGTTTTACAAACATTTGATATATGGATCTTGTTCAGTTTTTTACGATGATTAAGAATATGCTAGCCAATTTTCGATATCTCATCTAGTTTTCGAGTAATTCGACTTTAAAGTCGAAATTTTGGTTATATAAAACTTCAATATAACAAAATATAAATATTATTTTTAGGTTAATATCGACCTCCTGAGCATATTTTTCCATAGCATCAATACTCTATGTCGATTGGTTTTCGAGTTATTCGACTTTGAAAAATATGTTCGAAAAATTTTATAAAATTGTTACGATATAAAAAATAAACTTGTGTGAATTTCTATTACATAATGGCTTTAAGTTTGGTTGTATGGCGTACATGCGGCATAAATTTATTTTAATTAATATTTATAATTAATAGTCGGCTTCGAGTCTTCGTTCTATATAATTTTAATTCTCCTTGGTTGATACGGGCTCTACTGACATCTTAGTATTATGTTATTAATTTAAGCAATCGGCATTTCACTGCATTTAGTATAACAATCGGATAGTTAAGGTTGCAGTACTAAAATACTAAAACTACTAGTGAATATATGTGCGAATGCGAGTAAAAGCGTGGAGATAAAATACCGTTAATTGTGAAAGTAGCTTGTGTTGGTAGCTTTCATTCAACCTGAAGTTGGAGTAACTAATGTACTTGCATCTATCTATTCCTGCACCGTAAAGTCGACAAATAACAACTGTAAGTCTAACTGCTCAATTTTATAAACAGTATATGCTGTTTTGTATCACATAATTGTGATTGATGGTAATAATAAGGATGTACAAAACTTATCATTAAGAAAGACGATTACGTTGGTGCATACTTAGTTAAAGCAAACTGTATACACAAAAATTCACATATGGAAAAGCTCATTATTGTAGAGAAAAATTAGTACATCAAAATTAAATAGGTTAAAAGTGTGTCATTATTAAATTTAGGTTATTCTTTTCTAGCTACACACATACTTGACCAATTAGAGTTAGACGTTAGTAATTTTCGCAATTGTTATTCATTGTCATAATCTTGATTGATAATATAGGTAAAGTGTATAAGAAGTAGAGTTTTTATTGTGGTTATAGCAGATTAGTAGAAGCAAGTAGAGGGGTTGTATGCAATGCTGTATCAACTTTTAACTGCAGTAGAAACTGCTAAAACCGTCTATCGGGACACTCAAGTTTGGGGCAGGCATTATTAAGGAATATCCAGGTGAGTTGACGCTCAAAAGCTTTACTAGACAGGGTTCAAAGATATTTTGAGGTAGGTGTATGAGTAATTAGTACTAGTATTGAAATTTATATATCGTAAAGGTTGTTTACGTTTTAGAATCCACTTCACACCACTAAAAGCTAACCTGTACACTAATTAATTGTAGTATTACTTCCTCCGTTAAAGTGAATTTCATTGACTTACTTACTATCAATTCGGCACGTAATAAGTACATCTTCCGCCGTCTGATAAGCAAAGCTAGTATTATCAAATTGCACCTTACTTTTTCTCGATGTTATAAAAAGAGTAAGCGCACGACAAAGTATAAGAAATACTTCAGCACAGCTTGCATCGACCTTTATGGATTCTGAGGTTGCGTGAGACTTGAAATCATCAGGGTAAGGGGAATGTTTGGAGAATATCTGAATGTTAAAATTTAAATATCAAAACACCTATTTACACAACTGTAAAATAACTTAAAGAAACAAAAGTTAAAACACGATAAGAGAAATTCGACTAAATATGTATATTAATACTCGGTTATTACAATTCCAAAGGCATGTATAAGATATATGCTTGTGTCATTAACATAGTAGACATCGCTATATATTTTAACACGATATAACTCACATATTTAATAAATGTACACGAGAAATTTCTATAGAGAAATCAAAATAAATAATCTCTGTTTAGAAACTCAAAATTTTACTTAATGCGGCAGTAAATCAAAAAGTGATCATAATTGTAATAATGTCATGTAACAAATTGCACATGAAATAAAAGTTCAAGTAATAAACCTTTTCACCATAAGAAACTTCATGAAGATCCAAATGTTTACATATTTTTAGGTTATGTATTAGATAATTATATTTGAAATCATTTAAGATAAGTAAAATGTACTTAATAATCAAAACTTTAAGATAAGTAAAACGTAATTAATAATCAATACAAAATATTTGTAGTGACAAAGACAAATTTAAACAGAGGTTAGGCCTCTTTATTTTAACAGAAAACGGTAAGGTAAAAGTTTAAATTTCATACTACCTGTAGTATCAGTAACTGAACTAAAGTTACTTAATTTATAGGATTCCTTCAATATCCAGGAATATCCTGCGTTGGAGGATCTCCTAGAGTAGGTACAAAAACAACATGTGGTCAACTTCAAATGTTGTCCTTAACAGACTTCTGTTCCATAAAATTAAATTTGTAGATATTTTTCAATAAGATAATAACTGAGCAGTAATATGTAAGGTAGAAGGAAACGAAATATAAAATTCTTGTGATGAGTGTTATTTTACATCATCTGGTTGTGCGACAAGCAACTTTTCCATGTGGAAAATCCGAATAAGAGAAAACACGTCGCCGTGACGCATACTTGACCGGAGAACAAACCGGAGGATATAAATCCAATGGAGCAGCATATGTTACAGGAGCACCCTAGAAAATTTAGTTGTGTTATAAAAGTGGCAATCTAACACGAGGTGCAAAGGAAAATTAAATCCGTTAATATCTTACCATCGGTATACATATTTGATGGGCTTAACGAAGAAACAACTTCTTCATCCATTAGATAACACATCTAGAAATATATTTAAATGTTAATTTAGGATTTATAATTAGAAAATTTACATACCAGGTAACACATGAGGCAGGGTACAAGTTTAAATCACAAATGTTCAACAGTGCTAGATAAGCAATCAGATATCAGAGAAAATGAAAATTTGACACTTCTAATAAATTATTTTCGGCCATCTTCGGGATGGACGATCTCTAGCGATTATTCTCAATAATACAGAATTAGAACCACACTAGTTGTGCTTTTGGAATAAACACTTCAGAAATAACCAATAGGAAAATTTCATATAGATATATTTATAATACAGAATTAGAACCACACCAGTTGTGCTTTTAGAATAAACACTTCAGAAATAACCAATAGGAAAATTTCATATAGATGTATTTATTTGTACTATGTAAACAAATTAGCAACTTGTGGATTAAAACTAATAATCCAGAATTGTGCAAGATAAATTCTTATAGAAAATATTATTATATAATTAAGAGAGTAATTTTATATTTAAATGTAGATACAAGCATTTATATGCTAATAGTGCCAAGCACAATGTAACATGTGAAATATAGGCAAAAAGGCATGTTACAAAATAGCTAAACAATAACACAGAGAGCAACATTGTACTACTTAATCGTAGCTGAATCGGTCAACCACAAAAAGGAAATTTTATGTTAAAATCTACAATTTTGAAATGAGTATTTTATGAGCTTTAATAATCTTGTAACTTAATTATATAGTTGTACTAAATTGCCATATTTAATTGTATTGAAATTTATTAGGATATTTTGAAACCAGTTTTGTAGCATTGCTTGTTTAAGTTTCATTAATGTTAATAAATGCATGCATCCGGAGTTTAAACGTAGTACCATTAATTTTTATAACAAACATCAAGAATTTCTATTATTTATCTGTTTCTATGTGACATTTTTTAACGTAAACTTGTGAATAGGCTGTAAATAAACTGTATTGTTGGTTGGAGCAACCACGGTTTATGAACCCTTTGTTGAAAATGAGATCCTTATGTTCAACTATGGAAGGCTTTGATAAGTATTGAGCAATAATTTCACAGTTATGTGCAATAAACTTAGTTGTTTTAAACTTGTTGCAGTCATGCGAGGCTGCACTGAGTAAAATATGAAATTAAAAACTTTGAATACTATAACGTGATAACAAATAATTTTGTCTGGTATTATGAAAGTAGTTCAATTATAGTGAGCAAAAATTTAATTGCTGGCTATTTTACAAAGAGAAAAGCCAATGACCGGTTTTGCTGTGTTTGCAGCTCATCGATTGGCGAATTTTTTCTACGAAACAACCAACATAGTTTTTCAATTAAAGGCAAATGATGGTGTATTAATAAATACAAAACATTTCCCATATAGTTGAACGTAAACAACTAATTATTGGCGACTTCTTCAAATCTCCGATAAGATATTGAAAATGACATTATCAGACAAAACTTAATAAATAGTCTTATGAGAACTAAAGCGAAAATAAGCAAATGGTCGCTTACCCACTATAACATTAGTGGACTTTCTAAGAAAGTATTACACTTAATGTTATTGGGGAAGTTCGTCAACAGAAACTAATACGCTTTTAGGTTAATAATGACAAATAATTTTGTCTGGTATTAGGAAAGTAGTTCAAGCATAGTGAGCAAAAATAAAGTTATTGGTAATTGTACAAGAGGATAAAGCCAATTATGTGTTTGGTTTAGGTTGCAGCTCATCAGATTTGCGGATTTCTCTCTGCAAAAAGACCAACAAATTGCTTGAATAATAGGCGCATCATGGTGTATTATAATAAATGCAAAACGTTTCCTTCCACTCTCTATAGTTGAATGTAAACAACTAACTGTCAATGACTTCTTCAAACCTACGACAAGATAGTGAAGATGACATTTCTAGACAAAATTTAATAACTTACAGCAACTAACGCAAAAACAAGGAAATGACCAATTACCCACCATAACATTGTCGGAATCTCTAAGAACATACTACACCTAATGTTAATGGGGAGGTCGGTCGACAGAAAGTACTGCACTTCTAGCTAGTAGTAACAAATAATTTTGTCTGGTATTAGAAAAGTAGTTTAAGCATAGTGAACGAAAATTAAGTTATTGGTAATTTTACAAAGAGAAAAAGCCAAATACGGGTTTCGTTTAGGTTGCAGTTCATCAGATTTTAGGATATCTCTCTGCAAAATAACCAACAAACCTCTTGAATAATAGGTGAGTCAGGGTGTATTAATAAATGCAAAACATTTACCATCAGCCTCTATACTTGAATGTAAAGAACTAACTATTGGTAACTTCACATTTCCGACAAGATAGTAAAGATGACATTGCCAGATATAATTTAATAACTAGTCTTTTGGCAACTAAGGTGAACATAAGTAAACGACATATTATTCACTATAATAGGAACTGTTTCCTATTTATTAATTCATCGTTATTCGCCTATAATGCAAGAACTGTGGTTTTCAGATCCCCCCTTATGTTAAATTCCCAAAAGAAAAATTACAGCTCTTAAAACCTCAGCTCTGAATTCGCATTGTAAATATAAAACTATGTCTATAAGGTTTTCACTACGAGGTCATAATTTAAAAAAAATTTACAATTATAGCACCAACAACAGTTCTAAATTATCATCGTGAGATTCAAGTTAACTGCATACAATTGTCACCGTAGGAGGTTAGGATATAATACAACATTTTTAATACGTGTCATCTCACGTAAAGAAAATCGTTTTACATCTACAAAATTTAGCCGACAATAAAAGAACCAGTTTCATCAAGTACGTGAAACCCATATCAGAAAATGGTGGCTAAAACACTCACCCTCGAGTCCAGAGCGTAAGATTGGCCCTAATGACGGGGCGTAACAGAGGGATTTGGGACCAAGTGGTGTTGGTGTCCTCCCATACCAAAAAGGAGCGGCAATCTAACGGGTCGCAAAGTCCCCCGAAGGAAGTAGCTAGAATAATTTCAAGCGGATTAATTTATTGTCGCCGAAAAGTATAGGTTTGTAAAACCATCATTACTTACGCCGCTGTAGAGCGTGCGCAAAATTCTCACAAAGAAAAACGGAAACAATCAAAAATACAACAAATGTTTTCGTTGTGTATATCGAAAAGAAAGTTCAATATCTCATTTCAACGAGTTTCCGATTGAAACAAACAAGAAAGCAGCCACACGCCATTGCAATGCACAGCGAGTTCCCGGGTACGTAGAACAGGGTATTGACTATTTACTTTATAGAATAAACTTTTCATTTAAAACAAAAGATTTGAAATTGAAAATTACTAGAAGCGTATTTTATTGTAGGAAGGTCTAATATACCGGGTGTTGTTGGAGGATCTTAGCAGAATCTATGTAATTGAATAATGGAGCAATAGGGTGTAGACTTTAACCGACCATCGTAAAGTAAACGTAACATAATTACTCGTAGAAAAAGTTACTGTTTGTTGTGAAATAATTTCAAAAACAGCTATCAAGCCTAATTTTTTGAAAACACAAACCACAAAACACTAATAGTAAATTCCCAAACTTATTCGGCTGTAATAGCAAACTTTGATTTCAGCCGGAGCGTAATGGAGGGCGTAATGGTTTCATAACGTCCGCTCATTATGCCCTGAGAAACAAATCAATTTAGCTATTTATGCACCAAGTGTGCTATTAAGCTTTCTCATAGCTCTATTTAGATTTAATGTGTGGCAAACTTTCAGCTGATTTTATAGCATGCTTTACAATTATTGCTTTCAACTCTTGATCAGCCATTTTTCACTATTAATATTTAGTAAATGTGAAAAATGTCCAAAACATAAGAAAGTCAAAGTGTTTATTTTTAAATTTTAAAATAGAAAACTTTTCTATCACCTATTTTTTATTTTATATATGAGGCAAAATGTAAAATCTGAGAGTCTAGATCTTCTTTTATTACTATTGTGGATGAAAATTTAAAAAACAAGAAGTTAACTGTGGAACAGACATTTAGTTCTAGTATTTAAAAGAGTCTGTTAAAGTGATATGATTGGCAGATAAAAGTCTAAATTGTTTTGGTTACTAAGATGGTTTATCGATACAAGAAACTTGGTCATTTCTCTGCCTATTTAGAACTAAAGATAGTGACAAATAAGTTGTTTGATGTTTTCTTGTCTCTAACAATGGATACCCTATAATTCTAATACAAGTTTCACATTAGTTATAAACATATGTTTTAAAATGTTTTACAGCAGTAGCTGTGTAAAGCTGCATTAAGTATCCATTGATTTAGAAATCAAAATTGACAGCTCCATTAGGTTAATTATTACTTGCAGTCTGATTTTATTGTATTCTCGTTTAATGAAAATTATCTAAGAAAGAAGGGTTCTAGTTAATATTACTATAGATATAATTACAATAATGCATTGTTCTGCTTAACTACATTAAAAGGAATAATATAAATCTTAAAATCTAAAATTCGAATTCGGTGACATAAAATTGTACATAGTTCTTCTTAATTGTGTAACATTCTGAAAGTTTGGGGAACATCCTGCATATTATCAGTTTTCGGTTTTTATATGATATAAATATAGAATAGAAGATGTTGAATACATAGAAGGATACTCAGGAGAGAAAGTGGATGTATCACCAAACAGATACTAAACAAATGCAACCTTCAATATTCTTACCTGATGTCCAGTTAGAGCGGTGAAGGTTCTTGTATCCTGAAGACTTCTTACTGCACTAGAAAATTAATATAAAGCGGTGAGGTAGTCCTGTACTGGGACTGACCTCCGAAACACAAACTTATTGTTCAAGCGGTGACAATGGACTGTGGTAGGCCGTGCAGTCACTCAACATAAGACAAACAAAATAGAACATTGAAGGTAAAAACGCAACCGAGTTTATCAAATAAATTTAAATAACAGAGCAGATATTTTTACCATTAACAAAATAAACTTAAATTTTATAGTAGTAATATAAAGAAACTAAATGAATATATACAGGGTTGGACGGAACAGCAGGTTTTTCCGTATTTTATAATACTACTTTTAAAACTTTATACCCATTCAATTTGGTATCAAACCTTTTAGTTATTATAGTTTTTCAAAAGTCAACAAATCGATAACACCTGTAAGGTGGTGGATTTGATTTGTTTAATAAAAAGCTGAAGATGTATATTTAGAAATTTTATCTTTACACATACACCTAACTAGTAGAGTTTTATTGTATAGTTTAAGAACTTGATATTAAGAAGCAGCATATGGTCAAATTTAGCAAAGATTGGAATTTCGGTATTGTACGCTATTTTGAAGCGCATTAATAGCAACAAGATGTTACGTTCATTTTCGGCAATAATTGGTTATTTTATTTACAATAATTTTCAATTCAACTCCTTTGCTAATCAATTATCCGTTTATCTAAATTTCATGTCTACGATTAAATAAAATCGTCGATTCATAATTAAAAGAAATACGCTGGCTAACAATTTTCAACTAAAATCCACTTTGCTTCTACAACGAAACTTTATTCGATAAATTAAATATCCCGTATATTTTACTTGGTAAATACATCCGCTAATTAATAATAAATTCTACTTCCCAGAATTCCTTAACATAAAGTTTACGCTATACTCAGGTAGTCGATAACGTGTTCCAAGTATCCGATAATTGCTTTTTATGTGTTTTCCGTAGGAAGAGTTCGTCGAATTAAAGATGTGTATTATCCCAATATAAACTGTGTTTTTTCAGGTTAATTCTGAATAGAAATATTACTCTGAACTCTGGTCACTGGCTGAACGAAATTGATTTTATTTGCTTTCCAATCTACACAACGGAGACATGTGTAGGAATGTTTGATTGTTTCCGTTTTTCGTTATGAAAATTTCGCGTACGCGAATTAATTTTTACTGGTAATTGCTCTAGCTTCTTTCGGTGGCCTTAAAGCCACGATGAATGGTCGTCCCTTGCTGTATGGGAGGCCAAGTGCGTTCTTTCTGAGTGTAGGCCCCCCTACCCAGCTAGTGACCCAATCCTGACGTCAGCAACTTTGAGGGTGAGTGTTTTCTTTCTCATCATTTACGATTACGACCATATCGGTTGAGATTTTCGGATTTAGCTCATGCATTCCTTAATCCGTTTAGACTACAATTAGTGAATTAGTTTGAGATTTATTGACTCTATATGAATGCATTACTATTTGCTTTAAATAACTAAGAGTGTACAACTTATTAAAGTGAAAATTATTTGAAGCCTTGCTGACACGTTTGGAAATGTTTTTGTGATTAGATGTATATACTGAGTTTTATATTTACCATACTGATTTAGAGCTGTTGGTTTTAGAGGGGTAATTTCGCTTATTTTTTTTTTGGTTGAAACTCAATCTAGGGAGTAACCTAAAATCAGCAGCTCGCCATTTAAAAAAAAAGATTTATTCTTTTGGTTGATATTTTTTTTAGATTTAGTGGGTAAATATTTATTGCGTGTACATATTGTGTTTAATTATAGGTTTCTTTTGTTGATGTGTTTTGTTTTGAGTATGAATGAGTGTGTGTAATTTTTCTTTCTTTATTTCAAGCTTCCCTTAATATTTGTTGTAGGTATAATACCCCGCCCACTCGCCGATTGAGCCCGGTCGATTTCTTTTTTTGGTTTTTTTCTAGGCTACGTCAATGCACGTAGCAAGGAGAAGACTGTAGGGGATCACGCTACATTAAAACCACGGGTAAGGTACAGTAATTGTTCGTTTGCCTGCATAGAGTGCGCACTAGATAACACAGAAATTTACAAATAGAATAAACACCTTCACTTTCCAAATTACAATGTTACATAACTAATAATTTGCGTACTTTTAAATTAATGCATAATAGCAAGTTAGTTAACCAGTAATTGTGTTACGCTCAATTGTGCCCTGCTGAATGTTTTCGTTCGCCTTGGGATCCTTTTTAAATACTCCCACGCTTCCGCTTCGATATTTGGTATAACTACCGGTTAAAGAAAACACCTTGATTACGCTTTATAATGAAACAAATCGATTTGTACCATTGTAACAAGTACTTTTCCAACACTCTGTGGAATGTTATAAGCGTAGTTTTAGACACAATGCCTCAATTTATCTCTATTGTTGGATAAATGCAGCAAATGTACTTGGTTATCTACAATTTTTGTTTTCTAAAGAATATGCTCGCTTTATTTATAAGTAATAACGCAAGTTTGAATAGCATAAATTTCTACAATTGTATTGGAATTTGCCGGTTTTCGTTATCTATTTATACATTTCAACGGCTTTGGAAGTGTTCTTCTGATATATGTTATTTAAATATTTGAATCGCTTATCATCTCGTTTCCTAATTTTGCTTTCACTTTGATCTTTCCTTTCGCCGTCATAGCCTGTGCTCTTTGCGAGATTAATACTATTACTCTAAGAGCAATGCACGTTTTTTTATAAGAAGCATATGTCCTGGTTGCATCGGTAAGCTCTTTCGCACTAATCAAATTCTTTTTTTAGCTCTTAGACGTAGGCCCAATGCTTCTCCAACGTTAGGCTAAATTGCTTTTTTGTGTAGGCCCAATTGTTCTGCAGTGCATGCCAACTGCCCTTGTCTGTAGACTGCTGTTGCAGTTATGGTAGCCGCGTGGATGATACTGACTGCGGTGGCAATGTGTCACTGATTCATCTCCGATGACTTAGATATATGATAAGTATCACAGAACATGGAGGTATGTAGCGATAATTTTTTATATATATCGAGAGCATCTCTTTATCTACGTTTGCTGTTAGATAAGTGAACAATAAACGAGGGATAAACCTTAGTCACATTCCTGAGTCTGCTGGGAACATGTTTACAAACTCGTTCCATTTAAAAACTAGCTTCGCTAGTGTTACTTGCTACTAGAAATTGCTCACTCGAAGTGATTTTGAATGTAATACTTTTAATGTAACACGATTGCTTCTAAAAACCCCTAAGCATTATTCTTTTTTGTTCTAATATTTTGTTTTATATACGAAATGCGCACTTCGTATTTTCATAATTAAAATTGTTCGCACAATATAATAGTGTAATTTTTTTGTTTAAAATAGAACTTTTTATTTATATTTTAAATAAAAAAGCGATAGCGATGTACTTTTCTTTGCTTATGTGAATCTTCCTCTCTGTGTTTGTAGTTAGCTCCGGTCTTTTTACATTTTTTAATTTTTTTATACGTAATCGTGATTTGTGCGGGTCCTTACTCTATTGTCCTTTCTGCTTCTGCCTGACCCGTGTGTTTGTTAATCTTACAAATTCTACCATTACAATTGTCTTTAATCTCACGGTCATACAAAGCTTGGGTTTGTTAGACGTCTGTTCTATTCCATATTTGCAGCGGAGTCGGTGACATTACTTACAACATTCAGAGAAACAGTACTAGGTACGATAATAAATTGGGATAGGTATAAGGATTGGATGGGTAAATACTGAAAAATTTATAGAAGCTTTGGTAGTTTACATTAATAACGTGGTTATTTCAATAATATTAAATTAGGATCCAGGAATAAGCAAAACATTACCCAACATATTTAATACAAACGTTACTAATGATCGAGACATTACACTATCTTATAAAATTTAGAACAGTACAGATAGATACTTGCTAAGTCACTGGACAAGAAAAGTTTATTTATACACATTCACACGAGTTCGAAAACAAAACCCTCAAACCGTGAAATTGGACCAACACACTCTATAACCACAGTAAACATAAATCCAACAATATAAATTGAAGCGTTGCATATAAACCGTGAGAAAACAACATTGACCTCAACCATATGCCATCTTTAGACGCATAATCCGTGAGTACGAAGCCATGGGATAATAACCTTGTGGCGCTTAAGCTTATGAAACCGACGGATCATAAAGAAGGAAAGATTCATCGTTCGTGGTTCAAGACCAAACAACAAAAAAAACTTTCAGGTCGACCGACACGCAACCATAACCGTGCGGATATGGTTGTAGATTGAATAGTTAAAGTTAAGGTATTGCAAACCCCGCAACTGTTAGTAGACAGATGTTCGAACGTGAGTAAAGCGCGGGGATAAAGATAAGGTTAATTGAAAAAATAGCATTTATTGGGAGCATCCATTCAACCTGGTACTGGAATAATTAATCTATCTGCAGCCATACTTGCATAGTAAAGGTGGATGGAGCTTTGTTGAAGACAAGCGATAATTGCAAATTTCTTGAATTTCTGTTTTACATCATATAAACATTAAATGCTGCTTTGTATAACATAGTTGTGATTTGTGGTAATACCACAAATCACAACTATGTGATACAAAGTTTTGAACACTTTTATTATTAATAAAAGTATTCAAAACTTATTATTACAAAGGACGATTACGTAGGTGCACACTTATTTAAAGCGGATTGTATACGCATACATTCAAATGTGGAAAAACTCATTATTGCCGTGTAAACTTAGTATGTAGAAATTAAACTAGTTAAACGTCTATCATTCATAAATTTAAGTTTTTTTTTAGCTAAACGCATAATTGACCGATTAGCGGTAGACCCTAATAACTTGCCCTATTGCTATTTACTGTGCCAATAATGTTTGATAATATAGGTTAAATGTACAAGAAACGGAATTTTCTATTTGTGTTCGTAGTAGATTAGTAGAAGGTGTTGGTGTGGTTATAAGCAAGGTTCTACCGACCTCTAACTGTAGTAGAATCCGCTCAAACAGTTTTTCGGAACATCCACCTATTAAGTACTGTTTTGGTGCCACAAAATCTAGCCGGTTGTACGCAGAAAAATCGGTGAAGTATTCCGCTAGAAATTCTGTTTTGGTAAAATACAGAAAACCTCGACTGTACTAACATTAATGGTTGCCGACTAATTCAGTAAGACGAGTTGTGTAAGTGTTTGAAAAGGATCGCAGACTAGTATCGGCGTGGAATACGTCTTAATTGAGAAGCATCTTGGACGCGGCCTAGTCTCCCAGGGTTTCTAAGGAAAAACCCTAAAAAGAATAATAAGAGTGTACCAAAACCTGAGATCATGAAAGTGATTGTGGCTTAAAATTCACACGGGAAGTCGTTAAATACACTATTGCTTAAACATAAAACAAACACTAACCATAAAAACAGTAATATACTTATTTATTACTGCTAGTTGAAAGAAAGGTTTCTAAAATCAAACGGCAATGATTTGATATTTTACGCCTGTAGGTAATTGCAAAATTGTATATTACAACAAAACTGTAACTATACCTTCACATTCATTAAAAGACAAATATAAAAAAGTCTTTACATTATTACATGGTTGTGTTTTCAGCTATATGACACACTTCCGTTTTTCATTACAAATACACGACACACATCCTGAAGCACATATTAGAAATCAAATATATCAAAATTTACTAAATTCTTTACCTAATCACACGTACGTGTTATCAGTTCATTCAATGAATTCAAAATGTCTATTTATTTACTAATTTTCTAGAGCATAGTTTCAGAGATTTTCATAAATACCTGATGAGTGATTGTTGCTTGTATATACCTTGAACACCACAAAAGCATTTATCTCCAGATGAATTTAAAAAAAACTAGCTGTTTCTAAAATGTTTATGTCCAACGTGAAGTTGTTAAATTAGTGCAACCAAGGTTTTGCTAAAATTATAAGTAACCAACCAGATAAGGTATTATCCGACCTTTATTGCTTACTATATGTTAGTTCTAGGTAAACTAGAATACTCAAGTTACATGTTGTTTCTTTGATGTTAATTATAAAGTCCACGCAAAAAATAAAATAATTCCGCATTTCTTCGGCAAACTTCGGATAGACGAATTAAAGAGAAAAAATTAACTAAAGTCAGAAACCCAGACTTTATTTATTTGAGTCAGCACAAATCTGCCTGTGAGCGTCTTCATACTTAGATGATGAGGTCATAGATGTTAGTGGTATATTATTAATTAAAACAAATGAATTATAAAACTGTAATAATTTTGTATAAAGTAGCTGTGGTATCCTTTCTAACCATTTAGAACCTCCATAATGAAGCTGATAACTTTGGGTATGAACAATATGATACAAAAATAATTCTTTCATGGATCACAAATGTATATAACCTAAAGATTATATTTCTTAAACGAAATAACCTAATTCTATTGGTGGCATTTACTAATACATAAACTATTAAAATGAAATAAGATTATAAACTTTTAAAGTAACATTACACGCTTCCGAACAGGCATTATTAGGGAATATCCAGGTGAGTTGACGCCCAAAGACTTTATTAGACATGGAGTTCAAACACCTTTCCAGGTAGGTGTAAGAGTATTTACTAAATGTGTTGAAATTTGTATACTCAGAAAAGTTATTTGCCTTTATAAAACTCATCCCGCAACGCTAAAAACCACCCGGTGCGCTAATTAACTGCTACGCCATTTCGTTTCTACTAGAGTTACCTACCGTCAATTTAGCATGTGGCAGTACGTTTTGCGCCTTCTGTTACGTAAAGCTAAGAACAGCCAATAGCTAAATATTAAGACAGGGAACAACATTATGCTACCAGACTGCAGCTAAATTTGTCAACTATAAGACGGAAATTTGATGTTGAAAACCCAAATTCAGAGCTGAGTATTTTATGAGTTTTAATATTCTTATAATTTAATTATGTAATTGTAATTAAATGTGACTTTTATTTGTATGGAAATTTATTGTGATATTTTGAAATCAGGTTTCTAATGTTCTTTGAGTTTCAGTAATTTAAATAAATCTATGCATCTGGAAGTTATTTTGTAGTGTTATTGTTGCTAACACTAAGGACAACTATTATTGATCTGCTTATGTGGACATTTGTGAACTTAAACTTGTGAATGGATGTGATATACAACTGTCTTGTTGGTTAGTGCAAACATGCCCGATGCACCCGTTGTCGACCCCAAGATCTGTATTTTCAAATTTAAGTTTTCATAAGTTGTAGGTAATACCTCTAGAGGTAAGTTTCACCTAGTCATTGCTACACAAGACTGCACCGAGTAAATTAGATATTTATAAACTTGGAATACTGTAACGTGGTTTTAATTCTAATACCCAACAAATTTTACGTAATAGAATCAAATAAAATCAAATGGTTGGTTGATAGAGCTAAGTTTTTTTGGCAGATAGAAGTCTACGCCACGTGTCAGGGTGTAAAGCGACACTGGTAACGTTTTCAATTGGTCTACTAATCAATTAAATTGGGATATTAATTATACTAGTAGCATATCCCGAATTTATTGCTCATATCTCCAGGCATTCAGTATAAATTGTCGATTCTAATTTTATGGTAAACATTTTCGATTTTTAATAGTTAGGATTTCTAGCAGCGTAATTTAATCAAAGAAAATTGTCTTCATTTATACTGTACATAACCTTATCAAGGGCTGTCAAATATTTTAAGATAGTTACTATATCAAATCAGGCTAGGCTGTTTAGCAATTTATTAACGTAATTAATGCGTCTTTTTACTGTTATGATAAATTTGATCGAAGTTCATGACAAATCATTGATAAAGTTTGACTTTTTTATGGCCAATACCCATGCTTACACGTTGTAAGTTATCAACTTACTTATAATTACAGCTCATGTACGCTCTATAAATTTAATCAAGAAATAGCATTTCCCTGTTAGAAACATTAGAGCATTTTAACAGTTGTAAGGGAAATGTCTGAAAAATCGCTTATTGTGTGCGGTCCCAAAAATGACCCTCCGATTCCCAATGAAACGCTTGGAAAGCATTTTATTGAAAATTTAAAGAAAAGGGGTGATGAGGATCCAGTTGAAGTGAGTACATTTTTTTATTGTATTAATGCGTGGTAGTCATATAAAATTCAATGTCGAAAAAGGTACCATTTTTAGATTTGCTTTATGTTAGCAGGCTCAATAATTTTATACACATTTTTCAGTAACGCAATTACAATTTTCTTTAACGGTCCAAAGGCATATCAACCCTTAAAAGCCTTTTTTTAATCAACTTAAATTGAATTATTTTTGTATATTTTGTTGTTCGGTTTAGCATAACATCGCCAAATACTGATAGTGCTTGAACGGGGTATCTGTCCTGACCTCAGATAATTTCTGCACGTAACTTTAGAATAGACATTTTCTTTGGCAGCGAAAGAGTTGGAAGCCACCCAAAATTTATCTTCAAGCATGACATTTCGAAAGTTTTTAGAAATAATGAAACCAAATGAAAATGTAGCTAAAGTTTATGCATATTAACATATAGACAAACAAGACATCTATCAATTTGCAGCAAAGCCGTTTTCCTAAGTTTTTAACTAATACGTAGCTTTTATTCCTGATTTAATAAAGAATGTAATTACTGAGAAAAAATTTACTTCACTGAAAGTAATACCAAAAAATGTAAGAAATCCAAAATTCCCTCAATCGAGAATCTCTTAGATTTTGCATCTTCAAAATATATTGTTAGTCAGTCCTACGTTTAAGATGAAAATTTTCTGCAAAAAAACAGGGCATCCACAAGTAAATAATTCGTTTGGTATTTGAAGTTTGTAACATCCCTTTGAAATATTTATAATTAATTTTGTTTTAATGGTTTCTGTAACTGTAAATTCACCGGATAGGGTTAAAGCCATTTCCATTAAAAAATATAATTTTAGTTTACATGCATTCTTTATTTAAAGAAGCATTATTTTTGTATTGTAATGTAAACTTTTTTCGCTGTTAGTTTTTGAAACGAAGAAAAGCCCCACCTGTTGACCGCACCTGCATAGCCAGCTAGCTCGAGTTACGGACTATGCAGTGAACATGAGAATGGGGGTGGTCTTCAATTAGACTTGTAAAAGTGATTTAAAAAAAATAAAAAAGGTTAGATAAAAATATAGGGAGTGGGGAGCGCTACCGCATCTAACTGTAAAATAAATACGCCCTTTAAAAAGATGCAGAAACTCTTAAATTTACTGTAACGGTAAAATTTGAAGGGTTATGAAACGCACGAGTCAGACAAAAACAGAAACGACTATAAAGTAAGGACCCGCGCGCATCACGATTACAAAAAAACTAAAAAAACCTAGAAATACCGGGTTAACTACAAACACGAAAAGTGGGGGATTCACATAAACCAAAAAGTACATAGGCAACGATTTTCTATTTACGGTAAAAGTTAATTAAAATTTCTTGATTCGCATAGACAAAGAAAAGCATTAAATTTAAGTTATATCGTAAAAGAGAAATTTTATAATGGATCCACGAAGTGCGCATTTTGTAGCTATCATGTAATAAATCTAATTGGAAAAAAGTAAGGCTTAGATTTTCTCAGTAGCAAGCCTGTTAAATTAAAGTATTACATGTAGAACAAGTTCTATACGTTGCATCGCCTTCTTGGAGCTTTACGGTTTTTCAACGGTGCGCACAGCTGACACTTGCGGTACCACTCATTTACATCGTCTTTGCAACCTAACCAATAAGAACTTACTCTGACTTTCTCCAAAGTCTTCTCAACGACGAAATGTTTTCCCGTTGTCCTATTATGCAGAGGTCTTGAAATCTCAGCACTTGGCATTTAGGAATTACCACTGTTAGCAGTGGCTATAATGTTCGGGAAAAGTTCGTTCAGAAAACATGTCTGCATTACTTGTACCGGCACAGTGATCATTGTCGAAGTCATACTCCCGCAACTTTTCTATCTATCTAACGACTTGCCCCTCAGGGTTTCTAAACTGTAATAGCCACTTCAGGCCGGCGTTATCAGTACGCGGGTGAAATTTTCTCCCGTAGAGGTACTTATAAAGGTATTTTACGGATTTCACCACCGCCAATAGCTTTATTCTATTAACGCAATAATTTCGTTCTAGTCTAGAGAGCATCTTGCTGATATAACCAATCAACCTTTCTTGTCCGACCTGTGCCTGCGATAATACTCTTTCGATGGAGACATTGCTAGCGTCTGTATCCAAGATAAATTTTCCTTCCGAACGTGAATAACTAAAGATCGGAGCTGTTGTCAATAGATGCCTTAGATCTTGAAACACATTTTGGCAATCTTCATCCCAAACGTTATCACTCCCACCTTGGGTCAGCTCGGTCAGGAGTTTGGTCGCAAACCTGTAAACCAATCTTCGATAGTAAGTGCACAACCCCAGAAAGCTGTGTAACTGATATTTGTCTTATGGCGTTCGCCATTCCTGTAACGCACTTATCTTTTCCGGACCTGCCCTGACTCCGTTGCGTGAAACTACGTGCCTTAGATATTTTCCCTTTAAACCTATCGGGTGATGCTTCTTTGGACTTGGCTTTAGAGTGGCTTTTCTGAATCTTCAAAACACTTTTTCCAAATTCCCCAAGTGTTCTCAACACGGCATCCTAATCACAATCGCGTCGTACAAATATAAGAGACACGTGGCAGGAGAGTACTTTGGGTTTTGTGTCTACTTGCCAGTATCCAGTTTTTAAATTCAAGATAAGAACTCTTGCGGGCCTAAAGGTATATCCAGCGTAGCGTCAATCTTTGGAAGTGGATAGCTATCCCTTTTAGTCACTTCATTCAATCGTCTTATCGACACGTCCGTTCTCTTAATAAGCATCACAAGGGATGCCAAAGGGTTATCAGAGTGTTCAATTGCTCCTTGTCTCTTTATATTTCCAATCATCTTCTCGACCTCCTTGCGTTTGGCCAATGGTAGTCTTCGCGGGTGCTCCCTTATTGACCGGGCATCTCCCGTATCGATTCCATGCTTGATTACCGCGGTTTTTCCTATTCGACCGCCGTCGACTGCGAACACGTGCGAGTGCCTTTGGATTAAGTTTTTTAAGTCTCATCATGTTGTTCAAGATGCCGACACGATTTCGTCTACGGGTCCAATTACTTCGCGGAACACTCGTTAGTGAGTGATTCTTTCTCAACACCGATACACTACACCACGTAGACAACTAAAGAACACCACTCAACCGTTATATTTCTTTTTAACGCAATATTGTAGTCATTGACGTTTAAGATCCTAACAGGTGCATCAGTCGTCACCTTCGACAAAGTCTTCCCACAAGCACGCCCAAATCAAAGGATTCGTAACTAATTGGTTCAATAAGAGCACAAAGACTTCCCAGAAACCATCATTCATACACCCCCTCACCACACTTTCTCTCCGTCCCGGTAGGATAACGTCATTCGTCATATAAACTCGGACGCACACATCGTCTGCTTTGCAAAAACGGTACTACCTTGTCTTCTACTCTCAAAACATGCTCTTTCATATCTAAACGGAATCCATACCACTTCAAGATATCCACAAGATAACTTCTTCAGAAATGTTCGCTATTACTCTTGATGTTCAAATTTCTTGCTTCCACTTCTGATTTGTACATCTGGCATTCCGTGTGTTTGAATTTCCTCACCAACTACGGTTCGAAGGCGCGCCGTCGCGGGTGACACTTTACCACTATCGCACACTACATCTGGATTAGCAATTGTCTTAGTGGCTCCGGTATTAACCAAAAACTTCAGAGACTTGGCGTTAAACTGGTCCATATATTAAATGCTCTCGCTTGCTTAGATCGCGCGATGCGCATTATGGTCTACGAGGCAGAATCCATGCATGACTTTCGTTCCTTTCTGTCGACCACTTTTAGTTTTTTAAGTTTTCTACTTCCTTCTTGAACTGTTTATATTTGGACTGTATATGCCTAGACGCACCACAATTCCAGCATCTGGGTCCCTTCCTCTTTGGTTGGTGTTTACGAAGTACTTATCGAATCATCTCTTCCGTGTTTTCTTGGCCCTGATCCTCTATGCAGCACCTTGCTTTACTACTACTACGATGCGAAGCTTACTTTACCGTTTGAAATTCTAGAGCATAAAGTGGAGCATTAACTATGTTCCTTAGTCGGAGCGCTTGCTGGATCTCTCCGTCGCGTATCCCGTCAACAAAGTACCGCTAGCTGTTTTAGGTGCTGTTGGGTAGGCTAGTCTCACGAAACGAGCAATCTCTGCTACAGACTCCTGCAAATTTTCGTTGGCCTTTAGGTAACGGTTCTTCACTTAAGCATGGTACACTTGTTGCAAGTGAGAGTCGCCATACCTCACTTCCCGCAATGACGTTAAGATCCCGTAGCTTCTTTGGTCATGATTTGGTATGATCCGCAGAATTTTCACGGCCTTACCACGTAACTCGATAATTAATTCTCTTACCCTTTCACCGCTGTTCCAGCCATTAGCGCTCGCGGCAACCTCAAATTGTTGGAAATATGTCTGTCAAAGTGACTTTCCATCAAATACGGCTAAATTATCCCTCAACTTTGACGTCAGTTCACATTTCTTAAATTCCTAAATTCTGGGATGTGCTATTGTAGTACCGGCACTGAGGGCTTTGGTGCTTGCACTGTTACAGAATTTACCTATTTTTCTGTCTTCAACACCTTTTCTTCCATTTACACGAGTTTTTTTATAATTTTTTAAAAAAACTTGCTTACAGCCATGCAAATCATCTAAAGACTTTTGTTTCTAATTTCTGTAAACCACAGGAAAACTCCTCCCTTAATTGGCTGTAATTTTCCATTAATTTTTATTCAACTACTTTTGCATTCTAATCTAATTGCGCTATAAATTTTCCTGTAAATTGGCGGCGGTCTGGTTCAGTTTTTCTACAAGGCTTACGGCATTTTTCTGTAACTTTTCTCTAAATCTCCTGTTACTTTCCTTTAATCTCGCTGCTAGACGAGCAGCGTTTCGGTTCTGTTTTTTTGCATTTTTTTATAATTTTTCTTATAATTTTGCAACAGGCTTGGAGAGTTTCTCTGTTTCACTGTATTTTCAGTCAAGCTCTCTGCAACGCTTGATCTAAAGTCCTTTTAAAAAAACAAAATTTCGCTATCCATTACCTATTTTTCACTGCGCGTTACAAGCATACAAATAGAAATTGTTCAAAAATCTTAAATCCCACCTCTAACACCAATGTAACGAAAATTCCATTTGCAATAAATAGTTCGTATTTTCAAACAGATTATATAAACCTTTTTAGCAATTAACTTCTTGTCACAATTTCGCAGCTTTTAGCTGCTTTTAGCTGCATTTCAATATTTTTCGCTGCTTTTAGCTGCTTTTTCGCGGCTTTTTTCGGCTATTCAATAGTTCGAATATAATTTGAAACGCAAAGCGCGTAGCGCTAGGAGCATAGCGCGCTGCGCTAAGCGTGTAACGTTAAGTGCATAGCACGTAACGCAAAACGCGTATCACTAAGCACAGCGTTAACTGCAAAGCGCGAAGAACGGAGCGCGTGCACAAAATATGAAGCACGAAAGAGGTATGAGCAAAATGCGACGGTAGTATGCTCGAAAAGTGGACATACACAAAAAATATGAGACATGCGCAAGAAAGGGGAACATGCGCGAAAAAGTGACATGGAAAGTGCGCGAAGAGATAGATATGCCGAAAAATGGAGGCATGCGCGACAAAGGAACATGCGCAAAAGGGGACAAACTCGAGAAAGGGAAACATGCGTGAAAAAGGGGACATGTTCGGGAAAAAACACCTGCGAAAAGGAAAGACGCACAAAAGAAGGTGCGCAAAAAAGGACGTGCACGGAAAAGGGACTTGCGCAAAATTAAGACTTGCGCGAAAAGGAGGTCTTCGTGAAAAGTGAACATGCGCGGAATATGCGCAAAAAGCGCGAAAAGGGAATCTGCGGAGACAGGGGACATGCGCAGAAATGAGACATGCATGAAAAGGGAGTCGCAACGTTCAAAGCAGTCCCATAGGGACTGTAAAACCGCTCCTAGTCAGTTTGTTTTTATTCCTATGTATTATTCTGGTTAGCACCAGACCGATCGGCGCTACAGTATTTCGTATATTGGGTACTTTTCTGCTTATTTCTGGATCCTAATTTAATATTAAATGATTAATATAGACTACCAAAGCTTCTGTACATATTTCAGGTTGTTTTTGTGCTAAAACCTTATTTAACTAACTAAAAGTAATAAATCCTTTTCTAATACCTAGTGTTTGCTCAAATTAAGGCCCTCGCGTTACAATATCTTGGGCGTATATTTTAAGTCTATTTAATGTTTACTTCTGTTTTTAAAACTGCGTTTTCTGTGGAAGTGTATCGGTGGTTATTTTCCGTTGCCTCTAACCGAAAGGAGTGAAAGGTCCTTCTAAGAGCTATACAGATTGACGAAGAGAGTTGCACCAATTCATAGCCTCTTACAAATCACTAGCACTTTTTCGCCTCGGTCCTAGACTGCTATACGTAAAACAAAAACTTATACAGATTATATATGAAATTTGTAGTCGGTAATATATAGCAGTATCACTTATCGTAGGTTGCTAACTTGTAACGTGTTTAAGAAACATCACAATACCAAGATTTATTTATCTGCAATGAAGTTTATTTTGAAAATTCATTACTTTTTAGTTTTTCTAAAATCCTATAAAAATAGCATAATTTGTTTGAAAAGATTGGCCTTCACTTGGGTAACAAAACATTCAATCTAGAGCTACTAGATATCATAAATCGTATGCTGTTTACATATAATTCTATTTAACAAATTTACATACTATGCTTCTTTTCTCTCTAACGATAAAAGATTATTAAAGTTCATGTCTATTATTGATGAAGTTTGACTTTGTTTACAGTTATCAATCCACTCATATATATAATTAAATACATGGTAAATATATTTGTTTAAGCAACATCTTCTTGTTGTAAATTTTAAAACCACTTCATAACAGCAGCATATCGTAATGGTGGAAGACTCGTTTATTGTCAGTGGTCACAAAAATGATCCCAAAATTCATAGTAAAAATCTCGGAAAGTATTTTATCGAAAACTTGAGAAAAAGAGGGTCTGATGATCCAGTTGATGTAAGTATATGTATAGGTACCATTATTTAAACCCATTCTTAGTTTTAGTTTTAAATTTTATTTACGTTTAATTAATTTTGGAGTCCAATTCATTCGAAGAACTTGAATTTTTCGCGTTTAAACCCAATGTAGTACATTCGGGTGGGCCATTGGGGTTGTGGCTGTAAGTGTAGCGCCCTTAATTACGTTATGCTGATGTAAGTAGATTTCTTTCCGTTAATGTAAGATATTGATTCTATTTGTGGGTAGGTTATCACATTTCTGACTCAATTTTCATTTTCATATGTTTATCTACTTGTAAAGACGAGGGATACCTTCTATATTTTGGGCCTGGGTTAAACTAATGCTGCCATTTGGCAACCGACATTTCTATCGCAAGGTTTAACAGTTTTGATTGTATGCGTGCTCTGAACGTATTGACGTACGAGCAGTATTTCTTTCACGGTAGCTTGAAAAATGCAATTATCGTGAACATTTTCAAGCGATTATTTTTCACAACTTCAAATCAGGATTAATCCAACACCAGTACTTTGATGAACTTAATTCGAATTTTGGCGATGAAGCACCATCGATGCCCACTGTTTGTCGCTGGTTTTTAGACTTCAATTCACCGTAGTTTGGTTAAGCACGAATTTTGTGTAGGTCGTCCAAAATTGGTTGTTCCGGAAAATATAGATACCGTAAGCGAACTGATACTGCGAAATCGTCACCCATCGGGAGATTTAGGTATCCTTGGGCATTAGTGGGACCAACATTATTATATACTAAATATATAAACACGTTTTAAATAATTATATTCTGTATTATTCCTATCAATCACAATAATTATTATATCTCAATTGACATCTGTCATTCTCCAAGTAGCCAATACATATATCAGTCCTCCACCGCAATCCTGGAGGCAGGGAGGATTTGGTCGATGTGACGGCGCCACACATCGTGCCTGTCTGTCGTCACTTCGTATTGTAACTTACCGAGACGTCGGGCAACAGTGGCGAAACGTCACCTTTCGTCAGGGCTAGCGTAGACACGGACTTGTACTTTGTCTCCTGGTTTGAACTCTTTTGTGACACGTCGTGGACTGTCCCTTCAATTAGCCTGAGTCATACGGTGCGGTCTGCCACACATCACGTGCAAGATTGTGCGTGAGTTGATAAGGAGTTAAACCCGTAGCGTTTGGACAAGCGTTTGCGACAAAGAATATTTTTAATAGTGACAATTTTATCTTGTAGGCTTCCTCCTTGATTATTCATAGAACGTAGAAACTTTTAAACTGTCTGAACAGTGCGTTCAGCTAGACCATTAGTAGCAGGATAATATGGTGCACAAGTTCTGTGAATAATACCGTGTTCTCTTAAGAAATGCTCAAACTCTGTAGATACAAATTGCCTTTCGTATTGGAGACTACGGTGAGCGGAAGACCAAACGTGCAGAATAGTTCTTTTAGTTTGTTAATACACCAAGTGCTAGTTGTGGTTTTTGCAGGTATCATCTCCACCCATTTGGTGAATGCATCCACGATTATGAAGAGCTGGTGACCAGCGCAAGGTCCTGCGAAATTAATGTGAATGCGTTCCCAGGGGCCACCGGGATCTTCCCAGTAGTGGGTAGTTTCTTTCTTTGGGTTGTTTTGATTAAATCTACATTCTCTACATGAATTCACTTCGTTTTCGATGTTCTTGTTAATACCTTTCCAATATACATAACTTCGAGCTAGTGCTTTCATTTTCACTATGCCGACTTGTCCAGTGTGCAATTCGATTAATATTATATGACGCAAACTCTTATGCCTCATCACCCGTATGCCTTTAAGGATGCAATTGTTGTATAACGTTAGTTCGTGTTACATCCCAAAATTTGGCAATGTACATTGTTAAATATGTAAATAAATTCCCGAAATTATTTTTAAATAAACTGGTCAATTTCCGTCGTTCCCGAGTCGTGCCTGCGCGGAGTGAATGGCGAAAGTACGCGAGTTAAAGTTCGGGCCTTTGGAGCTGGTTTTTTAAAAACACTTTGACTTTAACAAATTTTTATTAAGTTAAAATTTTGATAACTTGTACATAATACTAAAAATAATTATTGTACTAGTGAGTAGCTCAAACAACGAAGTATGGAATTCGAAGACTGACTGCCGGGCATTGAGCTCCCGGGCCTTTTATAATAACCTGCCCCTCACACGGCTGTGAGAACTTGCAGATCTCATGTCTGCGTTTCTCTTTAATTGTACACTTTATTACAATGTAACAACTTAATTCTAAGTAATTGCGGTATGTTGACCGCCTGTGACCTGCCACCTGCAGTATCACTGCCCTCACGGATGCAAAGTTGCATGTCCGTTAACATGAACTGTCGATAACCTCTCTGGGTTATCCTTGTGTTACAATGTTGCATTGAACTTATACTTTTACTTAATAATTTCTAATAATTCATATTAGATTCAATACATCAATATATATATGTAATTGGGGGATACATAACTCCTCCCACCGTAAATGAAAAATTAAGGTTTTTCTTAATTTTTAAATACATAAAATACATTATTTAAAATTCATTGTTTCTAAGGGTATACTTATTGTTTCCTTTTTTCTCTTTGTTTCCTTAAATCTAGAACTGTTTCCTTCATTCTTATATCTAAGGTACATTTTGTATAATACATACATGATTACAAAAATTATTAAAATGATTAATACAATTGTCCAAACACTTATATTATTATAATGTAACTTTGGCGTTTTGATTTCACTTAATTGTTCTTTATAACTTTCCACTAATTTCACGGCGTGGTTGAGATCGTCTAAGTCTAGATGCTCTAGCTTCATAGGTTTCTTGTTTATTTCTTCGTCTTCTTGTTGTATCTTGAACTGTAGTTCCGGTAGGTTTGCAAGTTTCTTTGTTGCTATGGGATCTTGATAAACTCTGATAACTTCATCTTTCAATTTCACATAACAATCTTCTTTGAGGGTAATTAGTTTGCTTCCGATTAATGCTTGGTTATTTTCATCTTGGTTGCAGTGGATGGTTGCTATTACTTCTGTTGGGAAAATTGCTATCCATTTGTTATCTGTAACTTTTTGAATTTTCATATTAGTTATTTGCACTTGTTTGGTTTCACAGTTTTCGTAATGATTTGAGAATTTTAATAGTTGTACTTCACAAGGGCTGTCTTCTTGAATGGTTGTTGTCGTCATCGATTGACATAAATATTGGTTTGGTGTTACTTCAGTACATTTTTCGTTTGTATAACCATATCTCAGTTCATTTAGGGATAGGAACTTGGTTTTGGGTATGATTACTTGGTATGTGCTAGTAACCTTTGTTAATAAATGATAATATTGATAATTGTTACTTTCTACTATTGGAATTTTTATTAAAAATATCTTAATGTTGCTAAAATTTGTTACATTAAAGTAAGGGTTGATATTATTTGAGTAAATATTGTATTTTGTATACTGCCTAATTTATTTGGTAGTATACCGGGGTTGTTTTTATAATTTCTATTGTTACTTGGTTGTCCGTTCTACCTGGGTGGAGGTTGACGGTAAGGGTGATGATTGTCCATCTGAAATTACAGGGTGTCTTAGGTTTTTCAAATGAATGTATTTAGTTATTTTACCGTTGTCTACTACTGCTATGTTTTTATCTGATATTTTCTTAATTTTAAATGGTCCTAAATTTCTGGGTGCTGTTTTATGTCGCTTGCTTTGAAAGTTTTTCTCATATACGGTTTGTCCTATTGAAAATTTATTTGAGTCGGTATTTTTATTTCGGGTTGTGGTGATACGTTCCTTATCGTTTTCTAATTTATCTTTTGCCTTGTCATAAGTTATTTTTAGTTTTTGTTTGTGATCTTTCGCATATTGTTGATATACTTCTTTATTGTAGTGTATGTCATAGGGATTTCGTGAATCTGAATGTCCTAAGGTTAATTCTAAGGGTGTAAAATTTGTTGATGAGTGAATAGTGTTATTATAGGCGATTAGTGCGTATGACATTAAATTGGTTATATGTTCCTTTTTATAATTTATTCTTAATAATCGAATTTGTTCTAACAGGGTTTAATGTAATCGTTCAATTAGTCCGTTTGATTCAGGGTGGTTTTCCGTTATGAAATGAATTTTTATTTTGTGGAGTTCTAAAGTGTTTTGTATTGTCTCATTTTAAATTCGCTACCATTGTCTAAAGTGATTGATTCGGTGTTCCGTAAAATGTGAAATATTGTAAAAATCCTTGGGTCACGTCGATGCTGTTTTTGGATGTGATTGGTATTGCTTGGCCTATTTTTGTGAATGCGTCTACAATTGTCAGATAGTTTTGTGCTTCTACTACTAGAGTATCGGCATGTAGTTTTTGAAATGGTTTGTCGGGTGTTTTGGTTAACATTAAAGGTATCTTTGGGGGTTTTCTGTCGTATTTCGCTCTGTCACATAGTTCGCATTGGTTAATAAAATCTGTGGTCAAGTCCTTCATGTCTTTAAAATAATAACGTCTTACAAGTTGTTTTATTGTTTCGTTAATTCCACGATGGTTGGTTTTTCCTTCGTGTTGATTTCTAATTACATCGTTTATTTCGTCAGGGTCGTCTAGTGTTATTAGTTTTCTAGTACATCTGATGAGTTCAGGTCCAGAGTTATTGAATAATTTAATGTATAATTCTGAAAATCTTTGGTATAAATGTTCGGTATTGAAATAAAAATAAAATCGTTTTTTCTCGGGGGTGTATTCTTTTAAAATTTTAATTATTTGTTCCTCGTTGTCATCTTTAGTTATTTGAATTTGATATATTTTTTTGTTATCTACTTTTGTATATTTTACTGGGTTGGGGTTATTTAAAACTTCGGTTATTATAAATTGGTTAGCTTTCATATCGATTGCTTCGTTTAAAATTTTAATCGCGTTTTTTGGTTCTTCGTTTTGTGTCGAATGTATAGTGTCGATCTCGTCTGGATCTTCCCTTGTTCCCTTATTTCTGTATCGTCTATGTTTCCTATAATGGATTCCGTTTCTAATGCATTGAGTTGGATTCGGCTTAAAGCGTCTGCGTTGTTGTTATAAATTCCCTTTTTATATATAATTTCGTAATCATACTCTTCGAGTCTGATTCTCCATCTTTGTAATTTTGAATTTGGTTCTTTCAGTTTGCATAACCATACTAGTGGTCTATGGTCGGTATATGTAAAATTTTCTTCCGTATAAGTAAGGTCTAAAATGTTTGTTGCCCAAATTATGGCTAATAATTCTTTTCTATAGTGCTATATTTTTGTTCGGTTTCATTTAGGGTTCTGGATGCGTAGCTGATAGGTTTATCGCTACCTACTTTTCCTTGGCTCAATACTGCGCCTAATGCTACATTCGATGCGTCTGTCGTCAGTATAAATGGTTTTGTAAAGTCTGGGTATTCTAATACAGGGTGATTTGTTAATATGTTTTAATTTTGTCTACTGCTTTAATAAATTCCGGGTGTGTTCAATTTTGTTTCCTTTTTAAACAATTTGTCAGGGGTTTGGTTATCTGAGCGTAACCTTTAATGAATTTGCGGTAGTAACCACTAAGTCCTAGAAATCCTTTGATTTCTTTGTTTGTTTTTGGTAATGGGTAATTTAGAACTGCATTTGTTTTGTCTGGATTTGGCATTACTCCTTGGGGTGTTATTACATGTCTTAAAAATGATACTTCTTTTTGTAAAAATTCACTTTTGTCTAATTGTACTTTGAAATGTGCTTGTCTAAGTCTTTCAAATACTTCTTTCAATCTTTCTATGTGTTCTACCAATGAGGTGGAATAAACTATGATGTCGTCAAGGTATACAAGGCATTTTTCATTGTGTATTCCTCGTAATATATTGTCCATGACTCTCTGGAAAGTAGCGGGTGCGTTCTTTAGTCCAAATGGCATTCGTTTGTATTCGTAATGTCCTCTAGGTGTGCTGAAGGCTGTTTTTGATATGTCTTTTTCTTCCATCTCTACCTGATGGTATCCTGATGCTAGGTCTAATGTTGTAAAATATTGGCATTTGCCTAATTTGTCTAAAATTTCGGTAATATTTGGTAGTGGATATTTGTCATCTACCGTTTTTTCATTTAACTTTCTATAGTCTATTACCATTCTGTACTTTCTCTTTCCGGTTGCGTCTAATTTCTTAGGTACTATTAACACGGGGCTGCTCCATGGTGAATTGGAGTGCTGGATTATGTCTTGGTCTAATAAGTCTGCTACTTGTCTGTCAGCTTCTTCTTGGCTTGCATGAGGTAGTCTATATGCTTTTGTAAAGATTGGTTTATTGTCTGTTAACTCGATATTATGTTTTACTGTGTTGGTGAATGTTAATGGTATTCCTTCACAATGGAATATGTCTCGGTATTCAAAACATAAGTTTTTAATTGCTCTTTCTTCTTCTTGATTGATATCGGTATTAAAGCGGATGTTAGTTAAATTTTCTCTTAACATTTCGTCATGTTCCATTGGGTTGTAATTATCTTCTAAATTTTCGTCTATTTCCATTTCGTTAAAATTTAGTTCTTCTACGTTAATTGGGTTTGTCAGTGATAATTCTACGGGATAGTCGTTTGAATTTAATATTGTAGTGGTTGCAAAGTTATCTTTTATTTGTACTAAGGCAGTTGGGGTTTCTACTCCTTGTTGAAATGTCATATGATTTATTATTCCTAAATTTTTGTTAGATTTTACTGGGATTTTTATTTTTCTTTCCGTTCGGGGTTCTATAGTGTATTTTTGTTCAACTTGTGTGTTTTGAAATTTAATTGGGATTTTTCCGTATTTTGTCCTTAATAAGCGATTTTTAATGTCAATGTTGGCTCCTAATTTTCTTAGAAGGTCCATTCCGATTAAGCCGCCATATTTGTCGTTAAATTCGAATACACAAAATTTATGTTTCATTTTAACATTAAATGTTCTCGGTAAGGGTATATTGGCTACGAATTGGTGTAGTGTTGTTTGATGAGCTGTTTTGATTTTAAATGGTTCTCTTTCTACATAATCTAAATAATGTTTTTGTACGGTTCTGGGGCTAATTAATGTTTTTGATGATCCGGTGTCAATTAATAGTTTGAATTTGGCGTGGGGTATTTCTATGTATGGTAATACTAAGTGATTTATGTTGTTTAAGTTTATTAAGTTTGGTTGTCTATGTATGGGTCCATTTGAAAATTTGAGTTCGAGTTTTCTTCATCATACTCCTCGTAAGTTTCGTATTGTTCGTCACGTTCGTAAGTTTCTGCATGGTTTGTTTCATTGTTCGTAGGTGTCTCAATGCCATTATTCTGGTCAGTGTCAAATTTTTCTATTTCTTGATGAAATAATTCTTCCGATGTAAAATTACGTTTCTGATGAGGGTTTGGTCGGATATGTGTTATTTTTGTGTTTTGTCTGGTGTTACCAGATGAGGTGTCCATTGGTGTTGGTTTGTAATAATTGTTAGGGTTGTTATGAGTATTAGTCATTGGTGTATTTCTATTAGGGTTTGCATTGAATGCTGGTCTTTGTAGGTTTAGGTTTTGATTGAATCTTGGTTGGAATGCGGGTTTCGTAAAAGTTGGGTTGAATGTTGGTCTTGAAAAATTTTTATATTGATTATTAAAATTGGTATTGTTAAAACTTGGGTTGTTACTTCGCGGTTGATTTGTTTGTGGGTTAAAGGGTGTGAATTTTGTTGAGGGATTGTTTGTCTTGTAGCTTGTATAGTTTTTGTTGGTGAATAACTTTTATTCGCGTTGGGGTTGTATAGTCTGTTGCGGTAATACATTACATTTTCTTCTTCTATTACTAGGCTCATAGCTTCTTCTAGATTTTGGGGTCGTTGGAATCTGATTTTATCCGATAGTCGTTCTGGTAAAGCGTTTATATATGTGTCTAGTGCCATTTCGTCATACATTTTGTTTTAAATGTCTAACGTTTTGATCGGGTTCTTCGATTTTAATTTTGTTAAAATTAAACTTCTCACGTCTTGGCATTTCATTCCGAATTGGTAGGGGATTGATTGTGTTCCATTCTAAGGTTTATTAGGTCTCGTACCAGGCATTTTATATTACGTTGGTCTCCAAAATATGCAATTAGTAGCTGTTTAAACTGGTCCCATTCCGATAAGTCGTCCCTACTGGCGATTAAGGTTAGTGCCCTTCCGGCTAGTTTACTTATTACTAAGCGTATAAGCAATGAATTTCTTGCGTCATCTCCGGGTTTGTAAAAGGTTTTTAGGAACATTTCACATGCTCCAATGAAATTCGAGAGATGGGCTTGCGTGCCATCAAACGTCTGTATTGTCTCTAAATAGAAACGTAAGTCTGTGTTACTCATGTTGGTTAAGGGTTGTTTTCGATTTTTTGAAAATTTAAAAAAAATATTTTTTTTTTTTAATTAAGCTTTATTTCGCTATTTGTATTGTTACTTTTGCTTCGGATTTATTAATTTTCCGTTTGGGTTGTGAAATTTCAAATTTTGTAAAAATTGGGGTTGATTTTCTATTTGTAACGTTAATTATGCTTTGAATGTATTAGTTTTTCTTTTGGATGAAATAATTTCGAATTTTGTAAAAATTGGGTTTGGTTTTGCTTTTTGTGACGTTAATTTTGGTTTTGGTATGTTAATTTTTCCTTTAGGTTGGGTAATTTTGAATTCTGTAAAGATTGAAGTTTATTTTACTACTTTCGGCGTTATTTTTAGTTTGGAATGGTTAATTTTCAGTTTGGCTTGGGTGGATAAAATTTGGTAAAGGTTGAGGTTTATTTCGTTATTTTTCGGCGTTATTTTTTGATTTGAATTTGTTAATTTTCAGTTTGGATTGGGTGGATAAAAATTTGGTAAAAATTTGAGATTAATTTCGTACTTGTAGTATTGGATTTATTAATTTTAAGTTTGTATTGCGTCGAGTTATTTTTAAAATCGTAGTTGCTGTTATTTATTTTTAATTACACAATGCAGTGATGTATTCACGAGATTTGTATTCAATAATGTTGAATTTATTACCGTAGTCTTGGATTAATTGTTTTTATGCAGCTTTTAGTTCGTCTTGAGTTCCTGTTTCTTAAGGAATCTTAAATGAATGGATTTATTCTCGTTTAGCGTTGTTTTAGTTCAGTTCGGTTAACTCGTAATTAATACTCTTCCGTGGGTTTTACTGAGTTGCGTAGTTATGACCTGAGGTTACTTACTTTTGTACTTTACTGTTGAAATTGAATACTAAAGGATGTAATCTCCGTTACTTTGTCCCGTACGTTGAGTTAATTGCACTTACAGGTGTTAGTTTATAAGAATTAGATAATTTACTTACTAATGCTTTCGCATTAAGTGTTACGGCTATTTATTTTTAGATCTCTTGGTATTATAATGCTTGTTGGTAATTGAATCTCTCCGTAATGTAGGTTTTCAGCGTTTTAATTAAAGCTTCTTATGATGATCGTTTTACTGCACTTTATAATGCTGATTAATTAGTTGAAAAACGTTTAACTCTTATACCGTGTTTGTACTGCAAATTATTTATAGAGTGTTGTGGTGTAATTTTCATGCGCTTCTATAATTCCGTGATGTATTTAATTACTTATAATGCTGCTTTTGTGGATTGTAGGTATTAATGTAGAAACTGCGTCGCTTTTATTATCCCGTGTATGATGCAAATTGCTTTAGTACTGAAAGTTGAAAGTTTAGTTCTGAAAGCGATTTTCTCTGAGGTTTAAAATGTGTAATAAAGGTGCTTCTTGCTTTCTTCGGATGGCGTTTTAGATTACAGCGGTTTTAGGTTACTGCAGAGTTCTTGCTGTGATTTATTCAGTATTATAGAGGTCAATGGTTTAGTTAATCGTTCTGTACAGTTTGTTCGAATTAGCTTTAGCTTTGAAATTAATTTCGCGTTAGTTTACCGGTTTATAAACGTGCGTTGAATCGCGGTGGTTGATGTTTCTTATTTTGGTGTTTAGTGAATGTGCGCCCGTTATTTTTGGATTATTTTGAGTTCGTTCTATTAATTATGGTAAGGGTTTCTTTTTAAATTCAATTCTTATTTATTTTAAAAGAAAATTTCTTTTAAACTTCACGTTTCATTTGCTTTTTAAAGAAAAATTTTATCTCTTTAACATTCGTCTCATAAAATGTTTTACAGTCTCGTTTTGAAAATAATTCACTTTGAACTATTTTCAAAAAAAAATATTCATAATAATAAAATACATAAACAATAGTAATCAATAGTTATAATACTAGCATATATCAATTATAGTTTTTGGTTTGAAATAAAATTATGGAAATGAACTTACATTAATTTCATCTGTTTCTTTGGTGGGTTCGATCGATTCTGTATCTTGTCCATCTTGGTTTGTTTGTTGGCCTTAGACGATTTTTGTTCCTTGTCCAACTTGGTTTGTTGCTGGATTCAGACTATGCTTGTTCTTCCTCCAACTTGGTTTGGGTTCTGCCAAAATTTCGAATAAAAATTCTTGGTCACCAATCTTCCGATTTTTGGATTTTCAGTGCCCTTTTGACATCCGTTACGACTGCGCCAGTTAAAGTTCGGGCCTTTGGAGCTGGTTTTTTAAAAACACTTTGACTTTAACAAATTTTTATTAAGTTAAAATTTTGATAACTTGTACATAATACTAAAAATAATTATTGTACTAGTGAGTAGCTCAAACAACGAAGTATGGAGTTCGAAGACTGACTGCCGGGCATTGAGCTCCCGGGCCTTTATAATAACCTGCCCTCACACGGCTGTGAGAACTTGCAGATCTCATGTCTGCGTTTCTTTTAATTGTACACTTTATTACAATGTAACAACTTAATTCTAAGTAATTGCGGTATGTTGACCGCCTGTGACCTGCCACCTGCAGTATCACTGCCCTCACGGATGCAAAGTTGCATGTCCGTTCACATGAACTGTCGATAACCTCTCTGGGTTATCCTTGTGTTACAATATTGCATTGAACTTATACTTTTACTTAATAATTTCTAATAATTCATATTAGATTCAATACATCAATATATATATGTAATTGGGGGATACATAACTCGCGCGGTGTGATGAGACGTGATTAGACTACAAGATCTGAAGCCGAGAATGTCTACCTGTGTCGTGTGTGAATTTCTTTTCTCTTTTTAGGGGGGTAGGTTCCTTATCTTGCCTTATCGTTCTTTCTACTTGGTTATCCTTGTCGTCCCACCTACAAACGAACATAGAGGATGGACGGATAAAATTCAACTTAGCAAATGGCGTGATGTAACCCACAACAAGATGGCTCTGGGATTTGGCGGCAAGGTGCGGTTTAAGTGAGTACATTGCTTGTATTTATATGGTAAATGTAAATTTGATCATTGTATCACTTTTAAACGTGTTTGGTAGTTGATATAAATGGCACGTAATTTGCCGCGTAATTATGTTATATTAAACAATTGCGCAATAATATGAAACGCGGGAAACCGTAACATTCGTTATTCATGTATCCGTATTGCGTTAGATTCACACCACTACGCAATAAATGTACTAATTTCTTAAGTTCAGGATCTTTTTCAGTTTCTTGTTCTAATTTATCTTGGGTTACAGTTAATTTATAAAGTGATTTGTTTGGAAATTGCTATGTTGGTCTACGTAGTTATTTGGCTTGACCTCTACAAGAAATCTTGAGAGGTAATTTGCATTCGAATTTTTAGCTGATTGGCGATATCCTATATTGTAGTCAAATCCAGACAGCAAATGGGCGTAGTGGAAAAACCTTATCGTACTAAGAGCTGGTAGGGTTTTGTGAGATAGAAAATTGATGTAAGTGGTTTATTGTCTGTAATCACCTCCATTAAGTTAGACCCCCACCAGCGATAAATAAATTAATACCTATAAAAAAATTAGGTGCTAATTAGGTGCTAATTAGGTGCTACATTCCAAAATTAGGTGCTCGAATAGTTTGGCAGGAAATTAAATTTGAAATGGGGGGGGGCTGGCTTAACGTTAAGCTGGACCCCCCATATGAAAAAACTAATTTGCAACATGCAAACTGAAAAATTAGATATACCAGAATTAAGTGCTAATTAGGTGCTCTTAAAATCAACAAAAACATATCACTAAAATAACCTTTTATCTTAATAATTAACTATATCATGTATAAGTATATGATTCGACAAGAGTAAAGTCCCATTAAATAATTAGGTGCTCTTACGACTGTGGTCTCAAAATACTCGTCTAGTAGCGTACTGTCGATATATCCAGTCGCCGAATTAAGTGCTCGTAAGGTTTCGCAAAAATTTTGCACTATATCGTGGTCCGCGTCACACGCGTACAAGTGTAAAGTCCCATTAAATAATTAGGTGCTCTTACGACTGTGGTCTCAAAATACTCGTCTAGTAGCGTACTGTCGATATATCCAGTCGCCGAATTAAGTGCTCGTAAGGTTTCGCAAAAATTTTGCACTATAACGTGGTCCGCGTCACACGCGTACAAGAGTAAAGTCCCATTAAATAATTATGGAATTAAACAAATTCATTATTGTTTAATTTTAATCGGTTTTCGGTATGTATTTTGCTTATTTTTCAATGTATTTAACTGCATATCATTCAATATTTTACGTACATTGTACTCTGCGTGTAATATTTCTTCTTTTTTATCATCGCGTCATGTATTAGGTGAAGTAATCAAAGCCGCCACTTGATATTTAGTATTATTATATTAATATTTTTAATGATTCAAATTCAAAAAATTCAAAACTTTTTTATTTACTTAAATTTCAAATCACACCTTAAGCAACATGATTTGCTTGTCAAGGTGTAACAAATTGATGTAGCGGTATCTAAAAATAACATAACTTATAGATAAGTAATTTAAACAATTTCGCTACATATAACGTTGCAATATTAACATTACAGTTATGATTAATTTCATGTAGAATATATAAGCAACTTCGGATACTAAATTAAATTTTCCTTTTTTTTTTGACCCGACCCTCAAGTTTCAAAATGTTTAGCATTATACATTCCCGCTTATTTACAAGTAAAAAGAGTATATAATTGCAAATATAATTGCAAATATACGTAATTGCAAATATACGCACTAAAAAAACTTTATACTATACAAATAATTGAAGTTAAATATGAAAAAAATACAGAGAAAAAAATATGAAACAATCAAAGTACGAATATTAATATTAGTACTCATAATAATTGCATTAATAATATTAATAACCTATTTGTGCCTACATATATGGGTACCACATACATATACATAGACACACACACGCACACATACAATACATATACACACATAAATACACACACACACACACACACACACACACATTTATACAAACTATACTTACTTACACAAAATGTTATTTAAATATCTAAATATCTAAATATAACGAAGTTAACGAGAATAATCTTAAAATTAAAAGTATTATATTTTTATTCTTCAATTTTTAACTTTTTCTTTCTTTCAAACTCTGTTGATTTAATATATACATTATTTTCAATTATTACAGATCCCTGTTGAATCACAAGTAAATACTAATTAAACTAAACTAAAACCTTAGATTGAATAATTTCAAACCTTTACAGTCATATCAATACCTAAGTGGTCACTAAAATTAATCACAAATCAGACATATTTTAAATTAAGGGCATTTTTTACTTCGTTTTTTAACTTCTTCATATTAACAAAGTTTCTGCATTTTATAGGTAGTTCGTTAAATAAGGTTGGAATTAAATAATTTAAACAGCATTTTCCATATTTGTTATAAACCCTCGGAACTATATAGCTTAATGATCTTACGTTATATATATTATGTTTTAATTCTAAGTGTGTGTCTTTAAAGTAATTTTCCATTATTAGTTTATAATATAGTATTCCTTTAGCACTCAGCATGTTGTTTTTTTGAAGTAGTTCCTTCAGATTAGTATGCTCATGTTCATTACTAACTATTTTCAATAGTCTCCTTTGTATTGAATCGATTCGATGTATATACGTAGCACCAGCATGACCCCAAGCTTCAAGACCATACCTCATCACTGATTCCGCCAGTGTACAATAAACTATTTTCCTAATATTTTCTGGAATCATATGCCTTATATAATACAGTTTGATTAATACAACCTTTAATTTTTTACAAACTAGATTTATTTGATAGTCCCATCTAAAAAAGTTATCTATAATAATACCAAGATACTGATACGTATTACAACAGGTGAGAATTTTACAGGTATTAGTACAGACGTTTACATCTAAATTTTTTGTATGAAAGCACTGACATGAATGTAATATTATATTTAGAGTATCACGTAAAATGTAAGGAGTTGTTATATGCATAAGTTTTGTTTTCTCTTTGTTTAAAATTAAATCATTATCATGGGACCACTTCGCTAGAATGTTAGTATCTGATTGTAGATTATTTACAGCAAGTTTTAAGTTTTTATGTATGGATATAAGTAAAATGTCGTCTGCAAACATGTAGATTTTACTGGATTGTATAACTGTTGGAAGGTCGTTGACGTATAGTAAAATAATAGTGGACCTAAAACGGACCCTTGTGGGACACCAACATGTAATGCCTGTTTTTACTAATCGTGTTATTTATTTTAACTACAAAATATCTATTCTGCAAATAATTACTTATTAGGTCCAAAATTTACCTCCAAATCCTATTTCCTTTAATTTATTAATCAAAATTACATGGGAAATTGTTTCGAAAGCTTTAGAATAATCCACAAATAGACAAAGTACATTCATGTTTTTATTTAGTTTGTCGTATATAAAATTTGAAAGATCGGCAAATAATTTCCCTGTTCCTATTCCTTTTATAAAGCCATATTGAGTATTGTTAATGATGTTGTTTTTACTCAAAAAAATCTTCATTTTTTCAGCAATATGCCTTTCAAATATTTTTTCTATTATTGGCAGTAAGGAAATTGGTCGATAATTAGCAATATCAGAAAACTACCTTTTTGTGAACTGGTCTTATAATGGCAGTTTTCCAGTAACTTGAACTACTGCAGTTCTGATTATAGTGTTAATTAAACGCACAATTAACTCATATATTTTGTCTTTAAGAAATAATATGTCTCTCAATCGTATGTTATCAAACCCAGGAGAAGTTTTTGTATTTAGTCTACCTAGTTCTGACACGACAAATTTTGAGTCCACTAATTGAAGATAAAAGCTACAATTAAATTTTTCGTATGCAATGCTTTTTCAGAAAATTTTTGTTACATTTATGCAATATAGTTTGTAAACTATCATGAAAAAACGTTGCAAATTTATTAGCAATAGTAATATCTGAAATATCTGGCATGCCTTTTTTTATAACTTCATCTACATTTAGCTTTTTTACGATTAAGAATTTCATTCAGATCTTCCCACATTTTTTAATATTATTTTTAGTGTTGTTAAATTTATATTATAATACGCGTCTTTAGCCTTACGAATTCTACCATTTACATAGTTTCGGAATTGTGTATATTGTTTCCTATCAAAATCCGACTTTGAATTCTTCCATTTTTTAAATAATCTGTCTCTATATTGTAATAGATTTAGTAGGACTTCTGACATCCATTCCTTCTTGTATTTTTCAGCATGAGTGTGATCTTTATCTTGATTACGATATTTAACAACCTGGCATATATTGTACATATTATCAAAAATTTAAACAATGTTTCGTAGAGTTCTTCGGAACATTGGCAATTCTCTAAATTTTAATTCTCTGTTACTTAAAATATGTCTAATTTTATTTTCGTAAAATTTTTTAAAGGTGTAAGTATTTGTAATGAAAGAGATATTATAAAAAACTTTAGCTGCTATTAAATAGTGATCTGAAATTTTAGATTGAATTACTCCGGCGAAGATATTAATATTTATTCCTTTTATAAAAATATGATCAATGCAAGCCGAAGCAAGATGACCGGCATAAAATTCTTCACGGGTATTATCAAGAATGACTTTATAAAACCCCTCTGCAAGTAACATAACTTCAAATTCATTCCCGATTCGATTGCTATTTTTCAAATTGATATTAAAATCTCCACCAATGATGATATTTTTGTAATGAGCACTACTTATTATTTGCTTATCAAATTCAACAATAAAATCATTGATACTCTTATTAGGTGGTCTATAAACGATTATAATTTTTGCTGTATAGTTATTACCAATAGAAATAAATCCTTCTAAGTTTTCATAATTATTGGAGTTATGAATGATTTCCTGGAACATAATAGTTTGTTTGACATAAAGTATAATACCACCACCTTTAGTATACGTACGTAGTTTAGCAAAACAATTATAACCTTCAATTCCAAAATTACATAGTTCGTTCTCGTATATTGAAGCCTCAGTTATTGCTATCAAGTCAAAACTAGTATTTGATAAGTACGTTAGAAATTCGTCAAAATGGTTTTTTATCCCATTTATATTTAAACATATTATTGATAAGTTAAAGCAATTAATACGGGTATTGCCAAGGTTATTAGAGAAATTAATTAGTTCAGAATTCCACATCGATATGCTTGTAAAGGTTTGATAATGTACAATATTGTTATCGTACTCAATATTCATATTATTATCTATCATTAATGCTTAACACAAAATTATTATTATTTAAACAACAAAATAACTTTTAAATTTATGTACATTATCAAACTAATTTATTAATATCATTAACATTAGTTATTCATATTTATAATTCTATATTTATAATGTTTTTTCCATTAAACAACTCTTTTTATTGATTTCATCTGATTTAATAATATTTCTAAGTATTTGGTAGACAATAATTTAAATGTATTTGTTGCATTGTGTGCGTGTGCTGCCGGCTTTTGTTATGGCTTCTATTCATAAGACGTCAATGTTTGTCCAGCGATAAGAAATGTCGGCGGTAATACTACATAAAGTTGCGGCACGACTTGTCGGTTGTTTTGATTAAAAGGAGATAGATTTTCTATATTTTTCGTAGAAAAGAGATGTTATTTTGGTTAGTCAGTCGCTGTTTGGACACAGGAGTGTACGGATCATTCGTAATTCTTATATTATAGAGACATTGGACATTATACTGCAATATGCTACAGAAAAAATAATAAATGGATCCAATATGACGATTGCAAAGAATCAGAAAACATTTTAAGTGGTCAACACATCGCCTGTCCACATCTTATTTTATATTCACATTAAATATTTGTTTCATATTTTATTCTTATTAAAAAGAAATTAGAAACATTCTTAATTACAGAACAAGCAAATATAGAAATAACTTCACAAGCATTGTGAAGAAAGCTATATAGTAAGCATTGATAATGTTTAAAAGTATTATTAATATTTTGATTATAATTTCCAACATTATTTATTCATATATATTAATAATTATAAAATTCGTAAATCATATTTAATAATTCCTAAATATCTTTTAAACATTAGTCGCGCACAAGAGCGTGAACTGCTATTCATACTATATATGAAGATATGAAGATTCCAACATTGGAATATAAATGAAAACGATAGAGGGAACGGACGAGCACGCGGATGGGGATGCGGACGTGGACGAGGACGTGGACGTGGACGTGGACGTGAACGTGGACGTGGACGTGGAGGACAATGGCGAGGAAGAGAACGCGGACGAGGACAAGCAAACGTCCATATTTATAAAGGAAACGTGTATATATATAATTAAGAAAATATTTTTATATGTTTATATTAGATATGTTTTATATGTTTATTTTTTATATGTTTATATTAAGAAAATATTTTATATGTTTATATTAGATATGTTTTATATGTTTATTTTTTATATGTTTATATTAAGAAAATATTTTTATATGTTTATATTTTTAAAAATGTATAAATATTTATAAGATTAAATATAAAATATCTGTAAAAATAACAAAAATAATTAATATAAATCCTTTGTAATCCTTTAACTTTCCTAAAATAAATTATCCTTACATTATTACATTAAAAATTATCATAAAAATATTAATATAATAATACTAAATATCAAGTGGCGGCTTTGATTACTTCACCTAATACATGACGCGATGATAAAAAAGAAGAAATATTACACGCAGAGTACAATGTACGTAAAATATTGAATGATATGCAGTTAAATACATTGAAAAAATAAGCAAAATACATACCGAAAAACCGATTAAAATTAAACAATAATGAATTTGTTTAATTCCATAATTATTTAATGGGACTTTACTCTTGTACGCGTGTGACGCGGACCACGTTATAGTGCAAAATTTTGCGAAACCTTACGAGCACTTAATTCGGCGACTGGATATATCGACAGTACGCTACTAGACGAGTATTTTGAGACCACAGTCGTAAGAGCACCTAATTATTTAATGGGACTTTACTCTTGTCGAATCATATACTTATACATGATATAGTTAATTATTAAGATAAAAGGTTATTTTAGTGATATGTTTTTGTTGATTTTAAGAGCACCTAATTAGCACTTAATTCTGGTATATCTAATTTTCAGTTTGCATGTTGCAAATTAGTTTTTCATATGGGGGTCCAGCTTAACGTTAAGTCAGCCCCCATTTCAAATTTAATTTCCTGCCAAACTATTCGAGCACCTAATTTTGGAATGTAGCACCTAATTAGCACCTAATTAGCACCTAATTTTTTTATAGGTATTAATTTATTTATCGCTGGTGGGGGGTCTAACTTAATGGAGGTTCTGTAATCAGAGGAAACATTCGTCCGTAGCAGTAGTTGAAAAATTTTTTTAAGTCCCAATATATAACCGTGGCTTCTTTATCAATCTGGCTATATTTTCTTTCGCTACTTGTCAGTGTTGCCATACCCAAGAAAGTTCTGAGTTCACTAGTGTTAGTGGGGTGTTCTGTTTTCATAATTGCTTTAATCTTGTTTTCATTCTTATGTAATCCGTCTTTATCGAAGGTGTATCCCAGATAATTAATATTTTTCTGAAAGAAATGACATTTATTTTTATTCAGACGTAAATTATTTTCTTTAAGTTTTTTATGTACTTGTTCCAGGCGTAAGAGTTGTTGTTCTTCGTTTGATCCCTGTACGATTATGTCATCAAGAAAACATTTAACTCCGTCAATTCCTTGTAACAGTCTATCCATACATTTTTGCCACAGATTTGGGGCTACTTTCACTCCAAACATTAATCTATTTACTTTAAAAGTTCCCTTGTGTGTGCTCAGTGTCTAGAGTAGCGCACTTTCATCATCCATAACCATATTTAGATATGCCTGACAGATATCAAGTGTACAGAATAACTTACCTCCGTTCATTTCTGAAAGAATATCCTCGATTATCGAAATACGATACTATTCATCTTTTATAACTTTAGTCAGAGTTACTTTATAATCTGCACATAGGCGAATACTGTCGTTAGGTTTTACAACTGGTGTACCCCAATCTAATTGGTCGATTTTCGTAATTATATCTACTGCACAAAGTCTAGCGGTTTCTTCGTCTACTTTTTTTTTAAAGCGTATGGAATTCTACGTGGTTTTATAAAAATTGGTTGCACATTTTCCAATAAGCTAAGATGTCCACTATATGCTGGTATTTCGTCAAGATCGTTTTTGAATACGGTCGTGGAGTATGCTTTTAATAGGTTGTCCAGTTTAGGTTATTGTTCTGCTTGTAAGGTTCTGATATCCGCTAGATTTACTTTAAGGAGTTTCATCCAGTTTGTTCCTAATATCGGGTCTACAGGTTTGTCGATTATGAATAGTTTTTCATGAAATGATTTATGTTTATAAGTCCAGTTGACATATGTGACTCCAACTGGCCTGATGATCTCACAAGTGTAAGTTTTCATCTGTATGTCGGTATCGTGTAGCTTGCTGGTAAGTTTTAGTTCTTTAAACAGGTTAAAATTTATCGACGATAGGGTAGCGCCAGTGTCAAACTCCATTTGGATTTTTTTATTTTCAACTGTTACAGTAATCATATATTTGTCCGTTATATCTGTGTGTATCATATTTACGTCACAGGCGCTGTTACTACAAGTGCAGGGTTCTTCGCATTGGTGAACTTATCTTTTCTTTTGTAGACATACTCTACTTAAATGACCTCTACGGTTACATTTGTAGCAAGTGTCGTTGATGACCCCGCAGTCTCTCGCATTATGATCGTCTTTGCCGCATCTGAAACATGTTCCTTTTAGGTCACGAGAGGTAATTAAGGATTTTGGCCGCTGTAGGGTTTCTAGTTGGTTTTTTATTACTAGTAGGTGTTATTGAAATTTTATTTATTCTATCTTCTTGGTCTGCTTTGTGGAGCGAAATAATTTTATTCTCTGTCTTACTCATCTCAATTGCTGTTGCCGTTTGAATTAATTCTTGAAATGTTTTCCTTTCTTGTAGAATTCTCGTTCAAATTTCTGCATCACGTAAACCTCTTATGAATTGTAAGGTTAAAAAGTTTTCAGCAATAGATTTTTACAATTTGAGCAATTGAAGTCACAGTCTGTAGCGCACTTTTTTAGTTCTGAAGCATATGAAGCAACTGTTTGATTTTCATTTTGTAAGTGTGAGATAAATTTGTGTTGAAGTGTCCATTGACTCGAACGTGGATCTATATATTTTTCTAAATTTTTATTAAGCTGTTCAAAACTTATGCTATGCGGATCCTCCGGGGAGCAGAGGTGATATACTCTCTCGTGTAATTCAGGTGAGAACGTCGATAAGACGACGTAAACCTTCGTACAAGGTTCATGGATACAGTTCAGTATGAAATAGTACTGTATTCTGTAACGTGCAATTTTTGTAGTTTTAAACTTTTACGCTGTTTCCCAATTTATAAATGCATTTCTGCAAATTGCTGTTTCTGTATTTGATATTAATTAACTCGTGTGTAGTAATTTAAAGATAGATAAATTGAAAATTATAGCTTATTTATTGTTGTTCATTTGATGGTGTTCTTCATGTATATTTTGACATTTTAAGTTAAGTGTAAATAATGTTTTGCTTCAAATTCTAGTCTAATTAATGTAATAATAAAATAATATTTAAATGTGGGAAAAATATTAGTGTAGATAAGCGAACCACAAAGTGTTAATGCCTTTGAGTAGATAACAAACTTAGCACAGAATATGTGTATCAAATATTTGATATTTTGTAAGGTAAAAGTTAATTATGCTGAAGTTAATTATAGATTGCATCGTTCTTGTCTTGCCGTAAATATAAATTTTGTTCCTTATGTGGATATTAACAAGTCTAGACAAGATACGATAAGCGGTTGTAATAGAACGAGTTGAATAAACAGACGGGGAGTCGTGTTTTGTTCTTTGATTCCGATATACTAAGTACGTTAAAGATACTGTTTCCTCTTTGCTTTGACTAGTGAGAATTAATGCGGGATTTAATTTTTCGAATTGTACATGAAAAACACGGCACGATTTTAGTTGTACTTTAACTGTAGAATGTGTTTACTGGACCGCACGTACTTGTTTTACAGAACAATATTTTAGTGATACACGTTGCTTTACTAATGGTGTTTTGATGGCGTTGTCCTTTTCTTATTGGAGTAGTTCATACTTTGGATTATCCCAAATACTGTGGATACTGTAGTTTCTGAATTTTCTAACCCCAAAGAATCTACAACAGATCTTTGCTTGTGCAAGTTTCGTGTTTGCGAAATATAACAGATTACCGGTATACTAAGGTATTGTTTGAAGTTTCTCACTGCTTATTGGGATGTTTATGAAAATAATATACCTTTGGTCCCAGTTGAAATTAAACTAGTGCTACAGAATATTCCGAAATTATTGTCTTAGGAAATAGAATTACCAAAAAATTTATCAACTACATAGTTACGACGCGTGATGTTGTCTGCTGCTAACCTCAGTGAAGTGCGTAGGTGTGAGTAGTGTGACGTGTGATAAGTTCCATCAACACCCTCACAGTCCAGGGTGAAGTGCTTCGTTAGTGCAGGACATCGTTGAATCCCTCACTTCAATTGCGAGAAAGCGTTACTGAAGGACTGTTTGTAAGTTGAACTATTTCCTACTTGTTTTTACTTTAAATACCTGTCCGTTGCTTTGCCATACCGTTGGCGTTTTGATACCTTTTACCATAGACTTGCATGCTATTTTAAATAAAAGAAGAAAAAAAAAGAAAAATCAATGCTACTGGACTACTCATATTAATTGTGTTTACCTATTTATATTTTGTTAAAATTTTGTCTGCTTTATGTCTAATTGGTGTGTGAGGAAACGTTTCTGCTACTCCCCAGTATTACCTCACTTTGTACTAACCATTTTTCTGTATTGCTTTTACCGTTGTTATATTATATAGTTTATCTAAACAGTTTCTTTTATTTACATTCTACAAAGTACTGAATAACTTAGACGTTTCATTGCTGCTATGCTTATTCTTTTTTTTTCAGGTTTGCTTAACTAATTTTTTTTTATTGCAGGTTTTATCACTAACTCCTTACAGCCGCGTACATTGTATGTTGGTCTGCTTTCTACGACCCCCCCTACTCTCCGATTGAGCCCGGTCATTTTTTTGATTTTCTTTGTGTTACGTAGCAATTCTTCTAATAAAGTTTTTAAACGATTCTTTTTCTTGTAACGGTTGTAAGGGTATTTTAGATTAGGTAGAACTAAGATTACTAAGCGTGGTGCTACCTGTAGTCAGTGGCGTAAAAGTTGTGTTCTTCCTAAAACCGATAAGTTTCGTCTAGACATTCGTGATCATTTCTTAAAATTCGAAACGATATTGTATTTTCGCGTCCAGTTCAGACTCTTTCATTTCTAATTCTATATCTTTTTGTACCTGTTCAAACTGTGTTAAGCTGTTCATAGGAAGGTGTATCCTCGTTGTTATTTCATCGTCAGTCATTTCTGTTCTTTACGCCAGGAACGTTTTGATACGCGTGACCGATCTACGTAGCACGGCGCGGTTCTTTTTTAATTTAGCTAAATTGTTAGCCATCGTCGCCAAAATATTATATACTAAATATATAAACACGTTTTAAATAATTACATTCTGTATAATTCCTAACAATCACAATAATTATTATATCTCAATCGACATATGTCATTCTCCAAGCAGCCCATATATATCAAACATACATTCAATATTGTATATACATTTGGTCCTCAAGACGATTTGTTAGAGTTTGATCGCACATAATTTGACATTCGCTCAAAAACAGGCTCGTGTCGATTGGTCGATAGAAACAAATGATCAAAATACACTATAGCGGTGTTTCCAAACAGGTCTACGATATTGCCAGGGTTGATAAATCTTGGATCTACGCGTATGAACCCGAAAATAAAAAGTTGCTGAACTATGGATCTTTCAAAATGAACCAATTTGCTCGAACACGATGCACTTTGAAGTGAATGGTCGCCTGTTTTTGAAGAAAAGCTGGACATGTCGAACAGTTCCTTTATGGAAGTAGAACATTTAATTCTGAACAATACACAACTATGTTTTGCCAGTAGCCTTCAAACAAATGAGAAAAGGATTAGCTACGTACATTGACGTAACATAAAAAAACCAAGAGAACGAAAGAGAAAGAAAGTAAGTAAGTCCGGGCTCAGGCGGCGAGTGGGCGGGGTCTTATACATATAGCTAAATTAAAAAGAACCTGAAATAAATAGAAAAAAAATATATACACTCACTCATTCACACTCCGATCAAAACATACAACGGAAAAGAAAGAACTTATAATTAAAAGCAAAATATGTATACAAAAAACAGTACTCCCAAACCCAACCCAAAAAAAGTCAATGTACCCAATTTAGATATTACATTATTAGAAACCCTTAAACATTCTAAAAAAATTACCCATGAAAATGGCGAGCTGTAATTTTTAGGTGATAACCCCTGACAATAATTAGTAAGGAAAGAAAGAACCAAACGCAACCCTAAAAACCACAGCTCTAGAATATCGTAAATATACACTTAACCTATTTTTACAAACATTGTAGTGTATTATTAGAAATTTAGAAACAAATAGTAAGGTAAGTCACAAGTGACAAGTCACAAGCGCATACAAAGGAAAAAAAGAACTCACCCTCGAGCTACTGGCATCGGGGTGGAACCAATCGCTCGTCTTCGTAGCGAGTAGGCAGGCTTACGCCCAGGCAGAACGCATTTGACCTCGCATTCCCAGAAGAAGCGACAGCTCAAGGGATTAACGTATCCCCCGCAGGAAGCTAGAATAGTTACAAACAATAAATTAATTTAATGAAGCCGAAACGTATTGTTTTATATAAACCCCATATACTCACCACGCTAAATAATGCGTGCCGGAAATTCGCATCAAGAAAACGAACGAAGCAAAACAACTTGTTTTCTGGTTGATAATCGAACAGCAAATAAATATTACATGTGTTAGGCACCAAAGCAAGGAAATAAACCAGGAAAACCTTAATTTTATTAAAATAAATTCGCCGAATTTTTTAAAAAGGGAAAACTCACCAGCATTTAATTATTAAAATACTTGGAAAGTCGCCTATCTAATTAAGGCGTAAATTCCACGGGACGAAATTCTTAGAAAGGATATTTATTTTTCTAATGAAGCACAAAGATTTATTAACTGACATAGATAGGATATTTATTATTAATTACCATCCAAATTTTAATACACAAAAGGGTTATTTTTTAATTAACGGAATAAATTTTCTTGTTTAACGCCAAGGAATTTAAGATAAAAATTATTGTATATACACTAATTAATTATTTACGAAAATGAACGTAACAGATTATTCTCCACCAGGAAAATGCAAGCTTTCACAAATCAGCTCAAATGAATGACTTTTTGAGCACTCAAAACGTCTACTTGATGGATCATAGGCCTTATCCTCGTGATTTGGTAACCGATGACTTATATTTGTTCACGCATATCATCAATAAATTGCGTGGACTACGTTTTCGACACCTGAAGAAGCGGCTAATGTGTTCAAAATGCATGTTTTTGACGTACCTCTGTACAAGTACGAAAAGTGCTTCAAAAATCTAACGCGATTGGTCATAAAAATCTTATGTAGTTATAACTGAAATGTATCTTTGTTTTATTTTATTTTCGTAAAGATCACATCATATTTATCTCTGAGCTGGCAAAATAATACGGGCATATTCAGGTAAGAATTTACATATCATTTTTATAATTTCAATTAACTACTGTTTATTTTCGGGTTTATACGCGTAGATCCAAGGTTCGTCACCTGTCGCAATGTCGTAGACCTGTTTGGATGCACCGCGATTGTAAATTTTGATCATTTGTTTCTATCGACCAATCGACAGGAGCCTGTTATTGAGTGAATGTCAAATTGTGTATTTAACTACCTGTCTTTCCGTGGAATCGGAGATTAAGCTTTTAATATCGTGCCCCAGCATTGGACCAACATAAAATTTTCAAAAAAAAATTATTCTAAAATCAAAAAAAAATTCATACACTACTTTTTGGTAACGCCTGTTTTTCTGCTCTCACCCTGGCTAGCTCAGCAAGCGGCGTCTTCTTGAATATCTACCATTTTAAGTACATACCTCTCTTTCACACACGCCGTCAAATAAAATTACTAAAATAATACAACAGCCATACAACCATTTATTTACACATATTAACAAATAAAATATTTACACCTTGGTACAGACGGTTTGTTACAATTGTTACCAGCTCAATTATTAAATACTTTAAAGTCCTTGATTTTTAATATATTTTAACAAATTCTACATGATACGAGTAGATGGGCCTCACATGCAACCCTAGTTTGACTCTATTCTGGTCTATTTTGAGCTCATTATGACCCAGTTTCTGTAAATGCTTTTTAAACCTTGCATTTTATCGAAAACAAAGTTTACTCCTTACAACAACAATTTATAGCATCAATAAACCTTTATATATGATCAATAAACCCTTTTCTAATAATCAAACTTAATTGTCCTGCACATGTACCTTTTTAAACAAGTTTTATGGTAATAAATACGCCACTCATAAGTCAAAACACACAAACAAAAAAAATATCAACACAAATGTTTATACAAAAACAGGAATTCAAGTTTCGTTACCTGGAGTCGTCTTCGTTCCTCGTCTCCACTGAAGATGATTACCAGACACCTTCGTCGATGTGTCATCTACTACGATTATGCCTGGATCCATTCAAATCTCGGCCAGCGCTACTGTTCTTCTCCCCAAATATTAGTTTTGTTTCAAACGTAACATTCCATACTAAATATACTTCATACATGGAAATTACGCTTCGCTTACCCAAATATCATCCCTTCATTTAATCGATTCGTTGTAGTAACGGCACCTTTTATCTAAACAAAAGCACCAACTCGTGCAATATCACTTTACAACTTTGCGGTACCTTACTACAGCTTTACATCATTTCAAAACAGGATGTTATATGCAACTTAACTGAACACACAATAATTGATAACCGTAAGAGCATTTACTACTATTACGTTGTAGATCTAAGCACGGTCTCAGATCTAAATGGAAAGAGAAGAAAGGTTTAATATCTTTGTTCGTGTATTTATATCATTTTCAAAACCCCCGGTGGAACCTGTTTCACTTGAAAAGCTTATTTTCGAAGCTGCTTCTTAAAATTTTGGACGTAACGAACACTACCTTTTCAAGAATCCCACTTTCGTCGTGCTGTTACATAGAATTTTGTTTACTACCTTAACGGACGCGCTCTTCTTAAGAACTACTAGCCACCAACCAATGATACAATTTTCCCTCGTCATAGCGCTTCACCTATCCGCTATCTATCTCCGTTCCGCGCATATTTGTTGTCTCCTTTAGAACCCCTCTTAAGTTACAGAAAATCGATATCGTAGTCGTCCTTCACATATACCCGTGTATTTCGTGCGTGACTTCTACCCAACGCTTTCTTTACCTGCTTCTTTGTCTGTCTTACATTGACGATCGTTTATTCCACTTCGTCTTCAAGGCATTTGATATTTAAAGCAGTTGGTCAAATCAACCGTTGCAAACAATTTCATAGAAATTCTGTCTTAACGTTTATTTAAGTTCCCCAAACGTAACATTTAATCAACAGGTGTTTCTTGAAACAACCGACCGTTTAAAATAACAATTCTCGGTTACTTCCCTTCTTAGTATTTGTATAAACGAACGTTGGCTTTTGAAATGGAAACATTTGCGTTTAAAATTATTGATTTTTTATGCATGCAAGCTCCTTTTTTGCTTCCATGCGAGTTAAGGTTCGTGGCTTCAAGCGGTTATTTTTAAAAAGACTTCTTTGAACTTTAACAAATTTATTTGATTTAAACAGATTTGAACAATGGAATTTTACAATCTTGAATTATTATTCTAAGTCGAAATCTAATTACGTAATTGTACAATGAGTTATCTACGAACTGCAACGTAAAAGCTGAACGTTTGATGAACTGACTGCGGGTGGAGCTCCCGGTGCTTATATAATCTCTCTACCCCCTCACAGTTCTGTGGGAACTTGCAGACCTAATGTCTACTTACACTTGACTCTATTCATGATACATAGTTGCTATCTTAAAAGCTATTCATAAATACTTTGTTGCGAGCTTACTTCTGCGTAATCTCGGTACGTGACTTCCTACGACCGTCTGTGATCTGACATCTGCAGTGTCACTTATCCTTGTGCTACTTTGTAGCGCTTCCGTTCCCATGAACGTTTATAAACTGAAATAAATTGTAACAAATTGTCTTTTATGACATTGTTGCACATTTCCTAATATTTCCTAATAACTTCTCAAGTATTAGTTTTATATTGATATAATAGATGGGGGGTTACATAACTTGCGTTTGATTAAAATTATTTATGCGTATCCTTGAGCTTTTATGTACTCTAAAGCTTTCCTCCCTTATGCAATTTTAATATTCCAATTTAAAATAGAAAAATATCTTAATAACCGTCCGTTTTCGCTTGTTACGTTAATCGTGTGGGCAGCCACGTTGGGCCCCAAAATTTATGCTACGTTGTTCTTGTAGCCGTGCGTAACACAAAGAAATCACGGAATGACCGGGCTCAATCGGAGATTAGGGGGGGTTGTAGAAAGCAAACTGACATATAATGTATACGGCGGTAAGGAGTTAGTGACAGTACCTGTAAGAAAAATAATTAAGCAAACCTAAAAAACAAAAGATTAAGCATAAATTATTCAGTACTTTGTAGATGTAAGAAAACTGTTTTGGAAAAAAAATATATATATTATAATCACGAGAAAAGCATTACAAAAAAAAAATTTGATTACAAAGTGAGGTAATATTGGGGATTAGCAGAAACGTTTCCTCACACACCAATTTAACATAAATCAAGACAAAACTTTTAACAGAAGGTAGATAGGTAAGCACAATTGATGAGTAATTCAGTAGTATTAGTCTTTTTTTCTTTCTTTCTTTTTTTTTCCTATGTTTTAGAATAGCATGCAAGTCTTTTGTAAAAGGTAGCAGAACGACAAAGATATGGTGAGCAACGGATAGATATTTAAAGCAATAAAACAAATAGTAAATAGTTCATTTACAGAAAGTCCTGCAGTAACGAAGTACTTCACCCTTGATTGTGATGGGGTTGATAGAATTTAGTACACTTACACTAACCACACAGACGCACTTCACTGATGTTAGGAACAGACATTATCATACTAATGGAACCATGTGGCATTGATAACTTTCTTGTTAATTCTATTTTCTGAGACAATAATTCCGAAATATTTTGTAACACAAATCGCAAAAATTGTAATAAAAATTTAGAATTTAGAATCACGTCATTTGTAAGCTGGAATCACTGTAACATGTTAGTTGCCAAACACGTTTTTACCTTACCTGGCCAACATTATTGTTAAGAGAGATAGTGCACGAAGATATGTCTGTAACCTCATTTCAAAAAAAACAAAATGGGAAAGCATGTTATAGAATTAATTTGCTAATTAATACGTTGACAACTCAATAAGTATCTTGCACTAAGAAAAAAAAAGACGAGCTGTACATCGTATTTACTTGTTTGTAATCGCAGTTACCGTTCTTGCACTTTAAGTACAATACGTTGTAATACGATGGCGAAGTCACAATGAGTGAAGAACGGGTATCACTAAGTAAGTCCGTCAGATGTTCCGTAACGCACGTTATTTCAAAGGAAAACTCAACAATTTAAGGAACAAAGAAACACTCCAAACCTCGACATTTATAGGAACCAAGAACAATTAAAGTTAGTATAATTCCGATCCAAACATCCGCCAAGAATTTTTCGTAAACTTCTAAAGCTAATTTCAGTTGGTAAAGGCATTGTTTGGATACGATGAAATACTTAAAAACACGATCACGCTCACAATCTCGTCTTTAAAAAAGGTACGTTCATATTTTATTTACTTATTATTAAATGCGAGGTAAATTTCACATATCATTAATACGGAATGCAATTAATATATATCAACAAAGGACAAACTACAACTTCTCACACGCTAATCTGTTTATCAAAATAGTTGTTAACATAACACCTGAGCGTCTCTTATCTCGACTTGATAATAGCATAAGGAACCAAAATTTATAAAACGAATAATTCAATTTATTTATTAATGAAAATCGACGTTATACAACCAGCTATACAAAACGATGTGTTTTAAGTACGCTGACATTAAGGGAACGTAACACGCTATATAAATTTACTAATTTGGCACGTAAATAATTCGCTCCTATTTCCTATATACACGGTGTTTAAAATTTTATTGCATGAACCTATTTAACCTCTAATTCCACAACAATATATATATATATATATATATATATATATATATATTACTCATATTTAGACCAGGGTAGAAAATTAAATAATCACATCAAATAATTTTAATCACCGTGTATAATGAATATTATTAGATAATACGCGTTATTAAAACCGTGAAGCATAAAAATTTATTAGTTTCATCAAACATAAGAGATTTAAATCATGTACAAGACGCTTTATATCAAAAGAAGCAGTATTAAAAAGCTCTGCGTGTAATGTAATTATTCCTAAACAAATGGAAATTACGTGCGAAATTTATATTAATTAACCCTATTTTAAGTAACCGGTATTGAACAAAACGTACAGATAACAACTAATATTTAGTTAGGATTTACTAAAATTTAAAGGGTATTAATTTTAATTGGAGTTAGTTGAACCATTATTAATAATAAGCATAAAACTTGTAAAACCCAAGATTATAATACTAGAAAATAAAGCTCTGAGAATTAATATTATGTTGAACACCTGCGTAGTTTAAATGTCAAATACGGCGAAAATTTTGCAGATAATTAATGGTTCAGAGAATCTTGGGAAAACGTCGCATAATAGTTACAAGAATTGCTAAAGGTGGGTATTTCACACTCCATGTGGACTAAAATAATCGATAATACAGAATATCAATTTGCACCAATACGAACAGGTTAGAAAAGGAAAGAGAAAATGCGTCAAGCAAAGACACATATTGTAAAAGGCGGGATTTAAGCAACGTCACGAGGGTCACAATTGGTTGAAAATAGGATGCAAATATCAGAGGTAGAAACAACAATTTCTGTACAAAATTAATTAGTTTTTCTCGGACATGCTTGCGTGCCGTGTTGAAATTTCTGAGATTTAAATGGGACGAGTGAAAATTCGTAAAATCGACGCGCGAGCGACAGACTGGGAACATAGAATGAGGAATTCTTTAGAATTACCCGTTTTGGGGACAAAAGCGACGTGCCGGCTTTTTGCTATATATACCGAGATGAATATAAACAAGCCCTCTTAGACTTTTGACGATTCGATGCGTTAAAAGCTCGTACATCCGCGACTTGATTGAAGATGTTAAACAGTGCATTTTAGTTGATAAAATAATTTAAAATTTTGCTCGTATATTTTAGTGATTCAAAATAGTTGGTTATTTACGTGCTAACATGAATGTACTTCAGTGCACTTAGATACAAGGTAATAAAATTTAGTTTCACTGTACCAATTAGCAAAATTTACAACGACAAATGTATACACAAAAGTAGGCAGTTTTGGCGTATATTGGTGAAAGAAGTATGAAGTTATTTGCTATTTTTCGGGGGTGTTAATAATTAAATGGTTCAAATACGTGTCTGGATCCACGAAACAAGGGTCAGATATACACAGATGAATTCCGGAAAAGCCCAGAAACAACTTTAAATAAATGGTGATGGAGTAAATTTTAAAAGCGTTGAGAATTAGAAGCCGTAAATATAATCCTGTTGGAATGGTGTGATTAACTAAAGGGACGATGTACTTTGAAGCTACGAGGACGGTGACCTTCAGGTAAATTATACTATTTTGTTTGACATTTTTGTGTGTGTTGAATAACTTTATAATTGATTTACTTTAAATGGACTTTAGTGAAATTGTACTAACCATAAAATTTTAATTTTAAGATGAAATTTGCTTGTTGAAGTAGAAAGGGGTATTTAGTTTTGATGTTCGGTAATATGATGAAAATTTGGGTATGTCTTAGAGCTCAATTAGACGAACCTGGTTAATTAACGTAAAGGGGTGGTAGATGCTCCCTTTATACTCAGACTCCGGTCTGCTTATATTGTTATATTAATTAGTAGGCATCCAACAAGGACTTTAATTTTGGATGCACATTAAAATGATAATAAAATTAATCTTGAAATTCTTTTTAAAACTGAAATTTATGCTGAGTTTTAATTTTGAAATTTTAATGTATTCTGAATATTGATGTAAATAGAGTTAACGTTGATGTTTTTGGTAGGAATGTGTTGTTTTTTTTATGAATGAGGAGGTTTATAACATTAGGTGAGCAGCCGAGGCGAAAAGAGGATCACAGCCGTTTATGACGCCCAATCTGTGGGACTAGAATTTTTTTGTTGAAAGGACCCAGTTCCCGCATTCAAAGGAGGATTTCACAGCATAATTTTGGCGACCACAACGTGAGGGCTCGAGTTCCAAATAAAATTTTTGTTATTTTATTCCAGGAAACTGGCGATCTGAGAAAGAGAGTTTCTGTGTGTGTATAAATTTAGGAGTATTTTAGAGTGTGTGTGAGTGATTAGAACGTATGCAGAGAAAAGAGTGGTTAAGGAGTCAAGGAGTGGAAATTGGAAGTGACGATAGTGCATTGTGTGGGAAAAATTCGAAAATGGAAGAAGCTGGAGGCAGTAGAGATCAGTCGAGGACGGAATCAGGGATCAAGGAAATGAGTTAATGATGAGAATGTTTGAGGAAATGCGATTAGCTAGGGAAGAATCTAATAGAGCGAGGGAGGAGTCCAACCAAAAATTAGAGCAGATAAGCGGGAAAATTGAACAAAATACGAAAGAATTCACAGAATTTAAAAATAGTCTTACCGTAAAAATGGGGGAGGTTGAAAATAGGGTTGAAAAAAATGAGCATGATATTACAGGTCTTCGACAGGAAATGGGACATTTAAGGTCCAAAGTACGCATTTTTTGTGAAGAAGAGATTAATATAAAAATGACTGAAGTAACGGACTCATGTAGGGATCAGTTAGGCAGGGTAGAACGCGAAGTTAGTAGTATCAAATACAACATGTCAAATTTAACGGGGGATGGTCCCAGATTTTCTACAGGTGGAGTATCATTGGACCAACACATGAAGTTTTATGGCGATAACAGGGTAAATCCACAAATTTTTATTAATAGTGTAAGAAATCTAGTGGGAAATTTATTTGACGAACAGACTAAACTAAATACGATAAAGGCTTTATTAAAGGACAATGCGGAGGCATGGTACAATTTAGTAGGACAGGACATAGACACGTATCAGGACTTTGAAAACAAATTTTACAACATTACTGGAGTGATCACAAACAGGATCAGATTAGGGACGACTTGATTACAGGAAAATTTAAGGGAGAGTTTGCAGGTTCTAGGGAGCAATATGCCATCCGCAAATACAGTGTGGCCAAACAACTGAATCCACCATTGACGGACAGACAGATAATCAAGTACCTATCACGACATTTTGAACTGGAGATTAGACAGCACGTGGCCTTACAAAACATCACAGAACGGGAGACGTTTTTGGAATACTTACAGAGATATGACGATGTATGTGTTGGACGGACAAGAGATACGAGAACGAAACGTTAACACAGTTAGGTTTGACAACAGGACACCGAATTATCCGAGACGGTCTGACTATAACAGAAATTTTCGACAGAATTGGGAACGACGAGGACAGGAATACAGGAGCAATAGTGCGACTAGGGGACCGACGCCAAGACCTAGTTACACGCGACAGAACAGTTTACCGGAGGTAAACAGGACTGTGACCAGCACGCCGAATAGAGACAGGGACACGGATATTAACACGAGGAGGACGTACGCACAGGTTGTAGAAGGACAACCAGGACCAAGCACGGAAAACAGGACGAGACAGGATTTTTAGAACGCGACAGACCACTAGATTTCAGTGTAAATGTATATGAACATCCACGTGAATTTTTCAAAATTGAGGAGGAAGTAGAGCCAGAAACTGTAGAAAAATTATGTTTGCCAATTATTAATTTAGAAATTTTTGAAAATAATGTAGAAGTATTACTTGATACAGGGGCAGAGGCGAGTTTAATATCGGAGGAATTCGTCAGCAAAATTAGGGATAAGGTTTGTGATAGAATTATGCCTATAAAGCGTAGCCATTTAGTAGCTCCAAATAAAAAGAAGTTTGCTGTAGTAAATAGTGTTGTGGTGCTTAGGATAGATATAGGAGGTTTTAGCTGTGAACAGGAGTTTGTAATTGTACCTGGACTGAAGTTTCAGAGCATTTTAGGTGTTGACTGTATGATGAAGTTAGGGTTTTGATAGATATGGAAAGGAAGGTAATAAGGATTAGGGATAGGGTAGTGCCATGGAAGGGCAGTTATGAAGTCACAGAGGATGACACTGGGTTTAGTATTAATGTAGTAGAGGTAGAAGATGATGAAGGTAAACAGATCAACACGATAAGATGTCCAGAGGAAAGGAAAGTAGAGGTTCAAGCTTTAATACAAAAACATGCAGAAGTAGTGGGGGTAGAAGCAGCATATCAGGAGCAGGTGAAGGCGAAATTAAGTAAAGATGGCAAGTTTGTTTTTAATAAAGTAGATTTAAGGGATTCATTCTGGCGGATTCCATTACACAAAAATTCTAGAAGGTACGTAGGGTTTTCCATAGAGGGAAAAATCGATAATTGTAAAGTAGTATCGTTTGGTTTGTCGGTAGAAAGGGAAACAAGAATAAATGAGAAACAGACAAGTGTAGGGACTAAAGAAGAAGCAATATGTAAAAATCAGGATAATAGGGATGATAAGTTTATTGTATGTGAGATAATAGGGATGATAAGTATAGATATAGAAGGGGGAGAAATAGGGATGAAGAGTATTAGGATGGTAAGAAGAAAGACTTGGAGGGTGAAGAAGAGAGTTAGATTTAAATAACTTGATGAACAAAGGATAGAGATAGGGGAATTTTAGTATAGATATAGAATAGAATAGAGATTGGTGTATATAGAAAAGTAGAAGTAAGTGTTTATAGAAAATAAAGCTAGGTATAGGATAAATATGGGAGATAATTAGGAATATAGGTTTAGGATGAGAATAAAGAGTAAATGTAGGAAGAAAATAAGATAGGTTAAGTGTAGATATTTCATAGAAGATTAGTGGAGAGTTAGGAATAGAGTAAGAGTAGGATAGGCATATAGAATTAGGTAGGGGGAAGTAAAGTATAGTGAAGATTAGTTAAAAGTTAGGAATAGGATAGGTATATAGGATGTATATAGGATAAGTAGGATGAAGTTAGGGATAATTTTAGTTTATAGAAGTAGGTGAGAGTTAGGAATAGGATAGGGATATAGGATCGGTGTAAATAATTTTTTTGGAGTGGAGACAAAGTAGGTAAGTTAGATAGATAAGGGTAGAGAGAGATAGGCAATTTTTTTTTGTAATTTTTTTTTTGTTTGTCTAAATACTTAATATTTGCATTCAAATAAGTGGGATTATTTGTATTCAAATAGGGGGAAAATACTCATATTTAGACCAGGGTAGAAAATTAAATAATCACATCAAATAATTTTAATCACCGTGTATAATGAATATTATTAGATAATACGCGTTATTAAAACCGTGAAGCATAAAAATTTATTAGTTTCATCAAACATAAGAGATTTAAATCATGTACAAGACGCTTTATATCAAAAGAAGCAGTATTAAAAAGCTCTGCGTGTAATGTAATTATTCCTAAACAAATGGAAATTACGTGCGAAATTTATATTAATTAACCCTATTTTAAGTAACCGGTATTGAACAAAACGTACAGATAACAACTAATATTTAGTTAGGATTCACTAAAATTTAAAGGGTATTAATTTTAATTGGAGTTAGTTGAACCATTATTAATAATAAGCATAAAACTTGTAAAACCCAAGATTATAATACTAGAAAATAAAGCTCTGAGAATTAATATTATGTTGAACACCTGCGTAGTTTAAATGTCAAATACGGCGAAAATTTTGCAGATAATTAATGGTTCAGAGAATCTTGGGAAAACGTCGCATAATAGTTACAAGAATTGCTAAAGGTGGGTATTTCACACTCCATGTGGACTAAAATAATCGATAATACAGAATATCAATTTGCACCAATACGAACAGGTTAGAAAAGGAAAGAGAAAATGCGTCAAGCAAAGACACATATTGTAAAAGGCGGGATTTAAGCAACGTCACGAGGGTCACAATTGGTTGAAAATAGGATGCAAATATCAGAGGTAGAAACAACAATTTCTGTACAAAATTAATTAGTTTTTCTCGGACATGCTTGCGTGCCGTGTGTTGAAATTTCTGAGATTTAAATGGGACGAGTGAAAATTCGTAAAATCGACGCGCGAGCGACAGACTGGGAACATAGAATGAGGAATTCTTTAGAATTACCCGTTTTGGGGACAAAAGCGACGTGCCGGCTTTTGCTATATATACCGAGATGAATATAAACAAGCCCTCTTAGACTTTTGACGATTCGATGCGTTAAAAGCTCGTACATCCGCGACTTGATTGAAGATGTTAAACAGTGCATTTTAGTTGATAAAATAATTTAAAATTTTGCTCGTATATTTTAGTGATTCAAAATAGTTGGTTATTTACGTGCTAACATGAATGTACTTCAGTGCACTTAGATACAAGGTAATAAAATTTAGTTTCACTGTACCAATTAGCAAAATTTACAACGACAAATGTATACACAAAAGTAGGCAGTTTTGGCGTATATTGGTGAAAGAAGTATGAAGTTATTTGCTATTTTTCGGGGGTGTTAATAATTAAATGGTTCAAATACGTGTCTGGATCCACGAAACAAGGGTCAGATATACACAGATGAATTCCGGAAAAGCCCAGAAACAACTTTAAATAAATGGTGAAGGAGTAAATTTTAAAAGCGTTGAGAATTAGAAGCCGTAAATATAATCCTGTTGGAATGGTGTGATTAACTAAAGGGACGATGTACTTTGAAGCTACGAGGACGGTGACCTTCAGGTAAATTATACTATTTTGTTTGACATTTTGTGTGTGTTGAATAACTTTATAATTGATTTACTTTAAATGGACTTTAGTGAAATTGTACTAACCATAAAATTTTAATTTTAAGATGAAATTTGCTTGTTGAAGTAGAAAGGGTATTTAGTTTTGATGTTCGGTAATATGATGAAAATTTGGGTATGTCTTTGAGCTCAATTAGACGAACCTGGTTAATTAACGTAAAGGGGTGGTAGATGCTCCCTTTATACTCAGACTCCGGTCTGCTTATATTGTTATATTAATTAGTAGGCATCCAACAAGGACTTTAATTTTGGATGCACATTAAAATGATAATAAAATTAATCTTGAAATTCTTTTTAAAACTGAAATTTATGCTGAGTTTTAATTTTGAAATTTTAATGTATTCTGAATATTGATGTAAATAGAGTTAACGCTGATGTTTTTGGTAGGAATGTGTTGTTTTTTTTTTATGAATGAGGAGGTTTATAACATTAGGTGAGCAGCCGAGGCGAAAAGAGGATCACAGCCGTTTATAACGCCCAATCTGTGGGACTAGAATTTTTTTGTTGAAAGGACCCAGTTCCCGCATTGAAAGGAGGATTTCACAGCAATATATATATATATATATATATATATAAAGTGGGTTTAATGAGTCTTAAATTAATGCAAAGTAAAAAGAAATTATTAGCAAGTGACTCACATTCCGCCACGAGGGCATTTTGTCGACGCCTTTTGCCCTAATTGGGGCTCATCAGGACAGGAGTAGCAAAGTTATAATATTTAATACAGACATCTTCTGGAAGGTACAGCATCACTTAGCTCACAATTTGTGTCTTCGTGTCGTTTCACCTGACATCGCAGGTTTTTAACTACAGTCGGCATGGAGCAGATCCGGCTCAACTGCCTTTTTCCATAGTCAAAAGTTATAATTTAAAAGAAACGTAGGTTTAATGAGTCTTAAATTAATACGAAATAAAAAGGAATTATTTACAAGTGACTCAAATTCAAGATACCCTCATGGCGGAATTTGAGTCACTTGCCAATTATTTCTTTTTACTTTGTATTAATTTAAGACTCATTAAACCTACTTTTCTTTTAAACTATAACTTTTGGCTATGGAAAAAGGCAATTGAGTCAGATGTCCTCCGTGCCGATTGTTGGTAAAAACCTGCAGTGTCGGATGAAACGACATGAAGACACAAATTGTGAGCTAAGTGATGTTGTACTTCCCATAAGGTGTCTGTATTAAGTATTACAACTTTGCTACTCCTGTCCTGATGAGCCCCAATTAGGGCGAAACGCGTCGACAGGATGCCCTCGTGGCTGAATTTGAGTCACTTGCCAATAATTTCATTTTACTTTGTATATTGTTATGCTGATTTTAAGTTATTTGTTGTTTAATAAATTTCTCTTCCTAAAAGTGATAAAAATCTGGTAAATTATAAACATAAAGACATACATAGAACGAATATCGCAATTTAGCATGTTTTATTACAGTTTATCATTATTGCTTGTTTATTTGTTTCAATTTGTTTAATTTACAGAAAGCGTAAGCAGCATAGAGTAAAAATGCAGACCTTTGGAATTGCTAACAACCACACCACATTATTTTAGTTTTTAATAATATTGCAAAAAAGACACTCCAAGTGAATGGTTTTAGAAAATGTATATCATTTAATTTTTTGCGCTTTACCAGCAATGAAAGCAACAAAAATAAAAACAACAAAGAAAATACCATAAGCTAGTGTGGCGTGGCTGAAACATAAGAAAACCTTTAACTGAAGCTAGGTGGGCCATAGCTTCAATCTTGGTTGAGGTAATGGCTCCTTAGGGGAAGCTGAGCTATTCACTATTGACAGTTTGACACTTGTCATAGATCACCTGCAAAATCAGTAATGAAGCCATAATAATAGATTTCAGACAAAAAATTTAAATGTTTAAAAAAATGAACTAGAACAATGGAGCAAGAAGATGAAATTCCCAAATCAAAGGCAAATCTGTCGCTTATTAAAAGTACCACAGATCACAACTAAAAATATTAAAAAGGTAGAAATTCAAACCACTTATACTTAATCCCCACAACCAGAGTGCATCCAAGAAACTAAGAAGTCTAACAGCATGCGGGGATTACGATCAACTACGTGTAGGACATACAACCAAAAAAATTAGTATAAGGAGTGCAGAATAAAAAAAATTGGTACTAAAAATGGAAGACACCTTCGCCGGTGCAACAATTATAAACATCACGCAGAATCGATTTCAAAAAGCATTTTTTTGTATACGAGACAAAATCGACAGTATAATACAAGACGATTAGAATCAAGAAGTCGACAAAACCCAATAACACAACAACGTTTACCAACTTAAAAACTGGCTAAACACACCTTGTTACGTCCTGAATGGACGTTACGTTTCTGAATTAATTTTACTCTACAGGGGTGCGAGAGTCACGTAACAGTAAATTAGTCCACCTACTAAATTTTATTGGTGCAGGGTGGTTTCTATGAAAGCAAATTATTACCTTTACGGATAATCAAAACCTGACACTTCTAACAAATACTTTTACGCCCGCTTACCTAAAAGGTATTTAACCTCGCTTTGTCTATGTAAAACCTTTGAGTGCCAACCCATCTGCCTGAAAAGGATCAATACAGATAAAGCTCATCCGGAAAGAGTGGGTACTCCAGAAAGCGCTATAGCGGAGGTTGATTGGGTCTCTTTTGTGTGTGTGTGTGTGTGTGTGTGTATATATATATATATATATATATATATATATATATATTGCCGTGGAACTGGGATCATTCTCTGAAACACCCTAAAAATCATTCAACCCCAACGTTGGGCCGTCATAAATTGCCTGCGTAACTGCCTTTTTAGGTCACAGAAACTGGCACTTTCAAAAAAACATTCAAGCTCATGCTCTGGTACCTCGCCAGTTCAAAAGCAAATTAATTTTCACAAATATAAAAATTCACAAAAATTTTCTTACCCGCTTTCTGCTCTATCAAATTAATTTTTCCAGCAGCTTTCCTGGCTAGCTCAGCTGTGCTTCTTCTCGTATACCTAAATTTACTCTCATTCTCTTTACCGTTCACACACCATTCAATAAAATCACAAAATAAAAAAACAATCATACAATATCTATTAACCACTATTTACAAATAATAACTCATAGTTATTTACAGTTCGGTGCGCAAGTTACACCCCAATAAAAGCTATCTTTGTAAAGTCCTTGGTTTTAAAATGGAAATTTCTAACACATTTAATGCAACAGGAGTAAATGGGCCCCAAATAATACCTTATCTCGGTTTCTTACTACACACTGAAGTATGGTAAGCTCATGATAACCCAGTTTATTAATGTATGCTTTTCACTTTGCATACTATTACTACAAACTTTAAAAAAAACCCATGTACTCTTAACAATTAAATTTAAATTCATCAAGCAATTCAATAAGCTTTACGTACACCTTTTGTTTTATGTTCAAAATACCATATTAATGGTTAGCTATACGTATCCTTTTCAATACGCAAAATAACGAAAAATACCATCAAAGTTCACTCTCACACATCACAAATAATTTCAAAGTTTATAAAAGAAACAGCAAATTTTAATGCGTTACCTGGAAAAACTTGAAGATTTCATCTCCGTTGACGATGTATTATGTTCGGCCTAGTGGTTATGCGTGCGGCTCCACCAGATGTTTAAAGATAAACACCATCTAAGCTGCGCTTCATGCTATCTATTCAATATCCATTTCAATATTCAAATCCATGTATATTACACTTGTTTATTATCGCATTATTAATTTACGAGCTTGTTAAGGTATTCGTTGGACCTCAGTTAAATTTAAATAAACTCGACACTATTCGCGTTTCTAACTATAAGGCCACAACAATCTAATACTGTACTATTGAATTTTACAAAAATTTTAATACTTACAAGCCTCGTCAGTAGATTTTTGTACGTCGTAAGCGATGCAAAATTAAAAAGAGCCTTATTAATTTTCCTAGCGTATTTATATCATAAAACCAGGCCCCTCTTGGCCACACTTTACGGAAATACCTAATTGCAAAATAACATTTCCGCAAATTTTATCTAACCATCTTTAACTCCTAGAAATATCCCCGCGTCAACCACGCTATTCACGACAAACTATCACCTAAACCTAAACCTATCTATTTTGACCAATGATATATTTCAGTGACGTCTTAAACTCCGCCTGTGATATCTTTATTTCTGTCTTATGTATATTGGATGTCGCGTTCTAATCTTGCTTGAGTGGTAGAAAATCGATATTACTGCTCGCGTCTTATGTCTACCCCACGTGGAGCGAATACGTGCCTACTAAAATGCATGCTTTTATGCCTATCTCATTCTGAAGCCTATTATTAATTGTGTATCCTTTCTGCTCTTTAAGAAGCTCTTGTTAGTGCTTATTACGAAATCACCGACGGTTGAACAATATTTTCTCGAAGCTCGCCTCGTTATCTACACAAATAAGGGGAAGATGACCTTTCCAACGTGCAGTTGATCCTAATTAACGATCGTTTAAAATAACATTTCTTGGAGCTAACGTTTCAAGGTATTTTATATAACCGACGTCTGTCTGTTTGTTAAGAAAGCTTTTCGCCTTGGGATTATTAATTTTTCATGCTCTTATGCGTTTTCTGACGTTATAATCCGTTGAATTAAACTAAATTTAATTAATTAATAATTTCTATTAGCTTATAAAACTGATTTTCTTTATGAATCTATTACCTTTTAATCCCTAATTATAAAATTATGTCAGTACTAGTTAATTTAAATTAAATAATTGAAATTAATTTTGGGCGTATATAAATGGTTGCTTTCCCTATACAGGGTGTTAGGAAATTGCTTTGTTGACCCCAAAATTTAACCCTTTAAATCCACTACAATATATATATATATATATATATATATATACAATGTAAAAAGAAATTATTGGCAAGTGACTCAAATTCAGCCACGAGAGCATCCTGTCGACGCGTTTCGCCCTAGTTGGGGCTCATCAGGACAAGAGTAGCAAATATATATATTGTTATGTTTGTCCCCGGTACCTCTTTTTATATCTACCTCGGCTAGCTCAGTCTAATCGACACAGATTGCTCGACGATACGACAATAAATAATATTTAACCCACTTTATATCTAGCTCCTATCTGTTAGAATAATGTAAACGAAAGTAACCAAAATTTGTGTAATAATCGAGAATATGTACACTTTGTATTTTAATAACTTTTTAGTTTGATTTTGTATTCAAAAATTAATCCCTGAATGAAATATTGATATTTATCTGATTACACTAAAATCCTACTCCCTTAATGCTAGAAAAAATACCACTGTAATTTACTTGAAGCACTTTTGAACGTTCAAATGACCTTCTTTCGGTTTGCATAAATTCTCAAAAGATTTTTGATGATCCTTACAGATACTTTGATATAAACAATAACAAATGGTAAAAATTGAAATAGTCTTATGTTAATAAAGGATAATATATCTCTGACCTGGGTGTTTCCTGTTTGTTTCTTAGAACTGTGTCTGCATGTGGATTGTCGGCACCCCTAGATTGTTTCCAATTTGATTCTCTAGTACAGCTTCTTCCTGTCAATTTGATTCTTAGCGTAGTTGCCTCAACTCGTTGACCAGAATGATTTACTTAAATATTTCCCTTTCAGACTTATCTATCCTTTATCTGATTCCCAACCGTACTGTTGGTTATTATATGTTGTAGGTAAACTAAACAATAAACTTCACTGCTAATCAAATTTTGAGTGACCATTGACACCCCACGTCCAGTAGAATCAATAAAAAGCAATCGTATCATTGTCATTTCAACGCCGCAAATGCCGTTATCAAGGAACCATTAATTGGCTGAACCGTACTTTAATTATTTAGAAAGACTAAGAGTAAACTTAATCCTAGTATGCTTGACCTTTGTTTATTTTGTTAACGATTCAAACCGCTGGTAAAATCTGTGGAATAATTTTACGCCCTCTGCATGGGCACGCGATATACTACAAGAATTTTTATACGTGTGTAATTGATAGCAACAAATGTGTCCCTTGATGCTAATCGTGTAACCTGATTTAAGTAAAGTATGCTTATAGTTTTAAAACCACTTATTTTCAGTGTTATATTTATCTTTAAATTATAATTTATTTTTATGTATTATACTTTTTCGGAACTTCAGTGAGTTACTTAATATTATCAAATCGGTCTGTCGATAACCTGCAGGTCATAGATTGCCGACGTCTGTTTTAAAGTTGTCTTCAGCTACAACTGGCACCTTGATTTAACAAACAAACAATCCGTGCATCATTGAATAAACTTTAGACCTTTCCTTCTGACATAGTCTACACTTTAGGTTCGACTCCCATGTTTTTATAACCTGCTACATACCGTAGCAAAGTAGCCGAAGACAAAGCTATTAAACCAACAACTACAAGGGTGGATTTAAAAAGCCAATATAAAGCTAGTGAAAGGGGTGTTTAATCACGTGTAAAATCTATTCCAAAACAATTATAGATAGATAAACTAGAATAGGCAAAGAATTCAGTTTCGGTCAAAGTATGAATTTGCGAGTTTATGATATAAATTATTGGACAACCCGTTAAAATAAATAAGTATACTGTGCTTATAAATTACGTACTTGTGTAGATAAATTTTACATAGTCGAATTTATTATAAAATTAAATTAAGAAAAAAGTTAATCGTCGTGTTAAGAGGAATTTCATCAGTGATATTTGTAGCGAAATCTCAGTACATTAAGGTTTCTCTTTATGTGGAATTCTTATGCTTATCTTGGCCCCAATAACAGTTAGAAATATATTTATTAGAATACTAACAAAGCTTCCTTGGCCTTGTTCATCGATGCAAAAAATTAGCTGCGGTCTATTCGGCAGTACCAACTTCACGCTAAGCGATGTATCATGACATCTATAAAGCTTTACATTTTTTTTCAGATTGATGGCGTAACCAAAGAAATTCTGACAGTCAAGGATCTTCTAGAACGTTCAGCTAAAGCAGTTTGCTTGTTCAAACAGTTAGGCCTAAAAAAAGGCGATGCCATTTCTATTATCAGCGAAAATACTGTAGGCTATAACATTCCAATTTTAGCAGCCTGGTGCATGGGCGCTATTATAAATCCATTAAATCCCGATTATGCCATAGGTAAGTCGCGACATGTTTAATGTATTGAGCTTGATCTTTTTAATTGTAGGTGAGCTACGACATGCCTTTAGTATTTCCAAACCAAAACTTGTATTAGCTTCTACTCGAACGATAGAAAATGTAATTAAACTCAAGGACGAGTTTGAATGCCTAAATGATATTTTGCTATTTGGCGATAAAGAGGGGTGTTTAAATGGTCTTACCGTTCAAAATTTTGAAACTTTGATTAAGAATACCTTAGCTGAAGAGTGTTTAATCGAACCAGAACAGTTTGATACAGCAAAAACGGGATGCTTAATAATGCTCTCATCAGGAACAACTGGTTTACCAAAAGGAGTTTTACTAACCCACAAGAACTTAGGCTGTTTTTATCCAATTTATAAGTAAGTAACAATACTGACCCTTTTAAACAGCTGTACAGCTTCAAATTGTAGTGACTCAAGATGTGTCGGAGTGAAATCTGGTGATATTACAATTGGGTTACTACCCTTTTTCCACATTTTTGGCTTTTTAGTTTATACAGGGAATATGATAAAGTCAACTAAAATTATTGTGCTAAAAAAATTTATACCTGATTTATTTTTGAATACAATCCAAGAGTTTAAAGTGAACCGGCTGTACATCGTTCCAAGCATAGCCTTGTTTCTAACAAAGAGTCCAATAGTTGAAAAATATGACCTCTCGACCATTGAAGATATTGTATCCGGAGGAGCATCGGTAGGAAAAGAACTTCAAGATGAAGTAATTAAACGGTAATACCACATTTTAGTTATTATACTATGGGTTTACTGTAGCTTTCAATGCTGTTGTCAGAGTCACGACTACCAATTCGTATGTTTTTGGGAAAAAAAATGGTCATTCTACATAAAAGATTTTTTCGCAGCGTGCATAATCGATTGCAAAGCACTCTGTCGAGAAATAGGTTACTAAGCTATGTACCACACCGTTTAGGTAGTATAAAAAAAGCGCTAGAGATTTTGAACAGTTCGGTTATATTAACGGAGGTTGTAGCAGAAACAGAAGGACATGTATTCTTCCTCATCAGACGTGTCGCCACCTCTGGCCTTGTCGGGTTAAAGTTTTTCAAGGTTATCCTTAGCGTTTGGCACAGGGAGGAGTGCATTGTCGTCTCTTGCTCAAATGACACCTACAACAGGTAAGATGAAGCTCATTGTCGAGAATGATGTCACTTGGATATACAATATGGCAGAGTACCTTCTTGAGGGTTTGTACAGTTCAAATAAAAGGCTATGGCAACTGAAACAACTTTTACTCACAAACGAATAATCCTCTGCGCGATCTACGCAAGTGCTTCTTAACTCTGCAGTGCACTAACAAATATCTGAGGTAGACCTAGTTTATATCTAGGCAAGTGTGTGCAAACTTGTTCAATTTTTATTGGAAAAACATTTTTGCCCATTCTCAGTTTACTGTTTTCGCAAGGATCACGGTGGGTTCCTTGCCTTATCATAGTGAAGATGCCCACCCCCTTTTGTACCGCCAGGAAGCTAGCCTCGATAAGAAGGTGTCGTAAGTAGGCCGTTAACTAGTAGATAAGTTAGCCATCCTGAGAGCAGCACCTTGCTACATGTAATTTAGGCGAGCATTCCGTTACTGATTTCGTTTTTTTTCTTCCTGGTCCGCTCGTTTTATGTATAACAAATTTAGCGCCCAATATGCCCCTGATGCCTTTTTCGTTCTGTTCCTACCTTGAGCCTGTTTCTGTCTGGGTTATTACCTCCCTTAAAGTTACTCTTTCCACTCCTGATCCTTGGTACAATAGTATGATCCGAAAGGTCTACAAATATCCGAGATGATACTCGTTCCGCTCTGTAATAAACAACATCCTTTTTCGTCGAAATAAAACTTCTATCGGTATTGATTCTCAAGACGATTAGAAAATCGACATACTTTTTGAGCAACCTAGGGAGCTGATTGCTATCTACCAGATCCGCCGACTTCCGGTCAATCTAGTGTGACCAAAACTTTCGCTGGTCGCCACAAAATTTACTATTAGCCCTGTCCCCGAGCTGACTTCGCTCGTTATATCCAACAAGATTAAACTGTTACTTCCCCCTGGTTTTTGCCCCTAAAACCAAACATATTTGTAGTGGCTGATTACTAAATTTCCTCTTTTATTTTCTGTGGGCAAAGCCGTTGCACAATCCATTGTTAAAATTCTAGTACATTAATACTGATAACGGTGTACAGTTTCGTGGTCGTTAATTTACTTTTTTATGTACGCGTTATCACATTTGCAACCTTTTCACAACCCGTTACCATTCTCAAGTCAATACTGGCAAACGTGCTAATTGCAACCTCAAAACCATGCTTGTTTTCTAGATGCGTGACGACCATCATCATTCCAAAAATTTCTTGTGGCATCCGAATGTCTAAACAAAATCCTTGACTGCACTCTATTCTCTGCCTTGTTTGGTAGTTAACTTATCCTTCCCGACTATTAATTCGGACAACTGTTTAAAATAAACGACCTCTTATCCCCGATTCTGCACAACCTTACCCTGATTCCGAACACTTCAAGTTTTCACATTTTAAAAATCTTTCTGTTGGATACCGTATAATTCATAACCGTTATGATCTATTCACTACTCGATTTTGTTTTCGCCGAAATCTCGCTTTGTTCGACGCTTCACATCACGTTAATGTCGAACTTGCTCCTAAATTTTTTGATCCTATTCCTATCACTAAATTTGTTTTTCCTTGGATTTACCGATTGTTCCAGAGCCAAAGGTATTTGACATATCAAAGACCTGAAAACTGTACATGCTGACAACCCTCATGTCCCGGTCTCATTTTGTTTTCGTTCTGGCGTCCTAAACTTTGTTGTCCATTCTTCCGTTTGAACCTCTCATAATTATGCTTCGTCTTGACATTTATCCCCTTGTGGGTCCGGATCAGAATAGCACCACGGCACGGCCTGCCTGTGACAAAAGCGCTCCAACACGTCCTCTACACAGCAAATACACCTAAACACACGCACACATATATACACGCGCATACACACACACACATACTCAACCATAACTCCACTTTGTTTCGTTTTCAGTTTTTCTCAGATCATGTACTCGTTTTCCTAAGCTACTCATACCCATTACCTTTTCCTTTGGCTCGTCTTGCTTACTGTCAATTATCACGCTGGCTTAGTTGAATTTTCAATCCTCTTCTTATAGTATGTGCTTTCTAGACCTTTCTTCTTTATTTGTAAATTGTAACTTTGTCGACTTTTCGATCTATGGCTTTCTTTTTCTGGATTATCCCTGGACGATTTACAGTTTGAAGTACGTAGTCTTGTTTTCAAGCTCCCTTGTCACTCCCTAACATACTTTGAAGCTTAACAGTTTTGTCTTGTTTGACTATTACTACTGGTGTTCTTCTTCGTTTCTTTTCTTTCTTGTTGATTTTTCCCCAGAAACCAATTCTTTTGTTGAGGTTTGAAAACTTTACCTTTTCTTTATTGGAGGCATCTGTCTACTGACGATTTTTGTAGTTTTTGCCATTCGATCCTTGCTCTCGCTGAATGCTCACCTTCCAACTAACCTTTACTCCTTTACGCTTTCTCTTTCTGCAATACGTTTATACTTTGAGATCACTTTACTTAGTGTTTCGTTCAATCTTCTGTCATAATGCTACTCTTAATCCTAGTGCTTGAAACCGGATGAATTTTTTTATTTAATTTTTGTTTCACGAAATAGATTTTCTTCCGGTTTGTCTTGTTGTAAAGTAGTTTGGACAGCTGCTTTTATTTCCTACACCGGTCTTTTAATTCTACTAGGGGCTAATTTGTTAGATTTATTTCTCTACTTGTAAATTTCCTGCATTCTTTGATTTAAATACGAGCCAATTCTACTCACGTTCTTCTCAAAATAGAATAGTGTTAGCAGCTGCTACTGTTAAAAAATTCAGTTTCTATTTATTTAAGTATAACAGGTTTGCTACATTTTCATTGTTTTAAGTTTGCAAAAGTACAATTGGGCAACCAACTTTTCTACAAATCTACATTTATACTCTCTGGTTCCTTATATAGGCACGTGTTTGACAGTCAAGAATTTCCTTAATGTTTGGTACTTCAATAAAATTAAAAATTGCTTTATGTATCTTCGTAACTACATTTCAAGCGTTGGTTTACGTGGGTTTTTAGTGATAAATATTATAAACTCAATCGTATAATTACAAAAATTCTTATGGTGAAAACTTGCTTGCCGTTTACGCGACTGGTAGGTGACGTTTCTTTATTAAATATTTTAATGTTTTCAGTTAATCCATCCTACTTAAGGATATATTTCCCACATAAACATGCATCATTCTAATTGAACTGTCTAAGGGTGTTACAACGCCAATAACGTTGAACATGGTTTTACTATACATGCCTTCCATATCTATGAATATATCTAAAGAGACATGGTATCGAAGTATTCTCCCTACAACAAACCCTAGTTCGAGCCAATCATTGGTTGTTACCTGTTTACAAGTTGCCAACATACACGACAGATGCATAATTTATTTTCCGTTTTAATACCGACTGCAAAGACCGGTAAATTGTACTTTTTCATGAATTAAAGAATTCATTATTGAATTTGGTTAGATGGCGTTTTAGAAATTTTCAATTTTCTATTTTCTAACTACAAATCATTACCAGTTTTACACATTATTTTTCTTTCTGTATTTAGAATTGGAAGTGCAAGTTTTCGACAAGTTTACGGATCAACAGAAACAACAGGTGTATGCACCATTGTTCCACTTGGTTCTGGTCGTGAGGGTAGTATTGGAAAACTACCACCAGAGATGAAGGCAAAGGTATGGAATTCTAATATTAAAGAAGCTGTTGGTCCTATGCAAACAGGCGAACTGTGTTTTAAAGGGCCGACAATAATAAACGCATATATAAATGTTCCAAACAATAGCAATATAATCGACAAAGATGGATTCTATCATACCGGTGATATAGGGTACTATGATGATGAAGGCTTTTTCTACATTGTAGGAAGAATTAAAGAAGTGATTAAGTATAAAGGGTTTCAGGTAAATTAAGTTTTATATTGTCACCGAGTATAGCAAATAAAGGAGAGGGATCATTGCTTTACTATTAAAAATAGGCTATTGTAAGATTAGTAAGCTGTTAAACAAGTAACTATGGCTAGGGCCAATCAAAGCGATATTCACCGCGTTGGTGCCGTAACTCCTCCGCTCTGTTCAAACTACACGAAACTGGTGACCGATAATTTTTAAAAGTTCTTACGCTCCGTTTGTTACGTTTTGTCCGTGTCGCCAAACACGCATGACCCCAAATTCAGTTGCAGGTATTGCTGCCACGTGCAAAGCCAGCATATTAACAATAAGCCAAGAGTGTACCTGCTTTTTTTCTGGTACCAGGTGCCGCCTTACCGTGTTTAGATCAAGTTCGCTTGCGGGTGGTTTCTTCTAAATGTGGTCAAATTGTAAAGACAAAGATAATGTACCTACACACCGACGGTACACGAGATAGTTTTATAGGTAAAAAGAAAAGGTACGGAAACAGAAAGGAATCACTTCGCAAAACTAACGCGCACACACGTTCGATCTCTTCAATAGCCTATAGTCTAGTCCCTACTTTACAATGCCTTGTTCCCACGAGTTTGTTGGTGTCCCTCTAATACTTGAACCTACGCCTAGGTAGACGACCTTGCCCTCCTACTTTAGGGCAATTTCAGAGCATGCCTAGAATACAAACTGGCCTTCCGATTAAAACGATAAAATCGTTGTTTTTCTTAAAATAGCCAATATACCATAGAAAAACACAATGATCTTTCCTAAATGCTTCCTAGCCCTCCGAAGAAGCCCCGCGATTAGAATTCAAGACAACTCCATTACTTTTTCATCAACAGCTCCATACTTTGGACTATACTTAGACACAAAACTTAAAACCAACACTTACCTTTTCAAATTCCGAACTAAAGCTACCCCTATCCAAGTTTTAAAACCCATTTAATGTGAAACTCATTATGACCCACCGGTGGGCACAAACGTCTGTTAGTAATAGCCAGTGTGACCCACCGGTGGTTCACGACGTTGTAAACGTGTTAAAAGAGGTAACCCTAACACTATTGGTGGAATTTACCAATGCAGACACTATTAAAATGAAATATGATTATAAACATTTCGAAGGAACGATACAATATGTCTATCCGTAAAGCCTTAATCGATGTATTTTTTAGAAATCCTAAGGCCATTCTTGCTCGTCTACTTAATTTGTATAACTTATTGCGAAAGCGTTTTAACTGCTTACTCGGCACGTGCTTGAAAGTATAACTGGAATTGCACTTTTATTTTACAGCTTTATGGCATGGATAAAAAATTTCTTATGTTCACAATCTATAGCTACAAAAATTTTAAAAGTTTTATTTTCTGCCCATTTGGTTTTCTCTTTGAAGAAGCACCCTGTGCCAAGGCATATTACTGACCCCTTCTCCTAATTTACTATGCTCTGTAGTATGTTCTATGTTCTTAATAAACTAAATTGAACAGGTTTCTCCGGTTGAACTTGAACTTCTGCTTTTAACTCATCCTTCAGTAAAGGATTGCGGAGTTATTGGAAAGCCTGACGAGAGGAACGGACACGCTCCTTTTGCTTTTGTGGTTCGTCAAATAGGAGTTGATGTTTCCGAAGAGGAATTGAAAGATTACGTTGCAGGTTTGTAAAAAATCTATACAGTGAATAATAACAGCTTTTTTTCTAGCGAGAGTTTCGAAGAATAAACATTTGCATGGTGGGGTACGATTTGTTGATGAAATACCAAAAAATTCCACAGGAAAGATCTTACGGGCTAAACTTGAGAAGCTTTTGGAAGAAGTTTGCTAGAGAGAGTAAACCTGTGTTTTTTTACTAAATATGCTATTCGCATTAATGTATTTTAGTTATTTAGATTTTGGACTAGAGATATTTTGAAATTTTGGTAACCAGATTTCAATAAACATTTAATAAGATTTAATTGAACTTCTTAATAGGTTAGAGGTATTGTTACGTTCAAAACCCTGTAAGCGATCTTTTCTGCATGAATATTAATTTATCATCGTCATTAAGTCTTCAGTCCTGGAACTGGTTAGACGCGTACCCTCATTGTTTCCTATTCTGTGCTAATCTACACATTCCCTGAAATTTACACAATCTACATTTTTCACTATCTGTGTGCAATAGTTTGATCTAGATCTACCTCTACCTACGTTTTCCTATCTCTGCTTGTAATATATCCAGCACTATTTCCCAAGAATGCCTTAAAAAGTATCATGTCCTTCTATTTCTTCTATTTTTTTTTGTTTTCCATAGATATCTTTCTTCCCCTACTATTTTATAACCTCTTTGTTATTATCTTTGTTTGTCCATGCTATCATTCTCATACATCTGAAGCACAATATTCTAAAAGACTTCTACCGTTTTTCTGTCTGTTTCTCATACTGCCCTTATTTTATAGACGTACTGTGCCGTGCTCTACATTTCAACAATTTTCTCCTTGTTTCTGTTTGTTGTCTTCGAACAGAGCCGTTACTCTTTCTTGTTAGATGCAATCGGTTCCCTTTTATTGTTTATAAATATATACCCTATTTCCCCGATATTCAGTAATATGTGAAGGGGGTTAAGCAGCCTGCGACCACCAAGATCCCACAACACTTAAACATTTGCCGAATTAGTAGTTTACCAAATATTTCAAAACCAACACCTGTATTTTCGATAAATTGACGGCTTCGAGGATTAAATGCTTTTACGTTTGCATAAAAGTTCAATTAATGTACGTCAATTGATGTGAGTAGACTGTTGGATTTTAATTTGCACTGAGTGTGCCATGTATGCAATTTGAAATGGAGTAGATGTCAGTATTTGGTTGGTTTTGGTTGATTACCAACAATTTATGGTATTAGTAGAAGAGGTGTGGAGTTTGGATGCACTATCAAATTGATAGCCGAGATGACTACGTGATGATATGGATACAGCTTGCAGTTGCGGTTATAACAATCCAGATTGGGGTGTTCCTGAATGCAGCAGTTCTCGATTCAATGGTAGCTGGCCCGTGGGTGAACATAGAATCCAGGTAACTGATGTTTTTCGTTATGTATGTGTGTAAATAGATGCTAAATGGCTTGGTGTATTAGGGGTATAATTTTATGATTCAAATCCCGACACGGCCGACTGCTTGAAAAATGACAGGTGAGCATTTTCGCAAAAATTACGCCCTCGTTCGGATAAGAGGTTCAATGGAGGTCCCGTTGTCACACACGTTAAAGATCACTACCTTGCCTGGAACGGCAAGCGTTCGGCAAAATTCTAAATTTCCTGGCAACAAAAAACTCGCCTCCTGGCCAATGTAGTACCTTCGGATAAAGAATTGGAGAATCACATATAAGATATAATTTTATGAACTAAAATGACAAAAAGGTGAAGAGGTGCGGAATGAAATTTTCAAGTCGAGTTATTTTTACTGTATTTTATGTGGGAATTTATGTTAAGGAGTGATTTAGGACATTTGTAATAATTGATTTGTGTACAAGGTAAAAGGGATTTTTGAGTATTGATGTGCAAAAATTAGCACGAAAGGTTAAGGTTTTACTATGAGCAAATATTGTACCATGGTTAAAGCAAGAAACGTGGTAAACCCCTATTACTTTCTCTGATCTAATTAAAAGGAAACTTTTAAATGGGGTAATTATTGATATCGAAATGTACTGTTAAGAGAGTATTTTTAAATGAGATGTATATAACTTATAAATAATGTGTGAACGAAGAGTTTAATTTTGATTTTGGCGTGTACATTCTTTCTGGTACGTTAATAAATGTAGGCTATTTACTGTCGCAGCGTTTTATTGTCGAGAAGTTTTTGTATTTCAGGAATCAGCTGAGCAGTCGTGGAAAACTTCATTAAGCAGTACTAGTAGAATTTTAACAGGTGAGACAGAACATCGTAGCAATTAATGGCGCCCAGAACGTGAGACTCTAGTAGTAGCAGAAAGATCGTAGACTTAATAACGCCCAGCAGCGAGGCTTGTAGTCCGACATCGCAGTAATTAATTGGCTACCCGAACGTGAGGCTCAAATTCAGATAATTTAATTTATGTCAGGAAACTGACAACCAGGAGATTAAGAGTTGACTGCGTTAGAGAATTTTTTGTTGTGTGTGTAAGTGTGGTGTTTTGAACGTATATTGAAAAAAGAGTGGTTGAGGGGACAAGAAGTTGAGATTGGAAGTAGTGATAGTGCTTTGTTTGATGAACCAGAACCGGAAATGGAAGCATATGCAGGAAAAGGTATGGATCACTAGAAAACAGAATCGGAAGGCCAAGGCAGCGAAATACATATGAGGATGTTAGAGAAAATGAGTGAGTAATCGAACAGGAAGTTTGAGAGATAAGTGGAAAAATAGATAAGTCTACGAAGGAACATAGTGATTACATCGCAGTAATTGAAAGTTAGGTTTATATATATAGTTCTGTACACAATTTAGATTTATAAATTTCCCAAGTATAGTCATCGATCTCGGTGGCGTAATTGGTAAACGCAGTGTTCCGGCAGAACTGAGATGCAGGTGCAAATCCTGTCCAAGATGTTATATTTTCCTTCTTTCAATTACTAGCTCGATTTGAAATAATCATTTGAGCTTTGCATAAAAGTCTAAGTTATTATTTTATCTTATTAATTGCAATACGTTAGTATTTATCAACTTACCTTGTGTAAAAAAAATACCCAAAATATTTATATATATATATATATATATATATATATATGCTATGATAATAGGGTAGTTTAGGAGTAGGTTAAGTCATAGGAGTCGTAGATTAAATATAAACAACTTCAACTTTAAGAAAAGCAAATTATTCCAGAAATTATAAGACTAAATCGGTTACTCTACATAATGTTAATTAAGAGGACACTATATAAAATGTGCGGAATTAAACGCATGGGAACATAAATATGTCTAAGTGTAGTTTTCAAGTAATGGTAGGATTTTAAAACGCAATAAATTGCATCAAAATTAAATCACCGGAAAGCATAGATAAATTGGCATTGCAAATATTTAACAATTGCGTAGAAAATATCAATCTTCACGCATTCTAAATAATTCATTATTAGAAACTCGTTACGTGACTGGAAGAGAACACATTTGTTCAGAAAAGCAATATTTTGTAGAAACAAATAAACACCAGACGGTTTAATTATACGATAAAATTAACAAACATCCAAATACGTGAGCTAATGAAAATTAAAAGTTGGAAATTCTCGAATAATATTACAATATGCAAGATGCGGACGTGACAAAGATTTAAACTAACTAATTTGTGAAAATTCCGAGTTATGCGAGATAAGACAAAAGTATCAGCCTAGAATGTAAACAAACCAATGAAAACAATTGAAGGAAGAGCTTATGTATACGATAGTAACGGAACGACATTTTAGTCTATATTCAAACTGAGCAACGACTATGTTCAAGGATGTTAAAAACTTACGTAACTAATGAAGTATATATCAAAACAAATCAGAGTTAAAAAGTGCGAGAATTTGTGCAACGAAAACTAAGCCGATCTATAGATAGACGGCTTTAATGTGGACCTTAATTTGGGACATATTTGATTGAGATGGCTTTAATTTGGGATATTTAATCGAGACGACTTTAATTTGGGACTTCTAACTTTGAGCATACTCTAATTTTGGCGATAATTTAAAAATTAACGTATTCTAATTTGGACATATTCCGATTTGGTACGATTTTAATTGGAAATGATTTATGGGAGGCGATTCTTATATGAGGCCGGCATATCAATAAGCAAAGCGGACACAGAAAGGGGATACAGATCATACACTAGGATGGAACTACAGCGCCCATTCCAGGTTAGCAATCTTAACACACTTTATTATTAAAAACTGTTTTGATTTAATATTTGCCATACATTGTATATTTGTAAGAGTCATCAAAAAGGTCACTTAAAAATTTATAAAACGGAATAGGTATCTTGGAACGTTCGAAGATCTCTGAATATATTTAAAAGATATTTTTGCTGGCTTTCAGAAAAAGCATAAATCTGGTGTATGTAGATATTTTGTACAAAAAGAAAAATTTTGAGAGTTGTAAATATTATGAATTATTATATTGTGTGCTCTAGAATTGCCTTATTTGATTCAATAAGGTTTATTTAGTAAACTAGTCGTGGTATAAACCTTAAAATTGATATTTCACATAAGAAAGGGAATAGCACAGCAATTTTACGACATGCCCAATCGTGGGGCGAATGTCACAGCAAGATATATATATATATATATATATATATATATATATTTTGGTAACAAGATGGTAGTATCCTGGGTATGAAGTCCAAATAATACTAGTTTATGCAAAATTCAAAATTTAATTTCTTCGGCTTAACGTTTCGGCAAAACTTTTTGCCTTTGTCAAAAGCATCTACAATTAGAAGAGTTGTAATATAAAACTAACATAATATAATAGTTAAGTTCCTTACTGTATAAAACCAATATTTGTCAAATTTGAAAAATAGCAAAATTGTCAAAATTTAAAATTAACATATGATTACGTTGATCAAAAATTATTAATAAAATTCATTTAGTAGTAAATAGGATGTAGATCTAGTAACAAATTGAGCCTTAAAAACTAATATGTTGGAAGATTAATATGGTTGAAGTAGATGATTTAGATTTAATGTTTATGTGATTATTATAAAAGAAAGCTCTTAATGAAGCGCATTAGATTTAAAGTGATTTAAATTGTATAGAGTAGAATAAAATCTGTGTGTGTCTTCTATATCTTGTTTATTATTTAAACATTGATCTTCTTTGTTTATATAGTACGATTCTAGAAAGAGTCTGGTTTTGTAATTGGATTCTTTGTCTAATATTTTAATTTCATCATAGGCCGGAGTATGTTTGGTTGTATAAACATGTTTAGCTAATGCACATTTGTTAGAATTGATCCTGCAGTCACTTCTATGTTGTGTCAGACGATTCCTCAACCATTGGGAAGTTTGACCAATGTAGGATGCCTGACAGCTACAGACGATCTTGTAAATTAAGTTACTGTTTAATAATTTAGGGGTAGGGTTCTTTTTCTTGCTACTGTTAATTTGATTTTTAATAATACTTATTTTGTTTTTCAAGATTGTTTTTATCTCCAACTTTTCGGCACACCTATGGGCTCTCCAATATCACCCATTATTGCCCAAATCGTTATGGATTCTCTCCTAGATTTTGTGCTTCCACGGTTACCTTACGAAATGACTTTCCTCGTCAAGTACGTTGATGACATCATCTGTTCTGCCCCACCCCATCATATCAATGAAACAATAACCACGTTCAATAGCTTTGATAAACAATTAAAATTCACTAGTGAGACAGAAATAGATGGAAAATTACCTTTTCTTGATATCTTAGTTATCAGAGGAACAAACAACGTTTTAATATTTGACTATTATACTAAACCTACCAATTCAGGTAGATATTTGAATTTTCTTTCCAACCATTCATTAAAACATAAATTCAACACCGTCAATGCCATGAAATATCGTATCGAAAAGATTTCTGATCCCCAATTTTAAATAAAAATAAAAGAATTCTTTTCAATACCTTATTAAACAATGGTTACCCCAAACAATTTTTACATAAACTCATCTACACCAACACTTTGAATATAAACAATAGCTTCCATAATAATATTAACAATAATTTATCTCAAAATATTAATAACAATAACCAAGACAATGTCAATTTCAACAATTCCAATAACAATAATAACAACAACAATAACTTACCACCCAACAACATTAACAATTTAAATACCACCATATACAAAAAACTACCATTTATTCGAGGTTTAGCTCCGTTAATAGTAAGAGTTCTTAAACAACCTAATATTGCCATTGCATTCGAGTACAACAATACAATTAACAACCTATTTACTAGAATAAAGAACCCTACCCCTAAATTATTAAACAGTAACTTAATTTACAAGATCGTCTGTAGCTGTCAGGCATCCTACATTGGTCAAACTTCCCAATGGTTGAGGAATCGTCTGACACAACATAGAAGTGACTGCACAATCAATTCTAACAAATGTGCATTAGCTAAACATGTTTATACAACCAAACATACTCCGGCCTATGATGAAATTAAAATATTAGACAAAGAATCCAATTACAAAACCAGACTCTTTCTAGAATCGTACTATATAAACAAAGAAGATCAATGTTTAAATAATAAACAAGATATAGAAGACACACACAGATTTTATTCTACTCTATACAATTTAAATCACTTTAAATCTAATGCGCTTCATTAAGAGCTTTCTTTTATAATAATCACATAAACATTAAATCTAAATCATCTACTTCAACCATATTAATCTTCCAACATATTAGTTTTTAAGGCTCAATTTGTTACTAGATCTACATCCTATTTACTACTAAATGAATTTTATTAATAATTTTTGATCAACGTAATCATATGTTAATTTTAAATTTTGACAATTTTGCTATTTTCAAATTTGACAAATATTGGTTTTATACAGTAAGGAACTTAACTATTATATTATGTTAGTTTTATATTACAACTCTTCTAATTGTAGATGCTTTTGACAAAGGCAAAAGTTTTGCCGAAACGTTAAGCCGAAGAAATTAAATTTTGAATTTTGCATAAACTAGTATTATTTGGACTTCATACCCAGGATACTACCATCTTGTTACCAAAATAATTAAGCTAACCAGTCCATTAACGATTTATATATATATATATATATATATATATATATATATATATATATATATATATATATATATACTCTGGGGCTAATTTTTAATATAAAGTCAAGGTAATAAGTTATTAAAATACAAAATGTAAATATTCTCGATTTTGATACGAATTTTGGTTTGCTTTATTTACATTATTTTAACAGATAGGAGCTAGAGAAAGGGGTTAAACAGTCATTATTATCGTGTCGTTGGGCACGCTGTGTTGATTAGATTGAGCTACCGAGGCAGATGTAAAAATAGGGGTAGGAAACAGAGACGCAGAGCAGAAAGCCGAGTACGAACATAACAATAAAGATAAATGACGCACAACATTGTGCTTCGAAAGGAAAGCTCACCATAAGATTAAAGGAGACGGCAATGTTATAGCCCCGATCAATCTAATCAACACAGCGTGCCTAACGACACGATAATAAAGACTGTTTAACCCCTTTTTCTCTAGCTCCTATCTGTTAAAATAATGTAAATGAAGCAAATCAAAAATTCGTATAAAAATCGAGAATATTTACATTTTGTTTTTAATAACTTATTACCTTGACTTTATATTCAAAAATTAGCCCCAGAGTAAAATATTAATATGTATTTGATTCCACCAAAATTATACTCCCTAAAATACCACTGTAATTTACTTTGAAGCCCTTTTGAACGTTCAAATGATATTCTTTCTATTTTTATAAATTCTCAAAAGATTTTTGATGACCCTTACAAATACTTCGATATAAATAATAGAAAATGTTAAAAATTGATAATACAATCTTATATTAATAAAGGATTATAAATCTCTGAACTGTGTTTTCCTTGCTTGTTTCCTGGAACTCCCTCTGTATGTGAATGGTCAGCACCCCTGGATTGTTTCCAATTTGATTCTCTGTTACAGCTTCTCCCAGTGAATTCTTAGCTTAGTTTCCTCGACTTGTTGACCAGAATGATTAATTAATTTTGCTTGAATTCTTCCTTTAGATTTTATTCAGATTTTTGTTTAGTTTTATTTTTAATTCTTAGAGTTTCCTTGAAGTTTATTTGGAAGTTTATTTGAAATTCGTACATCGTTATTTGAAAATTTAATTGAAGCCGTAAATTCTTAAATATTAGAATTATATTTAATTAATAATTTACCTCACGTTTTTAAAAGCAAACGGCCGCTTCTGTCGTATTTATTGGCATTTGACTTTACACTTTAATTTCACTCAATTATTTATTTTACTAAGTTCACTTTGCATAGTATTTTGCTTTTCACGGACGTGGTTCGTGCCTAAGTCTCAGAGATACTGCATGTTTACGTGATCTGCGTACTATTTAAAAACTCCACCCACCTATTTTTCCTATTGGTCTTTCTCGCGTGTTCGTTGATTAAAACGTTGCACCTTGCTCTGTCACTGTAGATCTCGGTATTTCTCCAAATTTCCTGTCCAGACTCTTGGTAAAACATTTCCTTTCTTACGTATGCGTTCAGTTTTGTATAGTATATTTTCCAGAAAATCCAAACTTCTATTACATTTTGTCACATCGTCTTATTTGTGTTTGCTATAGTTTAAATTTTATCACACCACGGACGTCTCTTATTTTTGTTTATTACTTCAAATATGTTGGATTTTATGAAAATACAATATCTTTGGTCACGTATTGACATTTCTATAATGACATTTTAATGCGTTTACTTATTTATGCATTAATATTTTGAATGATGTTATTATATAGCTAGTATGTCATGTTGTTTACTTTCACCGATTGCATGTTTATTTTGCTCGTTTCTTTTCAATTCTAGACTTTATTTAATTTAAAACGTATTATACGACATACACGTTATTATTCTTGCTAAATAGGATCTGGTTATTGAAGATTGAGCTTCTTTTATGAATTAAATTAGTTATGATTTATATACAGTGTGCTCGCTATTGACTTTATGTAAAATTATCGATTTACTACCATTTAATGATGGAATTGTTTGCTTTTCTAAACGTTAATAATATTTAAATGTATCTTACGACCCCTATGACTTAATATACCCTTAAATTACGTTTTTATCATAGCAATATATATATATATATATATATATATATATTGCGGTGATGAGTAGGCTTAGAAAGGTCAATAGGCCAAGCAGTTATTTATTTATAGACACCCTGTAAATAAAAATCAATCATTTATTTATTTAAAAGCTTCAATAATTGGATTGGGATTAAATTACAATTTATAGTGTAGGTTTAATTGGTAGACGTTAATATAAGACAAAGACAACAATTAAGAGCGACAACAAGGTCAAAAATCGTGTACATTAATTGATAATATCAAAGCTTTGCAGTAGAAAAATCAATAATTTATGTAAAGTACGTTTATTTAATATAGCATGTGTTAAAAGCTTTTGTAGAATGCTACAAGCTTGAATATCGAAAACAAGTTGAAAACAGTCGGGGTTTTCATAGAACAGACGATTGGGGTAGATAAACATTTATGGAAACATCGGTTTACGTTGAAAATAATTCTTGGTAGTTTGTATTAAATGATGACTCAAGGCTATCAACAGCGCTCGACTAGTTCAAAACAAATCGATATAATCCTGAGACAGACTATATCTAACTCATAACAAAGAAAGATAAAATATAGCAGGTGACGATATAACAAGCAGTTTCAAACGCATGACAGAAGAGTGTAGTTTAAAAATAAATAGGTGGGACGAACATGCAACATGTTTGTGAACGTTATTGAGTTTTCAAGGCGCACGTGTAAAAAGGGAACATTGACCGTAGACGACAGAGCAAAAGTGGCACTATAGACAGAGAGGATCCATAGCAATTAATATGACATTCCAACATTGGGGCTCGATTTTTAGGGCTTTTTCCAGGTTAAACACAACAAGATATATATATATATATATATATATATATATATATATTGTAGATAGTTAATTACACAAGGTACGTTGATAAATACTATAGTATTACAGTGAATAAGATGAAATAATAACTTAGACTTTTGTGCAAAGCCCAAATGATCATTTCAAATTGAGCTAGTAATTGAAAGATGGAAAATATAAGGTCTTGGACAGGATTTGAACCTGTATCCTGGTTTTGCCGGAACCATGCGTTTAAAAATATATATATTGCAATGATAACGCTGAACGCCAATGTAATTAACGTTCAGTTTCCTGCTGCCCGCCACCGCTCTGTGTCTCTAAGCAACATAAAATTTAAATGTGCCTCGACTAGCTCAGTTTAATGCACACAAAGTGCACAACGTTACGATAACAAACAATTTACCCCCCTTTTAATCTAATACTTTCCTACTTAAATGAGACAAATGAAATTGACCAAGATTTGTATGATGACAAAGAAAAAATATATACACTTTACAGCTTAATATGATTCACTATTCGACAAAATAAACCCCTGAATCAAATAACAATAATATTAATTTGTTTATCCCCAAAATTATAGCTTCCTATAGTTAGTTTAAAGCCAGCAAAAATGACACTGTACACTATTGGAAACACCTTTGAACGTTCGATGACCTTTCCCTTTTACGTAAATTTTCACGTATAAAAAGATTTTTGATGACCCTATACATAAATATTCTGGTATAATAAATAATATAGAAAGTGTTCAATAAAAAAGGGAAATAATGTCTTATGCTATTTAGATAATGTTCTGACCTGAAGTTTTCCTTGCGTGTCTTTTTTTGTTCTCCCTATTCTTGGATCTGCTACTGCATGCTATTGACCAGTACCCCTGAATTGCTTTCAGTTAAGTTCACCTGTTGATTTTATTGTACTGCTTGACCAAATACTAATTCAATGCTTAGAACAATCCTCCGTTTTGTGCTTCGATACGTAGATGCAAACCAATATTTGTACGCAATTTTAAATCGATTTAAATTTGAATTTATTTGCAAATTTAGATTTATCCTTAGAGTTATATCTAGAGTTTTTCTAGAGTTTTCCAGATTTCAGCTCATTACCTAGATTTTTACTAGATTTCTACCAGAGTTATACGAGAGCCTTAAATTATAAATAATAAAATTATGTTTGATTAATAAGCTTTCACTTATGTTTTCCAGTTAACGGAAAAACTTTTCTCGTATATTTTTCACAATTATTATAATTTCAAATTTTTGTATCACGACTTCCATAAAATATAATTATTTAATTTTCTATGTTCACTTTTACGTAAATTTTTTATTTGAACTAATGTGAATCGTGCTCAGATTGAAGGAAGACTGCCTGCTTATCAAATTTGAATGATATGTAAAGCAACGCCTCCATCTGACACCAGTAGTTAACCGCGTACTTCGGTCAAAGTTTACGGCATGCTATAGGATATTGTCAATACTCTGGGCTTTCTCAGGTATGAATTTGATAATAGTCCGCTGGAACAATGCTGTCGACCACGTAGTATACAAGTTCTATGCAGTGGATTTCTATAATTCGTGTACTTTCACCCGTCTGTTTTGTTTTGTTGTAGGAAATTTTAACTGGATTTCTCACGTAGACAAACTTATGGCTTTATTTTTGTCAAGATGATGTTTTAGGTTGTGAATTTACTCTATGTTAAAAATCACGTAGGCTAAATTTCTATAATGACGTAAATTGAAATGTGTTTATTTGCATCCTGCGTTTCTGAAACGTATTAGTTTTGAAAGGTGCGTTTATTGCGAGAAAGCTTTGTTATTTCCTTGCACTATTACGCGTTTAATTTCAACAGAATTTGTATCATGATTTTCTAGCTTTCAAAGTTTTTAACGCGTATTTATTTAGAATTTTTGCATGTGTTTCTGGTTTAAAATAAGTTTGATTGCGTACAGAGTTAATTATCTTACTGAATGTGGTTATATTATCGAAGAATGTACCTCCCTGCATTAATTAAAGTTAACTGTGATTCTTATACAGTGTTAAATGTTTGCTTTTTGCATAATTTGCGAATTACGTACTTTTCATGATAAAATTGTTTAGTTTTCTAGCTTTTAGTACTATTTACATGTAGTGTGTGACCCTTATGACTCTATATACCCCTAAATAACCCTATTATCATAGCATTGTATATATATATATATATATATATATAAAGACAAGTTATTTGCAGTCCGCAATAAGAAATAGTATATAAAATAAGATGTATTTGTAAACAAACTCTTATGAAAATAATAAGAGCTATTGACAAATACAAATCGGGCTAGTAGTTAAATAGTCATTAACAAAACATTAGCTTTATTACTTCACAGGGGAGGAAACATTCACTAACCGACGGTTTCGGCTTGTTAAGCCTCATCAGAGTAGATTAGTTTCCAACCCTATGAAGTAATCGAAGCTATTATACTGATATAATTTCGAAACTATATATATATACATATATATATATATATATATATATATTGTAATGGTTTTAAGAAGTTAAAAGTAAATATAAACAAAGCAATTTCAAAACACCCTGTATAAATGAAACAACCAGAATTTACGTGCAAAATTCATTCCAGTTAGTTTATTTTAAGTAACAGGTATTAACAAAATTTTACAAATAATAATTAAAATTTAGTAGGTTTGCAAAGGAAATAAATTGTAGAAGCCAATGCCATTAATTTATTAATTTAATTGAGTTTGATTGAACGGTTATTTACGTATAATATGCATAAAACCATGAAAAATCAATAAAACGCGTTGCTAACACATAAACAGCCGTTGGATATAAAATACGTTGAAAAGAAGCTCCTAGAAATGTTAGTTAAAACGTTCGTTAAAATTGAACACCTGCAGGTTTTGTAAATGTCAAGTTCCACTTATTTTGTGTAGATAAAGCTCAAGATCTTAGGTATATTGTACAAACGGTCGGATGTTTTCGCATTAAACGCTAATAAGGGTTATTTAAAGCACGTAGGCAAGTCCACGTGAGATTAGATAGCAGATGGACAGGAATATCGATTTCTACCACTCAAACAAGGTTAGAAAGAGACGTAGAATATGCATAAGCAAGGGACAGCGTTAGTATAGGCGGGATTTTAAGACATCAATGCATAGACTATTGGTCGATATAGTTAGTTCTACATCAGACAAACACGGGAATGTTGAATGTTAATTTTTCAGAAAATATCGTTACGACGCGCTAAATTTCGAGGATTTAGAAAACGGTTGAACTCAAAATTTTAAGATATATTATTGTAAATGAAGGACTTCGGGTGAAATGCAGCTGAGAGGTGGCATCGTAAATGGTATAAATACTTTTTGAAAATGAATAAAAGTTCCTTAGTATTTTGATCGCTTCAGACTACGTACGAAAGTTACCACGAGCTTTTAAGTAAGTAAGTAAGTAAGTAAGAAAATTATTTTAAATTAAATAGCACGGTGTTAGCCTCATAATTTGTACGCGGATTGTGCCCAGTTTAAATTTTATTGAGGTTGTTACGTTCCTTAAATTCAGCGTACTCAAAACACATCGGTTGGAATAGCTGGTTGCATAAAGTTGATTTACCTTAATAAATAAATAAATATTCGCCGTATACAATTTGTCTTTATGCTATCTATTCTCGTTTGAGATAAGAGAAGCTCAGGTGTTATGTTAAACAACTATTTTACATTAAACAGATTAGCGTAGTTTACAGTTGTTCTTGGTTGCTATAAATTACGAGTTTAGCAGTGTTTCGATGTATTTCCTATAAATTGTTGAGTTTGTAGTTGTAGTTTGTCCTTTGTTCAGATATATTAATTGCATTCCGTATTAATGATATGTTAAATTTACCTCGCATTTAATAAGTAAATAAAATATGAACGTACCTTTTTTAGAGACGAGATTGTGAGCGTGATCGTGTTTTTAAGTGTTTCACCGTATCCAAACAATGTCTTTACCAACTGAAATTAGCTTTAGAAGTTTACGAAAAATTCTTGGCGGATGTTTGGATCGGAATTATACTAACTTTAATTGTTCTTGGTTCCTATAAATGTCAAGGTTTGGAGTGTTTCTTTGTTCCTTAAATTGTTGAGTTTTCTTTTGAAATAACGTGCGTTACGGAACATGTGACGGACTTACTTAGTGATACCCGTTCTTCACTCATTGTGGCTTCGCCATCGTATTACAACGTATTGTACTTAAAATGCAAGAACGGTAACTGCGATTACAAGCAAGTAAATACGATGTACAGCTCGGCTTTTCTTTTTTTCTTAGTGCAAGATACTTATTTAGTTGTCAACGTATTAATTAGCAAATTAATTCTGTAACATGCTTTCTCATTTCTTTTTAAATGAGGTTACAGACATATCTTCGTGCACTATCTCTCTTAACAATAATGTTGGCCAGTTAAGGTAAAACGTGTTTGGCAACTAACATGTTACAGTGATTCCAGCTTACAAATGACGTGATTCTAAATTCTAAATTTTTATTACAATTTTTGCGATTTGTGTTACAAATTATTTCGAAATTATTTTCTCAGGAAATAGAATTAACAAGAAATTTATCAATGCCACATGGTTCCACTAGTATGATAATGTCTGCTGCTAACACCCGTGAAATACGTATGTGTGATTTAGTGCTTCGTTAGTGCCGAACATCGTGACTCCCACCCTTCCATTGCACGGAAGTGCTACTGCAGGACTTTCAGTAAGTGAACTTTTACTACTTGTCTTATTACTTTAAATATCTATCCGTTGCTTACCATATCTTTGTCGTTCTGCTATCTTTTACAAAAGACTTGCATGCTATTCTAAAACATAGAAAAAAAAAGACTCATACTACTAGATTACTCATATCAATTGTGTCTTATCTATTTATCTTTTGTAAAAAAAAATTTTGTCTTGATTTATGTTAAATTGGTGTGTGAGGAAACGTTTCTGCTACTCCCCAATATTACCTCACTTTGTATTGAATTTTTTTTGTAATGCTTTTAACGTTGCTCCATTACATAGATTATCTAAACGTTTTTACATTCTTTTACATTCTTTTTTTTCAGGTTTACTTAACTATTTGTTTTCAGGTTTACTTAACTATTTTTTTTTTCAGGTATTCTAATTCTTTTTCTTACAGGTAATGTTAGTCCGCTTTCTACAACCCCCCCTAATCTCCGATTGAGCCCGGTCATTCCGTGATGTCTTTGTGTTACGCACGGCTACACGAGTCAACGTAACATAAATTTGGACGCCCTGACGTGGGGCTCGATTTTTTTTTAATTGCTCCCGATTTTTTTTTTCTCTGATTGCCTCGATTTTTTTGATTTGCTCTCGATTTTTTCTGATTTGCTCTCGATTTTTTTTTTGGTTTGCTCTTGATCTTTTAAATTTTTTTTTTTCTTTCATGACTTTGATTTTTTTTTTGGCATTGATTTTTTTGGGTATCGGCTCGATTTTCTTTTCTGCCTATAATGGCTGGCTCTAATTTTTGGTGTAGTCTTGAATATTTTTTCTCGCTATATAGAAATTCCTTGATTTTAGTTTTTTTTGTGAATTATCAGAGTTGTGTTTTCGCTGGTAATTTAGTTCTTGAAAACACTGGCGCCCAAGATTTTTCTTTTTTCGTCCTTCCCTTTTTGTATATTTTGTTCTTCCCATCAAGTCTAGAGTTAGTTTTCCTCCTATTTTTTCTTCTCTTTTGAGCTTTTATCGAGTTACGGTTAGCTTTTATTTCGTTACCTTCTACCCATTTCCTTCTTGTTCGTAGTCAAAATGACTTCTTTTTCGGCTTCCTACTACGGTCTCCCTGTGTGGGAGTGGAATTTGAAATTTTCTGGTGTCCCGAACACTCTTACCGTACGTGATTTTTTGGAGCGAGTCGTAAAACTCCGACGAGCTCATCATGTATCCGAATTTGATTTATTTGAGTCCGCGGTGGATTTGTTCGAGGCTAACGCTTTACTTTAGTATCGTGGTTTTCGGCATAGGTTTTCTGACTGGAAGTCGTTGTCTAATTTACTAATTCTTCATTTTGAACACAACGAGCTTATTTATAAGGCTACTACGATTGAGAAAAATTCTTTTGCTTCACATGACCGAGTTGTTAAGGTTTCTCCGACGCCTACGAGTAGATCCGATACTCCTTCCGTACGTTCTACTGTTCTTCCTCCTACTTTTACTCCTACTCGTCAGGTGGTATGTTTTAATTGCGACAAACCTGGTCATGTTTCGACCCGTTGTACTCGTCCTAAGGTGCTCCATTGTTATAGTTGCGGATATAAGGGAGTTACTCGCCATAACTGTCCCAACTGTCATCTTACTACTAATAGCTCTTCGAATAATCCTTCAAATTCTGCCCTCACCTCTACTTGCCTAACTTCTTCTACTTCTCATTCTACGTTCTCTTCGATACTTCATCCAGGTCCTCCTGCTCCTACTATCAAAACCTACTCTTCTTCGGCAAATATAGCTTCTAACAAAATTTCCTCCGTTTCTAGTTCTGCCTCCTATTCTACTTCTTCTTCTGCTCGCCCTACTTATACACTCTCACCCCAAAATGTGCCTCCTGCCGTTTTTGTCAAAATTTTACCTGTTCCTGCTTTCTTTAATGATTCTTGTCAAGAAATTGCTGTTGTTCCTACAATAACAGCTGTAGCTACATTGACGATTACTCCTAATTTAGTCAGCGAAGGTTCGATCGAAGTTCACAAACCAGTATCTTTATTGTCTGTTGCTGTTGCTGTCAAAATTTTACATGTTCCTACTTTCCTAACTTGTTCTACTTAAGAAATTTCTGTTGTACGTCAATCACTGCCGTAGCTAAAGTAAAAATAATTTCTAATTCCGTCTGCGAAGGTCCTGTTAAAGTTAGTGAACCCTTAACTGTGAAGCCTGCTGCTGTTGTCGTTAAAGCTTTACCTAATCTTTTTCGTTACCTACCCTTACTCCTTTTTCTCATGCTGATAAAATGCTACTTACTTCTGTTCTTTTAACTAAGGTTGGTGACATCCTAGCTGATGTTCTGTTATATAATGCTGACGAACTTCTACCTGATTCTGCTCCTTTTCTTAAGTTGGATACTTCCACAACCAATACTGTTTTCTTTTCTAACTGTGATACTTCTAGTCCTGCACATAACGTCAAAGAAATTTTACCTACTTCTGTCCCTTTCTCTAACGTAACTGAAGTGTGTTCCGCTTGTGTTTCTTTTCGTCAGGTTGGTTCCCGTACAGCCAATACTTTTTCTTTTTCCACCGTTGATGTGCTGACTACCCATGATGTTTCCGTTTCTGCCATTGACCTTCTTACCACCCATCCCAACAATAAACAACGTCCTACTATGACGCGTTTTGAGTTTTCTAAATCACCCTTGCCACCTCCTAAACCTAGTTCTATAACTACTATACCCCTGCTATTCCTATTTGGCATAAAACTGCCCAGAAGAGGCAGACTTTATTCTATGCTCCTTCCAAACCTAAAGATGTTGGTCGACAAAACCTTAATGTCCTCGATCTTGTTTCATTTTCCTTTTGGCGGCGTAAACGCCTTAAGCCCAATATCTAGTTCTTGTGCCCCTGATTCTGATGCCGACTTTGCTCTTCCTCGGATTTGATTTTTGGTAATTGCGATTTCGATTTATTTCCCGGTTTTGCTGGGTTTTCTTTCGTTTGCTTTCCTTTTTTTTTTCTTTTTCACCCGTGTGGGTCCGGGAAGAGAATAGCCCCATGGTACGACCTGCCTGTCGTAAGAGGCGACTACAGCGGTCATACACAACATCTATACACACCCACTCTATACACACACACACACCCATACCCACATACACATACCTACACATACATAACGACACTGGAATTCGATTTTGTTTTCGTTGGTGTTATTCTTAGGGTTCTTTTTTTTTTGCTTGTGCTTATTGTTTAGTATTAAGCTTTTTGGTTTATTTTTCTTTCCCCTTTTTTTTCGTTTTTTTTCTCGTTCCTTTCGTTCCACATTCCTGTCCATTTTTTTTCCTGACTGGTTTTCCTTGCGGTTAGTTGATGTACTGACTTCGATCACTCGTTATATCTGCTCCTGTGGTAGTTGCTCTTTAGGCCTACTTTCTGTCCTGTAGGAATCACGACTTAGTCGACTTTTGGGTCTATTAGCAGATTACTTTCCTTACTTGGTTGTATTATACGACTCTTTTTTTCTTCTTGGTACCACAGTTTGAAGCTTTTCGTTACTTTTTCCAGTTTTCCGTTTGTCGTTCCCTAGCTTACTTGAGGCTTGACACTTGTGTCTTATGTTGGCTATTGCTGTTGGTTTTCTTCCTCGCTACTTTTCTTTTCTTTTGGTTTCTGCGCGCGAAATCAATTTTCTTGAGGTTGGAAACTGTGCTGTTTCTTTTCTAAAGAGACATCCGTCCTTTGACGACTTTGGCAGCGTTCATGCCTTTACACCTTAGTCCTCTTCGATTGCTACTACTTACCTATCTTTCCCTGTGGATTTCTTGACTCTTATTTTTGTACGACATTTTGGTCCTTCGAACCGGATAAAAAAATTTTTTTTGTTTGGTTCCTTGTCTGTCGCTTTTTCTTTCACCCCGACGTCTTTATTTTGCTAGGGGGGAATTTGTTACGTTCCCTTAATGTCAGCGTACTCAAAACACATCGGTTGGAATAGCTGGTTGCATAAAGTTGATTTACCTTAATAAATAAATAAATATTCGCCGTATACAATTCGTCTTTATGCTATCTATTCTCGTTTGAGATAAGAGAAGCTCAGGTGTTATGTTAAACAACTATTTTTACATTAAACAGATTAGCGTAGTTTACAGTTGTTCTTGGTTGCTATAAATTACGAGTTTAGCAGTGTTTCGATGTATTTCCTATAAATTGTTGAGTTTGTAGTTGTAGTTTGTCCTTTGTTCAGATATATTAATTGCATTCCGTATTAATGATATGTTAAATTTACCTCGCATTTAATAAGTAAATAAAATATGAACGTACCTTTTTTAGAAACGAGATTGTGAGCGTGATCGTGTTTTTAAGTGTTTCACCGTATCCAAACAATGCCTTTACCAACTGAAATTAGCTTTAGAAGTTTACGAAAATTCTTGGCGGATGTTTGGATCGGAATTATACTAACTTTAATTGTTCTTGGTTCCTATAAATGTCGAGGTTTGGAGTGTTTCTTTGTTCCTTAAATTGTTGAGTTTTCTTTTGAAATAACGTGCGTTACGGAACATGTGACGGACTTACTTAGTGATACCCGTTCTTCACTCATTGTGGCTTCGCCATCGTATTACAACGTATTGTACTTAAAATGCAAGAACGGTAACTGCGATTACAAGCAAGTAAATACGATGTACAGCTCGGCTTTTCTTTTTCTTAGTGCAAGATACTTATTTAGTTGTCAACGTATTAATTAGCAAATTAATTCTGTAACATGCTTTCTCATTTCTTTTTTAATGAGGTTACAGACATATCTTCGTGCACTATCTCTCTTAACAATAATGTTGGCCAGTTAAGGTAAAAACGTGTTTGGCAACTAACATGTTACAGTGATTCCAGCTTACAAATGACGTGATTCTAAATTCTAAATTTTTATTACAATTTTTGCGATTTGTGTTACAAATTATTTCGAAATTATTTTCTCAGGAAATAGAATTAACAAGAAATTTATCAATGCCACATGGTTCCACTAGTATGATAATGTCTGCTGCTAACACCCGTGAAATACGTATGTGTGATTTAGTGCTTCGTTAGTGCCGAACATCGTGACTCCCACCCTTCCATTGCACGGAAGTGCTACTGCAGGACTTTCAGTAAGTGAACTTTTACTACTTGTCTTATTACTTTAAATATCTATCCGTTGCTTACCATATCTTTGTCGTTCTGCTATCTTTTACAAAAGACTTGCATGCTATTCTAAAACATAGAAAAAAAAGACTCATACTACTAGATTACTCATATCAATTGTGTCTTATCTATTTATCTTTTGTAAAAAAAAATTTTGTCTTGATTTATGTTAAATTGGTGTGTGAGGAAACGTTTCTGCTACTCCCCAATATTACCTCACTTTGTATTGAATTTTTTTTGTAATGCTTTTAACGTTGCTCCATTACATAGATTATCTAAACGTTTTTAAATTCTTTTACATTCTTTTTTTTTCAGGTTTACTTAACTATTTGTTTTCAGGTTTACTTAACTATTTTTTTTTTCAGGTATTCTAATTCTTTTTCTTACAGGTAATGTTAGTCCGCTTTCTACAACCCCCCCTAATCTCCGATTGAGCCCGGTCATTCCGTGATGTCTTTGTGTTACGCACGGCTACACGAGTCAACGTAACAAGGTGCCACATACATTTTTTTAACAAGCTCGTGGAGTGACGTTATGTAACGTGAATTAAATTAAACAATTATTTAAGAAGAGTAATAATTGGATTTGGAGTTGGAGGTATCGTGTGAACAGCCTTACAGCACAGCTTAGAGGGTGTGCAACTACAAATAGCTAGAGGCGGGAGCAGAGCAAAGCGAAGCAACTATACGGCATCATCAACGGAGCAGGGATCTTCAAGAAATTCCAGGTAACGCTTTAGAATTTGTTGTTGTTAATAAACTAGGAAGGTTATTGTGATGGATGAGAGTGAACTATGATAGTATTTTACATTATTTGGAGTTTTGAAAGTAATACGTATACCTAACTTTTATTGTGGTATTTAACTATAAAGCTAAAGGTGTATATAAAGCTGATTAATGTTCCTCAGAATTTAAATATTTTTTGTTATGAGTACATGGGTTTTTGTTGTGTTTGTAATAAGAATATGCCAAGTATAGAGCATACATTAATTATAATTAACTGGGTTATCATGAGCTCACCATACTCCAGAGTTGCCTAATTGAAATTAATTATAAATACAGAAAGAAAGATAAGGTATTATTCAGGGCCCATTTACTCAGGTTACATTCAATGTGTTTGATATTGCTAGTTAAAATTCTGGACTTTACTAAATAGAATTTATTGAAGTGTAACTTGACCACTGAGATGTATATAATTTTGAAGTTTTATTTGTAAATAGTGGAAAATAGATATTGTATGATTGTTGTATTATTTTGTGGTTTTATTGAAAGTGTGCGTGAACGATAGAGAATATGGGAGTGAATCTAGGTTATGGCCTTTCGAATTATATTAAGGGATTTTTCTTATCAGGTTTTACTCCTATGTGACCAGCTGTAAGGCACAAGGATGTTTGACAAGGATTTCCAGTAAGTGTAAAGAGCCCACGGCAAGTTTCGGTGGAAAATGGCTCGTAGATGAGGAAACCTCAAAGGCTAAGCGGCTAGTCGAGCTATTTGCTCTGGGTAGAACATGAGCTGTGGGTCGGGGTTGGACTGCGACCAAAAATGTAAAGAATATGGCGCCACCGAATTGTTCTATACGAAGAAGACCTTACTTAAGTCCCTTGTATAAGGCGAATGCGGAAACCTTTACTCAATTACCGCTATACAATATACAGTATTGCCCGAAATAAACAGTACTGAAATTGTAATTGTTTTGTATATTTAAAAATACATATTATTGACACTTTATTATATGTTCTAAATGTGCACCTCCTCGTTCGAGACAGACTTCATAACGATGTTCTAAGTTTCTGGTCATGTTATTGAATAAGGGTTGTCTCAGGGCTGCGAAGAAGACTCTAACGGCATCCTTTAATTCATCGATGGTTTGTGGTGCCCGTTTGAAAACGGCATTTTAGCCATGCCCCAAATGTATGCGTCTGGAGGTGTGAGGTCTGGAGAATGTGAAGGATAAGGAAGTCAGTAAATCGTGATATGAATTTGCTTGGAAAATGTTCTTGAAGAAATTGATGAATTGCGGCAGCAGTATGGCAAGTTGCCCCGTCCTGCTGCAAAATTGGTTTCGAAATGCCAAGTTACGTGCACGACAGAATTGACGTAGATCAGGGATAAATCGTGTTAAAATTTGTCTGTACCTCTGTTGATTAAGTGTGACTTGCCTACCATTCTCTTCGATAAAGTACGGACCAATAATTCCGTGTCCGGAAACAGCACACCAGACACTCACTTTTCACTATGTAAAGGAACCTCTTGAACCTCATCGGGTCTGGCAAAGCCCAGAAATCGATTTGTGCGACGATTCACATAGCCTGACAAGTGAAAATGTGCTTCGTCTGAAAACCAAACATTTTCAAAAATTCAGGTTTTCATACTGTAACGCGAGAATTCTGGCGTAATATTCCACTCTACTGCGATAATCCCGAGGATGTAGTTGTTGATGTACCTGAATCACATACGAAAATGTACCCAGCTCCTTCAGGATTCTTTGAAAGGAAGTTCTTTTAAATCAAGTTGTAACGCTGTCCTTGCCTGGCTGACTTTCGGATTTTCTAAGATTTGCTCAAAACACGTTCATGGTTATTGTTAACTGTCCTGGGACGCCCTGAGTTTCCTTTTCGTTGGCACAATACACTACCTGTATTTCTAAACTTTTCAATAACCTTCAAAATTACAGCATTACTTGGAGAACGTTTATTAAACCTTTGTGTGAATTGATCAGACACGTATAGCAAACTTGCACCATTATGTCGGCCGATTCCGTATGAACGAAAATAATGCTCTACCAGAAACACTTTCTCCTCTGTACTTAACACCATTTTTAACAATTAGGCCCTACTAATTACTTGTTTGAGGTTTACTTGACAGGTCTATACTAGCTAACTTGAGTGTGACAGCACACGCATAAAAACACCGCCAACATAGTTTCAGTACTGTTTATTTCGGGCAATACTGTATTACTGAAAAATCCCTAAAGTTTTCTTACCTTATGGCTCGATATTGACCTTTATAGATGCACTGCTACACCTGTGAACAGATTAAAACAAAGATAGCACTGTTTGTGCATTTATATCCAAAATTTAATAATTAATTCGAATCAACCTCATTCATTCCAATTAATAATCATAGTCTTGACCAAATAAAAATCTATTCCTTCAGTATTTAGTAAGTTATTTACAAGACATCTTCTTTAAATAAGTTCGATTAAATTAAATTATTGAAAGATATGTACATAGGTACTTGATAGTATCAGTATTTCTCACAGATAAAACATGATAATTTTATATTAGCAATGTCTAGCAAAAATTTATTCTCAAACGAATGAGTATGAGTTTCTTTTCTGAATGTTTAACTTTAAATTACAACTTCGGTTGGTTTTAGTAGCACTACTTAACCTCACATTCTATGATTAAATATTCCACTATGCAATTAGTGAAATGTAAAATGTAAAAATTTAATTCTCTACGAATTGAATAAATTATGTTTCAAATAATCAAATTAATTTTCTTTAAATATAGAATTTAACTTTTCTTATCTTCATAATGACATCTACCGTATATTAATTGTATTAATAAAAGATTTAATGTGAAACTTTATAGGTTCCTGTTGCATAATTTGAAAAATAACTAGTCTGCCATTCACCTAATGAACTTGAACTTTACCACGTGATCAAACAAAAAATTATTTGTCTGCTATACTCAATGCTACAGCTGACGTATAGGAAAGCAATCTACATACCAGATGTTAATCCGATGGAAAAATACCCGCTTGGTATATGGACCATACCCGGAATTATAATTGATGATTTATAATTCGCTTGTTTCAGCAACTAAAAATACAGGAATTTCCAATTCCATACAACCAAATTAGCTGCATACTGAATCTTCAACATAACATCACGGCGTCCACATTAAATAATTGAAGCACGCCAATTCGACTTTCGTACAAGGTTAAACTTCACATAGATACTAATAAATTTTCATTTCTTGTCCAAATAAATTAGTTATATTTCTTAAATTTCAAAACTAAGATGTACAACTTATCCTAAATTGCACTAAAAATATTGATTTAGTAAGGCTATAAATTCAGTAATACTTACTGTTAACCAAAGGCCATTCAAACAAATCAACGTTTTGTCAATTGCGAGCTAATTCCAGCAAATGTGGACATAAAAATGCGCGTCGCCGAAACGATACCATTTCAAGAAAACAATTTAATTTTTCTATGCTTCCAACACATAGACTGCAAAACCGTCATGATCCTCGAGTTCAAGGAACACTTGACCTCTTCTAACGACAGCTGAGTTGGAAATGATAAGATGACGTGGGTTGCCGCCTGACAACAAGCTTAATATTACAATCATCTAACAGAGGGAACTCTTATGATGACACTAACAAAAGGCATCTTTTGTCACCGCATAATTTAAAATTTTACACTTTCAAATCGAAAGCTAATATTGTTTCTCGACAATATGTAATATTTATTTCGTAGATTGTGTAGCATTATTATATTTAAGTTGGTTATTAATAAATTAAATAAGTTAGATATCTGTAAAAATATTGCCAGAAAAAAAAATAGTTACAAGGTATCCAAGAGAAGGCCCAACTGAGCTAGCCACGGAAGCAGTTGAAGAAAGCAATTCAACCGAGGAAGAGAGGAATCTGGGTAAGAAATTAATGGTTTTTTTTGAAAATTTTCTATTGTGTGCAAATTTTCGATTTGTTATAAAATTGATAATTAGAGGGGTTCGATTCTTAATTCCAGAACCACGGCAATTTTATGACGGCCCAACGTTGGGGCTCGAATAATTTTTAGCGAGTTCCAGAGACTAATTCCCGACTTCCACGGCATTCTTATGACGGTCCAACGTTGGGACTCGAATTTTTTTTTTTCACTGACGAGGCGATTTAGAGAGGTTCCACGGCAATATTTTCTTATGCTCTACCCCCTCGCTTTTTTATTTATTTAATTATTTAATTTTATATAATATGCAAATATTTATTTTATGTTACGTGCTTTATCTACGTTTGGTTGGTTTATAAAACAAAACTGTGTCAATATGCCTCGACTATTTGAAAACTCGTTCTTCCCAGGGTATCCACCTACTTACCGTGGGTTCAGTGGTAAGTAGATGTGCAATGCACCAACCAAACAGCACTACCTTCTGTTTTTGTACCTTTGATATTTTACACTTGTATATGCCAAATTTTTATATAAGATCCACGTAGCCTTGTGCCAAATTAATTAATATTACAAAATTTTTGACTTTGACGTTATAACACACAGTACTCACCTATTTTACACCTCGTCGTCGGCCTTTTTGAAAAACTGGCTCAACAATCTCACTCGCCGTATGCGTCTTCACAATGCTGGCACTATCACTATGAAAGATCTGTTGTCCAGCTTCCAGGTTTCTTTTAATGAATTTTGATGTCCCCAAATCTAAAATAAATATACCCAAATTTAGAATTTTGACTACCTTTTTATATAACTTCCCCTGCGCTAATTTTCCTGATGTTTATTCTTTGCTCGTATTAATCCTCCTGCTACTCCACTGCTTTCCTGTTCCAAATTCCGCTCGTTCCAAATTCAATGCTTTCCTCCTAAGTCCACTCTTTTCAATTCACTGCTATCCTCTAGTTACCATTCAATACCATTAATCCTCCTAATACCATATCCAAATCTATTCCATTAATATCGCCTTCAGTTACTTAAATACCATTCAATGCCTTTCTGCCTTTCTCAATCTCGTTCCAATATCCCACTATTTACTACGCTTTTTCCACTGTTACTTTAATCCACTCTTACTCGTTTCACTTCGTCGTTGCTATTAATTATTCTTACTCTTGCCTATACGTACTCTTCTTTATGTATTAATCAAACTTTTAAACTTTCAAATTCATTTATTAATTCTTAAAATGTTCAAAATTTAGCGCAGTTTACAAAATTACGTCTTACTACCAAAAAAATTATAAATCGACCTCTTGTTTATCTTTTCCTTGGTGATTATTACAATTCAAATATGCCTACTCTTTAATACATTTTATACAAATTCCATCCAATAATATCGTCCCAACAAGTTCGTGTCACTCTTTCTTTTACGCTTTCCCTTTTCATATATAAATGTTCAATCATTGGTCCTTAATATCGCACAACCCTTTAATCATATTTGACAATACTTTTACTTATAATTTTGATATTACATGCTTGTCCAAAGGTTGATTCTATTAAAATAAATGCAGAAATGTTACACATATAAACCTGGATCTGTGTGGTTAATAGTGTACTTCTACAGACGCATCCGGTTTCTCGATTAGCAAATGTACGTTCTATGGCTTATTCAACATACAACTCAGTGTAAATCCTTGAATACTGTGCTTTATCACGTCATCAAGTCATTGTTTTTTTCGTCTAGGCACTTATCCTTTGACTAATATTTCAAATACTTTAACATTTGTAAAGTACGGCAAACATAAATTTCTCAGTTACGGGATCTGATATTTGGCTTACTTTATTTGGCATACACTACCTTCAACAAAACAACCCTTAGAACCCTTTTAGCCCCTACTAACATTTCAATATATATATATATATATATATATATATATATATAAAGACAAGTTATTTGCAGTCCGCAATAAGAAATAGTATATAAAATAAGATGTATTTGTAAACAAACTCTTATGAAAATAATAAGAGCTATTGACAAATACAAATCGGGCTAGTAGTTAAATAGTCATTAACAAAACATTAGCTTTATTACTTCACAGGGAGGAAACATTCACTAACCGACGGTTTCGGCTTGTTAAGCCTCATCAGAGTAGATTAGTTTCCAACCCTATGAAGTAATCGAAGCTATTATACTGATATAATTTCGAAACTATATATATATATATATATATATATATATATATATTGTAGTGGTTTTAAGAAGTTAAAAGTAAATATAAACAAAGCAATTTCAAAACACCCTGTATAAATGAAACAACCAGAATTTACGTGCAAAATTCATTCCAGTTAGTTTATTTTAAGTAACAGGTATTAACAAAATTTTACAAATAATAATTAAAATTTAGTAGGTTTGCAAAGGAAATAAATTGTAGAAGCCAATGCCATTAATTTATTAATTTAATTGAGTTTGATTGAACGGTTATTTACGTATAATATGCATAAAACCATGAAAAATCAATAAAACGCGTTGCTAACACATAAACAGCCGTTGGATATAAAATACGTTGAAAAGAAGCTCCTAGAAATGTTAGTTAAAACGTTCGTTAAAATTGAACACCTGCAGGTTTTGTAAATGTCAAGTTCCACTTATTTTGTGTAGATAAAGCTCAAGATCTTAGGTATATTGTACAAACGGTCGGATGTTTTCGCATTAAACGCTAATAAGGGGTTATTTAAAGCACGTAGGCAAGTCCACGTGAGATTAGATAGCAGATGGACAGGAATATCGATTTCTACCACTCAAACAAGGTTAGAAAGAGACGTAGAATATGCATAAGCAAGGGACAGCGTTAGTATAGGCGGGATTTTTAAGACATCAATGCATAGACTATTGGTCGATATAGTTAGTTCTACATCAGACAAACACGGGAATGTTGAATGTTAATTTTTCAGAAAATATCGTTACGACGCGCTGAATTTCGAGGATTTAGAAAACGGTTGAACTCAAAATTTTAAGATATATTATTGTAAATGAAGGACTTCGGGTGAAATGCAGCCGAGAGGTGGCATCGTAAATGGTATAAATACCTTTTGAAAATGAATAAAAGTTCCTTAGTATTTTGATCGCTTCAGACTACGTACGAAAGTTACCACGAGCTTTTAAGTAAGTAAGTAAGTAAGTAAGTAAGAAAATTATTTTAAATTAAATAGCACGGTGTTAGCCTCATAATTTGTACGCGGATTGTGCCCAGTTTAAATTTTATTGAGGTTGTTACGTTCCCTTAAATTCAGCGTACTCAAAACACATCGGTTGGAATAGCTGGTTGCATAAAGTTGATTTACCTTAATAAATAAATAAATATCCGCCGTATACAATTTGTCTTTATGCTATCTATTCTCGTTTGAGATAAGAGAAGCTCAGGTGTTATGTTAAACAACTATTTTTACATTAAACAGATTAGCGTAGTTTACAGTTGTTCTTGGTTGCTATAAATTACGAGTTTAGCAGTGTTTCGATGTATTTCCTATAAATTGTTGAGTTTGTAGTTGTAGTTTGTCCTTTGTTCAGATATATTAATTGCATTCCGTATTAATGATATGTTAAATTTACCTCGCATTTAATAAGTAAATAAAATATGAACGTACCTTTTTTAGAGACGAGATTGTGAGCGTGATCGTGTTTTTAAGTGTTTCACCGTATCCAAACAATGCCTTTACCAACTGAAATTAGCTTTAGAAGTTTACGAAAAATTCTTGGCGGATGTTTGGATCGGAATTATACTAACTTTAATTGTTCTTGGTTCCTATAAATGTCGAGGTTTGGAGTGTTTCTTTGTTCCTTAAATTGTTGAGTTTTCTTTTGAAATAACGTGCGTTACGGAACATGTGACGGACTTACTTAGTGATACCCGTTCTTCACTCATTGTGGCTTCGCCATCGTATTACAACGTATTGTACTTAAAATGCAAGAACGGTAACTGCGATTACAAGCAAGTAAATACGATGTACAGCTCGGCTTTTCTTTTTTTTCTTAGTGCAAGATACTTATTTAGTTGTCAACGTATTAATTAGCAAATTAATTCTGTAACATGCTTTCTCATTTCTTTTTTAATGAGGTTACAGACATATCTTCGTGCACTATCTCTCTTAACAATAATGTTGGCCAGTTAAGGTAAAAACGTGTTTGGCAACTAACATGTTACAGTGATTCCAGCTTACAAATGACGTGATTCTAAATTCTAAATTTTTATTACAATTTTTGCGATTTGTGTTACAAATTATTTCGAAATTATTTTCTCAGGAAATAGAATTAACAAGAAATTTATCAATGCCACATGGTTCCACTAGTATGATAATGTCTGCTGCTAACACCCGTGAAATACGTATGTGTGATTTAGTGCTTCGTTAGTGCCGAACATCGTGACTACCACCCTTCCATTGCACGGAAGTGCTACTGCAGGACTTTCCGTAAGTGAACTTTTACTACTTGTCTTATTACTTTAAATATCTATCCGTTGCTTACCATATCTTTGTGTTCTGCTATCTTTTACAAAAGACTTGCATGCTATTCTAAAACATAGAAAAAAAAAGACTCATACTACTAGATTACTCATATCAATTGTGTCTTATCTATTTATCTTTTGTAAAAAAAAATTTTGTCTTGATTTATGTTAAATTGGTGTGTGAGGAAACGTTTCTGCTACTCCCCAATATTACCTCACTTTGTATTGAATTTTTTTTGTAATGCTTTTAACGTTGCTCCATTACATAGATTATCTAAACGTTTTTACATTCTTTTACATTCTTTTTTTTCAGGTTTACTTAACTATTTGTTTTCAGGTTTACTTAACTATTTTTTTTTTCAGGTATTCTAATTCTTTTTCTTACAGGTAATGTTAGTCCGCTTTCTACAACCCCCCCTAATCTCCGATTGAGCCCGGTCATTCCGTGATGTCTTTGTGTTACGCACGGCTACACGAGTCAACGTAACAAGGTGCCACATACATTTTTTTAACAAGCTCGTGGAGTGACGTTATGTAACGTGAATTAAATTAAACAATTATTTAAGAAGAGTAATAATTGGATTTGGAGTTGGAGGTATCGTGTGTGAACAGCCTTACAGCACAGCTTAGAGGGTGTGCAACTACAAATAGCTAGAGGCGGGAGCAGAGCAAAGCGAAGCAACTATACGGCATCATCAACGGAGCAGGGATCTTCAAGAAATTCCAGGTAACGCTTTAGAATTTGTTGTTGTTAATAAACTAGGAAGGTTATTGTGATGGATGAGAGTGAACTATGATAGTATTTTACATTATTTGGAGTTTTGAAAGTAATACGTATACCTAACTTTTATTGTGGTATTTAACTATAAAGCTAAAGGTGTATATAAAGCTGATTAATGTTCCTCAGGAATTTAAATATTTTTTTGTTATGAGTACATGGGTTTTTGTTGTGTTTGTAATAAGAATATGCCAAGTATAGAGCATACATTAATTATAATTAACTGGGTAATCATGAGCTCACCATACTCCAGAGTTGCCTAATTGAAATTAATTATAAATACAGAAAGAAAGATAAGGTATTATTCAGGGCCCATTTACTCAGGTTACATTCAATGTGTTTGATATTGCTAGTTAAAATTCTGGACTTTACTAAATAGAATTTATTGAAGTGTAACTTGACCACTGAGATGTATATAATTTTGAAGTTTTATTTGTAAATAGTGGAAAATAGATATTGTATGATTGTTGTATTATTTTGTGGTTTTATTGAAAGTGTGCGTGAACGATAGAGAATATGGGAGTGAATCTAGGTTATGGCCTTTCGAATTATATTAAGGGATTTTTCTTATCAGGTTTTTACTCCTATGTGACCAGCTGTAAGGCACAAGGATGTTTGACAAGGATTTCCAGTAAGTGTAAAGAGCCCACGGCAAGTTTCGGTGGAAAATGGCTCGTAGATGAGGAAACCTCAAAAGGCTAAGCGGCTAGTCGAGCTATTTGCTCTGGGTAGAACATGAGCTGTGGGTCGGGGTTGGACTGCGACCAAAAATGTAAAGAATATGGCGCCACCGAATTTTTCTATACGAAGAAGACCTTACTTAAGTCCCTTGTATAAGGCGAATGCGGAAACCTTTACTCAATTACCGCTATACAATATACAGTATTGCCCGAAATAAACAGTACTGAAATTGTAATTGTTTTGTATATTTAAAAAATACATATTATTGACACTTTATTATATGTTCTAAATGTGCACCTCCTCGTTCGAGACAGACTTCATAACGATGTTCTAAGTTTCTGGTCATGTTATTGAATAAGGGTTGTCTCAGGGCTGCGAAGAAGACTCTAACGGCATCCTTTAATTCATCGATGGTTTGTGGTGCCCGTTTGAAAACGGCATTTTTAGCCATGCCCCAAATGTATGCGTCTGGAGGTGTGAGGTCTGGAGAATGTGAAGGATAAGGGAAGTCAGTAAATCGTGATATGAATTTGCTTGGAAAATGTTCTTGAAGAAATTGATGAATTGCGGCAGCAGTATGGCAAGTTGCCCCGTCCTGCTGCAAAAATTGGTTTCGAAATGCCAAGTTACGTGCACGACAGAATTGACGTAGATCAGGGATAAATCGTGTTAAAATTTGTCTGTACCTCTGTTGATTAAGTGTGACTTGCCTACCATTCTCTTCGATAAAGTACGGACCAATAATTCCGTGTCCGGAAACAGCACACCAGACACTCACTTTTTCACTATGTAAAGGAACCTCTTGAACCTCATCGGGTCTGGCAAAGCCCAGAAATCGATTTGTGCGACGATTCACATAGCCTGACAAGTGAAAATGTGCTTCGTCTGAAAACCAAACATTTTCAAAAATTCAGGTTTTCATACTGTAACGCGAGAATTCTGGCGTAATATTCCACTCTACTGCGATAATCCCGAGGATGTAGTTGTTGATGTACCTGAATCACATACGAAAATGTACCCAGCTCCTTCAGGATTCTTTGAAAGGAAGTTCTTTTTAAATCAAGTTGTAATGCTGTCCTTGCCTGGCTGACTTTCGGATTTTCTAAGATTTGCTCAAAAACACGTTCATGGTTATTGTTAACTGTCCTGGGACGCCCCGAGTTTCCTTTTCGTTGGCACAATACACTACCTGTATTTCTAAACTTTTCAATAACCTTCAAAATTACAGCATTACTTGGAGAACGTTTATTAAACCTTTGTGTGAATTGATCAGACACGTATAGCAAACTTGCACCATTATGTCGGCCGATTCCGTATGAACGAAAATAATGCTCTACCAGAAACACTTTCTCCTCTGTACTTAACACCATTTTTAACAATTAGGCCCTACTAATTACTTGTTTGAGGTTTACTTGACAGGTCTATACTAGCTAACTTGAGTGTGACAGCACACGCATAAAAACACCGCCAACATAGTTTCAGTACTGTTTATTTCGGGCAATACTGTATTACTGAAAAATCCCTAAAGTTTTCTTACCTTATGGCTCGATATTGACCTTTATAGATGCACTGCTACACCTGTGAACAAATTAAAACAAAGATAGCACTGTTTGTGCATTTATATCCAAAATTTAATAATTAATTCGAATCAACCCTCATTCATTCCAATTAATAATCATAGTCTTGACCAAATAAAAATCTATTCCTTCAGTATTTAGTAAGTTATTTACAAGACATCTTCTTTAAATAAGTTCGATTAAATTAAATTATTGAAAGATATGTACATAGGTACTTGATAGTATCAGTATTTCTCACAGATAAAACATGATAATTTTATATTAGCAATGTCTAGCAAAAATTTATTCTCAAATGAATGAGTATGAGTTTCTTTTCTGAATGTTTAACTTTAAATTACAACTTCGGTTGGTTTTAGTAGCACTACTTAACCTCACATTCTATGATTAAATATTCCACTATGCAATTAGTGAAATGTAAAATGTAAAAATTTAATTCTCTACGATTTGAATAAATTATGTTTCAAATAATCAAATTAATTTTCTTTAAATATAGAATTTAACTTTTCTTATCTTCATAATGACATCTACCGTATATTAATTGTATTAATAAAAAGATTTAATGTGAAACTTTATAGGTTCCTGTTGCATAATTTGAAAAATAACTAGTCTGCCATTCACCTAATGAACTTGAACTTTACCACGTGATCAAACAAAAAATTATTTGTCTGCTATACTCAATGCTACAGCTGACGTATAGGAAAGCAATCTACATACCAGATGTTAATCCGATGGAAAAATACCCGCTTGGTATATGGACCATACCCGGAATTATAATTGATGATTTATAATTCGCTTGTTTCAGCAACTAAAAATACAGGAATTTCCAATTCCATACAACCAAATTAGCTGCATACTGAATCTTCAACATAACATCACGGCGTCCACATTAAATAATTGAAGCACGCCAATTCGACTTTCGTACAAGGTTAAACTTCACATAGATACTAATAAATTTTCATTTCTTGTCCAAATAAATTAGTTATATTTCTTAAATTTCAAAACTAAGATGTACAACTTATCCTAAATTGCACTAAAAATATTGATTTAGTAAGGCTATAAATTCAGTAATACTTACTGTTAACCAAAGGCCATTCAAACAAATCAACGTTTTGTCAATTGCGAGCTAATTCCAGCAAATGTGGACATAAAATGCGCGTCGCCGAAACGATACCATTTCAAGAAAACAATTTAATTTTCTATGCTTCCAACACATAGACTGCAAAACCGTCATGATCCTCGAGTTCAAGGAACACTTGACCTCTTCTAACGACAGCTGAGTTGGAAATGATAAGATGACGTGGGTTGCCGCCTGACAACAAGCTTAATATTACAATCATCTAACAGAGGAACTCTTATGATGACACTAACAAAAGGCATCTTTTGTCACCGCATAATTTAAAATTTTACACTTTCAAATCGAAAGCTAATATTGTTTCTCGACAATATGTAATATTTATTTCGTAGATTGTGTAGCATTATTATATTTAAGTTGGTTATTAATAAATTAAATAAGTTAGATATCTGTAAAAATATTGCCAGAAAAAAAAATAGTTACAAGGTATCCAAGAGAAGGCCCAACTGAGCTAGCCACGGAAGCAGTTGAAGAAAGCAATTCAACCGAGGAAGAGAGGAATCTGGGTAAGAAATTAATGGTTTTTTTTGAAAATTTTCTATTGTGTGCAAATTTTCGATTTGTTATAAAATTGATAATTAGAGGGGTTCGATTCTTAATTCCAGAACCACGGCAATTTTATGACGGCCCAACGTTGGGGCTCGAATAATTTTTAGCGAGTTCCAGAGACTAATTCCCGACTTCCACGGCATTCTTATGACGGTCCAACGTTGGGACTCGAATTTTTTTTTTCTCTGACGAGGCGATTTAGAGAGGTTCCACGGCAATATTTTCTTATGCTCTACCCCCTCGCTTTTTTATTTATTTAATTATTTAATTTTATATAATATGCAAATATTTATTTTATGTTACGTGCTTTATCTACGTTTGGTTGGTTTATAAAACAAAACTGTGTCAATATGCCTCGACTATTTGAAAACTCGTTCTTCCCAGGGTATCCACCTACTTACCGTGGGTTCAGTGGTAAGTAGATGTGCAATGCACCAACCAAACAGCACTACCTTCTGTTTTTGTACCTTTGATATTTTACACTTGTATATGCCAAATTTTTATATAAGATCCACGTAGCCTTGTGCCAAATTAATTAATATTACAAAATTTTTGACTTTGACGTTATAACACACAGTACTCACCTATTTTACACCTCGTCGTCGGCCTTTTTAAAAAACTGGCTCAACAATCTCACTCGCCGTATGCGTCTTCACAATGCTGGCACTATCACTATGAAAGATCTGTTGTCCAGCTTCCAGGTTTTTTTTAATGAATTTTGATGTCCCCAAATCTAAAATAAATATACCCAAATTTAGAATTTTGACTACTTTTTTATATAACTTCCCCTGCGCTAATTTTCCTGATGTTTATTCTTTGCTCGTATTAATCCTCCTGCTACTCCACTGCTTTCCTGTTCCAAATTCCGCTCGTTCCAAATTCAATGCTTTCATCCTAAGTCCACTCTTTTCAATTCACTGCTATCCTCTAGTTACCATTCAATACCATTAATCCTCCTAATACCATATCCAAATCTATTCCATTAATATCGCCTTCAGTTACTTAAATACCATTCAATGCCTTTCTGCCTTTCTCAATCTCGTTCCAATATCCCACTATTTACTACGCTTTTTCCACTGTTACTTTAATCCACTCTTACCCGTTTCACTTCGTCGTTGCTATTAATTATTCTTACTCTTGCCTATACGTACTCTTCTTTATGTATTAATCAAACTTTTAAACTTTCAAATTCATTTATTAATTCTTAAAATGTTCAAAATTTAGCGCAGTTTACAAAATTACGTCTTACTACCAAAAAAATTATAAATTGACCTCTTGTTTATCTTTTCCTTGGTGATTATTACAATTCAAATATGCCTACTCTTTAATACATTTTATACAAATTCCATCCAATAATATCGTCCCAACAAGTTCGTGTCACTTTTTCTTTTACGCTTTCCCTTTTCATATATAAATGTTCAATCATTGGTCCTTAATATCGCACAACCCTTTAATCATATTTGACAATACTTTTACTTATAATTTTGATATTACATGTTTGTCCAAAGGTTGATTCTATTAAAATAAATGCAGAAATGTTACACATATAAACCTGGATCTGTGTGGTTAATAGTGTACTTCTACAGACGCATCCGGTTTCTCGATTAGCAAATGTACGTTCTATGGCTTATTCAACATACAACTCAGTGTAAATCCTTGAATACTGTGCTTTATCACGTCATCAAGTCATTGTTTTTTTCGTCTAGGCACTTATCCTTTGACTAATATTTCAAATACTTTAACATTTGTAAAGTACGGCAAACATAAATTTCTCAGTTACGGGATCTGATATTTGGCTTACTTTATTTGGCATACACTACCTTCAACAAAACAACCCTTAGAACCCTTTTAGCCCCTACTAACATTTCAATATATATATATATATATATATATATATATATATATATATATGCAATTTAATATTAATAATTATAACTCGTTACAGTTTGTAGCTAACCGTTATAAATTTTAAATCCCCACTCATTTACATCATGTAACCACGGCTACTCAAAATGCGTTATTTGATCTTTAACCTTTCAATTATTCTCTTACAGTGACTTTGGCTAATCCATAAATTCTGGCGTCAAACTTTGTTTTAACTTCAGGGAATGAACGACTTTATGAATTATGAAAACAATGAAATTTGGGTTGCGATTTCCTAAGAATGGCGTGATTCTAAACGTGGGTATTGCATCTACTATACATGTGTAGCGCTAAGACCAAAAATATAAATTTAGACAGCATTTAACCAATTTTTATGTATGTTGGGATGGTTGTTTTTTGTAGAAGAATTTTCAAAGGAGAAAGTGCAGTGTCACTTGTGCTTTACTAGCTTTTTTGACGAATAAGCTTTAATTTACGTACAAAATGTTATTGCTAAAATTGTATTGGAACCTTAAATATGCACTTACTAATCATACGGGTTATTTAAAACATCATTGAGTCGAACTTCTCACCTTTAAGAATATTTCTTAGTCGCTGAATGTTATTGTAGTTCCATGATTCTATTCGCAATACTCTAAAAACCATCAATCCAAAGTGACGTAAATAAAATAGTATAGCTATGCGGTTTATAGATCTAAGCGATGCACGGATATACGACGGTTAACACTATACATAAAAGCGCCATCTATATGTAGTTTTTCATTGAGAACGCTATATCTAATTATGAACTGAAAGTGTGTTTACAGATGCCTGCTTATCTCAACATGGATAACTACACATTTTTCTTCCGTACGCGGTGATGCGCAAATTTCTCACAAATAAAAAATACCTGTAACTTCCGGTATGCAAAGATACATTGATTTAAAAAAAATATCAGAATATCGGTCAACGTAAAACATATTTGTTGAGACCCTTATTCGGCTGAAAGTTACATTTTCTTTTCTGTAGTTTTGGAAAAATATTATTGATGGAACTTGACTTTTTTAAAGCGTTCAACAAAGAAATGCTAGTAGTACAACGACACTTTACAAAAGCCAATTTTGAAGCTATTCTTTTCATTTTTCCTTAAGACATTAAGAAGCAACTTTCTTGATTTGTTCTAAACTCTCAAGATTGAAAGATTCGTAGATGTCAATTTAACCCGTTTCTACAATATGTAACGTCTAAGTATTACACTCCAGAATTTTTTTAGAGAAATACCTTGTACTTTGTCCTAGTTAGGTAATGTTCCTTCAGTTTTCAAATAAACATATATGTTGTTGATACTTAGTCCTTCCTCTTTGACCTTGTCTTCATCCTTCAAAACTGTAGCATTTTAAAGTGTTGTTGAGGTTGCAACTTTTGTTTTGGAATTGACATGACGTGATTTTATTTTTTTTTATTGTTGTCCGAACCCGGTTAAGTGGAAAGCTTTTATAGCCAAAGTGTGGGACTCTCCTAACGGCATACCTACTAAAACCGCTTCCCCTGGCGGTGCGTCTGCCAGCCTAAAAGACTTATTGTGCTAACCCTGATTAAGTATTATACCCAGTCTATAAAACCTGTACCGAATTATAGCGTACAGGTCTCTCGATGAAAGGGTACCAACTTTCCTCGGGTCTAACTGTGGTCACCTGAATAGGCGCTGTCTTGTTCTTCTCCACGCCTCGCATCTGCATAGTACATGCATTGCTGTCTCCGGTTCCTCTAAGCAAAGTCAGCAATTCGAGGTCGCAGTTATATTTGTACATCCTCTGGAAGTGAACCTTGGCAGAAGTTTGTTGTCATGAACCCCACAGTGATTCTGAGCTGCCACCAGCAGCAGCATTATACGACCCAATCTGCTCATGGCTCTTGGGACGTTTGGTTTGCTGCTGGGGTTTGGATGGTGTCGGTGTGGAAGTCTCTGAACGGGGGTCTTTTCTCTTTCTGCACCGACACCTTTTTTGTGGACGGATTTGACTGCATCCAAGTCCTAGATTCGACTTTTTTGACTACCTCAGCTTCCTACGCTGAGCACCCGAAAGCCTCTTTTGCTTGCAGTCCAGTGTCTGCAAGCTTCTTTAAAGTTTTCTCTATGTTTGGTCTATCAGACACCGGTCTTGCAAGCAGGTCTGCTCCACCTCCATGGATAAACTTTAGTTATCTGAGGGGTCCCCCCATTGCTAGTTCCACCCCTTCAGGTACAGTTTTACTCATGGTATCAATATTATTCATAATTGTTCCCACAAGTATGGAGGATGTAAATGGTCGCCATGCCAGATGCCCCTTGTTGGCATGGAAGGCGTGAATAAAACTGGGTGCCGCCTTGTGGTCAGCTATCCAGCCACGTATCTCTTGGGTTCAGGTCCAACACCACGGGATTTAAGAATTTTTAACGAGGTTTTCTCCTATTGGTTCGGGCGGTTAAGCCAAGACCCCACATTTCCTTGTCCGTGGAACATTACTACGACGACTGGGAAGGCACGGTGTGTCGGTGTTGCAAAATTGCCCCACTGGCTTCGTTTACCTCAGTACAGGCCCATTAGCCACGAAACTATAGCTTGGGCTAAAGGGTTTCGTCCGCAGGATCGTTTTCACTTGGCTAGGAAGCGGATTTTATCCCGCACCAGCACAGTCACTTGCTCTCCACCAAATTGTGGGTCTAATACCACTTAGACCACTGGGTCACTGAAAGAGATAAGCTTATCACAATCCTTCTCAGATCCTTCTCTTGGGATTTCTCCTATCCACCACCTGGAGACGCGCCCAATGGGTAACCAACCACATGCAACGTGATTTTATTGGTCGAGTAGAGAACGTTGTGTGCTATTCTTACGACTGTCTCGTTGTTTCTCGGTCGAAACCGCAAACCCAAGTCTCGTCGCTGGTAACGGTTGTTAAAAGAAACGTCAGATTCTCTAAGCTTTTTTCAAAACATTTGACCGCAGTCAGCTGGTTCAGAAGACGCGGGACAAACTTTGCACTGACAAGTTTCATCGTCAAATCATCTGACAGGATTGCGTCAATGGATCCATGAGAGATCCCCCACGTCTTCTACCAACTCGTCGATGGTCATTTTTCGATCTGATCTGATTAACTCTTTCACTTTATCAATAAATCTTTTCGTTTCTGGAGGTTGAAGGTCTCCCACACCGGCTCTCGTTTTCCAGCGATTTATATATACCCGGAAATCTTGAAAATCACTTAATACCATCATATGGTAGTTTTATCTGGAAAGTTTTCCGAGAATTTTGAAAATTGGTAATTTTTAGATTACGATGTGCTCTTTCCGAATTTCAACTTTGCCACTTCGTACGTTTGCCGCTCGCGCCGCCATATTGTAAAAATAGCGCCTAATAGCAGTTTTTTGATAATATCTCCTTTCCGACTTATTTTACGATAAAAACATTTATATACAAAATTTAACTAAAGATAATTTCCTACAATGTATGCATAATTTTTTGTAAAACCAATAGTTTTGGAGTACGATCGCCGCAAAGTATACTCCAATATGCGTTTTGGTTAAAAAAAACTCATTTCCACGCCACCTTGAAGTAGAGTAAGTGGCGCGTTTTTTACCGTGGTGTCCCCCGTAGGCCTAATTCACTTGTAATTTACACTTTCGAAATTTACCGCAATATTTTTTGCTTTGCTCTTCCTGATGGACCAGGCGTTGCGAGTTCGTCCTCAGTATTGATCGAAACGTCACAGACTGAAATTTCATCCACATCATCTGCGATGGGATTATCAGGCTCATCACAATGCTTTTCGTTTTCGATTCCATCATACGTTTGCTCGAAGATAGTCTCCGTTTCTTTTCATTGCTATCATATGATGGAACTTGCGAATTATTACAAGCACCACTACAATTTATGCATATAACGGAGCAGCTTTTCTGCATTCACAGGCTTTCTGACATCCCTTTTCGCATTTACAAGAAATAAGTTTTAACAAGGTTACTGGAGCTGGGCGCTCCAGTGTCGTAACAGACATTAGCCCATTTTTATTTCTGTTCCATCCCCATTGCTCTGCATTTTGTTCATTCCCATACCACTACTGAACCTGGTGATAGGTTCGGAATGAATGTTGTCGCGCTCCTGCTTCTGTTAGTGGTAGCGACGCAATATTGAATTTACTTTTATATACTGATTTTCTGAAGCATGCATATCTATAAGCGTTTAAAAACATGCTTTTCTTACTTTTCACATCACTATAACCGTATATTTTAAGAAAGAAGCCGTCTCTAGCTTTAGCAATGATCTTTGGATCAGCGTTTGGATTTTTAAATACCTGAATAACCTTGTTTAAATTTGAATTTTTTTCGGAGTACATTAATAGATTTAATTTTTCCTTGATTGATTGTATCACAGCCACTGAAGACATGCAAGAGTTACATATGATCTGCAGCTGTTTTATCTGATACTTGCAGTTGAATATATTTGTTACGAAATTTTTCTTTTTCATGGTTTCATAAGATACAGGTTTGACACCGTAGATAAAGCTGTCAAAAGAATAAAAAGATCTACATCTTCGCCGACAACTACTATGTTATCGAATGGTGGTGAAACACTTATTGCGGTATTGATTATTAGCGTATCCGCATCCTCCGTGGTTTGTTTGGCCATGAAATTCACAGCTTCAAGTTGAAACGTTTTTTCTTAACTGGGCTCAGCTAACGTATTTCTTTAAAGTGCCTAGACGTTGCCGGCACCAGTGAAACGAATATTGTTTTTTGAGGCACCTGCCCTACGTTTATTGGAAGCCATTGAAACTAATTTTTCTTATATATAGCTGGCCTCACGTTATGAGCAAGTGTAACGAAGTCTTCCGACATAACTAGGGGTCTATTCCTTGGGTAGAGCTATGAGAAATGGGGGGGGGTATGTCGAAATCTGTGGGGGGGTCATATTCTAACTAAAACAAATAGACACCACCAAGTCCGGATTGATTCACGTTAATGGCATGACATATTTCTAAAGGCGGACCTGGAGACCCAAAGAAAAAAAGATCGCCTTCGCTGACAAAAACCTGTCTTAACAGAATAAGACGCTGTTCCTGTAAGAAAGTATAATAATTAGATCAATAGAAAATTGGAACACTGTTTGTGTCCCGCAAAAATACCTAAAGAAATATTTAAAAAAATATTTTCTATATAAGGTTGGCATCAAAAATACAACTCTTAAAGATCTTAATTTTCGGTGGTTAGGTTTGATCAAGTGTGATCAAAATAAAAAACTTTAAGCTTGGACTAATAATTTACTAAAAAGAATCTCTTTCTCTTTAAATAAAATTCAATGCAACAAAATTAAATAATTACTTGAATTACTTTGTAAGTTTAAAGTAAGGTTTATCAACCTTATTCATGATCAAAGATATTACAACAAGGTGTAACTTATTACACAAAGATATTCTAACCCATTCAGATCTGTTTAGGTCGATTACATTACGAAAGTTAATATACAAATTTTTCTCTTTAAGTTAAAAGTACTAATTTTAGTTTAAAATGAAAATGATCACAAAAATATTCTTGTTTTCAAGAGTGGTAGTAACGCAGTGCTAAGCATTTGCTTTCAAGGATACATGTGTCAGCAGCATATTCCAAACAAACAAGTGACGTACGTAACACCTGATGTTGTAACTAACAGTTTATACTGAAGCAACGTGTTGTTTTTTACAAAATCAATTGAGTGAATTTCAAGTTTGATACTGGGAAATCCAGCTTAGCAATAGTTGAAGCTAATAGCAAATTCGTACTGCTACACATGGGAACAAAATAACGTGTTTCTAGAGTGAAACACAAAAGAATTTCTTAGAACTACTACGAACCAAACAAAACTGCATTCCTAGACTGGATTAGGTACTTGTTTCACCATGCGAAATTTACTGCATATTTTCTACCAAAGTAGCATCTTCACTCGGTGCAACAAACGATCTTCTATAAATTAGATCAACTTTCCATCTTCCAAGTACACCGTACACATCGTAAAGTGAAGTGGTTTTCTTAACGTTGATTCTAGTTTTCAAAATTCTAACTGCATCGTAGATTGTAGTGATGTTTTTGTCGCCTAATCTTTCGTCGCCTAATATTTCGTCGCGCTAATATTTCGTCGCGCGCTATTCAGAAAATGTGCTCACTCATTAAAATTGATACGCAGGTTACTGGCCATCGTCCTTTCATACATCTTGCTAGTTCTGCTACGTATGGCCGAGTGCTTATCACGCTCGCTCGGACGGTCGGAGGATCCAAAGGGGGAGGTTGTCACACCTAAACGCGCCTGCGACTGGCTGTGGAATACACCGACATCCAACCCAAATAGACTAACAAATCAAGATGCTATTTCAATGTATTATTTTACTTGTTAAACGTATTACGACATTATTTAATAAAAGTGTTTTATTACTTTCGCACTTTTAATGAAGGGATTTATCAACCCAAAAATAAAATTGTTACACTACCCCTTTCCTAAAAGAAAAAAAAATTTTTTTAAGGAATAAACTTTAAGTATAACAAATACAAAAAAAATTTTTTTTTATTAAATATACTAGCCTCTTCTACCTTCCTAACTATCAATACAAATTTTTATGAATTTATTAAAACGAGGGGGACAAATATTTACAAATTTGAGTGTGTCGGTAACTACGTGTACCTAACGTCCATCGGGAGACAAAATCGGAGTCACAATCGGTGTAAGTCAAAATTGGGAGGGTCAAATTAGAAAGTCAAACACTCCACGGGACAAAAAAAATTAATCAAAATCCAAATTCAAAATAATCCTTTAACTTGAGGTTCTTATTCCTACCAAGGCTAGTATTTACTAACTGTAACCAAACATTTTACAAATTATCTCAACTTCCACAAAAAAAACTTCACTTCCTGGAGCTCAATTAGCTCTATCTACAAAAAAAGGAATGCTACAACATCAAAATAGCATAACTATTCAAAATACCATCACTATAGAGTGACAATCAAAAGGAAGACCCTACTAATAGGTCTAAATTCAAAACACTATTATCACAAAGTGATAATCAAAACAAAAGTAACCTAACTAAAAGGTTACGTACAAATTTCAAATACAAAATATTATCACTTTATCGCAAAGAGATAATCAAAACTAAGGTAACCTAACCATAAGGTTACTTATCAAATTCAAATACAACATATTATCACTTTATCGCAAAGAGATAATCAAAACTAAGGTAACCTAACCATAAGGTTACTTATCAAATTCAAATACAAAATTGAACCAGATAGGGCTGTAATCTCCTACACCCTACTGATTATCCTATCACTAATTTCTAAACAACACATCCCATTAGTGATGGATCAAATGGTAAGGTTCACCATGCAAACTTTTGACCTTATCAAACAAAAAAATTTTGAACGGTCAAAAACAAGGGAAAGAATAAATCAATATTCTCTCTACCTAGATATGTAGAAATCAGGACTAACAACTTAAATAGCCCACCTACTTCTACATTGTAAAGATATCTTTCAAAGACACCTTCTAAACACATCTTCGAATAACGCGCGACTAAAACGACCAGCATGCACACCAATGCACACCTCAAATCTACCACAAAAATCCTTAACCACTTGTTTCAATTATCAAACAAAATTTTCAAAATTAGTGAAACGACACTAAATCAAAAATCGGAACAAAACAAAGCAAACCACTACTGTTTTGCTTAACATCAAAGAGATGACCAGACCGGAACTAATCGTCAGGATCATCATTTCATTTGGATACGATGCTTCAACGGGTTTCAAGTCCTTTACGTGCCATTTTCCGGCTCTTGTTCCATCTTCATTCTCTAATTCATACACTAAATTGGAATGTTTTCTTCGAACTTTACTCAAAACGAACTTTGGAGCTAACTTAGCGGAGAATTTGTCACCAGCACTCGAGAGTACCTTATTAGTTCTCCAAACACTTTCTCCGACTTGGAATGAAATGTCTCTTCTTCTAAGATTGTAGCGTTTACTCGAACGTTGATAAGCTACATACAAATTTTCACGGACATTTCCAAAATATCAAACAAAATTGACGATCCAACACATAAGAAGGTCTACTACTGGAAACGACATCAATATCCTCACCAGGTTTAAAATTATTACTATAAGCTTTTCCACTTAAGGGTACCTGACGACCAAAGACTAAAAAATTTGGAGAATAGTTGGTGGACTCGTGTTTTGCTGAATTAATTGCGTACTGAATTTTTGATATTTCACTATCCCAAGTATCATGTTCTTCTACGCATGAACGAATTGCAGTACCAACTGTCTTATTAATTCTTTCCACAAAATTGCATTGAGGAGCATAAACAGCATTGTACCAAATCTTTTGGATTTCGTACCTTGCACACAAAGCTTTAAAAACACGTCCAATTAATTGTGGACCATTATCACAAATAACAAATTGTGGTACTCTGTAGACAAGAAATACTTTTTCCTCCAAAAACTTCTCAATCAAATGTGCCGTGGCACTACGCAAAGGTTGTAAAATCGAATACTTCGAGAACCAGTCACCAACAACTAAAAGCCATTTACCTGCTTATGAATCATCAATAAAAAAAACTAATCACGACGATAGCTAACAAAAAAAAATTAGTGTTCAGGTACACTCTCATCCTACTACCAATCGAACTGTCGAAACAACTACAATGCTTCACAACGCCTAAATATGCTAGAGTGACAAACCCTCTACGAGTCTCATCTAGACTAACAATACAAAAATTTACATCAAATAAAAAAAAGATGCAAAAAAAAATTGTAGAGCGCCAAACTCACCTCGAGCCTCGTCTAGACTTATGTAATGCCGAGCGACCAACTCTTCCTGAGTCTCGTCTGGACTAACATACTGCTGAGCGACCAACCACGACGACAAGTTCCGCCTAGACTAAATTGCGTTGCAATGCCGATCTAAACAAAATCTGCTAACAAAATCAAAAACGTGCTTATGCACAAGAGCAATTCTCAAATGATATAACGACAGCTCACTCCAATGTACCCTCAAAATAGAATCTCTAGCCTTATCATCAAATTTGGACAAAAATGTTCTTTATTGACTCAAGCGAACCAAACAACAGGCTTATCAGCTTCTTAGGCTAACAATCTTCCTAAAATTTTCCTTTTCTCCAAAACTGGTTTCTCAGTCACTACTCCCGTTCTTCTTTAAGCAGACTAACAATTCGGAATCCCTCCGACATGATTACAAAAGCCTAATATTTTAATGAGATCAAACTAATAAATCTAAATGATTTGAACCTTACAAAAATAGTCAAAACAAATTCGGGCAACTAAAGATAAAAGTCAAAAGGTGTATTTGGTAAAGTAATTTTTGCCAAAACAATATCAAAAAAATTATATTGGGTCAAAACAGAATGAAAGTTACAAATAAAGTTGACTAAGTTAATTAATTGACTGAATGGGGGTTAACGTTTGAACCAATCTTTTAAACAACCAAACCTTAATATCACATAAACGTTGAGCAAACAAATCTCGAGGCAAAACTATTTTTGAACAAACAAATTTCAAAGCAAAACAAATTTTGAACAAACAAATTTCGAAGCCCCAAACGTTGGGCGCTAGTGAAACGTTTTTTCTTAACTGGGCTTAGCTAACGTATTTCTTTAAAGTGCCTAGACGTTGCCGGCACCAGTGAAACGAATATTGTTTTTTGAGGCACCTGCCCTACGTTTATTGGAAGCCAGTGAAACTAATTTTTCTTATATATAGCTGGCCTCACGTTATGAGCAAGTGTAACGAAGTCTTCCAACGTAACTAGGGGTCTATTCCTTGGGTAGAGCTATGAGAAATGGGGGGGTAAGTCGAAATCTGTGGGGGGGGGGGTCATATTCAAACTAAAACAAATAGGCGCCACCAAGTCCGGATTGATTCACGTTAATGGCATGGCATATTTCTAAGGGCGGACGTGGAGACCTAAAGAAAAAAAGATCGCCTTTGCTGACAAAAACCTGTCTTAACAGAATAAGACGCTGTTCCTGTAAGAAAGTATAATAATTAGATCAATAGAAAATTGGAACACTGTTTGTGTCCCGCAAAAATACCTAAAAAAATATTTAAAAAAATATTTTCTATATAAGGTTGGCATCAAAAATACAACTCTTAAAGATCTTAATTTTCGGTGGTTAGGTTTGATCACACTTGATCAAAATAAAAAACTTTAAGCTTGGACTAATAATTTACTAAAAGAATCTCTTTTTCTTTAAACAAAATTCAATACAACAAAATTAAATAATTACTTGAATTACTTTGTAAGTTTAAAGTAAGGTTTATCAACCTTATTCATGATCAAAGATATTACAACAAGGTGTAACTTATTACACAAAGATATTCTAACCCATTCAGATCTGTTTAGGTCGATTACATTACGAAAGTTAATATACAAATTTTTCTCTTTAAGTTAAAAGTACTAATTTTAGTTTAAAATGAAAATGATCACAAAAATATTCTTGTTTTCAAGAGTGGTAGTAACGCAGTGCTAAGCATTTGCTTTCAAGGATACATGTGTCAGCAGCATATTCCAAACAAACAAGTGACGTACGTAACACCTGATGTTGTAACTAACAGTTTATACTGAAGCAACGTGTTGTTTCTTACAAAATCAATTGAGTGAATTTCAAGTTTGATACTGGGAAATCCAGCTTAGCAATAGTTGAAGCAAATAGCAAATTCGTACTGCTACACATCGGAACAAAATAGCGTGTTTCTAGAGTGAAACACAAAAGAATTTCTTAGAACTACTACGAACCAAACAAAACTGCATTCCTAGACTGGATTAGGTACTTGTTTCACCATGCAAAATTTACTGCATATTTTCTACCAAAGTAGCATCTTCACTCGGTGCAACAAACGATCTTCTTTAAATTAGATCAACTTCCATCTTCCAAGTACACCGTACACATCGTAAAGTGAAGTGGTTTTCTTAACGTTGATTCTAGTTTTCAAAATTCTAACTGCATCGTAGATTGTAGTGATGATGTTTTTTGTCGCCTAATCTTTCGTCGCCTAATATTTCGTCGCGCTAATATTTCGTCGCGCGCTATTCAGAAAATGTGCTCACTCATTAAAATTGATACGCAGGTTACTGGTCATCGTCCTTTCATACATCTTGCTAGTTCTGCTACGTATGGCCGAGTGCTTATCACGCTCGCTCGGACGGTCGGAGGATCCAAAGGGGGAGGTTGTCACACCTAAACGCGCCTGCGACTGGCTGTGGAATACACCGACATCCAACCCAAATAGACTAACAAATCAAGATGCTATTTCAATGTATTATTTTACTTGTTAAACGTATTACGACATTATTTAATAAAAGTGTTTTATTACTTTCGCACTTTTAATGAAGGGATTTATCAACCCAAAAATAAAATTGTTACAAAGTGTTGTCTTCAACCTTTTAATGATGCGGTTCTTATTTGCATCATTCTCCAGGAATTTATTTTGTGACACAGTTGGAACCATTGTCTCGTCAAAAAGTATGTATACTGAAGCAATTTTTCGTGATCGTCGGGATCGCTCCGCGTATTTGGTACTAAGGTTTGCTACATCTACCGAATGTCCGTCGAATACGATTATGGCATTGGATGTATATTTCCATCGAACGTATGTAAAAAACTTATTTCAAGTACATAAAAACGATTCACCACGAAGCCAAATGACTCGTTGTAATAAGTGACCTCCGTCGATGACAAATTCTAAAATGTATATCCCCAAATGTTATTTAAATGCATTACACAAAGAAAATTTAACGCATTTACGCTTGCCTTCGTCATTGAAAAGCGACAATAGAAATGGAGCAAGTTTGTACGTAAGAAACTTTTCAAGTTCCGTCTCAGATTTTTTTGCAATGCACATTCTTTGGAAAATTAAGAATGGATTAATCGGGACAGTGTCATCTTCTATCCGGATGCCTGCATCCATAACACTAAGTGATTTTATTGTCATTACGTTTGATTTTTACGGTATAGAAATAGCTACCAATGATTTTAGAGATGCCAGTACAACCTATTTCTTGAGCCATGTAACAGTTTATACTACAGTGCTTACTGAAATGATATCCTTAACTTCTGGAAAAGGTGGCTGGTTGCACAACCAATCCATCAGTTTTTTTACGTCGTCATTGTCCCGCTAAACCCGCGAACTCTTCATTTCGACATGCTGCGCAGAACTAGAAAAAGCAACGTTGCAAAACCTTTTAACTTCGTCGCAAATATTGTTCAGGAATACCATTCCTAAAGTCCACTTGGAAAGCATGCTTTCCTTGACCCCTCGTCCACAACTAAAGCCACCAAGACATTTTATCGTCCTCATCAATGATTGCTCAATCACATCATCTGACCTCGTGCCACACCAAAATTTGTCGGCACATCTAATTGTAAAATATCCTTTAGTTGTAAAAAGTTCGTATTCTTCAATTATCATTCTTTCCTCAAATCAAACATGTCTTGCAAATTATAGTTGGCAAAATTTTGCATATAAGAAGTGACCACTGGCATAAAAATAAAGCATCATTTTTTCGATAGTGTCAAGATGTAAATTCCAGTTGGCCATTCTTTCAGCTTCGATGAACTGTTTAACAAGTGTATCCATCCGAAAATACTGTACCCATAATTTCGCTGTAGCGCAACGTTGTTCGAATTTAAGCAATTGAGACCCAAATTTCTCAGCAAGTTCTTTGCAGCATTCTTGCTGGTCTATATGAAGTGCCTGACCTATCGAAACTATATAAAATTCTTTCCAATTCTGCACTGGGATCGGATGTAAAATCTATTGATTGCAGCACAATTTTAGCAAATGAAAGATGAGTAACATATGTGCTCTTACCGCACGCGAATAGGTATGTCGTCATAATTTTTTCAATTGAATTTAATGCGTAAATAGTGTTAAAGAGCTCTTTCAATTCGGTTCCAGTTTTATGTATCCGATTCACTCTATGAACGACATTAACAAATGGAATCTACAGAGTCCTACTACAGTATTACTTAATTTGGAGTCCTCATCACTAGAGGAAATAATTTGTCACACTTTGAAATACAGGGGCTGGTCAAATGTAACGAAACAAATGTGCTGGTATAATGACTTACATTTTCCAGAAGCAGATAAGAGATCAGTCAAAATTGTGTCATAATCACTCGGTGGAGCATCAATGATGGGCAAACATCCTACAAATGATTTTAGGGAGGGAGTTCCTCTGTCGGTTATTCCATGAATCCACACCATCCAAGTATATTAGGTAGGTCGGCTCATTTTCTATATAGCCACAATAAATCCGAAACGGGCGGCATAACTACTTCCGAAACAGCACGAATGCTACCGAGGTTTTGAATCTTTATTGTTTTAAAGCCCGTATTGTTTTTCTTCACAAATGTTTTTAATACAATGGTACAAAACTACCAACGACTTTTGCTTTAATCGTGAAATATTTTGATCAGCAGCGACATTATAATTTGAATTAGGGCCCAATACTTGCGGCCACGTCCCCAATGCTCCACCCGGAGGTACTACATTGGGTTTAAACGCGAAAATAATCGTGCTTCTGATTAATTCTGACTTCATAGTTAATCCACCCTAAATAAAAAACTAAATAAAAATCTAACAAACCTAAAAATCTAACAAACCTAACAAGCCCTAACAATCTAACAAACATAAAAATCTGACCAACTGAAACAAAACTAAAAACAGGGTTGTAAATAATGGTATCCCAAGCGCTGACTTTGGAGTGTACCCGATCAACAAGACACAAGCAAAAATGAGAGGGGGAGGGATCCGTAATACCGGATAGCAGACGCCGGCTCTGCTTACCAGTGCGACCTGAAGGGTCATCTTAAAACTATCCAAATCTAGCTAACTAATTTAAATTCATCCCTAGCTTTCCCTATCATTCCCTAACTGATTTATATTATGATTACAATCTTCACTATTCTACTCTTTCTTCCCAAATATATACTGCAACCAATATGGCGACAGAACGTCAAACAAAATAAATATGCCACAAAATGCTACAATGCATGCTAATAAATAAATAAATAAACATAAAGTGTAAATATAAAATAAATATATAAATAAATGTCTAATAAGCGTTAAGCATATAGCAGTGCACAAAAAAGCAAAAGCATCGCCCTATTTATCAGGTACACTCGCACAAGCATTATGTCGGCTAGTGCCATTACACACAAAACGTGCTTGTTAAATTATTTCAAAAACTACTAATTAATGTAAATCAAAGCTTGTGCGAGTACAGCCGCCACAATTTAAGTCTTACCTCCATGATAAAATTCTCCAGCATCCGAAGATCTGGTCGTCTGCTTACATCTAACTGTAACTTACTTCTAAGGGTAAGATGAGGTGCACTGCTAAAGTCCTGGTGGGTATGCACTAAATGTTCTTGGGGGGGATCACAATCACTATCACTTCACTTTCAAGTCCTGGGGGGATGCGCGGTTTCACTCTATTTTATTATCTTTGTTTATTTTATTGATTTAATTTAATGAGGGTTTCTGATTTATTTGTTATTGTATATTTGTTATTATTTATTCCCGATTTCCCGATTTTCCGCACATAATTATGAAGATAGGCAGTGATTGTATTAATGGTGTGGGGGTTTCTCGTGCAAGGTTGTAAGACATAATTTATAATTTGAATAAGGGCCGCTATACTTACGGATCAGCAGCGACAACATTTCTAGATGTTACACAATTGAAAGTGTTATAATCATCTAATATCTGCGTGTTAAAATCAGCGTTGTCAAAAACAAATTGTGAGAATGCGTTATCATCGATGTGCAACAATGAGCATATAATAGCTGCAACTTCGAACAACATTGCTTTGGTGTACGAAGAACAAATTCGAGAGATGATAATGTATCTATTAGTCGCCGAGATCCATACTTTTGAAACAAAAATGCAACTACTCAGACCTGTGATGATGAGATAAAAGATTTTGGCCTTGATGTTGCAATTATAGAATGGGCGAGAGCAATACTTTTCTTCTTAAATTTCTCAAGAGACGTACGTTTATTCCTTAAAATCACATCATCTAGAAAACCCGTAAAGTTTCAGGTATATCTGACTCAGAGTCTTGAAAAAAATTATCTTATGAAGGTTTATGTATTGTTTCATAAAGCGAATATCCTTTATAACGATTGCAGCTGTCTTTATAATACGCCAACGTTCTTCTGTCTTGTCATCACTTTTTTATTGTATCAAGCATCCGTTAATAGCTTAAACCCTGTATTTCGGAAACAAACCATAGGAGCCTTGTTTGCAGTGACGGCAATTTAAATATCATCACCGTATTTTTTAAAGAGTAGTGCGTTCGCTAGTTTTATGTGTGGACAGAAATCGTCTTCAATTTTGGCTATCAATTCGTCCAGAAAAAACTAACACTCATCGGAATTCTACTCAAGATAAGAATAAATGTACTGCCTCGCAGTGTCGATCTCGTTTGTCTACGAACATCTTTTTTTCATATCTTCAGTTGGTGGTGTTTGGTACAATATTTTCATGTAGGAATTGTGATACTGTGCATCGGCTGCCACCAAATCATTAACATCCTCATGACGTTCAACGATTGCTCGACCCCAATCAACATTACTAGCTCTAGTAGTTCTAAAATACTATTTTTCATTTACGTTATTCATATAGTATTTATATACACTATACATAACATTACGATTGCACAAGCACGTCTGTTTTTGTTTTGCTATAAACTCTGCAGTTATCTCAGCAGCACATAAAAAACAATGGTCTTTGAATGAGAATGTTGGGTTCGAGGTTCGCAGTAGTGGCTGAGAGGTCGTGGCATCGCTTCCTCTACGCAATGATGCAGCGATCAATTTTTCGTTACTATATCGTTTTTGACATACATCGTGAACCACTATCGATCTTAGTCCCTCTAAAAGTTTAACCTTATTGTCCTTTCCTTTAATACTTGACTTACGAAAAGTCTCCAATGATTTTTCCTTCATTTCGATTAATTCACTTGCTGGTAATGGATTATCACAAATAAAACAATTTACTGTGTTAGAAGCAATGGCTTAATAAACGCAAACTACACTGTAAAACGATAGACGTATACTGATGACTCAGACTTAAATAAATACTTCTATTGAGTTGTACCGGCAGATTGGGAGCTTCTTTTTAAAAAGACATTTATTTTTAAAAACACTTCTATCAAATTTATTTATACAGTAATTACAGAAATGGTTCAACAACTTGTACGTTATGTGCATTAACGTTTTAATTAACAAATAATCAAAGTTAATAATTACTAATTGTGGTGAGTAGCTTGAGCAACCAACAATGCTAAAGTTATAAAGTTTGAGACTGACTGGCTATCAAGTGCTCATCAGGGTATTTATATAATACCTGCTCTCGCATCATCTTGTGGGAAATGCAGATCTCATGTCTGTTACTTGTTGATAACATACAATGTCTTACTTCTTAGCAATCGTAATTATAAAAATTGCTTTCTTATAGTTCATTGTGTCCTGCACCTGCAGTATCATGTTGCGTCTGGAATACAAAGTAGTTGCTTTTGTTCCCACGTCTGATATAAACTTTAATTAATCTTTTATAATGTGTTCTTCAATTATACAATGTAACATTCTATTTCTTAAGACATAATAATTATATTTATATTTGTATACATATTAATTGGGGGATATGTAACTCCTCCCGATTTAGATAAAAATTAAGGGGTACTTAATTTTTAAAACTACTTGTTCTTAAGGAGTCATTTATGATTTCTTTGTTCGCATTTGTTTTTTCTTCCTATATTTAAATGTTATTTATAAGTGTCCATTAATTTCACTGCGTGGTTGAGAACGACGAGGTCTAGATGTTTTAGTTGCATCGACTTTTGATAATTTCGTTGTCTTCGGTTTGAACTGTAGTTCGTGTAGATTTGCAAATTTCTTCGTCACATATTCGAATAATTTCACTTTTTAATTTTAAATAGCAATCTTCCTTTATGGTGATCACTTTGCTTCCGATTAGGGCTAAACTGTTTTCGTTTTGGTTGCACTTGGCGGTTGCTATTACTTCTTGCGGAAATACAGCAATCCATTTGTTGTCAGGAACTTTCTGAATTTTCATATCTGAAACTTGTACTGGTTGTGGCACACAATTCTCGTAATGATTAGAGAATCTTAATAATTGTACTTTACAAGGGCTATCTGTTTGGATAGCTCTTATCGTTTATGATTGACATAAGTATTGGCTGGGTGCTATTTTTTTGCTTTTTTCACTAGTAAATCCATACCTAAGTACATTTATGAAAAGAAACTTAGTTTTAGGGAAAATAACTTGATATTGGCTAGTAACTTTCATAGGGAAAGCAAATAAATGATAATAATTGTAAGTGTACTCTCTACAATGGGAATTTCTATTAAAAACGTAATTTCATGATTCTTTATATAACCCATTACTATAACTGTTTTTTCAAATACGAGTATGTTAGATTTTATTACTTCAAAGGGTAGTTTACTATGAGTTATGAGTGATCTAATTCCTAATCATTCATTTAATAAATCAATTGGTTCGATAATACTAGCATGTAAAGTATTTAATTTAGCAAATGTTACAGCATTTTCTAATGTAGTTAAAATTTGTTGAATTACAGTAAGGGTTGATATCATTTGATTGAATATCGTGTTAAATCTTATTAAATCTCGCATTCCTAACATTGTGGTTTGCATGATACTTTCAAGAGTTAATATTCTATTTTTTATACTGTCTTGGTTCTTTATTAATTTTCGTAGTGTATCGTTAAATTTGACTATTGTTGATTGAGTTAATGAAATTTGGTTTCTAACAATAGCTTTTACATCGTGCTAGTTGTCAATCAATTCTTGTATAGCATTGTCGTATCGTTGAGCATTTTGGTTGTCTAAATTGCCTGTGATAGCTTTTATATTATTACCTAGTACGTTAATAATTCCTCGTTTCTGTCTTATGGTTTTCTGTTGGTATTAATCGATTGAATTTGTCGTTTGTATTCTTTAGGATGTTTGCCATTATGCTTTTGTAATTAAGCATTTCTATCGCATACTCTTTTCCGAATTTGGCTGTGTCCATTGATTTTTTCAGTCTGTCGTAATTGTCTCTAATTATATAAAATTGTTGTTTAATTAAGTTAAATTTTACTGGTAGTATACCGGGGTTGTTTTTATGTTTTCTACCTGGGTGGAGGTTGGCGGCAAAAGTGATGGCTGTCTATCTGAAATTACAGGATGTATTAAATTTTTTAAATGGATATATCTTACCGTTTTTTCGTTGTCTACTACTGCTACATTTCTATCTGAGATCTTTTTGATTTTAAACGGACCTAAATTTCTGGGGGCCGTTTTGTTTCGTTTACGTTTAAAATTTCTTTCATAGACGGTTTGTCCTACTGCAAATTTATTTATATTGACGTTTTCATTGCGGGTTTTTGTAATATGTTCCTACTTTAATTTTGACGTTATTATAAGTAATTTTTAATTTTTCTTTGTGGTCTTTGGCGTACTGTTGATATAGTTCCTTATTATAGTATATATTATAAGGGTAGCGAGAATCTGAATGTCCTAATGTTAATTCGGTTGTGTTGGTATTTGTCTCCCAACTTGTATCGTTTTAATTGGTAAGTAATTTTTGTTTGCGTTAAGATTGTAAATTCTGTTTCTGTAGTACATTACGTTTTCTTCCTCTACAATCAAGTTCATCGCTTCTTCTAGATTTTGGGGATGTTGAAATCTTATTTTGTCCGATAATCGCTCGGGTAACGCGTTTATATATGTGTCTAAAGCCATCTCGTCGTACATTTTTGTTTTTATTAAACGTATGTGTTGATCGGGTTTCTCGAATTTCAACTTAGTTAGGATTAAACTTCGCACGTCTCGACATCGCATACCAAATTGGTATGGTGATTGATTAGCTCCGTCCGTAGGTTTATTAAGTCTCTGATAAGACGTTTTATATTCCTCTAGTCGCCGACATACGCTATTAATAGTTTTTTGTAGTCCTCCCATTCCGTGAGGTCGGCTCTTGTCGCAATAAGGGTCAAAGCTCTGCCGGTTAACTTACTTAGAATCAAGCGTAATAGCCATAAATTACGGTCAACGTTTCCTTGTTTATAAAATGACTTAGGAAATGTCTCGCACGCTGTAATGAAAATCGATAACAACGTTTGGTTACCATCGTACATTGGTATTGAGTCTAAATATAGTCTCAGGTTTTTAGTATTCATTTTTATAAATTTAATTTATTTTCAGTTACTTCAGTCAAGATTGTATTAAAGCTATTTAAAGAATCACCTTTTGTTACTTGTGTTGTATGTAATTATAAATTTCTGCTATAATTACATCGGCTTCATGCTTTGCTAAATAATTGTTTTATTAAATACTGTTGTAATAGATTGTACAGAAACTGTGAATGTTTATACACCTCTGTTCTAATAAAGTTCAGACTTTTGCTGAGTAATTTATTTCAGTAATACTGATGAATTGTGATAATAATTGTAAATAAAATGTAAATTCTTCTATTTCAAGTTTTACTTGCTAATATCAATATACAATTGCAAATGGTTAAAAAATAGAAGTTTTGGTACTTACAATAATTTCCTTCTTTATTGTACTTGGTCGATTTTGTACATCGTTCAATTGTTTGGTATTTTGTTACGGTAAAGAATAGAAATTCACGGCCACCAGTTCCTCGATTTTGGATTTGCTAATGCCCCTCTGGAATTCGTTCCTACTGCGCCAGATAGGTTTTGGGCCTTTGGGAGCTTATTTTTCAAAAAACATTTATTTCCAAAAGCACTTCTATCAAATTTATTTATACAGTAATTACAAAAATGGTTCAATAACTTGTACGTTATGTTTATTAACGTCTTAAAATAATAAAAGTTAATAATTACTAATTGTGGTGAGTAGCTTGAACAACCAACAATGCTAAAGTTATGAAGTTTGAGACTGACGAGCTATCAGGGGTTCCTCAGGGTATTTATGTAATCCCTGCTTTCGCATCATCTTGTGGGAAGTGCAGATCTCCTGTCTGCTACTTCTTGATAACACACAATGTCTTACTTCTTAGTAATCTTAATTATAAAAATTGCTTTCTTATAGTTCATTGTGTCTCGCACCTGAAGTATCATGTCAACCAATAATAATTAATGTTTAAGTGATTCAAATATAATCTAGGTATAAAGAACTAATCAATCTGTTGGTGATAGTGAATCCAAGAGTGTAGTTGTTAGAATACTTTGTAGATAGTAGACAAGTAAGAACTTTTGGAAAATCTCCTAGGTGATGGAGAGTTAGAAAGCAATATTTCTTTTTTTTGATTTTTTTTGTTAAGTTTTTTAAGGAGTTCTTGTTATTATATTTAAAAAGAATAGATATGTTACAAATCTCTCCAGTTTTCTTTAATCTTCATGAAATTGAAGCAATATAAAGAGTCTAATGTGTGAATAAAAAATCCTAGTGCATCGTGTAGTGATTTATAAAGGTTTTATACAACCGTTTATAGATAAGAAGATTGATTACAGTATAATCAAACAACGGGTCATCGTCAGTAGTGGTGATGCCAGCAAGAACAGTATAGTTGAGCTTTGAATATTTACAGTGGTTTCCCAGTATAAGAGGACAACGTTTTAGCATCTGTGGTATTGGGTATAAAAGAATTCGTATTGATATCTTCAATTCTTAGTATACTGTTTCTGATATATTATCATATTATTCCTAAAACCTAAAAATAAAGAGTGAATGTAACTAAAGCAAAAGACTAAAACTTACTTTCAACAAGTATTGTAACTCCAAGAGTTTGTAAAGCAATTTTGTCTTATCCTGTGAAGAGGTCCATTTAAGCAACTCAGACGACTTCAGTGGAATTACAGGTATTTGAAATTCATTCTTATATTAGCAACACTTAAAGAATTTTATTATTGATTTAAATCTCAAACGTTTATCCAAAGTAAGCATTCTAGGTTATGTTACCTATCCCTGAAATTAACTATAACGCCACACTGCGCGTGAGTTTAAGTAAAATTAACTAGAGGTTGTTTTATATGGAAGTAGTTATAGTATCTGCAAATGATCTGTACCCACATTGTTTGCAGAGTATAAATATTTCATTACATCATTATTCGTGAGTGAGTGTTTTAAAAGCCGTGGCATACATATATACAATATTATACATTTTTTCAGTTGTTTATTATTACCAAAATACACAACTTTATCAAAGAATGTTTGCGTAGTGGTTACGTATTCAAGTAGTGAAAGTTGCGGTACTATCAGGGAAAATACCACTGTATCAAGGTATTTGAAAGATCGACACAATTTCTTTATCTGTGCAATTCATTATTCTTTAACATTTTCTTTTATTAGATACACATATTTACAAATATATATATATATATATATATATATATATATATATATATATATATATATATATATTGGTGTAATAAGGGGTCACCACCAGAGGTCATTGAAACTCTAATTCTAAAAATAAATCCTGCTAAAATATAATAGAATCCGGAAAAAATTGAATTTTCCGTAATTTCATAGTTACGCCCTGTATATTACAAGCGTACCTTTATTCATTGATGTACAATGCAAATACGCAGATTGCGCGAGTGTAAATAATCACCCTCTATTATATAAGTGTATTGTAAATAAATAGCAAGTAACGTAAGTTGCAGAAATAACTGTAGGATTACTGTAAAGCGCATTTAAATGCGAACGTAAAAATCGATCGTTTTCTTACAAATCCATGTATTTTACTTATTAATTATCAATACAGTTTAAATAAAAATGCATTTGATTTGCTGTAAATAGCATAAAAGAATACAGCTTTACGCATTTAGTTTGAGAAACCGAAATCAAAGTGTATTTAAAAACTCCAAAATTAATAAATAATTGTATGTACTAAAAGCAAATATTTTTTATAAAGCACAAACCCTTTAGCATTAGAGAGCAATCAAAACAAATGAATTAACCCGTGAATTGTAGCAATTGATTCTAAATAAAAGAACTTTCTATAAAGTAAGTCATCGGGATTTAGGAATAGTCAAATTCGTATAAACTCATTAAATAAACATTTTCATTCCGGGAAACCGCTTAAATATTGAAAATAACTCGTAAAATCCCTGGAATAATCAATTATCTTTTTGCATTAGTATGCGACGCCGCAATAATAGTTTATAAGGAACAAGGACAAAAAACGTGTTATCGATAAGAAAGTAATAAAATGTTAAAATTTTATACACTAATTGGGCATTCCTGCAAGTATTACATCATAATGTTCGAGATTATTGAATTCTCAAAAATTAATAAATTATTATATAAAGGGAGCGTTTATCGCTTCAAAAGGCCATTCATAAATTAGTAATGAATTCATTTATTCGATTTCATTCATTAAAGCACGATATGTTAATTAAATTAGAAAAAGCGTGAGCTGTTGCTATGCGAAAATAATAATAGAAATATTTAGTAAACTTATTGTAGTTTGATAGTTAGAGGCTGCAATGAATATTGGAATGATGTTTTAAACCCAAATTACATACGAAAATGGAATTATAAATTACAAGGAACAAGAGAAATTTTTTAAGACAACGCTACTTTAATAATTTTATTAAATAATCGAGAAGAAGAGTTAACCCAAAAGGTATTTTGATAATTACTGTTGGAAGTCAGAAATTTAAATTTGGAGAACTTGTAAGCTGATTGGACATTAATTTAAAATAAGAAGATTTTAATTACGAAGTGTTTTGTGGATTCTGCAAGTATTAGCTTAGTTTTAATTTTGACTGATATTAGAGTATTTAGATACCAGGAGTTTATGTTCAGATTTTGAAATACTCGGACCTTTAATAGATTATATGTCAAGGATTTTTCTGGCCATAGCAAATCTTACCAGCGTGAAAATAATTTATAACCAGGTAAAACGATTCTTAAAAGGAGTAAGTTTAATTCTGTAAATATAATATTAGGTAAGAGACAATATTTTTTACTCCTTAGAAGTTATTTTATGTTTGAAAGAAACGATGTTGTACATGCTTTTGTATGAAAGAAGATATTTCATATAAATTCGTTGAACTAACTAGGCAAAGTGAAAAATAAAGGTAAGTGAATAATTTCAACTCTACAAATTGCAGTATCATATCACTGCACTCGTTTAGTGGCTCCCAACACGGGGCATATATATATATATATATATATATATATATATATATATATATTGCAATGATATTCGACCTACGATTGGGCATGTCATTTTTATTTCTGTGCTATTCCCTATTTTAGGATTATTGAGCCCCTACGATGGGAGCCATTTTTATTTCTGTGAAATTCGCCTTACGATTAGGCGTAATATTTATTGCTATGAAATTGCCTTTATTATTTTAAGCCCCAATGTTGGGCGTCTTATTTATTAGCTGTGATATTCCTTTTATTGCTGTGCTATTCGCCCCATTTGATATAAAATGTTAAATTAGGATTTTTACCCCAACTAGCTTACTGAATAAATTTTATTGAATCAAATAAAGCAATTCTAGAACACACAATATAATAATTGATAATATTTACAACACTCAAAATTTTCCTTTTTGTAGAAAATATCTACATATACCAGATTTATGCTTTTCTGAAAGCTAGCAAAAATATATTTTGTATTATATTCAGGAACCTTTAAACGTTCCAACATACCTTCATCTGTTTTTATATTTTTAAGTGGCCTTTTTGAAGACTCTTACAAATATACAATGCATAGCAAATATTAAATTGAAAACAGTCTTTCAATAATACAGTGTATTATTAAAATTGCTAACCTGGAATGGGTTCTGGAGTTCCATCCTAGTCTATGATCTGCATCCCTTTGCTGTGTCTGTTTTGCTTATTGGTATGCCGGCCCCATATAAGAATCGCCTCCCATATATCGCTTCCAATTAAAATCGTACCAAATTGCAGTACATCCAAAATTAAACGTCCCAAATCAGAATATGTCCAAATTAAAATATCCAACATTCCAAATTGGAATGTGTCCAAATTAGAATATCACCAAAATTAAACGTCCCAAATCAGAGTGTGTCCAGATTAAATATCACCAAAATTAGAATATCACCAAAGTTAGAAAATGTCCATTTTAAAATATCCCCAAAATTAGAATATCGCCAAAGTTAGAAGCCCTGTTTCGTTAATATTAGAAATGAATTTAATTAAGTTGTTTAACTTACGTCTATCTATAGATTGGCTTATATTTCGTTGCACAAATTCTTGCACTTTTAAATCTGACTTGTTTAATTTTTATTTCACTAATTGCGTGAGTTTTTAACACCTTCGACCATAGTTGTTGCTCAGTTAAATATAGACTAAAATGTCGTTCAGTTTCTATCGTATATATAAGTCCTTCCCCCAATTGGTTTCATTGGCGTATTTACAATCATATAATTGAACTGCCTGGTGTTTATTTGTTTTCCACAGAATATTGGTTTCCTGAACAAATGTGTTCTTCTCTAGTCACGTAACGATTTTCTAATAATGAATAATTTAGGATGCGTTTTACTTTGATATTTTCTTACAGTACCGCAAACGAGGTATATGCGACACAAAGACAGTTGGTAACGCTAATCTAAAATGTGGAAATTAACGCGCCCATCTGTCAATGACGTCACACAATATGCAAATTATTACACGTAAATGACGAAATATGCAAAATTATTAAAATGTATTATAAAAAACCCCACACACGGGGAACTTGCGTGAATATGTAAGCGTCTCACAGAATTACTTCCTTCAGGGTTGTTCGTGGCTCCCTACCGGATTATTTAAAGATGGCGGCTGCGACTTCCTTCAGGGTTGCTCCAGCTAGCGACTGCGGGGCTCCCTTCAGGAATATTTAAAGATGGTTCTCCGGGCGTCCTTCGGGATTATTTAAAGATGGATCTCAGCGATAGTTTTCAGGGCGTAGACTGCGGTTAGGCCAGGTTGCTTCCAGATTTGTATCTTCTTCCTATATGTAGAGGTAACGACGGGAACGGGTTTATAGGGAACGATAAACAAAGATAAGCAAGAGAAAAAGGAATCTACATAATTAAGATAAAGATACGATACCAGACCAACCACTCTTGTCGACGTTCAAAAGCAAAGTCCAAGTCCCAGCGTCTTGTGGAAACTCCCCACTTTTCTTTTCCCACACGCGTCGGCGCGATCTGGTGCAAACGCACTCTGTAGTGACGGAAATACGCGCAACAAGTCTTTCAAATTTATGGCGCGAAACTCCCGCACTTATTTAAAAATGTCTAGTGCCAAATTTTTGGCACAACAATTTTCGATGCAATTGTTAAATATTTGCAATGCCAATTTATCTATGTTTCCCGGTAATTTAATTTTGATGCAATTTGTTGCGTTTTAAAATCTTATCTTTACTTGTAAACTATACTTAGACATATTTATGTTCTCGTGCATTTAATTCTGCATATTTTATATACAGTGTCCTCTTAATTAACATTATCTAGTGTGACCGATTTACTCTTATAATTTCTGGATTTATTTGCTTTTTCTTAAAGTTGAAGTTGTTTATATTTATTCTACGGCCCCTATGACTTAATCTACCCTTAAACTACCCTATTATCATAGCAATATATATATATATATATATATATATATATATATATTGATATGATAACGCCGTACTCGGTGTCAATGGCGTATTCTTACTTGACTCCACCTCTCTGTGTTTTCCTAATCAAATTTCACTCTCACTAATTTTTTTATTCTGCCACGGCTAGCTTTTATTATTCTACACAGAATGCACAACGTTACGATGATCAATTTTTCTCTCTTTTACCCCTTTATGATTACCTCTTTGTTTGAATTATAAAATGAAGTTAATTAATTCCATATAATAAAAAGAAATATTATGTACAGGTTTTGAAATTATTAAAATACACTCTTCAATCAATCAATATTATAAGTCTTATTTATCCCAAATTTATCTGCTTTGCAATCAATCTAAAGTCACCAAAAACTACTCTTTTTATCAAAGAAGCCTGGAACGTTCGAAACCCCTTTATAATATTACGTACTTTTAACGTATCTAAAGTTTGTTGCTGACTCTGTTACACTTTTATATTGATTCAGCAAATTCAATATTCAAATTCAAATAGAAAAAAAATGTCTTAAAACTAATAAGATCTAACCTGCTCTGATTACTTCGTATTTCTTTATTGATTCTGGCAACTCAAAATTGTACCAAAATTATCGACACTTTAAAATATTATACCATCAATTAGAATTTTCCATGCATTTAAATTATTATACCATCCATTATCAACCAACATCAATTTAGAATTATTGTCATCAACACATTTGAATCATTGTATCAACCAAAATTTGAATTATTGTCATTAGACTTGAAATTATTACATTTTTATCAGGATTATGTGCCCCTTTGGAATATTATCTATCCACTCGCTTGAATTATTATACCCTCAATTAGAATCTTCCACTTGAATTTATTATACACCCATTTGAATCATTAACATCGTATACTCATTTGAAATATTTTATATCTATTCACTTGAATTTATTATACACCCATTTAAATTTCGAAATTATTGTCATCCGCCTCAAATTATGGTCATCACCCTCGAATTATTGTCATCAGCCTCAAATTATTACATCTTACTTAAATCAGGATTATACACCTATTTGGATGTGGGCCGGGCCCCTAACAAGTCGGTCGCTATCTTAACCAATGAGGTCTTTGTATTTCCTACACTTGAAGTGTTTTTCCGATGTAACATATTCGTTTCCCAGGTAATGGTTGTTTGCTTATAGATACCTCGTTATCAGACCAGACGGTGTTTTGAGTAAATAATCGCGTTTTCCATATTATACAAAAATACACGATGTAATTTCAAGTTCGATTTTCGTGCATGTTTATTTATTTACGCATCTTTAATTACATTTTCTTATCAAAGAAGTCAATTATTTCTACGCACTTACACAAAGCTTTGTTAAGTTTTATCTTTTATCTCCGTATTATATCATAACTAATTAGAAACCTTTTCAATGCGTGTTTGATTACCTTTATTATCATTCCTCTAAATACCCGTGCTTCTACTGAAAAATATTGTTTGCATTACTTAAAATTAATAAAGCTCTATATTCCGGGTGTTAAATATTTGTTATTTACCTAATGTATGAATTACCTATTTCTATGCTAAATATGCGTCCTATTGTTATAAGATGTATTCATTTGCGTCGTTTAAAACTACTTATGCTCTATATACAGGGTGTTAAATGCTTACTATTTACACTTATCATATATATATATATATATATATATATATTTAGGTATTTTTTTACACAAGGTAAGTTGATAAAAACTAACGTATTACAATTAATAAGATGTAATAATAACTTGAACTTTAAGCAAAGCCCAAATGATCATTTCAAATCAAGCTAGTAATAGAAAAACGGAAAATATAAGGTTTTGGACAGGACTTGAACCTGTATCTTAGTTTTTCCGGGACCAGGCGTTTACCAATTACGCCACCGAGACCGTTGACAACAGTTAGGAAATTTACAAATTCAAATCATGATTTGAATTTGTAAATTTCCCTGTCCAAGACCTTATTTTTATTTTCAATTACTAACTCGATTTGAAATGATCATTTGGGCTTTGCATAAAAGTTATATATATATATATATATATATATATATTATAGGTAGTTAATTACGCAAGGTAAGTTGATTAATACTATCGTATTACAGTGAATAAGATGAAATAATAACTTAGACTTTTATGCAAAGACCAAATGATCATTTCAAATCGAGCTAGTAATTGAAAGATGGAAAATATAAAGTCTATAAGTCTATAAGTCCTGTCCAAGACCTTATATTTTCCATCTTTCAATTACTAGCTCGATTTTATATATATATATATATATATATATATATATATATATTGCTGTGATACCTTTTAATTCTTAGAATCGAGCCCCACAGATTGGGCGTCAAGAATGCTGTGAAACCTACAAAAAGCTATTCATTACCTTATCTGTGTTGGTCCATTGGCTTTCCCTATTATCCCGAGGTCGTCCATTACTTACGTCGTCGTACCTCTGCAGGTATTCTAAAAACATTTCTCTGTCCACTATGTTCTGTAGTGCTACGTGTTGTCTTACTTCTACCTCGAAGTGTCGTGATAAATACTTAATAATTTGTCGGTCCGTCAGTGGTGGGTTCAGTTGCTTTGCTATGCTATACTTGCGTATAGCATATTGCTCTACTTCCTGAAAATTCTCCTTAAATTTCCCTGTGATTAAGTCGTCTCGTACCTGGTCTTGTCTGTGGTCACTCCAGTAGTGCTTTAAAAATCTGTCTTCGAAGGCCGTGTAGGTGTCTATGTCCTGTCCTACTAAATTGTACCATGCTTCCGCGTTGTCATTCAATAAAGCCTTTATCGTATTCAGTTTAGTCTGTTCGTCAAATAAATTTCCCACTAGATTTCTTACACTATTAATAAAAATTTGTGGATTTACCCTGTTATCGCCATAAAACTTCATGTGTTGGTCCAATGATATGCTACCTGTATAAAATCTGGGACCATCCCCCGTTAAATTTGACATGTTGTATTTGATACCACTAACTTCGCGTTCTACCCTGCCTAACTTATCCCTACATGAGTCCGTTACTTCAGTCATTTTTACATTTATTTCTTCTTCACAAAAATTGCGTACTTCGGACCTTAAATGTCCCATTTCCTGTCGAAGACCTGTAATGTTTTTCTCATTTCTATCAACCCTATTTTCAACTTCCCCCATCTTTACGTTAAGACTATTTTTAAATTCTGTAAATTCTTTCGTCGATTTTTCTATTTTATCCCCTAATTCCTGATTTAATTGGTCAAATTTCTTATTCGATTCTTCACTCATTTGCTCAAATTTTCGATTTGAGTCCTCTCTAACCCCGCTTAACGTCTCATTCATTCTTTCAAGCATCCTCATTATCATTTCGTTTCCTTGATCCCCTGATTCCATCCTCGATTGATCTCTACTGCCTCCAGCTTCTTCCATTTTAGAATTTTTCTCACACAATGCACTATCGTCACTTCCAATTTCCACTCCTTGACTCCTTAACCACTCTTTTCTCTGCATACGTTCTAATCACTCACACACACTCTCAAAATACTCTTAAATTTATACACAAACAGAAACTCTCTCTCTCAGATCGCCAGTTTCCTGGAATAGAATCACAAAAATTTTATTTGGAACTCGAGCCTCACTTTTGGGTCGCCAAGAATGCTGTGATACCTTTTTAATTCTTAGAATCGAGCCCCACGTTGGGCGCCAAGAATGCTGTGAAACCTCTTGAATTACCTGGTCTGTTGATTTTCTTCTGTTAATCGCCTCGGCTGCTCCTCTAGATAACTTTCATCCTCATACATAAAAAAAACAAACACATTCCTACCACAAACATCAACGTTAACTCTATTTACATCAATATTCACAATACATTAAAATTTCAAAATTAAAATTCAGCATAAATTTTAATATCAGAAAATTTCAAAATTAAATTCATTATCATTTTAATGTGCATCCAGAATTAAAGTCCTTGTAGGATGCCTACTAATTACTATAACAATATATGCAGACCGGAGTCTGAGTACAAAGGAGCATCTACCACCCTTTACGTTAATTAACCAGGTTCGTCTAATTGAGCTCAAAGACATACCCAAATTTTCATCATAATCCAGAACATCAATACTAAATACCCCTTTCTACTTAAACAAGCAAATTTCACCTTAAAATTAATATATTATTGTTAGTACAATTTCACTACTATCCATTTTAAGTAAATCAATTATAAAGTTATTCAACACACACCAAATTATCAAAGTTCGAACAAAATAGTATAATTTACCTGAAGGTTACTGCACTCGTACTTCAATGTACATCGTCCCTTAGTTAATTACACCATTCCAACTGGGTTATATTTACGGCCTCTGATTCTCAACGCTTTTAAAATTTTCTCCATCACCATTTATTTAAAGTTGTTTCAGGGCTTTTCCGGAACTCATCTGTGTATATCTGAACCTTGTTTTGGGGATCCAGACACGTTTATGCACCATTTAATTATTAATACCCCCGAAAAATAGCAAAGAAATTCATACTTCTTTCACCAATATACGCCAAAACTGCCTAATATTGTGTATTCATTTGTCGTTGTAAATTTTACTAATTGGTACAGTGATACTAACTTTATTACCTTGTATCTTCTTTTCTAAGTGCACTAAAGTACATTTATTGTAGCACGTAAAGAACAATCTGTTTTACATCACAAAAATATTCGAGCAAACTGTTTAAAATTATTTAATCAAAACCGGATAACTAAAAAGCACTGTTTAACGCGTTGAATCAAGTCGAAGATCTAAGAGCTTGTTCATATTCCCCTGGGTATATATAGAGGTTAGCCTGTCTGTCGGTCGAGTCTCCAAAACGGACAATTCTAAAGAATTTCGCCTGCTATGTTCCCATTCCGCAGCCCGGCATGCGATTTTTACGAATTTTGCACTCGCCCCAGTTAAATCTCAGTTTTTGAAAAAAATTCACATTTTTCTATATTCAGCCTCAATCCTGCTAATTTAAGCTCTAATAATATCCGTTCTAAATGAGAGTAATGTTGTTCCTCAGTTTCACTAAAATTAAAATATCAACCACATAGTGTATGCAGAATTGCTCATATGCTCCTAAAATTGCTTGCATTGCCTTTAATTATGCTGCACTTGACGTTCGACAAACCATCCGGTACTACCTTAAAATATAGATTTTTCCCTCTACGGAAAACCCTGTGTACCTTCTAGAATTCTTGTGTAATGGAATCAGCCAGAATGAATTCCTTAAATCTAATTTACTAAAATAAACTTGCCACTTAATCTCGTTAAAAGTGTGTCCATGGATGGTGGACAATGGAATTGCGGTTTGGTCCGTTGATTAATTTTTCGTGCATCTTTAATTAATTCTGCCTTCACCTGCTCACGATATGCTGCTGTTGCTTCTACCCCCACTAATTCTGCATGTTTTTGTACTAAAGCTTGAACCTCTACTATCCTATCCTCTGGACATCTTATCGTGTTGATCTGTTTAACTTCATCATCCTCTACCTCTACTACATTAATACTAAACCCCGTGTCATCCTCTGTGACTTCATAACTGCCCTTCCATGGCACTACCCTATCCTTAATCATTACTACCTTCCTTTCCATATCTATCAAAACCCTAACTTCATCATACAGTCAACACCTAAAATGCTCTGAAACTTCAGTCCAGGTACAATTACAATCTCCTGTTCACAGCTTAAACCTCCTATATCTATCCTAAGCACCACAACAGTATTTACTACAGCAAACTTCTTTTTATTTGGAGCTACTAAATGGCTACGCTTTATAGGCATAATTCTATCACAAACCTTATCCCTAATTTTGCTGACGAATTCCTCCGATATTAAACTCGCCTCTGCCCCTGTATCAAGTAATACTTCTACATTATTCTCAAAATTCCTATATTAATAATTGGCAGACATAATTTTCCTCAGTTTCTGGCTCTACTTCCTCCTCAATTTTGAAAAATTCACGTGGATGTTCATATACATTTACACTGAAATCTAGTGGTCTGTCGCGTTCTAAAAATCCTGTCCAGGTCTGTTTTCCCTACTTGGTCCTGGTCTAGCCGTCACCTCAGCGTATGTCCTAGGCGTTTCCACTCGTTCCGTGTCTGTATTAGCAGTCCCCTCATGTCCGGTGAACTATTCCTCTGGTAGGTTCCGGTCTCGGTGCAGGTCCCTTCCTAAACTATTACTTCTAACGTATGGTCGTCTCTGTTCCCAATTTTGTCGCTGGTATTCGTAACTATTCCCCCTTCTAGCATAGTTGTCCCGTCTATTGTCAAACCTAACTGTGTTGATCTGTCTTGTAGATGATTTAAATCTCTTATGTTTAATGAAACGAATGAATTTTTATGCTTCACGGTTTTTTAATAACGCGTACCTTTTCCCAAAGCTTCTACACGATGATTAAAATTATTTGATGTGATTATTTAATTTTCTACCCTGGTCTAAATATGAGTAATATATATATATTTATATATATATATATATATATATATATATATATATATATAATTGGAATAATAGAGAATGTCAAATAATTTTTGGGATGAATTTCGTTCGGATGGTTTTTTTTAATATTTAAATGTATCTATAGAGTATCTATAATTTTCTCAAATGTCAAAATGTTTGTCAATTTAATTCTTTAAGAAATCAAGTTTTTAATCAAGATTAAGGTCTAAATAAAGTCCGAAACGTTGATTATCAACAAATGATTTTCATTTAAATATTAAAAAAAACCATCCGAACGAAATTCATCCCAAAAATTATTTGACATTCTCTATTATTCCAATTGTATTATACGTTCAAAAAGAAAAATAAACTCATTACTATATATATATATATATATATATATATATATATATATATATATATATATATATAAAATCACACACTTTGACTTGTAATGAGTAGGCCTGTATCATCAAATGCATTTCCAATCTAAAGTATTTTTCCTCTTATAAAAATTGTCAGACCCTGGAATTCATTGATGGATTTTCAGACATTTAATGAATGAATGAAAAGCCATATTGCTTTCCACGTCAACTTCCAATATCTCGATTCCCGTTAAATTTAAAGGAACTAGAAGCTTTTTTAATTTTATATGTCCCTAAGGTTGCTTTAATTAAACTACAGAATTAATGGTAATTTCGTAATAAAAAATACTATTAAAGTGGGTAATGTGTTGAATGTAGGGTGCAGTATATCCTCGCCATGGTTTCTAATGACGTCATTGCTTTGCTGGCGGGGAAAGAGTGGCGTCAATACTTGTTGCAAAGTGTGTCACGGTAGGGGCATGTGGGTCAATTCAGGGGTTAACACACGCCAGGTCTTCGACCTCTTTTGCTCTATACAGCTAAGCTACCCATCAATAGCTTGCAATTTATCTGCATGATATAAAAAATAAATATAATCTAATCTAGTCCTTCTTGTTTAATAAAATGTACTACATGCAAAAATTTATGAGAAAAGGGCGCTCTAAATTTTCTGATTTAGCTGCTAACCTTTGAACTTTAAATCTAGTGCATTCATTTCCAATAGAAGAGCTTTAATGTAATTGAATATAGGTCGTGTTTGCATTCATGTACCTTGTAGCGCAGCAGTATAATGGAATATCATTTTGACGCACGTAGTTGTTAAACATTGTGGAATTGTTGAACTTTGGCATACAATTGCAGTGGAGGTATTGAGCTTCACAAGAATTTAATTACCTTCTGTGATGTAGCTAAAAAGCTTTTGTTTGAAGAGTCTACTTCTGGTTTGAAATTTCAATTGGCTTCCTTTGTACTCTTTCATCAATGTGAACATCATATGTTTTTGTTTCATTTGTTTATCGGTCAACTTGAAAAAATATAAAAAGTTCTTGAAGATGCAATTGCTATTTTGTGCAGTTAAAGTATGTTATATTTCTTTCTGCTTTACTAATTTATACGACAGACTCATCCGCCAATGAGAGTTGTGTTATTTTCCACTTAAATAATTTTTAACCTTACTCTACTACCAAAAAATACATAAAAAATTAACAGGTAACAAAGTCCTTTTAAGAAAGATAATTTATTTAATTAAAAAATAATCATTATTTTGTCAAATGCAACCGTATTTTTTGCGAGTGGAATAAACGACAAATATTTTAAATCCTGTAGGAAACTAAATTGCTATATAAAAATTTATGTTCAATGGGCTTTACTTTTCGAATATGCTGATAATACGGCTCAAATAAAAACTATTTATATGGAACGTTTTTTGCGTATGAACTCTGTTACGTTTCATTTCGTATTTGAAATTTTATTGCTTTCTTACTTTAAAAACAATTTCAGTTTTTACTCATTTGAATTAACGGATTGTCACACTTCTATGATTTCAAGCCGTTTAGTTAGGCAGCCAACTTTGCTCGTTTTTTATTAAATTCACAAGTTCGATTTCTGGTCTCTTATATAAACATGTAATTTTTAATAATTAGGTATTTCACTACTGTTGCTGGTTTAATGGTAATTAGGTAAAGCAGTGGTGTTATCTTGGCAAGATAAACACCTGCTCCTATTTATTCCTATTCAATATGTGATTTCTGTGATTATTTTTTCAGAAAATAATTTTTTAGCTGTACTGGTCAGCATTAGATAAGCAAAAGGCATACGAGTGCAAAAAAACGGTTTTATTATGGGATTTAACATGGGAAAATCTAAGATTCATTCTGGTCATTTTTGTCAGATACGAAGGTTATTCACTCCACGTAACCCATACATACAAGGTTGTGACTTTTATTTAACCGTTTTATATAAGAATTCTGGCGCAGTCTGATCTATATTCCCCCCACTCTGCCTTCTCCCCTACTCCTACATAAAAATAAAGAACCAAAAAATATTTTATTACACACACACACGCACACACAATCACACACACGCACACACACGCACACACACGCACACACACGCACACACATGCACACGCGCGCGCGCACACGCGCACACACGCACACACACGGACACACACGCACACACACGCGCACACACGCACACACACGCACACACACGCACACACACGCACACACACACACACACACATCCAATACATTTGTATAAATTGATTTTATATACTATAACATACTTATATATTTATAGGAATATCAATTGCATCTCATCTAAATTAACATATATTTAACGTATTTCTGGTTTATATCTAAATTATCATCATTTAGAGTAATATACTTAAATATTAAATTAACGTCCTACAGGCTAACATTCGCAATATAATAGAGTATAATGGGATACTTATTAAATAAGCATATAACTACATTACTTACAACTATTAAATTTAAACTAACATAATATTTAAATATTTACATTTATACGCTAAGTAAACATATTTTATACATAGAAATTTATTACAATAGAATTTGAGCTCCCTATTAATTTCCATAATGTTTATAGAATAATGACCAAAGTGTAATATCTTGTATGATCCGGGAATTAAATACCGCTTACCGTCATATAGGTAAAGAACCCACAATGGTATACTTCGGTTACTAACCCATAAGGACTGCTTAACGAGGGTAAATTTTCCGTATGTCTAGATGCAGCAGCCGAAGTATAACATTGTGAATTTACCTATATAAAAGAATTTCACGCCCAAATCTAGAAAATTCTTGTGAAAACAGCAAATCCCCAAAGTTTGAGTTTAAATTTCCTAAATTTGAGCGTAAAAATCACTCACATAAGTAAAAAACACTTAACCTCGGCTACTACACCCTGAAGGATTGCTTAACAAAGGTAAGTTTTCCTATGTTTGGTTAGGTCGGTTAGTTCGGTTAGGTAGATTAGGTAGGTAAGGTCGTTTAGGTCGGTTAGGTCGGTTAGGTCGGTTAAGTCGGTTAGGGCGGTTAAGGCGGTTAGGGCGGCTAGATCGGTTAGATCGGTTAGGAAGGTTAAACCGATTGGGTCGGTTAAGTCGTTTAGTTCGGTTACGTCGTTTAGTTCTGTTAGGTCGGCTAGGTATGTTAGGTCTGTTAGGTATATTAGGTCGGTTAGGTAAGTTACGAAAGATAGGTCGGTTAGGTAGGTTACGCAAGATAGGTCAAATAGGCCGGTTATGTAGGTTACGTAAGATAGGTCAAATAGGTCGGTTAGGTTGGTTAGGTCGGCTATGCCGGTTAGGTATGTTAGGTCGGTAAGGTTGCGCAAACAGTTTACGTCGGTTAGGTTGGTTAGGTTGGATATGTCGGTTAGGTTGGATATGTCGGTTAGGTTGGATATGTCGGTTAGATCGAATAGGTTTTTTGGTCAGCCAGCTCCATTAAATTGGTTAGACGGGATAGGTCGGTTAGGTCGGTTAGGTGGGTCCGGTCGGTTAGATAGGTTAAGTCAGTTAGCTCAGTTAGGACAGCTAGACCAATTAGATAGTTTGGTTCGATTAGGTCGGTTAGGTTTGTTAGGTCGCTTAGGTATGTTAGATAGACTAGATCGTTAAATCGGTTAGGTCAGTTAGCTCGGTTAGGGCGTTTAGGACGGTTAGGTCGGTTAGGTAGGTTAGAACGATTAGGTAGGTTAGGTCAGTTACGTCGGTTACAACGATTAGGTTGGTTAGGTCAGTTAGGTTGGTTAGTTGGTTTAGTTCGGTTATGTCGTTTAGTTCGGTTAGGTAGGCTAGGTCGATTAGGTAGATTAGATAGGTTAGGTCGGTTAGATCGGTTGGGTCGGTTAGATTAGGTCTGTTATGTCGATTAATTCGGTTAGGTCATTTTGTTCGGTTAGGTCGGTTAGGTAGGTTAGGTAAGTTGAGTACGTTAAGTCGGTTAGGTAGAGTAAATCGTTTAGGTCGTTTAGGCCAGTTAGTTCGGATGTGTCAATTAGGTTGGATATGTCGGTTAGATCGATTAGGTAGATTAGATCGGTTAGGTATCTTAAGTCGGTTAGGTCAGTTAGGTCTGTTGGGTCGACTAGGTCGGCTAGTTCGGTTAGGTCGTTTAGTTCGGTTAGGGCGATTAAGTAGGTTACGTAAGTTAGGTGGAATAGGTCGGTTAGGTCGGTTAGGTCGAGTAAATTGTTTAGGTAGTTTAGACCAGTTAGGTCGGGTAGGTTGGATAGATTGGTTATGTTGGATAGGTCGGTTAGCTCGGTTAGGTTGGTTATGTTGGTTATGTTGAATAGTTCTTTTAAGTCAATTAGGTAGGTTAGGTCAATTGGATCGGTTGATCGGATAGGTCGCTTAGTTTGGTTGGGTCATTTAAGCCGGTTAGGTAGATTAGTTAGGCTAGTCCGGCTAGAACGGTTAGGGCGACTAGGTCTGTTAGTTCGGTTAAATCGGTTAGGTCAGTTAGGTCGTTTAGTTGGCTTGGCTTGGTTATGTAGGTTAGTTAGTTTAGGTCGGTTAAGCCGGTTCGGTCGGATAGGTCGGTTAGATCTGTTAGATCGGTTAGGTCCGTAAGGCCGGTTAGATCAGTTAGGTCGATTAGGCCGGTTACGTCAGTTAGATCGGTTAGGCCTGTTGGGTAGGTTAGGTCGGTAAGATCTGTTAGGTCGGTTTGGTCGGTTAGGTCGTTTAGGTCGTTTAGGTCGTTTAGGTCCGCTAGCTCGTAGGCACCGACTTACCCTAAATTTTATTTTTAACAATTTGGGGCTATCCTAATCGAGAGCGGTTGGAGCTACCTTAACCTAACATAGAAAAATGTATAACCTAATCTAACATAAAGAGATGTGGTCTAACATCTAATGTCACATCCGTCATTGTGGAAAGTAAATTGTAGAAGGTGGGAAGTGGAATGTAGATTTACGATAAACTAATTTATGCGTTTGAGCTATCTTACAGGGATTTCATATAATTTCCGGGGGCTGAGATTAAGACCATTAGTGGTATGAGCTCAAACCGTTAAAGTATTATAGCCCGATTGATTTTTATTATGTAATTTGAATTCCTGTATAATAAGATTGTTGTGTAGAAAATAAACGAACGCAGAAAGACAATGCACCATCGTCGGGTAGAGGAAATAGATGGGATAACAGAACTAAATGACAGAATTAGAGAAATTTTCATGGAGACAAAGTCGGTGATATTCGCATATCGAATATCTGAACATGCTGCACATATCCAATTACTGGCTAGAAAACTATGTGGAAGACGAACTTGTAGGTGATAAATTAAAAAAAAAGAAATTAAAGAGGTTAAGTTACAACAACCGTCAATTCGTCTACCTTGAACCATATGAGTTGTGCCTTTGACTTCCAAGAGGCTGTAATAGCTATAAATTACTCGACGGTTGACTATTATTAATATAGCAGTAAGAGTCTAAAATTTGTCAATAGGCGTAAACAGGACGATTAGTTAATCCATAACACTATATTGCGTCCAAATAACATAATAATAATGTGTAAAAGGCACAAGACTTTTAAAATTCTTTTTGGAAATATTGTCAGTCTAAACCAATTACTCCACAGTGATCGCTAATAATCATAAATAGCTACTATTGCTTATTAAGTTTCTATTTGCCACGCACAATCCGTTACTTGGTCGTGCATCGGGGGACGTCCTGGTGCGCGTCGGGTTGCGTCTGGTCGCTTGTAGATGGCGTGGGGTACCAGCGAAGCTTCTCATATACACCACCACATGCCACCTCCAATTCTACACACAACCTCCATTTCCGCACACCACTTCCTCCACCACACACAACTTCCAACACGCTACACCTCCACACACAACTTTCTTCTCCACCTCTAAATATTACCTCCACAACCTCCACCTACACACCTCCATTTCCACTTCTACACACCATCTCCACACAACTTCCAACACCCTACACCTTCACACACGAGTTTCACCTCCCCCTCCAGATACCACATAAAAATACTACCTACGCCTCCACACATGCGACTTCCACAACCCTACACTTTTACACCTGACATCCACCTCTATTTCCTTCGCATACCACCGCCAACTCCACTTTCACATATCACCTCTACATCCTGCTCTTTGCAAAGGAATTCCGGTTTACATTTATTAATTGAGTATAATATATGTATTGGTCACATGGAATGAATGACCTTTGTATCTGGCAAAACGACCAGAATAGTCCTTAGAATCTCCCATATTAAATTCCATAAGAAATCCGTTTTTTGCGCTTGTGCGAAGGTATTGTATCTGCTTTGGTCGAACCGGTTTATCAGATATTTAGTGGTTAGTCACGTTGGTTCTTCTTTGATAAATCGGGCGGATGCAAATTCTTACCATGAAAAACGTGCATTCTCTTTTTACGTAACTGGTAGATAATTGCAAGATGAGACTCGAAATATTAATATTTTTTAGTTCGAATCTATACTCCATATTCTTCGATTCTTAAAACTAACGTTTGTTGTTATAACACAGAAATTTACTCTATCGTATAGCGTAATTTATCTGGCTATCGTATTATATTTAAATCAAGTCAGCATGAAGATGGGTAACCATTATAGCTACCCATACCCTTCACTACCTGCGGGAAGGAACACTATATGATGGTGACGGGCAGCTGTTTCTTTAACTCCTGTATGGTATGTAGTTTGCCAACTTTCTAGCAATGTAAGCAACATTTTAAACTATAAGGTTTATTTAATAAATTGGGGTTTTGTCTTTAATTGTTCTATGGTAAATATGTTTTTTTGTGTGCTTGTGGGTTTTAGTAGTTCTAGACAAAACGATTTCGATCTACATCAATATAGTAAGTATTTAGAGTTTGTAGGTTTCTGTCGCTGTGTATATATGATTAATAATAATTGTTTGCTACGCCAAAACAGATTATTATTAATTACGGTGGTTAAATCCATGCTTCATAGAATAAAATTTGAAACATCGCACTTAATTAAGATTAATAATTTGTGAAATTTATTATACAAGAGGCGTCCATATATTTTGTCTGTCCATTCAAGTTTACTAATTTTTCATTTTTTCTTTTAATTTATAGCTAGCGTAAGGCAACGCGTTACATCTCTATCCCAGACCATTGAAGTTCAATCAACTGCTTCATTTGCATACAACTTTAAATTCCAAATCTGGCTACGAGCCTTTGGAAAACCTTGCAATATGGCACTATGATTATCAGTTCATTTGCGCAGTTTCGTTTAAGCGGATGCAAATAGATGGATTAAGTCATTTCGAAGTCTCAAGGCCGAACCAATATCACCAGCACCACAAACGAAAGGATAAATATCCGCACCACGGAGTATATCGATTGGCCCTGGTGCATTCCATGCATTTGCTAAATGAAGACCATTCAAATAGTCAAAATTATTTGCTACTGTGACGCTAAGCTCAGCTGCAATTGACGATAAAATAAATGCGGTCATTTCTAAATTTTTTCAATATCTAAAATTGATCTAGTAATGCAAAAGTGGCACATCCATTACCAGCCGCTGTTGTTTGATCTATCCCAAAAAATGAAGAGTTGTGAAGGGCAGTGTGAAAACGCTAAAGGGCTCACGCGTCTATCTTTAATAAAACTGACTTACGAGCAAAAATGCAATAGGACTCTAATCGTTTGAAAATGCTCCGCACTGTTGATACGAAGGTATAACATTGTGATACGACTAAAGTAAACCTTATGTTATAGAGTTTGATTTGCCCTAAGGGACGGAGATCCCGCAACAATTTAAGGGCGCTTCAACTAATTACAGTGGTACGGGAATAGGTTCCTATGAAAGAAATAATAAGAGGAAAAAGAAAAATTTGAAATAAAAATAATATAGTGGCTGAAATACAAACAAACTACGTTACAATATCTACAACCCTAAAAGGCTTTTTTATTGTCATAATTAAGGGGCACCAAATCGTCTGTCTCAGCAATCCCTTCAATATTATTTCTTTGCGGAAGACGGTTATTTCGCATATGCCTCTTTGCTTTTGGTTTTTTAAATTCGATCATTTTATAAGATACATTTCTTAATTATAATTTCTATATACTTAACCGCTATTGATATTAAATAATTGCAATATAAATACAAATATACTTTTTAAAACCTGGTTTTTTAACTTCAATCTAGCAAGGTATTACTAAAAGAATTCCTAAAATTATTAAATTATATTCATCAATAATACTAACACTGCAAATTTTTTCGTTTTTCATATTAAAATAAATTCCATTATAAACCTCTATTTCTGAATAAGCATTTGTAACAAACAAAAAACAGTTAAATACTAACTTTTCCTTTTATCCTTTTATCGTCCATTGTAAGCATTAAAGTTTAGTGCTTTAATAATGCTCACTTTCACCAACAAAACTCACATTTAAAATCTCTTAATTTCCTATTATATAAATTTCAACCGGTTTATATTTTAGAATTCGCATGTACATAATTATAAAGTATAGACACAAAAGCTTATAAGTACTCACTGTTTACATTTCAATTCCTCAAATTTGAGGGCGACCACAGACCTACATTATATCAATTTCTTCTTTCCAGCTAACAACTTCCTCAATTTATTTATTTTAGCTATATCTGCAAGTAGCCTTACACCATGGTACATACACGAGTTTGTAAAATCCTACTCACAGTTAATATTCTTGCCAAATCTGCAAACGAAGTTATACAAAAGCTAGCGCACCGTTTAATTTTTTTTTCAGATAACTTCATGTTATATATTGAAGCTGGTTTTGTTTCTACTTTTCATTTCCTTCCACCTTACTAATTGCTCGTATTACTACATTTTTAAGTTCTAAATCAACTTTTCTCAATTTTACTTTCCGAACTTGAACTTTCAACTTTAGTGCTTGTTGTTATATTATCTTTCTCTATAAGAATCTTCTTAATTACGGTTAGCATCCGGTAAGACAATGTACCAAGTTTAATTTGTTTAATAACAAAAGAGATTGTTGTGCCTTTAATTACCTAAAAGTCACGTACTTTTGCAACTGCCTATAGCGTCTAGCAATGTCTCCAATATAACCTTCCCTGTAAACGATTTCTAAAATTCTCGCGTATTACTTTATTTCATTAATATTTACTCTGTGGTTATATTTATGGCATGGCGCTATGCATTCTATACCTATTCAACATTCTTATATTTATTTATTATATTGTATGTTTTAGAGAATAATTTATTTTGGTGGTTTTATTGTCACGACGTTTACCTATTGAATGACAAATGCGGTATCTTAGTATTAGGTTAAATTGTACCACTTTATTTTAAGAAAATTAATTTGTATTGATTTAGTTATACTAACGGTCCTAATTGATATTATGTTTTCTAAAAACAAAAGAATTAGAAGTATCATACTTCAATAACATTAATCACTCCTAAAATCTGTTACACAAGGCGCGTCCATATTTTAATCTGTCCATTCAAATTAACAAAAGTTTGATTTCCTATTTAAGTCAGCGTAACGCAGTGCGTTACACCCCTCTTACAAACAAGATTTTTCAAAAAAACCTTCTTTTCTTCAGATGTACCATCAACTTAATTTTTTAAATAGGGACTTGTGTTTTTAATTATAATAGTCGATAGTATTCCCTGTATAACTTGAAGATAGCACGAGATAATGTCAATTTTTTAAAATTATTTTAATATATTTCGAAACCTTTTTCTTATTTAACTGACTCTGTGTCTCTTACTCTTTTTGATATAGCAATGTAATCCCTTCGCATATGGAATACTGTGTAAAACATTTATTAAATACAAGTAGTGAGAATATAAGTTGTTAATATTGAACATATATTGTAATATATCTCTTAAATAAAAGTTGCGAATATGGTAAATGGAAATGTGGGGGTGTAGATTATAAATATAAGTATAATTGTATTGTAAATATATTTTAATGTACATCCTTAATAAAACTTTATGATCTATCTCTCAGTTTAATTTATAAATTTGTGGTCTAACCTAGAAAGCATAACTTTGTTCTATAGAAGTTAATCTAGATGATAGATAACACTCCTCTGAAACAGTGAATATAAAATCAGGTGGTAATCCTTAAAAAATTACCTTGACGAGTGTTGCACCATTTTTAATAAGGCTTTACCTTTTCGTTTTACTATTTAATTTTAAGATATCTTTTAACCCTGCATACGAAATTTTTTTTATTATTTTTAATTTAAACTTTACGTGTAAGTCCCACGAATGCTCGGTTCTCACGATTTTTAAGACATTGGCCTACGATTTGTGGTGTAAAAATCGTAAATATTGCGATCCCAAACTGCAAAAAAATGCAGCTGCGTCTAATGGTTTTGAGCAAGTAACATAAAAAATTGTCGAGGGAACGATAGTTGGTGGGAACTAAGTCTTAAAAAGAACAGGACTTCACTACCGACCATCATTGAATACAGACTTTCGGGAGTAACAAGTTCGAATCCACGAAATGAGTTTTCCTTTGTTATCTTCTTCTTCTACCGCAATAAAAAACACCAAAGCCCAGTCGATGAAAACCGCCAGACGTCGACCCAAAAAACAACCGATAAAAAAAACCCATAAACCTATGATCTCCACGGCGTAAAATTTTGTATTGTAATTTGTGTACTTTGATGACCCGAAAGAATTTAATCTTAGATTTGCAAGGTTAGTATTATATTAGAAGAAGTTACACTGGCCCGCAACAATGAAACCTCTTTATAAATTTGAATGTTTATAAAAATTAGTTGGCTTTTCCACGTTTAGTTTGATTTTTACAAGTTACATCAAGTATGTAATTTTACGTTCGCTCTTATCTAATATCTAATTAAAAAGCATAAAAACTTTTATAGTTAAACCTGAAAACATATCTGTACATTCTTGAAAACCGCATGTGACTCTAAAAATGTTTACACTTTAAAACATTACCCGCGGAATATATCTAAACACCACTTAGTGATCTATTTTCTAATATTGCAAAAATAAAATCAAAGATGGCTGATTATGTTTTGTTTTAAATCCACTAGTCTATAACCTACTAGTCATGCATTTTTATTTATTTAAAGGTGCCGTTTTTCCTGCGTTAGGTGATTTGCATGAAGTTGTCTCTAAATATCTTGTTTCAAGTGCATAGTACTTTATATAGGAGAATTTTCAGATACATTTAACTAGCCGAAAAAACGTTTGTTTTTATTAAAATATCCAAAGTAAGTAATTTTAATTATTATTTATCACCTTTCAAAATACTTATCTGCCATAGCTTTTATTTATTTTTCGTGAAAGGTTCCTAATTAAAAACATAACTTGTAATTTGTGGCGGAAAGAAGGTTCCTTTTTATAAAAAAATATTTAACTTTGGCGAGATTAAAATAATTTTTCTTAATAAGCTCATCAAATTTTATTAACGGTTAATTAATCAACCGTCAAATACCTCCCTTGTGTATGCATAAATTAACCTTTTTCGTAATCTGTATACGATTTTCCTAGTTTAAGTGATTTATTCACTACCTAAACTTGTTTTTACAATATATTTTGATTTTTTCTACTTAAAGTGTCGTTTTGCGTTAGTTATCTATATTCTAAAAAACAACGTCCTTTAGAAATATATAACCGTACTTTCGATTTTGCTTACCTATTAAATAAATAAAGCCAATTGCAGAAATTTTTCACATATTTAGAATACCAATATAATTTGTGTGTACATAACCTTAAATAAAAATTATCTTGCTATCTTAGAAACTGAAAATGTCACCAAATCATTTCTCGTCTAACACAACCAGCAGTTTTTTTCAAAAATTAATTTCTAATGACATCTTGTGTAAATTATAGCATATGGCACCAACAATAACTTACGAATTACACCATTATAATTGTAACTTTTACCTTTACCGATTAACTTGAAACTCCAACCTTACATCTTCCTTTAATTAAGTAAATACACATTGTCTTCTCTATTTTTCATTGATAATAGAATATTTCTGTAGCATTATCTTTTGTACTTAAATATTATTTAGTCATTTAACTTTTATAACGTTTATTTCTATGTAAACTTATTTTATAATTTTTTACTTATCCTATCGTATCCTTAAATTCATTTACTTCTTAATCTACAAATATTTCAAACCATGTCATTCCATATATAGTGTTTAGTACTAAAAGATAGACCTCTCATTTCTAGTTATAAAATTTTTTCAATTAATTATTACTTGCAAATAAACCCAATTTTGTTTAAACCTACATCTTCTACCTTGTTGTCATTTATTGTGGTTGATATGCTTTTCATCTAAACAACCCATTGAGTCTTTAAAACTGGAACTAGCCGATATCGGGTTTGCTTGACTCGTTGGATGCTCATAGCCAACGCAAGCTATGCCTCTGTAGTAAAAAGTCGGTTTCCACTAAATGTGCTCAGTAGTAAGATGATTTATCCGAGTCTCATTTGGAACCTAGTTGTTTTTAAGTATCCACGTGGTGGTTTAGACTTTATCTTATCGTTAACATTGCAGGTGGTCATTTAAACTAATCGTTTTAATTGGGACATTATCTACTCACTACTCTTTCTGAAGGATACTTATCCTAAAGCTATACTTTATCTTTCCCTTCTATCTCCGTCTCCAGCCTTAGTTTTTCCTCTGGTGGACCTGTCTTAGTCCTGAGCCAACCGCCCATCATATGAGAGTGGTATTGCCCCACTCTGGGCTGCTGACTACACTTTGGCTGGTCGGGTAATGTTTAGATATCCATCATTTTTTCTATCGCTATTGCTCAATGCGAGTCCTTCCTCTTCTTTCTTCTACCTGGTTGCTATAAAGCTCCAAATACAGTACCTCTCTTTTCATCCTTTCTATATTTTCTATTTTTTCTTTTTACTTTCTAAGTCGCAGAATAGTTGGAGGGATGTTGTTTCACGGCATTGGGCCGTAGGCGTGGAAAACTTCCGTCTAGCTGTGTATAACAACTGCCTTTCGCTGACGTACATTGCAGCCGTCGAAAGTAAATTTGTTAACTGATTTGGCCTTAGTCGACGTCGGATTCAGGAATTGCATTCCCCTTTTAAATGGTTCTATCCGGTGCGTGTGAGCGGGTAACGCTTGACGAAACTTCTCTTTTTGGAACGAATGAGTAAAACCCCATTTTCAAGTTCGTACCGGATTATTCTACTCCCTCGGGAGTCCTATTTCCTGTTATTATGTTTATAGGAGGGGACAAGTATAAGGTCTCTAAACCAAAACTTAGACTTTACGTTATCTTTTCTTTAAAAAATGTTTCTTAATACATTGTCTTAGCTTAAATATTAGGTTAAACTTTTGATGTTTAGTGTTTATCTTTTTCTTCGAAGTTATCTTAGAGATTTTATTTTATCTAATTAATATATGATTATAAATGGTTAATTATCTTTTCCTATAAATATATTAGAGATCTTATCTCACCTGGTTAACGTGGCGAACCGCAAATAGTTTGTTACCTATCTTTCTCGTAAAGACGTTCTTCGCTATTTTATCGCACCGAAACAATACTCTAACACATAAATGGTTAGGATGCCACATATTTTCTTTTGCTAGGTATAGATTTGCCATCTGAGGATGGCCTTTGTTGATGATGTAATAGGGCCAAACGGTGCTGCAAAGAAAATAGGGTGCTTTTGGTCTAAACTCGGGGTCTATTCCTGCGGAGGCATGAGGGGGTCGGGGTTTTCTGAGACTAAACCTGAAATATAAATAAACGTGGGCGCCAATGCGTTAATGAAAACCAACACTAAAACAAAATCATCCTAGGATAGACGCAGATAAGCCTAAATTTAGATATATAGTAACCTAATATTTTCTTAGTTTCATTATCTCAACTAAAATTCATAAATTACTTATTTCTTTTATTAAACTTTTAGAAATAAAACAATTATGAAGTTTGACTTGTATCTAATAAAATTTGTTCCTGTTCATTTTTGTACAAAAAAATTAACAGTGTATATACGACAGCGTAGGAATGAATGCTGAAGAAAGTATTAAGTAAGCAAAAATCACAATAATTAACAGGCTAAGCCTGTCATAAAAATTACTTAATATCTTATTACATTAGTCATACACTGTAATCAGAGATCTTTGATATAGTTCACAACAAATTGTCTTTAGTTTAAACTCTAATCTTTCCATGGTTCTACCTTATTTTCTTGATATCAAGAATTTGCCTGACACAAGTTTTACTCAACAACGTATGTGTCATCTGCTTTAATTAGATATGAAAACTAGATTGTTGTCTCTATATAAGCTGTTTTGAAATGCTAAATCTAACGATCGTTAAATATAAGAATATGGCTACAATAAAAATTGCCAAATCATCCTAAATACATTAAATAAAAATGTGATTTGTTTTATAAGATAATCTTCACACTTGATATACAAAATGTTAAATCTCAGATTTGCTAAATAATTACTCTTCAGTTTAGCTAAGTTGATTTTTTAAAAAAAAACGTTCTACAGGTGCGCGTTGATTCTTCTTGATCATTAAGAAGGAATTGTACTCACCCAAGCTTGACGACATTAAGTGACAACAATAGAATACTGAACATCTGCCTAGTTAGAGCATTATGAGTCCGCCATCTTCTTTACGATAAACAAGAATTTTTTCCCAAAAGCTAATAATTATCTCTTGAGTTAACAATAATTTCATTTCGAAATCGATTTCCTCTTCTATTTTGGAGTCCACAAATTTTATCACTTAAAGCTGCTTGCGTTTTATGAATATCCTGTTTTAATTAAATCTACGTTCTAACATAACTCAGTCCTATGGCCCCAAAGCCAAGCAATATGACATTGTCATGAGTGGAGCTTTCTTCGGCCCATGTTAGCTTAAAACTCACCCCACTTTTTCTTAAAACAACGCGTGTACCGACTACATGCCACGACAAGAATAATAATTTGTACTTTCTGATTTATGCCCACGACCATCCGGACCACGACTGCACGAGATTTCAAATACGTTAGCTACAATTCTTTCGCCTAAATTCCGGCAACCCACATAGCACAAAGTGCATTATGTATTTGCCTGAAACTAAAGTGTTACACTGCCTCTTTTCGAAAAGAAAAAATGAGAGGTTAACAAAATCTAAACAACCAAAACCGACACATTTTTTTTTATTTTTACTTCTTAAAAGGTTTAAGAATTTAATTAAATATATTTACAAAAAAAAAGAACAAAAAAATAAAGCTTAACTCGAAGTATGACTTTGCATTAAAAAAAATTAAGAACGTAAAGAATTAATTGAGAAGGGTATATTAGACGATAATTAAGATACCAAGAAAATAACCAACTGAGTGTTGCGGTAACTCCACGTCCCACACGTCCGTGAAGAGTATTAATTGGGAATACACAATCGGGAAATGTGAATTAAGTAAGTCCAACACTCAAAAGCTATAAAAAGGGAAAAATGAAATAAAGAGTGCAAGTCGAAAATACTTATTCAAGTATCAAAAAAATTGCACAAACTTGTATTAATAAGTATTGATACTAATATCAAAGGAAAGCTATAATATTTTTATATTTCTACTAATACTAACCTTACAAAGAAATTTATTTTCATAATGACAAATGTATTCGTCAGCTTGCTGAATTAAGAAATCTCCAAATGCTGAAGAATAATGATATATTGAGGTCAGAATTACTACTCGGAACAGAACTCTGCCACATTAAATTTAAATCACTAAACTCTGTGATTATTTAGTCTCTCACAAACACCATCACAGAACGTCAACCCCATAATGAAGCATTCCGTTTCCCAAAAGTGTTCCACATAACAGTAGTCAAAGCAAACATCACTGTAAACCACTCAACAATTATACCACTACAAAATCCTTATATCTAAATAAGGCACACCAGAACTCAATTGTACCACGTTCAAATATACTAAAGACATTGATCTTTAATTATCATACACGAAAATACTTACAGGTAAGCAGTTCCTTCCGAACCTCACCAGAATTACGAAGAATAACACCCAAAAAGTATACCCGAAAATAGGTATTCCTTATCTATAACCTACATACCATCAAATTCATCACAAACGCTAGACAAAATAAAAAATTCTGATGTTTATAAAACTAAACTACTGTAAAGTAGCTTATCTAACGAAAATATGTTGATCCACAAAAGAATCGCTTTTACTTCTCAAAAAAAAAATACCCATATTTATAAAACGCGAGCCCAAAAATATACGTGCACTCAAATGCACTCCTCCACAACAGACACTTCCATAATCAACACATCTTTACCATTATCAAGGTAAATTATAGCAAAAAGACCGTGATAAGAAAACTTGTAAAAACATTATCTAAAAGTTCCCTACGAATTATCTTCTAGGAGTATAAAGCTAAAACTTGGAGTTATCCATTCAATACTGCAACTAAATGCAAAAACTTTAAATCACCAAAACTATTCTTATGACTTGCAAATTACTCTAACAAACAATAGAAAGGCAAAAATCTTTAATATGCCATCTACCCGCTCTTGATCCATCTACACTACTCAATCGTATACAACACCTGAACACTACTTTTTGACGATACTCTATACAAACTTTGGGGCAAGTATAGCTCTAAACTTATCACCGGCACTAGAGACTACTTTGTTTACTCTCCACACTCTATCACCAACTTCGAAGGAGAGATCTCGCCTTCTCAAATTATATCTTTTACACGAACGTTCATACGCTAAACGTAATTTTGCACGAACATCTTTGAATACCTTAAGGAGACCTTGACGGTCCGAAACTTACGAAGGACGACTATCAGGTACGATTTCTATATCTTCCTCAGGAGTAAGACCACCACCAAAAAATTTACCACTTACTGGAACATGTCGTTCAAAACAAAAAAATTTGGGCGTAACTCGTAAGATTAATGTTTAGCAGAATTTATGGCATATTGGAACTGTGGCAACTAAAGATCCCATGAGTCATGCTCATCAACATACGAACGAATAGCGGTACCAACAGTTCTATTGAATCTTTCTACGAAATTACACTGTGGAAAATATAGAACGGTGTACCAAATCTTTTGAACTTCATATTTATCACACAAAGACTTAAAAATTCTACCAGATAACTGTGTACCATTGTCACAAATAATGAATTATGAAACTCCAAATGCAAGAAAAACTTTTTCCTCTAAGAAACGTTCTATATGGCGTGTTTTGGCATTTCGTAAGGGTTGCAATATGGTGAACTTCGAAAACCAGTCACCAACAACCAGCAACCATTTAGGTCCCGCTTTTGGAACGAGGAAATGGACCCATAAGATCCACTGCAATAGTCTAAAATGAAAATTTCACTTCTTTCTCTTTTCTCATCATACCCAGCGTACTCAAATTTGAAGATTTTTGCGCACCACACGTTAAACACTTGCGACAAAATTTTAACACATCTATGTTTATTTTGGGCCAATAAAAATGTTCATGAATTCGTGCCATAGTTTTTGAAAAACCGAAGTGGTCTGCAATAGCCAGATCATGGCATGAACAAATTATTTCCTCACGTTGTGACTTAGGGAAAAAATACTTCGACTCCACAATATTCGATGAAAGAGGTAAATTAGAAGGTAAAAATTTCAATACAAAATTATTTTTAACTTTCCACTGTGGATAGTTGTCAGGCTTCAACAAAATTTTTCGCGCAATGAGACATACCACAGATCCAAATTATGTAGATTAATTTGAACTAAATTAACAGCATCATTTTCTACAGTAAGAGCTCGACTCAAACAATCCGGAACAATATTGAACTTCCCTTTACGATGCACTAAATAAAAGTGTGCTGTTTTAAGCGAACAACCTACCTAGCTAATTTTCTAGTTTTTTTACACAATTTTCTCAAAGTGAACATGTCTTCTATTTCAGACAATGCAAGTTGTAAAATTAAATCGGGCAATAAATTTTTTCTTATAATCTTGATCTTAGTAATTTCTGCCGGAGCTTGTGGTATCCTACAAAATAAACTTTCCATATGAGCAATAAATAAAACTACAGACTCATCACTTCGCTGTCTACATGATTTTATATTTTACAATACGTCATCCTCAGAATGAGCAGGTAAAAAATCTTTCTTTAAACGACACACAAGAGAATTCCAATCACTCAAAGGGTTTTTCACACTTCTATACCAAAGGAGCCCTTCTTTTTCAAAAAACTCGACTGAACTATGGAATAAATCTAATTCGGACACTTTACGAGACTGTGCCAACTCACTCATCCTATCTAAAAATGTATACAGTTCCTTAGGATCTTCATTAAATTTTACTGACCAGGAGACAAGAGGTATTGGCGGTGAAAGATACGATACGGTGTGCATAGGCACACTAACCGTTGAAGAAGACGTTTTAATTATTTCATTATGAGTGGTAGACTCTGAAATTTTATTCACTCTGTCATATAATTTGGCCTCTAAAATAATAGCAGTAGCTATTGTTTTATTTTTAAATGTGATGGCCTTTTCTGAATTTTCTAGGGAAATCTGCATTCTCTTAACACGACCAGACAAATGAGTCAACCTCGACTGAACTCTTTTAAAAACAGAATCTGAAGAATTCCCTTCAAACTCGGGAAAAAAAATTTTTATTAACTCAATAGTAGCATAAATTTCTGCGCATTCTATTGAAAATTCTACTTTATATTCTGATAGATCAACTAAACAACCAAATTTTCCAACTTCCTTTGCCAACAAACGACCTAAAATTTTTCTCTTCTCAGAAATAGGCCTAGTACTTTTTATACCACAAATATTTAATCCATAATCTAGTTCTTCTTTGTGCAGGTATACCTTCTTATAAATGTCTCCCATTTTTAAATTTACTGTTTAGAAAAATTATAATCAAACCTTACAAAAGACAAAACTCTACTTATGAGTGCAAACAAATTCAGCAATATCGAACAATGTTCCTGCTCAAAAATTACAGCGATAATAAAATTTTGATAACTTCAGGCTTAACCAAACTTGCGTCAAAATTCGATCGGGCCCCACACGTTGTGCGACAGTGTTTCCAATCGAGCCTCACGTTGGTGGCGACAGTGTAACCTATTTTCTTCTGCTAGATATAGATTTTCTGAGGATGGCCTTTGTTGAAGATATAATAGGGCCAAACGGTGCTGCAAAGAAAATAGGGTGCTCTTGGTCTAAACTCGGGGTCTATTTCTGCGTAGGCATAAGGGGGTCGGGGTATTTTCTGAGACTAAACCTGGAATATAAATAAACTTGGGCGCCAATGCGTCAATAAAAACCAATACTAAAACAAAATCATCCTATGGATAGACGTAGATAAGCCTTAAGGGAATTATACCTGCCTAAATTTAGATATATAGTAACATAATATTTTCTTAGTTCCATTATCTCAACTAAAATTCATAGATTACTAATTTTTTTCATTAAACTTTTAGAAATAAAACGATTACGAAATTTGACTAGTATCTAATAAAATTTGTTTCTCTTCATTTTTGTACAAAAAAATTAACAGTGTTTATACGACAGCATAGGAATGAATGCTGAAAAAAGTATTAAGTAAGCAAAAATCACAATAATTAACAGGCTAGGCCTGTCATTCAAAATTATTTAATATCTTATTACATTAGTCATACGCTGTAATCAGAGATCTTTGATATAGCTCACAAAAAAATTGTCTTTAGTTTAAACTCTAATCTTTCCAAGGTTCTTCCTTATTTTCTTGATATCACGAATTTGACTAATACAAGTTTTACTTAACAACATAAGTGTCATCTGCTTTAATTAGTTATGGAAAACTAGATTTTTATCTTTATATAAGATGTTTTGAAATTCTGAATCTAACGATCGTTTAATATAAGAGTATCGCTACAATAAAAATTGCCAAATCATCTTAAATACATTAAATAAAATTGTGATTTGTTTTAATAAGATAACCTTGAAACTTGATATACAAAATGTTAAATCTCAGATTTGCTAAATAATTACTTTTCAGTTTAGCTATGTTGATTTTTTTAAACAAAACGTTCATCAGGTGCGCGTTGATTCTTCTTGATCGTTAAAAAGGAATTGTACTCATCCAAGTTTGACTACATTAACTGACAACAATAAAATACTGAACTCCTGTCTAATCAGAACATTATGAATCGGCCATCTTCTTCGTGATAAACAAGAATTTTTTCCCAAAAGCTAATAATTATCTCTTGAGTTAACAATAATTTTATTTCGAAATCGATTTCCTCTTTTATATTTGGAATCTACAAATTTTATCACTTATAGCTGCATGCGTTTTTTAAATATCCTGTTTTAATTAAATCAACGTTCAAACATAACCCAATGCTATGGTCCCAAAGCTAAGCAATATGACATTGTCATGAGTGGAGCTTTCTTCGGCCCATGTTAGCTTAAAACTCACACCACTTTTTTTAAGAAAGCGTGCGAACCCACTACATGCCACGACAAGAATAATAATTTGTACTTTCCTATCCATGCGCACGACCATCCGGACCACGACTGCACGAGATTTCAAATACGTTAGCTATAACTCTTTAGCCTAAATTCCGGCAACCCACATAGCACGAAGTGTATTATGTATTTGCCTGAAACTAAAGTGTTACACTGCCTCTTTTCGAAAAGAAAAAAGAGGTTAACAAAATCTAAACAACCAAAACCGACACATTTTTTTTTATTTTTCCTTCTTAAAAGGTTTAAGAATTTAATTAAATATATTTACAAAAAAGGAACAAAAAAAATAAAACAACTCAAAGTATGACTTTGCATTAAAAAAAATTAAGAACGTAAAGAATTAATTGAGAAGAGTATATTAGACGGTAATTAAAATACCAAGAAAATAACCAATTGAGTGATACGATAACTCCGTGTACCACACGTCCGTGAGGAGCCTTAATTGGGAATACATAATCGGCAAATGTGAATTAGCTAAGTCCAACACTCAAAAGTTATAAAAAGGGAAAAATGGAATAAAAAGTGCAAATCGAAATACTTATTCAAATATCAAAAAACATTGCACAAACTGTATTAATAAGTATTGAAACTAATATCAAAGGAAAGCTATAATATTTTTATATTTTTACTAATACTAACCTTACAACGAAATTTATTTACATAATTACAAATGTATTCGTCAGCTTACTAATAAAGAAATCTCCAAATGCTGAAGAATAATGATATATTGAGGTCAGAATTACTACTCAGAACAGAACTCTGACACATTAAATTTAAATCACTAAACTCTGTGATTATTTAGTCTCTCACAGACACCATCACAGAACGTCAACCCCATAATGAAGCATTCCGTTTCCCAAAAAAAATCCACATAACAGTAGTCAAAGCAAACATCACTGTAAACCACTCAACAATTATACCATTACAAAATTCTTATATCTAAATAAGGCACACCACAACTCAATTGAACCACGTTCAAATATACTAAAGACATGGGTCTTTAGTCATCATACACAAAAATACTTACAGGTAAACATTTCTTCCGAACTTCACCAGAATTACGAAGAACAACACCCCAAAAGTATACCCGAAAATAGGTATTCCTTATCTATAACCTACATACCATCAAATTCATCACAAACGCTAGACAAAATAAAAAAATACTGATGTTTATAAAACTAAACTACTGTAAAGTAGCTAACTAACGAAAATATGTTGATTCACAAAAGAATCGCTTTTACTTCTCAAAAAAAAAACCCATATTTATAAAACGCAAGCCCAAAAATATACGTGCACTCCAATGCACTTCTCCACAACAGACACTTCCATAATCAACACATCTTTACCATTATCAAGGTAAATTATAGCAAAAAGACCGTGATAAGATTGAATCACAAGAAAACTTGTAAAAATATGATCTAAAAGTTGTTTCCTACGAATTATCTTCTAGGGGTATAAAGCTAAAACTTGGAGTTATCCATTCAATACTGCAACTAAATGCAAAAACTTTAAATCACCAAAACTATTCTTGTGACTTGCAAATTACTCTAACTAAAACAAACAATAGAAAGGCAAAATCTTTAATATGTCATCTACCCGTTCTTGATCCATCTACACTACTCAAACCGTATACAACACCTGAACACTACTTTTTGACGATACTTTATACAAACTTTGGGGCAAGTATAGCTGTAAACTTATCACCGGCACTAGACACTACTTTTTTTACTCTCCACACTCTATCACCAACTTCGCCCTTCTCGCCTTCTCAAATTATATCTTTTACACGAACGTTTATAGGCTAAACGTAATTTTGCACGAACAACTTTGAATATCTTAAGGAGACCTTGACGGTCTGAAACGTACAAAAGACGACTATCAAATACGACTTCTATATCTTCCTCAGGAGTAAGACCATTACCAAAAAATTTACCACTTACTGGCAAAGTAGGCAAAAATCACAAGAATTAACAGGCTAGGCCTGTCATAAAAAAAATTACTTAATATCTTATTACATTAGTCATACACTGTAATCAGAGATCTTTGATGTAGTTTACAAAAAATTGTCTTTAGTTTAAACTTTAATCTTTCCAAGGTTCTATCTTATTTTCTTGATATCACGAATTTGCCTAATACAATTTTTACTCAACAACATAAGTGTCATTTGCTTTAATTAGATATAAAAAAACTAGATTTTAATCTCTACATAAGCTGTTTTGAAATGGTAAATCTAACAATCGTTTAATATAAGAGTATGGCTACAATAAAAATTTTCAAATCATCTTAAATACATTAAATAAAAATGTGATTTGTTTTATAAGATACCCTTCAAACTTGATATACAAAATCTTAAATCCCAAATTTGCTAAATAATTACTCTTCAGTTTAGTTAAGTGGATTTTGTTAAACAAAACGTTCATTAGGTACGCGAGTTATGTGATCCCCCACTTATTATATCAATATAAAACTAATACCTAAGAAAGTTATTAGGAAATATTAGGAAATATTAGGAAATGTGCAACAATGTCATAAAAGACAAATTGTTACAATTTATTTTAGTTTATAAACGTCCATGGAAACGGAAGCGCTACAAAGTAGCACAAGGATAAGTGACACTGCAGATGTCAGGTCACAGACGGTCGTAGGACGTCACGTACCGAGATTACGCAGAAGTAAGCCTGCAACATTATAATTATGAATAGCTTTTAAGATAGCAACTATGTATTATGAATAGAGTCAAGTGTAAGCAGACATTATGTCTGCAAGTTCCTATAGAACTGTGAGGGGGTAGGGAGATTATATAAGGCCCGGGAGCTCCACTTGCAGGCAGTTCATCAAACGTTCAGCTTTTGCATTGCAGTTCGTAGATAGCTCACTTCTACAATTAATTAATAGTTTTGGACTTAGAGTAATAATTCAAGATTGTCTAAATTCAACATTAATTTCTGTATAAAAAATTAAATAAATGTGTTAAAGTTCAAATAGTCTTTTTAAAAAAAACCGCTCGAAACCACGAACCTTAACTCGCGTTGATTCTTTTTGAACGTTAAAAAGGAATTGTACTCATCCAAGCTTGACGACATTAAGTGACAACAATAGAATACTGAATACCTGCCTAATTACAGCATTATGAGTCCGCCATCTTCTTCACGATAAATAAGAATTTCTTCCCAAAAGCTAATAATTATCTCTTAAATTAACAATAATTTTATTTCGAAATCGATTTCCTCTTTTATGTTTGGAATCCACAAATTTTATCATTTAAGGCTGCTTGTGTTTTATAAATATCCTGTTTTAATTAAATCTACGTTCTATGGCCCCGAAGCCAAGCAAGATGACATTGCCATGAGTGGAGCTTCCTTCAACCCATGTTAGCTTGAGACGCACACCACCTTTTCTTAAAAAGCGGGTGTACCGACTACATGTCACGACAAGAACAATAATTTATACTTTCCGATCTATGCGTACGATCATCCGGACCACGACTGCCCGAGATTTGAAATACGTTAGCTATAAACATCTCGCGTAAATTCCGGCAACCCACATAGCACAAAGTGCATTATGTGTTTGCCTAAAACTAAAGTGTTACAAGGAAATTACTTTTCTCTTTGTATTTTTTTCTGGGATGTTATTATTTCTCACGTTTGCCTTAAAGTAAGTGAATTATCTATATTTTTCTTGCTATGAAATGCCTTTATGAGATTATACTGTCTACTTGTTGTTTCAAACCTTACTTATGACCAAAGGTAGGATATATTATCAAAACACAAAAAACTAACTTTTATGTTAGTATTGTGTTTGATAGAATAAGATTAAGATAATTATGTATTGTTAATGCAGTAACGCTGCTAATTTGTTGACTTAAGATTTTGTGTTCTGCATCCTATTTTGCCTTATCATGTTAAAAGCTAGGAAGAAATTTGTTTAGCTTAAGAAAATATCTTATGAGGTATTAATGAATATGTGTTGCACTCGTATGCAAATCTGACAATAACCTCTGTATTTAGATTTGTAGAAAAGCACGTTGTTAAGTCTCATGCTCCCGACTAAATTTGTGCGGTTGGTGCGGCGGCAAACAAAACCTTTGCGCGCTTAGTTGAGTTAGCCTTAAAATCGGGTGCCTACTGATTTCTGTTTTCTGGTATCGCAAATACGGCTACGGTTTAGAAAACCAGGTAGCGTCTATAAACAAAGTTAAGTTTTCCGTGCTTGTGAGCTCTCGTGCAACAAGACTTTTTCATTTATTTTCCTTTTTGAAGTTTAAGGTGATTATTGCACTTTTTTTTTAAATAAGGCTTTACCTTTTCATTTTACTATTTAATTTTAAAGTTTTTTTAAAGCCGCGGATGCAAAAGTTTTCCTCTATTATTTTTAATTTAAACTTTACGTGTAAATCCCCCGAATACTCGGTTCGCACGCTTTTCAAGATATTTGCCTACGATTTGTGGTGTAAAAAATCTTAAATATTGCGTTCCCAGGCTACCAGAAATGCAGCTGCGTCTACCGGTTTTGAGCGTGTGAACATGAAAAATCGTAGAAGAAACGATAGTTGGTGGAAAACAAGTCTACCACCAACATCTTCGAATACAGACGTTCAAGCGGGGAAGTTCGAGTCGCCGAAGTGAGTTTTCCTTTGTATCTTCTCCCTATGCTCCGTCGACGATAGTCGCCAGACGCCAACCCAAGCAACAACCGCCAAAGAACCCACAAACCCATGGTCTCCACGAGGTAAATTTGTGTATTATAATTTGTGTAGTTTGACCTTAGATAAATCTGCATGATTATTATTATATTTATAAAACGTTACAAGGGTTCAAAAATTGCAAGGGATTTTGGATTTTCTTATGGGAAATACATTCAGTGTGCGATTATGCGCCGCACAGCATGCCTACTTCTGTAGTAGAAATTTATGTGAAACTTCTTATTTTTACATCTGAATACATTTTACTCATGGGACTTTTTCTATAAGCGTTTCTACTGTAACTGTATCCTAATTTGTGATTCTTTAGCCTTTGGGAAATGAAAACTCCAATAAGTGTAACATTTCAACCTTTACCCATATTTGAGTTCGAATAGAACCCTGATGATAAATCTACAATTAGCCCTACCAAAAAAGCTTGAACTTCGTTAATGTTTAATTTGGAAAACAACTATCTATTTTTAGAAAATCAGCTTTCATGGGTAAACAGATAATAGGTTTATATAAAACACAAGCTTTAAGGCAAATTAATGGTCGATCCGGCTACCCTGATATTTTAGAATGAAATTGTCCTACATTTGCAATGACGTCAGCAATGATGTCATACGTATAATGTAGAGGGGAAATTAGGGCAAACTGGGTACGATGTCCTGGATACTGAGTTCGAGGACGCTGCACAGATTCATTCTGTTTCAGCAACTTTTCAGATGTCTATTCATAAATGCCTTCAATTCATACTTATAAATCCTTCTCGTGGGCGATATTCTTAGACGATTTGATTAAAATTTTATATGACTTTTAATTCAAATGTACGATTAAATTTATTTTCAATCTAGCACAAGAGTTTGAGGATTTAAGGCTCGCTGAGTTTAATGACGTCAATGAATGGAGTAGAGAGCTAGTTCTACTTATATTGAAAGGAATACAGCTTTCCATTAATGACGTTGCGTTCAAGTTTTTCTAACAGGGTAAAGAGAAGTTGCTTCTTACGTAATTGGCTGCTTCAGAAATTAATCAGAAGGGACTTTTAAATTTAAATATGAGGTTTTATGATCGAATAACCTTAAAATTTTTAAACAACCTTAAGCTGTTCTAAGGTTTCATTTGAAAATCCTCCAAAAAATTTGTTCTAAGTAAGTTGCATCTAGTCAAAAACCCCAAAACAAAAAATTATGAAAGCATCCTCCAACTCCTCCTTGGAAGAGAAATACCTAGACATTTTTGGTTTATACAAAATAGCCAGATATCCAGAATTTTACCCTAAAATTAAAGATATAAGCAAATTTGATTAAAGCTGATGGTAAGAGCCTATGCTCAATTTTGATTTTTAATGAAGGTGATAAAAATCATACCAAACTCGATTGAGTAACTTTGAAAAATTGGGATCACTTCGTTTTCCGATCATTTTAAGTTTCATTGTCATATTCATTTTTTAATCAATAAGTTTCTGACTTTTTCCTGGCTCATTAAGTAAATACACAGTAAATACACGATAATTGGAGTCTACATTAATTTACTTTTTTCTAATCAATTTCAAAACTGTAGATGGTTACAAGTCAAAACAGAAAAAAAAATTTACCTTTCATGATATTTTGTCTTAAAGGTACTTTACTCCTGTCCCGTTATCAACCGCTCCCTAAAAAACCACATCGTTCTTCAAACAGTCCCTCAACAACACGAACCTAACCATACTTATTCACCTTCTGTTCTTCAATAAAAAGGAGGGTTTTCAACTGAAGTCTGTTAGTATTATTTGCGCAACTAGACAAGCTTCTTTCTCTATTTGTGACAATACTTGTCTTTGTACTCCATTTTCCAATTCCAAAACAACTTTTTCTCGAATTCCTTATATTCCTACATATTTTCAATTTCACTAGGTCTTTCTCCAGAAAATGTTTAACATTGGACTTTGAGTTCGAGATTTTATCGAGGAACGAGGTAGCAGTTCGGCCTATCGCCGTCGAGACAGTTCCTTCTGTTAGAGGTCCTAGAGTGTATTACTGCTAGATCTCCCAAAACGGTTTATTTTGGTGGGGGTATTAGGAGTGGGATATCATAGAAGGAGAGGGAGATTTGTAGGTGGGATTGATTTGGGAAAGGATTTTCTGGCGAATCGTCCAGTTGTAAATAATGCTGAGAGAGTTGGGATAATACTTGACTGGGAGATACAGCTTGCTCAATGTATCAAATAGTATTATTCAAGCACTTCAGCACTAGGTGAAAAGGTCTGATCCCTGTGGGTGCTCTATTTCCTTAGGGAGTAGAGAAGGCCGCATCACGACCTTTTGCCTACAGCAGCACTTATAGTAATGTTTATTTTAGGGTTTAGGGACATAGCTTTTTATTTTTTTTTTAGTTTTTGTTTGGGCTTAATGATTTTATAAAGAGCAATGGACTGAAACAAAATTAACGTCCGGGATGTTATATCCGTGGATTTTTTGAATAATGTGGTTTGTAAGGGGAGTGTAACGCCTTGGCGTTACATTAGATAGAAACCAGATACAAAAAGAGGAAAAATGAATCTCAAACGGAATAATTAATATTGATGTACTCTGTATAATTCTGATTTCATGTATAATAGTGTTCATTAATCAAGACGCTCTAGTAAATTTTTAGTTTTAAAGAGGTTAATAAAGTCAAAAGTACAAATGCTTGAAAAATTGTGTATTGCCGCCCATGCTCTTAATGGATGAATAATATTAGTAAAGTCTTTCTTAAAATGCTTTAGCAATAAGTCTTTTAATTTATTGTTAAAACACTTGAAAATAATAGCATTGGTTAATTTTCATATAATTCGTTTTTATGGGGTCTGTTTGTGTGTAATATATGGGAATGTAACTCAGGTACTTAATTACTTCAAAACCACAAAAAAGGAAACAAAATACCTATAACAGCAAATTTTCATAGCGTGCTACGTACGTCGACGTAGCTTTAAAAAATCCAAAGAAAGAACGATCGGGTTTAATTGGTGAGTAGGCGGGGTATTACACATACAAAAATAAAGGAAGACCGAAATAAAAATACACGCACTCATTCATCATCACTCACAACAAAACATAAAAAACCTCTAATTGAAAAAACATGTTACTCAAAAACAGTAGTACCAAAAACAAATGAAAACAAAATTAATTAATAATCACAATATACATATAACAGGAAAAACCAAAGAAAATCAATTCTTAAAATGGCGAGCTGCCGTTTTTAGGTACCTACCGCCTATATTAATTAACAAAAAAAGAAAAAATTACAATAAATATAAAATTAAATGTATGAAATCGTTACAATAAATACAATACACAATAATAAGTATCATCTCACATACAGATAATCATTTTAAAACTACAAGGTGTAGTCATCCAACAAAACTGAAATATACTGGTTCTACTAGTTTATAGAGCCCATATAAAGAAATAGAGGATAAACACTCACCCACGTGTTGAAGATGATGGACCTATCACACCCTTCTTAGAACCGGAGCGGGGCAGCGGGGCCTAGGACCACGTAATTTGTGCCATATAAAAGGAGGCGTCAATCGCCTCATTAGTTAGGTCCAAGGTAGCAGGTAGTCCTATCCACCGGAATGAAGCTATAAAGAGTGTAGTCACAGATTAGACCCTTCATGAAGGAAAGTATATATATTTTTTAAAATTATAAGTACTCACCACACAGTGCGTGCACAAAAGTTTGTAAATACTGAAACATCTATTTCACGCAGTGTATATCGGCGTCATCAAACCTAAATGAGATTAGCGATTCAAAACACGTTTTATCAAATAATATGATACCTTATTTCAACGAGTTTCTAGGTTGAAGTAATATACGAAATAATTATACGCTATAAAAATATGGCCCAAACCAACGAACACCTAAAATAAGGTATCGACTATCCGACTGTAGAAGAGCTTTTCGTTTTAAAATAAATAAACTTAAATGCAAATTATTAGCGAGCGTACTTATCGTAGGAAGGTAAAATGTACAGGATGTTGTTGGAGTATTGAAACAGAATCTACGTGAATAAATAATGTAAGACAAAAAAGGGTGTGTTTTAATTTACCGTCGAAAATGAATGTAACAACTCCCCGAAAAGTTAAAAGGTCGGGGTAGCAAACAAAAGCAACAAAGCCGGCAGTATAGTACTAACCAAAAAAAACAAAAAAAATCGCTTAAGTAAATTAAGAAAAACAAAAAAAGATACTCAAAAAGCAATAAAAGAATTTTCATCCGGCTCGAAGAACCAAAGTACCGGACAAAGCAAAAAAAATTAAAGAGAAGCACAGGAAAAGATAGGTAGGTAGTAGCAATGAGCGAGGACAAAGGTAGAACGGCGTCAACACTGTCATAGTCGTCAAAGAACGGATGCTTCTTCAGAAAAGAAACAGTACAGTCTTCAACTTAAAGAAAAGTAAAGGAAAAGAAGATAGGAAAAAAACACCAGTAACAGCCAAAATGACAAAAGTGTCAAGCCCCACAGTAAGCTAGGAAACAACAAGAATGCTGGATAGAAAAAAAATTTAAATACTTCAGCTGTGGTACTAAAGAATCGCACCAAACGAAAAACCAAGAAAGTGAACTGCTACCTAGGCCTAATGTCGACTAAGTCGCGGTTTCCAAAGAAAAGAAAAAATTGTCTAGAAGCACATACCACAGGAAGTGGATCGAAAAAATTTTTACCAAATTAGCGCGAAGACCGACAGAAAGTAACACTAGCCACAGGAAAAAGGAGAGAAATGTGGAACGAAAAGAACGAGTAAAAGGAAAAAAACAATAAGAATAACATCAAGCAACAAGTACAAGAACCATAAAAAACTCTAAGAATCGCACAAAAGAAAGTAAAGCTAAAACCCGGTGTACTTATGTATTGGTATGTGTGTGCGTGTGCGTGCGTGTGTGTGTATGTCTATGTGTGTTGATGTATGAGTATGTGAGTGTGTGTGTGTGTGTGTGTCTGTGTGTGTAAGAAGTGTGTGTGTATGTGTATGTGTTGGACCGCTTCAGCCGCCTCTTACAACAGGCAGGTCGTACCATGGGGCTATTCTATTCCCGGGCCCGCGCGGGTCAAAGAAAAGAAAGAAAACCCAGCAAAACAGAAAAGTAAATAAAAGTATTTTAAGGTTCAGAAATCAAGTCCTAAGGAGAGCAAAGTCGGCATAAGAATCTGGGGGCGCGAGAACTAGGTATTGAGCTTAAGATGTTTGGGCCGCCAGCAAGAAAATGAAACGAGATCAAGGACATTAGGATTTTGCCGACATATATCTTCAGGTTCGAAATCCGTATAGACTAATTTATATCTCTTTTGGGCAGTTTTCTGCGAAGCGGAACAGCAAAAGGTGTAGCAGTTGTAGCACGCCGTTTAGGAAGTGACGAGGGTGGAGGTAGTGGTGGTTGTCGAAGTTTATGAAACTCAGAACTCGTTATGGAAGAAAGTTGTTAGTTGTTAGAGTTGGTGGTAAGAAAGTTAACGGTAGAAAAGGAAACATCATAAGTTGTCAGATTATCAACGGTGGAAAAAGAAAAAGTATTGGCTGTAAGAGAATCAACCTTATGAAAAGAAACACAAGCAAAGCACACTTCAGTTACGTTAGATAAAGGGACAGAAGTAGATAAAATTTCAAGGACGTTAGATAAAGGACTAGAAATATCACAGTTAGGACAGAAAACAGCATTGTCTGTAGGAGTGTCAACCTTAAGAAACGGAGCAAAACCCGATAATACTTCAGAAGCAGTTCCTAAAGGAACAGAATCGGGTAGAATTTCATCCATCTTACAAGAACAAGCAGTATCAAGTAGAACTTCGTCAATGTTAGATAAAGGGGCAGAATCAGGTTGACCTTCATCACCATTAGAAAAAGAGACAACAGCTAGAATTTCACCAACCTTAGTTATTAGAACAGAAGCAAGTAGAATTTTGTCAGCAGTAGATAATGAAACACAATCAGAAAGAATTTTGCCAAAATTAGAAAAATGAGTAAGAGCAGGTAACGTTTCATCAACGTCCGATAAAGGAGTAGAATCAAGTAAGACTTCATCACTGTTAGACAATGGAGTAGGAACAGACAAAACTTCAGCCACAGTAGGAACGGATTCTTAGACAATAGTAGATAAAGAAATAGGATCAAGTAAAACTTTAACGACAACTGTAACAGGCAGTATATAGCTACGAGTTCACTAACTTCAACAGGGCCTTCTCTATTCGTATTAAGAGTTATCATCACTTCAGCTACAGCTGCTGTTGCAGATACGACAGAAATTTCTTGAGTAGAACCATTTAAGAAAGCAGAAACAGGTAAAATTTTGACAATAGCAACAGGCATTAAAGATACAGGTTCCTGAACTTCAGCAGAACCTTCTCTGACCAAATTAGAAGTTATCGTCATTTCAGCTGCATTAGTTATTTCAGACACGACAGAAATTTCTTTAGTAGAATTATTTACGAAAGCAGGAATAACCTCTTGAGAAGCTAGCTGTAAATCACTAATTTGAAGTATAGGTTGCAATGGTGATGATGGCACAGTCTGGGGTAAAAGTGAATACGTAGGATCCATTTGGTCATCGTTTGAATCGCAACGGACAGAAGAAATGTGGTTCCTGTTAGTAGAAGTTCGGTAAGTAGGGGCGCGATAGCTGTAATAATCAATATTATAATTTGAACACACATGTGGTTGAAAAGAATAGGATGTACTGGTAGTAGGGCGAGCAGAAAGAGATACAGAAAAGGATGTAGAACTAGAGACGGAAGAAAATTTTTGTTCGAAACTATATTTGCCGAAGAAGGGTATGTTTTGATAGTAGTAGCCGGATGACCTGGATGAGGTATAGAAAAGAACGTAGCAGAAGAAATTTCGCTCCTAGAGCTGAGAACAGAATTGGAAGTATGATTCGAAGACCTATTAGTAGTAGGATGACAGTGTGGACAGTGGCGGCGAGAAACTTCCTTATATCCGCAACCATGGCAATGGACTACTTAAAAACGAGTACAACGTGTCGAAACATGTCCCAATTAAAGCACATAACCTGACGAGTAGAAGCAGAACTAGGAAGAAAAATAGTAGAACGTACGTAAAGTATCGGATTTACCCGTAGGCGTAGAAGAAACCTTAACAACTCGGTCATGTGAAGTAAAAGTATTTTCCTCAATAGTAGCAGACTTATAAGCAAAGTCCAGGGGATCAAAATGTTAAATTAGTAAATTAGACCACGATTTCCAGTCAGAAAACCTATACCGGTTACCACGATACCAAAACAACGTTTTAGACTCGAACACGTCCACTGCAGACTCAAATACTGCAATTCTGACACATGTTAAGTTCGTCGGAGTTCTTCGACCCGTCCCAAAAGAATCATGTACGGTAGGAGTGTTTAGTTCACCAGAAAATTTCAAATTCCACTCCCACACAGGAAGGCTTTGGTGGGAAGCCGAAAAAGGAGTAGCGACTGACTTAGGCACTGTAGCAGGGGCTGATTCTGGGTCAGCAGTAACAGTATGTTGGTCGTGACTGGGTGATACGGAATTATCGGCCAGAATCTTTACCAGTTCTTACTTCAGACATTCGTTCTTTAATTCATGCAAGGGGACGGTAGGCAAGTAGGTTCTATGAAATGGATCAAGGTTACGAAGCAAAACGGACAATTGATAATCCTCATTAAAAGAACCATACCACTCAAACAGGCCATCCATACAAGCGAAAGTGTTAGTAATGCTTTTGGATGACTTCTGCCGTCTCTTACACATTATATTAAACATCACTAACCTATGATCAGCCATTTTAAATAAGAATAAAAAAAAATTGGGGCAAATAACTAAATAAAGGCTAACCGTAACTCGATAAAAGCTCAAAAAAAATTATTGCGAATACAGGATAATTTAAAACATATCCGACGGATAAACTTCGGGAACACCAATAGAAGCGAACCAACAAAATAGAAATAAGAATAGGGCGCCAGCGTTTTCAACGGACTAAAATCATCGGTGAAAACACAATTCCGATAATCTGAAATGAGCCAACCAAGGATATTGAGCGATCAAGAAAGGAAACACGACTAAAATTTAAGAAGCTCAAACCCACACATGAAATAAAGAAGCTCGATCCCCATGTGAGGGACACCAAAGAGCCGAAAGTTCGAACGTAAAGAAAGAAAAATAATAAGTAGCGTCAGGCGGAGAAATGCGGGTAATGTCCGAAATTAGGCAGTAACAACAAAAAATCGGAGCAAAAGTTAAGCCATACAAAATCGGAGCCAAAGTTTTAAAAAAACGAAGCAAACGTTACCCAAACAAAATTGGAACCCCACGCCAAGGCGTCAAAATTTATGTTCCGTATGTCGGCATAGCTTAAAAAAACCAAAGAAAGAATAACCGGGTTCAATCGGTGAGTAGACGGAGTATTACACATACAAAAATAAAGAAAGGCTTGAAATAAAAATACACGCACTCATTCATCACTCACATCAAAACATAAAAAACCTCTCATTAAAAAAACATATTACTCAAGAACTGTAGCACCAAAAACAAATAAAAACAAAAATAGTTAATAATCACAATATACATATATCAGGAAGAACCAAAAAAAAAATTCTTAAAATGGCGAGCTGCCGTTTTTAGGTACCTACCCCCTATATTAATTAACGAAAAAAGAAAAAGCACTTACAACTCTAAAAACAACAGCTCTAGATCATCATTTTAAATATACAATTAAATATATAAAATCGTTACAATAAATACAATATCAACAATAAGTATCATCTCACATACAGATAATTATTTTAAAATTACAAAGTGTAGTCATTCAACAAAACTGAAATATACTAGTTAGACCAGTTTATAGAGCCCATATAAAGAAATAGTGGATAAACACTCGCCCATGTGTCGATGTTGATAGACCTATCACACCCTCCTTAGAGCCACAGCCGGGCCTAGGACTACGTAATTTGTGCCATATAAAAGGGGGCGGCAATCGCCTTATCAATTAGGTACAAGGTAACAGGTAGTCTCAAATAAAGCTCTAAAGAGTGTAGCAGATAGCCCTATTTACCGAAAAGAAGCTATAAAGAGTGTATTCACAGATTACACCCTTCACGAGGAAAAGTATATATATTTTTTTAAAATTAAAAACTCACCACACAGTGTGTGCACGAAAAGTTTGTAAATACGGAAATGTCAATTTCTCGCAGTCATATATCGAAACGGAAATGAATATTAAATCGTTTAGTAACATATATTCGTTTCCATGTCGGCGTTATCAAACCCAAGTCCGATAAGCGATTCGAAACACGTTTTATCAAATAATATGATACCTTATTTCAACGAGTTTTTAGGTTTAAGTAATATACGAAATAATTATACGCTATAAAAATATTGGCCAAACCAACAGACACTTAAAACAAGGTAGCGACTATCCGATTGTAGAAGAGCTTTTAGTTATAAAAAAAATAAACTTAAATGCAAATTATTAGGAAGCGTACTTATTGTAGGAAGGTAAAATATACAGGATGTTGTTGGAGTATTGAAACAGAATGTACGTGAATGAATAATGTAAGACAAAGAACGGTGTGTTTTAATTTACTGCCGAAAGTGAACGTAACAAACGAAACATGTCATCTTAAAGAAGCTTTTAAAATAAAGAAATAAACAACCGTGGATGTTTCGTACTATAATTATCCCAAATATAGGAGAGCTTTTTACGAATTTTAGTAAAATGAAATAGAATAATATTACATTACAAAGTAAACCCCAAACCATATCAAAAGCAGATTCATACAATGTAGTGATTGCTTGAAAACCATACACTTAGAATGTTAACACTGTCTGCAGATGGTATTGGGAACAAAAAACAGCCTCACGCGTCGACAGTGTCTATGTAACCAGCTAGCTCGAGTTACGGACTGCAGTGAATATGAGAAATTGGGAGTGGTTCTATAATTAGACTTGTAAAAGCGCTACAAAAAACTAAAAGGGGTAAATACAAATAAAGGGGCACCACATCTAACTGTAATAATAAATACATTTTAAGGAAAGATGCGAAAACTCTTAAGTATACCTGTATAATTTGACCTATAAAAATAATAAAACTTCAATACCGAACAGCAGACCAAATCACTAACGAGAGCTGTAATAAGAGTTAGATTATTAAAAGAAATATTAGACACTATGTGTGCTTCATAATGTAATATAAAAAATGTATCAAAAAGTTTCAAATATCAATATGGAAGATTTTCTCATGTTTCAACATACTTTGTGTTCATTATTCTTAGTAAAATTTCATTCCAAAAATTGAAAATGAACCACCTTTCTTTTATCGGCCACTAAGCTTACATTCTCTGGAACAATTTGCTACGTACCTAGACGTAGCCGGAAGAACCGTAAGTACCAGGCTAACTACCAAACGCGGAGAGTGGGAGGATTCGCCTAAATACCAAAAAGAAAACACATCGCCCACGATTATATGTTAACCATAAGAATAAATAAAAGATTTGTACAAACAAGTAAAAAGAAAATAAATTAAACTTTACTATTTCACAACAAACAATTATGTGATACGAACAATTTAGTATTGGTTCAAATAACACGAGTTCGAGCTGCAACCCTCGTGTTATCAAAGCGCGATTAGCAAACTGGAAAACACGCTATCAAATAGTAGTAGGATCCATTATTTCGACAAATCTCTAGATGGGAAACACAAGAGAAAACAATTATAGGTTATCGGAATGTTTAACAAATTAACGGAGACCCAAAACAAGGTATTGACTATTTAATTTTTCGAATAAATTTTCGCTTTCAGAGTAAAATGGATTTGAGTTAAAATTATGTTAAAGCGAGCTTATTCTAAACAGGTACACTAGGGTATTGTTGCAGAATTTAAGAATAGGAATGGAATTTATTCCAGCGAGTAATGACAACCAGAAAAAAAAGAGTATTTAATTTATGTTCAAAAATAAACGTAACAAATTCATTGTCTTTATACCTATATTATCTCATGTAGTAATGCAATAAAATTTCATAGTTCAATAACATTGTATTCAAAAAAATATGTTTTTTCAATATTCATAAACAGGCGTACAAGAAGTATAAACTTAAATACTTATGAGTAACATATGGTTTCCTTTCCGTCTAGTCTTAACTTTTGAAAAAATATCAACCAAACTTACGAAGTAAGTTAGGTTAATAAGATCGCTACGTCGCCGTCGTCGCCGCCGTCGTCCGTTGCACGTTTTTTTCGTTTTATAACCATTTGATATACGGATCTTGTTCAGTTTTTTACGATGATTAAGAATATGCTAGCCAATTTTCGATATCTCATCTAGTTTTCGAGTAATTCGACTTTAAAGTCGAAATTTTAGTTATATAAAACTTCAATATAACAAAATGTAAATATTATTTTTAGGTTAATATCGACCTCCTGAGCATATTTTTCCATAGCATCAATACTCTATGTCGATTGGTTTTCGAGTTATTCGACTTTGAAAAATATGTTCGAAAAATTTTATAAAATTGTTACGATATAAAAAATAAACTTGTGTGAATTTCTATTACATAATGACTTTAAGTTTGGTTGTATGGCGTACATGCGGCATAGATTTTTTTATTTAAAATGTATACAAAATTTTGATCATTGTAATTTAGACATAAGGTTTATTATTATCTCATAGCAAATCTGGTATGACATTTGATAATCTGCTTATAAAGTTTTTAAGTTTCTAATTGTAAATATATTTTAAGAAAGCTGTAAAATTTAATAGAATAAATATTTAATTCAATAAATACGAGCCATAAAACACCTTGCAACGCCCATTAATAAGGTTCAACTTATCTACATATAAAACCACATTAGAGGCAGGTGACTGACTAGTTTGATGTTAACCTTTTGAAATGCATAAACAAACAACTGTAACTTTACTAACAAATTCTAGGAACAACTATAAACTTTACCAACAAAATCATGAGTTCCATATTTAATTTTTGACATAAAAGAATGGTACACTTCATGATTTCAAATTATTTACTACAACCAACTTAATTTATTACATGTTGTGATAATTCACTTCTTTAATCGCGATTAAACGTCCAAACATCCATTATAAGTAGTTCCAGAACCTAAAATCTAATCGTACTTACCACGAGCATCTTTAAATTATAGTGGACAAATAAAAGTTATTTCGAACCCACATGAAACTAAAATGTTCTAAAATATTCCAAAATTATCAATACCAATATGACTAAAAAAGGCAAACACAAATAAAGGAGGCGCCGCCACATCTAACTGTAACAATAAATACACCTTAAGGGAAGATGCAGAAACCCTTAAATGTGTTACGTTCAATTGTGTCCTGTTAAATATTTCTACTTCACATAGGATTCTCTTTAAATATTCCTACGCTTCCATTTTGAAATCTTGTGTAACTACATATTATGAAAGACGCCTCTGACCATCCTTAATGATTAAATAAAACGATTTGTTCCTGTACAGCTCATTCTAGTACCATTGAAACAAGTACTCTTCCGACATTCGCTATTTAGTTAAAGTTAAAAATACTTTGATCTCTCTTTAATGTTTGAGATAACACAGCAGATATACTTAGTTATTTACCAACTTTTTTTTTGGTAAAAATGTATTCGCTTTATTTATGAAAAATAAATTTTGCATAACGTAAATTTTTTACAATTGTATTCGTATTTGACAGTTTTCGTTATCTATTTATGCATTACAACGACTTTGGACGTGTTATTCTGACATGTATTACTCAAATATTTGAATCGCTTACCATCTCATTTCCTAATTTCACTTTCACTTTGATCCTGCCTTTCGCCGTCATACATATCCCTTCTGCATGATTAATACTATTACTTCAAGAGTGATGCACGTTTTCTTTTTACGAGAAGTGTATATTCTGGGTGCATCGGTAAGTTCTTCCGCGCTTATCTTTACTAGTAAGATTCTCTTTTAACTCTTTGACGTAGGCCCAATGGTTCTCCGACGTTAGGCTACATTACTTTTTATGTCAATCTGGCTGTTCTTCGGCATAGGCCAACTGTTTTGTCTGTAGACCGCTGTGCGGTTATGGTTGTAACATCAACAAATCTGACTATCGTTGTGACATTTTATTAGTGAACGAGTCACGATGTTTGACTGGTACATCTCCGCGGATAAAATAAATGCAAAATAAGTATCCCAAAATGTGCAGGTATGTGATGTTGTTTTCCCTTTTTTGTGCATGCCAATGGATTATTGTTTGTCAGCATTTGATGTTGGTGCGTTAAAAGAAACTCGAAATTGTAAGACTATTGTTAATTACCGTATATTGATAGTAAAATTGCTCTAAATGTATTGTGTATAATTGAAAATGTTTGTCTATAAGAAAATCTACGTATTACTTTTACTACCGATTAGCTATTTATATGTAACCATACGAAATGCGCACTTCGTTCAAATTATGAACATTTTCGTAGGTTATAATTTTTTTTGTTGATTTAAATAGTAACTTTTTATTTATTTTCTGCTTGTTTAAAATAGAATTTTTTATTTTTTGTAAATAGAAGATTATGACGATGTACCTTTCGTGTCTATGTGAACCTTTCCAATCTCCGCGTTTGTAGTTAGCATGGTCTTTCTAAATTCTTATATTTTTTATACGTAATCGTAATTTGCGCGTGTTTGTCTGCGTTTCTTAACCTTACAAATTTTACCATTACAAGTATACCTGGTTAATGTTGCCTCATAAAAATGATAAAACTTCAATACCGAACAGCAGACCAAACCACTGACGATAGCTGTAATAAAAATTGAATTATTAAAAAAGACAAGAGATACTATTTTTGCTTCACGTCATATAAAAAAATAAACAAATGTATAAATTGTTTCAAAAAGTTTTAAATATTAATATGGAGAATTTTCTCCTGTTTCAAAATACTTCCTGTTTATTAACCTTGATAAAACTAATTGCAAAAATCGAAAGTTAACAACTTCTTTTTTGTCGAACACTAAGCTTACATTCTCTAGAGAAATTTATTGACTTTATACTTATATTATCTCACGTAGTAATTCAGTAAAATTTCATAGTTTAATAATATTGTATTAAAAAAAATGTAAGTTCTTTCAATATTTGATAAGCCAGTGTACAAAAAGTATATGCTTTAATACTTATGAATAACATATGGTTTCCTTTCCATTTAGTCTCAACTTTCAAAAAAAATTTTATTTAAGATGTACATAAAATTTTTATTATTCTAATTTAGACATAAGGTTTATTATTATCTCATAGCAGATCTGGTATGACATTTGACAATCTGTTTAAAAAGTTTAAGTTTCTAATAGTAGAAATATTTTCAGCAAGCTATAAAACTTAATAGAATACTTAATCCGGTAAATACGAGCAATAAAACACGTTGCAGCGCCTATTTATAATTTATCTACATATAAAATCACATGAGGCACGTAACTACTAGATGTAGTTTGACCTTAACCTTTTGAAGTGCATAACCAAACAACTATAACTTTACTAACAAATTAAATTGCATAGCAAAAGGAATAACTGGAAATTTTACCAAGAAAATCTTAAAGGTTCCATATTTAATTTTTTACTTAAAAGAATGTTGCACTTTATGATTTCAAATTATTTAACTACAACCAACTTGGTTTATTATATGTTAAGTAATAATTCACATGTTTAATCACGATTCAGCGCCCAGACAACCATTATAAGTAGTTCCAGAAGCAAAAATCCAATTGTACTTACCGCAGGCGTCCTTAAACTATAGTGGGCAACTAAACTTTATTTCAAACCCACATAAAACAGCATCCCGACAAAAGTCTATTACTGTTGATGCACCACAGACATACTTGCAAACTACATCTGGTGGCAACTTATTATAAAAGAACAAAACCAACTAATAGGTATGCAATACAAAATGCACTTTAGCCTGAAATAAGTAAACTAAATTTTTAATGACGACCCTAATAGATACCATTATTGCTTTTTAAAAACCAAATGACATGGAATGAAATGAAAGCAGAAATTAGATTTAGCTATGACGCAAAATTGTATACGTTACACGCTTAGTGGCACTTACTCATATTAAGTTGAAGATAATTAATCATATCATTCAACACAAACTATAAATGTTTTCAATATGTTTATTCAGTTTGATTAAAAAATGAAATAGTCATGGGTGCGTGATGTTTGCGTGATAAGATCATTTGAGTTCACGCTTGATTTGCGTGGTAGGAATGTTATACATTGACATACAACTCTGATTGTATAAAAAACGGGAGAAATGACAGTACTAGACCCGACGGAAAAAATTTAATTAGTTATTTGCGAGTAGGTAATTATAAAACGTCCAAATATTGTAATATGAGCATGTGGTAGGAAAAAAATTGAAAGTTGAAAAGATGAGGAGATAGATTCCCGCAGGGAAAACACGGCGCACGGTTATTTTTAAACTTACACGTGCAGGGTACGTTTTAGTTCACAGATTTGTAGAATTATCGTTGCTACGACCGGTGGCAGGAATTATGACCTAAAGAGTTCACCCCTTCATTAATTTGAAATTTTATATTATGTTGTGCAAATGGAGCTGTTTTTTGCAAGACGAGAATTGAAATGCTCGAGCTCTCTGAAGATTCTGAAAATTTTAACAAATTGAAATTGAAACAGTAAGTAAATATGAGTTTTTATGTCATGTAAATGTTAAAATATAAATGGATTGGTATATGCAGTAGAAAATTAATACATTTTGTATGAACAATGAAACAATAAAATAAAAGTTTCCGTTTAACTGCTTTCTATGGTGTTATTAAACGCATTTCCAGAAATTCAAATTTATAATGTCATGTAATTCAATATGGAAAACGGAAAAATTACAGAGATCGTATCATCGATGAAGTAAATTTAATATCTTTTTTAGGTTAAGAAACTAGGTTTTTAAGCATATTTGTAATAATATTAAAATTATTTAACGTCAATAGAAATTACGTGTTGAGTTTTACTTGCATTTATTTATAAATTAGATAATTATTAGGCCATTGTAAAAGTATATCCAGCTACTCCAGTAAAGGAGTAGTGTTTGGTAGAGGCAAAAGACAAAATAAATGAGGATTTTTATAGTGGCGGAGAGTAAAATGTGATCAGTTTAGGAAACCATAAGCTTAGGAGATCTATGCGAAATAACCATCTTCTGCGTAGGGATAATATTGAAAGGAATTGCTGAGATAAGACGGTTTGGCTCCCCTTAATTACGACAAGAGAAAAGGTCTTTTAGGATAAGTAAATATTGTAACATAGTTGTTTACATTTTAGCCATTTTATTATGATTTTAATTTCGAATTTTTCTATTATTTTTTACTATTTGTTCTATAGGAATCCACTCCAGTACGGCTGTAGTTAGCCGAAGCACCCTTATATTGTTACCGGTTCCCACTTTTTCAGCGCCTATCTAAATTTATAACGTTTCACCCGTAGCAGGCTACCTGTTAGCGTTTAAAAATAAATGTAACAAATCTAAGTATGGAACATTTTCGTCAGGAAGACTTTGTCTGTAAAGTAGTGTAACCGTTAAAAGTAACGAAATTACTTTTTACAAAGGAAACTACACTCGCGCAACGAGTATTGAGAAAATCGGAGCAGAAGGGTTATTTAATGAAATCAGCTAAAGAGATGCAAAAAACTCCTCAAAGAATCATTGCTGATGTGACAAGCGATAGCTAGCAACTTCTATAAGCCCTTCTTCCGATTGATTACATGAAGAGGATAATTCAAAAACAAACCGAAATTCAAATTGTCATTTTCCACCTCCGTGTATCTGTTTAAAAGTTATTTAAAACATGCAGAAATGAAGACTTCTTTCATACTGACTTTGTATCTTCAGAATAGAGACTACTCGTTTATTCTACAAAAAAAAGACAAAAAATTTGGAGCGATTCCAAGCATTGACTGTGTAGTGGAACATGTAAAGTAGTTCCTCTGCTGTTTATTTAACAATTCGCTTTTCATTGATTTAGGAAAAATGTGTTTTTTTTTACATTGAAAGATTATTTCGTTTTAGTATTTAATATTTCTTCAAAATAGTAAATAAAAATTAACGAATTTCCGATATTTGTATGGTTTTTATAAGTTTTGCAAAGCAGAAGAACTATTGCATAAAATGAAAGAATCAGTAAAAAAAGAGCAGAAGAGTCTCTAAGGAATCAGCGAATCTGATAGGCGATTACGGGCAAGAAGTTCTAATAGCTTTTTCTCCTATTGATTCGATAAAAAAGATCATTCAAAAATAAAACAACGTTCAAATAGCCATTTGCCAATTAAAGCCCTTTCGACTTGAACATTTTTGAAAATTATTTGAAAAGTCAACAAAAGGCTTATCATCTTATTGACTCGTGATTCTTGGAAAATGAATTTCTCATGTATTCAATAATAAATACTTAAAGTTTTTGGGTGGATCCAAGCACTGACTGTGCGGTGGGATATTTAAAATAGTTCCTCTGCTGTTAATTTGAATATTTTCCCCAGTGAATTTTTCAAAAATGTATATCCTTTACATTGAATACACCGGTGTTATTATGTTTTGAGCTAAAACAGGAGATCATTAACATGTTCGGAAAATTTTCCAAAAAACTGGTATCCTAAAATAATCAAACGCTACCGGACGGTTCCTTTTGCCAGTCTTAATTAAGCCCTATTGTGTATGCCATTCATTGTGTATAAAGAAGCGGCACCCCAAGCTGCCACTCATTTCTTGTGTGTATATATATATATATATATATATATATATACCGCATCTGCATTTCCGTTTTACGGGGATAATTTACCTATCTTTTATTACCGCGCTTGTGAGTGTGATTGGCTAATAACTCTTCACAGATAATTTATTAAAGGTCAAGATGCTATGAACTCTGACCTCAAAGTTTGCTGCAAATTATCCTTATTCCCAATAAAAATTTCTTATAAGATTAAGACGTTATTCTGCTATATATATTTAAATAGTCTTATACGTTAAAGAACCAATCTTTATACTTTCGAAAAGTAGCGCTTGTCAACATCTCATTTCCAATGTAATTAACGGCATTAAAAACTTCCTGTTTTTATTTCAAATCTCCATCAGATTGCAATCGATTTAATTTAGCAGTATATCCTGCATCCGGACTACTTATGCCGTAGATCGCTTAACTTTCGCAGTAGTCGTACAAAATTATTATATTTTGTATTTATGCAATGTTCTAAGGTACTTAGTGCATATCGAAAAATTATAAATTGCTCAAACTTATACGTTCAAATCTTTACTCAAAGTTACATATTCGATGTCTTGAAATGACTGAATCAACGTCGAATGTCGAATGTTATATATGTTTGACTTAGAAAAGAATGACTCCTAAATCTCAATTACTTTCGTTTATATACAAAATTCAACTCAATACGTCATATTCGAGATCTTTTTTAGTGTGCTCTCGAAAATTAGTTACGGCTGGTAAAATTTACATCGATTTCGCGTTTTAACGATCTAATTTGTATCAAGCTACCGCCGTTGGTACAATTTATGTTTATCGTAAAAGCATCGTTTATCCTTTGTAACATACTAAGTTAATGTTGTTTCTTGCTTTCTTATTGTAATACATAGAGCAATTAAAATTATAAACTTTGCGTATCTTATCCTTTATGGATTTTTAATATCCAAGGGTTTCTTTGAATCGGAGCGTTTACTCTTTTATGCGAAATAATTGGTTTTTAATGGTGTTTCTCAGTAACTGACGTATGCTCTTATTAAATACCCAAAAATTCTAGAATATGTTTTATTTAAAAACTTTTAAAGTATTATTTTTAACGAGAATGACTATTTTTAAATGGTATATCTCTACGCATGAAAGATTATTTAATATTTTTAATTAATGAGAGTTTTGCTCTTATGCTTTATGAATGCAATAAATCAATATTGTTTTTACGGGGATGCATTAAATAGTTTTGTATTTATATCGTAAAATAAAAACTTGTTATCAGTAATTATTTGTACAGGGAAAAATTAATCGCAATTACTTTCTTAATAATTGATTTGCATTTTAGTAAAGTACAGATTTCAGTATTTTTAAACGCATTTTTTAAAGTATCTTTAACAAGAACGAATCTTTTTTAAACGTACACATAGTTTAAAGTTTGAGATTGTTAATGGATGTGCGTATGAAGCCTAACAGGCGTTGAGAAAGTTGCATGAATAATCACAGGAGGTCAAGTTAAAATTCAACACATCAAAGTCAAAGGCGCTTTGTTGCGGAACGAAACCGTGACGGCGCCTTAATAGACTAAAGGTAGGAAGCCATCACATAACTCGGTGTCAACATGGATTACAAATTGAATTGGAGGGCGCACGTGAAGTATGTTAAGAGCAAGGACAGCGAAATGTCAAATAAAATGGTGGCGGCAGTAAGGATAAACTAGGTATTCAGAGCCGAATATTTGAAGACAGTGTTTGCGGAAGCAATAAAGACGGCGATGTTGTATGCGGCATGTGTTTGGACGAAAGGTTACAAGGTCAGGCAATCCAAAAATTGGCTAGCGTTAAGCTCATAACAGCGACCAAGACGGCGATGGTGTACAGAACCACAAAGGCGGTCTTGGTGATTAGTAAGATTTTCCCAATCGAATTCGTCGTCAAGGAGATTAGAGATCGGAGATTCGTAAATATAGGACAATGTAGAAAATAGTCGAAGGTCTTGACCTTGGAATTGGGAAGGTTGAAAGGACAGTCTTTGTTTCGGAATTAGGGCATTCAACTTATGTCGAGGGGATCGAGTTTGTCGTAGGTGACGGAAACGCCTCGGGCGTCAGAATTTATACGGATGACTCGCGAATCAACAATGGACAATCATGGGCAGCATTCGTTGTGTACAAGAATTGAAGCACCATCTTCCAATGCGAGGTGGAAGCTATACACGAAACGGTAAAGTACGTCGTTGACCACTCGGGTACAAGTGGGTACTCCATCAATAGCGAGGGCTAATCTTCCTGACTGCTTTGGCAAATATGAACATTTGGACAGTAAACAGCAGAGGATAGCGCGTCCGACACTAGAAATTTGGAATTTGAAGTTTTACTGGGTCAGGTTGCGTGGCAGCAATCGAAAAATGACATAACAGACGAATTGGCCAAAGAAGCTGCAACAGGTGAAATATAGATATTATACTCGTCGATACTGAGGTCCTTAATTAGGAGAAAACTGCAAGAAAGGTCACTCCGACAGTGGGAAGATAGATAGATCAACGCTGCCACGGACAGCTTGATACATAAATTTATACCGAGCATTGAATCAAAAGATAAGATGGAGATGAAGTAAGATCAGGAGATTACAGTATTTTGCGGTATATTCAGTCTTTAATGCAGCCTTCCGTTAAAAAAAAGTTTATAAAATCACAACACCTTTATTTGTTATTATAAAATAAATGTTATGTATATAAAATTAAATCTGATAATTATTATACACAACTACAAGTGTTGGTTTTGAAATATTTGGAGAGTAGTTCGAAATATATTACAAGCAGAGATAGAAAAAAAAGGTGGAGGTAGACTTAGATCAGACTAATGCACACAGATAGTGAAAGATGCAGACTGTGCAAATTTCAGGAAAATGTGTAAGGTTCGCGTCTAACCAGTTCCAGAACTGAAGACCTAATGATGATGATATAAAATTAAACAAAACAATCAATTTTTTACCATAATAATCTACCATTTTAAACGTTGCTCTTTATTTCATATTCCATCTGTTATTGTAAGATTAAAACTGCTTAGTAACACTGGCCATCGTGTCACTGTATACTATGCGGGCAAGGAAGAAAGCAACGTAAGTAGTCTGTACCAATTCCCACAACAAAATAAAAGGAAAAATGCTGCACTAACGAATCGTAGAGTGGGTGTCGTAGAAAAGAAAAAAAAAGTCACAGGACCAATCCGCCCAGTAGGATTTTACACAGTAGTTCAAGTGGATGTTTGTTATACTATTCATTTCCAAATCTTCACTTTAATGCTCAACCTTTTTAATTAAAGTATTCTGCGGTTGATTCAGTCTTCAATGCAGTCTTCCATTAAAAAAAAATGCTTATTTTAAAAAAATCACAACACTTTCATTCGTTGTTGTCATGTATACAAACGTAAACAAAATAATCACTTTTTTAACGGTAGTAATCCACTCTTTTTGAACGTTGTCCTTCACTTCATGTTCCGTCTGTTACTGTAGAATTAAATACAGCTTGGTAACACTGGCCATCGTGTCATATCTCACTTAAAGTTGTTTTTATTTTTAAAACATCAAACACATGTTACATATGGTAAACAAACCTTGGAGAAAAATATAACTTTATTTTTAAAAATGAACGACAACTTTTACTCAAATGCACGAATTCTGTATCGCCCAACAAACTTTTAACAACACTGATGATTGATATTTACTCCAAAGGTATGTGGTATATATAAGAAACCAGAAAATATAAACATAAACATGTAGACTTTGAATTAAATAAAGGAAGAGTAAAGTTGGTTGCCTATCTACGTAGATTGAAATTAGAGAAGTGTAACAAACATAGATTTAAATAAGTAAGAACTAAAATGGTGTTTTTACAGTAATGAGGCCGTAAACTTCTTTAATATGAAATAGAACATAACAGGCTTAAGAGTCTAGAACAAGTCCAGCAAGTAGTAAACTAGAAGGCGTTCTGGATTGCTTTAAAAGAATTTTCCGGAAGTGTTAAGATTGATGTAGGGAAATGGCTGTAAGTCGGTGGTATCCTGTGGTTCAGAAAAGTCCGGGGGAGGGGGAAAATTTGGAGCAGGAAGTAGTGTAAACTTGCCGTAAATTTATTTTGTGAAACGATATCACTTTTTTTACAATTAAAAAACAAAAAGCAAACACAAGAAATACAAAAACAAGCACACAAAATACTTATTTAAATGTGTAAGATGAACTTCACACTAAAATAATCACTGTCTAACCTAAATTCAAGGAAAAAAACAGTAATTAAATCATACTTTAAACATAGCTAGTAAGTAACTATAGTAAATCAGAAATACTAATCAAATTAAACTATTACCAGAAAACTAAACTACCCTCCGTCGCCTTTACGCTCAAAAGTGGAATTGATGGTGATCATCCAATTTTAAGCGAGTACGTTTTAATATAATGGCGCTAGCTGCTAATGCTTGCAGAAGTGCACCTAATAATTTGAATTATGATTTTGCTACTTTATGCACTATTATACGCTTACATGTTTTGTTTAGATATTTATATTTATTTATGTTGGTATTTAATATTTATGTTTGGGAATGTTTGTCTAATGTTTTGGGTATTTGAGTCGTAGTAGCCACAGAAAGGAAAATTGAAATTTTTAAAATTCAGTTAGGGAACTATAAGGAATGATAGGGACGAATTTAGGCTGAAGTTAGAATAAATTGCTTAGACTAGAGCGGACGATATTATACATTTATAGAGTATGAACAAATAGCTGAATTCGTTTTTAATAAATTTAGCGTAAGCTTAAAAATTTGAATCCAGAGTAAATACTAATTTAGCTAGATTTTTGTAATTTTATGTCGACCCTTCTAGTCGCATCAGTAAACAAAGCTGGCGGCTGCAATTGGGTATTACGGATCTCTCCCATTTTTCTTTTTGCTAGTGTTTTGTTAATCAGACATATCTCAAAATCAACGCCATGGGTACCATTATTTAAACCCAACATTAGCTTTAGTTTTTAAATTTCATTTATAGATTAATTAATTTCGAAGTCCAATTTATTTCAAGCACGTTATTTTCGCGCTTAAACTAATTGCAGTACCTTTAGATGGGGCAATAGGGACGTTGCCACAAGTCCAGCGGACCTCACTCACATTATACTGCATTACATCTCATCAGTTGTTGCAGCTTTTTCCCTACGAAAAAAAAACAAGAAAAGATTTGAATTTGTGGGGATCTGTTTATTTAAATTTCAAAACCTTTATAGTTTTTATATAAATAAAACACCACACGCTTCTGATGAGCTGCATAACAGTAAAACCGTACATCGGCTTTTTTTGCTGCAAATAACCCAAAAACGCAATTAAAAGCATCTTAATTTAATATATTTTTGTCACGTATCGACCGCATTTTGTACATAACACAAAATCAGTGCATTGATGTTTTTCGCTGGGGAAATTTCTAACATTAACCAAAGTTAGCTGTAGAAGGAGATTCATGCTTGCTTCGACAGAATATTCACCCAAGTGGATTGAAAATTGTCTTTTGATAATAGGTGTCAAGGAGGTGTACAGCCTGGGGTTCGTGTCCTATACGAATATTGATTGTTTTCCTTATTACGTACACAAGCAAGTTGTGCAGGTGGTTATATAGGGCGTATTATTGTGTTTCATTTCAGGGAGGAAGTGCCATTATTAGTTGCAAAATGTCATGTGTTCTCCATTCAGCAGTCTTTCATTTCTAAGGGTTTTCTTGAATGAATACAGTGGCGCGTGGCACAAATCCAGGAGAAGCTCTCCACAGCTTCGAGTTACCTTAAAGCGTCAAAGAATAATTTTTCATCCCTGTACAGCAATTCAAAGTTGACTTGATTATTACATGAATGGCATTATACATAGCATGCTACAATGAATAAGCAACCTCCTATATTTCTGCGAACATTATGATTCTGCAGGCTGTGCGGCACGTGAAAGTTAACAATCAATGTAATGACGTCAGAGAGAAAAGCGCCAATGGAACGAGACTTCCATTCACTTCCACAAACTGTGCCAGTGATACAGATTCATCTTGAACGACTGAATTTCAGTGCCGCGGGTTTTCTCATAAGGGATGGACATGGAAAGTTGCGTCGGAAAGGCTCTACCATGTGGTTAGCAAAGTTCAGACCATTTTTTTTCTAGTATTTTTGCTGCACTTATGGGTCCCCAGAACCAAAACAAGTAAGTTTCTGTTTTTCATACAAAATTTGTAAAATGCATGGAACTTAATAATTTAAGAACTATAAGAATAATTTTAACTTTTTACAAATATCTCCAAAATTGTAATTAGAAAACTTAATTATAAAAAATTGTTGCCTAACTTTTCTGTAGAGCTTCAACCTATCTTATGATCTAGAAAACATTAGAAAATTTTGCATGAAAATACAAAACGTTATGTATGGTATTACTTACGAACATCTAGGAGCTTTAAATACATTGCCTAAAAGTTCTAAAAAAACTTTGCTTTTTAGTAGATGAGAAATTATTTACAAGGAGTATAAAATTGTGTAGGTTATGAGGTTTCCCTCTTAATCTATCAATGAAATCTTTAAGAACGTTATGGCTTTAGAAGGTAAAGAGTATGTTTTAGATGATATCGGGAAGCTTTACTAATTATAAGAACACTCCAGATAAAAAATAATGAAAAAATATGCGTTTGTTGTTATAATAGGTGTAAACTTTATTGTAATGACATAACGACCATAGCTTGAGAGTACATTACCAGAGCAACTTCAATTCAAAATGTCTAAACTCGATCGTAACTGTGCTACAAGCATCTAAAGTTTTTAAAAACCTACTACTGCAATTACAGGTATCCGCCGCTATATCGCTATTATTGAAAAATTGTTTTCCTGACAGTAAATGTCACATAATTTAATTTTGCTTATTTGATCTTCTGTGTTACTTTAAAATCAGATTAAAGGTGCAGTACAATATTCATTTTTCAACTAAACAATACGCCGACATGCACTTCGTTTATGGAGTCTTTAATGGAAAAAGCGTCAACTACAGATAATTAATATCTTCAGGAATTTTCCGCTTGTAGAATACCTTATAGAACTGTTTTTACTCCTATCAATCGGAGTCTAAGAGAAACAGACAGGTTCATAAAGCTATTGTGGCGCATTCCCCGTATCAAGAACTTTCTTAAGAAGAAGCAATACTTGATGCTCAACTATCTACTAATTTCCGAAGATTACCCCTATTTTCCCAAAGACTTAACGTAAGCCGCTTGAGAGTTAGAAGAACTATACACCATTGCGGTTTGTATCCGTAGCGTAGCTTGCCTGTGCAAGCTTTAAAACCTGCCGACTACGCTGAAAGACTTGAATTTAGTCGCAGTTTCTCTTAGATACCGATGGATATTACTAGAAACGCTTCTGTAAAATACTTTACGAATGGAAAACTCTGACAATATTCATCAACTGAAGCTCGGACGTTCTCACTACAGAACCCATAAACGGCATAGCCATAACAAAAGAATTACTTAATGATTCATAAGGGGGGAACGTCAATTGACCTAGTTTCGGCCATTTTTGACCTCGTCAGAATGGAGTAAGTTTCTTGCATGAATAACAATTATTAATTCGACACCTTGTAAATTCTATATACGCTACTATCCACATACATTTCTATTTAACTTAACTTTTAGTAGTAGAAGTTATAAAAGTCGGATGTCGGAAGCACATTTAATTATTTAATCATTTGCACAGATTTATTAATAGCATTTAAAATTGCAATAATGTAAGCAATAGTTGATTTATACTTAATTTATTGCCATTTTTTTTGTGACACTTTTGGAGATTTTTCCGTAATTATATTGGTTTTGGTCTTGGTCTTGGTCTTGGTTTGGGTCTTGGTCTTGGTGTTGGTCTTGGATTGTTCTTAGTGTTGGTCTTCGTTTTAGTCTTGGTCTTGGTCTTGGTCTTGAGCTTAGTCTTGGTCTTGGTCTTCTTCTTGGTCTTGGTCTTGGTCTTGGTTTGATTTTGGTTTTTTGGTCTTGGTCTTGGTCTTGGTCTTGGTCTTGGTCTTGGTCTTGGTCTTGGTCTTGGTCTTGGTCTTGATCTTGGTCTTGGTCTTGGTCTTGGTGTTGGTTTTGGTCTTGGTCTTGGTCTTGGTCTTGGTCTTAGTCTTGGTTTTGCTCTTGGTCTTGGTTTTGGTTTTGGTTTTGGTCTTGGTCTTGGGCTTGGTCTTGGTCTTGGTCTTGGTCTTGGTCTTGGTCTTGGTCTTGGTCTTGGTCTTGGTCTTGGTCTTGGTATTGGTCTTGGTCTTGGTCTTGATCTTGGTCTTGGTCTTGGTCTTGGTCTTGGTCTTGGTCTTGGTCTTGGTCTTGGTCTTGGTCTTGGTCTTGGTCTTGGTCTTGGTCTTGGTCTTGGTCTTGGTCTTGGTCTTGGTCTTGGTCTTGGTCTTGGTTTTGGTCTTGGTCTTGGTCTTGGTCTTGGTCTTGGTCTTGGTCTTGGTCTTGGTCTTGGTATTGGGCTTAGTCTTGGTCTTGGTCTTGGTCTTGGTCTTGGTCTTGGCCTTGGTCTTGGTCTTGGTCTTGGTCTTGGTCTTGGTCTTGGTCTTGGTCTTGGTCTTGGTCTTGGTCTTGGTCTTGGTCTTGGTCTTGGTCTTGGTCTTGGTCTTGGTCTTGGTATTGGTCTTGGTCTTGGTATTGATCTTGGTCTTGGTCTTGGTCTTGGTCTTGGTCTTGGTCTTGGTCTTGGTCTTGGTCTTGGTCTTGGTCTTGGTCTTGGATTTGGTCTTGGTCTTGGTCTTGGTCTTGGTCTTGGTCTTGGTCTTGGTCTCGGTCTCGGTCTCGGTCTCGGTCTGGGTCTTGGCTTGGTCTTGGCTTGGTCTTGGTCTTGGTCTTGGTCTTGGTCTTGGTCTTGGTCTTGGTCTTGGTCTTGGTCTTGGTCTTGGTCTTGGTCTTGGTCTTGGTCTTGGTCTTGGTTTTGGTTTTGGTCTTGGTCTTGGTCTTGGTCTTGGTCTTGGTCATGATCTTTGTCTTGGTCTTGGTCTTGGTCTTTGGCTTGGTCTTGGTCTTAGTCTTTGGGTTGACCCTAATTTTGGTCGTGGTCATGGTTTTGGTCTTGATCTTGGTCTTGGCCTTGGTCTTGCTCTTGGTCTTAGTTTTGGTCTTGACTTGAATTTGATCTTGATCTGCATATTAGTTTTGACCCCCAGTTTTGGACATCGTGATGCTACTGTTTTCTTGGTCTTGTATTTACAAAATATATGTTGAATACGAAAGCAGATGTATAACAGTACCACTAAAAGCAAAAGAAACTAACACATCATCAGTCAAATACCCGAAAGATAAAGATTGTTTTGTCACTGTCCTTTCAATATACGCTACTGTCGACATATATTTCAACTAAACCTAACCTTTATTACTAGAAGTTGTAATACTTGTTTACCAGTAGGAAATTAATTACTTAATTACCTAGTAACAATTTAATAACGGTCAATTGCAATATTTTCCTAAAACTTAATTTATTGTTTTTAATAGCAACAATTTGGTAACTTTTTATTGAAATAAAGAAACTGAGGCCACCCTCAAACGATACTCTATAATTAGTTGTCCCACTACGTGAAATATGACATTTTTATTGTATTCTTGATCTTAGTTTTGGTCTCGGTCTGATTTTCGGTCTCGGTCTCGGTCACGGTCTCGGTCTCGGTCACGGTTTTGGTCTCGGTCTCAGTCTCGGTCTCGGTCTCGGTCTCAGTCTCGGTCTCGGTCTCGGTCTCGGTCTCGGTCTCGGTCTCGGTCTCGGTCTCGGTCTCGGTCTCGGTCTCGGTCTCGGTCTCGGTCTCGGTCTCGGTCTCGGTCTCGGTCTCGGTCTCGGTCTCGGTCTCGGTCTCGGTCTCAACCTCGCTCTCGCTCTCGCTCTCGCTCTCGCTCTCGGTCTCGGTCTCGGTCTCGGTCTCGGTCTCGGTCTCGGTCTCGGTCTCGGTCTCGGTCTCGGTCTCGGTCTCGGTCTCGGTCTCGGTCTCGGTCCCGGTCCCGGTCCCGGTCCCGGTCCCGGTCCCGGTCCCGGTCCCGGTCTCGGTCTCGGTCTCGGTCTCGGTCTCGGTCCTCGGTCTCGGTCCGGTCTCGGTCCTCGGTCTCGGTCCTCGGTCTCGGTCTCGGTCTCGGTCCGGTCCGGTCCGGTCTCGGTCTCGGTCTCGGTCTCGGTCTCGGTCTCGGTCTCGGTCTCGGTCTCGGTCTCGGTCTCGGTCTCGGTCTCGGTCTCGGTCTCGGTCTCGGTCTCGGCCTCGGCCTCGGTCTCGGTCTCGATCTCGGTCTCGGTCTCGGTTTCGGTCTCGATCTCGATTTTGGTCTCGGTCTCGATTTTGGTCCCGGTCGCGGTCGCTGTCTGGATCTTGGTACCAGTCCCGGTCCCGGTCCCGATTCTGGTTCCGGTCCCGGTCTCGGTCTCAGACCCTGTCTCCGGTCTCCGGTCTCCAGGTGGCTCCGCGTAGTTTGTATGTGTGTGACTGCGACGCCCAAGGTCCGTTTGGAAAATACCGCCTTGTTCGGATGAGAAGTAAAATGGAGGTCCCGTGTGTGGGTGTTGTCACGCACGTTAAAGATCCCTACCTTGCTTGGAACATTAAGGGTTCGGCAAAATTCCAAATTTTCTAGATAAAAAACCCGCTTCCTGGCCAATGTAGTACCTTCGGGTGGAGCATTGAAAAATCACACGTATGGTCTCCAATTTCCGGTCTTTGGTCTCCGGTCTCCGGCCTCCGGTCTCCGGTCTCCGGTCTCCGGTCTCCGGTCTCCGGTCTCCGGTCTCCGGTCTCCGGTCTCCGGTCTCCGGTCTCCGGTCTCCGGTCTCCGGTCTCCGGTCTCCGGTCTCCGGTCTCCGGACTCCGGTTTCCGGTTTCCGGTCTCCGGTCTCGGGTCTCCGGTCTCCGGTCTCCGGTCTCCGGTCTCCGGTTTCCGGTCTCCGGTCTCCGGTCTCTGATATCCGGTCTCCAGTCTCCGGTGTCCTGTCTCTGGTCCCCGGTCTTCGGTCTCCGGTCTCCGGTCTCCGGTCACTAGTTTCCGGTTTCCGATCTTTGGTCTCCGGTATTCTAGTGTCCTATGTCCGGTGTCCGTTGTCCGATGTCCGGTGTCCGATGTCCGGTCTCTGGTCTCCGGTCTCGGATCTCCGGTTTCGGGTCTCCGGTCGCCGGTCCGGACACATCCGCTTGAAAAATGTTAGGCGAGCATTTTTCACAAAAATATACCCATGTTCGGATGAAATGTAAAATGGAGGTCACGTGTGTGAGTGTTGTCACGCACGTTAAAGATCCCTACCTTGTTTGAAACAGCAAGGGTTCGGCAAAATTCCAAATTTTCCAGGTAAAAAAAACTCGCTTCTAGGCCAATGTAGTACCTTCGGGTAGAGCATTGGAAAATCACATGTAAGGTCTCCAATCTCCGGTCTCCAGTCTCCGGTCTCCGGCCTCCGGTCTCCAGTCTCGGGTTTCCGATCTCCGATCTCCGGTTTTCGCTCTCCCTCTCCGCTCTCCGGTTTCCGGTCTCGGGTTTCCGATCACCGGTTTTCGCTCTCCGCTCTCCGGTTTCCGATCTCCGGTCTCCGGTCTCCGGTCTCCGGTCTCCGGTCTCCGGTCTCCGGTCTCCGGTCTCCGGTCTCCGGTCTCCTGGTCTCCGGTCTCCGGTCTCCGGTCTCCGGTCTCCGGTCTCCGGTCTCCGGTTTTCGTTATCCGGTCTCCGGTCTCCTGTCTCCGGTCTCCTGTCTCCTGTTTCCTGTCTCCGGTCTCCAGTCTTGGGTCTCCTGTGTCCAGTTTCTGGTCTCCGTCTGCGGTCTCTAGTCTCTAGTCTCCGGTCTCCGGTCTGCTATTTCCGGTCTCCGATTTCCGGTCTCCGGTCTCCAGTTTCTCTCTTGATCTCTTGCTTTCTTGCTCGCTTGCTCTTTTGCTATCTTGATTTCTTGCTTTTTTGCTTTCTCTTCTCTCTTACACTCTTGCGCTGTTGCTCTCTTGCTCTTAGTCTTTGTTTTGGCCCTGAATTCGGGGTTACGAAGAAGACTATTGTTATTGGTTTTTTGTGAAGAGCAAAACCATAATACAACTTTGTAGGTATTGATTTCAAGTTAAGATTGTTTGGTATAAATTTCAAGTATATGCACATTAGGATTGCTGTTGGTGAAGTGTTCTGTAATGAAGTTTAATAATCTGTTTCTTTTTTTTTTTAATTTAATCAATCCTGTTTGTTAAATGGGCCAGTAGTGGAATAGTAAATACGAATTAAAAATAGGAAAATGTATGTATTATAATGTAAGTAACTAATCAGGTAGAGAAATCAACCAAATTATTAAAAACGGAGAAATTATAAACAAAAAGTTAAATAAGACAAACTGCAAAAAAATTCAAACCACTACAAGAAGTACTTATTAGGATTCTTAGTGTTAATTGTTCCTTTGCTTATAAAATACAAGTACGTAAAATTTTTTTAAATATTATCATTTGAGAAAAGTTTCAAATTATAAACAACAGATTAGTTTCGTGTAGATGAAGTCGTCTGTTATTAGATACTTATACTTTATTTCCAGAATACCTTTAGATTTTTGTCCAGTTGAAAAGATTTCCGTATAGTTATCTTATTTTTAAATGTAACTGAGCTTTATTGGAGGGTTTCTAAATTTCAATAACGTTATAAAATAATCTGGTTGGATGTTAGTGCGCAGTTTGTGTGTAGAAAAGGTTTCATTCAAATTAATTAAGGTAGGGTAAATGTCAGTTTCTGATCTCTAAATTAGATGTAATAACCAGTTCTCAGATGTACTGATTTCAAGTTTCCGGACGGAATTGGGTTTCTATTTATATTTCTTGTGGGAAGACTACCTATTGGTTTTCCCGTACGCAGCTAAAGCGCCCTCTACGCTTGTGTGCCTACGTTTGTCACAACCTCCACGAATTATTTAGAACCTTATTAAAACCTGAACACAGCTTCTGTTAAAACAAATATCTTTAACCGAAATTTCCAATTACGTGAAAACACCTACATGTTACATTTAATACTATATTGAATCAATCTTGACTTTTGTGAATACCGGTGGGCAGATTCATCAAAACAATCTATTTTGTTGTGCTGCGTATTTTGTATAACGAAGAAGTGGTATACAGACTTGCTATTATACAACAGAAGGATTTTTAATTTATTTGTTTTGATGATGAATCTATATACGCAAGTTCTTAAATGTTAAAAACAATATATGTTTTATCATTTATTACTGTGGAGGTTACAAATCGGTGACACAGCAAAATGCTATCGTAAGTTTGTTTACAAAAATTAACTGTTCCGTAACCGTTCATTATTTACAATTCCCCTTGTATATATCATAAAATACTCCTGCATACCTAATCGATTTTTATACATTATCCCTACCTAATTAAACTAACCAAACACAAAGGAACAGATAAGAAAGCAGAGTGCTCGAGCAACCTTCAAGCAATTAACACGCGTCCTCCGATATGCCGTGCATATGATCGCGTTAAAAGGCATAATCAGTGAATAAATGTTACATTGAAGTGCGTGATAAGTGAACATTGAATCAACAGACAATTCATCATCAAGTGTAAGCCGTTTCGCCACTTCAAACAATAAGAATATAGTCGAAACTACACCACATGTCAAATCAAGGTTAGTTATCCTATCATTATATTACAAAACAATCTGTTATATTTATTATCTGATTATCCACTATTTTGCTGGTCATTTAGACTGTTAACCTTTCATTCAATAATCATACACAAGTCTACACCAAGCCTAGCTTGTTTTCAAATACGCATGCTACAACTTGGTATTTCATTATCTATACTTTTCAACCCCTAAACAACAACGCGTGTTTTCAAATACGCACGCGCCATTAACAGTGTGCAATAAAATCGCATACAATCATAACTTGAGTAAGGAAGCTGGTGTTCTGTAACGTAGGTGCGACTGGTGATTACACTTTGACCAGCGAAGTAGAAATCTAGTTAGAGACGTTACTATGCCGTTTCGGGTAACAGTCATATTTTATTAATCTTGTTAAACTCCTCACTCCAAACCCGAAACCTCAAACATAACCTACCAATCATCCTACACGACAGAACACTTCACTATAACGAATACCGTACTCTCCCTAAAACTGACATAAAATCACCGAATACATAACTCCCTACTCAATTTCTGGCAAGATCTTTGGACCCACTCCACCACCGGCAGATATACATTTGATATCTTTCCTGATAACACAAACATTCCTCCACATATTCCTTTCTCTAATACCCCTACAGTGCAATTTCTGTCCGGCCACGGTAACTTCCGTAATAAACTTCATCAATTCCATTTAACTCCTTCCCCTCACTGATTTTGCAACAATCAATCTCTAGAAACCCCACAACATCTGATATACTCCTGTCCCCTAACCTCTCTACTACAAATCAACCTCAAACAATCTACAAACTTTGACCCATTCTCCCCACTTCCTAACATAAGCTTCCTAGTCACTAAGAGAACCTAGAGAATTCAACCATTTCCTAAATGAAATCGTTTTAACCAAACCTACCACCCACAACCAGCGGCACTAACAGACTTAATATACATTCTTGTAATTCACTACCATATCACACTTACACTCGCACTATGCACACAATCAGCACCACTCCACGTGTACAGTCGACGATTAAGGTAGGGCACAAATCCTTCACCAGAACTTCAAGAAGCCCAGTAGTCTTTGAATTATTTATTCTAAGTTCTTAAATAGATCTAAAGATTTATAATATACGGCTAGTATGCGCTCTGGCCTGGTATAGTCCACAACAATAAATTAATGTATCTCTCTATCTATCTATCTAATTTTGTTATTAGAAATCTCCATTTTGGCGAGTTTTGTGCCTTGTACATATGAAGTTGTATTTTACTTTCCGTCGGAAAGATGATGCGTAAATGATTTGCACTCTTGAAATTTTGTTTGTTTATTCTAATTTGCATCGATTATACAAAGTCTAGAATACTATTAGTGGGCTAAAGGACGCATGATTTGCGTTAAATGTTCCTGACTCGAATTGCTTTACTGTATGAGCATTATTTTTACCACATTTTCGTAACTTTACAGTGTTGAATTGTTTAAGTCTGTATATGGAGTCAAAAGGGTATTAGTTACTATTCAAAATTAAACACCTTAATTCCTTGTATGTTTGTTGTGGTTTGTTTAGCATTCTTCTTAATCTTCGTTGGGAATGAAACCACTCATAGTGTTTAAAATCTATTTTATTTACGTTTCGATCCATGACCTAGGATCGTTGTCAAAATAATAAAACTTCAAGTTTGACGTTTATGACATAAATTGAAGGTTACTTTGATTTATTGATGTTTGAAATATTTGGTTTGAGTATACTAAGCAAAAATTTTTAAAGCTTAAAAGAATGATTGCCTTCAATTTGTGTTGCGACCTGGGATCGACTTTCCTATGGTAGCCAAATTAATTAAGGTAGGGTAAATGTCAGTTTCTGATCTCTAAATTAGATGTAATAACCAGTTCTCAGATGTACTGATTTCAAGTTTCCGGACGGAATTGGGTTTCTATTTATATTTCTTGTGGGAAGACTACCTATTGGTTTTCCCGTACGCAGCTAAAGCGCCCTCTACGCTTGTGTGCCTACGTTTGTCACAACCTCCACGAATTATTTAGAACCTTATTAAAACCTGAACACAGCTTCTGTTAAAACAAATATCTTTAACCGAAATTTCCAATTACGTGAAAACACCTACATGTTACATTTAATACTATATTGAATCAATCTTGACTTTTGTGAATACCGGTGGGCAGATTCATCAAAACAATCTATTTTGTTGTGCTGCGTATTTTGTACAACGAAGAAGTGGTATACAGACTTGCTATTATACAACAGAAGGATTTTTAGTTTATTTGTTTTGATGATGAATCTATATACGCAAGTTCTTAAATGTTAAAAAACAATATATGTTTTATCATTTATTACTGTGGAGGTTACAAATCGGTGACACAGCAAAATGCTATCGTAAGTTTGTTTACAAAAAATTAACTGTTCCGTAACCGTTCATTATTTACAATTCCCCTTGTATATATCATAAAATACTCCTGCATACCTAATCGATTTTTATACATTATCCCTACCTAATTAAACTAACCAAACACAAAGGAACAGATAAGAAAGCAGAGTGCTCGAGCAACCTTCAAGCAATTAACACGCGTCCTCCGATATGCCGTGCATATGATCGCGTTAAAAGGCATAATCAGTGAATAAATGTTACATTGAAGTGCGTGATAAGTGAACATTGAATCAACAGACAATTCATCATCAAGTGTAAGCCGTTTCGCCACTTCAAACAATAAGAATATAGTCGAAACTACACCACATGTCAAATCAAGGTTAGTTATCCTATCATTATATTACAAAACAATCTGTTATATTTATTATCTGATTATCCACTATTTTGCTGGTCATTTAGACTGTTAACCTTTCATTCAATAATCATACACAAGTCTACACCAAGCCTAGCTTGTTTTCAAATACGCATGCTACAACTTGGTATTTCATTATCTATACTTTTCAACCCCTAAACAACAACGCGTGTTTTCAAATACGCACGCGCCATTAACAGTGTGCAATAAAATCGCATACAATCATAACTTGAGTAAGGAAGCTGGTGTTCTGTAACGTAGGTGCGACTGGTGATTACACTTTGACCAGCGAAGTAGAAATCTAGTTAGAGACGTTACTATGCCGTTTCGGGTAACAGTCATATTTTATTAATCTTGTTAAACTCCTCACTCCAAACCCGAAACCTCAAACATAACCTACCAATCATCCTACACGACAGAACACTTCACTATAACGAATACCGTACTCTCCCTAAAACTGACATAAAATCCCGAATACATAACTCCCTACTCAATTTCTGGCAAGATCTTTGGACCCACTCCACCACCGGCAGATATACATTTGATATCTTTCCTGATAACACAAACATTCCTCCACATATTCCTTTCTCTAATACCCCTACAGTGCAATTTCTGTCCGGCCACGGTAACTTCCGTAATAAACTTCATCAATTCCATTTAACTCCTTCCCCTCACTGATTTTGCAACAATCAATCTCTAGAAACCCCACAACATCTGATATACTCCTGTCCCCTAACCTCTCTACTACAAATCAACCTCAAACAATCTACAAACTTTGACCCATTCTCCCCACTTCCTAACATAAGCTTCCTAGTCACTAAGAGAACCTAGAGAATTCAACCATTTCCTAAATGAAATCGTTTTAACCAAACCTACCACCCACAACCAGCGGCACTAACAGACTTAATATACATTCTTGTAATTCACTACCATATCACACTTACACTCGCACTATGCACACAATCAGCACCACTCCACGTGTACAGTCGACGATTAAGGTAGGGGCACAAATCCCCTTCACCAGAACTTCAAGAAGCCCAGTAGTCTTTGAATTATTTATTCTAAGTTCTTAAATAGATCTAAAGATTTATAATATACGGCTAGTATGCGCTCTGGCCTGGTATAGTCCACAACAATAAATTAATGTATCTCTCTATCTATCTATCTAATTTTGTTATTAGAAATCTCCATTTTTGGCGAGTTTTGTGCCTTGTACATATGAAGTTGTATTTTTACTTTCCGTCGGAAAGATGATGCGTAAATGATTTGCACTCTTGAAATTTTGTTTGTTTATTCTAATTTGCATCGATTATACAAAGTCTAGAATACTATTAGTGGGCTAAAGGACGCATGATTTGCGTTAAATGTTCCTGACTCGAATTGCTTTACTGTATGAGCATTATTTTTACCACATTTTCGTAACTTTACAGTGTTGAATTGTTTAAGTCTGTATATGGAGTCAAAAGGGTATTAGTTACTATTCAAAATTAAACACCTTAATTCCTTGTATGTTTGTTGTGGTTTGTTTAGCATTCTTCTTAATCTTCGTTGGGAATGAAACCACTCATAGTGTTTAAAATCTATTTTATTTACGTTTCGATCCATGACCTAGGATCGTTGTCAAAATAATAAAAACTTCAAGTTTGACGTTTATGACATAAATTGAAGGTTACTTTGATTTATTGATGTTTGAAATATTTGGTTTGAGTATACTAAGCAAAAATTTTTAAAGTTTAAAAGAATGATTGCCTTCAATTTGTGTTGCGACCTGGGATCGACTTTCCTATGGTAGCCAATACGCTTAACGTGAAATCAGCTGATTAATTTTTATTGGTGAATTTTATATAAATTCAATAATTTGGAAAACATTTTTTTAACATGTTTCTATTTATACAATTGAGAGATTTCTGATTTCATGTCTTATTTTTTCGAGATTCAGTGAAGGGGGTTAAGCAACCTGTGGCTACCAAGATCCCCCCAACATTTATAATTTGCCGAAATAATGGTTTTCTAGTTAATATGCTTATTGTTATGTAATTAGTTATTGTATGTATAAATAGAAATCATGTATGTATGCTGTATTTCATGTTAATATCGCAAGGAAAACCCAGGAAAAACTTGCAATGCTACCTAGATATTGTGGGCATTTGATCTTCATTTGTTATTTCTTTTAGTAATGGAATCCATTGTTTACTGAAAGTCACGGATTCGTTTGCAACGCAGTTATTTTTATGTAGGGTTATGTAGGCAGCTTCTTTGATTTTGCGTTTTTGGTGGTTTTCTTTTTGTCGATAATTTTGCATCTTCCCATTTTATTTTATGACTGGAGTCCCATGCATGTTGGCAAATCATGGATTTTCAAATTTTCTATTTTTATATATGATTTATGTTCTCTTAATCGAACTTCAAATGGTCTGGAAGTTTCTCCTATATAAAACTTATTACATTCGCACGGTATTTTGTAGATACAATTTTTTGAATTTTGTATTGCGTTTTTGGGTTTTGTTTTTGTTAATTGTGCTCTTAGTGTATTGTTGGTTCTAAATACTGTTTTAATTCTAAATTTGTTTCCTATTCTTTGAATTTTTTCGGAGAATCCTTTTATGTATGGTATTGAGAGCATTTTGTGGTCGATCCCAGGTCGCAACACAAATTGAAGGCAATCATTCTTTTAAACTTTAAAAATTTTTGCTTAGTATACTCAAACCAAATATTTCAAACATCAATAAATCAAAGTAACCTTCAATTTATGTCATAAACGTCAAACTTGAGGTTTTTATTATTTTGACAACGATCCTAGGTCATGGATCGAAACGTAAATAAAATAGATTTTAAAAACTATGAGTGGTTTCATTCCCAACGAAGATTAAGAAGAACCTTAATTCCTCATTGTATGATTTTTTAAACTAACCAAGAAATGTAATAGATACAAAATTACATGTTCTAGAATTGTCAGTAAATCACAAACAGACATTTAAAGAAATGTTTAAAAGAATTCATATTATAAAAAAATTTAAAGATATGTGAAGAGTCTGTGCTCAATAACATCTCGCTCGAAAAAAATTTGGCTTAATGGAGTTAGCCGATAGGACGATAAAACTAACAGACCCAAAACTAAGAAAGAAGGCTATGAATAAAACCAAACTTACACTATAAAGTAACAACGAATCACAAAACTTAATAAACAACATGTTAACAAACAAATAATTAATTAGTAGATTAAGAGTCAATATAACAACATAGATAAAGTAGAAAATTCAAACAATTACCATATTTGACAAATCTATGAGGAATTGCAAAATTTGTTCAAAAAGTTGCTACGAACTTAGACGTAAACGGAAGAAGCGTCATAATTCATAAGGTTAAGGCGCGCCTAAACCAACATAAAGGGAAATTAAAAAGACCAGACTAACTACAAACGCGGAGAGTGGGAGGATTCACATATACAAGAAAAATACATCGCCATCAATATTTCTATTTAAAGAAACAATAAAAATTTCTATTTAAAACAAGTAAAAAAGTAAATAAAATTACTATTTTGAAGAAAAAAAAATTTCGCTATGGACAATTTAAATAATCGTGCTACGAAGTGCACATTGCGTCGCTAACAGGTATTACATCTAGTAAAAAAAATAATACTGAAACAAGTGCGTTAAGTAACAAAAAGAAACTATTAAATTTAAAAAAAAGCACAACAAGGAAGACTAGCAATGCTAATTCCAGAGTGGGTCTTTATTAAACAAAACAAAAATGTGTTTCGTTGTACGTCAATGCAAGTTGGGTTTATCACTTGGTATGTACAAATAAAAGAAACAAGTCACATGTCTCCATGGGTCGGTATATATATCTTATAAGTCACTGGAGTTGAATCAATACAGTAACGCCACGGTGATCGGTAACATCCACGCTGCTGATTCCTTTTCTTTCAAAAACTGACATTAAGGCATTCCTTATTCCATGAGGGTGTTTTTTTGTCTTTAATATATTCCAAGCGTGAGTCTGCAATTCTCTGCACTTTCATTTTCTTTCCTCTTTCTGCCTGTTCATTAATTTATTTTCAACGGCCAGCGCATCCTCTAGAGTAGCTTAAATAGGTATGTCAAATTCACCCACAATTCTAGGTTCTAGACAGTTTATTGCGCCGTATTCTTCCAACAGGATATCCGTACGATACTTCCAATTATTAAAATTATTTCCATCAAACATCGCAATCCTATATTTATCATCTTCCAAGTGTAGCCTCATTTTTTCAGGTTTAGTTTCTATATTTATTCCACTGGTTTCCTTAGCTCTATTATACTGGGTCCATAACCTGTTGTAATCAGGGTGCCTAAATAAAAGAGTTTTTCCAGTGTTAGTTTATTTAACATATTGACAGTTTTCTGAACATAAAAAAAACAAAAACAACCTGCAACTACTATGATATTTTTCCTAGTATATATACATGCCTACTATATAAATTGCTTAACAAACAATCTAATCCAATTTAACATTCCCCCTCGATTCAGTCTAATTTAACAGAGAACAAGCCTAATGCTCCACAGCTCAAAAAGGTTATTTTCGGTACAATTTAGCGGAACATGCCGCTACTTGTGAGGTATTACATGGAGCATGCCAAAACGACGGTTAATTCAAAACGGGAGTTTCCGTGGCATAGTTGGTGTGCATGTGACTACTACGCCCAAGGTTCCGAGTTCGAATCCCGACACAGTCGGCTTGAAAAATGTTAGGAGAGCATTTTTCACAAAAATACGCCGTCGTTCGGATGAGAATGAGAATGAAGATCCCGTGTGTGAGTACTATCACGCACGTTAAAGATCCCTACCTTGCTTGGAACAGCCAGGGTTCCGCAAAATTCCAAATTTTTCAGGTAAAAAAACTCGCTTCCTGGCTAATGTAGTACCTTCGGGTGAAGCATTGAAAAATCACATGTAGGGTTAATTCAAAATGACAATTTCTTCTACCAGAAGTAAAACTTCGTATCTCTTGTTCTATTGATCCGATTACAAATTCTTTTTTCTAGATCCAGCCATTAAAACTTTATACAAGTTTGATTTATATCGATTTCTAATTTCAAATTTTTTGTAGAAGATTTACTGCAAATTTTCTATATCTCCTGTGTTAGGTTTTTAATTGAAATTGTTTCGGTGTATGCAAAGAAGCGTTACCTTGAAACATATTGCGTCACTAGAGAGCTAGAAATACACGTGCGCAAAGTCACTAAATTTTTCGTACTTAGCCTAAGTCTGTCTATATCTCCTGATTTTGAAATTCTGTGTAAGTTCTGTAGGATGACGTTTCCCTCGAACTTCAGCTTATTTATTTTGTTTCCATATTCAATTGCACTAAGTTAAATATGCGCGATTTTGTTTTTAACAGCAGGGTGCCAAAGGTACTAAGGGAAACAAAACAAACTTTATTATAATTAAAAAAATTACCGCATAAAAAAACTACCTCATCTTAAAATTTAAGGTGACGTAATACAACCATTCACACAACAAATACTCGTTGTGCCTCGTTGCAGGTCTGTTCCGGTTTATCTTAAAGTCAGCTCTACCGTAAAAAACTCTTCTCTTGGCATTAAATTTTACGCAGACTGCAAGTCTATGTTGTCATACTGACTAGTTTATACTCAATTTTGATTATCTCGGAGTGAAAGACGGCCTGGAACGTTGCACACTTTAAGGATAGTCTTTATCTAAACTTATTTTATACCGTGGTTCCATCAATACATCCAACGCTTGCTTGTACTTAAGGTCACTGTCCCTGCGAACCTCTACTTACCACGCTGCACCATTGTACACAAAAAGCTTTTTGCCAAACCTAGTATAAACTCACGCTACCTTATCTTAATATAACATAGATTAGAGTCGTACTCTAACTGGTAGCTATCTGTAGTCTTCCTAAGTTTCATTTTTGTTGGCTTCGCAAGCTAACTAACTAACTAACTAACCACTGCGAGGTTTGTATAAGAGGTTCCGCAGCTAAGAGTGTACGAACGCAAAGTCTTCTGACTGATCGCGATCTATTTCCACTAGTGCGTATCTGTGGCAGATCTAAGTTTCTTGTTTAAGAACTTCGCATGCTAATTTTATAGACATCAGCCCGTCCAATCTTTGTTAGATCTATATTAGAGGTTCCTTATCATCATCATTAGGTCTTCAGTCCTGGAACTAGTTAAACGCGTATCATCATTGTTTTCTATTCTGAACTAACCTACACATTGCCCTGAAATCTGCACAGTCTGCATCTACCACTATCTGATCTAGGTCTACATTTACCTCCTTTTTCCTATCTCTGCTTGTAATGTATCCCATACTAATCTCCAAAAATGCCGTAGAACGTATTCTCCCTTTTATTTCTTCTATTTTTCTCATAGATATCCTTGTTCCCATACTATTTCTATAACCTATTTGTTATTAACTTTGTCTGTCCATGCTATCATTGTCATACATCTGAAGCACAGCATTCCAAAAGGCTGCTACCGTTTTTCTGTCTGCTTTTCCTACTGCCCGTATTTCATAGGTATACTGTGCTGTGCTCCACACATATGCTTTCAACAATTTTCTTCTTGTTTTTATGTTTGTTGTCTTTCATCATAGACGCTGTTCTTTCTTGTTAGATGCAGGTCGGTCCCCTTTTATTGTTTTACAATTATATACCCTATTTCTCCGACATTCGGTGGTTATGAATGGGGAGGCGTCGGCGTGGATCAATGTAGTAAGCATAAGACTACAGATCCCAAGGTCCTGGGTTCAAATCCCGACACGGCCGACTGCTTGAAAAATGACAGGTGAGCATTTTTCACAAAAATTACGCCCTCGTTCGGATGCGAGGTTAAATGGAGGTCTCGTGTGTGAGTGTTGTCACGCACGTTAAAGATCCCTACCTTGACTGGAACGGCAAGGGTTCGGCAAAATTGTAAATTTCCAGGCAACAAAAAACTCGCCTCCTGGCCAATGTAGTACCTTCTGGTGGAGCATTTGAAATATAAATGCACGGTTGTGAATGGGGGTAAGCAGCATGTGGCTGCCAAGTTCCTCCAGCACTTGAACATTTACCGATTTAATATTCTTTCCAACATATCTTTTCGCACAGTCAACATTAGTTGCAAATATTTCACAACCAGCACATGTAGTTGTTATAATAATCATCAGATTTATCTGCGCTTATTTTTTCGTCATTACGTTTCCGTATCAAAACTGGTTGGACACGTATCTGCACTTATTTATATTTTGAGCTGGCCTACACAGTTTCCTAAAATTCTCACACAGCCTCTACACAGCTCGGTTCCCTGTCTATTGTTTTCTAATTTTATGCCCTATTTCACCGAGGTTCAGTGAAAGGGGTTAAACAGCCTGAGGCTGCCAAGATCCCCCAATACTTAGACATTTGTCGAATTAATAGTTTTCCAGTAAATCCTTTCACACAATAACATTATTCGAGAATATTGTAGAGGTTCCTAGACTAGAAATATGTGAGCGTTGAAGAGAATACGCTATTCCATGAGAACTGTATTCCTTTAATACTAGCTGATTTTTATTTTTTAACATGTAGCGATAGACAATAAATCTAGATGTCTAGTAAAATATTTTAATAGTAAACGCCAAAGATGTAAAAAGTAGAATAGCTAGATGAAGGATAGCTTTTTAGGTGCAAGGAGGGATACTAAGTTCTGTTATAGCTCTAGCAGTTAGGAAAAAACTATTGAAAACTTATGCTTAGAGTGTAGCACTATTCTGCTGAGAACCATGGACAGTTGACAAGATGAAATTAGAAGAGTAGAAGCCCTCAAGATGTTGTGTTGAAACGGAATACATAAGATCAGCAGAATAGATATCGTTAGTAACAATAGGTTGCTAGAAACTGTTCGGGAAAATAGAAGTATAACAGGTTACTTAAAGGGAAGGCGGACAGAAAGATTGGTCTATTTAAGAAATTTAAGAACAGTTAGGACACTAATTGAAGGTAAACCAGCGCTAAAATGTGTAGAAGAAACCACAGGCTCTAAATTTTTACCAAAGATTTAGAACTATGAAAATGCGTTTCAAAACTAATACGGCCACTTTGGTTTGCTTTGGCTTGGTATGTAAAAGTTGGCTAACGATAGCTTTATGCATTTTACTTTACGTCTTTTCTGAATATGATTTTATTAGACAATAAGACTGAGTTACCACATTGCAATTTTATCTACGTCTTTGCTTAGCGACCAGTGCTCCCATTGATACCGTAGGTCAAGTCACTATGCGATTATTACATTGTTCCAAAGACAATACGGTATTAGTTTTCTAGTGCATGCTCTAATAAATGTAGTCGACTCAAGACTCGGGTTATTTAAATAATTGTTTTCATATCTGAGGGTTTAAGTGATTTCAATAAATTTAAACTACTCATGCCTTTGTTAATGTCATTCGTTTTACAATTGTTTCTAGATTATTCAAACGTTGAGTTAGGTTAGCCGAACTACAAGGATTTGGACGCAACATTGAAATATTTTTCATAGTGCCACCTCAATCGCAACTGCTACCTAAATATACGAGGGTCGTTCAAAGTCTTTAGAAAATCCAAGAGATGGCGCCCGTAGTACCGAAAATTAATTTTTCACAGTAAGCAGCACTCCTAACTAGTCAGCTATTAGAGTTTCAGCCGTGCCGATCAAGTAGTTTCGTTTTTGTTGTTGATTGAAGTAAAAACTTTCATTTGATTATAACAATGGATAAAAGTGAGTTTCGAGCAGTGATTGAGCACTTGTATTTAAAAGGGTTAACGGCGAAAAAACTCAATGCTGAGTTGGATGAAGTTCATGGTACATGTGCTCCTGTGTTTGCAACTGTTTACAATTGGGTGAATGAGTTTAAACGTGGCCGTAGATCCACTAAAGATGAACATCGTTCCGGACGCCTTATGGAAGTGTTTACCCCCGAAATGATTGACAAAATCCACGATATGATTTTAAATGATCGACGAATAAAAATGCGCGAAATAGTTAAGGACACAGGCATATCGCAAAGCACAGTCGCTTCATTTTTGCACAAAAATTGACTGTGAAAAAAATCTCGGCAAGATGGTTGGCGCGTTTGTTCACAGTGGAAAATAAACGCAATCGTAGGGTCGATTCTGAGACTGTTTTGACACTTTTCTGTCACAATCTTGAGGATTTTCTGCGTCGATACATAACTGTCGACGAAACATGGATACATCACTACACTCCAAAGACAAAAGAACAGTCAACGCCCAAACAAATGCCTATTTTAAGGAGCTTCCAAAATTCTATCTTTTGAACAACTTAAAAAATTTGGAAAAACGCTTAAGAAAATGTATAGAGCTGAAGGGAGGTTATGTTGAAAAATAAAAAAAAATCTACCGAAAAAATGCTTTTTCTACTTTTTTCTAAAGACTTACTGAAAGTCCTTCGTAGCAACAGCAGCACTTTTCTTTGGTAACTCGTACATGGTTACAAAATTTAATAACGTTCTTGAATCTTTCTTTAATGATTATTTGACAATTAAAAGCTACCAGCTCTTAATTTCGAAACCGAATTATTCTTTTTGGGTCACATATGTCAAGGTCATGTTGATTCAGACTTTATTTTCTTCTAAGTCTGGAAAGTATAGAAATATGAAGAAATTGTTAACGCTTTGACATTAGTTAACTATTTTAGGTCGATTGAATTAGCCGAGTTACAGTTAGCGTTAGCTAAATCATATGTTTGGTCAAATGATAGATAACAAAGAGAAGTATTTTAGTAACGGGCGATGTAAATTTATCCATTTCAGTGAATAAGAAAATTTCTGATATAAAAGTTTGTGACGTCTATCATGTTCCCGATCTGAATGTGAATTTGTTGTCTGTTAGTCAAATTATTAAAAGAAACAACAGTGTTGTTTTTGACTCATTATGTGAAAAAAAATTTAATTCTTTTAAACAGTTAATTGCTTCGGCCACTTATGAAAATAGTCTGTTTAAGCTAGATACAACTACAACAACAGTTAATGGTTGTGCAATGCTGAGTGTATCTTCCGAAAAACAGTCAATTTTGTGGCATCGTCGCCTAGCACATGTAAATATGAATGATCTTAAGAAGTTAAAAGGTGGCATTGACTTTTCTGATAAAGTGTCATCTGATTTTGCAAGTGAAACATGCATATTGGGGAATAGTCACCGCCTACCATTTAAACCAAGTGAAACACAATCATCAAGACCGTTAGAGTTAATATATTCAGATTTGTGTGGCCGAATGCAAGAAAACTCATTGTCAGACTCAAGATATGTACTTACTTTTCTGGATGATTTCAGTCGCAAAATATTCGTTTATTTTCTGAAGAAGAAAAGTGAAGGTTTTGATCATTTTAAAACATTTATAAGCTTTGTTGAAAACCAAACTGGTTAAGGATTAAGTGTTTCAGAACATATAATGGTGGAGAGTATTGTAGCAAAGACACTATAGATCTACTTAAAGCTACAGTAATGCAACTTCAGTTGTCTGCTTCGTATGCCTCGGAACAAAATGATAAAGCAGAAAGACTCAAGCGCTCAATTATGGACAAGGTTTGTTGTTTTTCAATTGATTTCAAATTACCAAATGTATTTTGGGCTGGAGCAGTGTATACATCAGTATATTTGCTTAATCACCTTCCCAGTACAAGTGTAGAAAAAACTACTGAAGAAATATGGAGCGGTGTGAAACCAACTGTAAAACACGCAAAAATATTTGGCTGCAAAGCTTTTTCACATTTTCCTACTGTAAAAAGAAAAAAGTTGGATGCTAAAGCAACTCCGTGTATTTTTGTGGGTTACAGCTTAGAGTCTATGGCATATCGGTTATATGATCCTAAAAAGGAAATAGTATTTATATCTAAAGACGTGCGGTTTATAAAAATGAAATAGGCTCTGTGTTATTAAAGGATAATCACACTGACGGGCAAAAATATTCGTTGTTTCTTTAACCTCCTTCATTTGTTCAAAATCATGAACCAATAATGAACAAGAATGTTCAGGAATTTGAATGTCAAGATGAAGAGTTCAATCGGCGTCGTTCAGAGGTAGCGCCACCATCACAGGAAGAATCAGTCAGTAGACCGCAACGAATAAGGAAACCATCTGAAGCATTTAAGGATTATGTAATATATTTAGCAATTATTTCAGACGAAGCCGATCCAGTAACTGTAGAAAAGGCAATAGATTGTAAATGGGTTTGTAAGACCAAGTACAAAGATGCAGAAACAATACGCACGGTTGGTTACTAAAGGATGCGCCCAAAAAGGGTAATTGATTATGAAGAAACATATGCTCCAGTGGTGGGATATTTATTGGCACTTGCAGCAGAACATGACCTTGCTATAGATCAACTTGATGCAGTGACATTATAATTTGAATAAGGGGCCGCTATACTTGCGGCCACGTCCCCAATGCTCCACCCGGAGGTACTACATTGGGTTTAAACGCGAAAATAATCGTGCTTCTAATTCATTCCAACTTCATAGTTAATCCACCCTAAATAAAAACCTAAATAAAAATCTAACAAACCTAAAAATTTAACAAACCTAACAACCTCTAACAATCTAACAAACATAAAATCTGACAAACTGAAACAAAAACTAAAACAAAAACTAAAAACAGGGTTGTAAATTGATGCAGTGACAGCTTTCACAAGGAAAGTTCAATCAGGAAATATATATATGAAGCTTCCAGAATGTATTAACAAAACCAATAAAGTCTGCCGTTTGGAGAAATCTATCTATGGATTAAAATAAGCTAGCCGAGTCTGGAATCAAAAATTAAATGAATTTTCTAAACAAATTGGAATGAAGCAGTCTCAGGCGGATCCTTGTATATATTTCAAGATAAATGATAATGTAATTTTAATATTGGCAATGTACGTTATTGACATGATATTATTATCCAATAATAAGGAAGCCAAGATTTGTCTTAAAAATCAGCTAATGTCAAATTTCAAAATGAAAGATATCGGAGAAGCAAAATCTCTCCTAGGATTCCAACTTACAAGCGACAGAGCTAATACAAAAATGACCAGCGCTTGTATATTGAAAAATTGTTAAGGAAATTCAGTATGGATAAGTCAAGTCCTATTGATACACCTTTATGAGTGGGTGAAACACTACCGGCTGATATAGTTCAGGATAGGAAAATTGAATATGTACCGTATCAAGAAGCAGTATGTAGTTTGCTGTATGCTTCACAGATTTCAACGCCAGATATTTGTTATGCAGTCAGTTATGTAAGTCGCTTCAATCAAACCCACGTCCAGCTCATTGGTCCGTTGTCAAACGTATCTTTTGATATTTGAAGGGAACTATTGGTCATAAACTCGAATTTAAATGTAAAAAGGTTAACAGTTGTGATATAATTGGTTACTGCGGCGCAGACTGGGCCAATGATCAGGAAGATAGGAGGTCTGTCACTGGTTATATTTTCTTTAAGAATGAATCACCGATTTCTTGGAATAACAGAAAGCAACGGGTGCGCTTTCTACAACAGCGGGGGAGTATATGTCCTAGTCATCTACAGCCCAGGAGGCTTTATAGCTGAGTGGATTGAGCCGAAAATTAAGTGCAAATTTGGAACCGACTCTGTTATGTGTTGATAATCAAAGTGCTCAGAAATTAGCTTTGAATGAAGCATACCAACCCCGTACAAAGCATATTGATGTGCGCCATCATTTTTTGAAAGAAAAATTTGCATGCCTAAAATATGTTTCAACTCAATCCATGCTAGCTGATTTATTTACAAAGCCTTTGGATAGAGTTAGGATCTTAAAATGTTTAAGGAGCCAAAGACTTATTTCAAATAGGGAGGATGTTGAAGCGCATTTGAAATAAACCTAAAGGAGATTGTATGAATCAAGTTTTTTTTTGAGACATTGTTTTAGTGTGACAAGTGAGATGTCAATTTTTTAGATTGTCAAATGTGTTTTGGAAAATAAAGTTCTTTTCTTTTTTTAAGCCTGTGTCTTAAGTCCTTACCCCAGATCATCCACTCCATGTTTAATAACTATTAGCTCTAAAACAACAAATAGTGCGTTTTGTTGATACGTTATTTCTCCCAAAAACTTCACGTAACTTTCTCGTAGTAACAGTAATCGATGATTGATTTGTGTAAAATGTGTTAACAATTAAAACACGTTGTTTTATCGAATATTTTTCCGTAATGAATCTGCCACGACTGCAAAATATGAACTGTCAAAGCTAATATTTACCAAATAGCGGTAGTGTACCTTCTTGGAGGACACCCGTTATTATCCAACCTACAAGGATTTAAACCTAATAGTTACAGACCTTTATGGAACCACCTCAATCTCCACTTCTACCTGAAACTCATAATCAACCTTTGGTGTTGCATTAATTAACATGTCCTTCTAGATTTCTTTTTTGTAGTAGCTTGGAAAAACCCCTTTTTGTTTTTGTTTATAATTACAGAAAACTTTTGACGTTTAGACCTACTGTTATGTCAGACATATAATTAATAAGCTAAATAAACACATAATAAAGAAACCTAATCAATGTAAAACACAAAACTGTACACGGCGGCAGCGGTAATGAAAAAGTACAAAGAATGGCAGATTCAATTACTCCAATCATGATTGAGAGAGTCCAGACATCGCCGCGTATAACATTTTTAAACAAAAATGCGAACTGTACTTTTCAGATAAGGAAATAAAAGAAAACAAGCAGGTAGATTACATTTGTTGTTTGCAGGCGAAAAAGGAATTAAAATTTATAACTCCTGGAATCTGAAGAGCGAAAATGCAAAAAACACTAACATTATATGGGACAAATTTGCAATGCACATAAAACCAAGACCCAATTTTAAGATCGAGCGCTTTTTTTTACAAAAATATAAACAAGGATCGGAAGAAAAATTTACCGATTTTATTGCAAGGTGTAAATAGCAAGCACAGAAAATTGAATTTACCGAGGAAGATGATGAAACAAGAATTATAGAGCAAGTAATCTTAGGAACCGTACACCCAGAAGAACAAAAGACGTTGCTGGCAAAGGATGAATCATTGACCCTTAGACAAGCCTTAGATATAGGGCTCGACATTTGAAGCATCAATGAAACATATGCAATCATTTACCGGCGCGGCATCTATATCAGAATCGATGGCAGACGTCCACGCCATTAAACGTAGCGAAAGGAAGTGCAACAAATGTAGAACTGACCATGAACCCTACGCCAGTGGCAAGTGTCCAGCTTACGGTACGAAATGTAGGTTGTGTGGCCGACTTAATCACTGGAAACGATGTTGTCAGAGCAAGAGAAGCAGTATTCATAGAACGTCGGAGTCATGGTCCCAAAAGCACCTTGCGCAACCGCGGTGACCGCAATTTTAAATCGGTCCACGAAATGGTAAGGAGTGGGGCACCAACAAAGGATGATTTTTACACACTTAGTATCGAATCGATGAGGAGGCGTGATTATAGAGACGAGGTATTTGCTGTTGTGCAGGCAAAAATGGAGAAAAAGAAACTAGTGGAAAATCTAAAAGCCAAAGTCGACAATGGGCCCCATGGCAACACTATGCCAGTGGAAGTATATAGAAAGATATATCCGGAAAATGTCAAACCAAACGGTGACATTAAGGACAATTCTCTTAACTGCCAAAACGCAGTTATTTTGAGAGCGTACAATGGTACTAACTTCCATCAATATGGAACGATAATCATGATATAAATTTGATGATTGGATAAATACAGAGTTCTACGTGGTTGACACTCCCGGTCCCACTATCATCGGTCTACCAACAATACGAAAAATGAAGTTGCTTACTTTGCATTGTGCAGTAACTAAACAAGATTGCATAATAGATCTGAAATATTTGCAAGAAAATTTTCAGGATCAATTTGATAAGATAGGTAAATTCAATGGTGAATACAAAATTTATATAGGTAAGGAGCCATTCTGAACGGAACTGCGCCTTGACGACGTTCTAAAATACTAGAACAGGTGGAATGGCTTGCGCGTTTAAATGAGCTAAAGAGCCGAACTTTAGGTTTAAACAAATTAGTGGGGTCTTTAGTGAGGAAAAAGACTAAGACAGGTCCCCGAAAGAGGGCAGCAGCTTTTTCGGTACTTAGAGTGGCAGAGATCATAGGGGTCGGTATGGCATTCTAAGACACACTATTGCGATGTGGAAGGCAACGGGAAACCACCACATTACCTCCCAAGTACACTGCGTACAGAAATTGTTAATCAAGATAGCATCTTCTAGAGTAAAAAATTCCGAAGGTAAAATTGTCCCCCATTCGGATTTCCGGGAGGGGACTAGAGTTCGGGGGATGTGATCCGAAAGAATAGAAAAAGATTCGTGAACATTCTGCGAGTCGGAGCGTGGAATGTCAGAAGTATGAAACAAGTAGGTAAGCTAGAAAACCTGAAACTCGAAATGGATAGGTTAACACTAGACAGTAGGAATTATCGAAGTCCGCTGTCCAGAAGTGGGGGATTTTTGGAGTGGAGACTTCAGGGTAATTCATACAGGATCAGAGGAAGGAAATTCGGGTGTGGAGATAGTTATGCGAAAAAAGATAGGGCACCGTGTAGAAAACTACTTACAAAAGAACGAAAGAGTACTCATGGTTAGATTTGAATCTAAACCAGTAAATACAGTAATAATATAAGTATACATGCCCACCTCTAGCTACAGTGAGGAAGAGGTAGAGGCGATCTACAAAGATATCGAAAACATACTTAGATACGTAAAAGGACATAAAAATTTAATAATTACGAGGGATTTTAATGCAGTGGTAGGTGAGGGTAAGGAAGCAGCAATAGTAGGTTTATTTGGTTTAGGCACGAAAAATGACAGGGGAAATAGGCTGGTAGAATTTTGCGATAAGAACAACTTAAGCATCACATATACATTATTTCAACATCATGCTAAAAGACGATACACGTGGAAGATGCCAGGAGATATAGGAAGATATCAAATAAATTTAAAAATCTGAAAAAAAAGGAACGGAAAAAAGCACTTTGACTTTGAGAAGCTAAAAGATAAAGATATCCACAAAAGATTTGGAAAAAAGTCAAATGAATTGCAGAAAGATATCGGGAAAATTTCTGATACTAAGGAAGTAGAAACAAAATGGAATAATATTAAATCCAGCATAGACATGGCGGCCAGTGATATTCTGGGGTATACACAAAAAGAAAATAAGAAACCATGGATAACAAAGGATATCCTGAATTTAATAGACGAAAGACGAAAATACAAAAATAGATCAGACGAAACAGGAAAACAGAGATACAAAGCCATAAAATGGGAAATTATTCGCAAATGCAGGAAAGCTAAAGAACAGTGGATTGATGAAAAGTGCAATGAGGTACAAACTAAGATGGAAATAGAAAAGACAGACGAAGCATACAAATTAATTAGAAAGAATTTTAGGGATATAAAACCATATAGCAAAAATATAAGGAATGCGGGAGGAAACGTCATTATAGAGAAAGTAGCTAGATGGCAGGAATATATAGGAGATTTATATTCAGGAGAGGAATTAACAGCATTAGAACAGGAATCAGACATTGAAAATGATGACCTGGAATATCCTATACTTAGAGATGAGTTTAAATTAGTATTAAAGAGTCTGAAAAATGGTAAGGCGCCGGGTACAGTAAGGTCCAAGCAGAAACTCTAAAAGCGGCTGGACAAGCAGTAACAGAACGTCTCTTATGACTTGTAAGCTATATGTATGAGACAGGCGAGATACCTAAAGATTTCAAACGTAACATCATAGTAACTGTACCAAAAAAAAAGGCGCCGATAGATGTGAAAATTTTGCAAACAATAAGCTTGACAGCACACGTTTCAAAAATATTAACTAGAATTGTACAAAGACGAATGGAAAAACGAGCTGAAGAAATAATGGGAGAGGATCAATTTGGGTTTAGGCGAAACAGGGGAACATGTGAGGCTATTTTATCTCTAAGGGTGGTAATGGAGAAAACAATAGAGAAAAGGGAAAGCGTATATATAGGGTTTGTAGATCTGGAAAAAGCATTCGACAATGTAAAATGGAAAAAAATGTTTAAAGTACTCAAAAAGATTGGAATGAGTTTTAGAGCAAGAAAGTAGAGAAGTAAATATTAGGAAAAGGATGACACAGGGATGTGACTTATCCTCATTTATTTTTAACTTGTACATCGAAGAGGCAATGATACTGTCAAATGCAGGAAAACATTTGGAATTAATATGCAGGGACAAAAGATTGAGAAAAGTTAGAAGCTACTCGTAAAGAAAGTTCTAACGGAGAGATATGGTATGAAAATTAACAAGAATAACACTAAAGTTCTAGTATGTAAGGGGGGGGAATAAATAGAAAACAAGAATACAAGGTTGTGCTACATTTACCAAGAAAAGGCAACTGCTGTGTTCAAAGACCACGAACATAGAAACAAGGAAAAGATTGCTTAAAACATATGTGTGGAGCACAGCACTGTATGGCTGTAAAGCCTGGACAGTAGGAGAAGCAGACAAAAAAAGGTAGAAGCCTTTGCAATGTGGTGCTACAGACGTATGATGAAGATACCATGGACAGACAAAGTGAAGAACAAAGAGGTATTAGAAATGGTAGGGGAGGGAAGAACTATGTGGAAAACAATAAAAAATAGGAAAGATAAGATGATAGGCCACATACAAAGACATGAGGGAATAGTGGGGGATATATTAAAAGCAGAGATAGGAAAAAGAGAAGTAGAGGAAGACCTAGGTTAGACTACTGCACACAGATAGTGAAAGATGTAGGTTGTGAGAATTTCAGGGAAATGTGTAGGCTAGCTAAAAATAGAAATCAATGGAAGCACGCTTCCAACCAGCCGCAAGATGGAAAAACTGACAAAAATAATAACTGTACTTAAGCATAGTGATTATTATAAACAACTAGAGATATTGGTTTTGCAATACTCTCAACTAATGTTAATTGTTGCAAAAGGATTTATTTGAAAACTATTAATACTGCAAATGTCTAAGTGTTGGGGGAACCTTGGCAGCCACAGGCTGCTTAACCTTACATGTAATTTTCCAATGCTCCACCCGAGGTACTACATTGGCTAGGAGGTGTTTTTTATTGCCTGGAAATTTAGAATTTTGCCGAACCCTTGCCGTTCCAGACAAGGTAGGAATCTTTAACGTGCGTGACAACACACACACGGGACCTCCATTTAACCTCTCATCCGAACGAGGGCGTAATTTTTGTGAAAAATGTTTACCTGCCATTTTTCAGCAGTCGGCCGTGTCGGGATTCAAACCCAGGACCTTGATATCCGTAGTCTTACGCTTACTAGATTGATCCACGGCGACGCCAGGCTGCTTAACCCCCTCACCGACCACTAAATCTCGGTGAAATAGGGCATATAATTACCTCCATTAAGTTAGACCCCCCACCAGCGATAAATAAATTAATACCTATAAAAAAATTAGGTGCTAATTAGGTGCTAATTAGGTGCTACATTCCAAAATTAGGTGCTCGAATAGTTTGGCAGGAAATTAAATTTGAAATGGGGGGGGGGGCTGACTTAACGTTAAGCTGGACCCCCATATGAAAAACTAATTTGCAACATGCAAACTGAAAATTAGATATACCAGAATTAAGTGCTAATTAGGTGCTCTTAAAATCAACAAAACATATCACTAAAATAACCTTTATCTTAATAATTAACTATATCATGTATAAGTATATGATTCGACAAGAGTAAAGTCCCATTAAATAATTAGGTGCTCTTACGACTGTGGTCTCAAAATACTCGTCTAGTAGCGTACTGTCGATATATCCAGTCGCCGAATTAAGTGCTCGTAAGGTTTCGCAAAAATTTTGCACTATAACGTGGTCCGCGTCACACGCGTACAAGAGTAAAGTCCCATTAAATAATTAGGTGCTCTTACGACTGTGGTCTCAAAATACTCGTCTAGTAGCGTACTGTCGATATATCCAGTCGCCGAATTAAGTGCTCGTAAGGTTTCGCAAAAATTTTGCACTATAACGTGGTCCGCGTCACACGCGTACAAGAGTAAAGTCCCATTAAATAATTATGGAATTAAACAAATTCATTATTGTTTAATTTTAATCGTTTTTCGGTATGTATTTTGCTTATTTTTTCAATGTATTTAACTGCATATCATTCAATATTTTACGTACATTGTACTCTGCGTGTAATATTTCTTCTTTTTTATCATCGCGTCATGTATTAGGTGAAGTAATCAAAGCCGCCACTTGATATTTAGTATTATTATATTAACATTTTAATGATAATTTTTAATGTAATAATGTAAGGGTAATTTTAATACTATATCGTGATTAATGAAATTTTTAAATATTTATTCCTTATCATTTTAAATATTTATTCCTTAGAACATAATATACATTTACACTTTTGTTATTTATTTTTCACAATCTTTTATTTAATAACATTTTGTAGAGGCATCTTGAATATGAATATATATTTTATATTTATGTTTTACATATTCATATTTATAATGTTTTACATATTCATATTTATAATTCTATATTTATAATGTTTAAAAGAAATTAGAAACATTTTAATTACAGAACAAGCAAATATAGAAATAACTTCACAAGCATTGTGAAGAAAGCTATATAGTAAGCATTGATAATGTTTAAAAGTATTATTAATATTTTGATTATAATTTCCAACATTATTTATTCATATATATTAATAATTATAAAATTCGTAAATCATATTTAATAATTCCTAAATATCTTTTAAACATTAGTCGCGCACAAGAGCGTGAACTGCTATTCATACTATATATGAAGATATGAAGATTCCAACATTGGAATATAAATGAAAACGATAGAGGGAACGGACGAGCACGCGGATGGGGATGCGGACGTGGACGAGGACGTGGACGTGGACGTGGACGTGGACCGTGGACGTGAACGTGGACGTGGACGTGGAGGACAATGGCGAGGAAGAGAACGCGGACGAGGACAAGCAAACGTCCATATGTATAAAGGAAACGTGTATATATATAATTAAGAAAATATTTTTATATGTTTATATTAGATATGTTTTATATGTTTATTTTTTTATATGTTTATATTAAGAAAATATTTTTATATGTTTATATTAGATACATACATACATTAAAAATTATCATTAAAAATATTAATATAATAATACTAAATAACAAGTGGCGGCTTTGATTACTTCACCTAATACATGACGCGATGATAAAAAAGAGGAAATATTACACGCAGAGTACAATGTACGTAAAATATTGAATGATATGCAGTTAAATACATTGAAAAAATAAGCAAAATACATACCGAAAAACCGATTAAAATTAAACAATAATGAATTTGTTTAATTCCATAATTATTTAATGGGACTTTACTCTTGTACGCGTGTGACGCGGACCACGTTATAGTGCAAAATTTTGCGAAACCTTACGAGCACTTAATTCGGCGACTGGATATATCTTTAATTTAAAACAAGTAATAATAATGGTCTTTATTAATCACTGTTCACAAGTCTAATTAACAGTATATGCCTTATATATAGATGTTTTCTGACCAAGTAACAATGAAGCACTATTACACTAATGAATTTACAAGCACTAATATCTTCTTAAACTAACTTCTTTACCCTAGGTCCAATAACCACACTAACACAACTATTTGTTTATACACTTCTATTTTTTTATGTATACTGCAAGCTGCATGCACATTAGACACAGCATATCATTTATGTATATATTCTAAAAACTCAACTACGTTTACTTTACAACGATATAATTTATATTAGACATTCAAGAATAGACTAACTCTTACATTCATAAGCGGCCTTATATATACCCTGCATTAAGATATGACTCATTATCTAGAACTTTGTAGAAGGATTCTCGAATGCTGAAGAATACGCTGTGCCCCGGGCGTTTGTATGTTTGACGGGTTGCCTAATAGTGGATCGCAACACTGCCCCCTCTTTAAAACCGTTACGTCTCGTAACTGTAAATCCATCTTGACGCCAATTCGATGACTGGTGACGGTATCGGCAGCTATCTCCTCTGGTGCATCCACCGCGTCGTTGGAAGTAACAGTCAACACTCTTTTCATGGTCTTGGTAGGCAACCGGTTGATAACAACAAACAAGAACCTGGACGTTGGTTCCCTGGAAAACTACTTCTAGCATATTTCGGACTATCCTCCAGTCTAAGCGATCCAGTCCACAACCCAGCTTGGGCACCGCTAGTCTCGTTACTCCATTTTCCATCATCTGCGCCTTAAGATTTAGCAAAGCCTCCCATAGATGTCCATAACTAGGTCTCTGCCATGAAGAATTTTTGGTGACCAGATAGTAAACATAACGATTTTTATCTTGAAGGACCAAAGATTTTCCTACAGTTGGCTGCTGTTGTACTAATTCATCCACACATCCAAACTTTTTCTTGAAAACAACAGCTATTCCCCTTGACATTGCCAAATCTTGAGCTACGCAATGTGCAAGGGAATACTCTTCTGGTGCTCTAAACAGATCTTGCTGTTTTCAACAACAACGCCAAATCTCGCTTTAGCGGAACCACCATACGCCGCCATAAAGCTCTCAAAATCTACATTTGGCTCATGATTAATAACTTGCCGAACACCATTATCATTATTCGAGTCTTCCTGGTTGTTGCCAGCGTAGGATGTTAAACGGTCAAAGTGTACCACTTTCGGTTTACCACGAGGATCTTCTGATCCGGTACACTACATCATTAATCCTTTTAACACTTCGTACGGCCCTTCCCATTGTCTTTGTAGTTTTGGCGACAATCCACGTTTTCTTTGTGGATTGTACAACCACACTAAATCTCCAGGTTGATAACCACCTTCTTGTGCTCTCGTGTCATATTGTGATTTCATTCGATCGCTTGCTGCCTGTATATTCTTTCGGACGTTTTCGTGAATACTATTTGATCTTTCACGAAGCTTACTAACGTAATCTTCACCTGCGATCTCTTCTCCAGGTTTAAATCCAAACTGAAGATCACATGGTAGCCGCAATTCACGTCCTAGCATTACGCAAGCGGGAGAGTACCCTGTGCTGTCATGTACCGAAGATCGGTACGCCAGTAGGAACAAATGCAGATATTGGTCCCAGTCTCGTTGATGTTCAGAGACAACTTTGGCCAGGTACTTCCCTAACGTCCTGTTCATTCTTTCAACCATTCCATCCGATTGGGGATGAAGTGGCGTGGTTCTAGTCTTCCTGATTCCAAGATGCTTGCAGACATTTTGAAACAATACTGATTCGAAGTTTCGACCTTGATCGGAGTGTAATTCCAACGGAACTCCAAAACGACAAAACAACTCCTGACTAGTACATCTGCAACCGTCTCGGCTTCTTGGTTAGGTATAGCATATGCCTCCGGCCATTTGGTAAAATAATCCATTGCAACCAAGATGTATTTATTTCCTTTCTCTGATTCAGGAAATGGACCAGCTATATCAATGGCTACCCTCTCAAAAGGATTCCCACGTTATACTGTCTCATTGGGGCTTTCCGTTTTGAGACCGGGCCATTTGCAGAGGCACACAATTCACATTTCCGGCACCACTCCTTCACATCATCTTTGCAGTTCAGCCAATAGAATCTTTCTCTCACTCTCTCGAGAGTTCTTTTCACGCCAAAGTGCCCTCCGGAAATACCATCGTGCAAGTGCTGCAACACTTCCGGCACTCTGCTTCTCGGCACTATCACTTGAAGTCTCTCAGTGCCCTCTTCAAATTCCAGGCGTCGTTTCAAGATTCTATTTTCTATCATCAAGGAGTCCCACTGTGCCCAGTATGCCTTCAGGCTCCTACTTAAAATACTAATTTCTTCCCAAGCTGGCCGTTGTCCTCTATTTTTCCACTCAATAATACGTCCCAATTCGGCGTCATTCTCCTGGTCTTCTCGTATTCTTTCGAGTTGCCAAGTATCATCGGTTACCGTCATTCTATGGATGACACTTATTTTCTCTTCCATCTTGGAGCAATGATTGCAGTCCATCGGACAAGGTCTCCTTGATAGAGCGTCTGCATTCCGATGGCTAGTTCCTACACGATGTTCTGTATCAAAGTCATATTCCTGCAGCCGCTTTATCCACCTTGCCACTTGCCCTTCAGGATTTCGAAACTGCAATAACCATTTCAGTGCAGCATGGTCTGTTCTCAACAGGAATTTACGGCCGTATAAGTACTTATAAAAGTGTTCTACGGATTTGACGACGGCCAACAGCTCCTTCTTGTCACACAATAGTTCCTTTCTGGCCGCGACAAGACCTTGCTGAAATACCCAATAACTTTTTCTTGTCCGTCCTGCACTTGAGAAAGAACGCCTCCTATAGCTGTGTTACTGGCATCGGTATCCAACACAAATTTTCCCTCCATCCGTGGATAACTCAAAATTGGTGCTGTAACTAGTAGCCGTTTCAGTTGTTCGAATGCACTGTGGCAGTCGTCATTCCAATCATATTCTTGTCCATCTTCGGTTAATTTTGTTAACGGTTTGGCAATGTTCGCAAACCCAAGTATAAAACGTCGGTAATATGTGCACAATCCTAGAAAACTGCGTAGTTGGTGTATATCTGCTGGTGTAGGCCACTCTTGTACCGTTTTTATTTTGTCAGGGTCAGCTCTTATCCCGGTCTCTGAGACGACATGTCCTAGGTATTTCACCTTTTTTCCAAATAGGTGGCACTTCTTGGGGCTTAATGTAAGGTTTGCCCCGCGTAATCTTTGGAATATCTCCTCTAGGTTCTTAAGATGTTCTTCAAAAGACCGGCCTAACACTAACACGTCGTCCAGGTACACCAGACATGTCTTCCAGGACAGTCCACGCAGTACCGACTCCATCAATCGTTCAAAAATAGCAGGAGCATTGCATAATCCAAATGGCATGACCTTGAACTGCCATAATCCCGTTCCAATTGTAAAGGCAGTCTTTTCTTTATCGTTTGGCTCCAAGCCTACCTGCCAGTATCCGCTTTTCAAGTCCAAGGTCGAAAACCATTTAGATCCGGATAGAGTATCTAAGGTGTCATCAATTCTGGGCAAAGGATAGCTGTCTTTCTTTGTCACATTGTTAAGCCGCCGGTAGTCTACACAAAACCTTGTCGACCCGTCCTTTTTCTTGACAAGCACTACCGGGGATGCCCATGGACTATTCGAGGGTTCAATCACTCCCTGTTCTTCCATATCGGTGATAATTTGCTCAGCTTCCTTGCGTTTTGCCAAAGGAAGCCGCCTGGGGTGTTGTCTTATCGGTTGCGCATCTCCAGTATTGATCTTGTGTTGCACAACATTCGTCCTTCCTTTCTCACTATCATCCAGTGCAAACACACCTCGATATCGTCCGACCAGTTCTTTTACCTTGCCCAGTTGGTCGCCATTTAATCCTTGACACGAGGGTATCAACATATCCAGCAATTTCTGTGAGCAACCGTTGATTGGTTTATTTTTCGTGTCGTCCACACAACGTTTAATATGACATACTGGAATGCAACTTCCCACAATCATGCCTTTCTTCAGGGTCACTGTATGGGATTAATGTTCAGCACCCTTACTGGTACCATATTTCGAGACTTTACCAGCGTTCTTCCAATCAGAAGTCCCTCCTGACCCATTCCCGATTCAGTTGCTTCCATCATGCATACTTGTCCTTCCCGGAGCGTACCATCCGGGCGTCCCATTACTATCATTTCCGCCTTCTCGGGTATTTTCATATCGCAAATCATTCGAACTTGCATCGTCTGGTTACTCCTACCTTGAAATGGAATCTCATCATCATCTATCCGAAGCACATTTTCTTTCATGTTCACATGAAACCCATATTCTCTCATGAGATCCATTCCCAAGATCACTTCTTCTGTAATTTCAGCTACCAACACTCGATGATTAATTAATTTGTCCCCAATTGTCAACATAACGGCAGTCTCTCCGTGAGTACAAATTTTCTCACCACTTGCCGTTCGAAGACACACCGATACAGGTAGCACTTTTCCACGACCAACCAAATCTGGTCTCACAATAGTTTTTGTCGCTCCTGTATCCACGAGTAATCGGACACCCTACCATTAATTCTACCATCGATATAAATGCTGTCCAGACTTTCCACCGACGATGCAGCACGGATGATAATCTCCGGGGCACTACGTTGTGCTGTCGACGTTCGCCCCCCTACGTCGACTTGCTTTAGTTTTCCTGCTGCTCAACCGGTTGTTTTTTTGGTTGAGTGCAGAGTCTCTGTATATGACCAACTTCGCCGCAGTTCCAGCATCGCAGACCCCATCTCCGCGGTCGTTGTCTTTCAAGCTTTTCCACACGGTTGATTATTTCATGTATGCTGTTCTGCGCTTGATCAGGTTCCTCTAAGGCAGACCGAACTTTGTGACCCATTCTGTGTGATGTCTGCTTAGCTGCTTCAAATTCAAGCGCATGAGCCAGTGCGTCATCCAACATCTTTGGCCGTGCTAGTCTTAGCGCTTGCTGTATTTCGCCATCCTTAACGCCATCCACAAATGTTTGGACAGCAAGTTGTTCGAGGAAGCTGTCTGGTGCCGTTGGGTATGCCAATCTAACTAACCTGGCAATGTCAGCTTCGAATTCTTGCAGGCTTTCACTTGTCTTTTGCGAGCGGTTTTAACTTGTGCGTGGTAAACCTGTTGAAGGTGAGCATCTCCATATCTCATCTCAAGCTTCGATGTTAAGAGACCGTAATCATTCTGCTGGTGATCGGGAATCGTTTGTAAGATGTTAAGAGCTTCCCCCCGTAAGGCCACTATTAAGGAGATAGCCTTCTCTTTGTTGCACCAACCGTTGGCTATAGCAGCAGCTTCAAATTGTTTCAAATATGTGGGCCAAGGTGTTTTACCATCGAACGTGGGTGGTTTCACTTTAAATTTAGACGATATTGACTCGCTTCTTTCCATGGTTCTTATTTCTGGAATGTTCTGATTTACAACTTGGTTTGCTATTTCAAGTGGTTGTGTTGTTAGTGAAATCACTTGTTCTTGCAGCCTCATCATATCTTCTTCCATTTTTACCAATTTACTGTCCAACTTTTGCTCAACTGTTTTACTTGTTCAGTAAAATCTTCTTTCAATGCAATGGAACTTTCCATTAATCTTTGTTCTAACGTGGCTGTACTTTCATTCAACATTTCTTCCATTTTGGCAGCATTTTCACTTAACCTTTCCATTTTCTCAGCGTTTTCAGTAAACCTTTCATCTATTTTTGCAGCATTTTCAGTAAACTTTTCATCTATTTTGCGGCATTTTCAGTAAACTTTTCATTTAGTGTCACTTCCAGTTTAGCCGACCTCTCCTCCATTTTCTCAGCATTTTCACTAAGTGTCAATTCTAGTTTAGCCGACCTCTCCTCCATTTTCTCAGCATTTTCACTAAGTGTCACTTGCATTTCGGATTTAAAATCCTTAAGGAAGTTCATTAAAGTTTCTGCTTCCATTTTACTCTGACTTCTTGTCACTGGCATATACAAACTAATCAAATGTCTTTAGACTTAATTAATCACCCAACACAGCCTGACACCAGTGTAACGGGCTACTACTACCGCGTTTCTTTAATTTAAAACAAGTAATAATAATGGTCTTTATTACTCACTGTTCACAAGTCTAATTAACAGTATATGCCTTATTTATAGATGTTTTCAGTCCACTTAACAATGAAGCACTATTACACTAATGAATTTACAAGCACTAATATCTTCTTAAACTAACTTCTTTACCCTAGGTCCAATAACCACACTAACACAACTATTTGTTTATACACTTCTATTTATTTATGTATACTGCAAGCTGCATGCACATTAGACACAGCATATCATTTATGTATATATTCTAAAAACTCAACTACGTTTACTTTACAACGATATAATTTATATTAGACATTCAAGAATAGACTAACTCTTACATTCATAAGCGGCCTTATATATACCCTGCATTAAGATATGACTCATTATCTAGAACTTTGTAGAAGGATTCTCGAATGCTGAAGAATACGCTGTGCCCCGGGCGTTTGTATGTTTGACGGGTTGCCTAATAGTGGATCGCAACAATAATTTTTAATGTAATAATGTAAGGGTAATTTTTAATACTATATCGTGATTAATGAAATTTTTAAATATTTATTCCTTATCATTTTAAATATTTATTCCTTAGAACATAATATACATTTACACTTTTGTTATTTATTTTCACAATCTTTTATTTAATAACATTTTGTAGAGGCATCTTGAATATGAATATATATTTTTATATTTATGTTTTACATATTCATATTTATAATGTTTTACATATTCATATTTATAATTCTATATTTATAATGTTTAAAAGAAATTAGAAACATTTTTAATTACAGAACAAGCAAATATAGAAATAACTTCACAAGCATTGTGAAGAAAGCTATATAGTAAGCATTGATAATGTTTAAAAGTATTATTAATATTTTGATTATAATTTCCAACATTATTTATTATATATATTAATAATTATAAAATTCGTAAATCATATTTAATAATTCCTAAATATCTTTTAAACATTAGTCGCGCACAAGAGCGTGAACTGCTATTCATACTATATATGAAGATATGAAGATTCCAACATTGGAATATAAATGAAAACGATAGAGGGAACGGACGAGCACGCGGATGGGGATGCGGACGTGGACGAGGACGTGGACGTGGACGTGGACGTGGACCGTGGACGTGAACGTGGACGTGGACGTGGAGGACAATGGCGAGGAAGAGAACGCGGACGAGGACAAGCAAACGTCCATATGTATAAAGGAAACGTGTATATATATAATTAAGAAAATATTTTATATGTTTATATTAGATATGTTTTATATGTTTATTTTTTATATGTTTATATTAAGAAAATATTTTATATGTTTATATTAGATATGTTTTATATGTTTATTTTTTATATGTTTATATTAAGAAAATATTTTATATGTTTATATTTTTAAAAATGTATAAATTTTATAAGATTAAATATAAAATATCTGTAAAAATAACAAAAATAATTAATATAAATCCTTTGTAATCCTTTAACTTTCCTAAAATAAATTATCCTTACATTATTACATTAAAATTATCATTAAAAATATTAATATAATAATACTAAATATCAAGTGGCGGCTTTGATTACTTCACCTAATACATGACGCGATGATAAAAGAGGAAATATTACACGCAGAGTACAATGTACGTAAAATATTGAATGATATGCAGTTAAATACATTGAAAAAATAAGCAAAATACATACCGAAAAACCGATTAAAATTAAACAATAATGAATTTGTTTAATTCCATAATTATTTAATGGGACTTTACTCTTGTACGCGTGTGACGCGGACCACGTTATAGTGCAAAATTTTGCGAAACCTTACGAGCACTTAATTCGGCGACTGGATATATCGACAGTGCGCTACTAGACGAGTATTTTGAGACCACAGTCGTAAGAGCACCTAATTATTTAATGGGACTTTACTCTTGTCGAATCATGTACTTATACATGATATAGTTAATTATTAAGATAAAAGGTTATTTTAGTGATATGTTTTTGTTGATTTTAAGAGCACCTAATTAGCACTTAATTCTGGTATATCTAATTTTTCAGTTTGCATGTTGCAAATTAGTTTTTTCATATGGGGGGGTCCAGCTTAACGTTAAGTCAGCCCCCCCCCCATTTCAAATTTAATTTCCTGCCAAACTATTCGAGCACCTAATTTTGGAATGTAGCACCTAATTAGCACCTAATTAGCACCTAATTTTTTTATAGGTATTAATTTATTTATCGCTGGTGGGGGGTCTAACTTAATGGAGGTCATATAATTAGAAAACAATAGAAGGGAATCGAGCTGTATATCTGCTGTTGTGAGAATTGCAGGGAACGGTGTAGGCTAGCTCAGAACTTAAATAAGCTTGAAGTACAAGTCCAACCAGTTCCAAGATGTAAAATCCAATGACGAAAAAATAAGTGCTCTTGAATCTGATGATTATTATAAACAACTACGGGTGTTGGTTGTGAAATATTTTCAACTAATGTTGATTGTGCTAAAGGATAAATTGGAAAAACTATTAATTCGACAAAGCTTCAGGTTCAGGAAAATAAATCAAAAACAAGAATACAAATAGGTAACGAGAACTTACAAAAAGTTAAGGATTTCTGCTACCTAGGAAGTCAAATAACGCAAGATGAGAAAAGCATAACAGATATAAAACAAAGATTAGCACAAGGTCGTGCTAGATTTAACAAGAAAAAGCAACTACTGTGTTCAAAGACCACAAACATAGAAACAAGGAAAAGATCGCTTAAAACATATGTGTAGATCACAGGACTGTATGGTTGTGAAGCCTGGACAGGAGGAGAAGCAGATAAGAAAAAGGTAGAAGCCTTTGAAATATGGTGCTACAGACGTATGATGAAGATATCATGGACAGACAAAGTTAAGAACAAAGAGGTACTAGAAATGGTAGGGGAAAAAGAACTATGTGGAAAACAATAAAAAATAGGAGAGATAGGCCACATACTAAGACATGAGGGAATAGTGCGGAATATATTAGAAGCAGAGATAGGAAAAAAGAAGTAGAGGTAGACCTAGGTTAGACTACTGCACACAGATAGTGAAAGATGTAGTCTGTGAGAATTTTAGGGAAATGTGTAAGCTAGCTCAAAATAGAAATCAATGGAGGTACGCTTCCAAGCAGTCGTAAAATGAAAAAACTAATGACAAAAAAAATAACTGTACTTAAACATGGTTATTATTATAATTAACTACAGATATTGATTTTGCAATACTCCCAACTAATGTTAATTGTGCAAAAGAATTTACTTGAAAACTATTAATACGGAAAATGTCTAAGTGTTGGGGATCCTTGGCAGACACAGGCTGCTTAACCCCTTTCAGATACCGTGCATTTATATTTCCAATGCTCCACCAGAAGGTACTACATTGGCCAGGAGGCGAGTTTTTTGTTGCCTGAAAATTTAGAATTTTGCCGAACCCTTGCCGTTCCAGGCAAGGTAGGGATCTTCAAAAAAAAGATGAGAAAAATATAATTTCTGAAATAATAAATAGAATTATTCCTCTTAACGTGCGTGACAACACTCACACACGGGACCTCCATTTAACCTCTCATCCGAACGAGGGCGTAATTTTTTGTGAAAAATGCTCACCTGCCATTTTTCAAGCAGTCGGCCGTGTCGGGATTTGAACCCGGGACCTTGGGATCCGTAGTCTTACGCCTACTACATTGAACCCTTTCAGATACCACTGAATCTCGGTGAAATAAGGCATATAATTAGAAAACAATAAAAGGGAATCGAGTTGTATATCGACTGTTGTGAGAATTTCAGGGAATTGTGTATGCTAGTTCAGAACATAAATAAGCTGAGATACAAGTACAACCAGTTTCAGGACGTAAAACCTGTTCCGCTTCCCGCGTTTCATAATTTTGCGCAATTGTAAATTATGACATGATTATGTTGCAAATTGTATCAAATACCAAACACGTTTAAAATGATACAATTCTTAACTTAAAATATAAATAAAGCAATGTACTCACTTAAAACGCGCCTTGCAGTTAAATCTCAGGGCCCTCGTTATTTCAGGGTGGGTCGGCTACGCCATCGTTAATTCCAAATTTTGTCGTCCCTCCTCTTTCGTTCGTTCGTAGATAAGGCAACAAGGATACAGGTAAAGGTACTCAAAGATAAAGATAAAAGGGAACCTACATCCTAAAGAATAGAAAAGACAGACCGCAACACAGGTAGCTGTTTTTGACTTCCGGCCTCGTCGTATAATAATGTCGTGTCACTTTGCGCCTGTGCAAACGCAACTGTCTGGGATGGCGGAAATTAACAAGTCTATTTTAAAATATTAGCGGGAATTTACTTACAAATTTAACAATGTACATTTCCAAATTTGGAATGTAACAAACCCAAGGACGAAAAAATAAGTGCTCTTAAATCTGATGATTATTATAAACAACTACACGTGTTGGTTGTGAAATGTTTTCAACTAATGTTGATTGTGCGAAAGGATAAATTAGAAAAACTATTAATTTGGCAAGGTTTAAGTGCTTGTCAGTCATAGGCTGCTTACCACCTTTCACATACAACTGAATATTGGGGAAGTAGGGTATATAACTGTATAACAATAGAAGGTGACCGAACTGCTCCAAACAAGAAAAACAGCAGCTATGTTCAAAGACAACGAACATAGATACAAGAAGAAAACTGTTCAAAGCATAGTGTGGAAAATAGCACAGTACATATACGAAATAGGAGCAGTAGGAAAAGCAAGCAGAAAGAGATAGAAGCCTTCTGGAATGTTGTGCTTTAGATGTATGAGGATGGTAGCATGGACAGATAAAGTTAATAACAAATAGGCTGTTGAAATAGTAAAGAAATAAAGATATCTGTGAAAAACGAAAAAAAATAGAAGAAAAAGGGCAGGATACGTTCTAAGACATTTCGGGGGAATAGTACGGGATATACTACAAGCAGAGATAGGAAAAGAGAGGTAGAGGTAGACCAAGATCGGACTTTCGCACACAGATAGTGATAGATGCAGACTGTGCAAATATCAGGGAAATGTGTAGGTTGGTTCAGACTAGGAAACAATGAGAGTACGCGTCCAACCAGTTCTAGGACTGAAGACTTGATGATGATGATGATGATGATAATAGATAAGGGGGCACAACCGATAATGCATGCTGCTCGAAAATTTCCAATACACTTAAGGGACACTTTGCTGAGTGAGTTAATGAGAATGGAAAATAGTGACGTTATTTGTAAAGTGAATGAGCCTTCTACCTGGGTGAATAGTATGGTGGTTGCAAAAACCAGGACGGCAGCATTCGGGTGTGTTTGGAACCAAAAGATTTAAACAAGGCGTTAATAAGATCGCATCATAAGATCCCAACAATCGAAGAAATTACATACAAACTGAGTGGAGCTAAGGTTTTCAGCAAACTAGATGCTAAGAATGGTTATTGGTCCGTAGTATTGGAAAAGCAAAGTCGTTTATTGACGACGTTTAACACGCCGTTTGGTAGGTATGCTTATAAAAGATTACCGATGGGGGTTAAAGATTTTGCAAGACGTTTTCCAGCAAAACATGGATCAAATTTTGGAATTATGTTCAGGCACAATAAGCATGGCAAATGATGTAATAGTAAGTGGACAAACACTCAGCGAACACTACAAAAATCTGATAAAACCTGATGAATGTAGCAAAAAAGTTGGGATTAACATTCAACAGTAATAAATGGAACATTTGGTAAGCTGTACTAAGTGAAATACCTTTTAATGTACTTCAATCTTGATTCAATGATTGTTTGCAGTTAAAAACAGGTCATATCCTTATTTCAAAATACAAGTACGTCTTCTCGGTCAATTCTGAATGTCAATGTCATATGTTACTCTTAACTATATTTCCTTCCAAGTTTGAAATGTATTGGCGTATCAACAAATTTTGACACCAGTTGGCCATTTGAAGTCGATAGCATTAGCTAGGTTATGTTCAGCCAATTTTAATTTCTTGTTATTTATTGATAGATTAGAAATGTGGATGTTAAGCAAGAAATTTTAATAGCAAAGGCGTACAACTCTAAAAATTTCTTTTAACCAAATTTTCCATGCGTGTACATTGTTATAAATATTTTCTAAATTTTACTTTTAGGCGCAAGTAATTTTTGTACAAGTTGTATGGCTGAAATACACAAATACCAACATTTTTTTAGTGAAAACTCATTATAAGGGTTTTAGGCTTGCATTTGTAAATTTACGCCATAATGCAATTCAATCTAGGCCTAAAATCGCTACACGGAAAAACATTTTCAACTCGTCCAGTTTCAACTTTCCGTGGAAAATTTACCAGATATTAAGAAGTGGGCGTGGAACTTACTTGATTAGTATAATATTTTCAACTTTAATCCCGAAAGGTTCTAAATTTCTGGAAAATTTTCTGATTGGTGCAGAAGAGAAGCTGCCCTTCCATGTTGATGACTTGACGCATGCCACACATATACAAGGTTCAGTCAAATTATGGACACGAAAATGAAAGTATTTTGCCGGTTTGTGAGTTAAATAACTAATATTTAGGAAGTGTTTTTAATTTATAGGTACGTATCGAACTTGTGTGTAAAAAAGCTCTTTGAGTTTGTTTTCAGGAATAGTTTTGCGAGCTTTTAGCAATTATCTAAATTGAGTTTTAGTTATCATTGTGTTGTACCCATCCCTGAGTGATGGAAACCAAAAAATATTTTTTATCAACGTCATAAAATACAAACGGTTCCATTGTTTGGTATACAACATGGCCGCCATTGCGAAAACTCTAAGTTAGAGTGGGAGTTACGCGCCTTAGTAAGTATAGCTTTTGGTGCCAACGCCGTTTTATTTGCAGAGGATTTTAATTGTGCTTTATATTGTGACTCGTGAGGAATATATGCTGGGTATACATTTTAAAAATAAAAGCATATGCCTACAATAATTATTTCAAAATTATTTTTTGTATGCTCGACCTCCATTCGTATGAAAAAGCTTTTACGTATTATAGTCTAAATACTCAATATTGAAACCAAACCCTATTTTTTAATTTATTTCAAAGAATTCCAATTGGAAACCTTCAATTATAGAGACAACTTACTGTTCCTATGATCGAAAAGCTTACAAATGGTAGAGGAAACGGTGAAAAAATTTTAAAATTTTCAAAACTCCCAGAGCCCACAGAACCTTCCTCAATTCTCAAATATAGCTAAAGCTCAGTATATACTTTAATACCAATCAATCAAATTTCTTGATTTTATTAATTACATTACCGAAAAAAATTAAAACTTTTTAGTAACAAAACTCCATTGTAATTCATAGGGGCGGCTGTATCTGGGGTACTGTGGGACAAACAGAAAAAGCACATAAACAGTCTCTAGTTCTGAAATAAACAAAAATATGTTTCTATTTCTAGATAATAAAAAACTGACTTAACATTTACGATCAATGAGTATTCAATAAATACAAAGTAAGAAAATTAAGAACAAGTAGCACAAATTTAGCCACGAGGGCACCCTGGCAACGCATTTTGCAATTGGAGCTCATCAAAACAGGAGCAGCAAGGTTGTAATATTTAACTCATACACATTGTAGGAAGTAAAGCTTCACCTAGCTCAAAGTTTGTGTTTTTGCGTCGTTTTGCCTGACATCGCAGACTTTAGCAAACAGTCAGCACGGAGGGGATCAGGCTGAACTGCCTTTTTCCATAACCAAAAGTAATAATTTAAAAAATAAATAAGTTTGCTAAATTTTTAAATAATAGGAAGTAAGAAAATTTAATGGCAAGTGACTCAAATTCAGTCACAAGTGTATCTTCTCGACGCGTTTCGCCCAAACTGGGGCTCAATGTGGCAGCAGTAGCAAGGTTGTAATATTTAACACACATGCATTATGGTAAGTATAGTATCACCTAGCGCACAGTTCATGCATTTGTGCCATTTCACCTGACACGCAGATTCTAGAAACAATTAGCACGGAGGAAATGCTTTTTTCCACGGCCAAAACTATAATTTGAAAAATGACTAAGTTTAATGAGCCTGCAATCAATACAAAGAAAGAAAATTCAATGGCAAGTGACTCAAATTCAGCCATGAGAGCTTCCTGTTTACTCGATTTGCCATAATTGGGGTTCATCAAGACAGGAGTACCAGAGTTGTAATATTTAACACGGACACATTATGAGTAGTATATCATCACCTTGCTCACATCGCAGGTTTTAGCAACAATCGGCACGGTGAAGATCCTGCTCAACTGTATCATTCCACAGCCAAAGATAATAATTTTAAAAAAATATGTAAGTTTGATGAATCTTCAATTAATACAAGGAAAAAAAATTAATGGAAAGTGAATCAAATTCAACCACCAGGGCATCCTGTGGACAGGTTTTGCCTTAACTGGGGCTCATCAGGACAGCAGCAGCAAAGTTGTAATATTTAGCCCAGGCATATATGGCAATTACAGCATCACATAACTTACAGTTTGTGCATTCGTGTCGTTCCAGCTGACGTTGCAGGTTTTCATAACAGTCACGAAGAAGATATGGTTTGATTGCATTTTTGATAGCCAGAAGTTGAAATTTAAAAAGTCAATAAGTTTAACGGGACTTCAATTACTACAAAGTAAAAAAATGTAATAGCAAATGACCCGAATTTAGCCACAAGGGCATATTGTCGATGTATTTCGCCTAATTGAGGCTCATCACGGTAAGAGTAGCAAAGTAATATTTAACACAGTCCCAGAGCCGGATGATGCCGTGCTAAATATTACAACTTGGCTACTATTGTCTGATGAACCCTAATTACGGCAAAACGCATCCACAGAATGCAATCGTGGCTAAATTTAAGTCACTTGCAATTAAAATTTCTTACTTTGTATCAATTGCAGACTCATTAAATTTCTTTATTTTTAAAATATCACTTTCGGCTATGGGAAACGGCAGTTCAGCCGTATCTCCTCTTTGCCAACTGTTGTTACTAAAACCTGCGATGTTAAGTGAAGCGCCACGAAGTCAAAATCTGTGAACTAGGTGATACTGTACTTTCCATAGTGTGTCTGTGTTAAATATTACAACTATTCTACTCTTGTCCTGATGAGCCCTAATTAAAGCGAATCACGTCTACAGGCTATCCTCTTGGCTGATTTAGAGTCACTGGCCACTTTTACTAATTTAAAACTCATTTACTTACTTATTATTTAAATTATAAATTTTGGCTATGAAAAATGACAGTTGAGCAAAATCTCCTCCGTGTCGAGTGTTGCTAAAACTTGTGAGGTTAGGTAAAACAATACGAAGGCACAAACTATGAGATAAATGATACTGTACTTCCCATAATGTGCCGGTGATATATATTACTTGCTACCCTATACTAATAAGCCTCGATTAACGCAGAATATATTGACAGAATACCCTTGGGACCGAATTTGATTCATTTGCCATTAGATTTTCTACCTTATTTTAATTGAAGACTCATTTAACTTACCCAATTTTTATAATTATAACCTTTGACAATGGAAAAAGGCATTGCATATAATTTGCCAATGCTCCGCTCGAAGGTTAATGGAAAAAGGCAGTTGACCGGATTTCCTCCGTGCCCACTGTTGTTAAAAGTTGCAATTTTGTGTGAAATAACACGAAGCACAAACCGTGAGCTAGGGCATGCTGTACTTCCCATAATGTATCTGTACTAAATATTGCAACTTTGCTACTCCTGTCCTGATGAGTCCCAATTAAGGCAAAACGCGTCGATAGGAAGCCCTCATGGCTGAATTTGAGTCACATGCCATTAAATTGTCTTTGTATTAACTGTAGACTCATTAAACTTACGTGTTCTTTAAATTATAACCGTTGGCTATGAAAAAATGCAGTTTAGGCGGATCTCCTCCGAGCCAACTGTTGCTAAAACCTGCAACGTTAGCTAAAACAGCACGAAGGCACTCAATGTGAGCTAGATAATGCTGTACTTCCCATAATGTGTCTGTTTTAAATATTACAATTTGCTGCTATCAATCTGATGAATCTCAGTTATGGCGAAACGGGTCCACAGGATACCTTGTCACTAAAGTTTCTTCCTTTGAATTAATTGAAGACTGCTTATAGTTACTTATTTTTAAATTGTAACTGTTGGCTTTGGAAAAAGGCAGTTGGCAAGATCCTCTCCGTGCCCACTGTTGTTAAAACTTACGATATCGGGTGAAACAACACGAAAGCACAAACTGTGAGCGAGGTGATGCAGGCTTTCTACAATGTGTATTTTATATATTACAAAATTGCTAGTATTGTTCTGAAAAATCCCAATTATGACGAAACGCTGTGACGTGTTCTAAAGCGTGTTCGACTATACTCAGCAAAAAGAAACCAAGAGAAAAATTTATCAAGTCATAACACTAACTCAGGTAGATGATGTAACTATTATCAACCACCGTTACGTTAACAAAGGTCTAAACAAAGTTGAAGGTTTATCCGTATTAATTATGACCTTTGGAACCTTCCGGACTAACTTGGGACTCAAACTTCCGCGGTTGATCGAAGAGACTTTGTTAAATTTTATGTTTAACAAGAAAACACTAAAAAACAAAAGTAGAAACCTCTTAGTGTAATAACGTTTCTTAAGGAAAATAATTTGTTTCTATACATTTATCCTCGAACTTATAGGAGGATACCAATACACATAATAAAGAGAGATACTGTTATCGTTTCAAATCACTTCATCATAATTATGTAACTCTATTATCTTTAATTAATTTAAATTCGACTATATGGTATCTCTTTTAACTATGAAAGTGGTAGTAATTTAATTAATTCCTGGAATAATAGAGTTGACGTGTCAAACCAGTTTTTCTAATATAGGGTCAGCTTTCGTGGCCGGTACTGTATGGCTTTCACATTTTTATATTAATTAATGCTACAAGAATAATAAATATAACCCAAGTTAGTATATCTACTACTAACAAAATTTATCTTTACAAAGTTAAATAAAATTTCGTTTTCAAATTGGTCATTATTTAAATTTTTAATTGAATTTAACATTTGTGAAAAATACAAGGATTGTCGGTGGGATCAGATCTGTTACTTTCGATTCACAATAGAGATAATATATTCATTTAATTTCATAAATATCCAAATTGTATATTGATCACTTAATCATATTTCAAGTAACTGCATTTCTAAGAATGTATTTAACACATATGAGATAATATATCTTGTAAATGAATTTTTAATTAAAAAAAATTTCATGCATAAAATAAGAATTTTAACGATAGTCGTTTAGTTTGATGATCAAAAAGAAATGTTTTTGGAACGACTTACACTTCTATTTATTTCTCGTGACGCATAATAAACCTTTAAATAACGTGATGGTCTATCATCAGATTGCAACAAAACTAGTGCCTCTAATGTCATACTGGATTCCAAAAACCACGTGGAACATTTGTCGTTGCTCGTGTCAAACAGGTTCAATAAACTGCATCGCCAAATGGTAGCATCTTGAATAAAGCGTGGTGATCTGTTTCATTAATCAATCTATACCTCCATTATTTCCGAATTTTTGTCGTGCCTAAAGATTACATCCTTTGTACTAATTATGAATATTTTATATTGTTGCGTAATTTTGCGTATATTTATTTTCTAAACTTAGTTGCACTGAAAGATAATAAAATTAATTATACCTTTCAGGTAAAGATTATACTAACCATTGGTTAATGTTCTTGATTTAATTACACTCGTGTGCCATGAGTACAGATATTCTAGGAATTGCCGCCAAGGAACTAAGGAAGAGCATTTTGATCTCTTAGTGGTTAAAACTCAACTAACTTGTTTTCCGTTACAGCTGGCGCTGTCTAACGACACAAATAACACGAGGCGTACCTTATGAGCAGTGGATACACAGCTATGTCGTGACTTATCTTGAATTTGGAATGAACGAATTTATATTTCGGGTTTCTAAAAAATTTTAGTTTTTATTTACGAATAGCATAAAACTTTAGATGTTAAATAATTTTATGGGACGAAATATTGTGTTGAGCTAAATTTTAACAAAATAAAAATGATCTATACCTTATAAAAATGATTTGTAGAAAAATTAGAGAATTAACATGCTTCATGCATCTACAGGATCCTCTCATGACCGAGTTTGAGTCAGTTGCCATAAATTTTGTTACTTTGTATTAATTGTATGCTCTTTAAACTTACTTATTCTTTAAATTATAACTTTTGGCTATGGAAAAATGCAGTTGAGCCGGATATCCTCGGTGCCGACTATTACAGAAACCTGCGATGTCAGGTGAAACGACAACTAGGCACAAAAAATGAACTAGGTGATGGTGTACTTCCCATAATGTGTCTGTGTTAAACATTATAATTTTGCTGCTTCCGTCCTGATGGGAGCCAATTAGGGTAAAACGTCCCTACAAGATTCAATCCCTTGTCAGTAAATTTTCTTATTTTGTATTAATATAAAGCTCAATAAACTTGCATTTTTAATTTTTAACATTTGGCTATGGAAAAAGACTGCTCAGCCTAATCTACTCTGTGCCAACTGTTGCTAAAATCTACGACATCTTGTGATATAACACGAAAACACACTGTGAGCTTAGTGATGCTGTACTTCCCACAATGTATGTGTTAAATATTACAAAGTTGCTACTGTTGCTCTGATGAATACCGATTACGGCGAAACGCGTCTACATGTACCCTCATAGCTGAATTTGAGTCACTTGCCATTAAATTTTGTTAGTTTGTATTTGTTGTAGGCTCTTTAAACCTACTTATTCTATAAATTATAACTTTTGGCTATAGTAAAATGCAGTTGAACCGGATCTCCGCCTTGTCGACTATTGTTAAAACCTGCGATGTCAGGTGAAATGACATGAAGGCATAAATTGTGAGCTAGGTGATGGCTGATGCCGCAGTTCGCGTAATGTATCTCTGTTGAACAGCACAATTTTGCTACTCCTATACTGATCAACTCCAATTAATGTGAATCGTGTCGAAAGAATGCTCTCATGTCTGAATTTCAATCACTTGCCATTAAATTTTCTTATTTTGTATTAATAGAAAGCTCATTAAACTTAAATCTTTAAATTATAATATTTAGCTATGGAAAACAGATCTGCCCTGTGCAAACTTTTGCTCAAATTGCGATGTCAGATGATATCACACGAAAGAAACAAACTGTGAGCTTGGTAGCGCTGTCCTCCTCATCATGTGTTTATGTTAAATGTGACAACTTTGCTACTCTCATTCTGAAAAACCCCAATTAAGTGGATAGTATGCCCTCGTTGCTAAATTTGAGTCACTTGCTCTTAAATGTGCTTACTTTAATTGAAAACCCATTAAACGTACTAATTTTTTTAATTATAACTTTTGGTTATGGAAAAAGGCACTGCACTTAATTTTTAAGTGCTCCGAACGAATCTACTACATTGGCCAGAAGCGAGCTTTTACCTGAATTGAATGTTGCCGAGCCCTTGCTGTTCCAAGCAAGGTAGGAATCTTTAATGTGAGGGACAACACACACACGGAACCTAAATTTTACCTCTCATCCGGACGAGGGCTTTGTGAAAGTACTCGCCTAACAATTTCAAGCCGTCCGTGTCAGGAATCCCTCCCGGTACCTTGGTCTTAGTAGTCATACGCATCCCAACTAAGCCACATAGCCTCCTTATGAAAAAAGACAGTTGAACCTGATCTCCTCCATGCCGACTGTTGCTAAAACTTGCGATGTCATTTGAAACGATACAAAAGCACAAACTGCGATGTAGTTCATGCTATATCTCTCATAATGTGACCGTGTCAAATATTACAACGATGGTACCCCTGTCCTGATGAGCCCCAATCAGGATTGAGTCGACAGGATGCCTAGGTAGCTGAATTTAAGGTGCTTGTCATTAAATTCTCTTATTTGTAGTATATATTGCTTTTATGTTGACGTCCAACAAAGATGACATCTAAGGAAGATGTTCTCCACGAATTTCGTACCATAATCTGGTGTGACGTTGTGATGTTTTCCTTTGACATTTAATACTTTCGATTAGTTATGGGCATGACCCTAAGCAAACCATAATGAAAACAAAGGAGCTCAGGTTTCCTGTTCTTAAAACTAGAGCCCAGGGTTAAAAATGTTAAAAATGGCCAATAGGAGTAAGAAAACCTAATTTGACAAAATGAGAGCGGACTTATTAGGTAAGCGGAGGTGATGAGCGTGGGGTGAGATCTTTGATGTATTACAATATGGAAATTTATCCGTAGGGTCAACTATATGAGTAATAGATGATATAACGGACGCCACTGTACCCTGTCGTATGAATCAGATGTAACTAACTTTCTAGAGGCGAGTATAGAAACGACTATATCTATCACAAGAAAAATGTAAGGGGTTTTGTAACGATGTATAGTACTTAAATCTTTGATGTGTGAGATACCAAGCTTAGATTCATCTGAATTTATAAGATCATATCCTAAGTCATATCCTAAGTGTGAAAGTATCTTATGGACTGTGCATAATACAAATTTAGGATGCTAATTTAGCTGTGAATTTTTTACCTGCGTCGGAGAAAACTGTATTGGCCCTCTATACTTTATAATCAACTTGAAAAGTAATATGACGTCTCCTAAGATTATATTGACGACAAGATTTCATATGCAGAACGTAAATGTTTTTGTACGTCTTTAAAAATTTTGTAAGTCCTTGCTGGTCTAAACATAAAGCGATCTATCGCCGGGAATAATATCAATATCATCGGAAGATGTAACTCCAGTTCCGTAAAATTTTCCACATACTGGGACATTTCGGGCAAAACTAAGAAATTTGTAGCTTCGTGTTTAGCTGAGTTTATAGCATATTGTATTTGCGGTAACTCATGATCCTAAGCATCATATTCTTTTATGTAAGAACGCATTGCAGTACCGATTGTTCTATTAGTTCTTTCGACAAAATTAGATTGAAAATTTTTTGAATATCATATTTATTGCATATAGTTTTAAAACTATTGCTCGTGAGTTGGGGACCATTATCGCAAATAAGAAATTGCGGTACTGCAAAAACTAGAAAAAAAATTTCTTCCCAAAGACGATCAACAAAATTTGTTTTGGCGCTTAGTAGTGACAATAATATTGTAAACTTCGAAAACCAATCGGAAAATACCAGTAACCACTTATATCCACCTTTTGATCGAGCAAAGGGGCACATGAAATCTAGTGCTATAACTTGGAATGGAATTTGAACACCTTTCTCTTTTGCCATGAAGCCAAAAGGTCTTAAATTCGAGGATTTCTGTGCAAAACACGTCGTATATTTACTGCAGAATCTAACAAAGACATCAGTCAGTAATAGTTTTCTTGAAGATAAATTTAAAAGAATACAGCCTACAATTTACTAAACAAGCATTCCACTAAAACGAACACTACTATGGCTAATTACAGCTTACACACACTGGAGAGCACCTGGTTCTACTCATAACCAAACTGCCGAAACAATAAAAGTGACAAGGTATAAATTTGCTAGAATTACAGACTCCTATATGAGCCTCATCTAGATTAATAAAGAAAAATTTACATAATCTCCAACCTAAAGAATGATGCAAAAACTGCTAGCGTGGCAAACTTACCTCGAGTTTCGTCTAGACTTTGCTGAGCGACCACCTCTTCATTAGTCTCATCTAGACTAATGTACGGCTGAACAAGCAACTACTTCAAGTTTTGCCTAGACGAAATAGATATAAAAATGCTTCGTTGCAATTCCGATAAAAAATATAAAAACTGCTGAAAATAGCTGTGTCTGGTGCACAAAAGCAGTCCTCAAATATTATAACGACAGTACACTCTAACATACCAGATAAATAAAATGGAACTATTATTTATCTCATTACCAAAAAAATATGCCAAATGTTCTCCTTAAAAAAATTCACAGCCGAATAATTTCCAAAATCACTACCTAAGATAAAATATTCATTGTTACTACAAGTTGTTTCAACTTCATTATCCTTTTCAAAAACATTTTACCTTCAACACAAGAACTGTCACTAAAACTTCATTTCTATATAATTCTACTACATCAGAATTTTCTTTTGGGGATTTATAAACGCTTAACACGACCACTGAGATGTGAAAATCTAGATACACTTTTTATAAATATTAAATCACCAATATTTCCATCAAGTTGTTACAAAAGACTTTGCACAGATTCTGTAGTTGCATCAATTTCCCCATTTTTAACTAAAAATTCTGCATTCTAATTTGAAACATCAATCACAGAACCTGGATTTGATTTTCCTTTGAATGCAAACAAGCAATAATTTTTTTTAACATAACTTTTATCATAACTTTTATCATAACTTTTATCATAACTTTTAATTCATAACTAAGTTCATCTTAAAGTAAGTACTCTGGGCGAAATATTTCTGCAATTTAAAAAAAACCATTTTATAAGGTATAAATCCCAAAAAAATTTTATTCGCAAAAAATTTTATAACGCTAAATAAAAAATAATTCTACGTTAAATATAAACTATACGCCTAGTGTCAGTGCGATTACTAAAAAAATTTATCCTAACTCTCGGGCGTCAGTGAGACTATCGGAAAAGTAGTTCCAAACGCTGGGCGTTAGTATGACTGTTAAAAAAATCAAGCCCTAACAGTTAGACACTAGTGTGATGTTTGCCTTTGACATTTACTACCTTTGATTAGTTACAGGCGTGACCTTAAACTAAAACGAAAACAAAGGAAGCTCCAGTTTCCTGTTTTTAAAATTATGGCCCAGGATTAAAAGTGTTAGAAAATTGCCAATAGGAGTAAGAAAACCTAATTTGTTAAAACGGTTAGCGCACTTATTAGGTCAGCAGAGGCGATAAACGTAGAATGGGATCTTTGACGTATTACAAGCTCAACTATAGATGTTATAAAGGGCGCCACTATACCTTGTCGTATGAATGAGATGTAACTAACTTTCTGGAGGCGGGTATAGAAACCTCAAGACGACTATATCTAACGCAAGAAAAATATAAGGCGTTTTGTAAAGATCATCATCATTTTGTTTTCGACCTTACTTAAGAATGTTTGACGCAGCCCTAACTTCTTTTCTATTCTGTGCTAATATAAAAAGTTCTACATACCCTTCCTCCTATCTATCTGGATCTACATAGATATTAGCAACCTGATGGTTGTTAAGGAACTCCAACATGTTTACATGACTCCCATTCATAAGAAAAAGAAATATTACCTAGTTATCCCCTCCACAAAAAAAAGTGTTAAATTATATGTTATGGTAAGGCTTAAGCAACGAATCGCTGCCAACATGCCAGACCGCTAACTAATTGTGAGTTATTTCATGGTGACATTTAGTTAACTGATTTTTTTTTTGTTTTGTTTTTGAACTTACTTAAGATCGTTTTGACGCAGCTCTAAATTATTTTCTATTCTGAGCTAGTCTAAAAAGCTCTACATACCCTTCACAACCTAAATCTCTAATAATTTGACTAATATAGCTTTGTCTAGACCTTCCTACTCTATTTTTATTTGGTAGTCTATAATCTAAGACCTTACTAAATAGTCCCTTATGTCTTAACTGGTGCCCTATCATTCTATCTCTCCTGAAATTTATTTGTTTCGACATACAGGGTTCCTCACCTATCCTTCTATAATCTTCCTCATTTGTTACTCTATCTGTCCAACTAATCTTTAACATTCTCCTATAACACCAAGTTTCAAAAGCTTTTATCTTCTTCCTATCTACCTCTTTAATTGTCCAAGTCTCACTATCGTATAATAGGACGCTCCATACGTACGACTTTTAGAAACTTTTTCTATAATCTAAACTAATACCATTAGCTATTAGTAAGTCTTTCTTTTTTTAAAACATCTTTTAGGATGAGCTGTTATAGCTACTATATTCCTTCTGCTACGTCAGTATTTTGTAATTATACAACCCAAATAGCAAAATTCATCTACCTCCTCTATCTCGGTATTATCTATTTTTAATTTTCGTTTAGAACTAGGCTGTAACTCACTTGTCATTATCTTTGTCTTTTCTGAGTTAATTCTCATACTATAATTACTCTGTAGTATCTTATCTAAAATATTTAAAAACTCTCCTAGCTCTTTTCTAGACTCTACTGTAATGGCTACATCATCTGCAAAACGTAACATGTCTATTTTCTGTTCCTGTACACTAATACCTATCTGTTTTCTCTCTCTAGCTAAGTTTAAAGCTTCCTCAATATAAGCATTAAAAATCAAAAGAGATAGTATACAGCCTTGTCTAACACCATTTCTAATCTTAGCTTCCTTTTCTATTTCATCAAATCTAATTACTACGCTTTGGTTTTTATATAGATTGTAAATAATATTTCTATCCCTTTGAAAGATTCCTATTTTGTGCAAAACCCTGAACATAACAATCCAATTAACCCTATCAAATGCTTTTTCTAAATCTACCAATGCGAAATTAGTCTTTTTATTATTTACAACCCTTTTTCGATAATTACCCTAATCATTGGTATCGGATCTAGTCCCTCTGTCTTTACGAAATCCATATTGGTCTTCGCCTAAATAATTCTCAGTCAAAGCTTCTACTCTAGTTTTAATTAGTATTGTTAGTATTTTGGAAGCATGGGAAATTAAACTAACCGTTCTAAAATTCTCACACCTATTAGCTCCTGACTATTTTGGGATTGGGATAATAATATTTTTTTCGAAATCAATTTGGACCTCACCTGTGTCATATATTACTTTTACTAGTTCATATGATCTGTCTAAAGTTTTCTGACTTGCATATTTTATTAATTCTGCGGGTATATCGTTTATCCCTGGCGCTTTATTTAGTTTAAGATCCCTAACAGCTCTTGCAAATTCCTCTCTTAATATTGAGAACCCTAATTCTACATTCTCTTCTTGGTCGTTCTCTAACTGATCCATATCGTCTCCCTTATATAAATTTTCCAAATTTATTTTCTATCTATCTGCTACCTCAACTTTATTTATTAGAAGCTTATTATTCTCATCTTTAATACCATTATATTTTTTCCTATTTTCGTCGAAAAACTTTTAACTGCCCTGTAGACCCTGTCTGTGTTACCTATTTTCAAATCATCTTGTATTCCCTTACAATTCTCTTCCATCCATTTATTTCTAGCTTTTCTACACTCTATTATATTTTTGCCTACTTTCACTATACAATTCTCTGAAAGGTTTAAGCTTTCTTCTATTCTCTATTAAATCTAATATCTCCTTTGTTACCCAGGGTTTCCTCGTTTCCATTTTTTTCTTACCTATAGTCTGTGTTGCTGTATCGTGTACAGCCCTTTTTATTTCTTTCCATTTATTTTCTAAGTTCCCTCTGCACTATGCTCCTACAGAAAGCTCAGACCTTCCAGGAGACGTGGAAGCGAGTGGCTTCCCTTGAGATGTCGGCCCGGTCTAGCGGCAACCCCTCGCATGCGGTATTGTCGTGATCCTTTTCGTTTTAGCTGTTACAACCTGTGAATATTTAATAATAACTCGTAGATGGATTTATGTAGTTTAATGACTTGTAACCAATATTACTGCATAGAAAACAAACAAAGAAATAATGCTACGCTACTACTTATCTGTAAGTACAATCCAACGGATCATTAACATTAGCATCCTCTCTTACGGATCACTTTACGGTTTAATTTCAACGCAAAGTTCACAAATTAACTAAGTTCTACAACACTCGACACGCGCTAGGATAAAGTGACGCGCTTTCTCTCGCACGCTTAACTCGACTCACTCTTACCTATCGGACCATTTAAACATTACAGATACTTCTCCCTCTTATTATAGGGGCGGCCTAGTACACCTCCTATAGCTATCTTTTTGATCTTATTATCTAATACTTGTTTATATTCTTCTTTTACCTCACTATCATTATGTTTACCTAGATCCTATCCCTCTCTTTTAGCTTTTCTCAATTTTTTTAATTTTAGCTTATACTTCATTTTAACTAAGTTATGATCGCTATCTGTCAACCCCTGGATTACTACAACAGTTTTTAACTTGGTTTCTAAATCTTTGTTTAACTAAAATATAATCTATTTGGTATCTAGCCCTATCACCTGGCACTTTTCAGGTATATCTTCTTCTAACATGTTGTTCGAACAGGGTGTTTACAGTTACTAATCTATGTTCCTGGCAAAACTCAACTCTATCATTTCGTCTACCATACCCAAATTTTACTACCATTTTTCCCTCACTACCTTCTCCAACTGACGCATTAAAATCGCCCATAACTATTAAATTCTCATCTCCCTTTACCTTTCTCACTATACTATTTATATCCTTGTATACCTTTTCTACTTCCTCATCCTTGTACTGAGTTGTTGGCATGTAAACCTGTACTAAAACAGTGTTTGTGGGTTTCGTACTCAATCTAACCATAATTATTCTATTACTAAATTGTAAGTACTGTTTAACTTTAAGTCCTAATCTTTTAGTATTCTTACCTCTGCCTGTCTATTAGTTGAAGAAGTTGTAATTATTATATAATTATCTTTCCAAAAGTCATTACTATCTGGCCATCTCACCTCACTAATACCTAAAATGTCCAGCTTTTCTTTTCTCATTTCCATTAATAAGTCGTTAACTTATCTACTCCAAGTAATGTTCTTACATTCCAAGTCCTTATCACTAAATCGAACCGTTGTTTTAAAATCTTACGATTACGAGCCCCAAGTACCCCCTCCCGGAGATTGTAAAGATACAAAGTACTAACTATGTATCCAAGTGAACACTGTACTGCAACGGCTCACTCTAGATCTGTAACAAACTGTTGTAGCATACCCTCAAACTCGGTTTGAGCCTATTCTGTTCAGTGACTCCTTAATGTTTTAATTCATATTATTAAATATTTCTTTCGTGAAATAATAACCGCATAAGTTGTAAAGGTTTCTATTATCTTAAATTCTTTTTTTTTACTGAACATGAACAACAATATCTACATTTTCCGTAGAAAAAAATAAATCATAATAACATTATCTTATTGAATTATAATGTTACATTTACATTAGTTATGACCACAGCTGTAACCGATCTATTATGGATGTGTTACATTAAAGTGCAGTAGAGCATTTTTAGGTAACAAGAGTATTTATAACAGTATATGCCTTATTTATAGATGTTTTCGGTCCAATTAACAATGAAGCACTATCACACTAATGAATTTACAAGCACTAATATCTTCTTAAACTAAACTCTTAACCATAGGTCTATTAACAACACTAGCACAACTATTTATTTATTACACTTTTGTCTATTTATGTATTCTACAAGCTGCATGTACACTAGACACGTTCACATAATATAAGATTTATGTTTACTCTTGGACTTCCAAAAGCTCAACTATTTAACTTTACACGATATAATTTACATTCGGCATTCTGATATAGACTAACCCTGTACCTCATCCTCGGTCTTATTTATACCCTGAATTAAAAAGGATGATTCATCTTCCAGTAATTTCTAGAAGATTCTCGGTCCTTGGAGAATATACAGTGCTTACGGCGCTTGTGTGTGTTTAACGGGTTGCCTAATAGTAGCTCGCAACACTATATAAAATAACCAATTCTCAAAGATCGTCAAAAACAACTGCTAGAATTATATAAGATTACTTCATAAAATTTTATAAAAAAAACTTTGTTTGCACATTTTTAATATAATCACGTACTGAAAATTATATGAAATGTTAATGTTTGAATTTTATGACAGTACTTAATAAACTGTATATAAATGAATACTGCACCCAGATGCAGTTGCATAAAAAAATTATGAACCGTATTATCGTTAAATGTTATGACAAAACAAATTGAACTTTAAAAAAATTAATTAATAGCTTTTACAAATAACGTTTCAGTGCCAACACTGACCTCGATATTTACCATAAAACTAACATCTAAGCTAGTGTACGTACACCACGAGTCATTTAGAGTGAACACTAACATCAGAATATTTGAATAAGCTGATATTGTCTGGGAGTAATTTACTCACTACCATCTACGGTGATTAACACACCAGCTGACAAAATCTTAGATAATCACGAATGGCTTCCATGCGATAGGAGAAATATATTATCTCGTCCAACAAAATATCAATCCAATTGCCATATGCTCAAAGCCGCATCAAAAGATAACTAACTTGGCGAATTATCGCATCGCTTTAACTATGCCTCTTCAAAATATCACTTATTATAAGAAACATTTCATTGTCCGAATTTAATTGGATAATTAGAGAGGACAAGAGTGAAAGCTTTCGCAGCAACGAAATAAAATTTAGTATTAAAAAATAGTCACTATTAGTTACTTACTAAGAATCATTTCTCTATCAAGTTAGAAGACACTAAAGTGGCTCTAACCCAACATACGAAGATCGCAACAAGGACATAATTCGCCCAGAGTTAAAGACCAGCTGTCCTTGTTGCAATCGACAACCAAGATAACTCGTTGGGAAAATACGCGTCTACTGTTGGTACTTCAAGTTATTACATCGTGAAGCAAGACTATAACATTTGCGATAAGCGTATGTTTGCTCAAGGCAAACCTACCCTTTTTTATACAAATTTTTATACAAACAAGAACAGATGTTGCTATATGGAAATTAGAAAATGTATTATACAGGGTACATTTTTGATAGAATTTAGTTTATGCTTATTTAATTATGGTTGAAATGTTGAATTTCAGAAAATGGTTCAAAAATCGGTTACGGAATTTTTGAAACATTACACTGCCTCTCTCCAAAAGAATAGAAAATTTGAGTCCCAAAATATCTAACGAGAATTTTTGTAAGTAGTACAACTAGTCCTGAAAATAAAAAGAAAACGTTCAATACATAGCAATAACGTATGCACAGAACATATGACCTTAATATTAAATTTCAACAAAAAAATAAAAATCTAAGGAAAAAATGTTGTTCTTTTTTTATAAATGGGGTGATTAGTTTGTGTAAGGAAATTTGAGTGGGTGGTTAACTTCACGTACCAAGTGTGTTTCAGTATAAGATTGGGGTAGTCAAAATCAGAAGGGTTCAAAATTAGTAAGAGTAAAAACTATTGGATGTCAAAATCTGGGGATATTATCACTCAAAGAACCACTTGTATGATGGGGAAACTATGCAAATTGTATCAACCGAATAACGAATTTTGTGCATATACACAGAAACTTATCACTAATAATCTTAAACCTAAATTCGAGAAGTGATTTCATTTATACTACTTTTTAGTATTGCAAAGGTACTCACTTCGCACAGAACCGACGAATATTTAAATTTGTAATCGTGCACAAAAGTATTTGAACAGTTGTTGTAAAATACAACTCTTCAAATCCAAAGCAATTACATTATTGAAATAACTATTTTCCAAATTAGTGGTCTAATATTTCATAATCGCACTAAGTTCTTACATAAACTGAATGTAAAGAATACTGCAATTCCATTTAATTGTACGACAAATACATAACAAAATTTCAAGTAGGTTTGAATAATAAACCTGCTTGATGTATTTACATTGACTCCTTTACGAAAGCTTTATGTTTATAAGTTCTAAGACTTATTCGGAAAAATTAAAAATACTGGTAAATAACAATATACTACTAGATGATTAATGTTGCTGTAACTATAAATATGCACTAACTAATTATTAAGATCTTTAATCGCCAGGAATTATCTGCATGATGAGGTTTTAATTCTTTGATGTGCAAGATACCAACTTTAGATCTATCTGAATTTATAAGATCATATGCCAAGTTTGAAAGTTTCTTATGGACAGTGCATAATACAAATTTAGGTGCTAATTTAGGTGTGAATTTTTTACCTGCGTCGCAGAAAACTTTATTGGCCCTCTAAACTTTATTATCAACTTGAAAAGTAATATGGCGTCTCTCAAGATTATATTGACGACAAGATTTCATATGCAAAACGTATATGTTTTTGTACGTCTTTAAAAATTTTTGTAAGACCTTTCTGGTCTGAAACATAAAGCGATCTATCTCCAGGAATAATATCAATATCATCGGAAGATGTAACTCCAGTTACGTAAAATTTTCCAAATACTCGGACATTTTGGCAAAACTAAGAAATTTGGAATAGCTTTTGTAGCCTCATATCTAGTTGAGTTTATAGCACATTGTATTTGCGGTAACTCATGATATCCTAAGCATCATATTCTTTTGTCAGAACGCATCGCAGTACCAATTGTTCTATTAGTTCTTTCGACAAAATTAGCTTGCAAATTTTTTGAATATCATATTTATTGCAAATAGTTTTAAAATTACTGCTCGTGGGTTGGAAACTATTATCGCAAATACGAAAATTTTTCTTCCAAAAGACATTCAACAACATTTGCCTTAGCGCTTCGTACAGACAGTAATATTGTAACCTTCGAAAACCAATCGGAGACTACCAATAACCACTTATGTCCACCTTTTGATCGAGCAAAGGAGCCCATTAAATCTAGTGCTATAACATGGAATGAAATTTGACCATCTTTCTCTATTGGCATGAAACCATAAGATCTTAAATTCGAAGATTTCTGTGCAAAACATGTCGCACATTTACGACAGAATCTAACAATTTCTGCTTTTATCATCGGCCAATAATAGTTTTCTTGAAGTTGAAGTATGACGAAATTTAAAAAGATATAGCCTACAATTTACTAAACAAGCATTCCACTAAAACCAAACACTACTATGGTTAACTACAACTTAACACTCTGGAGAGCACTCTGGCTCTACTCATAACCAAACTGTCGAAACAATAAGAATGTCCTACTACGTATAAATTTGCTATAGTTACAAACTCCTATATGAGCCTCACCTAAACTAATAAACAAAAACTTACATAATCTCCAACCTAAAGAATGTTGTATAAGCTGCTAGCGCGACAAACTTACCTCGAGTTTCGACTAAACTTTGCTGAGCGACCACCTCTTCATGAGTCTCATTTAGACTAATGTACGGCTGAACCAGCAACTACTACAAGCTTCGCCTAGACGAAATAGATATAAAAATGCTTCGTTGCAATGCCGATAAAAATATAAAACTCCAGAAAGAAAACCGTGTCTGCTGAAGAAAAGCAGTCCTCAAACGATATAACGACAGTAAACTCTAACACCCCAGATAAATAACACGGAACCAATAATTATCTCATTACCAAAAAAATATGCCAAATGTTCTCCTTAAAAAAATTCGCAACATCCGAATAATTTTGCAAAATCACTACCTGAGGTAAAATATTCATCGTTACTACAAGTTGTTTCAACTTTATTAGCCTTTTAAAAAAAAATTTTGTCTTCAACACAAGGACTGTAACTAAACCTTCATTTCTTTATAATTCTACTGCATTAAAAATTTTTTTAGGGTTTGTAAACACTTAACACGACCACGGAGATGTTAAAGTCTAGATACACTTCTTTCAAATATTGACTCACCAACATTTTCGTCAAACTGTGACAAAAGACTTTGCACAGATTCTATAGTTTTATTAATTTCTTTTTTTTCAACTGAAAATTCTACATTATAATTTGAAATATCAATCAAAGAACCTGGATTTGATTTTTCCTTCGACTACAAACAAGCCATAATTGTTCTTTGATTACGAACAGACTTTTCTGTCCAATTCCCTTTCTTTTGAATTCAGAACTAAGTTCATCTTGAAGTAAGTACTCTGGACGAAATATTTCAGCAATTTCTAAAAATTTTATTTTATAAAATATAAATCACAAAAAAAATTTTATTCACCAAAAAAAATTTTGTAACGATAGATGAAAAATAATTCTCATTCAAATTTAAACTATACGCTTGTGCTTTAGTAGGTCGTTTCTTATTTTTAATTTGATATGGTAATAATTAGCTTCTTCTTTTTTTAGCAACGTTATATTTTCAGCATTTTTTATTTGTTTTTTTACCGAGTTCCTAGGTTTTCTTCTGTAACTGCTACAGTTTTGTAACGGGCATTTTTACAGCTTAACCTTGTTACGCCTTTTTCCTAATTCGTAATTACATTTCTGCAACTACTCGTTCTATATTGTATGCAATTTAACTCGCGGGTATTATTTTTAAAAGATGGTGTAATTGAAGATTGGTTTTCATTAATAAATACATTGCAATGAATGAATTTTAAATATAATTATTCGTAAAAGTATTTTCCAACTTAGTGAAAATTACAAACCGCTTGGAATTAATGATAAATTGCTATTCATATAAATGTTGTTCCTTATGTGGATATACGAGTCTAAATATAAACAGATAAGAAGTGTAGTTCTTTCTGATTACCTTTGAATGAGGTATGCTTTTGTATGTAACGTGTTGGATTGACAAGAAGTGCGGCGGTAATAACCACGAGTTGTTATGTACAGATGCGGAGTCGGTTTTTGCTCTTGGTTGCGGTATATTAAGTACTTTGAGTGATACGCGTTGCTTTGCTGATTGTGTCTTTAGTTGTTTTTCTTGTAAAATAAAAGGTTTACGGAACATTGACTTAGTGATTACGCGTTGCACGACAAATTGTTTTTGTTGCTTTTCTGTTAGAAATAAAAGTCGTAGAACTTGGGAAACCCGACCGCACGTGGTTGTTTTTACAGAAGATTGACTTAGTGATACCGTCGCTTTACTAACTGTGTTTTTGTGGATTTGTCTTGCTATATTTGAACTGTGTACGATCTAGTTTTCGTGGCCTCCTTTTTCTTATCAGAGTAGTGTATACTTTGGTTTATTCAAACACAGTTTTAAAACTTGAATGTTTCTAAAAATGGTGAAACAGTTGTAGCAGGTTTAGTAGAAAAAAAAAGAGGTTGCTTCTTATGAACAGGTATCTCATTCACTTGTAAAGACAGTTGGTACTGTAGTTCCTGAATTTTCTAACCCCAACGAATCTAAAATAGATCTTTGTTTGCGCGAATTTGGTTATGCAAAAGCATTAGCTTTTCCTTTGTTACCATAGGTAGCAAATAAAACGCTTTGTCGATGTTACGTAGTTCCACCAGCATGATAGTGTCTGCTGCTAACACTAGTGGAATACGTAGGCGTGATTAGTGTAAAGTGTGAGAAATTCCATCCACACCCTCACAGTCCAGGGTGCAGTGCTTCGTTAGTGCAGGACATCGGGACCACATTCAATTGCGAGGAAGCGTTGCTGAAGGACTGTTTGTAAGTTGAACTATTTCCTACTTGCTTTTACTTTAAATACCTGTCCGTTGCTTTGCCATACCTTTGGCGTTCTGATACCTTTTACCATAGACTTGCATGCTATTTTAAATAAAAGAAGAAAAAAAAGAGAAAAATCAATACTACTGGACTACTCATATTAATTGTGTTTACCTATTTATATTTTGTTAAAATTTTATCTGCTTTATGTCTAATTGGTGTGTGAGGAAACGTTTCTGCTACTCCCCAATATTACCTCACTTTGTACTAAAGATTTGTTATATTGCTTTTAACGTTGTTGTATTATATAGATTATCCCAACAGTTTTTTTTTATTCTACAAAGTACTGAACAATTTATACTTGATCCGTATGCTATGTTTTTTTCTTTGTTTCAGGTTTGCAGGACTAATTTGTTTTTCTTTCAGGTTTACTATTCTAATTTTTCTATTGCAGGTACTGTTACTAATTCCTTACAGCCGCGTACCTTATATGTTGGTCTGCTTTCTACAACCCCCCCTACTCTCCGATTGAGCCCGGTCCTTTCTTTGTTTTTTTTTTCTTTGTGTTACGTACGGCCACGAGCCAACGTAGCATAAATTTGTCGAACCAACGTGGCTGCCCCGATAATAACGTCACATAGATTTTTGGCGCCCAACGTGAGCTGGTTTTTTTTGAGGGGCCCGATTTTTTTTATCAGCTTTTTTTTTTATTTGGCTTGATTTTTTTGTTGATTTGCTCTTGACTTTTTTTTAAATTTTTTTTTTATGACCTTGATGTTTTTTTAGCATTGATTTTTTTTTGTTTTGGTGTATCGGCTCCTAATTATTTTTTTTTCTTCTTTCTCCTTCTCGTTTGAACTGAATTTTGTTTTTGAGTATTGAGTTATTTCGTTAATTTAGTTTCTCTATCGAACCAGCCTAAGAATTCGTTTTGTGTCTCTAAATATTTGGGTGTTGTTTGTCAATTCTGTAATAATGGGTGACTACTGGAAATTAAAAGTGGATCGATTACATGAAGCTGAACTCAAATATGAACTCGGTTCTCGTGGGTTCGATGCAAAAGTACCTGTATCCGAACTTCGTAAATCCTTTAGGAATATTTTGAAACTGGAATCTTCTGAAGCTCTAAGTCCACTTAAATCTAGTATCGATTTTCAGACGGATAATAAAGCCGTGACTGAAGGTCTAACTGAGTTAACTACGAAGAGTAAAGATTTTAATGGCGATATTTCAACTGCCGACGGCAAACGTATTATTAGCCTTGCTATGCATCTCAAAGGGAGAATCCAACGCATGAATGTTACTTCTGACGCTGAAACAGTAATACAGCGAAAGTTGTTGCTATGTGTTAGCAATTTACGCAGTGATTGCGATAGATTATACCGTCGCTTTAGACGTTCTTCCACTTCACCTAGGGTACCACTCGTTTCTACGGCTACTATTAATCCGACTACTACTGATACTGAGGATGATCTTACTTCTGCTGAATCACCCATACCTGTATCTATTTCTAAATCAATTGCTACGTCTGGTTATGGACAGCTGGTGTCTAAATGGGACTTAAAATTTTCGGGGAATGACCGTATGTCTTTGAATGCATTTCTATTACGCGTGGACGAATTATGCTCAGCACGCAACGTTTCTGCTTCTCAACTATTTTCTTCGGCATCAGACTTACTTTCGGGAAAAGCTCTAATTTTATTCAGAGCGCATAGAAAATCCCTAACTAAGTGGCAAGATGTGATTCGACTATTAAGGGAAGAATTTCAACCCGTTAATTACAACGAAAAACTTTTGGAGGAAATAAAGCAACGTACTATGGGTTCCTCAGAGTCTATCGGTGTATATTTAGCTACGATAAAAAATTTATTTGCTCGTCTAACAATCTCCCTCTCTGAGCTACAGAAACTCGACATTATTTTACCAAATCTTACCCCTTTCTACCAAACCAACTTAGCTTTATCTGAATACTATTACGGAACTTTTGCGGGTGGGTCGCAGACTAGAACAGCGCAAAATACAAGCCGATAATTTCAAGTCTCCTCTTGCTCTGAACTTTTCTCAACTCCTAGAGCCTGACTTAGCTTATACCGGTCCTGTGGTCCGCAGCAAACTTACGTCTGCTTATGTCCCTCCCTGTTCTGGTGTTGCTACTTCGAAAACACTTACACCTGGTGCAAGTGATGCTCTAAAAATATTTCTAATTCTTCCGTTACTTGTTGGAACTGTGGCCAACGAGGACACAAGTCTCCTTCCTGTACTAAACCTCAGATACTTCATTGCTATGGTTGTGGTAAACCTAATGTTACCCGTACCAATTGTACGAGTTGTAACAGGAATTTAAACTACCGATCGAGTCGCTAAGCCGAGAAACCGACCCGATTCCTTCTACAGTTGTCTCGGTACCTATTATTTCCTCAGAAAATCCTATCTCTGGTCTTGACGACCGATCTAAATATGTTCTGAATTTTATTTTAGCTAGTTCTCGTGAGGACGACAGACCTTATCTTACTGTTACTATTTTCGACATCGAATTTAAGGGTTTGCTTGATTCTGGCGCTTCTCGTACTATTATTGGTGGTCCTGGTTGGGATATTCTCTATTCTCTTTCTTTGCCTTTGTCCCAAACAGAGATCCACAGCTGTACGGTAGCCAATGGTCAAGCTTGTGACATTCTCGGGTCACTTACTTTACCCATGTCGGTCGAAAATAAAACTATTCTTCTTGACGTCTTAGTCGTTCCTTCTATTTCTCAGTCTCTGGTCTTAGGCATTGACTTCTGGAAATCCATGGGTGTGGTCCCAGATTTTCGAACGGGTCAATGGACTTTCGGTTCTTCTTCTACTGTCTCGATCAGTCAGATCAATGCTCTTTCCGATCTGTCGAGCGTACAACAATCCGAATTGTCGCGTATAGTCCAGCAGATGTTTCCTAAAGATGATACTTTACCTTTGGGCTGTACCAATCTCATTGAACATCAGATCCGTATTACATCTAGTCCTATCAAGCAGCGATATTATCCCATGTCCCCTACGGTACTACGACATGTCAATCAAGCTCTGGATGAGATGCTAGAGAATGGTGTGGTAGAACCATCTAATAGCGCTTGGTCTAGCCCTATTGTTATGGTACCTAAGAAAGATGGCACATATCGTTTCTGCATCGATTTCAGAAAGGTCAATGAGGTTACAGAAAAGGATGCCTATCCCCTTCCTTATATTTCTACGATTCTAGAACGTCTTAGAGACGCAAAATTCTTAACTAGTTTGGACATTCGCTCTGCTTATTGGCAAATACCTCTTTCTTCTAATTCTAAGGCGATTACTGCATTTACAGTGCCTTGTAGAGGTTTATACCAGTTTACTAAAATGCCATTTGGTCTTCATAATTCTCCAGCGACATTTCAACGACTTATAGATCGTGTGCTTGGTGCTGATCTCGAACCTTTTTGTTTCGCATACTTAGATGATGTGATCATCGCTACCCCTACTTTCGAACAACATTTGGTGGTACTACAGAAAGTACTTTTTCGTTTAAATTCTGCAGGTTGTACTCTTAGCAGAGATAAATGCATTATATTCCGACCGGAACTCCGTTATCTGGGATACGTAGTGAATCGTCATGGACTCCATGTCGACCCAGAAAAAGTTTCGGCCATTCTTAATCTTCCTCCTCCTACTACTGTAACTGAAGTTCGACGCATAGTTGGTATGTGTTCGTGGTATCGTCCCTTTATCCCAAATTTTTCTGCTCTTACGGCTCCAATTACTGCTCTGACTAAGAAAAATTCTAAATTTAATTGGTCTTCAGAATGTCAGCAGGCGTTTAAGCTGCTGAAAGAACACTTGGTAACGGCTCCAGTGATGAGTTGTCCTGATTTTTCTTTACCCTTTACTATACAGACTGATGCCTCCGATTTTGGTCTGGGTGCTGTGCTGACTCAACAACAGGGTGATGACGAAAAAGTCATTAGCTACATTAGGTACTCTCTTAAAAAGGCGGAACGCAACTATAGCGCCACCGAAAAAGAATGTCTTGGTGTTATTTGGGCAATTGAGAAATTTCGTCCCTATATCGAGGGTTCTCACTTTACTGTGGTCACCGATCACCACTCGCTTATATGGCTGAATAATCTACAAAGCCCCAACGGTCGTTTAGCTCGTTGGTCTGTACGACTTCAACAACATAACTTCACCATCGTACATCGAAAAGGTAAAGAAAACATCGTTCCCGATGTCTTATCTCGCTCAGTACCTAAGATTGACTTAATTGATGACTTTCCTAAATCTTCTATTACTCTGCCAATTTTGGATCCCTGGTATCTTAAACTACGAACTCGTGTTAATTCCAATCCTAAACTATACAGCAACTGGCATGTGGAAAACGAATTACTGTAAAAACATGTAAAATCTAAACAGTCTTTGCTCCAACCTCCTCAAGACGATTGGAAGTTAGTAGTTCCCAGCGAACAACGGAATAGGGTTCTACACGAAAACCATGATCTACCTACTTCAGGTCACCCTGGTGTCCACAAAACTGTCTCTAAAATTTCCATGCGTTACTATTGGCCTAAACTTAGAGCCGCTGTTGCTCGATACGTCCGTCGTTGTAAAATTTGCTCTGCACACAAAGTCGAACAAAAGAAACCTCCTGGCTTTATGTCTCCCCGTGCTACTGCCACTCGTCCTTGGCAAGTCCTATGTACATATATTGTCGGACCTCTTCCTAGATCCTCTAAAGGTAATTCTTTCATTTTAGTTGTTGCTGATTGTTTTACAAAATATGCTTGTTTCTTTCCTCTACGTGCGTCTACGGCCGCCGCTGTTGCTCGAACCATTGAGGAGAATATTTTCCTGGTGTATGGTACTCCTCAATATCTAATTGCGGACAATGGTGTACAATTTTGTAGTAATATTTTCACTAAACTCTGTGATTCTTATCGAACAAAAATTCTGTTTAATGCTCGCTATCATCCTCAGGCGAATCCGGCTGAACGTATTAATAGAGTCCTGAAAACTATGATTTCTTCATACGTTTCTGATAATCAACGCCGGTGGGACGTTAATTTAGCAAAAATTGGTTGTGCTATTCGAACGCTTAAACATGAGGTTATTGGTTACTACCCGTATTTTGCTCTATATGGTCGTGAACATGTTCTCTACGGCGATCATTTTGGAAAACCTACTGATCCTGATGATGTTCTTATGGATCCCTAACGTCCTATTCCTCCTACTGACTTAGTCAAATTTGAGTCACTTCGTGAAGAAATTTTGAAACGTCTTTCCTTAGCCTACAAGAAAAATGCTAAACACTACGATCTTCGTCGTCGTCCCTTAACTTTATCTCCTGGCGATCGCGTGTGGAAACGCAATTATGTTCTTTCGGATGCTACTCGCTACTTCAATGCTAAACTTGCTCCCAAATATGTGGGTCCCTTTACTATTAAAACTAAACTTTCTCTTTGGACCTATATCTTAGTGGACGAGTCTGGTAACGATCTGAGTACTTGGCATATTAAGGACCTCAAACCCGATAAAACTCTAGACCCTCCAGACATTGATCCTGAACCTCCGGATCCTAATGGGCTCTCTACGACTGATTCTATTTTGATTCCTACGTGTCGCTATCCCTAATGACTTGTAATTTTTTAATTTTTTTGGCTTATTGGTCTTGTATTTTCTCTGATAAGCTTGTGTCCGAAAACACTGGCGCCCATTTCGTATTCCTATTTATAGTTTGTAGCTAGCCCATCCCGTGACTTATTCTGCTGGCTAGTTCTACCCTTTGTTCACTATTTGACTAGTATAGTCGCTTTCTACATCCATTCCCTGAGGTAGGCTTTAGATCTATTTTCTTTTCCTTTAGGAATTTCGACTTGGTCGCTTTTGTAGGTCTGTTAGCCATACTCTGCTTGAGTAATCGTTTCATACGAATCTGTGTTACCTCAGTCGGAAGTATTTTAGGTTGTGTACTAGCTTGCCTTTGCTCTTTGCTTTGTCTTGGTTCTTTCTTTGCTGCACACTTGAGGATGACAGTTGAGTCGTCTAGTTGGTTTGCTACGAGTTTTCTTCCTCGTTTTTTTTCTTTCCTCTTGGTTTCTTCACGGGAAGCCAAAGCTTTTCTTTGAGGTGGAGAACAGAAATGTCCCTTTTAGAGACATCCGTCTTTTGACGATTTTGACAGTAGCTAAGACCTTTAATCCTCATTGGGTGTTTACTTGATGCTTTCTATACCTGTTCTGTCGTGGTTGGTTGCGATAGATGACTTTGTCTTCTTTTAGAAAAATGTTCCTCTTCTTATACTGGTTTTGGTCCTTCGAACCGGATAAAAATAATTTTTTTTTTGTTTGGTTCCGTGTCTGTCGTTTTTTTTCTTTCACCCCGACGTCTTTATTTTGCTAGGGGGAATCTGTAACGGGCATTTTTACAGCTTAACCTTGTTACGCCTTTTTCCCAATTCGTAATTACATTTCTGCAACTACTCGTTCTATATTGTATGCAATTTAACTCGCTGGTATTATTTTTAAAAGATGGTTTAATTGAAGATTGGTTTTCATTAATAAATACATTGCAATGAATGAATTTTAAATAGAATTATTCGTAAATTGTTTTCCAACTTAGTGAAAATTACAAACCGCTTGGAATTAATGATAAATTGCTATTCATATAAATGTTGTTCCTTATGTGGATATACGAGTCTAAATATAAACAGATAAGAAGTGTAGTTCTGATTACCTTTGAATGAGGTATGCTTTTGTATGTAACGTGTTGGATTGACAAAAAGTGCGGCGGTAATAACCACGAGTTGTTATGTACAGATGCGTAGTCGGTTTTTGTTCTTGGTTGCGGTATATTAAGTACTTTGAGTAATACGCGTTGCTTTGCTGATTGTGTCTTTAGTTATTTTTCTTGTAAAATAAAAGGTTTACGGAACATTGACTTAGTGATTACGCGTTGCACGACAAATTGTTTTTGTTGCTTTGCTGTTAGAAATAAAAGTCGTAGAACTTGGGAAACCCGACCGCACGTGGTTGTTTTTACGGAAGATAGACTTAGTGATACCGTCGCTTTACTAATTGTGTTTTTGTGGATTTGTCTTGCTATATTTGAACTGTGTACGATCTAGTTTTCGTGGCCTCCTTTTTCTTATCAGAGTAGTGTATACTTTGGTTTATTCAAACACAGTTTTAAAACTTGAATGTTTCTAAAAATGGTGATACAGTTGTAGCAGGTTTAGTAGAAAAAAAAAAGAGGTTGCTTCTTATGAACAGGTATCTCATTCACTAGTAAAGACAGTTGGTACTGTAGTTCCTGAATTTTCTAACCCCAACGAATCTAAAATAGATCTTTGTTTGCGCGAATTTGGTTATGCAAAAGCATTAGCTTTTCCTTTGTTACCATAGGTAGCAAATAAAACGCTTCACGTTACTGTTAGCTTAATACATTACGTCGTGCCTTGAAAGCCCGTGACTCTAAATTTTTATTACTATTTTTCTTTACAATTTGTGTTACAAAATCTTTCAAAATTATTGTCTCAGGAAATAGAATTAACAAGAGATTTGTCGATGTTACGTAGTTCCACCAGCATGATAGTGTCTGCTGCTAACACCAGTGGAATACGTAAGCGTCATTAGTGTAAAGTGTGAGAAATTCCATCCACACCCTCACAGTCCAGGGTGCAGTGCTTCGTTAGTGCAGGACATCGGAAATCCCACATTCAATTGCGAGGAAGCGTTGCTGAAGGACTGTTTGTAAGTTGAACTATTTCCTACTTGTTTTTACTTTAAATACATGTCCGTTGCTTTGCCATACCTTTGGCGTTCTGATACCTTTTGCCATAGACTTGTATGCTATTTTAAATAAAAGAAAAAAAAAAGAGAAAAATCAATGCTACTGGACTACTCATATTAATTGTGTTTACCTATTTATATTTTGTTAAAATTTTATCTGCTTTATGTCTAATTGGTGTGTGAGGAAACGTTTCTGCTACTCCCCAATATTACCTCACTTTGTACTAAAGATTTGTTATATTGCTTTTAACGTTGTTATATTATATAGATTATCCCAACAGTTTTTTTTTATTCTACAAAGTACTGAACAATTTATACTTGATCCGTATGCTGTTTTTTCTTTGTTTCAGGTTTGCAGGACTAATTTGTTTTTCTTTCAGGTTTACTATTCTAATTTTTCTATTGCAGGTACTGTTACTAATTCCTTACAGCCGCGTACCTTATATGTTGGTCTGCTTTCTACAACTCCCCCCTACTCTCCGATTGAGCCCGGTCCTTTCTTTGTTTTTTTTCTTTGTGTTACGTACGGCCACGAGCCAACGTAGCATAAATTTGACGAATCAACGTGGCTACCCCGATAATAACGTCACAGTTTCTTCATCATTACTTTTTTCACCTGTAATAAGCCAATGATTAACTGTCATTTCATACCAAAAGTTTTAATAAAAAGCACATTAGTATTTTTTTTAGTTCACCTGCAGACACATCCTCTTCTCCATTAGAATCAAAATTCGTTGGAATATAATCTGGGTCTTTTTTTTTGTTATAATCATTATCCTTTTGTTCATATGGATTATTCCCTTCCTGAATAGCACCTTTATCTAATATTTCAATATTGTACTCTTCGATGATACTGTTAATTGAATTTACTCTCTCATCTGCATGCAGTTAAAAAAAATACATTTTAGTAAATAATTACGGAATTACATTAAACCGCAGTTTAAATCCACAAATATCATTTTCCACAAATCGTTCAGAAATTTTGACATTTCTGATAAAATTTCTTAAAGAAAAGTTGAATATTTCCAAGTGTTTAGTCGTTGCCAAGCAACGAAAAGTCACTGTAAGGAAATATTTATTACTGTACTATACAGGAATAATATAGTGCGACCGTAAAGTCCGGATCCCTAATAATAAAATGAAAACGACGTATTTTTATGAAAACTCCAAAAACACGTCAATGTTAGTTTAAAATTTTAGTTAAAATATGTGACCTCTTGAAGAAAAACGAACTCGTTTTCTAAGCTCTTCAAAACATCATGAATCTCTCTTTGTCTGGTTCATTTGTAGTGTTTATGACCTTTTCCATATCGCGTAACTTGTTACATTTATTTTTAAAAATTACTAAAGCATAACTACTTTTGTCAGGTTGCCTTACACTGGGAAATAATAATTTTATACCTATCATAGGATCTTCAAAACTTTCTCTTGCATTACTTTACGTCTGCTCCTGCGGAGCCAGGTTCTAGCGAATCAGTTTTACTGTCAAAATATTTCTTTTAACTGACAATTTTGTTTAAGGTACTTTTTGTATGCTTTTTGTTTTTGCTATTTTTCTAACAAATTTTTTTTTTGCAGATATTTTTTGTATTTTCTTACATTTCATTTCAGGGTCATTTATTGATAACTAAACACAGACCGATGGCCCAACCTAGTTGTACATGCTACAGTAAGGTAGTTAAAAGTTCATATCCAAGGCGTGGTTGATGTGAGATCAGTTTGCCTTTACTCGTTTTCGCCTTTTTGTTTAGGTGTGAATGTTGGAAGTATGATGTTCTGAATTCGTGTACATAAGCAGGTTGGATGCTTCGTGTATGTGTGTGTGTGTGCGTGTGTGTGTGCGTGCGTGTGTGTGTGTGTGTGTGTTGTTACAGGCGGAAAAGCTACTTGTTACGTTTTTTTCGTGGCAGCCACGTTGGGCGTCAAATTTATGCTACGTTGGCTCGTGGCCGTGCGTAACACAAAGAAAGTCAATGAATGACCGGGCTCAATCGGAGATTAGGGGGGGTTGTAGAAAGCAGACTGACATATGATGTATGCGGCGGTATGGAGTTAGTAACAGTACCTGCAATAAAAGAAATTAGAATAGCAAACCTGCAATAAAAAAAGATTAGTCCTGCAAACCTGAAATAAAGAAAAAGCATAGCAGCAATGCAAAGTCTAAGTTATTCAGTACTTTGTAGAATGTAAATAAAACTGTTTAGATAAACTATATAATATAATCACGATAAAAGCAGTACAAAAATTTTTATCACAAAGTGAGGTAATATTGGGGGAGTAGCAGAAACGTTTCCTCACACACCAATTAAACATAAATCAGACAAAATGTTAACAAAAGATAAATAGGTAAGACACAATTGAGATGAGTAATCCAGTAGTATTGATTTTTTTTTCTTTTTTTTTTTTAATAATAATATGCAATTCTATAGTAAAAGGTATCAAAACGACGAAGAATATTGCAAAACAAACGGATAGATATTTAACGTAATAACAAGTATGAAATAGTTCAACTTACACAACCAGGAGCACAGGAAGAGTTTCTATAGAATTGGACTAGTTCGGCTACTGATAGCCTTGCAGTTGGAGCTGGTGGAGTGTGGGGTGTCCATGGTTCCATCCCATTATCAACTTGAAACTTGACACTACTATCAACTGCAGATTGTTCTTTTACTTTCTGTAACTGATCGAAAGCCTCCTGATAGCTTGGTAAGCCGGATGCACTGGTGTAGCTTGGCAAAGATTCACAGTCTATTCGCGGGGGTGGAAGTTGTGGTACAATAGACAGGAACACATGCAACACGCGCAACTAAGAACAATTAAAGTTAGTATCATTCCGATCCAAACATCCGCCAAGAATTTTTCGTATTGCGGATCTGCTTCCGCAGAAAGAACTTCGTCAACTTCTGAAGCTAATTTCAGTTTGTACAGGCATTGTTTGAATACGGTGAAACATTTAAAAGCACGATCACTCTCACAATCTCGTCTTTAAAAGAAAATGTACGTTCATATTTTATTTACTTATTAAATGCAAGGTAAATTTAACATATCATTAATACGGAATGAGTTAAACACTTCTGCAATTTCATTTTGCAAATGTTTTAGGGAGTTTAAAACCTGATTAAAGTGGCTTCTTTAAAAATTCTGTACAAGTTTATTGCACTTACCCTGATAAAACAAAGGGACCACGAAAACTAGATCGCACACACAGTTCAAATATAAAAAGACAAATCAACTAAAAAAACACAATCAGTAAAGCACGTGTATCACTAAAACCGTCCGTCGATTTTCCGTAAAACACGTGCGGTCGAGTAAACACGTCCGCCTATAAAGCCTACTCCCTTCAAAAGCCATCAGAACTACACTGCTCTACAGTTAATAAACAACTTTTCCTTCACAAGAACACTCAACTAAAAACACAATTAGTAAAGCAACAAGGAAACAGTATTTTTAACGTAACGTATAGGAACAAAACACAAACTACAACTCCTCATCTGTTTTATCTGAACTCGTTGCTATTACAACCGCTTATCGACTCTTATCTCGAGTTCGATAATAACATAAGGAACAAAATTTATACGACGACAAGCCAAGAACGATGCAATTTATAATTAATTACAAGCGGTTTATAATTTTCAATAAGTTGGAAAGTAATTTACGAATAATCCTATTTACAAATCGTTCCTTGTGATTTATTTATTAATTGAAAATCAAACTTCAATTTATCTATCTTTAAATTACTACACACGAGTTAAATTGCATACCATTCTGCATTATTCTGAAGTATTTACTTTATACAAACAGCGATCCCAAAGAAACGACGCATTCGCCCAAGGGGTTAATAAATATAAAATATAGAAATAGTAATTGCAGAAAGGTATTTACTAATTGAGAAAAAGCGTAAAATGTTAAACGATTAAAAATGTACGTTACATACTAAGTGTGTATTTTCCAGTAAAATTATAAAATGGGGGCGGCCTGTAAAACAAAAATTAAAGGGGAGTCACCGGCACTAGCTAGCGGAAGGTCGTGGATCATATAGAGGGTTAAAATTTTGCAAAAAGAGTTAAATTAATTTATAATATACTACAAAAGATTTGGCACTTACCTTTCATAAAATATTGTGGCTTAATGACAATTGCCAAGGGCGCCAGACAAGTCGAGAATGTCCAAATGTTCGTACAAAACCTTGAGAGACTTGTCATCCCAAGGAGGACAATTGTTCTTTTTAATCAATTCTTCACTTTTTTACTACATATAAAAAAAATAAGAAAAACTATTGACTTAATCAACGGCAAACAAAACTATTTAATTCACAGAGCAAGAAACGTGAACCTCTTGCATTCATTGATTTTAAGTTAGAAATTTAAGTGAATAGGTGACTATGGAATTTATGAAAATTTTGAGTACATAAGTAGTTCTCAAACACTTGTATATGAAGGAAAACTTATATTACAAATCTTACACTAAATTAATCCTACGGTTTATGGCGAAAACGTCCTAACAAATAAATTAACTAAAAATTAGTCATGCTACTTAACTATAAAACTTACTTACTACAAATTGTCCATTGTTTGAGGGTTTGTCTTCCAACGTAGAACAGTTCTTAAATTGGGGAAGAGAATCTCGCTTGTTGCTTCTGTTTGTAATTTTTAAAGAATTGACTGGCACACGAACCCGGCAGGATCTTGACAATATCACTTACTTGTGCGTCACACGCCTACAAGTATTTTAATAGTTACCTTGTATGGGCATAACCCTCGCGAATTGGAAAAGTAATCACTCTTTTCCAATTTTTAATATCGTGATACTAAGTGAAATAGTATATCTGTGATGCCGGAGAACGCTACCCGCGAACTACGTTTCTCTCTACTTCTTGACCACGGACAGCCCCATTAGAAAAACTCTCTCTTTTTTGGCTAAAGCCTTAAGCTATATAGACTAATTCCTACCCTAATCATTATGTACGACATTTTCTGTTATCCAATGACTGAACAGAACCTCCCACAAAACAAGATTTCAGAAACCAAATCCAACCCCTTTTAAGATGAGAGTCACGGAAGCAATTCTTTTTCCAAGGGTTTAAATTATATTGTACCTTCTACGAATTTCTTAATTATTGAAATGTGGAACCTACCTATGGCGACAGTAGTCTGCCATTAACAAAGACCGGCTAACCTACTTGAGCCGAAATGGATTTTAAATACAATGGATGTCTCCAGACTACTTAAAATTACTTGTAATATTTGAACAAATCAAATTGGAAATAGTTTTCGCTATTTATAATGTTTCGTTTTCTATAACCCGCTGTCAATCAACGAAAGTATTAAGAAAGTTAAGCTTTTCAAACTGAAAATTGCTTTGCTTTATTTACGTTAAAAGGTACTATTCCATTTTAATTTTATCAGATTCGTCAATCTGTAACCGACCTAAACTTTAAGAGGTTTATTGTATTTTATTTACAAGGGTAGAGCTTTAAATGATGACCTGCTGCTGGAATTTCTAATAGTTTAGTAGCGTGAAGCTATCTGTAAAGCTGGTCTTTTATTATAAGGGAGCCTAACTAAATATGAAGTAATTTATTGTGGAAATTTTTGTCTATACTTTATGCAAGTTACTGAATTTTAATTAATTGATCTATTTATTCGTTAACATCACAAAATAATGTTACAGTGTGTGTGTGTGTCTGTCTGTGTGTGTGTGTGCGTGTGCGTGTGCGTGTGCGTGGGCGTGTGCGTGTGTGTGTGTACTAGAGTAGTGTGCTGGATTAATGCTGCTGGGTTGGGGTGATGGGTTTATTTGATGGGATGCCGATTAGGAATAGATTGAGGGCCTGTCGATGGTCGGTTACTAGTAGGTTTAAATTGGGTAGTGGGGTGTATTGGTGGAAATGAAGTGCGGTCTTCAATTTGGCTCGGGAGTTGTTGGTTAGTGGGCAGGAGTAAATGAGGCGGAGGAGAGTTTCTTCAGTTAGGTCGTGGCAGGGACAGCAGGGTGTTTGAGTTAAGTACAGTTGATGTAGTTTGGAGCGAAAGGGGCCATATTCGGTAAGAAGTCGGAAGGTGGTAAGAAATGTATAGGAAAATCTCAAATGTGTGTCTTCCTGCGTGGTAAGGGGTCCAGGATTCTTGCCTGGAATGGATAAGAGACTTTTGGATGACGGTTTTAATCTCTATCTTGAGTAGGGTGTTATATTTGTCCGAGAATAGTGTCGTGTCGTGCAGGGTGATAGGTCGGTCTATTTCAGGTTACGGACTTGAATGCAAAAATGGAGGGTAGATTCGATAGAAGGTATTTGTAAGAGAGCGTAGAGTGCGGCTGTGGAGGCTGTTCTATACTCAGGAGTAATAGAGGAGAAAGCATCGGATGATTGTGTCGAGCTTATGTCTTGCGGTGGAGGGGATTAGGGAAAAAACTAAATGTCGACAGAGTACCGGACTATTGAAATGATTATTTGGTTAAGGATCAGTTTACGCTTGAACTAATTTCGGAAGGGAGTATGGTGAAGGTTACGGAGGATGATTTCCGTATTTTGCGGAGATTCAAAAAGTAAGTGTTGGCTTTTATAGGCGGGTATCGATGTTAAGGCTGAGTTCGAAAAGGTGGTAGAGAAATTTAAGATGTAGATTTGTAGACTTTGGGACTTCGCCGCAGGTCTAAAAATCTTTAAGAAAGAACATTTTGGATTTGGACGGGGGAAAGAGGTTGCTTATTTGAGGACCAGGATTCAACGGCGTGCATAAGGATGGTGGCGGTGGTTTCTATGGATACACGGGAGTTGCCATGGATCAAAAAGGCGAGGTCGTCTGCATAAGCAAAAATGGAAATATTAAGGATCTTCAGGTATAGGGGGTAAGATGATGGATACGTTCCACAGCGTAGGGAATAAGCGGGATCCTTGGGCACATCCTTGGGTTAGGATTTTTGAAGTGAAATAGAAATTAGAGGACAGTGTGGCTGATCGGGATAAGAGAAGGATTTTACTATGTTATACAGGTTGACCGGGAACCTTATTAGGAGGAGTTAGATCAGAAAGTTTGGCCACCAAAGGACACCGAAGGCTGATTGAAAATCTAAGAAAAAGTCAATAATATATTTAGAGTGGGGGGTTTAGCAGTAAAGACTAAGGAGTATAGTGAGTTTGGCCCTGTGACCGGGCAGGACAGAAAGATAGATAGCTAACCATTTATAGTTTAATATAATATTTAGATAAGACAAAATTTCCAAGATATTTTTAAAGAAAAAGATAAACACTAAACATGAATGGTTTAACCTAATAATGCGATTAGATCTTAAGAAAAAAATTCAAAGGAAAGATGACAGATAACACTTATTTTGGTTCGAAGGCCGTACACTGGACAAAGCAGAGAATGATCCCGTAGGATAGAAAAGAGATTTTTTCTCATGCCGTTTAAAAAAAGTCGGTGAAGCGGTACCCGTTCATAAGAACAGCATAAGGTACCATGTGGAAATGTGGATACATGCCCTGCACCCCTACATTGGTTAAGAAAAGATCAGCCCGCAGACTAAATAGGTAAGGAATTCACTGTGACGATTTAAACATAGACCCAGCAAAAGGCAGTTGCAATACAAAGCTATGCAGCGACTTAGAAAGTAAAGGATAAAAATAGAAATATAGAAAGGATAAAACAGGGAGATCAGATGCTTGCACCTTCATATCAACCAAGTAGAAGAAAGAAGAAAAAGAGTTCGTTTTGAGGAAAAACGATAATAAGAACGGTCGATAGCTAAGGGGTACCTGACCGGCCAAAATGTAATCAGCCGCCTAACGTAGGAGAAAACCACCCATATGTGACGCGACGGTTGTCTTGGTATAACAAAAGAAAAAACTTAGATTGAAATGGAGATAGAGTGATATAAAAAGATAGAGTTTTAGGATACGCATCCTAGAGAAAGGATAGAAAACATAGAATGTTCCTATTGAAACAGATTGGTCTGAAAAACCACCTGTAACACCAACGATAAGATAAGCACTATATTAACACATCGATAATTAAAAATATCTAGGCTTCTGATGGGATTTAAGCAAGTCTTCTTTTTATCGAGCGCTTAGACTGCGATAGGAAAATCAGAAAAAGGTAACACGACCAACTTAAATGTATGCACACAGTAACTTCAAAAACAAGTAGCTACTACAGATGCGTAGATAATTGTACGATAGGCAGTTAATCAAAGACAAAAGTACAAAGTTTTCCAATACACAAAAACAATAAGAAATTAGTGTTAAAAACGACAAAGGCGATAATCCTTCACCATCACCTCCTTCAGGTCAAATAAAAAAAAAATTACTACGATAAGAAAACAGTTGATAGTTAAGATTATCAAAAAATATGATTGAAATATTTGCGAAGGAAAACCACATCGAATAGAAATTCTTTGTAGTCGTAACTTTCGAAATCGATTTTTTACTACAGAGGCATCGTTCTCGAGTACTATGCGTGTCCTAAGAGTAAAGCATAAATCCGACATCAGCTAGTACAAGTCCTAAAGATTCGCCGAGTTGTTCAAACGAAAGAGATAAACGAATACGTTGAGTTATATCTGAAGAGGAGTAATAAAGAAAAAAAAGCATGAAAATTTAAGAAAAATGCAATTATTTAAGTGTGGTGGCAAATAATTTTTTTAAAATTAAAAACAAAGAAACTGTCATTTTGAAATGAATGAAGAATTTACAAAACGAAACTGTTTGAAAAGATTCAAGGTGCAAGGGTGAGATACAATTATATATAAAAATTAATTAAAGAGGCATAAGCTCAATTGAAATAATGATAGAGAAGACAAGGTATATACTTAATTAAAAATAAGACGACAGGTATGACTAACTGCATTTTAATTGTTAGAGATAAAAAGAAAAGGTTGTTAATATTTGATATGCCATGGTTATAAACTAATGCCGGGACTATATGATACACATTACCTAGGGCAGAAACAAAAGTTGGTATTAGAAAGATTTTCTTAATTGTGTTAGATAAGGAATGATTTGGTTTCATGTTTGATTATAGAAATTCAAAGATAATTTGATTTAACTTTATGTGTATATGCAGTGTGTTAGTTATTTAATATGAAGATAAAAATCGTTCATCTAAATATACAGTTAAGGAAAGTGTAGTATTTCCTACTTTTAAGACGAGATTTAAAGTATTTTTCATAGAAAGCAACTGTTGGATATAAGGAGTAGTGACTAGAGACACATAGCTAAATTTTTTGTTATTCTTAACGAAATTAAAACAATTTTTCTCAATAAGAAAAGATTTATTCACTAAAAGGTACAGATAAAAATGTATATATTTTTAAGCAGGGAATTTAGTGTTTTATTCGTGCAAAATAAGTATTAAACACAAAGAATATAAGTAACAATTGCTACAAATATTTACATATATTTATTTGCTGTATAGAAGGAAATTAAAACAGTCTTTTTCATAGAAAACAAAAAAGATCAATCTTCTCTTTGTCGATAGGTGAATATATTTAAAAATTAAGGTAACTACTGGTTCTTTTGTTATAAAAACACTATAAAAAAAACACTTGTATATGAATATTTCTTTATGGTTTGAACTTATTGAGAGTAAACAGTTCATTTAATGAGGAAAACAAGCTTAACGCATTTAATAAAAATAAGCCCTTGGAGAAATCTTCATAAATGCAATCAATAACACTAGTTTTTCTTTTAATTCGAGGTAAAGCAATCAACATTTTATTTATTATTTTTTATAAAGGCAAAAGAAATTTGGAAGTCTAATAAGTTAAGGTTTTCCATTAAAAGTAGGAAAACTTTAATTTAGGTTATAGTATGTTTCCAACGAGTGGTTTTTACAATTAAATTGCTGTTTTTACGATTAAATTATTAATTTTTTTGGGAGAAATTAAAGGCATGCAAAGACTATTTTAAAATAGAAAAAACAGTCAAAGTTGTTCACCTTTTGATGTCAATACAGAAATACCCAATCTTAATTTTCTGTAAGGCTTTATATTTGCACTTTAGTACTTATATTTTCAGAAATGGTCAAAATTAAGAATAATTAGTCACATTTTCTAAATATAGTAGATAATTTTTAATATAGAAATATGTAGGCAAAGGATATATGTAATTAAATAAAGTCGTCACCATTTAAAGTTGTCGTAAAGATAAACTGTATTGTCGATAATTTACATGTACAAAAAAGAAATAATCCCCTTTTTTTAAAAATATATTAATTTTGATGTTTAAAATTATGAGAAGAAGGAATCCAAGATAGAAACTATTTTAAGAGGTACACAATAAATGCGCTAAAATAACACCCACGTACTTGGAGCCAGAATTATTACCGGTAGTGACAGTTATATATAGTCTTACTTTAGTTCAACACGTTACCATACAGAAATCATAATAGTATTACGCAGATTTTTAATAAAAATGAAAGATAATGTAAATCGAAATAATTGCTTACCTTGTGGAATCTAGATAGTAGTGGTAGATGATATCTTCGTCTTTCGAATATTGCTGCGTAGCAATTGCTTTTCGCTCGTATATGAGGGTACTCTTTGGGTCGGCGGCTTATTTCTTCACAAATTGGCAGCAGCATCTAAATTAACTTACAACCTTTGGAAGAAAGATAAGGTATTTAGATAAATAACGGTAAGTATAACTCACTGCATCGCCCACTTGCTTTCACGTGGTCTGTTCAGCTAAGGAGCTCAAGGTAATCTCCCTCATCATGGCATCCGTTCACACGAACTCGTGAAAATCCATCTAATCGTCGAACGTTCTCATTGGTTGAGGCAACAACGCACATTACTTCGAGCGTGAGAAAACATCTGTTCACACGAATTTATATCATAAACATAATACACTATCTCTAGTAGTCCTTGACAATGTATGAGAATTCAACAACCACATTCTTATGCGTTATAACCTACTTATACTACAAAAATAATAACGGGAAATAATTTTCCCATAAGGATTGGAAGTCAACTATATCTAATTATTAAAGTAACTCTTGTAATATCAAAACTGTTTATATCTCGATCAATAAACATCTCATTGAGGATCTTGCAAAACACACGATTTTCATCAGCATTACTTACCTTGTCCATTAATTCACTCACATCGCACATACCAAGTATAAAATATTCTGCAGTTACAAATTAAATAAATCAGTGCCAATTTTACCATCGGACTAAACTAATCACCTCCGTCTAGGACCGGAACAGAATAGTCCTAGGGATTCTCCTGCCTGTCGTAAAAGGCGACTAAGTGGGGCAACTGTCCTTTAATACCTCTAATACCCTTCACATTCCTTGATTTCCTCTCGATGAAACCAAATGAAAAACCACCGCTGTATTTTTTCGAAACAATCTAGAACCATCATGGAAGTTACATTTATATAGTGGTTGGGCAGTGATACATGATTTAAGGATTTCCCCTTACTTGGGTAAGCCCTCATCTTTATCTGAATTACAAGGAAGAACAAGAGTCGCTAAAAAAAGGAAAAAAATCAAATAGCAGAGAAAGAGGACTAACAGACGAAAAAACTCTGCGGAACGAAATTGAGATCATTTTAAGGTATTGAGGTTGAAGAAGTTAAAGAATTATGAACAGGAACAGGAAGTCGATCCAAAAGAAAAAAATAAGTAGCAGACGGAAAAACCATTAGTAAAAGTATAAAGGCAGTATGCCCACAAGACTCGGTCTATCGACCCATCCTTTGGGACATTATAATGGACGAAGCCTTGGAGGTGCTCAGTGCCTCTGCAGAGGTATTTTTATTTTTTATTTATTTATTTGCTCCAACGTTTTAGTAGTCTGCTACCTGAAATTTAAGCAGACTTGGCTTCCCTTCAAGAAAGTAACCGTGAGTTTGATGTGTGTGTTTTTGTGTGTGCGCGCGCACGCTTGAAATCATGAGTTATGTGTGTGTATGAGTATGGGTGAGGTTGTGTGTGTGTGTGTGTGTGTGTGTGTGTGTGTGTGTGTTGTGTATGTAGTGTTGATATCCGTGTTACGTTCCCCTTCTAGAACCAGGACCATCGCCAGCAGGAAATCCCAGTCGTCAAGGAAGAACGCTCAACGGATATTGTCTTATCAGTCCGGACCATCGGCAGCCCGAAATCCAGATGTTGAAAAGTCAACGTAAGTGTGTGAATAGGCATTTGTGTTTGTACGGTGTTTCAAAAAGTAACCGTGAGAAAGGTGTGTGTATGTGTGTGTGCGTGTGTGTGTGTGCGCGGGCTTGGGGGCATGTGTTATGTGTGTGTGTATGTGTGTGTGTGTGTGTGTTTGTGTGTGTGGGTGGGTGTTGTGTGTTGTGCGTGTGTGTGTGGGAGTGAGGGTGTGTAATGTGTGTTGTGTATGTGATGTTGATATCCGTGTTTCGTTCCCCTCTAGGACCAAGACCATCGGCAGCCGGATATCCCAGTCGTCCAAGAAGAACGCTCAACAGATATTTCCTTATCGGTCCGGACCATCGGCAGCCGGAAATCAAGATGTTGAAAAAACAATCTAAGTGTGTGAATTGGTGTTTGTGTTTGTACAGTGTTTGAGAGGTGTCTGTGTGTTTGTGCATGTATGTGTGTGTGTGTGTGTTTGTGTGTGTTTATGTATTATGTGTATCCTCCTTGCATTCCCCCCCTAGTACTAACACCATCGGCACTCGGAAATCTAGTCTTCGGGGAAGAATGCTTAGTAGATGTACTTGAAGTGTGTTTAAAATGTTAATTTGTGTTTATGTACTGCAACTTAACAAAAACATCCAATCCTTGGAATGCAGTATACAAACTAGCAGCAAAAAACTTCTGAAAAAGCAATCCTCACTACCACACAAAAAGCTGATGGCACTTATACAAAAAGTTTAAAAGTCACCGCAGAATGTATTTTAAAATTTTTGTTCAAAAGATTCTAGTAATATCAACAATTTTATTAAAAAACAAATAAGAAATCATATAAACAAAAAGTCCCTATAGTAGAGGACCAAGAATACTACTATAGTAAGTCTGCTTATCGTAAAAGGCGATTAAAAGGCGCGACAAGGGGCAGCAGCCTTGCTGGCTAAAATTGGAGGAAAGTCGGTTGGTCTTAGGCGATCCTTAATAATTTACAAGGTTGTTGGGGGTTGGCCATGACAGATACGGCTTTTTGCTAAAATCTTTAAAAAGTGCGTTGTGGAAAGGTATGGGAACCTACCACAGTATTTCCCAGGTATGCGTGGCCTAAAACACGAACTATGTATGATGGAGAGCTCACAAGTAAAATTCTTGTCTACAGGTAAAATACCCTCTCATTCGGATCTCCGGGAGGAAGTACTTGGGGCTCGTCATCGTAAGAATTTAAAACAACGGTTCGAATGTAAGGTCATTACTTAGAGTAGATAAGTTAACGAACTTATTAATCGAAATTAGAAAAGAAAAGCTAGACATTTTAGGTATTAGTGAGGTGAGATGGCCAGATAGTAATGATTTTTTGAAACATTATTATAGAATAATTACAACTTCTTCAACAAATGGACAGAAAGGGGTAGGAATAGTGTTAGGTAAAAGATTAGGACGTAAAGTTAAAGAGTACTTACAATTTAGTGGCTGAAACAACAGCATCGTACTATACTCGAAGAAAATCAGCACAATAATGAATTTTATTCACCGCGAAACTTTTTTAAAAACATCACCTGCAAAAAAATCAGCTAATAATTCCATTCAACTTATGTAGGAAAAGCCGTTAACATCTCGGTTGTTAACGTTCTCCTACACACGCGTCTATACAGCTAAGAATATCTGTATCCAATCTCGCAGAATTATATAGTTACGTATATAATTGGTGACCTACATCTCGTATAGAAAACATAGATTGTAGGATAAACCTAATTAATAGCTAGACGCCAGTGATAACCTTAAAGAAGCACATACTTAGCGCCTTCAAAAATAAACGTTTTGATAATCAAACCACGTTCAACAAACCTATTAAAGAAAAACATATATTCAGCCTTCCAGAAACACCTCGCAATCTTTAAAAACAAGTGGTTTGAGAAATAGAATAACACTTTGTAAACCTATTTAGGCGAACACATATTGCAAGAATTTTTAACATTTGATAACCGAAATAAATTTTTATACCTTGTAATAATAAAACCCGAAGATTAGCATGTTATCAAAATAGAATAGGTTCAAAATATTTAACTTTATAATTGAATATTTAATAAAATTCTATAGGATATTAGACAAACAATCATCTAAAATTGAACGGAAACAAAACCGCTACTAAACATGCAATATAACCGTGGAAACAATAAGAGATATGAAATTTAAATTAGTATGGGAAAAATGATCTAGATATAAGGACTGAACGTAACAGATTGTTAGTAATCTTCTAATCCTGCTGCTGTTGCAGAAAGCATCCACTACCAGACCACTTTCTCTGATAACGAAATACATTTAGTTCCAGTTTCACGTTCGCGGTAGCGCCTCCATCAATTAGACAGGTTCGCGTATGACTACTAATCTTAAGGTCCAGGATTCGATTCCCGACACGGTCTGCTTGAAAAATGTTGAGCGAGCATTTTTTACAAAAGTACGCCTTTGTTCGGATGAAAGGTGTATGGGTGTTGTCGCGCACTTAAAGACCACTTGGAGCAACAAGGGTTGGCAAAATCAAAATTTGCAAGTAAAAAAAGTTACTTACTGGCCAATGTAGTACTTTCAGGTAGAGCATTTGAAAATCAAATGTAAGTCACGTTGGCGATTGAGAGTTTGTTTCACAAACAAACCCAAATTTTTAGAATCGCCGTTACTTGAATTACTTAAACCTGGGGCTTGTTGCTTGTCATTGAATTACAACAGCTTGAAATACATAAGCAATCGACTGATTTGATCCCCTCTATTATGATTGGACAGTATCTATAACTTGAAGGCTCCGTGGTTTAGTTGGTTTGCGTGTGACTATTAAATTCAGGATCCCAGGTTCGTTGTCACAGACCGATTTCTTGAAAAATGTTAGGCGAACAATTTTTATAAAAAATTGTTCTAATTCGGACGAGAGGTGAAATGTAGGAACCGTGTGTGTGTAGTCACGCTATCTTGCTTAGAACAATAAGGGTTTGGCAAAATTCACAATTCCCAGATAACAAAAAATCGCTTGCTGGCCTATGTAGGATTTTCGAGTATAACATTAAAAGTTAAATGTAAGGGTATTTATAAGTTATAGTGTTCCCGAGTGTTACGAAATTTTTCTGGTTCACAAGGTTTGTACGACTTAAACTGTCTTGAAGTTGAGACCAACGGTGTGTTGGTGCACGAGAATAATTTTCACATTATCCATCTAATACCTACAGCTGCGTCATTGGTTGGTTCCTACGCATGAAATTTTATAACGTTTTATGGCTTTCTGTCTATTTGAGTAATTTACAGTGATTTCGGTGTCTTACAATTCGTGTGAATGTACATTTCTAATTTGATATGCAAAATACGAAGTCACTGTTATTGCTGGTTGTAAAGTATTGTCCTGAGTACTTTCCCTACATATTTCGGTTTAATACTTTAATATTATAATTGAATAATCTCTTTATAAACTGTAAATCATCCAGGTTTCTAGAGAGTATTATCACGTTAAAGTCTATTGTAACTAACTTGAATTAATAAATGCTTTCCTTTATTAATTAACGCAATACCATTACATAACATTGCTAGTATACTTAAGAAAAAACGTTCTGCAATGATCAGTTAACTCTGAAACATAAGAAAATTGTTAAGATAGTGAAAAAAAGCAGAAAACATAAAATTGAAAGGGCAAGGCAAAGGGTAAATTTTACAGACAATAATTACAGGGCACTGAAAGTGCTAGCTGCAGAACTGCATCAAACTAATCTTATAGTGAAAACTATTGAGAGTGAGAGACAGATAAAATGATCATAAAAACTATTTTTGTGAGATGGTATTTTCGCAATCGGGTGGATCATTAAAAAGTTAAATGTAAGGGTATTTATAAGTTATGGTGTTCCCAAGGGTTACAACATTTTTCCGGTTCACAGAGTTTGTACGACTTAAACTGTCTTGAAGTTAAGACCAACGGTGTGTTGGTACACGAGAATAATTATTGGTATTTTCACATTATCCATCTAATACCTACAGCTGCGTCATTGGTTGGTCCCTACGCATGAAATTTTATAACGTTTTATGGCTTTCTGTCTATTTGAGTAATTTACAGTGATTTCGGTATCTTGCAATTGGTGCGAATGTTTAAGTTTGTATGATGACTGGTTATGGAAAAATGTCGGTATTTTTCTGATTTGATATGCAAAATACGAAGTCACTGTTATTGCTGGTTGTAGAAGATTGTCTTGGCTACTTTCTCTATATATTTCGGTATTTTACTTTAATATTATAATTGAATATCTTTACAAACTGTAAATCACTCAGGCTTCTACAGAGTAATTTCACGTTAAAGTGTATTTTAACTAACTTGAATTAATAAATGCTTTCCTTTATACAAACGTATGTTTAATTGACGCAATATCGTTACATAATATTGCTAGTATAATTAAGAAAAAACGTTCTGCAACGATCAGTTAAATCTGAAACATAAGGATAATTATTGGTATTTTCACCTTATCCATCTGATACCTACAGCTTCGTCATTGGTTGGTCACTACGCATAAAATTTTATAACGTTTTATGGCTTTCTGTCTATTTAAGTAATTTACAGTAATTTTGGTGTCTTGCAATTTGTGCGAATGTTTATGTTTGTATGATGACTCTTTATGGAGAAATATGTCGGTATTTTTCTAATTTGATATGCAAAATACGAAGTCACCGTTATTGCTGGTTGTAAAGGATTGCCCTGGGTACTTTCCCTGTATATTTCGGTATTTTACTTTAATATTATAATTGAATAACTGCTTTATAAACTGCAAATCACCCAGGTTTCTACAGGGTATTTTCACGCTAAAGTTTATTTTAACTAACTTGAATTAATAAATGCTTTCCTATATACAAACGCATTGCCGTTAAATAATGTTACTGGTATAATTAAGAAAAAACGTTCTACAATGATCAGTTAAATCTGAAACATAAGAAAATTGACAGGGAAATTGTTAAAATACTGAAAAAAGGCAGAAAACATAAAATTGAAAGGGCAATACAAAGGGTAAATTTTACAGACGATAGTTAGAGGGCGCTGAAGTGCTAGCTGCAGAACTGCATCAAACTAATCTTTAGTGAAAACTATTGAAAATGAGAGAGATAAAATGATTATAAAAATTAATTTTCTGAGATGATATTCACGCAATTGGGTTTATAAAATCTTTCTAGCTTGAGTACAACATCTACTACTGCATAAATTTATATGCACCTGCAACAAAATTCTTTATAGTCGCTGAAATTATCAAATGTACTCAAAGACAGCCTTATTCTAACTATCTTGACAGTTAAAAGGATTTAACTACTGAAAATGTGCCCAGCAGTATAATTGCAGCTGCAGGAGGTTTAATAAATATGATCGTGAAAATTTTTTACTGACATTTACATTGTCTCAATTCATTTTATCATTCTACACGATGAATTCAGGAAAACTGAATGAATTTGTATTGATCGCTATCTTAGCTTCAGAAGTTCCTCCATCTCATCCAATCCATACGAAATTAAGATAATGTTAAAGCCTTCTTTCTAGCAATGCTCTACAAATATTCCTCACTGGTTAAAAATCGTATACTTCTTGTTCTTATCAGATTATTTTCCTGACAAAGCCATTCAGAAGTTGCTTATGGGATATCAAAGCACCATTGCATATCTAGAGCAGCAATGACGTCATTGAGGAACGATTGTAATCGCGCTTGCGTGACATCACCCAAGTTAACCTATATAACTTTGCTAAAAATAGCTTGTCCTCGATCTAATAATAGCACCAGAATGAGACTGTGCGACAAAGATAGGTGCAGGCCATTACCCTTGCAGGCAATGACGTCAAACCTAATCCTTAGCTTTGGACCGAATTAAGTTAATTTCTTTGTTGCTTTTGTTTTCAAAAGGCCTCACAGACGTATCTCGATATGCAAAACCTCACAGAACAAACGAATACAAATTTTATCATTTATTGATTAACATTTCATTCATGAGAAGCCTCATTCTCAAAATGCAATTGATGATTTCGGTAGCCAGGGGTTTTCGTGCCATTGGAATACAAAAGATTCAATTTTTGGCGTGTCAATAAGCGTTCACAATATTTACAAGTAGTAAAGTTGACAAAGAAATAAGAAGCTTAGAATTCCAACCATGTTATTGAATGACCCATTGAGCTAAAGCTCGCGCGTGGTAGTAGGGGGGAAAACTCTGACCCAGTTTACCCTACTACACAGAAAGCTCATTCAATATAAACAAGTATTGCTGTTTCTTCTAAAAATTGCTGTTTCTTATTTAGCACGTAGTCGCACCTTGATTTTATTTTTAAACCTGTTTAGAACAAAAATTATATTTAGAGAAATAATGCCATTCACAAGGTAAACAAAGGCGTTTTTCAAACGATTCAGTCAGTTTTCATTCAAGAAGCGACTGACAGCGTTGAATGGCAGATACTTTGAGAAAGTTTAAGTCATTGTAATTAAAGAAGGAGATGATTTCTTTAGAAAACCATTATCAGGAGTAATGCTTAAACTTTTGGTAATTTGCTGTTGTTCTCTGAACTTTAGAAACACAAATTTTTCTAGTAATTATAATAATAACCATGCACTTAGAGGGTTAGATCGGCCACTAAGCACATACACACCTAAATTAAAGACCCCAAAATATGTCTTAGAAGAAACTTTTGGAAAGTTTTCGTTTTTTCTACTTATTTATTTGGAAATGTGGTTTGTACAAATTATAATTTCAAAAGTCAAAGTATTTCTTTAAAAATTACTCGTGAGTAGAACAGCTGCTTATGTATCAGAACGTAAAATATATAACCCTTCACCGAAACTTTATGAAGTAAATTTTCAGGCTTTCTGTAATCGGCCCTGAAGATGACGAAAATAACAACTAGCTTGTGAATACTTATAAATATCTTAGATTCAGTATTATGCAGTTGCCTGTTTAGATTCTAACAATCAATACACGCTCTTATACTTATCCAAAAGAGGGCAGTGCCTACCTATGGCGGCGATTGTGTATAAAAATCATAAAATGAGTTATCGTTTAAAAGTAGAATCTATTTGAGACAAAATGTGACCGTCTGTGAAAGAACTATCAAACAGCTATATTGAGCTTTTGTAATCGGTTTCATAACGGAAAATGAATTCTACATCAGTTGTACTTGTTAGTAATCTGTATAAGGAAAACAACTAATGATTGCTTTCACTATTTCAGTTTCTCAGATTTTCCCTTTATGAACGCAACGAATATCACGAAAGCATGATTAACTCAAATGTATATACAAAGTGAAAATTTCTCACAAAGCTGTCTATCTAAATTCTACAAGAAATACCATAGCTGAACTTTTATTAAAATAGTACTTGAGAGCTGTGTTGAGGGCGCTTTAATGGGTTTCTAAACGGAAAATAAACTGTATGTACTGGGTGGTCACTCTTACAGTGCATTCCATTGGGATATCCGAAACGGTAGGAGATACAACATAAGTTAAATTAGAGAAAATTTGCGTTTTTTATGCCTTTCAAGAATTCTTAAGGTCCCGTCGTCGCCACACAAGCGACACAAAAGACAGTTGGTAACGATATTACTTAATGTGGAAATTACGCGCCAATTGTCAATGACGTCACACCCTAAGGGGTACTCACGTGAATAGGTAAAGCTTCCTCCAGAATGACTTCCTGATGGCGGCTCGTGGCTTCCTTCAGGATTGCTCCAGGCTAGCGGCTGCGGGGCTCCGTGGACTCGTTATTATATCTCGGGTCGTGGATCTTCAACCAGGTTGCTTCCAGATTCGGTATCTTCTTTCTATGTAGGGAACGATAAGGAACGGCTTTACAAGGAACAATAATCAAAAGAAAGGCAAAGGGAATCTACATAATATAAAAGATACGATACGATACCCGCTCCACTACTCCTCTTCCCTCACACGCGTCGGCGCGAAATTCGTGCAACGCACTTCTAAAGTAACGGAAATACGCGCAACAAGTCTTTCAAATTTATGGCGAAAACTCCCGCATACCAAAACTAAACTAAGAATGTCTAGTGCCGATTTTCGGCACGCAACAATCGCGACAAAGCCATAAAAGAACAAACTTAAAAAAAAAAAAAACTGTTAGCACAGTAACATCTTAAAATCTAAATCCTAACTACCCTACATAAATCCTAACTTAAATCCTACAAAATGTTTATTTGAGGCGCCACCTGGTTTTTCGACCGATAACACGTCTTCCGAATTACCAGGAAACGGAATATGTAGCCCCATTGTCCTTGACTACATTTATAAGTGCACACACGAGTCTTTAATGTAGCGCAGTTATAATCGACAGCACAAATTTGTCGGGGAGCATGAAACACTACTTAAACTAAAACAAATGCGACAAGTCGCCTAACCTATTTACTAAACTAAAACTAACATTAGAGTTTCTTACGTGAAGACGCACATGAGCGTTGCATCAAAACTGCATCTTTGTTGGCAAAAAAGTGCCCAAATTTAAAAATGTTAATAAGAGTGAGTTACTCTACACTCTAGCAAATTTTTAGTTACTGGTACTCTGGTTTAATAAACAATACACATCAAAACTTGTCCATGACATGGTTGTAAATCTACAAATTTACCAAAGTACCACCTTACTAAATCCTTACATTGCTAACCTAACAAATTACATTTCTACTATCAGGTTAGCTTTTTCACTTAATATTCAAGAAAAATAATTCCCACGTCTGGTCATAAATACCAAACGCTAGGAAGATAAAAAGATAAAGCAAAATTTCAAGTTATTATCGAAGATAATAGATAAGATAACGATATTAAGCTTTAGTTATTATCAAAGATAATAGGTAAGATAACGCGATATTAAACTAAAGTTATTACTAACGGTAATCGGTAAGATAACGATATTAAACTAAGGTTATTATCAAAGATAATAAATAAGATAGAGATATTAACTTAGGTTATTATCAAAGATAATAGATAAGATAGCGATAGAGTGGCTCCGCGGAGCCGTTAAATGGGAATTTCTCGTTCCCCCTAAAAAGAGCAACCTGTGAAGCAGGCCCGTTTGCAATAAACGGCACGAGAGACCGGCAAAGGCAATTGGATGCATCCCTGCACCCGGCGTTAATCGATATCGGTGATATAATCACCCGATATCCACACGATATTTCTACATACACTCATACATACCTTCACTGTTAGCGACCATATGCGCTGACTGCGGCACCGCATGACTTCACGAAAGATTCCCAGAGACGTGGTCCGGGTGTCTGTGAAAACCCTCCGCGCAACCACACGATGACTGACGGAAATGCAAAAGGCAGAGGAATAAGAACGGTAGAAAGAGAGAGATAGGTATTTGGAATGCATAAGAAGCACTTCCAGGTAGAAAAAAAATAGAGAAAGGGCTCGCATTGAGCTAAAGAGACAGAAAAGGTGGATAGCAAAGCACTACTCAACCAGCCAATGTAGTCAGTAGCCCGGAGTGAGGGAAAAATCACTCTTATGTGGTAGACGGGTGTTCCGGGACGAGAACAGGTCCACCGAAGGAAAGATAAGGCAGAAACGGAGACAGCAGGATACGAAAAAGTAGAGTTTTTGGACAAGCGTCCGAGAGAAGGTAGAGAGTTGTCCCTGTTAAAACACAGATCGGTCTGAAGGACCACCTGCGATATTAATCCGACGAGTTAAGGTATATCATAAGTTAAAAAAATTACTAGACTCTTAAGAGAACTAGTACAATCATTTTCCTAACGAGTGCATCCACTACGATAAGAAAATCAGACAAAAGTTGACACAACAACTTAAAAGTATCACTACAGATACATTCACACAGAAACCCACCTGTTTCAAGGTAATTTTTTAAAACGGTAACACCCTAAACACACAAAGATGCCTAATTATAAGCAGTTAAATACAGATACACTGTCCCAATATGCTAAAACAACCGGGAATTTCATAAGATATCAATAAAAAGCAATAGCGCCTCACCACGAAGTTCAATAAAAATCAATGAAAAAAAATGTTTATAAGTTATGGTGATTTAGTAGGAAAGGAAACAAATAATGGTATAGTATAATGTGGGCGACTGTAATAATTCAGAGAAAAAACACATGGAATAGAAAATCCTATTTAATTGCGACTGCGAATATGAACTATTTCTTACAATGGCATAGGCCGCGGCTCCTATGTGAGTCCAAAGAAGAAAAACATCCACTCTAACATCAGCTCAAACCAATCATAAAAATTCAATGAGTTATTTCAACCAAAGTTATCACAATTACCACACAATTAAATGATGTAAGAAAAATACTAAAAACCAAATAATATGCTGTAGGAAAAATTCGAGGATTAATTAAATGAAACGACAGAGTTATATTGAGGGGTCTAGAGAATAAAGCGATATATAAGTAACGGTATGTTCAAGGAAAAGTCAACCAAAAAGAAAAAGATAGCTAATTTAAGGTAAGTAAGTTAAACGTGTAAAAGGTATATACTGTATAGGAGGGGGAAGAAGTAATTAAAGTTAACTAATTGATAGACGGGGCTAAAAACATTAGATACATTGTCAAGGAAGTAAAACGTGAAAAGCTTTTAGATGTACGTAGGGTTGAACGATTTTAAAGATAATTTTATGCCATCTAATGAGGTTTAAATCGATATGTGAAAAGATAAGAGTAATCCAAACTCGATTTACTGATAAAATTGTTGAAGAACAGAAAGATATCTTGTAAAACATATATTTACTAGGATGGGAAGCTCTCGTTTGAGTTCCACCCAAACCAATAAAAAAAAATTTCAACATCATTCTTAAAAAATGATTCACAAATTGCTAAAACGACAACTTACCAACCAAATTCTCATCTAGAGTTACGTAAAGCTGAGCGACCGGCCCTTGGGGCTTGTCTAGACTTATATACAGCTGGGCGACCAAATTCGACAGTAAATTTCGCTTAATAGATCTTAAAATGCTGCGTTGAAATATTGATATATCTAAAAAAATATGCAATTAAGACAAAATCATACTCACTACACAAAAGAAATATTCTACGATACATGTATAAAGAGAACAGTATTCCAAATTGTTCAAATACTCTTTCGATATTGCGGAAATTATCAACAACCATCGTAAATGAGCTTAAATATAAAGCATTAACGACAATTTCAACATTGCAGTGTTTAAACGAGCAGATATAAAGAGATTCAGTTTATTACAGCGTTTTGAAAAGTAAAAGGTATGATTAGATAATTTCGTTAACTGTATTTGAAGAAAAAATTCTTTAAAAGGCATTTGTAAGTTACAAATGTTTAAATTACTAAGGGAACACTTTTAAAATGGTAAGAGGGCAAGATAGTGTTTAATGAAAGAAATACATCACGGTTCGGTTAATATAATACTTTAAAAGACACACTAAAAACTCAGTTAATTAGAACATCTATATTTCGAGATGGAGGTAATTGTAATTTATACTTAATTATTTAGGTTATAAAAAGACACTCAAAATTATAGAAAGATATTATTATATGTGTTATTTAAACGGTATCAGGGCAAGACAATGTTTATCCACGATTCAAAAACACTTTTTAAAGTCTAAAAAAAACAAGCAATAGTTATGTTTAATCTAATATAAAATAGATAATTTTCCTAATAAACAATGAATAAAGCATAAATCAATGTCGGTTTATATTAAATTATTATACAGCTGACATGTCATATTAGAAAAATCTTCAGTAAGTTCAGAAGTACCACACTAAATTTTTATGGTTAATAGATAATAAAAATAATGAAAATTATATTTTTTTTTAAATGAAAAAGCTATATATATCGTTAATTAATACATTATAAAGTATAAAAAGAAATATTACAACCAAAAACCACGTTGAGGCGCAATTATTATATTCTCGTCGACGCGGCCCAAGTGACACAAAAGACAGTTGGTAACGATATTACTTAAAGGGGAAATTACGCGCCAATTGTCAATGACGTCACACAATATGCAAATTATTACAATACGTATTTCCAAAATATATATATATATATACATTTTACAAGTCCCCTAAGGGTACTCACGTGAGTAGGTAAAGCTTCCTCCAAAATGACTTCCTGATGGCGGCTCGTGGCTTCCTTCAGGATTGCTCCAGGCTAGCGGCTGCGGGGCTCCGTGGACTCGTTATTATATTTCGGGTCGTGGATCTTCTACCAGGTTGCTTCCAGATTCGGTATCTTCTTTCTATGTAGGGAACGATAAGGAACGGGTTTACAAGGAACGATAATCAAAAAAAGGCAAAGGGAATCTACACAATAAAAAAGATACGATACGATACCCGCTCCACTACTTCTCTTCCCTCACAAACGTCGGCGCGAAATTCGTGCAACGCACTTCTGAAGTAACGGAAATACGCGCAACAAGTCTTTCAAATTTATGGCGCGAAACTCCCGCATATCAAAACTAAACTAAGAATGTCTAGTGCCGATTTTCGGCACGTTACAGAATCTAAAAAGAAACCTAAGATATTTCAACCTGTTTTTGAGTTATCGCAAAAACGCTGAAATTTGCAATTTTCTTTTTTCTTCTATAACTTTTTATATATTTGAAAAAAATTATAAAACTTACTACGTTTGTATTAATGATCACGAGCTTTGTAATGAAGTTGTCAGGAATTTTCTAGGCCGGCTCAGAATCTTATTTTCCAATGTTCACTTTTGGTTTTCTTCATCATGGTTTTGTTTTCGACCTTACTTTAAGTTGACTTGACGCAGCTCTAACTCTTTTTTATTCTGTGCTAATCTAAAAAGTTCTACATATCCTTCGTACGATATACAGCGCGAGTTACATATCCCTAAATCAAATATAAGTATAATTAAATGGAATTATTGAACCTTAAGTTAACTAGCAACATTGTATAATTCAAGGATAGATAATAAAAGGTTAATAGAAGTCAGACAGAAGAATATGAATACAATGTATTCCAGACGTAAGCTGACTCTGCAGGTGCAGGTCACAATAGACTATAAAAAACTTATTGTTGAAATTAAGATTGCTGCTTTGTATTAATGAATAAAGAAATAAGCAGACATGAGCTCTGCAGTTCACACGTGAAATGTGTGGGGCAGGGACAACATAAATATCCTAGAGAGCCCAAGAAGGTCAGTCAGTCTTGAGTTTCACAACTTTAGCATTGTTGGTTGTTCAGGCTACGCGCCATAATTTAGTTCAATTAATAATTAATTTCAACTTAGAATATTTAGAACAGTTTTTGTAAATAAAAATCAATTTGTAATTTCTGTATAAATAAAAATTGTTAAAAGGGTTTTAAAAGAAGACTTTTTAAAAAAGCAGCTCCCAAGGCCCAAAACCTAACTGGCGCAGTCGGATCGGTTCCAAAAGGTCACTAAGATATCCAAATTCGAAGAAGTCTTAAACACCACTCTCGTGACTGTCGTTCTCCCCACACCTTGCGCTATATATAGGAAGGGAAAGGTGTAGGTAAGCGGAAACAAGGAATGCTGAAAGGTTAACGGTAAAAACAGCTTTAAAACGCCTTAACACCCTTCACAACTTAAATTCCTAATAATTTGACTAATGTAGTTCGGTCTGGGTCTTCCTATACTCTTCTATCGTGTTCCTATTTACCTGGCTCAACATAAATATTAGCAACTTGATGGTTGTTAAAGAACTCCAACATGTTTACATGATTCCCATTTATAAGGAAATGAAATATTACCTGGTTATCCCCTCCGAAAAAGGAAAAGTGGTAAATTATATGTTACGGTAAGGCTTAAGCAACGAAACGCTACCAACATGCCAGACCGCTAGCTAATTGTGAGTTATGTCATGGTGACATTTAGTTAACTGGTTTTTATTTATTTATTTTTTGTTTTTGTTTTGTCTTCGAACTTACTTAAAGTCGGTTTGACGCAGCTTTAAATTCTTTCCTATTCTGAGCTTGTCTAAAAAGGTCTACCTACCCTTCACAACCTAAATCTCTAATATAGCTTTGTCTAGGTCTTCCTACTCTATTTTTATTTGGTAGTCTATAATCTTAGACCTTACTAAATAGTCTCTCATGTCTTAATCGGTGCACTATCATTCTATCTCTCCTGACCTATAGTTGTTTCCACATATAAATTTTCATATGGACACCATATTGATTTTGTGTGCCACTAAATAGCGTAAAACAATACGATTTCACTGATGTATCACATATAGGATTTAAAACTTTAATGGCCCTTCTTAAAATGTCATTTTTGTATCTATTCGTTCATACCAAATTGCCTTGCTTGCGAAATTTGAAATCATTGACAATTGATAGATTAAGTAGGCCATGCCAACAATAAAGCTATTTCACAGTGTGTCAAAATATTAGTTATTATTAACAAAAGTAATTTTCTTTCGAGTGTTGTTGATATTATAATAAAAGCTTGAGTCAATTAAAAAAAAAATCTGATATTATTGCCATCGCTTACAATTAGTATAAAAAACCTGCTCAGTTACGTCTATGTAAAGTGATTAGTATAAGCAATACTTTCTTCTTTCACTTCCCTAATATTGCATTGTTTTCAGCATCAACCTGGACTAACTGAGACTAATGAGTTATTTCTGTTTTCATTTCTTGTATTCTATGCACTTTACTATTGTATTTAAATCGAATCAACTAACAAGCCATGCGCCTAGTTCTAAAATACCATCAAAGCTGGTACAACCGGTATGTTTAATCGGAGAAATAAACATTATTATTCTATTGAAGACCCTCACTTAATTTACAGTGTAAGACCTCAGGCGCTCTATTCAATCAACGTTTGGTGTGGCCGACTCGACAATAAGTTATTAAGTCCACAGTTTAGTAAGTTGTATCTAAATGGCTAAGTTTATTTAAATTTTCTCCAAAATGACAACCTAAACCTAGTTACTCGTAGAAATTTTAAATGATTTCAACAAGATGGCACAAGACCCAACAATGCTGCAGTTGTAAGAGAATATCTCGATGACAAGTTCCCTAATTCGTGGATAATAATAAACGGTCCCGTACACTGGTCTCCTTGATACCCTTGTCTAAATTCTTTGGAATATTTTATGTGGGTTTTCATGAAAAATCAAATTTATAACAGGCCCATAGTAATTGTAAAAGATTTCATCATCATCAACATTATGTCTTTAGTCCTGGAACTGGTTAGACGCGTACTCTCATTGTTTCCTATTTTGAACTAACCTACACATTTCCCTGAAATTTGCACAGTCTGCATCTATCACTATCTGATCTAGGTCTACATCTACCTCCTTTTTCCTATCTTTGGCCTTCTATTTCTCCTATTTTTTTCCACAGATATCTTTATTCCCCTACTATTTTTATAACCTATTTGTTATTAACTTTGTCTGTCCATGCTATCATTCTCATACATCTAAACTATCCTTGCCACCTCCTATACCGCTTGGTACAACTACTACACCACCTGTTTTGCGGAAAGCTGCCTATAAAAAGCAGAAATATGTCTATACTGATTCAGAATCTGAAGATGTTGGTCGACAAAATCCTAATATCCTTGATCTCGTTTCATTTTCTTGCTGGCGGCGTAAACGTCATAAGACCAAGTCCTCGCGCACCAAATTGTTATGCCGATTTTGCTTCCCTTAGGTTTAAGTTTTTTTCAATTTACTTTTCTGTTTGCTGGGTTTTCTTTCTTTTCTTCTTCTTACACGCCGTGTGGGTCCGGGAATAGAATAGTCCCACGGTACGACCTGCCTGTCGTAAAAGGCGACTAAAGCGGTCCAACACATACACACATAAACACACACACACACATACACCCACACACTTCATAAACACACAGTACTCCTTGTTCTCCTTTCTTTCGTTCTCTTCTTGTACTTTTTGCACCCCCTGTGGGTTTCAAGAATAGAATAGTCCCACGGTACGACCTGCCTGTCGTAAGAGGCGACTACAAAGGTCACACACACACACACACTTTATACACGTCCAATCCATACCCACATACTTCATACACACACACACACACACACACCCACACACTTCATAAACACACAGTTCTAGTTGGTTCTCCTTCCTTTCGTTTTCTCCTTGTACTCCTTGACCCCGTGTGGGTCCGGGAATAGAATAGCCCTATGGTACGACCTGCCTGTTGTAAGAAGCGACTAAAGCGGTCCAACACATACACACACGCACGTACATACACATACGCCAAACACATGCACACACATTTTTACACACACCCACACGCACACACATTCACATGCTCATACATCAACACACACATACACGCACACGCGCGTACACGCACACACATACTCATACATAACTACACTGGGATTTGGTTTGATTTTTTTTTGTACTGTTTTTTGTTTGGTTTTGGAAACTGTCTTCTTCTTGCAGTTTTTATGCTGCTACAATATGGGTTTTGGTTGCATTAGTTTACTTCTCTGTTACTTTGGATCCACTTTCCTTACCCTATTCTTTTGCTGGTCTTCTTTGCTGTCGGTTCCTATACCGATTGTGTTTCGTCCATCCGCTCCTGTGGTGGGTGCTTTCTAGTCCGTTTTTATTTTCTTCGGAAACCACGACTTAGTCGACTTTACTAGTTAGCTTTTCTTTTCTTTGGTTCTTCGGTTGTTGCGATTCCTGGTTACCACAGTTTGTAGTACATCGTTTCTTTTACCAGCGCTCTTCCTCTCTTCCTCTCGCTCTCCCTTGTTGTTCCTTTGCATACTTGAGGCTTGTCACTTTGGTTTTGTTTTGGCTTATACTGTTGGTTTTCTGTTTCATTTTTACTTTGGTTTTTTCGCGAGAAACCAATTTCTTCTTTGAGGTTAAAGGCTTTACTGTTTCTTCTGGGAAGTGATGTGGTGGTTTCCCGTTGCCTTTCACATCACGGTCCATACAGGGCCCTACGGTGTCTGCTAATCCAAGTACCTTACATGTGATTTTCCAATTTTCCAATGCTCCACCAGGAAGCGAGTTTTTTTACCTGGAAATTTTGGAATTTTGTCGAACCCTTGCTGTTCCAAGCAAGGTAGGAATATTTAACGTGTGTGACAACACACACACGGGACCTTCATTTTACTTCTCCTCCGAACGAGGGTGTATTTTTGTGAAAAATGCCCGCCTATCATTTTTCAAGCGGACCGTGTCGGGATTCGAACCCGGTACCTTGGGCGTAGTAGTCACACACATACCAACTACGCCACGGAGCCGGCCCCCAATCTAAGTACCAGAAGAGCCGCTGTCCTCTCTCGGGGACCTGTTTTAGTCTGGTTCCTCACTAACGACCCTACTAATTTGGTTGAACCTGTAGTTTGGCTTTTTAGCTCATTAGAACACGCAAGCCATTCCACCTGGTCTGGTAATGTAGAACTTCGGCAAGGTGCAGGTAAATTCGGAACGGGTAGAAGATTTACGCCAGAGAATTACCAAACACTGTTTAAGGGTGGTGTTAAAGGGTGGTTTTTAATATGAACAAATAAACAATGCTGTGATATTTATTTGTTAATCTATGAAACCTTATTGCAATTTAGTTGTAGTCGGTAATTAATTTTTTACAGTCGTTCTAAGTTTTAAATTTGTATAAATAATATTAAGTTATACATTACCACATACATACTAATTTAACGTTTTCATAATTTTGTTTATCAGTTTCACGTTACAATCAAAGAGATTTTTTAATTCTTGGTTTCTTTTTCTGTGCACGGCCAACTTAATGTATCAATTGTCATTGAATTAGACATTTCATAAGCATGGCAACTTGATGTTAAGGAATAAATTCAAAAATGATGCTTTAAGAGGGGTCATTGAAGTTTTAAATTCATTGCGTGATACTTTAGTCAAATAGTATTGCTTTAATGGTATACAAATTCAACATAGCGTCCATAAAAAAAACAAAAGTGAACATTGGACAATAAGATTTTGAGTCTGTCTAGAAAATTTCTGAACACTTTAGTAGAAAGTCCGTGATTAATACTGCAAACGTAGTAAGTTTCATAATTTTTTTAAATAAATAAAAATGTTATGGAAAAAAGGAAAATTGCAAATTTCAGGGTTGTTGCGATAACTCAAAAATAGGTTGAGATATCTTAGGTTTCTTTTCATATTCTTGAAAGGCCTAAAGAAATACAACTTTCCTCTAATTTAATCCACACTGTATCTCTTACTGTTTCGCATATCGCAATGGTATGCAATGTAAGAGTGACCATCCTGTATATAATCAAAGCCATTTATTTGTACTTATTAATTATCAAAACATTTTTAATAAAAATGCTTTTCATTTGCTGTAAATAGCATAGAATGGTACTGGCTTTACGCATTTGGATAAAAATAAGTAGTTTTGTGTATTTGAAACCCCAATTCTAATAGGTGTATTAAAAACTCGTTTTGATTTTAAAAGCAAATATTTCTATAATATGCAACCTCTTTTCAATAAAAAGCAATTAAAGATTAAATTAATTTTCCTGAAAATGTAATAGAAATTGATAAGGAATATGTATGATTTTTCCATTCGCTGTTGGAGAGAAGTAATACGCCACAATAATCGTTTATGTGTTAAACAAGAACAAACAGCGCGCGTCACGAATAAGTGGAACGAGATTACGAGGTAATAAACGCCGCGATTTTAGACGCTAACGAGTTTTTCTGCGAACCTTGCATCATAATGTCCCATGCACATTCTGCTATTTTCTACAAAATAGATAATTTGTATATATAAGGAAGCGTTTATTAATTAAGGGATTCATTCGATTCAGTCAATTTTTAAATTGGATCGCAAAATGTTATTTTGATTTAAGTGGCGAGCTGTTGCTTTGCGAAGTTGATGTTTGAAGTATGCAGTAAGCATACTGTAATTTAATAACTGCAATGGTACAATGAATATAGAAGTGATGTTTCGAATGCAATTTACGTAGAAAAATGAAATTTATTAAATTGCAATGAAGAGGGAAAAGTCTTCAACATAACGCTGTTTTAACAATTCCTGTGGATTCTGCAAGTTTTTCTTTTAGATTTATTTTTAACTGATATTGGAGTATTTGTATTTAATTTAAGGTAGAATAATAAGTGTTAATCATATAATATTTTTTGGTGAGGATTTTTTGCCAGGAAAGTTTGTGTTCAGAGTTCGAAATACTCTGCCTTTTTAATAGATTATCTGTCAAGGATTTTTTTGGCCAAAAGAAATTGAATTTAATTCTGTAAATTTAATAAGTTTAATAAATACTATAAATACACAAGATTTCTAACCGCCGTCTGAATATCAACAGCTAACTATCGGTGACTTTTTCAAGTCTTCGATAGGATAGTAAAAATAGCTTTGCCAGACAAAATTTTATAACTAGTTTAAGACAACTAAGGTGAAAATGAAACAAATGACCAATTACCCATTATAGCAAATTTAGGAATGCATGAACTTAAACAGAAAATCCCAACCGATATGGTCGCAATCGTAAATGATAAAGAAAGAAAACACACCCTCAAAGTTGCTGACGTCGGGGTTGAGTCACTAGCTGGTCCAGGGCGACGCGTAAGTGGACCTACACCCAGAAAGAACGCACTTGACCTCCCATTCCAGCAAAAGGCGACCATTGATCGTGACTTTAAGGCCACCGGAAGAAGCTAGAGCAATTACCAGTAAAAATTAATTTGATTTCGACAAAAAATACAATTTTTTAAACACCCTAAATACCTACCACGCCGTATTGCGTGCACGAAATTTTTATAACGAAAAACGGAAACAACCAAATATTCCTACACGTGTCTACGTTGTGTAGATTGGAATGCAAATAAAATCAATTTCGTTCAGTCAGTGACCAAAGTTCAAAATAATATTTCTATTCAGAATTAACCTGGAAAAACACAGTTTATATTGGGTTAATACGCAGCTTTCATTCGACGGAAAACACATAAGAAGCAATTATCGGATACTTGGAACACGTTATCGACTATCTGAGTATAGCGTAAACTTTACGTTAGGGAACTCTAGGAAGTAAAATTTATTCTTAATTAGCGGAAGTATTTACCAAGTAAAATATACAGGATATTTAATTCATCGAATAAAGTTTCGTTTTAGAAGCAAATTGGATTTTAGTTGAAAATTATTAGCCAGCGCATTTCTTTTTAATTATGAATCGACGATTTTATTTAACCGTAGACATGGAATTTATATAAACGAATAATTAATTAGCAAAGTGTTTGAGTTGAAAATTATTGTAAATAAAATAACCAATTATTGCCGAAAATGAACGTATCAAGCTCCATTTGAGAATTTTCCAGTTCCGTTTGGAACATAATCCTAACACGATGTTTCAAGCTCTATTATTGTTAGACGCCGCTCACCTTCGATCAAATCACAAATCGTAGAAATTTTCTTCCAGTAATTGTTCCGGATAAAACGAGCGTTACGTTATAAATTTAGATTTGACTTGAAAGGACGGAGGCTCTGTATCAATTTAACGGTGTTGCGGTATTCGTGCAGACAAAAAAGAAAAATAAAGTAAGCTGATAAGATCGTCCACGCCGAATACCATAACAAAAAAGAATTCAAAGAATTCCATTCTAGCTAAAAAGTCGCAGTATGGGGTGGGTCACAAACAAAAAAAGAAGAGAAAGCCTTAAGAGAGAAAATTTATTTACAAAACCTTTAATTAAAAAAAAAACATTACAAAAAGGATAACCAACCCGAGAAGAAAACAATGTTTACCCAACATAAACTGGAGATTTTACATAGTACAAAAATCTTTGCAAAAATAATTAATACACCTCTTAATTACCTCAAACTAATTTTAACCTCAACCCTAATATTTACATAAAATAAAATAGAACACATACTAAGGCATGAGGGAATTGTACGTAATTTATTATAAGCAGAGAAAGGAAAAAAGTGGTAGAGATAGACCTATGTTAGACTATTACACATAGTTAGTAAAAGATGTAGGCTGTGGGAATTTCAGGAAAATGTTCAAGGACTGAAGACTTAAAGATGATGATATAAGGAATTGTTTTCAGTCGCCCAATTTTTAAATACTTTATATTTACTTAAAACAGCAATTCCAAAAATTTTATATGTAAATAATTGCTAAGTGTCCACAAGCACCGCATAAATGAAAAAATAATGTAATAGTAGACACCAGCAATAAAAAGACAAAAGAATCCCTACTAGCCGAAATGCATTTCGCAGCTGTAACAAAACAGAAAAAATATTAGGCAACGTCACACCTTAACGATAGTATAACTCCAAACTTTATGTAAAAAATTATTTTAATAATTCATACTCGATCAATAACAGCTGTCACATTAGCATACTTTGACGATTTAAGAAAAGAAAGTTTAATTTCCTCTTCGGAACATCTTCAATTCTAGGATGAGTAATCTAAAAACTTACAAAGAAGATTTAGATTTAATTTTCCCTAAGGAAAACCATCAAAACCATGTAGAGAAGAAATAGCAGTCCTACAGCTTGGAATGACGTTTCTGCTTTTTAACTTGTCTAAAATTGGTCTCGAAAGTTCTGATAACTCGCGATTGGGGCAATCAACTTTTTGTAGTCGACATCGCTTGACTGAATAGGAAAGTATCATCACAGAAGTTTAATTATCTTCAACCAAAATGTGTTGTGTGTTCACTTCTAGGTATTAGAATTGGCATCTTAATAAAGCAAATAGCATATTTCTAATTTTACACAGAAGGAAGTTAAAACTGTTTCTTAAAAAGAAATCATCCGAGATACATGCCGTACAACCAACTTATGTTTTGATTCTAGCAAGCAAATTACAATAGATAGTTAGAAACTTGGTTAACGTCTTATTTCGTACAACAACCGGTCGTGGCGTTCTCAAACAGTACGTGTATAAAATACCTGACAAGAATTATATACGATCAACCTCTTGAAATTATAAAGACGAGTAGGATGAGTTGCCTAATCTATTGCATAAAATTAAAAAGTAGCATACCAATTATTAATTTATATTATATACGGGGTGACGATAACCGAGCCAGAAATAACCTTGTAAAAAACAGGTACATAAATCCATTGTAAAATTTTCTAAAACAAATGTTACTGACAATCGAATACCACACGTAAACTCTATGTCCAAAATAAAATAGATTGAAGCATTTCTAAATTACAATTAAATATTTTAATAAAATCCTACAGGATGGTAAATAAGCAATCGTTTAAGTTGAAAAAGCAATTAAAAAAACACGCATATGCCGCAACTACACATAACAAGGGTGCAACGGCTAACTACAGTGATGTAGAATTGGGTTCCAATAAACGAAAAAAAAAATAATAAAAGTAAACATTTGAAATAGATGAAATACTAAACTACGTTATACTATCTATTTACCTTTGCTTGTTATTTCTTAAGTTTATCACATTATACTTTACATTTCTCTAAAATATCTTAAAACACTTATTAAGTTCTGCCATAATTAAAGAAATTCCTGAACCCAAAACCTCTTCTAAATACGACAAAATCACTGGAGTTGCTGGTTATCCTTTTACAATACCTATCTTTCCGATATTATAAAAAACTTCAAATAAAATTACATCTAGGTTAAAACTCTATTAAGAATAAATTCCTGAATTATAAATTTACGTACATTAATCTTTAAGAAGAACAGACTTAACGTAATATTCAACTAGCTAGATGTTACAACAGAAATTCTAAAAAAACATGCATGCGTAACTAATTCTACCATGTCCTTGTTATAGTTTGCAAGATTGATGTATACGACATTTTAAATTCCATTTTTGGAAATGTTCGTTATAACAATATATCGAAAAATAGCGCAATAAAAACTTTTTTGTTGATTATTTTAATGTTCATTAATATCAATATATACTAATTTCGTCACTAATTTAGTCCACCTACACAATTGTTTTCAGTATTCCTTAATATTCAACTACAGAAATACGAACCACTTAAAACTTAATTTTAAAATTCACATGTATATAATTCTAACATCACCATAAAAGCTCATTCTACTCGCGGTCTGTAGAAATTTAAGAGTATCCAGTAATATTAATCTTTCTTTCATTCATTACTTGGGTTATCCCACAAACAGCAACTCCTTTAACACAAGATGAATTCCAAAGTAGTTTTTAGGGTAAACTCACAAGTTTCTTAACCTGTATACCTTTCGTTATAGCATTAAATCCACGCTCCCGTGTGTGAAACCAGCCCTGCTACTGCAAGTGTAGTTTAATACGCGTTGCATATGATCCCTGCGGGAATTTATATTCCCATCTTGAGTTGTGATACTTTCCACTTCTGTACTTGAACTTAACTTTTCTATTGTCTCAAATTTAGTTGTTATTTTCACAAAATCTTATTAATTAGGGGTCGGCATCCTTTCATACAATGTAAGAGTTGTAATACATGCCTACGTACAAGGTTCATGTGTGACAACGGACTATTGTTGATTATTTTTCTCTGAAAAATGACATTGTAGCATCTTGCAACATTTAAAGTTGTGTACATTTACGGTTTTAAAATAAGCCATCGACCTGGATTATTACGTTTACAATGTGTTTAAAAGGAATAATGTTATATCATATTAGCTGAAACAAAATTTTGAAATATCGTACTTAATTAAGATTAATTATTTGTAAAATCTATTATATAGGGTATGTCCATATTGAGTCTGTCCAACCAAATTTACTAATTTTTCTTTTTCCATGTAATTTATCTCTAACGTAACGCGAACGCGTTTACATAATGCTTGTTTAAATTGATTTTTCAGACAAATGAAATCGCCTTCCCTACTAAATTAGGTATTGTATTCCTTTCAAATAAGTTGCGACAAAATATTTTTTCTATGCAGCGTTTGCTATACACTACAGCAACTGTCAAATAAAATTTAACTTCTAGAAATATGTTTACTCAAAGTCTGTAAATTGACTCTGATAGACCGTAACGAGGTTTCCTGCATAACCTAGAATTGAAGTCGCCGACCTCGGCAGTGCTCTGACGTCATTCAGTGTTTGACGTCATAACTTTATATTGATGTGGTAGGGTTTACTAAAATATTGGCATCAATATGACTAAAAGGACTAAATGGGAGTTAGCTTCTCTAGTTTCTTAATTTTCAGCTTGTCGAAACCATCGCACAAAGCTTATTGTTTTAAAATAACAATAATTGTCAGTAATGCTAGACTTAGATCTAAGAAGAGCTTAAAAACTAAGTGACAAATCCTATTAGTATAAGAACTAGGCTAACGTAATTTAATAACAGGCAATTCCTTTGTACCAAAGAGGTCAACGAAGATTAGTTGGGTCGATAGAGGGCGATCTGTTGCGGACTAGAAAATTATTTTTACATTTTCTGCCTGTGACGGATCGCTTTCTGTGATCTACAATCACCAGCTGCAACTACTGTTTTTACAAACTTCAAATAACAGCCGATTAACGAGATGGAAAAGGAATTTATTCTTTGTGCTCTGGCAGTTCTTTCAGAAAGGTTTTCCATTTTCATATCATTGTAAAACCTTTTTATTGAACTCTAGAACATAACAGAGAGAAACGTTGGTCAACATGGAAGAGATCTTACATCATACAGCTTGCTGAGAAGTCTACATTGTAACACTGTTGTGAGACCGGTGACTAAGGAAACGCTCAAAGCCGTTAAATAAGCTTGGTTTTGAGCCTTCTTTAGTTATCGGTATCGTCTACCACTTCTTAAAGTGTAGCCATTGTTTAAAATTTTTTTGTAAATATTTTGTATATTCTTACTTTATTCTGTAACCATAATAACGAATTTATGAATCATATGTAAATATAGAAATAAGTAATGCGGAATGTACAGCACACACACGCACGCACGAACGCACGCACGCACGCACGCATACACGCACGCACGCCACACACACACGCGCACACACACGCGCACACACGCACACACGCACACTCGCACGCGCGCACACACACACGCGCACACACACACACACACACACAGAGATATATATATATATATATGTGCTTCCTGCTGTACATTCTGCATTACTTATTTCTAATATTTTCTTATACTTAGTTCTGTAATTTATTAGGTAACATCTTTGGAGAATTACTTAAATTTATATTTACATTTATTAGACTGTTGGTTTTTGTGTTGTAATGCAATTTGTATTTTTTGTTTTGGTTGACCATGTTTTACTAACTAAGCTATTAATACTAAAAATTACAGAAATGTCAATTACACATAAGAAAATAAATTTTTTTAAAAAATTAAAGATATTGGTAATTATAAATTACATAAAATTATGATAATCTGCTGTAACATTATAATTTATAAAAATATTATAATATATATACAGTTGTTATTACATTCTAATGTGATTGTATGTGTGTGTGTGTGTGTGTGCGCGCGAGCGTGTGTGTGCGAGCGTGTGTGTGTGCATGTGTGTGTGTCTGTTTGTGTGTGGTTGGTATGTATCTAAATAACAAATTATATATTTTATTCACATACAATATTTAAATTAAATTATAATGTGCGTTTATGTGTGCGTGTGTGTCAGTGTGCATGCGTGCGCACGCGTCTGTTTCTGGATGTGTGCGAGTGTGTGTGTGTGTGTGTATAAGTTTGTAATTTTTGTTGGATTTGAAAATAATAATGAGTTCTTTCTGTTGTTAGTGAATATACTAAATTCAGACTGTTTTAATAAGTTTAAACTGTATGTATTTCTTTTTATTTAAGGAGAATAAAAATGCATAAGTCTTGTGTAGGTTATCTATATTGTTTTTAAAATTAATTGTGTGGATTTGTTTTTGTCTATGGTTACTTTCTGAAAATAATCCGTTTTTGTATATATATATATATATATATATATATATAAATATTATAAGTTGTTTTTTACACAAGGTAAGTTGATAAATACTATCGTATTATAGTGAATAAGATGAAATAACAACCTAGACTTTTTAAGTAAAGCCCAAATGATCAATTCAAATCGAGCTAGTAATTGAAAGAATGAAAATATAAGGCCTTGGACATATATATATATATATATATATATATATATATATATATATATATATATATATGTGATGTTTAATTCCTATCTCGTGTCGAAAATTGGGTGCCAAAAAAATGCTGTGAAGTTATCCTGAAATCTCACCTCGACTGCTCCTGAATCGTCCTCTTAATTCGATTCTTCCTATATATTACATACACCTACCTGTTACATCAAAAAAGACTTCCTCTCATTATCACCATAGAAACCTACATAGAAATCCACATCAAACGCGCATTCAAAAATAAATCAATTAACCAAAATATCACACTCTATTTATCTGAAATCCAAATTACATTTTTGTTCAAATTTAAAATATCATTGCTTTATATACATTCAGGTGTTCACTAAATTTTATAACAATCATTATGCATATTGATAACTCTTTTAACGCATAACTTTTTATTAAAGTAAGAGGGCATTCCTCATACCTTACGTTACCCTTCGTTCTAGCATGAGCTCACCTTACAACTTTATAGATGTGCATATAAATTCTCTGCATGACCAAATATCAAAAAGCCCTCTGTACCTTTTTACAACTTTTGATTATCTGCAAATTAATGAATAATGTTCAGAAATCAATTTCGTTTTAACAGTCCTATAAATGTCTGTTCAAATAAAACTCAAATCAAATAATAATAAAACACATCAAAACACCACAAACACTATGAAAATATTCACCATGAAATGTCTTATTCTATCTCCTACCTTGTAGTTGTCTTCGTACTGCGGTCCACCAACTAGCCCCTTTTAGATGTTGCCGCCTGGTAGGTCCTCCGTCTATCCATTAATTCCATGGTCGAATCCCCATGTGTACCATACATGCTTCTACTCCAAGAACTCTTTGTTTATAAATTCCAATCAAAATATCCAATCTCCAAATTTCGTTCTTTTTATTGCAAATAAATTCTACTACCCAAACCTCGCTTTTATTCTCAGCAAAACAATTTTCAAATTACACTACTTCTCGTGCATCCAAACAAAAATCTTTGTACTTACATCTCAACTTCACTATTTATAATAACGCTTTATCAACTTTTACATAAACTTTATTTAATTAGACTGCACTAATTCACTTGGCAGTAAACTAACTATATTACAGATGGAATAAAAGAGAGCGAAACCCCTCTGTGTTACTGATTATATAATGCAAATTGCCCCCCCCCCTGTTTACAAAATAGCACGTATACTTGTTTAACCGATACTTAATTTTCCCCGAAAATCACCAACGACCGTCGATTTCTCGTAATTTTTAATAACATAACACAACAGTACGTGGTAATCCACTTAAAACCGTCAACTGTCGTTTCAAATTCTCCGGATAAGCCTATACTCCTCGCTTGATACACGCCTTCATCCTCCTTGTACATATCGCTTTATCGCACACATATGCCTCTACCACCTGAATTTTTAGCCCTTCCCGTTTAATTTTCACCAATCATCTCGCTTGTACTCATTTTCCACCTTTCTGAGCGACGCGTGCTTGTTTACAACTATCCTTGAAATTATCGATTTTTAATTCCCTTCTTCTGGATATACTTTATGTTTCTTTCTTGTACTCGTAGCATTTTATTCAATCTTGGTTTTTCATTGTTCCTTCCGACTCTATATCTAAGACTAAAAATCAATATTTTAACTAACGTATACTGTGTTTACATCAATTCTGTGTGGTTTTGTTTACGTCCTTGGCTGCTTTAATTCCAACGGCTGTTCGTTCCAATAAGCTATTAAATTTGTTTGTAGCAACTAAGAACTATCTCTCCCCTTTGTTGGTTTTTACGTTTGAAACCTAGAAATCGTTATTTTTAACATGCTCAACGCTTTTAAAACTGTTCCGTAGTACTTCATTATGCTATAATTTTACCCCAAATTATTATTTCTTATTCTCTTTTACATACATACTATAATACATGGTCTCTAACTAAATCTAATTAAGCTAAATTATTCCTACATTAATCACGCGTTAAACTAAATCGATATTCCCCTATTATTCACTATTTAAGATAGAAAATAATTGTTGAAAATCTTTCAACTAAATAAAATTACTTTACTTTTCCTAATCGCTCTCAACCCTATGAGTTTACTTATGTCCTTATGTATTATATTGTCCCTTTTAATTAAACGATAATATATATATATATATATATATATATATATATGATGATGATATATTATTAATGGGTTTGAGGTCAGCTGTAGGAAAGTAAACTCTTTTTTAAGGCCTAAATTTTTGAATTTTATTTAAGTTCTTGATTACAGGCTTTAAGACGAGGTTAAACATTAAATTAACATGAAAATTAAATCGAAATCTTATTTTAACTGATTTTTGCTTCAATTTGTTATAAGAAAATTGTATAACTTATATAAAAATAAAAATAAAAATAAAAAAAGAAAAAATAAAATTTAATGTTTGGATAAAAAAATTTTTAATCAGGAAAAATTTGGAAAAATGTATTATTCCAAAGGTGAATGTTTGTAATTTTATCAACGTGTGAAATAAAGATTGAGGAGGATTTTGGTGTAGTATGCTGTTACGAATAAATAAATAAATAGTCGCTACTATTTATTCGTAACAACATACTACACCAAAATCCTCCTCAATCCTTATTTCACACGTTGATAAAATTACAAACATTCACCTTTGGAATAATACATTTTTCCAAATTTTTCCTGATTAAAAAAATTTTTATATAAACATTAAATTTTATTTTTTCATTTTTTTATTTTTATTTTAATTTTTATACAAGTTATACAATTTTCTTATAACAAATTGAAGCAAAAATCAGTTAAAATAAGATTTTGATTTAATTTTCATGTTAATTTAATGTTTAACCTCGTCTTGAAGCCTGTGATCAAAAATTTAAATAAAATTCGAAAATTTAGGCCTTAAAAAAGAGTTTACTTTCCTACAGCTGACCTCAAACCCATTAATAATATATCATCATATTTATACAATGTCATTATCTCTAAACTATATATATATATATATATATATATATATATATATATATATATTGCTGTTGAATCACTAATTCGAGCCCCACTGTTGGGACGTCATAAATGCTGCGAAGTTAAGAGTTCTAAACCATACAATTGGGCTGTAGATGACCTACCTTTATGGACGCCAAACTACTGCCAGCTTTTTGCTATAAATCCCCAAATTACAGCTTCATCAGAGAAATTTTCACGGCTGCTGACCTGCTATCTGAAATATTCTACCGTACTAAAAAGCGAACGCGTCTACAGAGACTATTTATTCGTAACAACATACTACACCAAAATTCTCCTCAATCCTTATTTCACACGTTGATAATAGTATATGACATTACTAGCGTGGAAAGTGACCCATTTCATACGAGTGGAAGAGTATTGTCGCACGAGGCGTCAGCCGAGTGGGACTATTCCACGAGTATGAAATGTCACTTTCCACGCGAGTAATGTACACTATTTTTCCGACGACCACCACTAAAATAATTACGAAATAGTTATTTTTATGCTTATTTGCAATAAATGTGTACGCAATAATGCAAGACACACAGACACCTATAAAATTTATTTGACGTTTTGATGTTGAAAATTCGAACACCTACTTTGTTTTTATAAAATCCGCGAATCTGTTGCTTTTAGCGTATGCATTCTCAATTTTTATTGAAGAAATCATTTCAATTACAAACTAATATGAGTCATTACATCTTTAAGTAAAACGGAAACTGTCAGTATCGATTTAACTATGGGTATTTTAAACTGTTATTAGCCAAAACGAAACGAATGAATGCAAAAAGGTAGAAACCGGTAGTCGTTTGGGTTGCCTAGGTAACTAGCATACTAACATCAGTCATATCACTCTAGAGTTGAAAAGTATTTCAACACTAGAGTGATATGTACTTTCGCACTCTAGAGTGATATACTTTACTTTCTACATAAATAAGTAGTGTGTAATCTGTTGTTTTCACAAGTGGTCGTCGGAAAAATTACAAACATTCACCTTTGGAATAATACATTTTTCCAAATTTTTCCTGATTAAAAAAATTTTTATCCAAACATTAAATTTTATTTTAAAGTAACAGTAACAGTACCCCTTACATTACCCCAGTTTTAATAAGAGTTCATAGTAAATCCTATAAACACTCGTGCTAATTTTCGCACAACCAAATACCATAAGTTTCTTATACCTTGTACATACACAAATATAAATTATTTTACACAAAAAATTCCCACAGAATAATATGGTCAAATAATAAATCATAAAAGTTTATATGGCACCTCTTAGTCCGATAAATTCATAGAATTATACCCATAAGGCATAAAATGTCACAAAATAAATTCACAAAACAATTATACACAAAAATCTGTTATCTGGAGTGCACCACCACACATGTGTCCATAATCATACCATTGATGACTGTTGCCCTCATCAATGACCGCACGTCCTGGAACCTCCTTAAGTTGTATGATACCATTTAAGACTGCACGCTGCTACTCTATTTTCTCTATTACCACTTGAGGGTACAGCCAGACTCCACCAACTCTGCTACTGGTCCAATTTACTATGGATACTCCACCAAAGCGATCCATCAACAATCACTGTTGCTATTTTGTGCATGCCTTGCACCAACAACCATATAAAAAGCAGTTTGTACTTACTTTCACAACGTATGCATCGGAGCTATCTTTGCATTAATTCAAATACTGCTAGTACAAAATATTTTACGCCAACTTGTGCATAACTTTTATTTCAAGTATTATTACCTGTTCACTACAATTCGCAGACGCGTCGATGAGAATCAAAAAGAGATAAACCTACTACCTCCTGCTGGTGTTTATATGACATTTTTTTGACCCCCCTCCCTTAAGCTTCAAAAATATTCGCAACTCCGTTGATACAAACAAAACAGCCTTCCTGGTAAATTTCCAATGGTTAACACGTTTCTTAAAACCCCTCACAACAAATACTCAACTGCCACTCTAATTCCGAAAAATACTCATCAATTTCCTGTAAATTCCTACCCTAACATCAACCGTCGTCGAAATCTCAGAATTTTGACTTTACAAACAAACTAATTTCTACGAAGACACAACTTTTGCGCTCTAACTGACATAAACTTCGTCAAATCCAAGCCATTAGTCTTCAACCGTTTACAATAACATCCTTTCTACAGAACTATCTGTCTCCTTCCATCTAATGCACACAATTTTCTATCTCTTGCCTTCTTTGCAACCTTCCCTTGTCCTTGACGAAATAGTCCTCTCCCAGCAATCTTCCAAATAATCCTGTCTCATTTACACATATATTCTATCTAATACTCCATCTCTATTTATTTGTAGCAGCGTGTACTTGTACGTTATCTCTTATATTCCCCACTAAACATTACCATTTTCCAATGATAGCTATAGAACATGCGGCATCTCACTCGTACATATTAAATCCAATTCTTTTCTTGTCTCCCTGCATTTCCCCCAAGTATGCACGTTCCCTGTTGAAATACGTAGAAATTTAACGACGGTTGAACATATGATATCTTTTATCCCACTCTAATGCATGCTAAAAATACTCTCTCCTTATTTTATATCGATCCCTGCCTGTTTAACTGCTATCTACCATTTGTAAAATAAACATGTCATTTGCGCACGTTCTCTTTCTGCCTTCCGAGAAATTTATCTTGTTTACAACGCTACTCAGAGAACTTTCAATACCATCACGCTATTGAGAAAACCTTGAAGTAAACTACTACTAGGAACTTGTTTTCAACAATATCCGTTATAACTTTGAAAGGTTACACAAATGTTAAAGCTTACTACTAAATTATGATGAATGATGCATTCAAAGAATATTTACTATAACTCCTGCTAATTTATGAACATTCATATTTCACCCTTCTTGATTATGATCTTAGAATTATTGTTTTTACGCTAAAAGAATCTGAAAAGCTTATGACTACTGTGCATCCAATCTGCTATAATTTAAAATGCGCGCTTTTTACACTCTACGTTAAGAATATTTACACTTCTTACACCTGTTATTTGCTATTAATAGTTAAAATTAAATGGTTTTGCCCCCTATCATTTAAACATTGTAAAAGTTCATTGAGAATATTTACACACGCTAAAAATGGAGCAAAATTAACTTTGAAACTTACTTTAAAATTGTTAATTACTACACTAGAGTATTGGAAATCGTTTCAAATTAGTAATCAGTTGTAATTACATGTGACAACTTGTAATAAATTATACAGTGACCTATCTAACCCTTTTTAACCTATAAATTTCACAATTATATATATATATATATATATATATATATATATATATTGACGTGATAAGGGGTCACGAGAAGTCATTGAGACCCAACTTATGCAAATAAATCCCACTAAAATATAATAACATCCGGAATAATAGGAATTTTCGTAAATTCATGGTTACCCCTATATAATATAAAATGTACGAGCGAAAAATACAATTGCACGTGTATAAATAATTCCCCTGTATGATATAAGCGTATTGTAAATAAATAACAAGTAAGGTAAGTTGTATATGTAAAAATAATTAATTGTAAGATACCGTAAAACGCATTCAATGCGAAGGCAAATCGATCGTTTTAAGACAAATACAAAGCCATTTATTTTCACTTACTAATTATCAATACATTTTTGATAAAAAATGCTTTTCATTTGTTGTTTCCATGTTAGTCCAGACGAAGCATAATGTTAATAAATATTCGCTTTGCAAACAAGATCACAATCTTTATTGTTGTAATGATTTCGTCAAACTTTCTTCACCAGATCGTTACAATTTTACAAAAAATCAACGTCCTTGCCTTAATTGCCTTAGCAACTCTCACATTTTAAATAAATGCAAGTCTACTTTCTCAAGACGCCAATGCAATCAACGTCAGCATTCCTTATTGCATTTTGATCTCGTTACGTCTAAATCCGTTTTCGCTGCTGGTAACCACGCTTTCGTGAGCCCGGACACCTCCACCTTTAAGGTTTTACCTTTTATTAGTCCCGCTATTCAAGACCGCTACAAGCTTTCCGCTCCTCTTGCCTCTGTGGAATCATCGTCTTCGTTTAGCTGTAGTGGTCCGTCAGCTTCGAATGTCGTTTTATTTAATTCCTTAGCTAAAACTTCCGTCGTTTTGCTTTCCACCGTTCAAGTGGAAATTGCTGATTGCTCTGATTATTTTCAAAGATTTCGCGGATTACTCGATTAGGGCATCATGATTTTTTTTATTTCGCAAAATAGTGTGAAACGTTTAGGCTTTCGTACCACTCCACATGTAACATACTGTTTTAATAAGCTCTAATAGTTCTAGTATTCCTAAAAATAGTTAGTTTCTAGTTTAATTTTAGCATGCTAATTATTAGAATTGTAGCGGCTGCAGGATCACCCAAGTAGCTTCTCAGCGAAGTTCCCAGAAAGATCTAATCCAAGAGTTAATCAATTTTTCTAAAGGCACTTACTTAAGGGCACTAAACATGTCAAATTAGTCCATATCTATGATTAGATGTCAATCATGCTTTAGGATCCTATTTATGTCATGGTGGTCTGAAGCAATTTTTCAATTAGCTGAGCACTCAACTAAAATCAATTCTGAGAGCTACGGTTGTGGTTATCTTAGGCATTGACAGTTTTAATTAAAATTAAAGATTTACGACCGGCGCATCCTAAGCCGAGTAAGAGCGTCAAGAAAGGGTTATTTTCAATTAACCAAAATGTATATAAGGAGGCCAGCCGGTGGGAATCGGGTTGTTTATTTCCAGACGCGTTAGAGGTTAAAGCTAACGGTTACTAGTGATGTGTTTATTTCTCTGCAGTCAAGTGCGGGCCGTTATGTTTTAAGTTATTTATTTCTCTGAGTAAGTAATTAGTATATGTGATATTACTATGAACTCAAGGCTGTGTTATGCAGCATAAGTCAGTTATTTGTTTAAAACAGTATTTGTCGACTTCCATAAAATACAATTCCGGGTGAATGCCCAGTTCAAGTAAATTGATCCGTTTTATTATTGCTTTGGAGACCGCATCGTTTTAGAAGGGTCTTCTATTATATTGTGTTTCGACGGTGTCAGAGGTCGTTAATCACTAATCCACGAGACTACCTGAGAATGCAAAGCTCAGGCCCGAAGTCAAGTTACGGTACTATTTGACCCTTGAGAAGGTCGTATTTTTCATGGTGTAGATGACCCCGTGGTTAAAAGGGTCGTCGCACTATGCAAGTTAATTAGACTAGGGTAGCATTAATAAATTTTTGTTATTGGGGTGTGTACACCTAGAACTGTATCTATTCAAAATATGTTTGTTAGTTAAGTTTAGTTAAGTTGTGTTTGTGCTAGCCGGAGACTATAAGTGACTTATTTTCTGTTCTGCCATTTTGGTTCATCGCCCACGAACAAAGTGCGACGAGAGCTATTACCGCGATTGGTCCATGGGCCGTTTAATTCCCATGGTGGCGCCCTTTTGTACATAAGGTTATTTACTTTATATTTTGTTATGCATATGTAATTAGTTAAAGTTTTAGTTAGTAGCTCGTTCAATAAAACAATCGAATTTTCGTCTCAGTGTGTTTGTTTAATGAACCCCCCCTTCACCGACTGCTGCAGCTTGCGAGGCAACGTCCCGAAACGTGAGGGTACGATGGTGTTAGAGGTCCTGTTATTTATTATTTATTGTTAATTGGATACCCTCATGCGGTAGGTAAATATTAAAATTATACTGGCGCATTAACGTGGTTAAAATTGTAATTATGGTAAACAACACACGGACGAATTTTTAGATTGTTTTGTTTTTATTTAGTGTTAGGCAGAATTACAGTTTAATATTAGTGATTTAGGAACAAGTTTCGTTATTGTTGGCTTTTACCTTTAGTTAGTCATGTATGTGGTAGAAGCTTTAAGAAGCGATGAGCTTAGTTATGAACTTTTAATTAGGAACGTTGAACCAACAAAGTTAAGTGTGTTAGAAAAGCGAAAATTATTGCGTAGAAAACTCATTGTTGAGAAAGTCGACAGTAATGTTTTTCTAAGTATGAGAAAATTGAAATCGTTCAAAAGACGAAATTGAATTATTAAAACTTAAGATTTTTGAATTAGAAAACTGTTTAAATTCTTTTACCATTCTTCCTAAAAGGACAGAATATATTAAACTTAACACGAGATTAATGCATGTAACACAGAGACTAAATTATGTCAATTTCGATATTGAATTTTAGAAGTACACAAAGAACTGCATTCCAAATGCATTAGAGCTTTTGAGATTTTAGAACAGGTAAACGGGGAAAATGAGATTAACGATAACCCTCTTTATTGTTCGGCTAGCGGTAATAAAATCCTACAATAACACCAACAGCAGAGGGTTCATGCCCTGGAGCATCAGCGGTTTCTTCCATTAATACCCCATCGGTCTCGATTTCTAGTAATGATTTAGGTACGCTAATTAAGTCCTTGAATAAAACAACGACATCAGTCCCGATCCACAAGTGGGGATTACAATTTTCGGGTGAATCTGATTCTATATCGGTTTTAGATTTTATTCAACGCGTCAAAGAACTGCAAGTTGCAAGAAAAGTTTCGTCAGATGACCTTTTCGAAGGGCTATTGATCTTTTCACCAGTTCAGCACTGGATTGGTATAGAGCAACGCGGTGTACAGTAAATTCATGGGAACAATTAATTTTAAATTGAAACAAGATTTTCTTTCAGCCGATTATGCAGAGAATCTTTTAATGTTAATTAAATCCAGACGGCAAGGCGCCGATGAATCACCTACCATTTATATTTCAAAGATGGTAAATTTATTTTCTCAATTAGAAGAGTCCATTTCAATCAGGGAACAAATAAAATTATTAAAAGAAATTTACAGACTTTTATGCCACGCAACTGGCGTTAATTGAAGTGACTGACATTTCCCATTTGATTTCTCGTTGTAAGCTTTTAGAAGACATTAAGCCTACACATTTTATTAAACAGGAACATTCGGATTCTGCCAACGTACCAGTTATCTTAGAACGTCAAGTTCGACAGAGTTCATTTTCTAATAATAATTTACCACGGTCCGGCGTTTCGAATTATTTTAAAAACACAGCAAAATTTTCGACTATTTGTTTCAACTGTAAAGACGAGGTCACTCGTTTCATACTTGTCCGGAGAAACGCGGAATATTTTGTTATTCTTGTGGGCAGTTGGAAGTTACGTCCACAAATTGTCCAAACTGCTCAAATAATTCAAAAACTAAGGACAGGAAAGCGCGTAGTCAGCCGTTGCTTTTCTTCGTTTAATAATATTGCTGCTGACAAAAGACGTGGTCGGATTGGTTAGTAAAAGTTAAGAATTTTGTAAATCATCTAAGGTTTTTCAAATTTTATAAAGTAAAAGATGATACAAGACCTTATATTAATATCGAGATATTTAAGGAAACTTATACTGCACTGTTGGATTCCGGCGCGAATACCTCTATTTTAGGCAGACATGGTTTGTGTTTATTGGATAAATATAAGTTAGAATTAATTAAAATGTAAAAACGTCTATATTAACAACCGCGGATGGCACTGCACAATCAATTTTAGGTTCAATTAATTTGCCCTTGACTATAAACGGGGTTACTCGGTCTTTAAATGTTTTAGTTTCCGACTCAATAGAGTGTACCCTAACGTTAGGGATTGATTTTTGTCAATTATTTGAATTGAAAGTAGATTTTTCAAAAAATGAATTTTATGCTCATTCTGCGGAAACGAATAAATTAAATTTCATTAAAGTCATGGCCGATTTAAATGAAGACCAGAAATTTGAATTAAACAAGGTTATTTCTTTATTTCAATCCCTGGATCGTCCTACCTTAGGCCGAACCACTAAAATTTCACATCATATTACAACGGAAGACGTTGAACCAATTAAACAAAGGTATTACCCATTATCACCGGCGATGCTGGAACATGCTAATAAAGAAATTGATGCAATGCTTGAACAAGGCATTATTAGCCCAAGCAATAGCCCGTGGAACTCCCCCATGCTATTAGTAAAGAAAAAAGCAAAAGGTGAATTTCGTGTATGTTTTGACGCTAAACGATTAAATTCAATTACAAAAAAAGACGCGTATCCCATTCCGTTTGTAAATGACATTCTTGATAGATTACGCAATGCGAAATATCTCAGTTCAATCGATTTAAAAAAAGCTTTCTGGCAATTGCCCTTGAGTGACGAAAGCAAGGAAAAAACAGCCTTTACTGTCCCAAGGCGCGGATTATTTCAATATAATGTAATGCCGATGGGTTTGGCCAATGCTCCAGGCACATTACAGAGGCTCATGGACTCTATTTTTGATTTTCATTATCCCAATCAGTATTTGTTTATTTAGATGATATAATTATTATTTCAAGCACATTTAAGGAGCATATTAGAATTTTGAACGAAGTGTATGAGAAGTTGAAAGGCGCTAATTTAACAATTAACAGTTCAAAATGTGAGTTTTGTAAACCAGAGTTACAATATCTGGGATATATTGTGAATAAAGATGGTCTCCGAACTGACCCAGCAAAATTGACGCAATTGTAAATTTTCCTCAACCCAAGACAGCCACTGAAATAAAACGTTTCACCGGTATGTGTTCTTGGTATAGGCGTTTTGTTTTGGATTTTGCCACAATTATAGCACCTATTAATGATTTACTAAAGGAAAGAGAAATCGCAAGCGATTAAATGGACGGACGAGGCTCTTATTTCGTTTGAAAAAATTAAAGATGTTCTTACAAAGGCTCCTATTTTAAGGAGTCCTGACTTTTCGAAAGTTTTTCTTTACAATGTGACGCCTCAAATTACGGCGTAGGTTGTGTTTTAACTCAGGGAGAAGGAGACGAAGAACATGTAATTGCTTATGCTTCTCGCAGTTTAAATTCAGCAGAGAAAATTATTCAGTCACAGAACGGGAACTTTTGGCGGTGTGTTTTGCTATTCAAAAATTCCGACCATATATTGAAGGAACTCATTTTAAGGTCATTACGGACCATCATTCTTTAATTTGGCTCCACAACTTAAAAGATCCTGCGGGACGTTTAGCTAGATGGAGTGTGAAACTCCAACAATTTGATTTCGAAGTTATCCACAGGAAGGGTAAATTTAATGTGGTACCAGATACATTATCCCGAGCTCCTAGTGGAGCCTATGCTATTAATTCTTTAAATTTTTCTTTACACGAGGTCGAGGATTGGTACAAAAACATGTTAAATAATATTAAGGAAAAGCCAGATCTATATCCCGATTGGAGAGTAGAAGATGATAAAATGTATAAGTTTATTCCGAATAATTTGAATATCAAAGCCAATTTAATTGAGTGGAAGTTAGTAGTGCCGAAATCATGCCGTGCACAAATTTTAAAAGAATGCCATGATGATCCAGTTTCGGCCCATTTGGGTGTATTTAAAACATATACAAAAATCAAAGAGCTCTATTACTGGCCTAAAATGCGGTCATATATTTCTAAATACATTAGTAAATGTGTTACGTGCTGCCAAAGCAAATCCAGCACGTTCAACCATTATGGTTTTATGGGCAAAGAAAAAAGTTTCATTTCCGTTTCAATGTTTGTCGATTGATTTAATGGGGCCCTTTCCGCGCTCGAAATTGGGGAATACTTACCTTTTAGTTGTTACTGACTGGTTTACAAAATTCACTTTATTGCATCCCATGCGCAGCGCTTCAACAAAACAAATTTGTAATTACCTGGAAAATTTTGTATTTTTGGTATATGGGGTACCTCAAATTTGTATGATAGATAATGGCCCCAATTTAAAAGTAATTTATTTTCCAATCTCATGACAAATTATAAAATACCTTCGGTTTGGTTTAACGCCAGCTACCATCCTCAAGTTAATTATGTAGAACGCGTTAACAAGGTAATTGGAGCTGCCATTCGCAGTTACATTCAAGATTCTCATAAGAATTGGGACGATAATATTCACAAAATTGCCCATGCGCTTCGTAATGCTGTTCATGAATCCACAAAATATTCCCCAACATTTTTAGCTTTTGGACGCACGGTTCCTCTGTCCGGGGAATTCTATAATAAATTAAAGGATTTAAATCCAGAGGATCTAGCAATTGATACTCGAGAACAATTGGTTCAAGACCTTAATGAATTATCGCCCATCTTTAAAGAAGTTCAGAAGAACATACATTTGGCGTATGAACGTAATACGCACTCGTACAATTTAAGGCGCAGACCATTAAATTTCAAAGTAGGGATTTAGTGTGGAAGCGCAATTTTATATTATCAGATGCTTCTAAACATTTCAATAAAAAATTAGCCCCGAAGTTCCTAGAAGCAAAGGTGATGGAAGTTTTAGGTTCTACCACTTATAGACTATCTTCCATGGACGGAAAACCGCTAGGGGTGTTCCACGTCCAAGACCTAAAACCTCACTAATATTTTATTTTTCCAATTTTTATTTTTCCTTCCGCCAATTTTCTGAAAAGACTCAGTTGTCTTAAACATAATTGCGGTTGGATGTGTTAATTTCTACATTTATTTTTTTTTTTTTCAATTTTCTTGAAATTCCTAAGAGCAATTTCAATTTTTCGAGGGGGGCTGTGTAACATACTGTTTTAATAAGCTCTAATAGTTCTAGTATTCCTAAAAATAGTTAGTTTCTAGTTTAATTTTAGCATGCTAATTATTAGAATTGTAGCGGCTGCAGGATCACCCAAGTAGCTTCTCAGCGAAGTTCCCAGAAAGATCTAATCCAAGAGTTAATCAATTTTTCTAAAGGCACTTACTTAAGGGCACTAAACATGTCAAATTAGTCCATATCTATGATTAGATGTCAATCATGCTTTAGGATCCTATTTATGTCAGGGTGGTCTGAAGCAATTTTTCAATTAGCTGAGCACTCAACTAAAATCAATTCTGAGAGCTACGGTTGTGGTTATCTTAGGCATTGACAGTTTTAATTAAAATTAAAGATTTACGACCGGCGCATCTTAAGCCGAGTAAGAGCGTCAAGAAAGGGTTATTTTCAATTAACCAAAATGTATATAAGGAGGCCAGCCGGTGGGAATCGGGGTTGTTTATTTCCAGACGCGTTAGAGGTTAAAGCTAACGGTTACTAGTGATGTGTTTATTTCTCTGCAGTCAAGTGCGGGCCGTTATGTTTTAAGTTATTTATTTCTCTGAGTAAGTAATTAGTATATGTGATATTACTATGAACTCAAGGCTGTGTTATGCAGCATAAGTCAGTTATTTGTTTAAAAACAGTATTTGTCGACTTCCATAAAATACAATTCCGGGTGAATGCCCAGTTCAAGTAAATTGATCCGTTTTATTATTGCTTTGGAGACCGCATCGTTTTAGAAGGGTCTTCTATTATATTGTGTTTCGACGGTGTCAGAGGTCGTTAATCACTAATCCACGAGACTACCTGAGAATGCAAAGCTCAGGCCCGAAGTCAAGTTACGGTACTATTTGACCCTTGAGAAGGTCGTATTTTTCATGGTGTAGATGACCCCGTGGTTAAAAGGGTCGTCGCACTATGCAAGTTAATTAGACTAGGGTAGCATTAATAAATTTTGTTATTGGGGTGTGTACACCTAGAACTGTATCTATTCAAAATATGTTTGTTAGTTAAGTTTAGTTAAGTTGTGTTTGTGCTAGCCGGAGACTATAAGTGACTTATTTTCTGTTCTGCCATTTTGGTTCATCGCCCACGAACAAAGTGCGACGAGAGCTATTACCGCGATTGGTCCATGGGCCGTTTAATTCCCATGGTGGCGCCCTTTTGTACATAAGGTTATTTACTTTATATTTTGTTATGCATATGTAATTAGTTGAAGTTTTAGTTAGTAGCTCGTTCAATAAAACAATCGAATTTTCGTCTCAGTGTGTTTGTTTAATGAACCCCCCCTTCACCGGCTGCTGCAGCTTGCGAGGCAACGTCCCGAAACGTGAGGGTACGATGGTGTTAGAGGTCCTGTTATTTATTATTTATTGTTAATTGGATACCCTCATGCGGTAGGTAAATATTAAAATTATACACATTCCCTTACACTTAGTGGTTTAGGCTCTATGCGCTCTGCAGCCCTGCATGACGCTGTCGCCGTCTCGCTCAAACCAATAGGTGTTTCTTCACCAATTATTAATTTTCAAGCTGTAGTACTTACCAATGGAGTCCCACCTCAGATAATTTTTGTTTTCTAGTTCAGCCCCTAAGTACCTCCTGTACCAAGCACAACCTACTTTCCAACTTAGCCCGTATTTTCGACCCCATGGGACTTTTATCTTCCCTTACCTTTCTGGTAAAACACTTAATTCAACGTTTGTGGTCGTTAAAATTAGACTAGGATGCTCCCCCTCACCCCGACTTTCTCCGTTTGCGGGAAAGATACTTGCATGAGTTACCGCTTCTTTCGGATTTTACTTTACCCCGTTTGCTAATCCCGCCACAGTTACTACGTGCGAAGTTCAGTGCTTTGCTGACGCTTCTTAACGTGGCTACTGTGCTGTTGTTTATTTTCGCTTAGTTACCCATTCCGTCTAAGTCTAAGGTCGTTCTTCTTCGTACAATTTTTTTTGCCCCGGTATTAAATGTTGGCTGCCGCAATGGCATCAAAACTATTAATCTTTGTCCTCAAAACCTTTAATTCTAACCTTACCTTTCATAAAATTTACTGTTTGTCTGACTCCATGGTGGTGCTTTCGTGGATAAGTTCCCCGCCGCACCGTTGGAAGACTTTCGTCGCCAATCGTGTTGTTTACATTCAGGAAAACACGTTTCCCGCCTCTTGGCATCACATTTCCTCCCTCGAAAACCCTGTCGATGTCGGGTCGCGTGGTTTACTCCCTACCGACTTGTGCCAATGTTCTTTATGGTGGTCGGCTTCACCAACTTTGTATCAGTCTTACGAAAACTACAGTCTACATTTTCGGCCTTCAGATGCTCCTTAAGTTCTCACTGAACAACGCTCTATCGTTTTATCCGCTGTCGTAACCTACTGTTGGATTCAATCAATTCTAGAAGATCACCCTTCTTTTCGCTTTATTACACGCGTTGTTGCTTGGATTCTCTGTTTTCGTCATAATCTACGTCGCCCACTCGAGAGGTACTCCGGACCTTTGTCATTTTCTGAGTTGAAAAATGCCTGGCTCACGCGCATTTATTCTATGACCGTAAATCTCCCGCTTTGTTATCTATCAAAAGTCGATATACTGATCTTTATGTTACTTACGTTCATTTAAAATACTTCCACGCGTGTGCTCAAATGGTCCATTTTCTCGTTAGTCAGCACTCCTGGATTATTATTTTGAGTCATTGTCTGACGTGCAGGAAGACCAATCCGGTTGCATTGCAACCTCCTATGGGCAACTTGACTTCATGTCGAGTTACTCAAGTCAAACCTTTTTTGTGTTTGGGCGTTGACTTTGCCGGTCTCTTTTCTGTTAACATGTTTCGTCTACGGATTGCCAAAGTTTTAAAATCGTATTTGTCTTTTTATTTGTATGGCTACCAAGGCGCCGCACCTTGAAATCGTATCCGACTTGTCACCGGACGCTTTTCTAGCGGCTCTGCGTTAATTTATTGTCAGGTTTGGCAGTTATGATGACCTCTATAGTGATTGTGGCACATTTTGTAGGTGCTCATAAGCAGTTAATTCATCTCGCCAAGCTTGCTGCTTCTAAGGATTATATTTCGTGGCATTCTATACCGCCGGCTTATGGGACGCGGGAGTGAAATCTGTTAAAACCTTCCTCCTGCGTACTATGGACGAGCAAGGGTTAACTTTCGAGGAGTTGGCCACCGTCTTTATCCAAATTGAGGCCATCTTAAACTCACGTCCTCCCACCTCTTTGAGCACTGACCCCAATGATTTGCACTGTCTTACGCCCTGTCATTTTTAACTTTGGCTCCTTTAACCGCCATCCCGTAGCCCGCCCTTTCTCAGCTTCGCTTAACCGCCTCTCTCGCTAGCAATTGCTCCAGCGAATTCAACAAGATTTTTGGTCCCGTTGGCACAGGGAGTATTTGTACTCGCTCCACTAGCGCTCCAAGTGGCACACACCGTCTCCTCAAGTTTAGCTGATTAAGGTCGCTAATGTTTCTCGCCTTCGTTGGTCCCTCGGCCGTATTGTGGCTGTGCATCCTGGGACGGATGGTGTTGTTAGGGTGGTCACACTTAAAACCGGTCATGGCGAGCTGAAGCGGCTTGTGTCAAAGCTCTGCCCTTTGCTCTCAATGTAGAGCAAAACTATTTTTGTGTTTTGTTAATCTTTGTCTGTTCGTTTTTTCATTCCTCTCCCCCCACCTTTTAAGTATTTTCCTTTAAAATGCCTTGCATTTTGGTGGACGGTATGTTCTGTTATTATTGTGTATAATTTACCGCTTATTTTATTTTTCCATTTAGAATTTGTCAATTATTTACCTTCGCCCGGTATATTAAAATGTTATTGCATGTACCGTAATTACTTCAGACACCGAGCTTGTTGTAGTGCCGCAATAACGAAAAAATATATTATCCTTCACATGTGCAAGAATATTATCACCTGCCTTGGAGAAGACAAAAGAAAGGTCGATTTTCGTTTCCCGTAAAAGACGGACGCTTTCCCTAGAGTTTTACAATCGCATCTAGTTCTGAACGACCGCTTTAAATAATTGTTTCGCTTCGCTCTATAGACAGAGGTAAGTGTTTGAAATATTTGTTTGTTCTGTTTAAAATCATTAATTATATGTTTTCTGTTAATTATCATTTACTTTCGTATACATGTCCACTTTTTTTTACCACAAAGCTATCGAAATTACCGCAAAAAATTACAATTTGTGACAATTGTACTTAACTTCTGAAGTTTGGTAACGGTAGGGTTTACTTTTAAGCTATCCCTGAATACACCGTCAATCATGGTTTCAAAGTCTATAGTAGGATCTGAGCGACCATATGTAGAAGCGACGATGCTTGTTTTACTAAATTCCTATGAAGATGGGCAAGTATCGTAGAATTTTCAAGATACAAAGACTTTAAGTCGGCGTTTAAGGAGTTGGATGACACCAAGCTTCCGACTCATGAAGGACGACGCCCTCGGAAAATGCACATTTTGAACGTATCAATCCCAACAATGTATGTATATTAGACTTTCCTCCAGTGTGTTGATATTTTGGTTCCTTAAGTCAGCTCACATAGTTGACTTCATTTATGTTACGTTTATAATTTATAGGACTAAATATTTAATACCTTTTTGTATGAAAATTAATTTACAACCATGCAATTCTTCTACTGCTTTTTTTAAATTAGATAGAAATATGTTGTTTACATTTGGTCATTGTATGATAAAGTTTACAGATTCAGGTTCTATTTAATTATAAAGTTTAGTTTAAGATATACAGAATGTGGTTACACGATTGTTTTCAAGTCACGCTGAGATAAAAAATTTGTGTAGAAACAGTCTGATAAATTTTAATTGCTTTTATTTAATGTTATGAGTATGCTAATAGCGGCAGCTTTTATTGTTTGGGTATTAATTATAAAATAACATTAGCATAAGATCTACCGTATAAAAATGTAGAGTTACACTATTGTTTAGATGTGACGTTGTTACATAATTCTTAACCGCTGCTGCGAACTGCATTTCGTCTAGAAAATGGTTTTCTTTCTTTATTGCAGTTATCTACTACTACATACATTTTTTTGGTTTGGTATTTACTTATAAGGAGTTGCTTTTAAGGAACGCTTGTGGACACTATGTAAGTATATAGATATCTTTTTGAATGAACATTTTGAATACAGAAAAAGGAATGTAAAGTATTTAAAAAAATTGTATTAAACAAGCGACCCCGTTTTGAATGGATCTGCACCTTTCCCAAGTTCTAGATTACTAGAACAGGTGAAATGGCTTGCGTGTTCTAATGAGCTAAAGAGCCAAACTACAGGTTCAACCAAAGTAGTGGGATCATTAGTGAGGAACCAGACTAAGACATGTCCCCGAAAGAGGGCAGCGGCTCTTTCGGTACTTAGATTGGCAGAGACCATAAAGGTTGGTATGGTAGTTTAAGACATACTACCGCGATGTGGAAGGCAACGTGAAACCACCGCATTACCTCCCAAGTACACAGTGTACTTAAATTGTAATAAACATGATGACATTTTCTGGGGTAAAAGATTCCGGATATAAAATAGTCTCCCATTCGGATGATGCGATCGGAAAGTTCAGAATAAGAGTCGGGAACATTTTGCGAGTCGGAGCGTAGAATGTTAAAAGTATGAAACAAGTAGGTAAGCTAGAGAACCTGAAAATTGAAATGAATAGGTTAGCACCTAGACATAGTAGAGATCAGCGAAGTTCGGTGACCAGAGGCGGGGGATTTTTGGAGTGGAGACTTCAGGGTAATTCATACAGGAGCAGAGATAGGAATTTCAGGTGCGGGGATAGTTATGCGAAAAAAGATAGAATACTGTGTAGAAAATTACTCACAAAAGCACGAAAAAGTAATCAAGGTTAGATTAGAATCTAAATCGGTAAATACAGTAATAATACAAGTATACATGCCCACCTCTAGCTACAGTGACGGAGAGTTAGAAGCGATCTACAAAGATATCGAAGACATACTATGATACGTAAAAGGACATGAAAATTTAATAATTACGGGGGAATTTCAATTCAGTGGTAGGTGAGGGTAGGGAAGGAGCGGTAGTAGGTTTATTTGGTTTAGGCACGAGTGACGACGGGGGAAATAAGCTGTAGAATTTTGCGACAAGAACAATTTAATTATCACAAACACATTATTTCAACATTATGCTAGAAGATCATATACGTGGAAATGCCAGGAGATGTAGGAAGATATCAAATAGATTACATTCTTGTTAGACAACGGTTTAGGAATAAAGTAAAGGACTGTAAAAGCTACCCAGAAGCAGATATAGACACTGACCATAACATCGTAATTATAAAGGCCGCACTTAAATTTAAGAGTTTGAAAAGAGAAACGGAAAAAGGCACTGACTTTAAGAAAGTAAAAGATAACGATATTCAAGAAAGATTCGATAAAAGTCAAATGAATTGCTAAAAGATATCGGGAAAATTTCTGATACTAAAGAAGTAGAAACAGAATGGAATAACATTAAATCCAGCTTAGATATGGCGGCCAGAGATATTCTGGGGTTACACAAAAAGAAAATAAGAAACCCAGAATAACAAAGGATATCCTGAATTTAATAGAAGAAAGAAGAAAATACAAATGTAAATCAGACGAAACAGGAAAACAGAGATACAAAACCATAAAATGGGAAATTATTCGCAAATGCAGGAAAGCTAAGGAACAACGGATTGATTAAAAGTGCAAAGAGGTACAAACTAAGATGGAAGTAGGAAAGACAGATGAAGCACACAAACTAATTAGAATCAATTTTAGGGACATAAAACCGTACAGCAAAACTATAAAGGACGCGGGAGGAAACGTCATTATAGACGATGTAGAGAAAGTGGGTAGATGGTAAGAATATATAGGGGATTTATATGCAGGAGAGGAACTAACAGCATTAGAACAGTAATCAGACATTGAAAATGATGACTTGAGATATCCTCTATACTTAGAGATGACTTTGAATTAGCATTATAGGGTCTGAAAAATGATAACGGGCCGGGTTCAGATAAGGTGTACGCAAAAACTCTAAATGCCGCTGGACAGGCAGTAACAGAACATCTATTCCAACTTGTAAGTTATATGTATGAGACAGGCGAAAACACTCAAAAATCTCAAACGTAACATCATAGTAGCTTGCTACGTGCAGCGACGTAGCCAACAAAAAAAGGCAACCAAGAAAAAAGAAAGAGAAATTGACCGGGCTCAGTCGGTGAGTGGGCGGGTATAAAACCTACAAAAATTAAATAAGGCCTGAAATCCGTACCGCCTTAGAAGAAATCCCGCCTGCAGTTATACCTAAATAAAAAAAGCAAAGGAGATAACATATTAACAAAAGAACTCTAATTAGCATAAAAAGAAAAAGCAACATTACAATGGTCATTTACTCGGTTTAAGTAAGTGACAATAAACCATATATATTAGTATTTGCTAGCTAGTGTATTTGTATGCCAGATTTCAGAATTTCGTTTAGTAATCATAATATTACGATACCTCACATAGGCTTTGATAATGCTAACATTTAACCTACAATTACAAATACAATGGCAATAACGTCTTCCAATGTGCCAGCAAGTTTAATCCCATTCCCGCATTAATAGATAGTAGTTAAACTTAAGCGTAATATAGTAATCCCATGGCAATAGATCCCCGAATCATAAATCATTTTCGTACATACGATTAATTCGAGACCTGTATCAGCCCCAAACAGTAATATCTAAGTGAACAGGGTTTCGACACAAGCAGGAAAGAAACACTCGCCCACGTTTCTACGGTGTTAGATTTTTCGTTCGCTCCAAACGGTACGAAAAATCTAGCAATTACGACGAGTGCTTTTTAACATTTTGAAAAGAAAGTGAACATAAATTCGTTTATTGAACAACCAGAGCTCCAAGTCATATTGTGGTTATCAAATAGTGTGATTAAAAAACTTGGAAACACGCTTTTATCGGATAGTACTCGACCTTAGTTCGACGAGTTTTTAGATTCAAACCACAGAGAAAACAATTATACGTTATCGGAATGTTTAACAAATTAAAGGATACCTAAAACAAGGTATTGACTTATTTAAATTTTATCCTAAATTTGTCGTTTGCAAGTAAATAGATTTGAGTTAAACAATTATTGTAAAGCGGGTTTATGATGAACAGGTAAAATATACAGGATGTTGATGAAGGATTTAAGAATAGCAACAGAATTGATTTAACTGAAAAACAAATTAAAGGGAAAAAGGGGTAATTAATTTATTCCGAAAATAAACGTAACAAACTATACCAAAAAAGAAAGGCGCGGATAGATGTGAAAATTTTCGAAAATAAGTTTGAAGGCACACGTGTCAAAAATATTAACTACAATTGTACAAAAACGAATGGAAAAATGAGCTGAAGAAATACTAGAAGAAGACCAATTTGGGTTTAGGCGAAACAGGAGAACACGGGAGGCTATTTTAGCTCTGAGAATGATAATGGAGAAAACAATAAAAAAAGGGGAAAGCGTGTATATATGGTTTGTAGATCTGGAAAAATCATTCAACAATGTAAAATGGAAAAAATGTTCAAAATACTCAATAAGATTGGAATGACTTTTAGGGATAGACGGATAGTACATAGCTTATACAAGCTTATACAGCAGTAATAGAATTAGAGCGGGAACGTAGGGAAGTAAACATTAGAAAAGAGGTGAGACAGGGATGTGCCCTATCTCCATTATTGTTTATCTTGTACATTGAAGAGGCAATGAATACTGTCAAATGCAGGAAGGCATTTGGAATTACTATGCAGGGACAAAAGCTTGGTATGCTTAGATTTGCAAATGATATAGCGGTATTAGAATCTAGCAAGGAAGAGTTAGAAGAATTTGGTATGAAAATTAACAAAAATAAAACTAAAGTACTAGTATACAAAGGAGGGGAAAATAAATTAAAAACAAGAATACAAATAGGTAAAAATAATACAAAAGGTTAAGGATTTCTGCTATCTAGAAAGCCAAATAACGTAAGATGCGAAAAGCGCAAACGATATAAAACAAAGATTAGCACAAGGTTGTGTTACCTTTAACAGCAAAAAGCAACTACTGTGTTCAAAGACAACAAACATAAAAACAAAAAAAAGATTGCTTAAAACATATGTGTGAAGCACAGCACTGTACGGCTGTACAGCCTGGACAGTAGGAGAAGGGGACAAGAAATGTGGTGCTACAGACGAATGATGAAGATGTCATGGACAGACATAGTTAAGAACAAAGAGGTACTAAAAATGGTTTGGGAAGAAAGAAATATGTAGAAAACGGTAAAAAAATAGGAGGGGTAGGATGATAGGCGACATACTACGGCGTGAGGGAATAGTGCGGAATATATTAAAAGCAGATATAGGAAAAAAGAAAGACAGAGGTAGATCTAGGATAGACTATTGCACACAGATAGTGAAAAATGTAGGCTGTAAGAATTTCAGGGAAGTGTGTGGGCTAGCTCAGAATAGGAATCAAGGGAGATACGCATCCAACCAGTCCCAAGATGGATAAACTAAGGACTAAAAAAATAACTGGTTAAATACCAATTTAAAGTAACTGACCATAAAAGACCTACCTTTTATTAAAAATGTTTGGTGTTGAAAATGAGATTTGTACAGTTGAAAGTTGAGTTTTATTTATAACATTCTTTCATTCATTTAACATCGAACGTTATTAATAAGTATGAAGCAGTAAAACCTTTATTAAAAGTGCGCTTTATTTTGAAGAAACTGTGTAACCTTTTATGCATATTTCCATTCATTTAACATCGAAAGTTATTAATAGGATAAACGCATTTATTCTGTTGATGTCAAAAAATCATGCAAATGTTAAATTGGAAACCTCAAATCCTTATTATAAACGTTCTACTTTCAATTGGTCACGTAGGCTAAAGCAAATTTTCTTGCATAAACCAACATTTGCAATTGATAAGGATGTAATCAAAACAAATTTGTTATTTACATTAGGTGATTACGGAATTAATTGAAAGTAAACATTAGTGGAATTGACATATGATAATGAGGTCAGACTAACGAATAGGATCCAAAGTTTTTGAAATACTGCCGATCGTGCTGTTTTACAAATTTAGTACGAAGCACGAATTATGTTTTTGTCCATTAATGTTGGTTTTTTAAAAATTTTTATTATATTTTTAATCGTTTCAGAAAGAAACTGTACTTAAACATGATGATTATTATAAGCACCTACAAGTATTGCTTGGGTAATATTCTCGAATAATGTTAATTGTGTGAAAGGATTTACTGGAAAACTATTAATTCGGAAAAAATAAGTGCTTTTAAATCTGATGATTATTAGAAATAACTATAAGGGTTGGTTGTGAAATATCTGCAACTAATGTTGACTGTGCGAAAAGATATATTGGAAAAATATTAAATCAGTAAATGTTCAAGTTCAGGGGGAACTTGGCACTCACAGGCTGCTTACCCCTCTTCACAATCATGCATCTGATTTTCCAAAGCTCCACCCGAAGGTACTACAGTGGCCAGGAAGCCAGTTTCCTTTACCTGGAAAATTTGGAATTTTGCCGAACCCTTGCTGTTCCAAGCAAAGTAGGGATCTTTAACGTGCGTGACAACACTCACACACGGGACCTCCATTTTACCTCTCATCCGAACGAGGGGGTATTTTTATGAAAAATGCTCGCTTAACATTTTTCAAGCGAGCCGTGTCGTGATTTGAACCCAGGACCTTGGGCGTAGTAGTCACACACATACCACTACGCCACGGAGCCGCCCCCCTTTTACAACCACTGAATGCCGGACAAATAGGGTATATAATTGTAAAACAATAGAAGGGGATCGAACTGCATCTAACAAGAAAGAACAGCGCTTATGATCAAAGACAACAAACATAGAAACAAGAAGAAAATTATTGAAAGCGTACGTGTGGAGCACAGCACAGTATGCCTATGAAATAAGGACAGTAAAAAAGGCAGACAGAAAAACGGTAGCAGTTTTTTGGAATGTTGTGCTTTAGATGTATGAGAAAGATAGCATGGACAGACAAAGAAATAGTAGGAAAATAAAATATCTGTGGAAAAAAATAGAAGAAATAGAAGTGCGGAATACGTTTCAAGGCATGGAATAGTACGGGATATACTACAAGCAGATATAGGAAAAAGGAGGTAGATGCAGACCTAGATCAGATAGTGATAGATGCAGACTGTACAAATTTCAGGGAAATGTGTAGGTTAGTTCAGAATAGGATACAATGTTGGTACGCGTCTAACCAGTACCAGAACTGAAAATCTAATGATGATGAAACAAGTGACTGAGAACAATCTATAATTTATATTTTTTTATTTAAATTTTGTTTTATGTAAATACTAAAATTGCGGCTAAAAATTAGTTTGAGGTGACTAAAGGGATATTAATTATTTTTGCAAAGACTTTTGTACTGTATAAATTCTCCGGAATAAATTGGAGATATATTGTTTTCCTCGCAAATTGGTTTTCTTTTTGGTAACATGTTTTTTTTTATTTTAAGTTTTGTAAATAAACTTTCTCGCTTGAGGTTTTCTTAATAGTTTTCTTGTAACCCACCCTACTCTACGACTTTACAGCAAGCCCGACATTCTTTCGATTCCTTTTTTTGCGGTACTCGGTGGGGACTTTTTCGTTGCGTACCATATTTTTTCCTTGTCCGCATTGATACCGCAACACTGTTCATAGTTAATGTTTGATTATTAGGGATATTTACCTTAAGATTCCTACACCATGTTTACTATCATAACAACTAGTATTTTTAAACGGATGTAGTGGTGCCTAACTTTCTTTTACATTTTAATTTTACAGTGAACCTCCCTGCTTTTCCGTCTAACGCTGGAATAAAGTCCAGAGCTAGCAAATAAACTAATGTTGTCTTAGGCACGGGCATAAGATGTTACAACACTCAAAATTGAGCTTGGGTCTTTCTTGTTTAAAGTAGAGATACGGGGTCGTTTAGGGACAAAATATAGTGTTTTTACGCTGAATCAGAACATGAAAAAACAAAATGTTAGAAAAAAATGGAGTTAGAACGTTTTCTCTTACAGGGGCGGAAATATTTAGAAATTGTTGTACTCGCAATAAAACTAGCTTTAAGTCAGGTATTGGAAATGGGTATTCCAATTCAGATTTTGCTATGAGGGTTGTAGGTGCGCAATGTGATCCGATCGTCAAAAATTGTGTTTTTAAATTCTTTAATTTTTTTTAATATTTGGGTAGTCACACAGGACTTGCGTATATCAACGTTCACTACTTACTTATTTTAAGAAGAACGCTCAGGATATGATAGGTTTTTTATTTATGCTACTAATCAAGGAGACCTTAACACGTATTAATAGAATTTTATAAATAACACCCCATTTTTAGTTCAAGATATCCTATTTTACTTCAATGGCTTCCTTAATCCTGTAATGAAATATTACTAAGTAGAGCGTACTTATAAGGCATCTAACAGAAAACAATCCGCTATTGTAACTCATCCCCTTTTGCAACGACATATGTCACGCAACATTCATTTCCTATTTCCGCCCTTGTTTCAATTTACACCCTCTAAATTAATTGTACAGATTTTTGTAACGTACTTTAACCTTCTAAATAATTTAATCTGTCTGTGGCCAATTCGTGTGATAAATTAGTATATGTACCCCAGTTGAAAAATGTTGTTAAACCTAATTTATTTATAAGGACAAATCAACTGAAATTGCATGTAGGATTAGATAAATATTTGATATTCACATGTTCAAATCGAACAAAATGCTGAAATTCGTTCTGTAATATACAACTTCGAGTATCGGTATACTATTATAAAGCAATACATACGGGGATGGTGTAGTGTATAATTTACTTACTCAAATGACGGTGAATTACTTTAGATTTGTAGTATAATCAAAATCGAATGCTACATAATATTAAAATAAAAGTTTTGTTAGCAAGTTTTACACGACTATACTTTCGTTATTTTTGAACTAGATCATTTTGACGAAATAATCTACTACAAATCGAGGTCACTATATTGTTAATATAAAAAGATAACGTGCTTTTAGTGTACACGGCACTGCAATTTACCAATGGCTTTGTCTCCTTGTGGAAAAATCCAGTAAAGTGTGAAGGTAATGCGAATTAAAATTGCCCAAAACAATATTCATAAGTTACTATCTATTTATATATATATATATATATATATATATATATATATATATATATATTGCCGTAGAACCTTCAAACGAAACTGAGACAAAGCTTTTAAAATTTTAAATAAAAATTTCCTTACCCTTTTATTTCGCCTTCAAACTCCTTCAGCTTTCCTGGCTAGCTCAGCTGCGCCTCTTCTCGAATACCTAAATTTACAACCATACCTCTTTCACACTCGCAGCCCATTCAATAAAATCACCAAATAATACAACAATCATACAACCTTTTATTTACAGCTATTAACAGATAAATTATATTCACATGTGTTAAAACAGTTTGATACACTAATTATAAAACTCAAAATATGGTATGTTTTTAAAGTTCTTGATTTTTATAACTATTTTTAAACACATTTAATGAGATAGAGTAGATGGGCCCCACAGGTTACCCTAAATTGACTTCACACTGGAGTATCGTGAGCTCATAATAACCCAGTTAAGTTTGTATATGCCTCTTACACCTTGCATAAATTAAAACAAAATTAACAGACCCGTTTACCCTTTACAATTCAATTTATATCCTGAATAAAATTTTGGATGTTTTAAATACACCCCTTTTTAATATTTAACCTCAATAAATTGTCCAGTACATGTATCTTCTTTCAATAAGTTTCTACAACAATAAATATGCCCCAAAAAGTCAACCACACAGCACAAAATTTCACAAATGTTTATCAAACAACAGAAATTTTAAATAAATTACCTGGAGAATTTTTCAGGCTTCCTTTCCTTCGAAGATGATTGCCAGAACACCTCGGCTTTGTTTCCATTCACCGTGCTACTCAGCGGATCCACAGGCCTCCCCCATCTGCCACCTCTGCGAGCCAAGCGCCTCGTCTCCCAATACCATTTCATATATCATGCATACAAACTTGATTATTTGTGATGCTTACCCCCAAATATCATGCTTCCATTTATTGATTTTCGTGCTTTGTATTGTAGTAGTCGGACCTTTATTAATTTAATATGCATTACTCGTACATCACGCCAATAATTAGAGGTCCGCTACTACGGTATTACACTTGCAACCACTATATTTACGGTAATATAATCACATAAAATACTCACAGAAAGCTTTACTGCTATGGTGGTCGGCATTCAGTACTTTATCGAAGTAAAGTAAAATAGCAGCGAAGGTAAGAGGAGAGAGCCTCTATAACCTAGGTTGAGTATTTATATACTTTCAAAATCTCCTTAGTAAACGCACTTTCAGCAAAAAGCTTATTTTCAAATCTAATTCTAAAAATTTTGAATATAACAGTCTCGAAATTCGTAAAATTCGCTCCGGTCCACGTGCCGTATATCTGAATGCGCTTTCAACCGTCGCGTGTGCGTACGATTGGAAAACTCTGTTTTTAACCAATGATAAAATTCTCTGTCGTCACAAACCCCGCCTAAGCTTAATATATCTCTGTCTTATGCATGCTGGTTGTCTCGTTCAAAACCCCACTTGAGTTACAGAAAATCGATATTGATGACATCTTATCTCAACTCCACGTGTATACGGTACGTGCATTTTAATCCCAACGCTTTTTATCTATCTCTATCTGTTGTATATAACCGTTTGTGCATTTTCTTCACTTTTTAAGTTGAAACTAATTTCTATGAAAACTTATCGTAACATGCTCTCGAGTTCGTCGAACGTAACCTTTTAAAACGCAGGTGTTTCTGTTAATTATCGAACGTTTAGCATAACAATTCCTAGACTTTATATTTCTTCGTATCTGATAAAACTGAGGTTGGCTGTTACAACAAATACATTTGCCTTGGAATTATTGATTTTTTTATACAGCACGTTCCCTTTTGCTTATATGTGTTTGCTTAAACTAAATTAAAATTAATTATGCGTATCCTTGAACGTCTATTTGCTTTAAAACTGTTTTTTTTTCTTTATGTGATTTTAGCATTACAATTATTAACTATAAAAATACGGCAATACTTGTCCGTTTTTTCTAAATGACTTAAATTAATTTTGCGCGTATATAATTTGAATATATATATATATATATATATATATATATAAATATTTTAGATAGTTAATTACACAAGGTAAGTTGATATATACTATCGTATTATAGTGAATAAGATGAAATAATAACTTAGACTTTTATGCAAAACCCAAATGATCATTTCAAATCGAGCTAGTAATTGAAAGATGGAAAATATAAGGTCTTGGACAGGACTTGAACTTGTATCCTGGTTTTGCCGGAACCATGCGTTTACCAATTACGCCACCGAGACCGATGACGACAATTGGTAAATTTACAAATTTAAATCGTGATAAGGGTTCACAAGAGGTCATTGAAACCCAAATTCTACAAATAAATCCCACTAAAATATAAAAGAATTCTGAAAAAAACGAAAATTTCCGTAAATTCATGTTACGCTCTGTATAATACAAGCTTACTTTTATTCATTGAAGTACAAGCGGAAAATCAAATTTTCCGTGTATAAATAATCACCCTGTATGATATATGCATATTGTAAATACATAGCAAGTAACGTAGGTGTATATGTAAACATAATTAATTCCAAGATACCGTAAAACGCATTGTATGAGAACGCAAATCGATCGTTTTAAGATAAATACAAAGCCATTTATTTCTAGTTATTAATTATCAATACATTTTTGATAGAAATGCTTTTCATTTGCTGTAAATAACATAGAATAGTACTAGCTTTACGCATTTAGCTTAAGAAATTACAATCAATATGTACTTTAAACCCCAATTTTAATAAATTTTGTGTACTGGATCACGAAAACAATATTTTCTATAAAATACGACCACTTCTGCATTAAAAAGCAATTATAGTTTAAATTAATTCTCTCGTGGATTACAGAAATTTATTTTAAATTAAAGAATTTTCTATAATATGAGGAATATAAGAAGATAATTCATCAGTATTTAGAACTACGTAAATCTAATAAAAGTTTTTTCCGAGAAGCGGCCGAAACACCAAAAACCCACAAAATCCAAAAAATATTCGATAAAATTGATTTTCTCTAGCGTTATCATGCGATGCCACTAGGATCGTATATATGTGCAAACAGCACGCGTGACAAATAACTGGAACAAGATTACCAGATAATTACGCTGCGATTTTAAACGCTAATGAGTTTTTCTGCGAAATCTTGCATCACAATGTTCCATACACAATCTAGTAGGTTCTAGAAAATGGATAATTTTATATACAAGCAAGCGTTTACTAATTAAGGCATTTATTTATTCATTAGATTGATTCGATTCATAAATTCAATCGCAAAATGTTATTTTTAGAGCTGTTGCATTGCAAAACAAGGGCAAACACCACGCGTGACAAATAACTGGAACAAGATTACCAAATAATTACGCTGCGATTTTAGACTCTAATGAATTTTTCTGCAAAACCTTGCATCACAATGTTCCATATACAATCTAGTAGGTTCTAGAAAATGGATAATTTTTATGTACAAGAAAGCGTTTACTAATTAAGGCATTCATTTATTCATTAGATTGATTCGATTCATAAATTCAATCGCGAAATGTTATTTTGAAAGCTGTTACATTGCAAAGATGATATTTGAAGTAAGCAGAAAGCATACCTTAATTTGATAGTTCCATTGTTGCAATGAAGATATAAGTGATGTTTTAAACGCAAATTACATTTTAATAAATTATTAATTACAATAAAGAAGGAGTTCTTCAAGATAACGCTATTTTAAGAATTGCATTAAATAATCGAAAAGAAGATTTACCAAAAAATATACTTTGGTAACTGGTGTTTGAAGCGAGAATTTTAAATATGGAAAATCTTGGTAGCTAATTTGACGTCAATTTAGAATAAGAAGATATTTAATTACTAGGAACGTTTTGCGAATTCTGCAAGTATTACTTTTAGATTTATTTTTAACTGATATTGGAGTATTTGTATGTAGTTTAAGTTAGTTTTTGGTGTAAAGTATTTTTACCAGGAAAGTTTGTAATCGGGGTTCGAAACACTGACTTTTTAACATCTGTCAAGGATTTTTTTGTCCAAACAAAGCTTAGAAGCGTGGTAATAAACTTAACCAGGTAAATCATCCATAAAAAAGGAAATTTAGTTCTGTAAATTTAAAATAACGTAAAGAACAATTTTTTATAATAATTACTTCTTAGAAATTATTTTATGTTTGAAAGAAACGATGTTGAAATGCTTTTGTATGAGAAAAATAGTTCATACTGTATAAATGCTTTGTAATATTGCTGTGTTTGATTTTATTTAGAACCATCAATTCCGTTGAGCTAGTCAGGCAAAGTTAAAAAAGAAGGTAAGTGAACAATTTCAAGTTTTACAATTGCACAGCACTCTATCAGCGACACTTTCAGTGCGGCTATTTTCATATCACCCTTTTTGCAGCAATATATATATATATATATATATATATATTGATGTGCTAATGAGGTCACGAGAGGTCGTTAAGCCCCAAATTCCGGAAGAAAACCCACAAAAGGAAAAAAATAATAATATTTTCCAATATTTAATTTTTCCCTGTATAAACACAAAACGATTTAACGATCATTTAAAAATAAAGAAGCTCAACTTCAAACTCCGTGTGTAAATATTTCTAGAACAAGTTTCATTTACCGTAAAACAACCCTTATTGCATTTATAAAGCATAAGAACGAACCCCCCAATAAAGCATTAATTTGATCAAATCCGTGTATAAATATTTATTCCTGTGATAAAAATACCTTCTGAAACAAGTTTTTATTGTATATATCGTAAAACGGGTATCAAACACTTCTAGAATACGAAATAAATTTCAATTAATGAAAACACAATTGTATTTATTGTTTCATTAAAATCCGTGTGTAAATATTACTCTCTTGTACAACAAAAGTTTTATTGCGCGTATGTAGACAGAAAAACGCCCATTTTAAATAACATTGATATCTAACCTTTATTTAAAACGTAGTACACAGCATTTATTGAAAGAAAAATAGTCGAAAATTTGGAATCCTTACGTTAACTAAATAAAGGAATACGCAATTTTCTTCGAGAAGCGTTCTAAAAACTATTAAATCAGCAAATAAATTATCTTTGATGAATAAACGCATCAACTCCAAGAAACGTTACTAGCGAAAAGCTATAAAATGAATAAGAATGTGTCTCATAGCTTTAATTATATTACAGAAATCGTGAAAGAAAGATGGCAACGTTTAATTTTAATGCAATATAAAAGGATGCGAGACGTTTTACGACCGTAACAACTTTATAAATACAACCCATTAATCGCGAAATAGGGGTAAGTGTTGCATCATCCGGATGTATCATACTTTGAGAGCACAATTCAAGGATGACTTTTTAAAATTATTTGTTATATAAGACGGAAGTGAATTAGAACGGGGTATTTTCATTCCTTCAACATCGAGATTTGTAGTTTATTCTGTAGCATAAAAATTAGAAGATAAGTTATGAAGCATAGTTATTTTAAAGAGTACGAGGACAATTAATCATAAATAATATTAGTGTAAGGACACAATCTAATTTTAATTTATCATTAATAAATGTAGTTTCCGAAACGTATACTTTCACGGATGGAAAATTAATTAAAATTTGAAATGGAATCAGGAAGTTTTCACTGCCGTTAATTTTGATGGAAATGAGATGTCTATAAGCGACGACAGGCCAAAAGTAGAATTTGAAGATAGAGACTGCAAGTATAAATTTGTTTTGAGAGTTATTCGAGTATTATTAAGTAAATTAAGCTAAAATAAGTTTATAATTTTTATAAAAATTATTTGTGATTGAATAGTTTATTTCCAGCAATATTGAAGTCAGAAGCGTTTTGACCTTTACAAAATTTTCTATTCGAGTCGTTGATCAACCACGCCGAGGGATGAGGTAATACAAGTATATTTAAACCATCCAGCTAAACTGAAACTAAATTTTGTAACTTTCATATGAGATAGATTGGGGTTTTGTTATTATTAACAAGGATTAGGTGAAGATTATCTTAATACTTGAGTAGTCATAAAGTAAATTTTCTGTCTAAACTTAAGCTGTAAATTATATATAAGCGTTATTTATATGTGCATGTAAGAGATTATCAAGATAATGTGTATAAACAAAAGATGTATCTGAATGCATAGAAAATTGTTCATAGATGTTTCTTGAGATTTCTGTGTTTCATTCCATTTTCATAAAAGCCCCACACGGTAAGGTAAAAATTTATATTTTCTATTGCATCCTTATAGATACTGGGCAGCTGTACCAGATTCACAGCATCTTTATGGCACCCAACGTATGTATATATATATATATATATATATATATATATAAAGACAAGTTATTTGCAGTCCGCAATAAGAAAATTGTATATAAAGTAAGATGTATCTGTAAACAAACTCTTATGAAAATAATAAGACAAATCGGGCTGGTAGTTATATAGCCATTAACAAAACATTAGCTTTATTAATTCATGGGAGAAACATCCACTGACCAATGGTTTCGGCTTGTTGCCTCATCAGAGGTCCACTCTGATGAGGCTAACAACCAGCTCATGGTCAGTGATGTCTAATAAAGCTAATGTTGTAATGTATACTCAGCCATGTATTTGTCAATAGCTCTTATTATTTTCATAAGAGTTTGTTTACAGATACATCTTACTATATATATATATATATATATATATATATATATATATATATTTAATACTTGCCTTATAGCCATAATTTTGAGCGTAGCTTCCTGTCTATAACTGGCATAAGTCAAAAACTTAACAATGTCAGATATGATTAACAAAAATTCCAAACGTAATTGAATGTTAGGTTGATGTATCGTCGTGTACACGATTTAAATTAGTAAATTTCCCAATTGTCGTCATCAGTCTCGGTGGCGTAATTGGTAAACGCATGGTTTCGGCAAAACCAGAATACAGGTTCAAGTCCTGTTCAAGACCTTATATTTTCCATTTTCAATTGAAAGTTAGAAAATATAAGGTCTTGCACAGGACTTGAACCTGTATCCTGGTTTTGCCAGAACCATGCGTTTACCATAAAAGTCTAAGTTATTATTTCATCTTATTCACTGTAATAACATAGTATTTATCAACTTACCTTGTGTAATTAACTATCTAAAATATTTATATATATATATATATATATATATATATATATATATATATTATATAGCGAATAATGTGCCCAGATATTGGGCGTCAATAAAATGTGTCATTATGCCGATTTAATAAAGCGACATAATAGATTGGCCCGAGTTACCTTGCTAGCTTAGTTTAAATGAAACAACGATAAACTCAGCATCTAGCTTATAACATCAAATATTCATTAACAAACAATCTTTCAAATAATAATTGCTACTTGGACGTGCATCTTTCTCCATAGCATAGGTTCCTCAACACTCATATTTTTTATTCTTCTTTTTAAATTTTTTACTTTGTTTCCTAAATCTGCTTTAAGATTTTCAAATCCATTTCTAAATGTTTTAAATCCTGCTTGACAACTTCCATAATTTCTTTTACTTTATGATCTAAATTCTTAATTTTTCCATTCGTTTCTCTCACGCGCTTTTTGATTATATTTTATTTGAACAATTTCTTCTTTTGCATCGTCCATAGCCTATAAAATCTGTATCGCTTTACCTCTAATTTCCAACTTCAATCTTTCTGTGTGCTTATTTGTTTGTTTTACGCCTCCTGTTATCATGTCACTCATCTCTTTAAATTTTCTTACATTCTTTTCGCTTTCTGATTTTAACTCCTGAGTATTCGTGTTAAATTTCTCACTCATTTCTTTAATACACTTCTCACCAATTTCTTTTATACTTTTTTCAATCTCTTCACTCATTCCTTTTTATTTAGGGTCGCAAAAAGTCATTGTTTTAGCTTCCCGAGTCTCTCCTACAGTCTTTTCTTTCTGTATCTCCGGCTCCTTCCTTTGCGGGTCTTTCAAATAGACACCTTCATGAGCACCAATTTCCACAATTTCAGCTCTCGATCCCTCACAAATATCTTTCATTCTATCAGTCATTTTGGAAACCAATTAAATATGCTGCACAGAAAAATTCCTACAAAATCTTACAAGACGCAAAACTCTTATTTTCAAGCGGTTTAATCGAACACTAGTTTGGGACGCCAATGAAAGTGCTATGAATAGTAGCGAATGATGTGCTCAGACGTTGAGCGTCAGTAAAAGCGCTGTGTTCTGTAGCAAATGCGATCCGATGTTGAGTGTCGATAAAAGTGCTGTAGATAGTAGTCAATCATCTACTCAGACGCTGGGCGTCAATAAAAGTGCTTTCAATTATAACCTAAAGATGCCCGAGTTACTTTGCTAGCTCAATTTAATTGAAGCAATGATGAATCCAATATCTAGCTTATAACGGCATCAAATATTCATTAACAAACAATCCTTCAAATAACAATTGCTACTTCACATGCATCTTTCTTTAACACACATTATCAAAAAAATTACATACAAGCATTAAAATCTAGAAATAGAGTCCAATAGAGTCAGTCTAAAAAAATATTTTATAACTGCCAGATAGAGTCCTTAAAATCTCTCTATCTAATTAATATTTCACTAACCTTCCTTATGTAAATCACGCTATATACAAATTTTTTTATAAATAAACATGGATAATTTTCATAATCCTTCTTATTTCGCAGTCAAACGTAGCTAATCAGATACATTCGATAAACTCTCTTACAATGGCCAAATTTTAACCGTAATTCGACCCCATAAAAAAATTTAAATTATCCATTCACAAAAATAAATTTCATACCAAATTCTTATGTAATCTAACCCAATTAAGTAAATGAACAAGCGCAAATGTCTTTAAAAAAATTTTAAAACAATGATTTACCATTAACTTGTTCATTGTCCTTTTCTCTTGTTATTGTAGGTTTGTGCCCAAATCCATATTAGTGTCGTTTAATTACTTCTAAAATTAACCCATTATTAGATATACATTTGAAAATCCATATCATATTAATCTATTTAAATTAAAATTTAGCTTGCTGGAATTTACTGCCATTGATCAAAACCCAATTATTTACTTCAAATAATCTCCACATAAATTAACTTTTAACATAACTTACTATCCGCTTAAAAAATGCTTTTAATACTGGTCATTCACTCGTCTTATTTGCTACGTTATAGTTTTACCTTATTATTTATTGACATAAACTCAATTAATTGACAAATTTCTTCCGTTCTTATTCTCAATCGGTTTATATGGTATGAACTCCCCAGGCCATTTAAATCTAGAGTTTCTTTCTACTTTTCAATTTAATAGAACAATCCGTCTGGTTTTATTCACGTAGCTGACGTAACTTTACCGGAAATTGAGGCTCCATGACTTAATTAGGACATTATCCTATCTAAATTGTCATATTCATTTGATTTACTACGTCGCAAAATGTTTTACTATAGCTCGGAATTGGTGTAACTTAAACAATGAATGCTAAAGTGCTTGTTGGTGATTTTGATTAATAGCTGTCATTGCGCGTTTTACAATTGTTATCGTTTGATTTATGGGCTGTTGCACGCCTTATCTTACATTATAATCCTCTAGTTAGAATATGCATTCATGTTATTTGTGATCTTGAGAATAATTATCTGTCACTAACTAATATTAACAATCGTTATTTAACTTGATTCATTAATTGTTTAGCTACTTGTGAATGATTCTAGATTTTCCTCGAAAACGCGATGCAGTTTTCAATTTCAAATACTCGATTGCTTGTTTTGCATTAAATGGATTGAAATTCTTTATCTTGTTATAAACTCTAAACGTGCTCTAAATCACGTTTTAAAGATAAGCACTTTTAGAAGCACGGAACGCGTTCTAATGGTATCAAATACTTTTTAGTTAGGAGGATTTTCACAGATTTTTACTTACGTATTATGCACTATTTACTGATACTATTATGCCATATCAATAAGGCTTACTATGTCGAGTTTTCACACTCAGAATAATATACGGAGTGTTACCAATTACGAAGTTATGAGTATAATGATTTTTTTATAGTTCCTTATCACATCAATATATATATATGTATATATATATATATATATATATATATATATATATATATGTATATATATATATATATATATGTATATATATAGATGTGATAACGAGGTCACGAGGGGTCATTTAACAAATTTAACAAATTATGTGAAAAAGAATACCTCGCCTAAAAGCAAAAGAAATTGAAATTCTCAGTATTTAAATTTCACCTTGTGTAAACGCATCAGCGTATTCCCTCAGCAAGATGAAAAGATTTCCATGTAAAATAACACTCTTTAAGGACACACCATTTAAGAACAAAGCCCAATTTTAAATTCACTGATTATGTTAATTCATTTTAGTCGTGTGTAAATAATTACTTCTGAGAGATACCATAAAGCTTGTTTCATTTTAAATAAAGCACAAAGCGAAGCCCAATTTTTAAGCACGTAAAAATAAAAGCATTTATTTTCAGCCGTCTGTAAATAATTATTCTATTTTACTAAAAAATACCTTTCAATAACAAGTTTTCGTTGCATTTACCGTAGAACGGGTTTAAAAATATCAATTTTACGAATTTATAAGGCAAAGCATATTTTCCGTGTGTAGATATTCTTTAAAATTCGTACAACAAGTTTTAGTCCATTTATGGAAGGACCAATAGTTCATAAAGTTTGAGTTTTACGTTATTTAATAAAAGGATACGTCATTTTTTTTTAGAAATGTTCTGAAAACTATTAAATAAGCTAGTTATTTTCTATCACTGCATAAACGTTTCGTACACTAAAGAAAGATACGGCACATTTTACAATAGCCATAAATAAAATTGACAACTAATTATGCAGATAACGAAGGAAATTGCGGCGGATCATTACGTCATTCAGTGATTAATCTTCAAAAACATATTCTAGAATGTATTGAAAAAAATGACGTATTTAGAATTTTATTATACAAGGACGAGATTTAACGGGGAGCGAATCATTCTTTAATTCATTTTTACGACATGAACGTGTCAGTTTCGAATTATTTGTGATTTATTCATTGGTAATCCATTTTGTCAGCGTTCCACCAGTAACATAGAAGTTTAAATACGAGTTATGAAGCATAATTATTTGAAAAACTAACACGAAGATTTATCATATCAATATAAATAATCTTGGTACAAGATTAACTGCTAATTTCAATCTATTAAAAATAAATGCACTTTGCAAACTGGATTATAAATGGAAATCTGAAATGGAATCAGGAAGTATTCGACGCCATTAATTACAATAGAAATGATATTTTTATAAGCGCTATAAAAAAATTGAGGATACTTACTGCAAGTATAGTTTTGTTTTTTTTTTTAATCTAAAACGATATTTAAGTATCATTCAGTAAATTAGGTTGGAATAAGTTATTATTTTAATAAATATTAATTTGTCATGGGATAATTTATTTCAGCAATTTTGAGGGCAGAGCTCGAAGCATCTTAACCTTTACTAAATTTTCTGCCCAGCGTCGTTGGCCAACTACACTGACAAACGAGGTAAATTATCAAGAGAATTTTAAAGACTCGCATAAGATGTTTTAAGGTTCTGTAATTGTTAACAAGGATTATGTGAAGATTATTTTAATACGTAAGTGGTCATGAGGTAAATTTTTTGTCTAAACTTAAGCTGTAAATTGTATTAGAAGCGATATTTATGTGTGTATCTAAGACAGTATTTAGATATTGAGAAAGATGTTTTTGAATGTATAGAAGATTGTTCATGGACATTTCTTGAGATTTCTGTGCTCATTTCATTTTTGTAAAATCCACATAATTTTTTCTGCTGAGCTAGCCAGCAAGAAAAAAGGTACGCAAAGATAAAATTTTCATATTTTCTATTGCATCCTTGTATACTAGACAGGGCAGCTGTACCTCGATTCACAGCATATTTGTGACTTCCAATGCTAGAATGGCTGGTTTCAGCATTATTTGTGGCACCGAATCCATGAGGGAATCTAGCAGTGCTAATATTACTTCCTTTTTCCCGTCTCTGTATCTAGATAGAGCGGTGAGTAACTTTGAAATTTCAAATAGGAACCTCTGCTTTTATGACCGATTTGGATTCTACGGCTAAACATACGTAAGATTTGTCTGAAACATTTTTTCTATTCTTCAAAAATGATTCTGTAATGCATGAAACTCTACTCCAAATCAGTCTAAAATCAAATTGTATTTCTTACAGATGCAATTATAGGAAGTGTTCAAAATGGCGCCCTTCGACTGTAACGCATTTATTAATCCGCTTTCAACCAACTGCACATAACTAAGAAGTGTGTCTGCTTGAATTTCAGCACAAACATTTCTGATTCACTCACTCATGTTCGAACGTGTGGTTGGTACTTGTTTGTAAATTTTGTCTTTGAGATAGCCGCACAAAAATAAGCTGGCCAATTTACCGGACCAGCTCTACCGAACCAGCAATGATTGAAATGACAATCAGGTACTTCACGTGCTACTACCGAATAGTGTGCTGGACAACTATTATGAGGTATCCACGTGTTCTCTCTCAGTTCTAAACTCAAATCTTTAGATAGTGTTGGCAGTTCATTTACCAAAATGTCTCTGTACATTTGAGCATTCAAGTTACCTTCAATAATGTGGGGACAAATAAGTTTGTTGCCAATTATTCCACACTATACTTTGACAATCCAAGGCGGGTAATGTTCAACTTGTCAGCGCCGCTGCGGATTTTCAACACTCCAGTAATACTAGTGTCGAATGACCATTCCATGGCTATTAAAGAAAGACACGCCGGAAAGCAATACATAACAAAAAACATCGGGATTCAGTTGTATTTGTTGAGAAAAGTTACCCGATTTTGGAAATCAACGCCTTGATAATCTTGGTGTAAGTAAAGACACATGAAACGGATGATATTTTTACATTTTAAAATTTTTCAGATACTGTTCTTGGGCAAGTCGGAATCGCAAACTATTTATCATATAGTTACACGAGAATTACCAACCACTGCAGATAATACAGAAATTTTGTTTCTTTCTCCAGTGACTGTTGCTCGATAGGTTCTTTTTTTCGGTTGAACATTACCATCAGCAGTAAATTGTTTGACAGTGCAATAAAATGGAACAAGTAACTCTATCCGGAGGATGCTAAGGATAAAGATTAACAGCATTATTGAAATTCCTGCCAACGTCTCTATAAACCAGAACCATTTCAATTTTCTTTTGTACAGTTAAATACTTCATTCTGAAATAGTACCAACAGATTAACGAAAAACGGTTTTTTTGTTTGCAAAATAAGCTATGGGCTGAGTGAAATGAGTAGTTTTTTATAGTTATTTCTTCTTTTGACATAAGAAATGACATTTTTAAAACGAAATACATTAATTTGAAAGCAGATTTAATCTAACACTCCAATAAGTTATAAGTCGTCCGAGTGTTTTAAAAAGGACGCATGTTCGAGGGTTCTCGTGTGGTTAGTGGTGATTACCGATTGCATGCAACCCCACGTGGTGGATAGGGGAGGCCTATTGTCACCGTTCGAGCAATCGACGCTGCCATCGGTCTTCGTGGAAGAATAAGCTTTGCATTTGAGCGGATCCAGAACGTTGAGTGGCCTAAAAACCACAACATAGGGAATGAATGTGCGTCATTTCGGACTAAACCCTGCACAAGGATGGTTAGACTAATCTCACATCGCAGACCAAACCACAAAAACCTTACTGCTGTTTAGGCAGGCAACAGTCTTGTATAGAGTAATACCACCTCGTGTTTGTGCTGTGCGCCATAGAACGTGCCCCTTCAGATACAGTGCAGCTACTTTGGAACTGCCACACCACCAACACCAACAGCAGCCTTAATCCGGGGTAATGGGCCAACCAAAGCAGTGGCAACAATAGTGGCCATAGAAGAAGCGTATCAATGGGACTAAACTGAAAAAGAGGAAGAAGGCTGGCCTAGAGACGCAGACTGCTGCCGAGGATAATACTAGCCCTATAGCTAACCCAGCCTGGCACAATCTATTGTCCGTTGAATATCCTTCACCTCCACACCAACTACTTCCACATCAAAACCTCAGAGACAAAGACGAAGGTAAGTTAGAAGAGGACTAGGCCCAACGATATCTTTCTGTAGGCGAGACCACGGAAGGGGAATTGCAAGAGTAATCACTCAGGCTCTCGCTAGCGACTATGGGTAGGCTACCGCAAGGTGTCCTCACGTAGCCGAAAATCACCAAGACTAAACTGAGGAGTTGCTATCAGCTGTTGAGAAGGCACTGGCCAACCATGTTCCCCCTTCCCACAAAAAGCACTAACTAACCAACATGGACCGACACGGTCATAATCAACAGCACACCATGGTCTAACATCCTCAAGTTCTCCTGTAAAGTCGTAACACAGTAATGAAAGACCTTGTTAGTGTAATTAAAGTAGTACAATATGCCCACTCTGCGGCCTAAGTGCACGTGGTACAAGCCACCCTTCCAAATATAAGATGTTCTAAGGTTACAAAAATAGTGGTTTCTGGAAAAGTCATTTTTAGTAATTGAAAATGTGAGAGATGACTGATTTGGAGTATTTACAATAAAAATCTGTATTTTTATTACAAACGTATAGCAAAATCGTATGCATATGTTCTCAGTAAGTGTAATCGAAAAAATAGAATATCTACAATTTCAGCGCCATCTATCATGAATCGAGAAAAACGCAGACAAACTCTGCGTATTTTTACCCGTAGAATCTGAATCTGCAATAAAATATAGCTATTCCTGTTTAAGATTTTAAGTTTACTCCCCACTCTACTTACAAGGACAGGGAAAGAGTGTAATTTTAGCAATACTGTATTTCTTTCACAGATTGATTAAATTTTTGTTATAGACATTTTTTGTGGAGTGCTTATTATTCGAGAGATTTGTAAAGTTTCAGGTTAAAATAATCACCCGGTATACGAAAATATTTCCATGGTTAAAAGAAGCACAATTGTTCCCAGCGTGGACTAGGCCTATTGGGGATACCACGCTATAGAAATTAAAAACGCATCTGGTACATTACCTCGTGGGTGATGTGGAAAAGTGTACAGCTCTGAATCATAAAGAAATATTCCACTTTTACTCAAATTTAGGACAGGGAAGAACAAAGAAGTACTAGAAATTGTTCGGGAGAAATAAGTATGTACAAAACTGTAAAAAATAGGAGGAATATGAGGATGGAACACACACTAAGGCATGAGGCAATAGTGCATATTATATTAGAAGCAGACAAAGGAAAAACGAGAGGTAAAGGTAGACCTAGATCAGATATTGCATACAGGTAATGAAAGACGTGGACTGTGAGAGTTTCAGAGAAGTGTGTAGGTTAGCTTAGAATAGGAGATAGCCGTCCACCCAGTTCCAGAACTAATAATCTAATAATGATGACTCAAATTTAGTTGTATAGTGGGTAGTTACCGCATGGAATTGATATTACTTTTGAATATTCCACTACATAACTATTGAAAACACGTGCCATACTTACCTAAAATGTAAAAAAAAGGCATAATGTTGTAACACTGTATACAGGATATCATAATTGAAATATTGCGTACAGTATAGGAACTTTGCGTTGCTCAGTTTGCAAATCAAGCTGTGTAGATACTTGCCAGTCTTTAACACCGCTTTTGGTTGTTGTGTTGTGTTTCATGTTACAGAGTACTCATGTAACCTTAACAGTTAATGCCTTTAAAGGTATTTCTAGAGGTTTTAGAAACCCAAAATTTCATAAATAAAAGCCAGTCAAATAGAAGTACACAGAAAAAAAGTTAAAATTTCCACATATTTAATGTCACTACCCTATATAATATAAGTTCTTTGTCGTTAAAAGACAAAGCTCTTATTAATTATATGATTAAATTTCCCGTGTGTAAATATAAAAGCAAATTCGATTAATTTCTTTGTATATTACTGAAAACGAGTTTTCATTTTTAAGATATAAATGTAATTAATTTTCTCTGCGTAAAGATGCATTAGAACACGCTTCAATCAACGTACAGCAAATATAATTTTATGTACAAAGACGTTTATTTATTATAAAAATACACCTTCTATGCATAAAATAAATAATTTTGTGTATAAAAACACGTTTTCATTTACGGTATAACCAATCCTTTGTTTCAATTATTAAACTGTAAGTTAATCTTAAGATATAAATTAATTTTGAAATATTAGTCTTATTAGTTTACAAATTTTTTTGCATTTTGCAAAACTATACAGGAAGCGGAAGCTGTAATTAGCTAAATTGACTCCCTTGTATGTATATCATAAATTCATTTTTAAATAAATACTTTTTCTGAAATTTTTGCGATACAGAAACGAATACGTCAAATCCTAAGAAATGCTTTAAAAGTCATTAAATAAATAAACGTTTATTCAAGGAACTCGCGCGACAATTAAAAACCCATGCAATTGATTTTATAGTTTTCCGCATTACTATAGGATGGATTGCGACGTGAGCATCAACCCGTTGAACTAGGACAAACGGCACGCTTTGCAGTATTCGTAAGACACAGCCTGACACTAATTAAGTGATAAAGAGCATCAATCTTGGAAGTATAACATCACTAGGTTGTACTGTGTTCCAAACGGAACAGGAAAATTCTCAAATAGAAATAATTTTAATATAAAAACCGGAACTCGATTACAACAAGTTATTCATAAATTTGCGATGTCAAACATGTTTACTGCGTACATAGACGTAGCCGGAAGAAACGTAAATACCTGGCTAACTACCAAACGCGGAAAGTGGAGAAATTCACCTAAATATCAAAAACAACGAAAAAAGCACGTCGCCCACGATTATCTATTAACAATAGGAATAAATAAAGGATTCTATACAAACAAGCAAAAGAAATTAATTAAGCGATACTATTTCAAAGCAAACAATTATGTAATACGAACAATTTAGTACTTTAGATACAAAGTGCGCATCACGTATTTTACAGAAAATAAAACTAATCAGTAGAAAATAAACATGTGAGAGCTTTTGTCAAGCGTTTTTAAAATTGCACATAATACCTTTTGTAAAATAAACTAATCAGTAGAAAATAATAAGCTTGTGGGAACTTTTGTCAAACATTTTTAACAATGGTACATCAAACCTATAGAGCAATAATATCGATTCGCAGCAACAAACACTAGTCCTACAGCGTCACGTTTCTTATCACGTAACTACACCAAACGCTGTAAGGAATATGTTCTTGATATACACAAAAGAAAACAAGTTGTGTCGGGATACTTAGCTTGCACTCCATCGGGAGTGAATCAGCACCGCATCACCACGGTCTTCGGAATCTATTTACCCTGTTACCATAACGGTACTAGCGATTTACAGGCAACGGCAGTTGATCTGTGGCAAAGAACTGTTGGGCCTACATACAAAAGAACCAATTTGGCCTCCAGCTAAGAAACGCAGAATACCTCTTACTTGTCGAACAAAAGAACGTGCATCGCTCTTGAAGTACTGGGACGAGTAATGTAGAAAATATTTCAACGCACAAGCTGCAAAATTAAATTAAAAATTGGTTCAAATAACACGAATTCGAACTGCAATCCTCGTGTTATCAAAGCGCGATTAGCAAACTGGAAAACACGCTATCAAATAATAGTAGGATCCATTATTTCGACAAGTCTTTAGATGAGAAACACAAGAAAAAGCAATTATACGTTATCGGAATATTTAACAAATTAACGGATACCTAAAACAAGGTATTGACTATTTAATGTATCGAATAAATTTTCGTTTTAAAAGCAAAATGGATTTAAGTTAAAATTATGTTAAAGCGGGCTTATTCTGAACAGGTACACTATATAAGGTATTGGAGAATTTAAGAATAGAAATGGAATTTATTCGAGTGGGTAATGACTTAACCAGGAGAAAAAAGGGGTATTTAATTTATGTTGAAAAATCAACGTAACAATGTTACGTGGAGAAAAAAAAATTTATTAAGTATGAGGCATTCATACAGTAGTTAACATTTAAGATGTAACTTTGAATAAAGAAGTAATTCTTAAAACATAATTCTGCATAAATATGGAACATAATTATTTTTTTAAACACTGCGAAAATTGAACAAACGTCGACATAGATAGTTCTTATGCAAAAGAATACGCTTAGTTAATTAATTGAAAAATAGAAGATACACTTTGGAAATGAAGATTCTAAATAGAGATTTAAAACTGGTAAACTGGGGTTTTAACGTCAATTTTAAAAATAGAAGTGGAAGGTATTTAATACCGTTTACGAGTTGAATAAGTGCTATTGGATTTCGCAAGTATTAATTTTAGATTTCTTTATTTGCAACCTATATTCGAGTATTTTGTCATTTGAATTTAAGGTAGAATAAGTTCTTAATCCTATAATAATTTTGTTTTGTAGAGCGGATGTTTACCCGAAAGTTTCGAAGTCAAAATGCAGGATATGTTGACCTTTACTAATGAGACTATCTTTCAAGGATTTTCGGCTGAGCACCTTTACAAGCATGGGAATAAAGGATAGGTAGAGATTATCCGACTACTTGGGTATCTGTGAGAAAATATTAGGTAAGAATTTTGATTATTTTCTGTATAAACTGGAACTGTAAATTGTTTTATTAACTATTTTGTATGAAAGAAAAATGTTTTTTAATTGATAGATGTTTTTTGAGGTTGCTGTGTTGCGGTGTTTTATTTCATTTTGTAAATTTCATAGTAAAAATCCGTTCAGCTAGCCAAGCAAAGATAAGTTAGAAAAGGAGGGTAAGCTAACAATTTCAAATTTACAATTGCTGTACCTAAGCCATAACATTGTTTTAGCGATACTCCTACTTACAGAGGTGTCACAGTGCTGTGACAACATCGCTCGTTGTGACGCCGCTGAAAGAGTTGATATGAAAATGGCTTCGCGTTGGGAGTGTCACTAAAAAAGAGCTGTAATACAGATACAGCAATTTGAAAAACTTAAAACTGTTCACTTACTTTCCTTTCTAACTTCACCTGTCTAGCTCAACGGAAACGTTGGAGTTTTCAAAATGAAATCAAACAGCAATACTATAGCATTTATACAGTATGAAATATTTCTTCTCATACAAAAGCATATAACATTTACGACATTGTTTCTTTTAAACATAAAATATTTTACGGATGGTTTACCTGCTTATGTTTATTGCCACGCTTATAAGGTTTGTTTTGGTTTTTTTGGCCAAAAATATTCTTGATAGATATTCTATCAAAAGGTCAGTGTTTCGAACTCAGAACACAAGCATTCTTGGTAAAAGAAATCTTTTAAAAAAAATTATTAGATGATTAACACTTATTCTACCTTATATTAAATACAGGTACTCAAATATCAGTTAAAAATAAATCTAAAAGCAGTACTTGCAGAATCCACAAGAACGTTCCTAGTAATTAAATATCTTCTTATTTTAAATTGACGTCAATCAGCTTACAAAATTTTCCATATTTAACATCTTCGTTTCAAACAGCAGCTACGAAAGTACATTATGCTTAAATCTTCCTTCCAATTATTTAATAGAATTTTTAAAATAGCGCTATGTTGAAGAATATAACATTTCGCGATCGAATTTAAGAATCGAGTGAATCGAATCGAATGAATTGAATCCTGTTTTTAATACAACTTCCTTATATATTCAAATTATCTGTATCCAGAAGGTTGTAAATAATATGGAACATTATGATGCAAGATTCACAGAAAAACTCATTAGCGTCAAAAATCGCTGCGTAATCGGGTTCCACTTATTCGTGACGCGTGCTGTTTGTCTTTGTTTAACACATACGATTATTGTGGCGTCGCATACTAATGCGGAAGATAATCAATTTTATAGGATATTTCTTGGATTTTATGGGTTTTTCATGTTCCGGCTGCTTCTCGGAATAAATGTTTACGTAGTTCTAAATACTGATGACTCATCTTTTTATATTCCTAATATTCTAAAAATTCTTTATTTAAAATAAATTTTTGTAATCCACAGGGAAATTAATTTAAACTTTAATTGCTTTTTATTGCAAAAGTGGTTGCATTTTATAGACATATTTGCTTTTAACATTAAAACGTGTTTATAATACACCTATAGAGTTAGAATTGAGGGTTTTTTAAAAGATTGTAGTTTTTTATGATGAATGCGTAAAGCTAGTACTATTCTATGTACTTACAGCAAATCAAAAGCATTTTTATCAAAAATGTAATGAATATTAACAAGTGAAAATAAATGGCTTTGCATTTAGCTTAATACGTTTTTTGCTTGTACATCAATGAATAAAAGTACGCTTATACTATACAGAACGTAACCATGAATTTACGAAAATTTCCAATTTTTTAAGATTTTTTTATATTTTACTGGGATTTATTTGTAGAATTTGGGTTTCAATAATCTCTCGTGAGCCCTTATCACGTCAATATCTATATATATATATATATATATATATATATATATATATATATATATATATGTATTGCTGTGATATTCCTTATTATGCTCCAATGATGTACGTTGTATTTTATTTGTTAACCACGACTAGCTCACTGAATAAATCTTATTTTACCCTTTAAATGGATTCAAATAAAGCAGTTCAAAATTACACTATATAATAATTGATAATATGTACAATGTTGTGTAACCTCAAAATTTTCTCTTGTATAGAATATTTACATTTACCAAATTTATGCTTTTCTGAAAGCCAGCAAAATATTTTTTAATTACTTTCAAGTATCTTCGAACGTTCTAAGGTGCCTTTTCCTGTTTTCGTATTTTCAAATGACCTTTTTGATGACTTTTCCAAATACATAATGTATAACAAATATTAAATTTAAAACAGTCTTTAAATAAAATGTTTGAAAATCGCTAACCTGGAATGGTCACTGAAGTTCCCTCATAATGTCTGTGTTCTGCATCCCTTGTTGTGTCCGCTTTACTTATTGGCCAGAATTATTCACTTTCGATTTCTGGTACATTTCCTTCAGACGTATTTTAAGATTTGCGTTAAGGCTTAGATCTCGACATGAACATTGACTCAACAAAAGCCGTCACAATTCAAAATGGCATCAACAAAATGCCGTCTCAATAATATAAGCCGTCCCAATAAAAGAATCGCCCAGTCCCAATAAAAGACTCGCTTCTAATATATAAGCCGTCTATTTGTAGATCGGCTTATTTCCGTCGCACAATTTCTCACTTTCAAACTTTACTTATTCTGAATTTTGTTTCACTAGTTAATTACGTAACTTTCTACTGCATTTTAAACATAGTTTGTGCCTGGTTGAATATGAACTCAATGTTTATTCATTTCCTATTGTATTTATAAGCCCGTTCCACCAATCGTTTTCATTGGCGTGTTTATTGATCAAGGCTTGCACTTTCCCTTATCTGGCAGAACTCGGTATTTTGACAAATTCCCTGGTTTAATTCTTCGACGAAATGCTTTCTCAGTCACGTAAGCATTTTGTTAAGTCACAGTATTTTGTTAGTATTTCCAATTATAGCTGTTATCCAGTCACGTATTCAATGTTTGTCAATTGAAAGTCCAAGATTTATCATATAATTGAACCGTTTGGTGTTTACTTGTTTCTTACAGAATGTTAGTTTTCTGAATAAATGTGTTTTTTTAGTCACGTAATTTAGTGACGTATTAAGATGCGTTTACATATAGATGCGTAATAATTAAATATTTGAAATGCCAATTTATCTATGTTTCCCGGTAATTTTATTTGCTGCAATTAGTTGCTTCTAAAATCTTATCTTTACTTGTAAATTATATTTAAACATTTTATACGACGCACACATTACTATCCTAATCAAATGTTATCGGATTATTACTAAAGGAGCTTCTTTCTCATGCATGTAGTCAAATATTTTTTATATCAGTGTCCTCTCAATTGCCTGTTTGTAGAATAGTCGACTAACTCCTATAATTGATGAAATTTTTTATTTTCTTAAAGTTAGAATTATTTATATTTATCCTACAAGCCCTATGACTTAATCTACCCTTAAACTATAGGGTTATTTAAGGGTATATAAGGTCACAAGGGGGGAATACTTCATTATACAAAAAAAGCAAATACAAACCATTCTGTTTAAAATCAATAATAGACCACCGTTAATTAAGGGAAGCACATTCAGCAATAGCTTAACCACATTCATCGATATAAATAATTGCGGACGTAATTCAATCAATTGTAAAACATTTAAAACATCTTAAGCTCAAAATAAATACAAAATAGGCATATTTAAAGCAAAATAAACGTAAAATGGAATTTCGTTCAACCTAGATACATTTGCGTAAGAAATATAGGTTAATAAAACGCATATAATTTACACCAGTTTGTATAGGCAAACATTTAAAAGGTGTACATATTTTATAAAGTATAAAGAATTGAGGCGAAAGCGTACGTGCCGTTCGAAATGTAGGAATTGGCACACTTAATAAAACCCAATATAGGTAAATAAAATAGGGACCTTAAAAATTACGACTACGTGCAGTTTCAAGCATATATGATATACCAGTTGTTAGCAAATTCCAATACAAAGCTTTGATGTACGTGAAAATTTGAACGTATGAAGGATGCATACCGAGTAAAACCCTACGCCTGTGCGTTACTCTAATAACAAGATAGTAAACGGTCAACCAATACGAGCACGTGAGACAAATAAGTTTATGAAACCAACTGCAGCCGGTAAGAGAGGGCATTCCATATTCGACGCGCAAACTATATTAGTTGAAACGAAATTATTACGTAAATTTCAATTTGATCAAAGTGACGAGTAAAATAGAAGTTATAAGCAAGTAAATAATAAAAGTGCGCGTTGACATACGAGTGTAAAATTCTGCCGTTAATATAAAACGAAAGTCTAGATTTATTTAACATAAACAAAATCTTTACAATTTATTTAGGGCTCTAAGTATGGGAAATTAAAATCGACTTTATGTAAGGACACAAATTAAAATCGTCTAAGTAAGGACACAACTATAATCGAGACTAAATCGACTCGAAGTACAGGGTTACTGTTTCAAAAACAATTCCAAGTTGTTGATAAACATTTTTGAAGTATTAGGAGCACGCCAAGCTGAAGGTTAACCACAGAACAAGCAGCTGATTTGGATCAGGAAGCTTTAATAAAAAGGTACAGCAGAAAATAGGTCATACTTATCTTTTAAATTTATAGTATGTTACTTTTATTATTTCAAATATTGGATGGACTTAAAAATTGCATGTAATTTAAATATTTGTGTAAAAGGTCAACAAAATTTTGGTTGGTACGAAAGGTACCTTCTAAAAAGGGAATAGTTCTTTGAACGTTCAACGAAACATTTATAGTAAACTACAATTCTTTTTGCTGACTTTAATTGACATAAAAAATGCATAAAAAGGGGTTATGATCTTTGTAATGAACAAATTTGATAGGAATATATATTTTAATCTACAAGTTTTCTGAATAGTAAATTGTAATTTTTTTTGCTTATTATACGAATTTTGGTGAATTTTGCTTGCATTATTCAGGTATATGGAGTGTTAGACGGGAGTGGATAGAAGTTCTCTGTTATATCGTCGTTCACGCTGTGTGGGGTATCACTGAGCTAGTCGGGACATAAAATTAATTGTGTTAAATTTAAATTATTTTAAAGGCACAGAGAGGTGGCGATCAGCGGGCAATTGGTCGTTATACATCTGGCGAGCGGCGATATCGTAGCAATATATATATAATTTGTTACGGATTGATATGATTATTAATCGACAATAAAAAATAATTAAAAGTACTGCAATATATTGTTTTCTTAATTGGAATAAGGCATTTATATGTTATATGAAGCAATTCTCATATAAAACTTACATTTATAACGATTTAAACAATTTTGGCGCATGAATTGGTAATCACGTTATAGAAATGCCAACAACAAACAGATCCGTAACGATATAGTAAATATATCTTGTTTAAATTTCCAAAAAGACTCATATCTATCAATTAATTAGTTAAGTTGGTTTATAAAATTTTTTTGTGTGCAAGTTTTGAAATTTAAAAATAAGGGTGGTGTATAAAGGCCATGTTGATTTAATTTAAAAGATTGACAACCTTGCGATACAGGTTTCCGCCATCATACAAGGTGTTTATTCAACCTACCTGAATTCAGATAAGTTGAATACGGAAAGATATTAAATTACATGCTTTATTAAGATAAATTTTCTATGTATTAAGGAAGATTTAATTATGGGCTTGTTCATGAATAATAACCACGAGATTAAAATTTGTGTAGAATAAGTGAGTGTGTATTGAGAGAAGTTAATTTTATTAATTTTGTTGTTGATATATTGTTTTTAAAAGAAAGCTGACCTCTTTTAAAAATTTAAGTAATCCTGGTAGTTATTTTGCCCACATTGTATGATTCTGCTCAGCTATTTATTATAGATGACGGCTTCTTCTAATCCATGCACGTATAACACGTAGATATGGTTTTTTGTTCAACCTGTAAAGTTATGTCTAGAGTGGGAATTGAATTCTACATACATTACTATCGTAATTGTTGATAGTCCGTACTTTGTACTAGGCGATTTTCTTTTCGTTACTCACTCTATTACATACTTTTAACTTTCGATTTGCGTTATCAAGTCCGAGGTGAATAACCAATGAGAAATTTTGGTTTACAAAATAAATTTATAAATCACTCTTAATTGTTGTTCCACTCAATGCAATGATTTTGTGTTTTGTCCTGCAAATGTTCCACAAAACAATATTTACATCCAACGTGTATTGGTACGTATCCAGTATTTTTTTCTTGCCTTAGATATCTGTCCGCATTCCATGGGGTTATTGTATACTTACCTGTTTTATTGAATTTTATGCCTACTGCTTTCTTCCGTTCCGTTTCGCTGATGGGGTGTTCCTTAGAGTATTGTGCTGCCTATCTGACTAGGATAGGGTAAGTGGACCTATATCAGATGTTACTTGGCTAGTTGTAGTGGAGAGTAATTTGGTACCGGTTATAAGAAAGCCACTTGTTGCTGCACCGTGGTCGGCGTTTAATTTTATTTCATCATATAGAGTCGGGTTACTAACTATCCTTATGCCCACTTCAATCTTCGGCTGAACTAGCATGCCTTTGACTTTTCCCGTTACATTGCGGTAGCTCGTCTGGATCTTTCTTACCTTACTTTTCTTTTCTTGTTGATACTATTTTCGGGATCCGTGTTTTACCGTAACATAACTTGGACGCCCTAACGTGGGATTCGATTTTTTTGTGTGTTGGCTTTGATTTATTTTGTCTTGAATAGTCTACGCTTCGCACTGACATTATCCTCGGTAAACACGTTTAATTTTTTTCATGTTCAGTTGAGCATTTAGTTCTAGAATATTTTTCTTTTTCTTCGCTATATAGAAACTCTCTATTTTTATTTTTTTCTTTGGCAGATTATCGGACTTGCGTTTTCACCGATAATTGCAGGCTTCTGAAAACACTGGCGCCCTGTCCGTGTTTCTAAACATTTTGTCACTTTATTTCTGTACTTCAAGTACTTTCTGGACACTTAATTCCTTGATTATAATTTTCTTGTTTTGACGAATTAAATCGCTTTTGTTGTCTTCGACGATTTTTTTGTTTCATTTGATTCTTGCTATAGTGTGTGGGTTTAGTAACTATTTCTTTTATTTTGAATTTATTTTAGTAGACGATGGCACGTTGGGGCTTAGACATCAACCGTTTGCGAAAAGTCGAATTACAATCGAGTTGGATTCTCGGGGTTTTGATTCGGCAGCTAATGTGGATGAATTACGAAGATCCGTAAAAAGTGTTTTCCGTTTGGAACGTGGGAACAAGCTTACACTTACCAGTAATAGCGGATTTCGAGTTGGAGCATGAAATTATTGAAGCCGCGATTCAAGAACTACAAGGTACACTTGCGACTTTTGACGGGGATATTGTATCCGGGGTCTTTAAACGAGTTAGCTCCTTGTGGGTTCATATTGAAAGATGTTGTACCAACATAATGGTTACGGGGGATGAACAAAAAACCCAAAATTGCTGTTTACGTTAAACAATCTTCATAGTGCAAACGAGGAAAAAATTAAAAAATTTCATTAAACTTGTAGCGTGACATTTTTCTTGTGTAGCAATACCAAGTTACAGCTTTGTGAATCTTCTGGATTCACTCTCCAGATTCCTATTTTTTGTAAATTTTGTCTCTCAAGTTGCCTCTATGCGTTTAGTTCTATCTTGTAATATACACTTTATTTAAATAAAGTGTTGTGTCCATTATTCATACATGTCTACAGTATGTTTTATTCCAGTAATAAAAATTGATTGTGTTAATAATTTTAGAAAATATTTTCTTTTAATTCATTGGCAGTTAGATCTCACCCATACACAACCGAAGTGTATATAAACTTCTGTCAATATTGACAGTTACTCTCTTTCTCTCTTTCTCTCTTTCTTTCTTTCTCTCTTTCTCTCTTTCTCTCTTTTGTAACGTATTTTTTTTCTTGTTGCACCAAGCCTAATAAATTAATAATAAAACAGATAAATTTTAAAGCATTTAATTCGTAAATATTCAGCCAATAAAAAGTAAAGTATAATATTCACAATAACACATAGAATCTAGGAGATTTATATTCTGTGGCTTGTTGCCAAGCGTAGTCCAGTTAATTATGAGCACTTTTGTTTCCAACGTCGAAGAAGACTAGAGATAAAAGTCAAGATGGCTCGACTAAAACACGAGGCGTCTAATAGAGTCAGAAAGAAGAACTTGAGTTGAGAACATGGAACAATAATATACATCATTTAAGACAGTTGGTATAGATTAATATTATAAATTAAACTAATATATTTCACTTTAGTGCAATATCTAATGGACATATCTACAACAACAATTTTCAATGTTAAATTATATTAAATTTTCGTCGCAATAATTTAAAGCAGGCAGTTATGGTTTCGTTCTATCTGTTTAACTACGCCGTATAGAAATGGTTTATTCAACAAAGAATCTTGGTACTTCAAACTTACAGATGATTAATACGCTGGAAAAATACAACAGCTGACGTCATGATTTTGCACCTGCAATTTATTTGGATACACGTGAGTGTTTGAAACTTTCCGTAACTTTGAAAGTATTATAAATTATTATGAGATTTCCTACGTTGATTATTAGAATAACACAAATTTAAAGTAGTTTTTTAAAGTTAATAACACACCGAATAAATATTTAGTTTATCAGTTACTTGTACACGCATTCAATGTGTGTCAAGATATTTAGAATGACAACTTGTGTCAGATAAAAAATAGTATAGATTCTGTTTCCTAATCTAGACGCCAGATGCAGTCTTGATTTAATTTTCACATTTTGCTTAAAACAATTAAGGTCATGTAAAAGCTTTTTATTGGTGCTGATATTCGTGTATATTTTTGTGTAGACAACAGTTAAATTTGAGTAGTTACATTTTATGATCGTTATTTTTCTGATGATCAATCTTTGTTGTAAATGGTCAAGGAAGCGCTTCAATGATTATAATAAAAATAAAATCTTGTGATATGAACAAATAAATTATGATATGTTTGCTTAAACTAAAATTTTATAGAAATGATTAATTTATAAATATTTATTTAGAAGGTTAAACTTCACTAAAATTCTTTTTATAAAAAAAATTAATGACAAGATAGTAAGCTTATATATTGCAGTCACATGTATATATATATCCGATTTCTACATATGAATAGAATTCATTTTGTTTCATTTGAATGAAGTTTTATTATTCTACATTTAAATTAAGAAAAAGAAAACTAGAGCAAATCCTCCTTAAGTAAAAAGACAGAGTAATGAAAATGAATCCCTTTAGTATTTCACAAATGTTTAAATTCATTTACTCTATTTTTGGCATATGCTTTTGAGGACACAAATGGTGTCCATGTGGTGTTTTTGTTTGTTCACAGGTAAAGCTGAGACAACTGTTTGACATCTGGTGGTTGAGGTTTTGGTAAGTGTGTGATAAAGAGTGAAATTCAAATTTTATGGCTATGATAGTGGTGTTAAGATAAGGTTTCCGCATTCCTCTTATACAAACACAGTTAAATTTTGTTGGCACTTGTATTAAAAATACGGTGGCGCCTATTAAAAATATTTTTGGTCGATTATCCACCCATGACCCATGCTCATGATCTACCCAGAGCTAACACTCTACTAACCGTTTAACCCTAAGAGTTTTCTTTGTCTAAAGCCGTTTTCCATCTGACATTACCCTGGGCTTGGAGTCTAAAGAAGAAAATCTCGACCTAGTGACATCAGATTAAAAATAGAGAGTTTTAGTATATAGCTGATAGTCACGAGGATAAAGGGTAATAAACTTACAAAAGTTTTAATTACCCCCGTTTTTTATTTAAAACTAAAATTATTACACTTGCGCTCGCAACGTGGGGCTGGAATTTCATTTAGAAACTGGAAATTCATTTAGAAGCTGGAAATTCATTTAGAGGCTGGAATTTCATTTAGAGACTCGAATTTCAGTTAGAGGCTCGAATAATTTCACTTAGAGGCTGGAACATTTAGTAGTTATTTTCATCACACTTATATTCACCGACTGAGGTTTGCTTTGATATTAGTAACGTCTTCTTTTAGTTTCATTTTTGTTAAAGTTTGTTACAGTTTATAGTGAGTTCTTCTTTATATAGTTAGGACATTCGTTTGTTTGAGATTTCATCTTCAAAAATTTTATAATTGAGTTACGTTAGAGGTATTCAGATATTTAATTATGGCAGAAACTTATAGCATCGTACATTTACTTAAAAATGAGCTAGAATATGAATTGAACATTAGAGGCATTGAAAATTCAAGACCAGTTTCAGATAAAAGGAAAATTTTAGCAAGGTTGTTGGCCAAAGAAACAGATAAACCCGGTTGTTTGATAGATCCTTCTTACTATAAAGTAGATTTCAAAGTAGAGAAAGAAGAGATTGAGTCTAGTATAGAGTCAGTTAAAAATGTTTTGTTAGAATTTATGGATGATCCCGCTGAGTCAATTTTTAAAAGGATAAGGTCAAGATTAGTACATACGTTTTAGAAACAAAACCCCTAGTTCATTTCAGAATGCTTCAAGTCGTGTTTATACCCCTACATCTTCACATTCCCCAGTACAAGTTCTTAATTCTGCTACCCCAATGATAGAAAAGAGTGGAGTAGGTAACTCATTTATTAAGCATAAATTGGTATGTTGGAATTGTTCACGTTATGGACATACTTTCAGTGTCTGTAGATCTTTCAAGAGATTATTTTGTTATGGTTGTGGTCGTAAAGGAGTGACTAGTATCACTTGTCCGTCGTGTCCAACTCAACGAGTAGAGGAACAGAAGTTGAGTAGCGAAATTCCTGTTTCTAGATAAAGTGTTAAAGTTATTTGATATGGATATTACAAGTTTGTTTGATTTTGTATGTATTTCATCGATAATAGATTCATCTTTCAGTCTTATTAGTTATATTAGTTGTTCGATTAATGGTACACAAGTTTTTACTGTTGAAATATAGTTTGAAGATTGCTCTTGTGCATGAGCACGTTTTGGTTTAGTATGATTGGTTTTGAGTAGCAATTTTTATGGTCGCGTTACAACGTAGTATGTTGAGTTAAGTTAGATCTGTGCAAGACTTGTTGTGGTTCATCGTGTAGCGTTATGTTAGTCTAGACGAAACTCCGGAAGGGTTGGTCGCTCAGCGTTATGTCAGTCTATGCGAGGGTCGTGGTAAGTTTGTCGCTTTAGCAGTTTTGGCATCGTCACTTGAGATTATTTGAAGTCGGTTATGATGTGATTCGTTTTGCTTATTTAGTTTGTCAGTCTAGATGAGACTCAGAGAAGAGTTTGTCATTCTAGCAATTTTGTTTATAAGTCTAGGTGAGGCTCATAGAGGAGCTTGTCATTCTAGCAAGTTTATGCGTTGTGAAGCATTTTGGTTTATATCGACAGTTTGATTATGGGTAGAGTAAGCGTGTACCAGAACATTTATTAATAGTTATCATGAAGTAAAGTAGAAAATAATTTCGTATTCAAATTCCCCCTTTTTCATTTATCCGTATCTTCAAATTTAAGTCTAAGAAAATGTTTAGTATCGATGAAGATGTTAAAAAAGTCTCTGATCCTTAAGTACTTCTAATTATAGTTGATGTCAGTAGTAATTCCTTTTGGTCCATGTTTTAAATTCTTAAGTAGGACAAGATTAAAGTTAGTGAAATTTTTTTGATTTGTTTAAAGTAATTTTTGTTTTAGTAGTAATAGAGCTTAATATGTTAGTTGATTTAGATGTTGCATGTGTTAAATGACGACAAAGATGTGTTAAATGATAATTTTTGATGACGACAAGGATGTGTTAAATGACGACAAGGATATGTTTATGGATTTTGAATGATGATATATTTTTTGAGGTGTTTGAGAGTGCAGCATATGCTGAGAAATGTTGCAAGTATGTAGAGATGAATATGTATTCGGTGAAGAGGTACGTATTCAGTAATGAGGCACATGATGGAGAGTATAGAGAGTGTTTAGTAAAGTATTGAGTATAGTTATATAGTTAGAGTGTGATAGAGTATTAAGCATTAAAGGAATGCTTGAGTTTTGGTTTAGTAGTTTGAGACTAGGCCTGATGTGCTTATTCTTTATTGAGAGCGTACATGAGCTAAGAGAGTTCATGAAGAGTTTTTTTTGTGAGTTGCTGGTGGATGTCTCCCAGTAGGCTCAACGTATGATTTATTAGTGGTTTTGGAGTTCTTTGGTGATGAATCACTGATGTTGTAGGATTTTTGAGAGATATAGTTGAGTCTGTAGCATAGTAGTCGTACAGATAATGTTGTGAGGTGCTCACTCAAAGATCAAAGGTATCTTGTTGATGAATAAGTATTGTTAATACTTTGTCTGTTTCTCGAGTATTAAAGATTTGTTTCGTGAATGGACTTCGTAAATAACAACTTTTGGTACTTGTTAAATTCATCGATTAGTTTAAATGTAATTAGCACTTGGAGAGTTATGTACATAAACCCTTAAGACAGATATAGTAAATTAGAAGAGTATTCGTTGTACAGATTTTGTTTAATAGTAATTTTGTTATACATTCGATTTTGTTTATTACAGTTCTAATTTATAGAAAATATTTTTCGCTTCAGGTAAAATTTTTACTTTGATATGGTTGTTGCGTTTGTAACTATAGATGACATGCATCCACTGAGTGTTAGATTCCCTAAATATTCGTAAATGATTGACGTAAATACTGATTATGACTTCCCGAATTTGTCCCTTTATAGGCGTGTAGTACGCGCAGTTACTAATCACTCAATCCCATGCATTAATATTCCCCATATCAATTAGTGAATGATTCTGATTTTTTGTTAAACTCATCGTTAGTTATAGTTAAAGTTTGTGCTGTTTTGTTGTAAGTTGTTAGAGGTTTATACAGTTAATAAGAGTAATTTTGAAGTTTCAGTCGAAAATTTTTTTAGAAAAATTCTTCCATACCTCGAATTTTTCTCTTGGGAAGAGGCTGTGTAACGTATTTTTTCTTGTTGCACCAAGCCTAATAAATTAATAATAAAACAGATAAATTTTAAAGCATTTAATTCGTAAATATTCAGCCAATAAAAGTAAAGTATAATATTCACAATAACACATAGAATCTAGGAGATTTATATTCTGTGGCTTGTTGCCAAGCGTAGTCCAGTTAATTATGAGCACTTTTGTTTCCAACGTCGAAGAATCAAGTCGCTTTTTGTAGACTAGAGATAAAAGTCAAGATGGCTCGACTAAAACACGAGGCGTCTAATAGAGTCAGAAAGAAGAACTTGAGTTGAGAACATGGAACAATAAGATACATCATTTAAGACAGTTGGTATAGATTAATATTATAAATTAAACTAATATATTTCACTTTAGTGCAATATCTAATGGACATATCTACAACAACAATTTTCAATGTTAAATTATATTCAATTTTCGTCGCAATAATTTAAAGCAGGCAGTTATGGTTTCGTTCTATCTGTTTAACTACGCCGTATAGAAATGGTTTATTCAACAAAGAATCTTGGTACTTCAAACTTACAGATGATTAATACGCTGGAAAAATACAACAGCTGACGTCATGATTTTGCACCTGCAATTTATTTGGATACACGTGAGTGTTTGAAACTTTCCGTAACTTTGAAAGTATTATAAATTATTATGAGATTTCCTACGTTGATTATTAGAATAACACAAATTTAAAGTAGTTTTTAAAGTTAATAACACACCGAATAAATATTTAGTTTATCAGTTACTTGTACACGCATTCAATGTGTGTCAAGATATTTAGAATGACAACTTGTGTCAGATAAAAAATAGTATAGATTCTGTTTCTAATCTAGACGCCAGATGCAGTCTTGATTTAATTTTCACATTTTGCTTAAAAACAATTAAGGTCATGTAAAAGCTTTTTATTGGTGCTGATATTCGTGTATATTTTTTGTGTAGACAACAGTTAAATTTGAGTAGTTACATTTTATGATCGTTATTTTCTGATGATCAATCTTTGTTGTAAATGGTCAAGGAAGCGCTTCAATGATTATAATAAAAATAAAATCTTGTGATATGAACAAATAAATTATGATATGTTTGCTTAAACTAAAATTTTATAGAAATGATTAATTTATAAATATTTATTTAGAAGGTTAAACTTCACTAAAATTCTTTTATAAAAAATTAATGACAAGATAGTAAGCTTATATATTGCAGTCACATGTATATATATCCGATTTCTACATATGAATAGAATTCATTTTGTTTCATTTGAATGAAGTTTTATTATTCTACATTTAAATTAAGAAAAGAAAACTAGAGCAAATCCTCCTTAAGTAAAAGACAGAGTAATGAAAATGAATCCCTTTAGTATTTCACAAATGTTTAAATTCATTTACTCTATTTTGGCATATGCTTTTGAGGACACAAATGGTGTCCATGTGGTGTTTTGTTTGTTCACAGGTAAAGCTGAGACAACTGTTTGACATCTGGTGGTTGAGGTTTTGGTAAGTGTGTGATAAAGAGTGAAATTCAAATTTTATGGCTATGATAGTGGTGTTAAGATAAGGTTTCCGCATTCCCTTATACAAACACAGTTAAATTTTGTTGGCACTTGTATTAAAAATACGGTGGCGCCTATTAAAAATATTTTGGTCGATTATCCACCCATGACCCATGCTCATGATCTACCCAGAGCTAACACTCTACTAGCCGTTTAACCCCTAAGAGTTTTCTTTGTCTAAAGCCGTTTTCCATCTGACATTACCCTGGGCTTGGAGTCTAAAGAAGAAAATCTCGACCTAGTGACATCAGATTAAAAATAGAGAGTTTTAGTATATAGCTGATAGTCACGAAGATAAAGGGTAATAAACTTACAAAAGTTTTAATTACCCCCGTTGTTTTTTATTTTAAAAACTATTACACTTTCTCTCTTTCTCTCTTTCTCTCTTTCTCTCTTTCTCTCTTTCTCTCTTTCTCTCTTTCTCTCTTTCTCTTTTTCTCTCTTTCTCTCTTTCTCTCTTTCTCTCTTTCTCTTTTTCTCTCTTTCTCTCTTTCTCTCTTTCTCTCTTTCTCTCTTTCTCTCTTTCTCTCTTTCTCTCTTTCTCTCTTTCTCTCTTTCTCTCTTTCTCTCTTTCTCTCTTTCTCTCTTTCTCTCTTTCTCTCTTTCTCTCTTTCTCTCTTTCTCTCTTTCTCTCTTTCTCTCTTTCTTTCTTTCTCTCTTTCTCTCTTTCTCTCTTTCTCTCTTTCTCTCTTTCTCTCTTTCTCTCTTTCTCTCTTTCTCTCTTTCTCTCTTTCTCTCTTTCTCTCTTTCTCTCTTTCTCTCTTTCTCTCTTTCTCTCTTTCTCTCTTTCTCTCTTTCTCTCTTTCTCTCTTTCTCTCTTTCTCTCTTTCTCTCTTTCTCTCTTTCTCTTTTTCTCTTTTTCTCTTTTTCTCTTTCTCTCTTTCCCTCTTTCTCTCTTTCTTTTAGATAACTGCCATATTATCTTTGGTTGCCATGAATTAAACCTTTTGCTTATAATTTAAATAATTAACTACTTTTGTGGATTTCTTTAAAAAAAAAATTTATTTTCTTAAAAAAAAGCTATTATCGTTATTTGTCTTAATTAATCGTATCCTAGTATATCTACTTTCTAAAACATAGTAGTACAATAAATCCAGTATACCTTAAATCTTTTGAAACGATCTTAATTTCTGGAACAAAATGTATTTCTTATCTTTGGTGTTTCTCAAATTATTCTCTGTGATAATGGAGCGCAATTTATCTCAAAATATTTTCAAAATTTTGTTAAAAGTTATAAAGTACAAAAAATTTGGTTTAACGCAAAATACCATCCCCAGGTAAACCCTATCTTTAACGACGTTAGAAAAAATTTGTTAAAAGCTTACGAAAAGAGTAAGGATCACTACAGTCTACGAAGACGAGACGAGACGAGACGTTTATTTTCTCATACAGCATTCACATTCTACACTTTTGGCTTATATACCTCAATTTAGTTGTCTTTTTGCTGGCTATTAATTTTACCTTAAATTTATTGTAAGCCACATATCTGTTTCTTATCTAGATTATCTAATATAACTATGTTGCTTCATTTAATCTGGCAACTTTTCTCCACCATATTATTTTGTTTTTAGCATTTATTTTACATTGTTTAATTTCGTGGGGATTGTCATAACTTTGGTTGCAATAACTTTTTTTTGGGCTCACATAGGAGACGCGGTCTATGCCTTTGTAAGAAATAGTCCATATTTGCAGTTGCAAAAAACTAGGAGTTTCTATTCCACGCGTTTTTCTTCTGAATTATTACAGTCGCTCACCTTATTCTTTATCATTACTTGTTTTTTTCTTCTGTTAAATCATCAGAACATATAAATATTTTTTTTTCTTATATAACTTCGTGGTGAGGTGCTATCGCTTTTTATTGATACCTTATCGAATTCTTGGTTGTTTTTAGCATATTGGGACAGTATGGTTATATTTAACTGCTTATAGTTAGGCATTCTTGTGTGCTTATGGCGTTACCGGTTCTAAAAATTACCTTGGAACAGTTGGTGTTTAGTGTGAAGGTATCTGCAGTGATACTTTTAAGTTGTTGTTTCAACTTTTTGTCTGATCTTCTTATCGTAGTGGATGCACTCGTTAGGAAGATGATCGTACTAGTTCTCATCAAGAGTCTAGTAATTTTTTAACTTATTATGTGTCTTAACTTGTCTGATTAACATAGCAGGTGGTCCTTCTGACCTATCCGCATTTAACAGGGGCAACTCTTTACCTCTTCTCGGACGCTTGTCCAAAACTGTACTTTTTCTTATCCCGCTGTCTTCGTTTCCGCCTTATTTTTCATTCGGTAGACTTGTTCTTGTCCTGGAACACCCGTCTACCACATAAGAGTGATTTTTCCCTCACTCCGCGCTACTGACCGCATTGGTTGGTTGAGTAATGCTTTTCTATCCAACTTTTTTTATCGCTTTTGCTCAATGCGAGCCCTTCTTCTATTCTCTTCTACCTGGAAGTGTCACTAGTACATTTCAAAATGCCTACCTCCAGAGTTTTACCTTACTTATATCTCTATTGTCTTTTCATTTCCGTTAATCACCGTTAGGTTGCGCAGGGGGTTTTCATAGACACGTGGACCACGTCTCTGGGAATCTTTCGTGTGGTCATGCGGTGCAGCTGTCAGCCGCACGTGGCTGCTAACAGTGAATGTATGTATGAGTGTGTAAGTGTAAATATGGATATCTTATCGATATCGCTTAACGCCGGGTGTAGGAATGCACCCGCATGCCTTTTTCCGGTCCCTCATACCGTTATAACTAACAGGCCTGCCCCACAGGTCGCTCTCTTTAGGGGTATGAGTATTTACCTGTATGACGGCTTCAAGGAGCCACTCTTTCTTGTATCTTTGTGATGGATGACAAAACGGCCTGGTGAGCTGAGAAATTCTACGCTATATTTTAAAGTATATAGTTGTAGCATGCCTTAGCGTGCTGGGACGTTTCGGATCCATCTATTGTTATCTAGTTTTATCTTCATATCTTTATCTTGCCTATTATCTTTAGTAATAATTTGAGATTTTGCCTTACTTTCTTTTGTTGTTTTCCTAACGTTTGGTATTTATGATCAGACGTAGGCATTTTTTTTTAGTATTGAGTGAAGAAGCTAACCTGATAGTAGCAATGTAATTTGTTAGGTTAGTAACGTAAGAAATTAGTTAGATGGTACCGTTGGTAAATTTGTTAATTCACAACCATGTCATTAAAAGGTTTTTATGTGTATTGTTTAGTAAGTCAACGTACCAATACATAACAATTTGCTAAAATGTATAGTAACTTGCTCTCTTGGGCATTTTGAAATTTGGGCATTTTCTTGCCACAGTAGAAACAGTTTAGATGCAATGCTTATATGCGTGTGCACTTAAAAAAATGTAATGTTAGCCTTAGTTATTGCATATATGTTAGGCGACTTGTCGCGTTTGTTTTAGTTGTAGTAGTATTTCGTGCTCTCCGGCAAATTTGTGCTGTCGATTATAACTGCGCCACATCAAAGACTCGTGTGTGCATTTATGGATGTAGTTCAAAAAACAATGGGGTTACAGATTCCGTTTCGTGGTTACTCGCAAGACGCGTTATCGGTTGAAAAAACCAGGTGGCGCCTAAATAAACATTTACTAGTATGTAAGTTAGTTCATATGTAAGTTAGTCAGTCAGGCTTTAGACTTTAAGTTTTTACCGTGCTAAAAGTCTTTTTTTTAAGATTTTTTTTCTTTTATGGCTTTGTCGCGATTGTTACATTCCAAATTTGGCAATGTACATTCATATAATTTGTAAATAAATTCTCGCGGATATTTTTTAATGAACTTGTCAATTTTCGTTATTCCGGACAGTTGCGTTTGCGCAATTGAATGCGCAGGTGCGAAGTGTGTGAAAGGACGCCATTAAGCGACGAGGCCTGAAACCAAGAACATCTATCTGTGGTGTGTGTGTTTTTTTCTTTTTAGGATGTAGGTCGCTTTATCTTTACCTTTGTGTACCTCTACCTGGTTGCTCCTATCATTCCGCTACGAGGGGAAAGTGGTTTAGAACTGATTGGCAATTTGACTCAGCAATGGCGTGATGTGACCCACAAACGAGATGGCCCTGGGATTTGGCTGTAAGGTGCGATTTAAGTGAGTACATTGCTTTTATTTACATTGTGCATAAAATTTGACCATTGCATCACTTTTAACCGTGTTTGGTATTTGATACAAAATGGCGCGTAATTGGCCGCGTAATTATACGTTATATTAAACAATTGCGCAATAGTATAGAAACGCGGGAAAGCACAACATCTTAGCCAGATAGATGCTAGACCCGACTTTGCACATAAGTCTAAAGTAGTCATAACATTTGTAGAATTTGCTACCTTAACAAGGAATCTATAGTCGATACGCTGAATTAATTTCTAAAACTCCGGCAAAATTTCAATAAGCGATACTCGTGAGCAGGTTTGCGATAATGGCTCTGATATGACAGCACTATAAAATATGGTGGTTTATCCAAAAATACCTACAAAAACTTTTAAGGGGTGTATTTTAGACCATTCTTGTAGTGTTTAACAGTAATGAAAGTCTAGTCAGAGTTATTCATAGACACAGCAACTAATACAAAAATTTTACAATCAAAGCTTAAACTGATTATGCCAGCTCTAGTAAATTCTCTTACGTCATTTCAGATTTTCTGAGTTAACTACTTTGACCTTAATAACTAACACGCTTAAGCTTTACAGGATTATGTATTGAAGTTAATCCCCAAGATTTGTAAAAGAATCGACATCTTTATTTAGAAGAAAGAAGACTGTAAGTTTAGTTCTTGAATGGTTTCTAATAGCGCTCTGAGCTTTCGGCAGTCGAAACGAGGAGGTCAATGCGTCCTAGCTTTCCGTTCATGCAGTATTCTTCTGACTTGGAAAACTACTAGAGTAAAACAATAAAAAAATTTAAATAAACCCTTCTAACCTATCAAAATCAAAAACAAATTTTAATTTGTCATAGATGCGATGTATATATCTCTTATATAAGACTAAACCCAAATGTAGTTAATAGTAGGTTTTAAGCTCAATAAAACCTCCCCTAAAGGTAATGATTATTAGTTGCGTTACATAAATACAAAAACCAATTGGAAACTAATGCATAGGTTTAGTATTTCCTTCTCTAATAATCCCAAGTGATAAACAGATTACGAAGTCGCCATATCGGTTTACCTGTCATTTGAGAATTACCCGTAGAGAAGGGGAAAACTTTAAAAGCGGATGTAATACTTAAAAAGCTCAGTATAGTATTGGTTGTGCGTTGTTTAGTGCGCCTAGACTCTCTGAGAAATACTTTACAGGTAAGACAAAAGTTTTGATGTTGAAAAGCGTTCATTTTTTAAATTTTATACAAAAAGATTTGATTTTAATTTTTCTTATTTAAAATAATAGATGCGAAATGGTGAATCATATATAACTAATTAAATTTTGGGGCAATTATTAAAATGTTTGAGCTGTTTTTCAAAAACTTCGCCACCAATTTTAGTATTTTCGAAGTTAAGCTTAAATAAAATTTATTTGTTATGCAAGTTTCTAACAGCATTTACGTTTTCGCGATAATTTTCCGATACGACCATGTGAATTTTTTAGACCAATAAAAAGAAAAAAAAGCTCTGTTTAAGTATATCAAACACGCCATGTATTAACATTTAAAAGAGTTGACGATCAGGTCCTTAAAAAAGTAGTTGAACTAAAAAATAATTGAAGGCTACAAAATAGTGTCCTATAATTTAAATCGCTATTTCCCTAGAACGATTTTTATAAAGCTTGTACTTACCCCATTACAAACTTCATCACCAGCAGGTGTTTTATGTGGAAACGAATACTAAAAACGTTTGAAAAAAATATCTAGAAAAACTCGTATTGTTCTTTCAAACAACGCACATACGCGATGACGTAGATAGATAGAATTAATAAAAAGAAATTCCACTTGAATATGTAGACCCAGAGCCAGTAGCAGAAATTTAGAACTTCGAAAATAAAAGTTCGTATTAAAAAAAATTTCAATTTGAAATAAATCGACAGATGATTGTCGAAACGTCAACTTTTTTAGTGCCGAATATTACATCATCTAACCTGGAACACGTATTGAATCATAAAGCCACAGATACTTAATTTTGATAAAGAATAAAAAATATAACATAAAAAATGTAAAAGTAATATTAAGCGACCTCCCAACAAAAAGTAGCTCGCAAAATTATTTTTTAATGAGGTGATTTAAATAAAAATTAAAAGAAGTATTTTTCGACAAATCAAAAAATAAGAAAATTTTAATTTAAAACAGAGTTTTTTAAACTAAAACTGCGAATATCAATTAAAAACCTAAATTAGTGATAAAAGAATTAAAATTCAAAATATCAGAGCTGTCATACTCTATTACAGTTATAATTCTTAACCAAAACTGTTTAAATCCGCTTAACCCCTGTATTTCGTTTAATTAAATTGTCTATTGTTATTTTAATTTTACTAGTATTATTCGCAAATAGTTTAACACTATCAACCTGAACTTATCAACGAGTTAAAGAACATAAAAATCTAAGCATTTTTGTTACCCTTTTTTTCAACACTTACTAAATTAACTCCAAAAAATCGTATGGCGTTAAAGCAACACACCGATGCATAAGTACTGCAAACGCTTAACCTGCGACAGACACAAGCAGAAAACAGTGCTAAAGTATTTATTTTTAAAATTCATCCCTGCAAGCCTTTATACGGTCCGATCCGTTCATATTCGAACTATTATCTTAACTCTGCTCCCGATAATCAGTTATTGGAATGTTGGGTCTTTCCAGAATCTTCGAAATTAATTCAGCTATATTCTCTTCAGATTTCTTGTTACAGTTAACAAATTCTACAAATCTTTCTACTATTCAAAAATTTTCTTTTTATGGTTTGTTATACATGTGCAGTCAGGGGTACCAACTACAATTATAAAAAAAATATTTTTTATACCCTTAAAATGCTAGTAGAAAACGCAGTTGAATTTTATTCGTCAAATATTTTATTCCCGTATTTTGTTTCTATATTCTTTGTATTTTTTATTTTTAAGAGAAAAACTCTACTCGACGATATCAAACACGGCACGTTGGTATTTAAAATAGTTGGTGATGACGCGCTAACAATAGCAGTTCTTAAAAATAATTAAAAACTACAAAACATATCGTCCTATTTTCAACATCGTAGACGAGGACTCCGAAAGAACTATTTTTAAAAGGGTATGCGGAGGTTGCATTTCAACATGTTATTCAAGGCAGACATATTTCTCACATGATAGTTGCAATAGACTGGCTATTTATAGAAAAGGCCATCTGCACTACAGCGAGCGTTCAAAAGTGCACGTGCAGCTTGATCATACAAGGAGTAACAGTTATATTTATATATATATATATATATATATATATATATATACATATGTGTGTGTGTGTGTGTGTGTATGTATGTATGTATGTATTTTAGCTAAACAACGTTTTCTATTTCAACAAATAAATCGAAAGTGACCTTTTAATGCTTTTACAAATCTAAGGAAAAGAACTAACGGATGTTAATTTAAACATTTAGATATGCTGACAAAATTTGATTTCAACCATTAAACCCAACGCTTGCCATATACATGGTGATTTTCTAACAATCATCAAATTTAATGTTTTTTAAACTGCTTAATTACCTTAATAAAATAAAAATGCTTAACATACCCTGATACGAATATAGATAAAATCAATAAAAAGACAAGTACAATTTGTACTTATAGACCAAGGGCCGGGGGTAGAAATTTCTAGCCCCAAGAATGAAAATTATAACCCCGTATAAAATAATTACGGGTATATTATGTGCATGAGAATATTAAAAACGCTTGAAAGAAAGTTCTGGAGAAACTTATGTTGCTATATCAAAAAGAACACATACGCGGGGATGAATATAGCAAAAATTTATAAAAATTTGTACTTGTAAAGTCGGGGACATTCGCAGAAATTTTGGGCCCCCAGAATAAGGATTATTGCAGCCCAAAACAGATTTCACATATGACACAACCAACGGACAACGAACGAAACGTCCTGCTCCAATTTGTAATATGTATTATTATCAATCACAAAACCAAACATACTTAATTTTGTCAAAGTATAAAAAATATAAAATGACGAGATGTAAAAGCATTTATTAAATAAGTTCTCACCAATGAAAGTATTGTGCAAAATTATTTTTAAATGTAGCCATTTGAATAAAAATTAAAAGAAATATTTTTCAATAAATAAAAGAAATAAAAAATATTAGTTTAAAACAGAGTTTATTAAATATTAAACTAAAACTGCCAATATTAATAAGAGACCTAAATTAGTAATAAAAAAATTAAAATTCAAAATCTCAGAGCTTCCATACTCTATTACAGTTATAATCCATAACCAAAACAGTAACACATTCAAAAAATTCAAGATACTTTATTATACTATTTAAATCGGTTTTAAATTCAATCCCGACATTCCGTTCAAATAAATTTTGAACTGTTATTTTAATTTTAACAGCACTATTCGCAAACGGTATAACACCATCAGCTTAAACTAATCAACGAAACAAAGAACATAGAAAATTTACCTATTTCTTTTAAATAACAGTATTATTTGCATATGGTTTAACACTATTAACTCGAACTTATCAACAAGTCAAGGAAGGTAGAAAATTTATCAATTTTTTTATTTAACTTTTTTCAACTTTTACTAAATGAACTTCAGGAAATCTCCCAAGCATCAACACTGCAAACATTTAAATTGCTACCGATAATCAGTTATTCGAATGTTAGGTCTTTCCAGAACCTTCAAAATTAATTCAGCTATATCCTCTTCAGATTTCCTGTAGCAGTCGCCAAATTCTAAAAACCTTTCTACTATTTCAAATATTTTGTTTTTATGGTTTTTTATACACGTGCAGTCAAAGGTACCAACTACAATTGTAAAGAAAAAATTTATCTTACCTTTAAAGTGGTAGAAAACGCAGTTGAAGTTAATTCGTCAAATACTTTATTCCCGTATTTTGTTTCTATATTCTTTGTATTTTTTTATTTTTAAGAGAAAAGCTTTAACTCAACAATATCAAACACGCAACGTTGGTATTTAAAAGAGTTGGTGATGCGCCCTAACAATAGTAGTTCTAAAAAATAATTCAAAGCTACAAAACAATTTTCTATAATTTAATTGTTCTCCTTGAAGGATTTTTATAGAGCTTATACTTTGCTTACATTTAATTTTCTAATGATCCGCCCTAGGACACCACATTGGCTAGGAAGCAATTTTTGATATACGGAAATTTTGAATTTTGCCGAACTCTTGCTGTTCCAAGCAATGTTAGGAATCTTCAACGTGCGTGACAATACTCAACACGGGACCTATATTTTAACTTTTATCCGAACCAAGGCATATTTTTGTAAAAAATGCTCGCCTAACATTTATCAAGAAGTCCCTGCAGGGAATCACTTCAAACTTATTTTCGTTTTTATGGTTTACTCTACATGTGCAGTTAGGGGTACTAACTAAAATTATAGAAAAATACTGACTTCGTTCCCTCCATATGTAAACGCCACATTATTTTAAGTTACTTCCTCAAATACTTAATTTCCATATTTTATTATTTTTAGTTTCTTGTATTTTTATTTATAAAAAAAAACGCGATTCAACGACATCAAACACACTCTATGTTGACATTTATACAAGTTAGCGATGATGCCCTTAACAAAAGCAGTTGAACTAAAAAATTAATTGAAGGTTACAAAACTAACTCTTATACTTTAAATCGCTATTCCTTTTGAAAGATTATTTTATAGAACGTATACTTACCGTAATTCAACCGTTGTTACATACTTTATCCTTGCCACGTGTATAATAATTACGGGTGCATTATAAGCATGCGAAGATTAAAAGCGCTTGAAAAAAACTTTTGGAAAAACATTCTTATTTAAAATAAGAACACATTGTAATATATCTTTATTTTTATTGACTTTAGTTGTTTCAATTCCGATACATGTTATAGGGTGGAGTAACTTATATAAAAATATTGATTAGGGTGTTACGTAATAAGTACAGAACCACCTTAATTTCTCTCAGAAATTAACCATAGATGTAGTTTTTCCGTATTAAAAATAAATACTTCTGGGGACTTCCAAACTAACTCTGAACTCAACTTCAGTGGTATGAGACTAACAGGGGGGGTCTTAATAAATACAGAAATGTCAGGCGCCACTAGACTCAAAGATTTAACATAAGCAAAACAGCGTCACTAAGGAAAGTGTAAGAACTTTGGATAACGATTAAACGCACGTAAAGTACACAGGCTAAGATTGTTAAATTATGCATTATTATCGCAGAAGGAAAGGTAATTATACATTAAATATGAAATAGATCGTAGATTACATCTGAATAAATAATATACATTTATATCCAATTTAATCATAAAGTGACTTCTTAATAAATTGTTACGTTAGTAATTTAATAAAAAGTCTGAAGAAGAAAATATATGTATATCTATTAAATTAAAAATTAATCTATTGTTGTTACAGGTAATTACAATTCTAATTTAAATTTTCTTTAAGTAATGTTAACTGAAGATGGAATTTATGCCAAGTTATAATGTTACATTAACAATGTCAATAAATGTATTCATATCATATTCAGGTCTGAGTACGATGTACATATAATCATTATTGTATTTCAAAAGATGTTAATTATTCCTTATAGCATAGAATTTTCAAATAGACATATGAGATTCTAAAACAGACTTCAAATAAGTTATACACTACTTTTACTTTTTAAATCAGGTAGGAAACTGATCGTCGCTTATATTTCTTGTAGAAAATAAACATCGACTTAATTCTTAGTAATAAAGCGTATATGAATGTTTTTGTAATTAACCAAGTTCTAACGATTGTGGAGGTTTTAATTACGTAAATTTGTAAAATAAAATATTTCATATAGTTAATTAAAAAGTTTAACTTATCAAGGACTACGGCATTAATTCATAATAACAATAAAAAATATGTTTTTACGCTGTACAATTTATCTTGATTAACAACGTCCTCTTGTGATATTTCAACAACAGGGCATCTACTTAAACAGCTGTGGTATTGGCAACAATCGAAATGGAATCAACGTCGAACCATCAATATTCGAGTTTTTTAATCAAAGACGGTTGAATCCATTATATCGTAGTATGTTCCAGTTTTACAGTAGTCGTTTCGATACAATTTTTAAGTTTGCATAGTGTTAAAGGTCGTCCATAAATTAAATAACAGCGAAGATTAACATAGATTAAATAACAGTAAAGATGGTATCATGGAAGTTATGCATATCGTCCTATTTTCAACATCGTAGACGAGGACTCCGAAAAAACTATTTTTAGAAGGCTATGCGGAGGGAGCATTTAAACATGTTAATCAAGGCAGACATGTTTCTCACATGATAGTTGCAATACGACTGGCTGTTTACATCTGTACTACAGCGAACGTTCAAAAATGCACGTGTTACTTGATTATACAAGGAATAACCAGTTATATATATAATGCTCTGATAAGAAGTTAATTTAAGGGTATATTAAGTCATAGCGGTCGTAAGATACATGTAAATATTGTTAACGTTTAGAAAACCAAACAATTCTATTATTAAATAGGAGTAAATCGACAATTTTACAGAAAGTCAATAGCGAGCACACTGTATATAAACCATAACTAATTTAATTCATAGAAGGGAAGCTCATTCTGCAATAACCAGATCATATTTAGCAAGAATAATAATGTGAGCGTCGTAAAATACGGTTTAAATTAAATATACAAGTCTAGAATTCAAAAGAAACAAGCAAAAGTAATGTTTTCAACGCAACGAGTTTTATCAAAATAAACATGCAATCGGTAAAGGTAACAACCTGGCATACTAGCGATATAATAACAACATTTAAAATATTAACGCATAAATAAGTAAACGCATTCAAATACGTCATTATAGAAATATTAATACTTGACCAAAGACATTGTATTTTTATAAAATCTAACATATTTGAAGTAATAAACAATAAATAACAGACGGTCCGTGATGTGATAAAATTTGAATTATAGCAAAACACATATAAGACGACGTGACAAAATGTAGTACAAATTTGGATTTTCTGAGAAATATGCTACATAATATAGAACGCCTACGTGAGAAATAAAGCGTTTTACCAAGAGTCTGAACAGGAAATTTGAAGAAATACCGGGCCCTGCAGTGATAGCACAAGGTGCGACGCCTTAATCAACGAACACGCGAGTAAAATCAATACGAAAAATGAGTAGGTGGAGTCTTTAAATAGTACGCGGATTTTGTAAACAGCGAGTATCTTTGCAACCAAGGCACTAACCACGTCTATGAGAAGTAAAATTACTACGCAAAGTGAACTTAGTAAAAATAAATAATCGAGTGAAATCAAAGTGCAAAGACAAGTGCCAATTAATACAATAGAAGCGGCCGTTTGCTATCAAAAACGGCTCCAATTAAACTTCGAAGAAATTTCAAATAAACTTCAAGAAACTCCAATTAAACTACAGAATTAAAAATAGAACTAAATATAAATCTGGGTAAAATCCAAAGGGAGAATTCAAACAAATTTAAGTAACTATTCTGGTCAACAAGTTGAGGAAACTACGCTAAGGATCAACTGGGGGGAAGCTGTAACACAGAATCAATTTGAAAACAATCGAAGGGTGTTGACCATCCACATACAAAAGCAGTTCCAGAAAACAAGCAACGAAACACAGGTCAGAGATTTATAATCCTTTATTAGTATAAGACTGTATTTTCAATTTTTTTTATTATTTATATCGAAGTATTTGTAAGGGTCATCAAAAATCTTTTGAGAATGTATAAAAATAGAAAGAAAATCATTTGAACGTTCAAAAGGACTTCAAAGTAGCGGTATTTTATTTTAACAGATAGGAGCTACAGAAAAAGGGGGTTAAGTAGTCTTTATTGTCGTGTCGTTGGGCATTTAGAGACGCAGAGTAGAAAGCCGAGTACGAACATAGCAATAAAGTTATATGACGCATTAACGTGGAACAAGAACACCGACAGAAAGATAAATAGCATAGCAATATATATATATATATATATATATATATATATATGAGTGTGTGTGTGTGTGTATTTTAGCTAAACAACGTTTACTATTTTAACAAATAAATCGAAAGTAACTTTTTAATGTTTTTACAAATCTAAGGAAAAGAACTAACGGATGTTAATATAAACAATGATATGCTGACAAAATTTGCTTTTAGCCATTAAAACCCAACACTTGCCAAATACATGGTGATTTACTAACAGTCATCAAATTTAATGTTTTTTAAACTGCTTAATTATCTTAATCAAATAAAATTGCTTCGACATACCCGCGTACGAAGATAGATAAAATCAATAAAAAGACAAGTACAATTTGAACTTGTAGACCCAGGGCCGGTGGTAGAAATTTATAGCCCCAAGAATGAAAATTATGACCCCGTATATAATAATTTCGGGTATATGATGTACATAGGAATATTAAAAACGCTTGAAAAGAAATTCTGTAGAAACGTATGTTGCTATATTAAAAAGAACACATACGCGGTAATGAATATAGCAAAAATTTATAAAAAGACAAATTTAATTCGTTCTTGTAGAATCAGGGACATTTGCAGAAGTTTTGGGCCCTCAGAATAAGGATTATTGCGAGCCCAAAACAAATTTAACATATGACACAACCAACGGACAACGAACGAAACGTCCTGCTCCAACTTGTAACATGTATTATTATCAAACACAAAACCAAACATATTTAATTTTGTTAAAGTATAAAACATATAAAATAACGAGATGTAAAAGCATCTATTAAATAAGCTACCAACAGGTGAAAGTATTCCACAAAATTATTTTTAAATGAAGCCATTTAAATAAAAATTAAAAACAATATTTTTCACTAAATAAAAGAAATAAAAAATATTAATTTAAAACAGAGTTTATTAAATATTAAACTTAAACTGCCAATATCAATAAGAGACCTAAATTAGTAATAAAAAAATTAAAATTCAAAATCTCAGAGCTTCCATACTCTATTACAGTAATAATGCTTAACCAAAACAGTAACACATTCAAAAAATTCAAGATACTTTATTATACTATTTAAATCGGTTTTAAATTCAATCCCGACATTCCGTTCAAATAAATTTTGAACAGTTATTTTAATTTTAACAGCACTATTCGCAAACGGTATAACACCATCAGCTTAAACTAATCAACGAAACAAAGAACATAGAAAATCTACCTATTTCTTTTAAATAACAGTATTATTCGCAAATGGTTTAACACTATCAACTCGAACTTATCAACAAGTCAAGGAATGTAAAAAATTTATCAATTTTTTTATTTAACTTTTTTCAACTTTTACTAAATGAACTTCAAGAAATCTCCCAAGCATCAACACTGCAAACATTTAAATTGTCAAAGGTCAAGCAAAAAACAGTGCTAAAGTATTTATTTTTAAAAATCAACCCTGCAAGTCTTCATAAGGTCCGTTCATATTCGACTTATTATCTTAACCCTGCTCCCGATAATCAGTTATTCAAATGTTAGGTCTTTCCAGAACCTTCAAAATTAATTCAACTATATCCTCTTCAGATTTCCTGTTGCAGTCGCCAAATTCTAAAAACCTTTCTACTAATTCAAATATTTAGTTTTTATGGTTTTTTATACACGTGCAGTCAAAGGTACCAACTACAATTGTAAAGAAAAAATTTTTCTTACCTTTACAGTGGTCGAAAACGCAGTTGAAGTTAATTCGTCAAATACTTTATTCCCGTATTTTGTTTCTATATTCTTTGTATTTTTTTATTTTTAAGAGAAAAACTTTAACTCAACAATATCAAACACGCAACGTTGGTATTTAAAAGAGTTGGTGATGGCGCCCTAACAATAGTAGTTCTAAAAAATAATTCAAAGCTACAAAACAATTTTCTATAATTTAATCATTATTCTCCTTGAAGGATTTTTATAGAGCTTATACTTTCCTTACATTTAATTTTCTAATGATCCGCCCTAGGACACCACATTGGCTAGGAAGCAATTTTTTATATACGGAAATTTTAAATTTTGGCGAACTCTTGCTGTTCCAAGCAAGGTTAGGAATCTTCAACGTGCGTGACAATACTCAACACGGGACCTATATTTTAACTTTTATTCGAACGAAGGCATATTTTTGTAAAATATGCTCGCCTAACATTTATCAAGAAGTCCCTGCAGGGAATCACTTCAAACTTATTTTCGTTTTTATGGTTTACTCTACATGTGCAGTTAGGGGTACTAACTAAAATTATAGAAAAATACTGACTTCGTTCCCTCCATATGTAAACGCCACATTATTTTAAGTTACTTCCTCAAATACTTAATTTCCATATTTTATTATTTTTAGTTTCTTGTATTTTTATTTTTTTTAAAAAACGCGATTCAACGACATCAAACACACTCTATGTTGACATTTATACAAGTTAGCGATGATGCTCTTAACAAAAGCAGTTGAACTAAAAAATTAATTGAAGATTACAAAACTAACTCTTATACTTTAAATCGCTATTCCTTTTGAAAGATTATTTTATAGAATGCATACTTAACGTAATTCAACCGTTGTTACATACTTTATCCTTGCCACGTATATAATAATTACAGATGCATTATAAGCATGCGAATAAAAAAAGCGCTTGGAAAACCATTGTTATTTAGAATAAAAGCACATTGTAATCTATCTTTATTTTTATATCGTTTAGTTGTTTTAATTTCTATAGATGTTATAGGGTGGAGTAACTTATATAAAGATATTGATTAGAGGTTACGTGAGAAATACAGAACCACGTTAGTTTCTCTCAAAAGTTAACCAAAGATGTAGTTTTTCAATATTAAAAATAAATACTTCTGGAGACTTCCGAACTAACTCTGAATTCTAACTTCAGCGGGATGAGACTTATAACGGGGTCTTAATAAATACGGAAATGTCAAGCGCCACTTAACTTAAAGATTTAATATAAGCAAGACAGAGTCAGAAAGAGAGTGTAGGAACTTTAGCAACGATTATACGCACGTAAAAAGCACACAGGCTAAGATTGTAAAGTTATGCATTATTATATCAGAAGTAAAAGTAGTAATACATTTAGTATCAAATAGATCGTGGATTGCAGATAAATAAGAAATATACATTTATATCAAATTTAATCATAAGGTTACCTTCTTAATAAATTGTTACGTTAGTAATTTAATAAAAAGTCTGAAGTAGGAAATATATGTATATCTATTAAATTAAAGATTATTATTATCTTGTTGTTGCAAATATTTACAATTCTAATTTAAATTTTCTTTAAGTAATGTTAACTGTAGATGGAATTTATGTCAAGTTATAATGTTACATTAAAAATGTCAATTAATGTATTCAATAAAAGTTTTTTGATCATATCATATTCAGATCTGAGTACAATGTACATGTAATCATGAGTTAATCTCAAAAGATGTTAATTATTCCTTATAGTATAAAATTTTCAAATAGTCAAATAGACACATGATATCTTAAAATAGACTTCAAATAAGTTAGACTACGTTTACTTTCCAAATCAGGTGGGTAGCTGATAGTCGCTTATATTTCTTGTTCTGAGTAATAAAGCGTACATGAATGTTTTTGTAATTAACCAAGTTCTAACTATTGTGGAGTTTTTAATTACATAAATTTGTAGAATAAAATATTTCATATAAATAATTAAAAAGTTTGACTTATCAAGGACTACGGCATTAATTCATAATAACAACAACAAAAAAAGTTCTCAAACTGTACAATTTATCTTGATTAACAACGTCCTCTTGTGATATTTCAACTACAACGCATCTACTGGAACAGCTGTGGTATTGGCAACAGTCGAAATGGAATCAACGTCAAGCCATCAATATCCGAGTTTTTAATCAAAGACGGTTGAATCCATTATATTGTAGTATCTCTCAGTTTTACATTAGTCGCTTTGATACAATTTTAAGTTTGCATCGTGTTAAAGGGCGTCCATAAATTAAATAACAGCGAAGATTAACATAGATTAAATAACAGCAAAGATGGTATCATGGTAGTTGTGCACATCGTCCTATTTTCAACATCGTAGACGAGGACTCTGAAAGAACTATTTTTAAAAGGCTATGCGGAGGTCGAATTTTAACATGTTAATCAAAGCAGACATATTTCGCACATGATAGTTGCAATACGACTGACTGTTTACAGGTAAAGCTATCTACACTACAGCGAGCGTTCAAAAGTGCACATACTGCTTGATTATACAAGGAATAATCAGTTATATATATATATATATATATATATATAAATACACACACACACACATATATATATATATGTGTGTGTGTGTGTGTGTGTGTGTGTGTGTGTGTGTGTGTGTGTATTTTAGTTATATAGTTATATAGCCATTAACTACTAGCCCGATTTGTATTTGTCAATAGCTCTTATTATTTTCATAGGAGTTTGTTTATAGATACATCTTATTTTATATACTATTTCTTATTGCGGACTGCAAATAACTTGTCCTTTTCTTTATTTGAATTGCCTTTTGGGCATGAACCAGGGTGTCGCTACGAGAAGGTTTGCTACGTTTGCAAATAAATTTTGCTGTAACATTCCGCAAATCTCAAAGGCCAGACGTACTTTTATAGCCATCTATAGAATTTATTATGTAGTTTCGATTCAATTCTGTACTTCTACACTTAGTAGTGTTGGTGTTTTATCACCTGATGGCGGTTTTATTTACTTTTGCCATAGTACAGAGATTGTTTCGAAATTATATCAGTATAATAGCTTCGATTACTTCATAGGGTTGGAAACTAATCTGCTCTGATGAAGCTTAACAAGCCGAAACCGTCGGTCAGTGGATGTTTTCTCCCCTGTGAAGTAATAAAGCTAATGTTTTGTTAATGACTATATAACTACTAGCCCGATTTGTATTTGTCAATAGCTCTTATTATTTTCATAGGAGTTTGTTTACAGATACATCTTATTTTATATATAACTCTGCACGTCGTGGTAATTAGTCTTCCTCTTATCACCACCGCTGTGTGTATTTTAATCTCCTGAAATTTTAAATCTACCTCGGTTAACCCAGTTTAATTCACACAGCGTGCACACCGTTACGATAATCAAATAGTTTACCCCGTTTTCCTAAACTTATCTGATTTGAATGATAAAACGAAGTCGATTAATATTAGTATAATGAGAAAAGGAAAATGATTTACACTCTACAGCTTAATCTGTTTGACTGAAAAAATTAACCCTTGAATCAAATAACAATAAATTTTAAATTATTTTTCTTTTAATTATTGAAACTCTCTTATTTTAAAGCCAGCAACATGTCGTTGTACTCTAAAGAAATTTCGCTGAACGTTCAAGAATTTTCCTTGTTTCCAAAATTTTTCACGTATCAAAATTAATTTTGTTGTCTCCTTACATAAATTATTCAGGTTTAAAATTTGTTCAAAAATACTAAATAGAAAATAATGCCTTAATATGATCAATGTTCAAATATAATAAATAGCAAATAATGTTTTATGCAAGATAGTTCTGACCTGTTGTTTTCCTAAGGCGTCTTTCAGCTGCATTCCGATAATCAGTACCCCAATATTGCTTTTAGTTGATTCTCCAAGTTCTACCCCGTTGAATGTGATCTGCCTTAACTTTTCATAACGTCGTAATGTCCTTAGGTTTATTGTTAGATTTTCGTACTTTAGAGTTTCGCACTTAGATTATTGTTCTTAGAGTTTCCTTACTTAGAATTTTTTTAGTCTTGTTAGATTTATCTTTAAAATCGTTCTTAGAGTTTCCTTACTTAGAGTTTCCTTACTTAGAGTTTCTTTACTTAGAGCCGTTTTCTAGTAAACGGCCAAGGTTTGTCTCATATATTTTCACTATAATTAATTCAAAATATTTTATAACATCACTTTTCACAAAATTTTCATTGTTTAATTCGAATATTTACTTAACACGTAAATTCTTAAGTATCAGTAATGCAGTTTGTACGTGGTTTAAATTCAGCCTGTCCGCCTATCAAACCTGCCACTTTATATAGCATATGCCCTCTTTTAAATACATTGGTTTAGCTAAGCTGTTGTTCAAAGTGTATGCCCAACCATCAGTTATTTTGGATATTTGTAGGCTTTTACAGGTTTATCATTGATATTGCCTTATAGAAACGGTCCGTTGGTCACGTAGGTACTTGTATGTTCTGGTTTTTATTCAATTTATAGCGTCTGTTTTTGATGTTGTTACAGGAATTTCTAATTTGCTTTGGCACGCAATTTCACTTATGGCGTTGTTTGTAAAGATAATATTTTCGAATCTGCATTAACTTCATGTAGAAAATCACGTAAACAAAGTGACGTAAATTAATATATTTCTGTTTATCTTTTTTGCGTTTCCGAATCGTATTTATTTTGAAGGATGCGTTTCTTATCAAAACTCTATGCTATCTGCCTTTTTTATCACTTGTTTAATGTCAATTGTATTATGATTTTTCTAGGTTTTCTCTGCGTTTAACGCGTATTAATTTATAATTTAAGAACATTTATGGTTTAGGACAAGTTTGATTGCGTGTAAAGTTATTTCATTTGCTGCGTGTGGTGTATTGTTGAAAGATATCCTACTCGGCATTAATTAAAGTCACTTGTGATCCTTATACAGAGTGTTAAATGTTTGCTTTTTGCATAATATACAAATTACGTTTTTTTAATGCTAAATAAATGCGATTCTCTAACTCCTAGTGCGATTTACATATATTGGGTAACCATTATGACTCAATATATCCCTAAACAACCTCTTATCATAGCAATAAATATATATATATATATATATATATATATTAAATTAAAGATTATTCTCTTGTTGTTGCAAGTATTTACAATTCTAATTTAAATTTTTTTTAAGTAATGTTAACTGAAGATGGAATTTATGTCAAGTTATAATGTTACATTAAAAATATCAGTTAATGATTTCAATAAAAGGTTTTTTATCATATCATATTTAGATCTGAGTGCGATGTACATATAATTATTAGTGTATCTTAAAAGATGTTAATTATTCCTTGTGGTATGTAATTTTCAAATAAACACATGAGATCTTAAAATAGACTTCAAATAAGTTATACTACGTTTACTTTTCAAATCAGGTGGGTAGCTGATAGTCGCTTATATTTCTTGTTCTGAGTAATAAAGCGTACATGAATGTTTTTGTAATTAACCAAGTTCTAACTATTGTGGAGTTTTTAATTACATAAATTTGTAGAATAAAATATTTCATATAAATAATTAAAAAGTTTGACTTATCAAGAACTACGGCATTAATTCATAATAACAACAAAAGAATATGTTATCAAGCTGTACAATTTATCTTGATTAACAACGTTCTCTTGTGATATTTCAATTACAACGCATCTACTGGAACAGCTGTGGTATTGGCAACAGTCGAAATGGAATCAACGTCAAGCCATCAATATCCGAGTTTTTAATCAAAGACGGTTGAATCCATTATATTGTAGTATCTCTCAGTTTTACATTAGTCGCTTTGATACAATTTTTAAGTTTGCATAGGGTTAAAGGGCGTCCATAAATTAAATAACAGCAAAGATGGTATCATGGTAGTTGTACACATCGTCCTATTTTCAACATCGTAGACGAGGACTCCGAAAGAACTATTTTTAAAAGGCTATGCGGAGGTCGCATTTGACCATGTTAATCAAGGCAGACATGTTTCTTACATGATAGTTGCAATACGACTGACTGTTTACAGAAAAAGTCATCTGCACTACAGCAAGCGTTCAAAAGTGCACGTGCTGCTTGATTATACAAGGAATAACCAGTTACATATATATATATATATATATATATATATATATATATGTGTGTGTGTGTGTGTGTGTGTGTGTGTATTTTACCTCATCATCATTAGGTCTTCAGTCCTAGAACTGGTTAGACGCGTACCATCATTGTTCCCTATTCTGAACTAACCTGAAATATGCACAGTTTGCATCTATAACTGTCTGATCTAGGTCTACATCTACCTCTTTTTTCCTATCTCTGCTTGTAATATATCACATACTATTCCCCAAAAATGCCTTAGAACGTATTCTGCCCTACTATTTCTCTTTTTCCCCAGATATCCTTGTTCCCATACTATTTCTGTAACTTATTTGTTATTATCTTTGTCTGTCCATGCTATCGTCCTCATACATCTGGAGCATTTCAAAAGACTGCTACCGTTTTTGTGTCTGCATTTCAGCCAACATTTTTAACATGTTTCTATTTATACAATTGAGAGGATGGTTATTAAAGAAGTGTGCGATTGCATTATTGAAAAGCTTAAGTAGTCGTTTTTTTATATTTATTTTGAGGGAAAATTCATTATGATTTAAGTTACCCCTTTGGTAGATTTTAACATGGTTCTGAGGCGACTCTATGGCGGGTTTACACTTGTCAGATACCAATGTTGTTCTATGAAGATTGTATATGGATCTGAGGCGACCCTATGGCGGGTTTACACTTGTCAGATACCAATGTTGTTCTATGAAGATTGTATATGGATCTGAGGCGACCCTATGGCGGGTTTACACTTGTCAGATACCAATGTTGTTCTATGAAGATTGTATATGGATCTGAGGCGACCCTATGGCGGGTTTACACTTGTCAGATACCAATGTTGTTCTATGAAGATTGTATATGGATCTGAGGCGACCCTATGGCGGGTTTACACTTGTCAGATACCAATGTTGTTCTATGAAGATTGTATATGGATCTGAGGCGACCCTATGGCGGGTTTACACTTGTCAGATACCAATGTTGTTCTATGAAGATTGTATATGGATCTGAGGCGACCCTATGGCGGGTTTACACTTGTCAGATACCAATGTTGTTCTATGAAGATTGTATATGGATCTGAGGCGACCCTATGGCGGGTTTACACTTGTCAGATACCAATACTGTTCAACGGAGATTGTATATGGTTTTGAGGTAACCTTATTGTAGATTTATAATTGTCAGATACCAATGCTGTTTTACAAGAATTGTTAATATGCTTATTTTTATGTAATTAGTTATTTTATGTATAAATAGAAATCATGTATGTAGGCTGTATTTCATGTTAATATTGCAAGGAAAAACATTTGATTTTCATTTGTTATTTCTTTTGTTATTTCTTTTATTAATGGAATCCATTGTTTACTGAAAGTCACGGATTCGTTTGCAACGCAGTTATTTTTATGTAGGGTTATATAAGCAGCTTCTTTGATTTTGCGTTTTTGGTGGTTTTCTTCTTTTCTTCTTTTCAGGGAGTATGTGTATTCAGCTCGTTCTCTTTCTATTGTTTTCTAATTTTATACCCTATTTTACCGAGATTCAGTGAAGGAGGTTAAGCAACCTGTGGCTACCAAGATCCCCCAACACTTAGACATTTGCCGAAATAATGGTTTTCTAGTAAATCCTTTCACATACTTAACATTATTCGAGAATATTGCCCAACCAATTCTTGTAGTTACTTATAATAATCATCATGTTTACGCACAGTTATCTTTTCGTCATTAGTTTATCCATCTTGGGATTGGTTGGATGCGTACCTCCATTGATTTCTATTCTGGGCTAGCCTACACATCTCCCTGAAACCTCTACAGCCTACATCTTTTACTATCTGTGAGCAGTAGTCTAATCTAGGTCTGCCTCTTCTTCTCTTTTTTCCTATCTCTGCTTCTAAAATATTCCGCACTATTCCCTCATGCCGTAGTATGTGGCCTATCATCCTATCTCTCCTATTTTTTTACCGTTTTCCACATATTTCTTTCTTCCCCTACCATTTTTAGTACCTCTTCGTTCTTAACTTTGTCTGTCCATGATATCTTCATCATACGCCTGTAACACCACATTTCAAAGGCTTCTACCTTTTTCTTGTCCGCTTCTCCTACTGTCCAGGCTTCACAGCCGTACAGTGCTGTGCTCCAGACATATGTTTTAAGCAATCTTTTCCTTGTTTCTATGTTTGTGGTCTTTGAGCACAATAGTTGCTTTTTCTTGTTAAACGTAGCACGACCTTGTGCTAATCTTTGTTTTATATCTTTTGTGCTTTTCCCATATTGCGTTATTTGGCTTCCTAGGTAGCAGAAATCCGTAACCTCTTGTAAGTTCGTGTTAAACACTTGTATTTTTGTTTTTGATTTATTTTCCCTACCTTTGCAAACTAGAACTTTAGTTTTAGTTTTGTTAATTTTCATACCGTATCTCTCTGTTAGAACCGTTTCCATTTCATTAAGAGCCGCTTCTAACTCTTCCTTGCTAGATGCTAATACCGCTATATCATCTGCAAATCTAAGCATATCAATTTTTTGTCCCTGCATAGTAATTCCAAATGTCTTTCTGCATTTGACAGTATTCATTGCCTCTTCTATGTACAAGTTAAAAATCAATGGGGATAGGGCACATCCCTGTCTCACCCCTTTCCTAATGTTTACTTCTCTACGTTCCTGCTCTAATTCTATAACTGCTGTTTGCTCTTTGTATAAGCTATGTATTATTCGTCTATCCCTATAACTCATTCCAATCCTTTTGAGTATTTCAAACATTTTTTTCCAATTTACATTGTCGAATGCTTTTTGCAGATCTACAAACCCTATATACATGCTCTCCCTTTTCTATTGTTTTCTCCATTATCACTCTCAGAGCTAAAATAGCCTCCCGTGTTCCCCTGTTTCGCCTAAACCCAAATTGGTCTTCTCCTAGTATTTCTTCAGCTCGTTTTTCCATTCGTCTTTGCACAATTCTAGTTAATATTTTTGACACGTGTGCTGTCAAACTTATTGTTCGAAAATTTTCACATCTATCCGCGCCTTTCTTTTTTGGTATAGTTACTATGATGCTACGTTTGAAATCTTTTGGTATCTCGCCTGTCTCATACATATAGCTTACAAGTTGGAAGAGACGTTCTGTTACTGCTTGTCCAGCGGCTTTTAGAGTTTCTGCTTGCACCTTATCTGTACCCGGCGCCTTACCATTTTTCAGGCTCTTTAATGCTAATTCAAACTCGTCTCGAAGTATAGGATATCCCAAGTCATCATTTTCAATGTCTGATTCCTGTTCTAATGCAGTTAGTTCCTCTCCTGCATATAAATTCCCTATATATTCTTGCCATCTACTCACTTTCTCTACGTTTTCTATAATGACGTTTCCTTGTGCGTTCCTTATATTTTTGCTATACGGTTTTATATCCCTAAAATTCATTCTAATTAATTTGTATGCTTCGTCTGTCTTTCCTATTTCCATCTTAGTTTGTACTTCTTTGCACTTTTCATCAATCCATTGTTCTTTAGCTTTCCTGCATTTTCGAATAATTTCCCATTTTATGGTTTTGTATCTCTGTTTTCCTGTTTCGTCTGATTTATTTTTGTATTTTCGTCTTTCTTCTATTAAATTCACGATATCCTTTGTTATCCATGGTTTCTTATTTTCTTTTTGTGTATACCCCAAAATATCTCTGGCCGCCATGTCTAGGCTGGATTTAATGTTATTCCATTTTCGCGATATCATTCAGCAATTCATTTGACTTTTTTTCGAATCTTACTTGAATATCTTTGTCTTTTAGTTTCTCTAAGTCCAAGTGCCTTTTTCCGTTCCTCTTTTTCAGATTTTTAAATTTAAGTGCGGCCTTCATAATTACGATGTTGTGGTCAGTATCTATATCTGCTTCTGGGTAGCTTCTACAGTCTTTTACTTGATTCCTAAACCGTTGTCTAACAAGAATGTAATCTATTTGATATCGTCCTATATCCCCTGGCATCTTCCACGTATATCGTCTTCTAGCATGATGTTGAAGTAATGTGTTTGTGATGATTAAATTGTTCTTGTCGCAAAATTCTACCAACCTATTTCCCCTGTTGTTTCTCGTGCCTAAACCAAATAAACCTACTACCGCTCCTTCCCTACCCTCACCTACCACAGCATTAAAATCCCCGTAATTATTAAATTTTCATGTCCTTTACGTATCTTAATATGTCTTCGATATCTTTGTAGATGGCTTCTACCTCTTCGTCACTATAGCTAGAGGTGGGCATGGATACTTGTATTATTACTGTGTTTACCGGTTTAGATTCTAATCTAACCATGAGTACTCTTTCGTTCTTTTGTAAGTAATTTTCCACACAGTGTCCTATCTTTTCCGCATAACTATCCCCACACCCAAATTTTCGTCCTCTGCTCCTGTATGAATTACCCTGAAGTCTCCACTCCAAAAATCCCCCGCCTCTGGCCACCGAACTTCGCTGATCCCTACTATGTCTAGTGATAACCTATTCATTTCGATTTTAGGTTTTCTAGCTTACCTACTTGCTTCATACTTCTAACATTCCACGCTCCGACTCGCAGAATGTTCCCGACTCTTATTTTTAACTTTCCGATCGCATCCTCCGAAGTAGTCCCCTCCCGGAGATCCGAATGGGGGACTATTTTAACTCCGGAATCTTTTACCCCAGAGAATGCCATCATTTTATTATAATTTAGGTACGCTGTGTACTTGGGAGATAATGTGGTGGTTTCCCGTTGCCTTCCACATCGCGGTAGTGTGTCTTAGACTGCCATACCGACCCCTATGGTCTCTGCCAATCTAAGTACCGAAAGAGCCGCTGCCCTCTTTCGGGGACCTGTCTTAGTCATTTTACCTAAACAACGTTTAAAGTAACTTTTTATTGCTTTTACAAATCTAAGGAAAAGAACTAACGGATGTTAATTTAAACATTTGGATATGCTGACAAAATTTGTTTTCAACAATTTAAACCCATATACATGGTGATTTACTAACAATCGTCAAACTTAATGTTTTTTAAACTGCTTATTTACATTAATATAATAAAAATGCTTCAACATACCCTGGTGCGAAGATAGATAAAATCAATAAAAAGACAAGTACAATTTGTACTTGTAGACCCAGAGCCGGTAGTAGAAATTTCTAGCCTCAAAAATGAAAATTATATCCCCGTATATAATAATTACGGGTACATGATGTGCGTAGGAAATATTAAAAACGCTTGAAAAGAATTTCTGAAGAAACTTATGTTGCTATATCAAAACGAACAAATACTTGGTGATAAGTATAGCAAAAATTTATAAAAAGACAAATTCAATTTGTACTTGTAGTCAGGGACAGTTGCAAAAATTTTGAACCCCCAGAAATAAAGGTTATTGCGAGCCCAAAACAAATTTAACATGTGACACAACCAACGGACAACGAACGAAACGCCTTGCTCCAACCTGTAACATGTATTATTATTAATCACCAAACATACTTAAAATATAAAATAAAAAGATGTAAAAGCATCTATTAAATGACCTCCCAACAAACGAAAGTATCCCGCACAATTATTTTTAAATGAAGCCATTTAAATAAAAATTAAAAGAAATTAGTGATGAAAAAAACAAAATTTAATATCTCAGAGCTTCCATACTCTATTGCAATCATAATACTTAACCAAAACAGTAGCACATTCGAAAAATTTAAAATACTTTATTGTACCATTTAAATCAATTTTAAGTTCAACCCCGACATTGAGTTCAAATAAATTTTGGATAGTTACTTTAATTTTAACAGTACTGTTCGCAAATGGTTCAAGACCATCAGTTTAAACTAACCAGCGAGTTAAGAAACCTAGAAAATCTACCTATTTCTTTTAAATAACAGTATTATTGGCAAATGGTTTAACACTATTAATTCGAACTTATCAACAAGTCAAGGAATATAAAAATCTACCAATTTTTTTATTTAACTTTTTTGTAACTTTTACTAAATAAACTCCAAGAAATCTCCCCAGCATAGACACTGCAAACATTTAAACTGTCACAGGTCAAGCAGAAAACAGTGCTAAAGTATTTATTTTTAAAAATCATCCCTGCAAGCCTTTATACGGTCCGTTTATATTCGACCTATTATCTTAACCCTGCTTCCGATAATCAGTTATTCGAATGTTGGGTCTATCCAGAATCTTCGAAATTAATTCAGCTATATCCTCTTCAGATTTCCTGTTACAGTCGACATATTCTAAAAATCTTTCTACTCTTTCAAATATTTTGTTTTTATGGTTTATTATACATGTGCAGTCATGGGTATCAACTACAACTTCCTTTAAAATGGTGCCTTCATTCAAAAACGCAGCTCAAGTTAATTCATCAAGTAATTTTCCGTATTTTGTTTATTATTTTTATTTTTAAGAGAAAAACTCTATTCAGCCATATCAAACGCCCTATATTGGCATTTAAAAAAGTAGGTGATGACGCCCTAACAAAAGCAGTTGAACTAAGAAATAATTGAAAGCTACAAAACAATATTCTATAATTTAAGTAGCTTTCTCCTTGAAAGATTTCTTATAGCGCTTATACTTCTTCTACATTTGATTTTCCATTGCTGTACCTAAAGGTGCTACATCGACCAGTAAGCGAGTTTCTTTTACACGAAAATTTTTTATTTTGCCGAACCCTTGCTGTTCTAAGTAAGGTATGGATCTTCAACGTGCGTGACAACACTCATGCACGGGAGCTTCATTTTACCTCTCATACGAACGAAGGCATATTTTTGTGAAAAATGTTCGCCTAACTTTTTTCAAGCCGACCATGTCGGGATTCGAACCTGGGACCTTGGACATAGTAGTGACGTTTTGTCTGTTCAAATAAATATTTGATAATTATTTTAATTTCTACAGTATTATTTGCAAATGGTTTAACACTATCTACTCCAACTTATCAACGAGTTATAAGGAACGTAGAAATCTACTTTTATTTTTTTGCCTTTTTTTTCAATTTGTACTAAATAAACTCCAAAAAATCTTATGGCGTTAAAACAACACTCCAATGTATAATCACTACAAACATTTAAACTGGTACACGCGCAAGCAGAAAACAGTAATAAATATTTATTTTTAAGAATCATCCCTGGGCGCCCTTATACGGTACGCTCATATTTAATCCATTATCTTAAGTTTGCTCCTGACAATCAGTTATTCGAATGTTGGGTTTTTCCAGAATCTTTGAAATTATTTCAGTTATATCGTACTGGTACACGCGCAAGCAGAAAACAATGCTACGTATTTATTTTTAAGAATCATTCCTGCGTGCGCTTATACGGTTCGTTCATATTTAACCCATTATCTTATGTTTGCTCCTGACAATCAGTTATTTGAATGTTAGTTTTTTCCAGAATCTTTCAATTATTTCAGTTATATCGTACTGGTACAAGCGCAAGCAGAAAACAATGCTAAGTATTTATTTTTAAAAATCATCCCTGCGCGCTCTTATTCGGTCCGTTCATATTTAAGCCATTATCTTATGTTTGCTCCTGACAATCAGTTATAGAATGTTGGGTCTTTCCAGAATCTTTGAAATTATTTCAGTTATATCGTATCCAAATTTCTTAACATAGTCAACAAATTCTATAAATCTTTCTACTACTTCAAACTCATTTTTGTTGTTATGGTTTGTTCTACATGCGCAGTCAGGGGTTCCAGCTATAATAATAGCAAAATACTTTTCAGCTTCGTTTTTTTTAAATTGTCGCTTTATAGGTAAATAACACATTATTTGAAATTAATTCGTCAAATATTTAATTTCTCCTTTTTATTATTTCTAATTTTTAAGGAAAAAAATTTTATTCAGCGATATCAAACACACCGCCAACAAAATAAAATAAATAAATCGTTATATTACAAAGAACAAATTTCAAGAGTTGATGTACGCAGTGCGCATTTCGTTTAACATGTACAATTCATTAGTAAAATAAAAGAAAAAAAATAATGTTCATACTTTCTCATAACACCAGGGTATTAAAGTAAAAATATTAACGGTAGAACAAATTCTAGTTATCATTTAATAAAGTACTATGGAGCACCAACGACACACTAACAACAAAAGTAGAAGAAAAAAGAGGTGCTCCCAATATATGGGAAGACTATCACAACACACCTCCATGTGTCAAGATACTATCGTGTGTCTTTTGCATCCACGGAGGTGTATCAGCTAAACGTTAGAGTGCTTGTGTCTAGATTCAGCGTCACTACCGTCGACAGATGTTGAGCTCTGCGACAATCACTGCAACAGCGGAACACATACCAGCGCAGTTGGTTCTACATAAAAAGAATAATCGGGCCTACATAAAACAATTTGGCCTCCAGCTAAGAGCTAAAAAGATAGTCTTACTAGTATTAATAGCGCAGGGGAATTTACCAATGCACCCAAGATCTACACTTCTTGTCAAAAAAATAAAAGTGCATCGCTCTTGAAGTAATAAGATAAGAAATGTAGAAAATACATATAAAGACGAACTACAGAATCAAATTGAACTCGGTTTTCGCAAGAATTAAATCCAATCCCAGCGTTGTCCAACACACAGGTGTGATTGAAAACTCGAAACAAGCTTTATCAAAAAAGTACGATCCATTATTTCAACGAATCTTTAGGATTGAGTATTATAAGAAGTAATTACACGCTATAGTGATATGTATACGCCAACGTATACCTCAAACGAAAATACCGACTACTTAAATTATAGAAGAACTTTTCATTTCGCAGTAAATAGATTTAAATGAAATTGTAGTAAAGCGTACTCATTGTAGGAATGTCTAATACACAGGATGGTGTTTGAGTATTGGAAACATAATCTATGCGAATGAGTAATGACATAAAAGGCGTAAGGTTTTGTACGCCGTCGAAAGGTGAACGTAACACATTTATTAAATGATCTTTTAACAAAAAGTAGCCAGCAAAATTATTTTGAATTAAATGATTTTATATAAAAATTAGAACAAATATATTTCGATAAATAGGGGAAATAGAAATAAATATTAGCTTGAAACGAACTTTATTAAATATTAAACTAAAAGTGTCAATATTAATAACAGATCTAGATCAGTACTAAAAATCAAAATTTAAAATCTTTGAGTTATCATAACCTTATTGCATTCATAATGCTTAAACAAAACTGTGATAAATTCGCACGCCCTTATACGATTCGTTCATATTCGAGCCATTATCTGAACTCTGTTCTCAACTACCAGTTATTTAAAAAATAGATGTTTCCAGAATCTTTGAAATTAATTCAGCTATTTTATAACAAACTACTTTTCAATTTCGTTGTTTTAAAATTATGCATTTATATGTAAACGTTCCATTATTTGAAGTTAATTCCTCAAATATTTAATTTCTATACCTTATTATTTTTAATTTTTTGTATCTTATAAGATATAACGGAACCTTCATAAAATCACTCTCGTGTCCGTCCGTCCGTCTGTCACAAAAGGTTTTTCTCGAAAACTTCTCGAATTTGAAATTTGGCACAATGCTAGGTCTTTATGGCGCGCACATATATCGACAGTCAGAAAATATAAAAAAATATTTTTAGATTAAAATGACGGAAGTTAATTCGGTCAAAAGAAAAAAAGTTTTAATAAATATATAAACATTTTCAGAAAACAGAAGACGTTTGAAGTGCTGGGGAAGAATAGTTTCTATAATGTTACCAGCAGAGTCAGAATCGTTGAACTAAGTGTGTACAAGGAAAAGGAAACTACTTTAAAAGATATTATACTGCCGCTGACTAAATTTTTATAACATCAGTCCCGTCACATCTTTAAGTTCTATTCTGTCCACTAATTTTTAACTTCTCTTTATTCCGACCCACGCGCTTGTCAAAATCTAGGAATTATGAGAAAAGTGTTTCTGCACTTGACCGCAGCAACGGTTTCAACTAAACCAAATAGGCCTTTCCGCTTTACTACATTCTCGTATTACTGCATTTCGCCCTTTCTAATGGCTGTCTGAACCTAACTTTCCTAACTTAACTTTCAACTTGTGGTAGTTAGTTGTTATATATCGTTTCCCATCTACAAACTTTATTCTCACAATGTAACATATTCAATCTATGCTGAATAAAAAGATTATTGTAACGTCAATTACATAAAAGTAACGTACTTTGCATTGTTGCAATTCCCTTGAATGTTTAGCCGTGCCTCACATATGACTTTGCATTTTAGCGGTTTGTGCATTTCTCACGTATTAATTTATTTTATCGATATATATTCTGTAGTTTCGTTTATTACATGATGCTATGTGTTTTATTTTAATCATAATTTTCAGTCTCACATATTTAGTAATCTTGTATTACAGTATAACAACGTATTTATTAATGAATACTGGAGTGTATGCTTTATGCGGTTTTAATTGTTGTGACGTTTATTCTACATAATGAGTATGCGTAATTTTGGTATTGCATTCAAATGTACCAACTTAAACATTTTTATTGTTTAACTTCCCGTCTTGTTTTTATGCTAATGCTAATGGTATCTCCTTGCTGCATTCATTGTCCGCGTGGTACCAACGATGCGGAAGTTTTTTATGCCTTTCGCATACTTTCTGTCGCAACAAAGTAACAATTTTCGGTTTTTATTTATTATGAGGCGCGGTATTCCCCTTTTAAATAAAACCGCAGACGCAATTTTTGTACTTAATCTCTGCCAACAATGTCTAGACGTATTTCCTGCCACAACTATTAATTACTTGTTTGTAAATTTATTGCGCGTTTAAATATGTTTAGAATAGAAATTTTCCTTTAAAATAACACTACTACTTTTTACAATTATCTATAATAGCCCCCCCCCCTTCCGCCTTTTGTATTAAAAACAAGAAATTGAAGAATCAACGTCAACTAACATTAAATACTTTTAAAGCGTTTAATATACAGGGAGAGCTCTTACCGAATCTAGACTGTCTATCTGAATTTAATAATGATTCTAATTTTAACTCTAAAACAGCATCACGTCGGATCGACGAATATTATCTACAATTATCTAAATTGTAAAAAGACTACGAAAACAATCACTCCGTGTCCGTACAAACATTGCTGCTAGTTTCATTTTTTATCACGATAATGCGCCATCTCATTCTATATTGTCAGTACAGCAACTTTTAACTTCAAAACGAATCTCCGTGTCACCACGCCACCTTATCCACCAAATCTTGTCCTGTGTGATTTTTATTCCCACTTGCAGTCAAAGGACGCCGTTTTCAAACAACAGCAGAGTTTTAAAATGCTGAAAAATAACAGTTCCAGGAATGTTAGAAGAGGTGTCAGAACCGTTGAACGAAGTGTGGAAGCAAAGGAAAATTACTTTGATAATGTTCACACTGCACCAAAACAAACACAATCCTAAACAACCTACATCATGCTCTTCCTAGATCCCTACAACCCACCAAACCTACTCGCAAATTAATTCTCACTCAAATCATCATTCTCATCGTTTGATATGCCGTAGACTCCTGGTTTCCACGTGCACGTCTTTCGTCTAGACGTTTACTCAGTTCCATCATTCGACCATTTCTACTTTATACCTCCAGAGCATATACAACCACCTTCACAATCTCTTTACATACGCTGCTAAAGATTCCACCCATAGACATTCTGCTTCAATCCGCAGTCCAACACCTCAATCTAAAATTCAAACGTCGTATTGTAACATTTTTATTTTACTAATCCATAAAGTGGTTTAGAAAACTTAAATTTTGATAATAATTTGTATATCACCATGTATATTGCCACTATTAAGTTTATTTGTTAAATGCAAATTTTATTTTTATATCTAAATGTTTCATGTTAACATTTGTTACTCTCTTTAGAATTATAAAACCATTAAAAAATCACTTTAAAAATTATTTATTAAAGTTGAAAATGTCGTTTGATTTTAAAACACCTATTCATATCTAGTTATATCTGATTTAATCAAGCCGCACGTGCCATGTTTGGCGTTCGTAATCAAGATAGATAGTTTTTCCCATAATAGAAACCACTCGCATTTGAACAAGCATATAAGTAACATATCCTTGAGAGTTTATAAGTTTAAATGCGATCTCCGCATTGCTCATTAAAATTATTTGTGTTTTGAGTTCTTGTCAGTTATGTTACGAAAAAGACAGCATGGTTTGTAAAGTGTATCTGTATGAAATTATACCTAATTGAAATATAAATATTCCAGCACAACATCTATTTTAAGATTTATTTTATTGGTATGATTTCATCTCCTTGTGTTTATATAGGCTCTTCTGCCCTTCTGAAGCTTTTAAATTCTGACAAAATTCGTCAATACAAGCAAACAAGGCTTCTACGTAAACTCCCAACGGCTACAAAATTTTAAAACCCACAGGCTAACTTTCACTCACTTCTTCGAAATTTCTATACCAAAACATCAACTGCCACTCAAATCCTGGAATTTTTACCCCAGCACAAACCCGCTCACGTAGATATTTTCTCCGTACATCTCTCAACGAGCACTTACTTCTCCGAAATTTAGTCCCTACTGGCAAAAGTTAATGTTAAGGCACGCCTCCTATACTACACATATTATAGCCGTCTCCCTTCAACATACTCCTTCAATCACCTATTCCTTACTTTGCCTAACCCCCAATCTGTTCTCATCCTACTGCCTTGTCTGAATCCCAAGCTTAATGAACTTTGTATTATGTTTTTCTTTCTTTTACTAATTCTGCCCTGTTTGTTTATTTAACCACTTGCATTTCAAACCTACAAAATAACCCTACTTAATACATGTTTATATTAACACGTATTCCTTTCCCACTCTTATCCATACTAACCAAATAGCCCTTCCTTGTTACGCTTGTTGACCACCTGCAGAGGTAACTAAACATTACCCTCTCTCAACAATATTCAAAACTATGCTTGTCTCATTCACATACATATGCATTAATATCTACCATCTTTAATTAGTTTTCACCCCTGTTAAACTAGCATTTGATACTTGTTATCTTTATCTTATTCCTACTTATTCCATAAATAACCCTCCTTGTTCTGTTTTGGTCCCTGCATTCTAACTGACAACTAAATATTACCTATTCCACAAACAATAAATTTCTCTTAAGTGGGCATCGCCTGCCACCCTTTCTAGAACTTGATGTTGTTTGTCTCGCTTTATCTACAAATCATACTCGGAAACCTTATTAAAACGATAACCGCCAGTATTGTTGCTATACATAATCCTTAGAATTCCAACAGTTTAAAATGTTCCCACTCTCTCCAATATACATCTAACCTTGCTAGAAATCTTAAAAAAGCGTTTTAGGGAATGCTCCTCTTCGAAATAACGTAACTTTTAAAGGTTACACATCCACTTGAAAACTATTACGGTCAATGTTTGCTTTCAGAAGCAGTTTACATATGAAACAGAAATTGTTAAAGCTTTATATTTACACCATATGCTACACTTATCACAGTGATTAAATGTGTTTATGTTTTTTTTAAATACACGCTAAGAATATTTACATTATAACACACACTACTTTAATTAGTATTCATAGTTATACGCTTATGCTACATTGCATTTAAGTATCTTGAAAGTTCTTTGTAAAGTTAAATCCTACACTAGTAATTTGCAAAATCGTTACAAATTGTTGCTGTTTGGTAGTTACATGCTGAAACTTCGAAATAAATTATCGAATGAACTATCTGGCCCTTTTATTATTCAAATACCACAGAAATATAGAAAATATATTACTCATATTTAGACCAGGGTAGAAAATTAAATAATCACATCAAATAATTTTCATCACCGTGTATAATGAATATTATTAGATAATACGCGTTATTAAAACCGTGAAGCATAAAAATTTATTAGTTTCAGTAAAAATAAGAGATTTAAATCATGGACAAGACGCTTTATATCAAAAGAAACAGTATTAACAAGCTCTACGTAAGAAACAAAGAGAAATTACATGCAAAATTTATCTTAATTAACTCTATTTCAAGTAACCGGTATTGAACAAAACGTACAGATAATATCTATAGAAACTTGTAAAAACCCACTAAAATGCAAATCCTAGAAGTGTTAGTTAGAAGTAGGATGTTTGAACACACCTGCGTATTTTAAAAGGCAATTTCAGTTTAATTTGTTTAGATAAACATGTCGATTCTAAGGATATTGGAAACGGTCAGATGCTTTAGCACGAAATACAAAACAGGGTTTATTTAAAAAGCTCATTCGGTGAAAATCCAAGATTATAATACCAGATAATAAAGCTCTGAGAATTAATATTATTTTGAACACCTGCGTAGTTTAAATATCACGTACGGCGAAAATTGTGTAGATAACAAATGGTTTCAAAGAATCTTGGAGAAACCGGGGCTTAATATTCACGAGAAAGTGCGATACGCGGTTATTTAACCCAGATAGTCCACATGGACTAAAATATAATCGATAATAAAGAATATCAATTTGTACCAATACGAACAGGTTAGAAAAGGAAAGAGAAAATGCGTCAAGCAAAGACACATATAGTAAAAGGCGTGATTTAAGCAACGTCACGAGGGTCACAATTGGTTGAAAATAGGATGCAAATATCAGAGGTAGAAACAACAATTTCTGTACAAAATTAATTAGTTTTTCTCGGACATGTTTGCGTGCCGTGTGAGAATTTCTGATTTAAATGGGGCGAGTACAAAATTCGTAAAAACCGACGCACAGGCTACGGACTGGGAACATAGCATGAGAAATTCTTAAGAATTGTCTGTTTTGAGGACAAAAGCGACGTGCCGGCTATTCGCTATATATACCGGTGGTAATATGAATTTCGGCCTCTTAGACTTTTGACTATTCGATGCGTTAAAAGCTCTTACATCCGCGACTTGATTCAAGATGTTAAACAGTGCATTTTAGTTTGATAAAATAATTTAAAATTTTGCTCGTATATTTTAGTGATTCAAAATAGTTTGTTATTTACGTGCTAACATGAATGTACTTCAGTGCACTTAGATACAAGGTAATAAAATTTAGTATCACTGTACCAATTAGCAAAATTTACAACGACAAATGTATACACAAAAGTAGGCAGTTTTGGCGTATATTGGTGAAAGACGCATGAATTTCTTTGCTATTTTTCGGGGTGTTAATAATTAAATGGTTCAAATACGTGTCTGGATCCACGAAACAAGGGTCAGATATACACAGATGAGTTCCGGAAAAGCCCGAAACAACTTTAAATAAATGGTGATGGAGAAAATTTTAAAAGCGTTGAGAATTAGAAGCCGTAAATATAATCCTGTTGGAATGGTGTGATTAACTAAAGGGACGATGTACATTAAAGCTACGAGGACAGTAACCTTCAGGTAAATTATACTATTTTGTTTGACATTTTGGTGTGTGTTGAATAACTTTATTATACTATTTTGTTTGACATTTTTGTGTGTGTTGAATAACGTTATAATTGATTTACTTTAAATGGACATTAGTGAAATTGTACTAACCATAAAATTTTAATTTTAAGATGAAATTTGCTTGTTTAAGTAGAAAGGGGTATTTAGTATTGATGTTCTGAATTATGACTTTGGGTATGTCTTTGAGCTCAATTAGACGAACCTGGTTAATTAACGTAAAGGGGTGGTAGATGCTCCCTTTATACTCAGACTCCAATCTGCTTATATTGTTATATTAATTAGTAGACATCCAACAAGGACTTTAATTCTGGATGCACGTTAAAGTGATAATAAAATTAATCTTGAAATTCTTTTTAAAACTGAATTTTATGCTGAAATTTAATTTGAAAATTTAATGTATTCTGAATATTGATGTAAATAGAGTTAACGTTGATGTTTGTGGTAGGAATGTGTTGTTTAGGTGAGCAGCCGAGGCGAAAACAGGATCACAGCAGTTTATGACACCCAATCGGTGGGACTAGAATTTTTTTTGTTGAAAGGACCCAGTTCCCGCATTCAAAGGAGTATATCACAGCAATATATATATAATATTATGTAAGGGGGGGGGGTACCAGGCTTCTAAGGGTAGATTTGTGTTAATAGGGGTGTTTGCCAAACAACAGGATTAATATATCAGATCTAATAATTTAAAAAACTATATTTTGCTGTACTTTACATATGCTAAAGTATGTACCATTTTAGTTTGAAAAATATGTGCCAAAAGGTAGACAACATGACTTTATGACGTTGATACAATGCACGGTACTTAAGGTTTTATACTGAGTTGATAATTTATGAGCCAGTGAAAGTACATTTGCCGTCGGAAAGCCGAACGCATTTATGGATATCTGCAACCAACAAAGCGTCCAGGTCGTGTGTAAATTATTTTGGCTTTTCTTTAATAGAATCAATTTTTGGACGAATTGTAAAATCAAAATTAAAAGTGAATAGAAATATAAAAGGTTATTGGAGAATTGTGAAGTGTTTTTGGACCAATAGTAGAAATTAAGAATATTATAAAGACTGTAGTGAAGGTATTTTGGACACGAAAGGAAAGACGAATTGTTATTGGATATTGTATGTTTTAGAATTGTAATTCAAGTAAGCTAAGGTTGTTGATCTTATCGCTAAGCGAAATAAATAAAAAAAAAATGCTAATTTCGATTATATTCAGATAAAGACGTGTTTTACAAAACCTGCGTTAAAAGTTGTACAAATATTTATTGAAATAAAAGTTTTTTTGTGAATTAAAGAGTCTAATTTAGTAAAGTGAGAGTAATAAGAAGCATCGAGAGTATAAAGGCAACGAGTATTAAAGAAGATTTGGAGTGGTTAATAGTGCGACGGGAAAAGCGACGATTATTTAGGTTTGAGCAAGATTGGTGTTGGATTTGGGAAGATTTGGTTTAACGGCAGTAGGAGATTTGAGTGGATATAAAAGGCAACGACGATATTGATAATTTTTGGAGTGATTTGAGCAGATTAACGGCAGTAAGGACATCGTGTGGATATTAAAGGAATAGCAGGACAAGGATTGATTTAAAATAGGACGGCTGGATTGATTTGGATTGAGCAAGGAGAGGATTGATTGGAATACGAAGTAGGGAAACAGGAGAGCAGTATACTACGAGGAAGAATTAACGCAGGGGAAGTAGATACAACGTTTTTTTTTAAATTCTAAATTGGGGTAAAATTATTTCAGATTTGGGGTCAACGAAATTGGTTAAGAACACCTGGAGGCGATACGCAAGTGAACTACGATTGAGAATCCTTGTGAAGGTGCGTACGGTGAATACGATCTTGAGCCAGCAGTTTAAAAGAAGGCCTTCAGTGCGGTATAATTCAGGTAAGTACCGTGAATATCTTAAAACGTCAAAATTAAAGTCATAAATAGTATACATAAATTAATTTGGCACCAAGCAACATTGATCTGTTAAAATTTGGCATATATAGAAAATCAGTGCATAAAAAAAAGTGGTAAAACAATCGAGTGTGCAGTTTGGTTGGGTAGTGCACTTCTACTCACGATTGAACTCACGGTGAGTAAGGTGAACACCCTGAGATAAAGGTTTCATATAGTCGAGGCATAATATATAGTAAACAGTAAATAAATAACCAACCAAACGTTGCTAAAGCACCTCGAATAGAAGTCATTTATTGAATATTAAAATAGGGACGACGACAAAAGTCGTGTAGCAAATTTTGTTTAAATAAATAAAGTAGTAAAGTTTATAATCAGATATATTTATTATAAATAAAAATAAAAGGGTGGAGGGGTGGAGTAAACAAACAAAAGTAAAAGTTGTAGGTAGAAGAAGGTGGCGCCCAACGTGGAGCTCGAGAAAAAGGCTAGAAAAGTATTAGAGTGAAAGAGAGTAGAATACGGGATCCCGAGATTAGGTGGGGCCCGCAGTTTTTTTTCTTTATTATTTTACAGAAAACGAGTTCAAAACTAGGAAGCAGAGATGACGGACGCGGACACGAAAAGGATCACGAGATCGGGACGGATATACGTTGTTGAGATGGAATTAGGGACACTTGACATGGAGCTGGACGCAGGGGGCGACATACAGGAGACGGACGTGAGGCAGACAGAGCTGGAGGTGACAGACATGGACACGGACCAGGTGACGGTACCGGAGGTGAGGGTAGCAGAAGCCGACGGAACCCAGGACATTATGAGATTTCTGATGAGTATGAAAGACGATTTTAAGACATCACAGACAGAGTTAAAGAACGAGTTGACAAACAGAATTACGGAATCACATACGGAACTGACAGATAAAATTACAGAGACACATACGGAACTAAGGAACGAGTTTAGGACGGCGCACGCGGAACTGACGGCAAAAATGAACTACACGCAGGACTATTTACTAACACAAATACAGATTGTAAAGGACGACATGCGGACAGAGGTCCAACAACAAGTAGACAGGGTTGACGACAAGTTGGAACACACACGGGTACAATTTCAGGGAGATTTGAACGTGACACGGACGGACCTAAGAACGGAAATTAAGACACGGGTAGATACTGTGGAAGAAACGATGATTAGCGGGTTTTCGAATTTAAGTACAGAAATACAAACATGCGACAAAAGACATATGACCAACTACAGAAATCTAGGACAAACTTTAGAGACAATACAAAACGAAAATGTGTACGGTAGGACGCAACTGGACGAAAAACTTGACGACAAAGTCACGATACTAGAAACCAGGGTAGGACATGACGTTAGACAGATACAAGAAAAGTTGGACGACCTAGAAAGGAGGCGCATTGGACTAGACTACGGACAGCACGTTAGGTTAAACCGGGACGCATTACCAAAGTTTGAGGGACGAAGGACAGAACAGCCCATGGGGTTCTTAGACCGACTAGACGAAATCGTAGGGACTGAAAACGAGAGAACAACACTACAGATCGTGGGGGCAACTTTGACGGGCAACGCCGAAAAATGCCATAACATCATTCGAAAACAATACGACACGTACGATGATTTTAGACGACTTTTTATCGAACAATTTTGGAGCAATACACACCAGACTGACATAAGGACGAATTTAATTACCGGACATTACAGCAGGACTCACGGCACACGCGAAGAATACGCGATTGACAAGTTTAATCAGGCACAACACTTGACACCGAAATTGGGCGAGGACGACATTGTACTACTACTAGCAGGACATATGGAACCGGAAGTTACAAAGGTGGTAGTGGTACAAAATGTCAGGACATTGAGGGAATTCTTAGGGGTAATGAGAAACTTTGATTTAGCGACAGCACTGGAGGCGAAAACGCGGACAAACTATTGGGAACAAAACAGGGGTTATAGGGAAGACAGCCGACGACAACCGTACCACGAAAACAGACCTAATTACAGACAGGACAATTTTAACCACGGACATCGGAATCATTGGGGACACGAGGTACATAGACGACCGTATTACAATAGGGATCACAGGGAAAATGGATACAATGGACAAAACAGATACCAGCACGGCAACCACGAGGGTGACGGCCGGATTACTGGGGGTGGAATACAAAATGGAAACAGCCGGATAGACAGGGACGTAAACGTCCAGCATATGACGACGAGCGCAATTACAACGGACCCAGATAGGATTGAGGTGGTGCAGATTCACGAGACGCCACAGGAACAAAAAAACGCGAATTTTGGACGACCGACCGCTTAGGAGTAAATATTGACGTGTGTTATAGTATAAGGATTTATTGTTAAACAGTTACATTTTTAATAAAAAGAATTTGTTGTTAATAAATATTAGTTTAAGGGATTGTGTATATGTTGCTTTAGTTGATAGTGGTTCACAGTTGTCGCTGGTAAATGAGAGTGTGGTAGTCAAACATGGAGAATTTTTAAAGGGACGAATAGGAACAATTGATGGGGTTAATTTATGGTCAGCGATGAACAAAAAGCTAACGACGATTTATAATGTTATCCGTGTACCGATATATATAGGAAATAAAGAAGCAGGGGATGCAGAGTGTTTAATTACAAAGGGGTTACAGTTAGACTTCATATTGGGTATGGATTTTATAGAGGATTTTGGGATGAATATAGATGGAAAGGATAGGTCAATTAGGATATTTGATAAAGATAGGTTATGGGTGGTGCCTACGGTTAGTTCAGAAAATAGGAATGGAAATGATATAGATAGTACAGGATTAGGAATGATTAAAGAGGATAATTATGGACGGATTGAAGTGCGATTATGTAATATGTTTGTGAGATTAATTAATGATGAACAGATAGGGAAAGTGAGTAATGAAATTAAGATGAAGCTAGGGGATTTGTTTAATAAATATATAGGCTTGTTTAATGAAGAGCCAAGATTTGCGAGGCGGTATGTGCATAAGTTGGAGGTCACGGAAGACAGCGGGTTTAATACAAGGGTGTATCCAATTCCGTTTGCCATAAGAAATACGGTTAAAATAGAGATAGACAAAATGTTAAAAGAGGGTATTATCGAACCAGCGAAAACTCCATATGTGAACCCAGTAGTTATTGTACCAAAACCCAACAAAAGGGATATAAGGATTTGTTTGGATGCGAGGAAGTTGAATGCGATTACGAAACCGCAGTACGAACAACCACAAGGGTTGGATAATTTGTTGTATAAAGTATATGAAATGAAGATTTTCAGTAAATTAGATTTAAAAAATTCGTTTTGGTTAATTCCGTTGCATGAAGACAGTAAAAGTTTACGGGATTTAGTATCGAAGGCGAGATTTATATGTTTTCTGTAGTTCCGTTTGGTTTAAGTAGTTCTTCAGCAGCACTTGTAAGGGCTATGCAGAAGCTGTTTAACGAATATGAATGTTTCTGTTCGCATTATGTGGATGATTTGTTGATTTTTCAAGGAACGAGCAAGAACACCTGGAGCATTTAGAAAAGGTGATCCAACGACTGGACGAAGGGGGTTTGAAGCTGAACGTAGAGAAATACGAGTTGTTTAAGAGCAAGGTTACGTATTTAGGGTTTGAAATTAGCGAACAAGGGATGAAAATTTGCAATAAAAGATTGGACGAGTTGAAAAATATTGCGCAACCAAAGAATATGAGAGGATTGCGAGGATTTTTAGGGGTTCTAAATTATTACAAACGGTTTATACCGAGGTATTCTGAATTGTGTGTGCCGTTGGTGAGTTTGTTAAAGAAAAAAGAGAGATGGAAATGGACTGCTGAACGAGAGAAGGCGTTCCAGGATTTAAAAGGTGCGTTTTATACAGAGTTAGCGTTGAAATATCCAAATTTTAAAGACGATTTTATTTTGAGGACGGATGCGTCGAAATATGCAATCGGGGCTGAGTTGGTGCAGATTCAGGATGGAGCTGAAGTACCAATTGTTTTCATTTCCAGGGTATTAAAAGACTGCGAAACCAGGTATGCGACGGCAGAGAAGGAGATGTTGGCCATAGTATATGCAGTGAAAAAGTTGCGTTTTTATTTGTTAGGTAAGAAATTTTTAATAGAATCCGACAACACGGTAGTCACGTTCATGAAGAAAAAGGAGTTTCTAAACAGTAGGTTGTATAGGTGGGCATTGGTGTTACAGGAATACGACTTTGAAATTAAGCATAAACCAGGAAAGGAGAATGTGACGGCAGATTTTCTAAGCAGACCGCAGGTGGAATCGAATCAAAACATAAAGGGTTGTTTAATTGCTTTGCAGGAGTTCAGGGATGTTGGTCGGTGGACAAACGCCAAGCTTATACAGACGCAGAGGCACAGTGAGGTGAGCTCGATACGCGACAAACTAACAAGAGAAAATATGGAAGAGTACCGGGGATTTACCATCGTAGGGCAGTTTGTGGTAAAAAGGATAGGGGATGCAGAGCTGGTAGTGTTATCAAGGGACGTGGCTGTTGAAATTATAGACGAAATTCATTTAAAATTCGGACATATAGGCATTAGAAAAACATTTTTGGTATTTAGAGAGGCGTTTTATGCAAGAAATGATATCACGGTGATTAAAGAAAGGATCAATCGGTGTGAAATTTGTATTCTAGGTAAAGACAAGAACGTGGTGTTGCAGAATACGCCGATGAACGTGAGCGTAAATGGACCATTAGAATTAGTAGCGATTGATTATTTAAGCAACCTGATTACGAGTGAACAGGGGTATCGACACATATTGGTGATGGTAGACGTTTTTACGAAATTTGTCAAATTATTTCCGGCAAGACGAAGTAACACGGTGCATGCATTGCAGTCAATTGGAGAATTTGAAAGCCAGGTCGGGAAGATGGAAAGGATTTTGGTAGACAACGCGACGTATTTCAACAATCAAAGATTCAGGAACGGGTTAAATAGGGCAAGTATTAAAGTATCATTTAGCAGCATACGGCATCCGAATGCTAATCCATGCGAACGTTATATACGAGAGGTAATAAAATATCTACGATTGGCGACACAGGAGCATCACGACAGATGGATTAGATATCTGCCACAAATAGAAAATTTTATGAATAGCGTACCGAGTTCGGTTACGAAAACATGTCCGGTAACATTGATGCGAAGGATTATACCAGCTAGACCATGGAGGGAGGAAGTCGAGATACAAGACATAACAGAGTTGTTAGGTAGTGCTAGGCGTAGAATTGAAAGGATGCAGCGTAGGGACATCGAGCGAAGGTGTAGAAAAATTTAAAAAAGAACGACTTTTGGAATAGGGGATCTGGTAGTAGTAAAACGATTAAGGGTTTCAAACGGCGACAGAAACATTTGCGCGAAGTTGTTGTTTCCTTATGAAGGGCCGTACAAGATCACGCGTATTTTTGCTGAAGGAAATACGTTTGAGCTAGATAATAGGACAGGGGGATATCGCGGGCGTTTTCACTTGGAGAATTTATACCCATATAGAGTAGTACAGGAAGAGGGTTTAGTAGGATAGGTTATAATGTAGTTCATGCAACGGAAAGTTTAGTTTTTGTTTTTTTTTTGTTATTGTCGTTTATAGTATAGGTTAGAATAATATATATATATATATATATATATATATATTGTTATATTTTGGTATATATTGAGTTATAGAGAACCCTTTTATAATCAATTACCACCTATTTTGTATTGTTTATTCATGATTACAGGATTGATCTTTCTTTTTTTTTTTTTTATCATAGGACAATTATGACAATTGCAACCGAATACACAAGCATTCTTCAAATAATTGTAAATGCCATCTGTTATATATACTGTGATCCTACCTTATTAGTGATAGGCGTAATATATCTATCTGTCACTCCTTGTCTTATTTTAGAGCCTTGTTGAGTTATGCCACACAATTTATCTTTAAATATTTTACACGGCTGCTGCACTTAAATATTTTACAGGGCCGTCAAACACGTGGCGGAATCTACCTAGGTGGGTCCGTCCTAAGCAAACACCTCTCAACTAGACACCCAAACAAATATTCAAGGATTTTTCAAAATAATTTTAAAAGCCAAAAGTATTCCCAAACACTAGTTCCACTTTTATAAATTTGATTAAAGCACTGCGTAGATATTAAATACTAATACCTGGAATCCAGATACAAGCGCCGCCTTCCAGCCGTCCTGAAGCCAAGTGACCAGCTGCAGGCACCTCCTGTAAATAAATAAGTAACTCGAGCAACTGGTAATCTCCAGACTATAAAACTACTAATATTTCTACAAATTTTATGTTATACAAATACTCAGATAACTCCAATTCCACTATGCTTTTCTCTTCAAAACGATAACGGTACAGACCAGCACTCCATCTTTTAATTAATTTTTATTCGCCACAAAACTGCTACTATTTGCTATCTCCAGGTACAACTTGACTTTCAAAACTTTCTCGTAACTTTTTAAATGTAATAAACTCATAACAGTACAAAAACACGTCTATTTTTCAGTAATATAAATTTGAAGTCCCTTATAAATAAAAACCGTCTTCTTTTGTTTTCCGTTGCCATGGCAACTATCTCTACGCACACTATGCAATTTCTAATTATTAATAATTGATTAATAATACAGTTCTTTTCTCTAGATACATTCATTTTCTAGATGGTTTGTAATCCAGTGATTTATGTATATTGAACTTTTTACAATATTGAAAATAGCTAACAAACTTTGATGGTTCAGCTTTTAAATTGTACGCAACAGACATTTATGTCTTATTCGGTAAACGTCCTGTCATTACATAACCAATCTTTAATTGTTAAAACATATTCAAACTGAAATTGATTTAACCAATTTTACGGAGTATCACTTAACTCCTTAAAATTTTAAAAGCGTGCAGTATACCAAGCAATTTTGATATTTGTTTTACATTCAAATGGTTCTGAAAACGCTAACTCCAAATTAAATTTCATATACGTGCAACCATAACAATTAAAATACGTATACAATGCAAACTTATAACTAGCTTAGCCTGGTCTATGGCCGGTATATGTTGTTGAATGCAATGCAGTTTCAAAAGCTTTATAAATTTATAAACGTGGAATAGTTGTTGTTAATTTATAAACCAAAAATACCTAAAAGAAATACTCAAACAAAACCAAATATACCCCCATTCTAGCAAAGTCGTTTCGAAGCCCTATTTAAACATTTTATAAGCCCACCCCTTCTTGACAGTATATAAGGCCCCACTGATTTTAAATAAAATGAAAATTTGCTTCCTGGATATAAGTAATTCTTTTAATGGTTGAGAAATTTTAAATTTTAGTTAAAATCACTATAGTTTTTTCTTTATGTATGAGGATTAAGTGTTAGTTTCTGTATATTCTGTATAGTTTTAAGCTCGTTAGTATTATTTACAGTGTTAATTTTATTCTTGCGATACTTTACTTTCCACATGGAAATATGGATACAAATTTTCTATATGAAAACGTCCCCGACATTCACCCCTGTCATTCTCCAATTCGTAAGTATTCCTTCTGCAAAATTCTTCTCACTCGATAAGGACCTTCGTATGGAAATAACAACTTGGCACAAATATTTCTTTCCCAATTTGACATTCTCAATCTTTTAACAATAACAAGATCCCCAACTGAAAAAACCACTTGCTTCTTGATTTTCTTGTTACGTTTCTCCAACTCCCTTCTTTGTATCGTTTCGACTTGTTGTTTGGCTTTATGCAACAACTCCGTTATATCCTCCACTTTTTGTTCAGCTCTCCACGGTCTTGCTGGAATCACCTTCTTCATCAATGTCACAGGACACATTCCTGTCACTGAACTTGGTACAAAATTAATATATTCTTCTATTTGCGGTAAATACCTTACCCACCGATCATGTTGTTCCTGCGTTATTAACCTCAAAAACTTTATTACTTCTCGAATATATCTTTCACACGGATTTCCTTGAGGATGTCTGATACTACAGAATGTCATCTTTATTCCATCCTTCCTTAATTTACTTTCAACCCTTCGATTACGAAAATACGTTGCATTGTCCAACAATACCCTATTCATCTTACCTATTCGTTCTACAAACTTTCTTACAGAACTCAATACATGCCTAGAATTACATCTCCTCGCTGGATAAAGCTGCACAAACTTTGTAAAAATATCAACTACAACTAAAATATGCTGATATCCGTTCCTACTCGGTATCAAATTACTCAAGTAATCCATTGCCACAATATCTAATGGACCTTCCGCTCTTATACATCTAACTTGATTCTTCAACACCACATTCTTATCCTTTCCTAACAAACACGTCTCACACAGATTTATGCAATTTTTCACCAATTTTCTATCGTTTCGTGCATAGAAAGCTTCCCTAAATATCAAGAACGTCTTACGAATCCCTATATGACCAAACGTAGTATGAATTTCCTGGATCAGCTCAACGGCTACCTGTGTCGTTAACACTAATAATTCATCATCCCATAACCTTTTCACCAAAACTCCCTCGACCATATAAAATCTCTGTCTTGTTCTAAATTCTCTGAATAATTTTCTCTGATCACCCTTATTTCTTCGTGTGCTTGCATCCGATGAAATCTGGCATTCGACCATCTTCCCAGATCTTCAAACACTTGCAATGCAATCAAAATCCATTCCTACTATCCGTTAGCAACCCTTCATCCTTCCTACTAAAGAAATCAGCCGTAACATTTTCTTTACCAGGTTTATGTCTAATCTCAAAATCATATTCCTGCAATACTAACGCCCATCTATACAATCGACTGTTCAAAACTCTTTCTTCTTCAGAAACGTGACCACTGTGTTATCCGATTCAACCAGAAATTTATTACCCAATAAATAAAATCTTAACTTCTTCACAGCATATACGATTGCCAGCATCTCTTTTCCGCTGTCGAATACCTAGTCTCGCAGTCTTTCAGAGCCCTCGAAATAAAACAAATTGGCACTTCTCTCCCTTCTTGAACCTGCACCAACTCAGCCCCTATTGCAAAACTCGAAGCGTCTGTCCTTAAAATAAATGGATCCGTAAAATTGGGATATTTTAATGACAGTTCCCTATAAAATACCGCCTTCAACTCCCGAAATGCCTGCTCCCTTTGCTCGTTCCATTTCCACCTTTCGTTCTTTTTTAACAACTCCAACAATGGAATGCACAACTCGAATATTTTGGTATGAATCGACGATAATAATTTAATACACCTAAAAATCCTCTTAAACCTTTCAAATTTCTTGGCTGTTTCAAATTCTTCAACTCGTCCAAGCGTTTTTCACAAATTCTAATTCCTTCGCTGCCAACGACAAACCCCAAATACTTTACCTGGTCCTTAAAAAACTCACACTTCTTCGAATTCAACCTCAAACCTCCTCGTCTAACCTTCGGATCACTTTTCTTAAATGTTCTAAATGTTCTAACTCGTTCTTAGAAAAATCAAAATATCATCGACATAGTGCGTACAGAAGTCTTCGTACTCATCTAATAACTTCTGCATGGCTCGAACTAATGCAGCGGATGACGTTGAAAGACCAAATGGAACAACTCTGTACTGATAAATCTCCCCTTCAATGCTAAATCCAGTATACTTCCGACTTTCCTCATGCAAAGGAATTAGCCAAAAGAATTCTTTAAGTCTAGTTTGCTAAAAATTTTCATCTCGCTTACCTTGTATAACAAATTATCTAGTGATTTTGGTTGTTCAAATTGTGGTTTAGTAATCGCATTCAATCTCCTAGCATCTAAACATATTCTTAATTCTAAATTATCAGATTTAGGCACAACCACTACCGGATTGATGTAGGGTGTTCTCGCTGATTCAATAATTCCCTCTTTAACATCTTTTAATCTCATTTTCACTCGACCCTTAATGCAAATGGTATTGGATATACCCTAGTACGAAAACTTCCCTCGTCTGTGACCTCTAACTTATGTGTATACTCCTTCGCAAACCTAGGCTCATTACTAAAACTCCTGCATGTCTATTAAACACCTCATATAACATTTCCTTCATATCCACCCTATTAATCCTATCTGTTCCTCATCAAATACCTTCTCAAATATATTACATAACCGTAACTCATCAATTCCATCATAAATTCTATTCTTAGTCTTTCCTGATCCTATACTATCTGTATTTATCTCATCCCTAGTATCCCAATTATCCTTAGGCACCACCCATTTCTTCTCTAAATTTAATACCTTTACCATTCGTGCTTTACCATCTATAACCAGTCCAAATTCCTCAATTACATCTATCCCTACAATAAAATCTAAATATAATCCTCTTGCTATCCAAAACTCTACTTCACCTAGTCTGGTACTTCCTAATACAATCGATACTCGTACAACTTTGTCTATCGTAGTTAACTTCCTCTTAATCGCAGACCATAAATTAATACTCTTAACCCTACAAATTTTCCCTTTGAATAATTCTGCATGTTTCAAAACTATTTCCTCTCTCACCAGCGATAACTGCGACCCTGTATCTATCAATGCCGTGTAAACAGAATCCCCTAAACTAATATGAATAAATGGTAACTCCCGCCTTCTTTCAAACTTATTATCTAACAACTTATCTACTAAACTAACACTATGCTGTGTCCCTAAATCTGATTTTCCTAACACTAATAAATCGACGTTTTTTTTTGTACCGTGGGTTCATCGTGGACCTCCACTTTCTCTATCCTATCCTCCGATCTCTGTCGCGTGTCTCTTGTTGTTACGTGTTGGATCGTCAAGTTTCTATCTGTCTCCCGTTCCCGGTCTCTAATCCCTGTCGGTATTTCCCCCTGATCCGTTGATCTCTGCTCCCTTTCTCTCTGCCACCTCTGTCCAAAACCCGTCCTTTGCTGTCCAAAACCTCTGTCATTCCTATCCGTCCTGTTCCAGTCATTGTTCCCCCTATAATTATCGTCTCTATTAAAACGTTGTTCCCAATTATTATTCGTTCTCCTTTGATTTCCCTGATATTGCTTTCTGTAGTTGTCCTGTCCATTCTCCTATAATTGTATCCTTGCACCCCAGTCCTCTGGTAGTCTGTGCTATTCCTATTCCTATCCCAATTCCTATTATCACTATTTTCCCTGGTATTCGTTTCAAACGTCCTAGCTACGTCATAATTTCGCATCATTTCCAAAAAGTCTCTTAAAGTCCGAACGTTTTGTATCACTACGGCCCTAGTTATTTCCGCCTCCATATGCCTTGACAACAATAATATAATTTCATCTTCTCTTAATTTAGGAATCAGGTGCTGCGCCTGGTTATACTTTTCAATCACATAATTTTCTCTCGATCCCTGGTATGACCTATAGTTCCCAGTGTTTAAATCCGTTCGAATATTAGCCTGATGCGTGTTTCCCAATATTGTTCTATGAATAGCCTTCGAAATTCCTCGTACGAACTATATTGCCTCCTCACGATACAGTGCCATTTCTCTGCACAACCCCCCAATGTCACGCTCACCATCTGCATCTTCACCCTCTCAGGCTCACTCTCTACCATCTCGTCCAACTTGCTAAGATAGACCATCGGCTGCTCATTCTTTCTGCCTTCAAACCTCGGCAAGGTCTCTTTCCTAGCCTATACTGGTATCCTGCATCACAAACAACTCTTCCCCTTTCCAATTCAACCAACTGTTCTCTCATCTGTCTAACATTCCCTTCAAGACCAGACAATCCATTTACCGTATTCCCCAGAACCGTCGTATCCCTTCTCAGCTTCTCTGCCACCTCCTGACTCGCCCGCAATTTGCCTATAATTTCGTTTTTAGAGTTAATATTGTCCTCCGTCTGAATCCGAACTATTTCACCTAAATTCTGCAATTTTTCTGTCTGTCTAACTTCGACCATGTACAGCTCTTCCCTTAATTCATTTAAACCTGTTGTTACCTTCCTTCTACAACCTGGACTCTATCCTCTACGTCCTTCAGAACTTCATCCTTAAATGAACACAAACTGCTCTGTATTGATACATTAATTCCTTCAATTTTCATTTCCATCATATCAAATTTTTCCTTAACTTCCGCTTGTAAATTTCTAACTTCGGCCAACAATGATCCTCTCAATTCTTCATGCGACTTAGTTAACGACCCTTTTAATTCCAACAAAACCATCATCACATCTTGGATCTGCATATTCTCTTTTCCCTTATCAATTTCATTTTCTCCCGATGTACCCCTGAATTCACAATAATCACCTCCGGCTCCACATATCCTCCAGCTTCATCCCTAGCATCCCCTGCTGCTACAGTCTTAACCACCGGTTGCCCTCTCACACCAGTCTCAACTCCATAAACTTTCCCTGACCTCGTGATTCTCTCCTCATCAGACATGTCCCTTTAATTTTCAAAATAAACTTCAATGATGTGCCCCACTAAGCTACACAACCTCTGCAAATCTGAATCAGCCCTATCGAGCCCCACCTTTAGGCGAACAAATATTTTGTTGCGAAGTTATTTACCTATTCGAGCCCCACCTAATGTTTTACCGCCGCTAAAATTGACCAAAGTGTGAATATCAAATTACGTCTTAGCCTACTACAATAAATTCAAAACCTTCAACAACTGTCAAATAAATATATATGAAACGTCAATCAAATATTAATTTTCACTTTTAAATAGAATATATGCAACGTACAACTAACAAATCTACTCTGCCTCACGTTGTTAGCGCCATCTGTTATATTTTGGTATATATTGAGTTATAGAGAACCCTTTTATAATCAATTACCACCTATTTTGTATTGTTTATTCATGATTACAGGATTGATCTTTTTTTTTTTTTTTTATCATAGGACAATTATGACAATTGCAACCGAATACACAAGCATTCTTCAAATAATTGTAAATGCCATCTGTTATATATACTGTGATCCTACCTTATTAGTGATAGGCGTAATATATCTATCTGTCACTCCTTGTCTTATTTTAGAGCCTTGTTGAGTTATGCCACACAATTTATCTTTAAATATTTTACACGGCTGCTGCACTTAAATATTTTACAGGGCCGTCAAACACGTGGCGGAATCTACCTAGGTGGGTCCGTCCTAAGCAAACACCTCTCAACTAGACACCCAAACAAATATTCAAGGATTTTCAAAATAATTTTAAAAGCCAAAAGTATTCCCAAACACTAGTTCCACTTTTATAAATTTGATTAAAGCACTGCGTAGATATTAAATACTAATACCTGGAATCCAGATACAAGCGCCGCCTTCCAGCCGTCCTGAAGCCAAGTGACCAGCTGCAGGCACCTCCTGTAAATAAATAAGTAACTCGAGCAACTGGTAATCTCCAGACTATAAAACTACTAATATTTCTACAAATTTTATGTTATACAAATACTCAGATAACTCCAATTCCACTATGCTTTTCTCTTCAAAACGATAACGGTACAGACCAGCACTCCATCTTTTAATTAATTTTATTCGCCACAAAACTGCTACTATTTGCTATCTCCAGGTACAACTTGACTTTCAAAACTTTCTCGTAACTTTTTAAATGTAATAAACTCATAACAGTACAAAACACGTCTATTTTTCAGTAATATAAATTTGAAGTCCCTTATAAATAAAACCGTCTTCTTTTGTTTTCCGTTGCCATGGCAACTATCTCTACGCACACTATGCAATTTCTAATTATTAATAATTGATTAATAATACAGTTCTTTTCTCTAGATACATTCATTTTCTAGATGGTTTGTAATCCAGTGATTTATGTATATTGAACTTTTACAATATTGAAAATAGCTAACAAACTTTGATGGTTCAGCTTTTAAATTGTACGCAACAGACATTTATGTCTTATTCGGTAAACGTCCTGTCATTACATAACCAATCTTTAATTGTTAAAATATATTCAAACTGAAATTGATTTAACCAATTTTACGGGAGTATCACTTAACTCCTTAAAATTTTAAAAGCGTGCAGTATACCAAGCAATTTTGATATTTGTTTTACATTCAAATGGTTCTGAAAACGCTAACTCCAAATTAAATTTCATATACGTGCAACCATAACAATTAAAATACGTATACAATGCAAACTTATAACTAGCTTAGCCTGGTCTATGGCCGGTATATGTTGTTGAATGCAATGCAGTTTCAAAAGCTTTATAAATTTATAAACGTGGAATAGTTGTTGTTAATTTATAAACCAAAAATACCTAAAAGAAATACTCAAACAAAACCAAATATACCCCCATTCTAGCAAAGTCGTTTCGAAGCCCTATTTAAACATTTTATAAGCCCACCCCCTTCTTGACAGTATAATATATATATATATATATATATATAGTATTATAGTGAATAAGATGAAATAATAACTTAGACTTTTATGCAAAGCCCAAATGATCATTTCAAATCGAGCTAGTAATTGAAAGATGGAAAATATAAGGTCTTGGACAAGACTTGAACCTGTATCCTGGTTTTACCGGAACCATGCGTTTACCAATTACGCCACCGAGACCGATGACACAATTGGGAAATTTACAAATTTAAATCGTGTACAACAACTATACATAAACCTAACTTTCAATTACGTTTGGCATTTTTGTCAATCATATCTGACATTATCAAGTTTTATATATATATATATATATATATATATATATATATATATATATTATCATAATCAGATCTGAGTACGATGTACCTGTAATCTTTAATAAAACTTTAAGAGTTCTTGAAATATTTCAGAGTATATATTGAGTGTGAATTTACAATGCATATAATATCAAAAACTTGACAATGTCAAATATGATTGATAAAAATATCAAAAGTAATTGAAAGTTAGGTTGATGTATCGTCGTGTACACGATTTAAATTTGTAAATTTCCAATTGCTGTCATCGGTCTCAGTGGCATAATTGGAAAACGCATGATCCTAGAAAGACTAAGATACAGGTTCAAGTTCTGTTCAAGACCTTATATTTTCCATCTTTCAATTACTAGCTCAATTTGATTTGATCATTTCAAATCGAGCTAGTAATTGTAATATGGAAAATATAAGGTCTTGGACAGGACTAGCTCGATTAGAAATGATCATTTGGGCTTTGCATAAAAGTCTAAGTTATTATTTTATCTTATTCACTATAATACGATAGTATTTATCAACTTACCTTGTGTAATTAACTACCTAATATATATATATATATATATATATATATATATATATATATATATTACTCATATTTAGACCAGGGTAGAAAATTAAATAATCACATCAAATAATTTTAATCACCGTGTAGAAGCTTTGGGAAAAGGTACGCGTTATTAAAAAAAACCGTGAAGCATAAAAATTCATTCGTTTCATTAAAAATAAGAGAGTTAAATTATGTACAAGACGCTTGCTATAAAAAAAAGGAAGCAGTATTAAAGAGCTCTGCGTGTAATTTAATTATTCCTAGTAAAGAAACAAATAGAAAATTACGTGCAAAATTTATATTAATTAACTCAATTTTAAGTAACCGGTATTAAACAAAATGTACAGATAATAATTAATATTTGATTAGGAGTCACTAAAAATTAAAGGGTATTATTTTAATTGGAGTTAATTGAACCATTAGTGACATGTGGTATCTATAAAAACTTGTAAAAACCCAATAAAATGCAAATCGTAGAAGTGTTATTTAGAAGTATTATGTTTGAACGCCTGCGTATTTTTAAAAGGCTCATTCTGCGTAAATTTGGCAGATAACAAATGGTTATAGAGAATCTTGGAGAAACCATAGCTTAATAGTTACTGGAAATGCTAAAGGTGGGTTATTTCACAGTCCACATGGACTGAAATAATCGATAATAAAGAATATCAATTTGCACCAATAAGAACAGGGTAGATAGAGACAGATAATATGCGCAAGACCGAGACACATATAGTAAAAGGCGTGAGTGGTTCAACGTCACTGGGTTGCGATTGGTTGAAAGTAGAAGGCAAACTTGAGAGGTAAAATAACATTTCTGTATAAAATTTAATTAGTTATTTCCAGACGTTGCGAGCCGTGTCGAAATTTCTGAGATTTAACTGGTGCTAGTGCAAATTTTGTAAAAATCGCATGCCGGGCTGCGGAATGGGAACCTAGCATGCGAAATTCTGAAGAATCGTCCGTTTTGGGGACAAGACCGACAGACAGGCTAACCGCTATATATACCCAGGTTAATATGAACAAGCTCTCTTAGATTTTCGAATTGATTCAATGCGTTAAACAGTGCTTTTTAGTTTTCCGATTTTGATTGAATAATTTAAACAGTTTGCTCGTATATTTTGGTGATTTAAAACAGTTTGTTCTTTACGTGCTACAATGAATGTAATTTAGTGCACTTAGAAAAGAAGATACAAGGTAATAAAGTTTAGTATCACTGTACCAATTAGTCAAATCTGCAACGACAAATGAATACACAAAAGTAGGCAGTTTTGGCGTATATTTGTGAAAGAAGTATGAATTTCTTTGCTATTTTTCGGGGGTGTTAATAATTAAATGGTTCATAAACGTGTCTGGATCCACAAAACAAGGTTCAGATATACACAGATGAGTTCCGGAAAAGCCCTGAAACAACTTTAGATGAATGGTGGTGGAGAAAATTTTAAAAGCGTTGAGAATCAGAAGCCGTAAATATAACCCAGTTGGAATGGTGTGATTAACAAAAGGGACGATGTACATTGAAGCTACGAGTGCAGTAACCTTCAGGTAAATTATACTATTTTGTTCGAACTTTGATGTTTTGGTGTGTGTTGAATAACTTTATAATTTGTTTATTTAAAATGGACAGTAGTGAACTTGTACAAACCACAAAATTTTAATTGTAAGGTGAAATTTTCTTGTTTAAGTAGAAAGGGGTATTTAGTATTTATGTTCTGGATTATGATGAAAATTTGGGTATGTCTTTGAGCTCAATTAGACAAACCTGGTTAATTAACGTAAAGGGGTGGTAGATGCTCCCTTTGTACTCAGACTCAAGTCTGCATATATTGTTATATTAATTAGTAGGCATCCTACAAGGACTTTAATTCTGGATGCTCATTAAAATGATAACAAATTTAATCTTGAAATTTTCTGATACTGAAATTTATGCTGAATTTTAATTTTGAAATTTTAATGTATTGTGAATATTGATGTAAATCGAGTTAACGTTGATGTTTGTGGTAGGAATGTGTTTGTTTTTTTTTATGAATGAGGATGAAAGTTTTAACTAGGTGAGCAGCCGAGGCGGAAAAGAGTAAAGAGGCGATTAACAGAAGAAAGTCAACGGACCAGGTAATTTAATAGCTTTTTGTACATTTCACAGCATACATGGCGCCCAACGTGTTGCTCGATTCTAATACAGGGAAACATAGCATACATGGCGACCCAAAAGTGAGGCTCGATTTCCAAATAAAATTTTTGTGATTTTATTCCAGGAAACTGGCGATCTGAGAGAGAGAGTTTCTGTGTGTGTATAAATTTAAGAGTATTTTAGAGTGTGTGAGAGTGATTAGAACGTATGCAGAGAAAAGAGTGGTTAAGGAGTCAAGGAGTGGAAATTGGAAGTGACGATAGTGCATTGTGTGAGAAAAATTCTAAAATGGAAGAAGCTGGAGGCAGTGGAGATCAGTCGAAGACGGAATCAGGGGATCAAGGAAACGAGATAATAATGAGAATGCTAGAGAGGATGAACGAAGAATCCAATAGAAAATTAGAACAGCTAAGCGATGAAGCTAATAGAGCTAGGGAGGAGTCCAACAGAAAATTATAACTGCTAAGCGATGAATCTAATAGAGCTAGGGAGGAGTCCAACCAAAAATTAGAGCAGATAAGCGGGAAAATTGAGCAGTCGACTAAAGAATTTACAGAATTTAAAAATAGTCTTACCATGAAAATGGGGGAGGTTGAAAATAGGGTTGAAAAAAATGAGCGTGATATTACAGGTCTTCGACAGGAAATGGGACATTTAAGGTCCGAAGTACGCATTTTTTGTGAAGAAGAGATTAATATAAAAATGACTGAAGTGACGGACTCATGTAGGGATCAGTTAGGCAGGGTAGAACGCGAAGTTAGTAGTATTAAATACAACATGTCAAGTTTAACGGGGGATGGTCCCAGATTTTCTACAGGTGGAGGATCATTGGACCAACACATGAAGTTTTATGGCGATAACAGGGTAAATCCACAAATTTTTATTAATAGTGTAAGAAATCTAGTGGGAAATTTATTTGACGAACAGACTAAACTGAATACGATAAAGGCTTTATTGAAAGACAACGCGGAAGCATGGTACAATTTAGTAGGACAGGACATAGACACCTACACGAACTTTGAAGACAGATTTTTAAAGCACTACTGGAGTGACCACAGACAAGACCAGGTACGAGACGACTTAATCACAGGAAATTTAAGGAGAATTTTCAGGAAGTAGGAGCAATATGCTATACGCAAGTATAGCATAGCAAAGCAACTGAACCCACCACTGACGGACCGACAAATTATCAAGTATTTATCACGACACTTCGAGGTAGAAGTAAGACAACACGTAGCACTACAGAACATAGTGGACAGAGAAATGTTTTTAGAATACCTGCAGAGGTACGACGACGTAAGTAGTGGGCGACCTCGGGATAATAGGGAAAGACAGATCAACACAGTTAGGTTTGACAATAGACGGGACAACTATGCTAGAAGGGGGAATAGTTACGGATACCAGCGACAGAATTGGGAACAGAGACGACCATACGTTAGAAGTAATAGTTTAGGAAGGCGGACCTGCACCGAGACCGGAACCTACCAGAAGGAATAGTTCACCGGACATGAGGGGGACTGCTAATACAGACACGGAACGAGTAGAGACGCCTAGGACATACGCTGAGGTGACGGCTAGACCAGGACCAAGTAGGGAAAACAGATCTGGACAGGATTTTTAGAACGCGACAGACCACTAGATTTCAGTGTAAATGTATATGAACATCCACGTGAATTTTTCAAAATTGAGGAGGAAGTAGAGCCAGAAACTGAGGAAAAATTATGTTTGCCAATTATTAATATAGGAATTTTTGAAAATAATGTAGAAGTATTACTTGATACAGGGGCAGAGGCGAGTTTAATATCGGAGGAATTCGTCAGCAAAATTAGGGATAAGGTTTGTGATAGAATTATGCCTATAAAGCGTAGCCATTTAGTAGCTCCAAATAAAAAGAAGTTTGCTGTAGTAAATAGTGTTGTGGTGCTTAGGATAGATATAGGAGATTTAAGCTGTGAACAGGAGTTTGTAATTGTACCTGGACTGAAGTTTCAGAGCATTTTAGGTGTTGACTGTATGATGAAGTTAGGGTTTTGATAGATATGGAACGGAAGGTAATAAGGATTAAGGATAGGGTAGTGCCATGGAAGGGCAGTTATGAAGTCACAGAGGATGACACGGGGTTGAGTATTAATGTAGTAGAAGTAGAGGATGATGAAGGTAAACGGATTAACACAATAAGATGTCCAGAGGATAGGATAGTAGAGGTTCAAGCTTTAGTACAAAAACATGCAGAATTAGTGGGGGTAGAAGCAACAGCAGCATATCGGGAGCAGGTGAAGGCAGAATTAATTAAAGATGCACGAAAAATTAATCAACGGACCAAACCGCAATTCCATTGTCCAACATCCATGGACACACTTTTGACGAGGTTAAGTGGCAAGTTTGTTTTTAATAAAGTAGATTTAAGGAATTCATTCTGGCTGATTCCATTACACAAGAATTCTAGAAAGTACACAGGATTTTCCGTAGAGGGAAAAATCGATAATTGTAAAGTAGTATCGTTTGGTTTGTCGACAGAAAGGGAAACAATAATAAATGAGAAACAGACAAGTGTAGGGACTGAAGAAGAAGTAATATTTAAGAGTCAGGATAATAGGGATGATAAGTTTATTTTATGTGAGATAACAGGGATGTTAAGTATAGATATAGAAGGGGGAGAAATAGGGATGAAGAGTATTAGGATGGTAAGAAGAAAGACGCGGAGGGTGAAGAAGAGAGTTAGATTTAAATAACTTGATGAACAAAGGATAGAGATAGGTGAATTTTAATATAGATATAGAATAGAGAGTAGATAGGTGTACAATAGAGTAAAATTTAAATAGGATAGGGATAGAATAGGTGTACATAGAAGAGTAGAAGTAAGTGTTTATAGAAAATAAAGCTAGGTGTAGGATAAATATGGGAGATAGTTAGATATAGGTATATAGGATGAGAAGGAAAATTAAATGTAGGAAGAAAATAAGATAGGCTAAGTGTAGATATTTCGTATAAGATTAGTGGAGAGTTAGGAATAGAATAAGAATAGGATAGATAGATAGGATTAGGTAGGGGGAAGTGAGTATAGTTAAAAGTTAGGAATAGGATAGGTATATAGAATTAGATGGATAAGTAGGATGAAGTTAAGGATAATTTCAGTTTATAAAATTAGGTGAGTTAGGAATAGGATAGGGATATAGGACAGGTGTAAATAATTTTTTTGGATTGGAGATAAGGTAGGTAAGTTAGATAGATAAGGGTAGAGAGAGATAGGCAATTCTTTTGTAAATGTTTTTTTGGCAGTCTAAATGTTTTATATTTGAATTCGAATAAGTGGGATCATTTGTATTCAAATAGGGGGAAAATACTCATATTTAGAACAGGGTAGAAAATTAAATAATCACATCAAATAATTTTAATCACCGTGTAGAAGCTTTGGGAAAAGGTACGCGTTATTAAAAAAAACCGTGAAGCATAAAAATTCATTCGTTTCATTAAAAATAAGGGAGTTAAATTATGTACAAGACGCTTGCTATAAAAAAAAAGAAAGCAGTATTAAAGAGCTCTGCGTGTAATTTAATTATTCCTAGTAAAGAAACAAATAGAAAATTACGTGCAAAATTTATATTAATTAACTCAATTTTAAGTAACCGGTATTAAACAAAATGTACAGATAATAATTAATATTTGATTAGGAGTCACTAAAAATTAAAGGGTATTATTTTAATTGGAGTTAATTGAACCATTAGTGACATGTGGTATCTATAAAAACTTGTAAAAACCCAATAAAATGCAAATCGTAGAAGTGTTATTTAGAAGTATTATGTTTGAACGCCTGCGTATTTTTAAAAGGCTCATTCTGCGTAAATTTGGCAGATAACAAATGGTTATAGAGAATCTTGGAGAAACCGTAGCTTAATAGTTACTGGAAATGCTAAAGGTGGGTTATTTCACAGTCCACATGGACTGAAATAATCGATAATAAAGAATATCAATTTGCACCAATAAGAACAGGGTAGATAGAGACAGATAATATGCGCAAGACCGAGACACATATAGTAAAACGCGTGAGTGGTGCAACGTCACTGGGTTGCGATTGGTTGAAAGTAAAAGGCAAACTTGAGAGGTAAAAATAACATTTCTGTATAAAATTTAATTAGTTATTTCCAGACGTTGCGAGCCGTGTCGAAATTTCTGAGATTTAACTGGTGCTAGTGCAAATTTCGTAAAAATCGCATGCCGGGCTGCGGAATGGGAACCTAGCATGCGAAATTCTGAAGAATCGTCCGTTTTGGGGACAAGACCGACAGACAGGCTAACCGCTATATATACCCAGGTTAATATGAACAAGCTCTCTTAGATTTTCGAATTGATTCAATGCGTTAAACAGTGCTTTTTAGTTTTCCGATTTTGATTGAATAATTTAAACAGTTTGCTCGTATATTTTGGTGATTTAAAACAGTTTGTTCTTTACGTGCTACAATGAATGTAATTTAGTGCACTTAGAAAAGAAGATACAAGGTAATAAAGTTTAGTATCACTGTACCAATTAGTCAAATCTGCAACGACAAATGAATACACAAAAGTAGGCAGTTTTGGCGTATATTTGTGAAAGAAGTATGAATTTCTTTGCTATTTTCGGGGTGTTAATAATTAAATGGTTCATAAACGTGTCTGGATCCACAAAACAAGGTTCAGATATACACAGATGAGTTCCGGAAAAGCCCTGAAACAACTTTAGATGAATGGTGGTGGAGAAAATTTTAAAAGCGTTGAGAATCAGAAGCCGTAAATATAACCCAGTTGGAATGGTGTGATTAACAAAAGGGACGATGTACATTGAAGCTACGAGTGCAGTAACCTTCAGGTAAATTATACTATTTTGTTCGAACTTTGATGTTTTGGTGTGTGTTGAATAACTTTATAATTTGTTTATTTAAAATGGACAGTAGTGAACTTGTACAAACCACAAAATTTTAATTGTAAGGTGAAATTTTCTTGTTTAAGTAGAAAGGGGTATTTAGTATTTATGTTCTGGATTATGATGAAAATTTGGGTATGTCTTTGAGCTCAATTAGACAAACCTGGTTAATTAACGTAAAGGGGTGGTAAATGCTCCCTTTGTACTCAGACTCAGGTCTGCATATATTGTTATATTAATTAGTAGGCATCCTACAAGGACTTTAATTCTGGATGCTCATTAAAATGATAACAAATTTAATCTTGAAATTTTCTGATACTGAAATTTATGCTGAATTTTAATTTTGAAATTTTAATGTATTGTGAATATTGATGTAAATAGAGTTAACGTTGATGTTTGTGGTAGGAATGTGTTTGTTTTTTTTTATGAATGAGGATGAAAGTTTTAACTAGGTGAGCAGCCGAGGCGGAAAAGAGTAAAGAGGCGATTAACAGAAGAAAGTCAACGGACCAGGTAATTTAATAGCTTTTTGTACATTTCACAGCAATATATATATATATATATATATATATATATATATATATTATCATAGTCAGATCTGAGTACAATGTACATATAATCTTTAATAAACCTTTAAGAGTTCTTAAAATATTTCAAAGTATACATTGAGTTTGAGTTTACAATTATTAGAATAAGATAGTCACATAGGATTTTAAAACAGATTTTTAAATAAAGTATTGCATTTTTAGATTTTAATTTAATGGAAATTAAGTCTAAAGGTATATGAAAGTTATCAAAGCAAGATTTCAGAAAACTAAAATTTGCAATTATTTTCTTAAAAGCATACTCACAATTAGGTTAATTTCTTATTATTTATGCGCATACATATATTTTTGAAGATGACATTAATTAAATATAGCGGAATCTTAATAAACATGATAATCCAAAATAATGGAATTAATATAGATAAGTAGAGTTTGACTTACCGATCAAGTCGAGATTAAATTTAAATAACAATATAACACCACACGACTCCACATTATTGCACGAGAACTGTTGTATGTTACCCATCTCCGAAATCAAGTTCCGTATCCAGAACTCCCTATCTCTTCAGCTGACAGATACATATACAAAATCGTTCCAGCATCACCGACGTTGCAGCTCACATCCCTTTCTCTAGTAGAGCAACTATACAATTTCTGTCCTGCGTGATAACTTTCGTGCCAAACTCTACTCCTTCAGCCTCATCCCCTCCCTAACCTGCCCCTACGCCGATCAATCCAACTGAGAAACTCCTATGCACCTTCAACCTAGCTACTTCATTACAAGCAAATTTCAAAGCCGCTATCAATCTTGACCCTTACTCTCCACTCCTAAGCATTAATTTTGTAATCATAAACTTCCACCAAAAATTCTACCTATTCCTAAAAAGAAATCACTAAACCACCCATCACCACCAACCTGTTGCTTTAACACAGAACACAGACACACGCACCACAAATCCGCGCACACACACAAATCAACAATTCACATACTAACATCTACGGATACCCCACAAACTACCAAGCTAGCTCAACTCCACGCTACCCAAATATTACCTTGAAAAATACAGTTACAACGGCGACCAAGGAGGAAACGTGCAGTGCCACCAACACTTCAAATATTTTTTTCAATCATTACCTAGACTGTGCAACTAAGATAATCCGGTGGCCTAGGTAGAGTTAACATTAAATTGAACTGAATAAAAAAGAATGAAGAAATATCGTTGTCGCACAATCTTACCAAGGTCTTTAGCAAAAAGGACGTTAGGTAAATCGAACGATATGTTTTGACCTATGAGTAATTTTTCTGACCTGATTTGAAACTGAAAATCACTCTTACCTCTGATGATATATATGTATGCAAAACAGCCCCTGAAGAGTTCTCCTACATTTGATTTTTCAATGCTCCGCTCGAAGGAACTACATTGGCCAGAGAGCAAGTATTTCAACTTACAAATTTTGAATTTTGTCGAACCCTTGCTATTTCAAGCAATGTAGGGATTTTTAGCGTGTGTGCAATCTCCCACTCACGTGACCTATACTTTATTTCTTATTCAAACGAAGGCATATTTTTATGAAAAATGCTCGCCTGACATTTTTCAAGCGATCCGTGAGTTAGATTTCAGGCCTCTTGGTGCGGTTTTTTAAAAAGGCTTCTCCCAAAAACTCTAACAAATTTTTATTAAAACAGAAATTACAATGAAATTTGACAAGTGGTTGCGTCATAAAGTTTAACAATCAAAGTTACTTTTCACTAATTGAATTTGTTCCGTTTATATTGTAAATAATTAAAGCTAAATTTTATTTTACGCTGAGTTTGTTGATTATTTACGTTCGCCTCGGTATATTTAAATTTGTTAGAGTAAAATTTCCCTGCTTACTTCATGCACACGCCAAAAAGTGATAAGACTTTGTTATTCCGCATGTGCAAACAGTGTAGTGACTGAAAAATCCACGAAGTAAAAGAGAATCGATTTGTCGTTCAAACAGACCGCATCGCTGTTTTACATGTTCTACGTAGAGCAAGTTAATTAGATGGATCGCTTTTCTTCAGAACCACCGCTATTGAAATAAATGTGCTTCGCTACACCCGTCAAAGGAAGATTAGTTTTTTGTTTCCCGTATGACTGACAGCTTCTATCGTTTTTGTTTACATCGTTTTTGTCGTTGACACGGCTTTGTGAACAACAGGTGAGTGCTTTTAGTAAACGCTTGAACTGATTAAAACCATTAATTGTATGTTGTTTGTTAAATTATCACTTAATTTTATATACACTCCACTTCTCTCTACAACAGAGCTATACGTTATTTGTTAACTATCTTTTTCTATCGTTTGAATTATTTTACATTTGGTAACTTGTCGCCGGATTTGAGTAATCAACAAACTCATATAATTAATCTACCGCTCATCAAAGCATTGACAATTAATCAGCATAATTTGTATCGTCTGAGTTGTTTACGAGCATTTGTTATCTACTTTGCAATAGGTTTACGTATTTGTTATCGCCGCTAGGCTATTATAAATCGTCAAGTTCTCGCTCTTATTTCTTTTGTATTCATTTTATTTTTAACTATGGCAGAAAAGCTGAAACGTAATTGTTTTCTACGTAATATTGCAATCAATTCGCTAGAGGAAATGTTTGAAATCGCTCAAAAATGTACGGTCGAAGCAACTTTTTTAGATTTATTTCGCGCAAAGTATGAATCTCTAGAAACCGTTAGAGAAAATTTTCTTACACACCATAATTGGATAGTAGGTGCAATTTCTTCCGCCAGTAAACGTAAACGCTTTGATAACAACTACTTTAAAATAAAAGCGCTCTATTTCAAGCTGTTTACCAACCAATCCTCGCCTCGGGCTGCGGTGTCCCCGCCGCTAGATACTTTAAAGTCGAAAGTATCACTCCCCCCGCTGACGCTGCCAACGTTTGATGGGAAAAGTTGTCTATTTGAAAGTTTTATTGATCGGTTTGATAGTTTAGTTCATCTTAATAACGATTTTTCGGACGTAGATAAATTTTCGTATCTTCAATCAGCACTAAAAGATCCCGCACTTTTAACCATTAAAAACTTTGATCTTACAGAAGCTAATTACACTTTTGCATACGCAAAACTTCGTCAAAAATATCGTAATATTCGTCACATTACCTCAGCTCTATGGAACAATATAGATAAATTTCCCAAATTAAACTCTGATAACCCCGTCGGTTTGCAAAAATTAGTTGATACTTTTGTCGATAATTTACAGACGCTTAAAAAATTTGATTTGCCCATAGAGCAATGGGATTTTATTCTTGTACAAATGATCTTAAATCGCTTGGATGTACACACTGCTCGTAGGTTTGAATTGCATCAAGATCCGACCGCTATCCCATCTTATAAAAAGTTAATTGCTTATCTTTAAAATACGTGTAAATCCTTATCGAATTTGTCGGTAAATCATAAAACTGATTTAAAGAAAGTTATTCATTCAAGCAACCCTCTAAGCCTCGATCCGCCGTTTCCATGTTAGTACAGACGAAGTCTAGTGTTAATAAATGTCCGCTTTGCAAACAAGATTACAATCTTTATCGCTGTAATGATTTCATTAAACTTTCGTCGCAAGATTGCTACAACTTTGCAAAAAAACAACATATTTGTATTCATTGCTTTAGTAATTCTCACATTTTAAATAAATGCCAGTCTACTTTTTCATGCCGTCAATGCAATCAACGTCATCATTCGTTATTGCACTTTGATCGCGTTTCGTCTAAACCCGCTTTCGCTGCTAGTAACCAGTCTCGCTTGAGCCCGGACACCGCTGTTTCTAAAGTATCACCTCGCACTATTCCCGCTATTCAAAACCGCTACAAGCCTTCCGCTTCTCGTACCTCTGAGGAATCATCGACTTCGTTTAGCTGTAGTGGTCCGTCAACTTCGAATGTCGTTTTATTTAATTCTTTAGCTAAACCTTCTGTTTTACTTACAACCGTTCAAGTGGAAATTGCTGATATATGTGGTTCTTTCCAGCAATTTTGCGGTTTACTCGATTCGGGCAGCATGACTTTTTTTATTTCGCAGAGTAGTGTGAAACGTTTAGGTTTTCGTAGTATTCCACATTCTCTTACCCTTAATGGTTTAGGTTCCATGCGCTCAGCTGCTCAGCAAGGCACTGTCGCCGTTTCGCTCAAACCAATAGGTGTTTCTTCACCGATTATTAATTTTCAAGCTGTAGTGAAAATGTATCTCCTTCTAATATTTCTTTACAACATTTTAATCATCTGGCTAACCTCAAGCTAGCTGATACGCTCTTTGCTCAATCTGTACCCATTAATTTCTTACTTGGCGCGGATATTTTCCCCCAAGTGTTATTAGACGGTCGCATCCAGGGTGATAGCGATCAACCTGTTGCTATTAATACCATTTTTGGATATGTTTTAATGGGAAGCATACCTTCCTCGCCCGCTTCTGAAATAACTAGCTTGCTTTGTATGACAGATACTACTTCCCCATTAGAAGATATTGTGGCTAAATTCTGGGAAGTCGAAGCTGTCCCCGCCGCTCAACCTTTCACGTCTGAAGAAACTTTTGTTGAAAAACATTTTGTCGATACGTTTCGCCGCAATGAACACGGTCGCTATGTCGTTTCATTGCCGTTTAGAGATCAGGAACCATTTTTTCCAGGTAGTCGTGATATTGCCTTACAACGAATTTTTTTTTGGAAAATCGTCTACTTAAGCAACCTCGTGTTTACGAACAATACCTTTCGTTCATGCGTGAATATCTTTGTTTTTAACATATGCAATCTGTTGTTATTGGGTCTCATTCGGACTTTTCTTATTACATCCCGCATCATTGCGTTGTGAAACCCAAAAGCATAAGTACGAAATTACGAGTTGTTTTCAACGCTTCCGCTAAAACTCTCTCTCTCAATCGTCCTTAAACGATCACTTGTTTGATGGGCCGAAGTTGCAACCCGATATTGCCGTAATTTTGTTACAATTTCGTTTACATCCTTATATTGTCACTGCCGATATTTGTTATATGTACAGACAAATTCTTGTAAATCCCGCTCAATGTGACTATTAACGAATTGTTTGGCGCTTCTCCCCTGAGAAGCCCATTCAGGATTTTAAATTAAGTACCGTTACGTATAAAATGAATTGTGCTCCCTTTCTTGCCATACGCACACTTCAGCAGTTGGCCGTGGACGAAGGGAATTTTTATCCGTCAGCCGCTTTCGCACTTCGCCACCATACTTATATTGATGACATCGCTACTGGTGGAGATTCTATCGAATCAATCCTCGTTCTACGTAACCAACTAATCGCTCTTTTAAAACTTGGTGGTTTCAAACTTCATAAATGGTCAAGTAACCATCCCGAATTGTTAAAAGATCTTTCCGCTACGCAGCAATTCGCGGAACCCCGCTCCTTTGAGGATCCTGATACTCAACCCCTAAAAATTTTATCTCTTCAATGAAACCCCACTTCAGAAAATTTTTGTTTTCCAGTTCAGCCACTAAGTACCTGCTGTACCAAACCCAACCTACTTTCTAACTTAACTCGTATTTTCGGCCCCATGGGACTTTTATCCCCTCTTAGTTTTCTGGTAAAACACTTAATTCAACGTTTATGGTCGTTAAAATTAAAATGGGATGCTCTCCCTCCCCCCGACCTCTTCCGTTTGTGGAGAGATACTTGCATGAATTACCGCTTCTTTCGGATTTGGCTTTACTCCGCTTGCTTATCCCGCCACAGTTTACTACGTGCGAAGTTCACAGCTTTGCTGACGCTTCCGAACGTGGCTACTGTGCTGTTGTTTCTTTTTGCTTTGTTACTTCATCCGCCGTTGAGATTCGCTTAGTGTGCGCTAAGTCTAAGGCCGCACCCCTTCGTACAGTCTCTTTATCCCGTCTCGAATTGTTGGCGGCCACACTGGCATCAAAATTATAAATTTTGTCCTCAAAACCTTTGACTCGAACCTTACTTTTCATCAAATTTACTGTTGGTCTGACTCCATGATAGAACTTTCGAGGATTCGTTCCCCGCAGCAGCGTTGGAAAACTTTCGTCGCCAATCGTGTTGCTTACATTCAGGAAAACACGTCTCACGCCTCTTGGTATCACATCCCCTCCACCGAGAATCCTGCCGATGTCGGGTCACGTGGTTTACTCCCTACCGACTTGTGCCAATGTTCTTTATGATGGGCGGCTTCACCAACCTGGTATCGGTCTTTCGAAAACTACAGTCCATATATTCCGCCTTCAGATATTCCTGAAGTTTTCACTAAACAACGCTCTATTGTTTTATCTGCTGTGGTAACCTCCTCTTGAATTCAATCCTAGAAAATCACTCCTCCTTTCCATTTATTACGTGCATTGTTGCTTGGATTCTCCGCTTTCGTCATAATCTACGTCACCCGCTTGGAAGGCACTCCGAACTTTTGTCATCTTCTGAGTAGCACAATACTCTGCTCCCTTTGCTTGCTTATACTCAACAATCTTATTTTGCTATCGAGCTTGAAGCCATTCATTCTGTATCCCCTTTAAAAAAGAGTTTTCGCAAATTGTCCCCTTTTAGTCGTGATGGAATCTTGCGCGTCGGAGGTAGCCTGGCTTAGGCGCCTTTGTCCTCTGACCGTAAATTTCCCGCTTTGTTACCTAGCAAAAGTCGATTTACTGATCTGTATGTTACTTACGTTCATTTAAAATACTTCCACGCGGGTGCTCAAATGGTCCATTTTCTCGTCAGTCACCACTTCTGGATTATTTCTGGAAGGTAATCTATCCGTCGTACTTTGAGTCACTGTCTAACGTGCTGAAAGACCAATCCGGTCGCATTGCAACCTCCCATGGGCAACCTGCCTTCATGTCAAACTCAAGTCAAACCTTTTTGTATACGGGCGTCGACTTCGCTGTTTTTTTTTCTATTACTGTGTCAAAGCTTTGCCCTTTGCCCTCAATGTAGAAAAACGAATTCTTTTTTTTTGTTTTTTGTAAATCTGTTTTCTTTCTTTGCCTTTTTTCCTTTGTCATTCCGCTCCTCCCCCCCCCCTTATAATTATTTTTCTTTAAAATGTCTTGCATTTTGGTGGGCGTTCCGTTTATATTGTAAATAATTAAAGTTAAATTTTATTTTACGTTGAGTTTGTTGATTATTTACGTTCGCCTTGGTATATTTAAATTTGTTAGAGTAAGTTTCCTTGGTTTTACTTCATGCACACGCCAACACGGGCCGCGAGTGATAAGACTTTGTTATTCCGCATGTGCAAACCGTGTAGTGACTGGAAAATCCACGAAGCAAAAGAAAATCGATTTGTCGTTCGAACAGACCGCATCGCCGTTTTACATGTTCTACGTAGAACAAATTAATTAGATGGACCGCTTTTCTTCAGAACCACCGCTATTGAAATAAATGTGCTTCGCTACACCCGCTGAAGGAAGATTAGTTTTTTGTTTCCCGTGTGACGGACAGCTTTTATCGTTTTTGTTTACATCGTTTTTGTCGTTGACACGGCTTCGTGAACAACAGGTGAGTGCTTTTAGTAAACGCTTAAACTGATTAAAATTATTAATTATATGTTGTTTGTTAAATTATCACTTAATTTTATATAGTCCACTTCTCTCTACCAAAAAGCTATTCGTTATTTGTTAACTATCATTTTCTATCGCTTCAGTTATTTTACAGAATTAATTAAACTAAATTGAGTAGCTTGAACTTCCAACAATGTTAAAGTTGTGAAGCTCTAGACTAACTGGCCATCTTGGGCTCCTGAGAGTATTTATGCTATCCCTGCCCCTCACATTGCTTGTGGGAACTGCAGAGCTCATGTCTGCTATTTTTTATACAATACAAAGTATTACTTCTTAGTAATCTTAATTCTAACAATAAGTTTCTTACAAACTATTGTGACCTGCACCTGCAGTGTCAAGCTACGTCTGGAACACAATGTATTCACATCCGTTCTTATGTCTGGTATATGAACTTCCATTAACCTTTTGTAATATGTCCTTCAATTATACATTGCAACAATCTAACTTAAGATTTAATAATTCGATTTGATTACATATATATATATATATATATATATATCCTAATTTGGTAATATGTAACTCGCGGCATTCCCCTTGTAAATAAAAGCGCAGACGCAATTTTTATACTGCATCTCTACCGACAATGTCCAGATATATTTCCTGCCACAACTATTAATCAATACTTGTTCGTACATTTATTGCGTGTTTAAATATGTTTAGAACATAAATTTTTCTTTAAAATAACACTACTACTTTTTACAATGATCTATAATAGCCCTTCCCCCGTCCCCCTGAGCTCATGTCTGCTATTTTCTTTATACAATACAAAGTATTACTTCTTAGTAATCTTAATTCTAACAATACGTTTTTACAATCTATAGTGACCTGCCCCTACAGTGTCAAGTTACGTCTAGAACACAATGTATTCACATCCGTTCTCATTATCTGACTTGTTGAACTTTCATTAACTTTTTATTATGTCCTTCAATTATACATTGTTGCATCTAACTTAAGTTTTAATAATTCTGTTTGATTACATATATATCCTAATTTGGGGGATATTTAACTCGTGTCGGGAATCAAACCCGGGACCTTCGACTTAGTAATCACACGCAAACCAACAAAGCCACCGAGCTGCCCCTTGAAGAGTTGTACAAGAAATGGAAACAGTCTCCCCAGACTCCACTGTAGTATGGTAGAAAAGATGCGTTCAGTTCAGGAGATTTAAAGGGTTGGAGGGTTGAGATGGCCCATTTTACTTTCTCTTTGTTTGATATTCAGCACCGATGCAACAAACACCTTATTACTTATAACGCAACAACACAGCTTTTACCCGTCTGATTGTTGCAGACGTTTGACAGAACATCAAGGAAGGTCATTCATTTGCAACTAAGGTAGTCATCAATAAATAGCGCCACTAAATGTGAAAAGGTCCTGTAAGTCTGATGCGGATGTATTCCTTATTCACAATTATTTCAAGATGGCGTAAGCTCATCTAATGTATTAGAAGAAACCGCTTGATTTTTGACTAACAATCCAACAATTAGTCATATATTAACAGCATTTAGTGTTTGTGCATTTAAAACACCGCTAATTAAATAAGGGTTGTTTACAAAAACCCCGAATATGTTCAAAAGCATTATCAGTCCATCAAAATTTAAAAAACAAGTTTGTTCATTTACGTATTCCAGTGAAACCATAAAACAAGTACATTTTGATCACTTATTCACCGGTGAATTATTAATGACCAGACATCAGACAAAAACGGTTACGTTTGTTGATCGAGGATACAATTTAAAATTAATTACAGGCGTTTAAATACACGACTGTTTTTAATGGAACAATACGGCCATTTGTGTTTCAAACAGTTGGTTGTTAGGCGGTATTGCTTTTATATACTTGGGGGTATTATTTTTCTCTATCGAAATTCCAATAATTGTAGGTTGTCGGTATAATTATGTCTATTAGAAATTTACTCACCATCTTTATTTTATGTACTGTGTGATTGATTTCATTTGTTGTGACACATATACCGTTGTTCGTACTGATATAGATCAAAAATTAAGTAGTTTAAATGATAGTATTGCCAATTATTTTTACAACGTTCCTATAATTAAAAGCTAGCTATTATTTCGTTAAAAATAGGACTATGTAAAGAGGTTGTTTATAGGGCAGCGACGCTTGGAAACTCGAGCATTTGTGGTCGATCAACCTCTAGGGGTCGATTCCGAACTGCAAGAGATCCATCTCAGCGAAAACAAAAATTGAGGGTACATGAAATGTAAATGGGGGTCCACGGAAATGAATCTCATTTAAGCAAGTCGACTTGAATTTTTGGTTTTCCATAAATGGAATATTTTACATAACACACATAGTACTTGTTGAGAGTAAATTGAGCGGTACGTTATAAATGTTCATGCCCTGTAAGTGCAGGTACCCCGTAACCATTTTAAAAGAGCACCGGCTAGCTAAGTGGTGTGGAAATTAGTTACTATGGCAGAAATAACAAGAATACAGCAATAGCATTTGAAATGGCTGAAATACAATTACATTACAATAATCGCTCAACCTGAAAGGCTTTTTCTACTGTCATAATTAAAGGCGTCAAGCCGTCTTGTCTCAGCAATCTTTTCGATGTTATCCTTACACGGAAGACTGTTATTCCATATAACTCTTCTTGGCTTTTTGTTTCCTAAATTTATCACATTATTCGTTACCTTTTTCTACAATCCATTTGCAGTCGTCTCCAGCTATGCCTACCAGGGTCAGCAAAGCCCATACTTACAAAAAATCTAAAGGGCCGCTTTCAGAAGGTTCTGTAAGTAAAAACGCTGGGTTCTTTTGCAGGAGCTGTTTATTTTGTATAAGAATAAAACTTACAAAAATACTGCCACAGCATATAAGGCAGGAACACAACTAATCTCAGCGCCTACTCTAGCTCACAAAATGGGGTTGTATTTATACCTACAACCCACACTCAATAAAATTCTCTATACGGCGTTGTTTTAAAATATAAAATTAATGGATTTGTATTTACGTCTCAACACCAACCTAACGACCTTAACAGTGCTGTTCAAGCTCGTGGCTATGGCCGTACGCTGCGATTTCGTAAAGCACAAAATAAACAAAATGTTAACAGGTACAATTTACTACACAATATTGGCACAGCTCATCGCAAATAACATACTTTTCTTTACAATTTAAAAAAACGTAACATACAAAGGAACCGTACACTTGCGTACGACACCCACGACGTTTATTTTGGCTAAACACACTTATCCCTTGCTAAACGATTACTGACCGCCGTTACATACTTCCTGAAATTTACCTTAAATCATCATCATTAGGTCTTCAGTCTTGGAACTGGTTAGACGCGTACCATCATTGTTTCCTATTCTGAACTAACCTACACATTATCCTGAAATTTGCACAGTCTACATCTATCACTATCTGATCTAAGGCTACATCTGCCTCCTTTTTTCCTATCTCTGCTTGTAATATTTCCCATACTATTCTCCAAAAATGCCTTAGTGTTATATAATTTTTACTTTTTGATTAATATAGTGCAGAGGATGGCTTCAATTAAGATGACATAGAGCCAAACAGTGTTGCCAAAAAGAATTATCTAAGCTCGCGGACTAGTCTCGGGGTCTATCCCTGCGGAGGTATGAGATGGGGGGGGGGTCCTTTTCATTAATTAATCTGTCTTTGTACAATTTTAGGGCGCCACTACGTCAAACACATAAACATAAAATAATCTTCTTAAGGAAAGACGTAGATAAACCTTAAGGGAATTAACTTATGCTTGAAGATAGATACTCAACAACATAACTGTGTTTCTTTTACACTTAAACATTGCAACTAGAATTTCAGAAATAAAACTATTACCTTAGTTTGCAAATATGTAATAAAGTTATTTGAAGTTCTTGTATATACAAAAAATTAATAAAATAAATTAAAGACAATCAAAATTATAAGAACATGAAGTGGAAAGGTCTTATCGATGCTGAATTGACAAATTAGCAGTTGCTAGTGGGCGAAGCCCATCATAAAAAGAATATCTCATTACATTAAGCGAACGCTTCAAACCTAGCAATTATTAATGGGTGAAGCCCATCAAAGAAAATTATTTCATTACATTAAACAAATGCTTCAAGCAAAGATCTTTGTTCTCGGCTCACAAGGATAAGTCTAAGATTAGCTTATCATACAATTCATTTGTACAACATACATTTAACTTGTTTGAGTAAACATGCAAGTTCAGATGTTTATCTAGCAGATGTTAAACCAAAATGTGCCCTAATCGACTATTTAAATTTAATAAGTAATACAAAAAAATTTAGCCAGATTATCTATCATATTCTAATAAAGTGATTTTATTTTTTACTGGAAAACTTTCTAATTCTGTATTCAAAAACACTAAAACTATTTTAAATCGTTAAGCAAATTACCTTATATATATTCAGTGACACATAATTTATTTTAATAAGAAAGCTTTTATAAAAATCGTTTAACAGAAAACTTTAATATATTTAATTATCAGAAATGTATTGAATTTTTTAAAAAATCATTTAGAAAATTATTTATCCTCTAAGTGGGCATGTTGCACAATAGGCTTAATTCTTGTTTGGGGCGGTGTTTGTTACAACAAATAATAGCGTACTCACCGAACGGAAGTGTTCGCACACTTACAACACCTGCAGATTGCAACCACGTGCCAACGTAGCTACATTACCAACGAATGGATCAACATCTCCAAAGCTTATCGACTTCCATACGGACGAACTATGGCACTCCTGTGATTAGGCAAAGGATCGTATTTGAATCGCTTCTGTGCGGTGTCTGTTGGTGTTGTTTATGTATGTGACTGAGGCATTACTTATAATGGGCCTTATGCAGGTTTTGTAGATTCTAAGTCTGATTTCTATCGAGAGCTCGCTGCGATGCGTTAATACTGAATGTAGGAGTCCTTTGGCTCGTCTTGCCTTTAACAAGATTTCTTCACGTGCTTTATAAAGTTGAGCTGTCGGTCGATGTGGACTCCTAGGTATTTGACGATGGTTTCCAATGGAGCTTGCGATTTCTCAGTCTAGGGCGTGTTGTGGAACTATGTATGGTGCTTGGAAAAAGGATGTCTTTTGATTTTTCTTCGTTTAAGGTAATCATCCGTTTGTTAAACCATTCAGGTAGATCGTCTAGTTGTCCTTATAGTTTTTTCGTGGCGAATCATGGACGGCTGCTCTTGGCCAAAAAGGGCGTATCGTCTGCATAGAGGGCGCAAGTGATTTCGTCTCTGCAAGATATGTCGTGTGTGTAGGCGTTGAAGAGGACTGCTGATAAGCAGTGTCCTTGTGGTATTCCAGCTGTCATTCTGACCGGTTCGGATGGAGCTTCTTCTACTCTTGCTTGTAGTTTTCTGTCTTTCAGGTAGTTGTCCACATGTAAAAGATAGTGAGATGACACTTGGTGATGTAGAACTAGTTTGTATAACCGTCATGGGTGCCACACCTCGTCGATGGCTACGGCTGCACACTTTAACCTTGTTAAAGTTTTCGATGATAATGATGTCTGCGACTTTGATGATTTGATGTGTAGTCGAATGACCTAAAAACCCATGTCGAATGTGTAGTCGAATGTAGGCGAATATCCCGAAGAAGTCGGGCACATGGAATCTTCCCAATAATCTTGCAAACCTTTCCTTTTCTTTTGTCTTTTTCCTGCAATATTCACCACACTCTTTATTTTAGAAAAATACGCTTATTCCTTGTTAAACGATTATTGACCACGGTGCCTCTCAGAGTTTTTTACAACCCCAACTGCACCTTTAATCCCAGCCCGCGATTAGATAAGCCAAGTTAACATCTAAAACCAGAACATACCCTAATTGTGTTTACCCGACTTCCATATAAAAATAAATACATACTTCCTTCTACCTTAAATACTATGCATTAATGTTACACAACAGAAGGGAGCCCGGAGGCACGTTGCACCTTGAGAACACTTATTAAATTTTGTCATATAAAAAAGCTTTGTAAAATAAAATGCCTTTTCCAAATTCAACTCCATTACTGGGGTGACTGGATATCCCTTCACAATCACATAATTTTTATCCAGTTTATAACAAATACAAATAAAATTCAACCAACACTTAACCTCAAGTGATATTAAATAATTGCACTATAAAGAGAAAGATTTTTCTTAACTTTAAACTGGTCAGGTATTGCTAAAAAAAATCCCAAAGAGAAAACCTTAAATCAATCAATATTACTTTCAAACCATTTTTTTCCGTTTCCAATATTGATATATGACACTTTAAATCTTATTTCTGGAAATGTCTTTAATAACAAACATAGAAAACAGTTAAAAACCTACTTTTCTTTTATGATTTTATTGTCCATGCAAAATACTAAAAGTTTATGCTGTAGCTAATACTAAGGCAGCTCCGTGGTTTAGTTGGTATGCGTGTGACTACTACGCCCAAGGTCCCGGGTTCAAACCCCGACACGGTCCGCTTGAAAAATGTTAGGCGAGAATTTTTTACAAAAATACACTTTCGTTCAGATGAGAAATAGAAAGTAAGTTTCCTGTGTGTTGCTACGCACGTTAAGGATTTCTACTTTGCTTGGAACAAACAGCAAAGGTTCGACAAAATTCAAAATTTCCAGGTAAAAAAACCTCACTTTTTAGCCAATGTAATACTTTCGGGTGGAGCATCGGAGAAAAAAATCAAATGTAGCTAAATTCCACCAATAAAACTTATATTTAAAATCAATACGTGTGTTACCCGCAATACGAGCAGACCAGTAAGAAAAGAACGAAATCAGAATGAAATATTCGCCCGCATTATGGGGTAACAAGGGATGAAAAGAGAAAAAGCAAGAAAACAAATGCCGCTTTAAACACAATCATAGATTGAGGTCGGTGGTCTAAAAAACGAAACGGCAGTACACAAAAACCTTTTCGTCTTTTTCTTTGCAGATCTGTACCTGCAAGAATAATTAAACACAAAACGCACATAAAATATAACTCTAATAAATAAAGCAAATAGCTGACGGCCATCCTCATATAGTTATTCTCCCGCAAGGCTGTGAAGGGTGTGGGTAGCTACAATGGTTACCCATCACATCCTAACTTGATCTACATATAATACGGTAGCCAGACAAAATATGCTGTACCGATACAGTAAGTTTCTGTGGTACAGCGAAACAAGCCTTATTTTTAAAAATCGAAGAGAATTAAGTACAAATTTGAGCAGTCGCGTAAAAAGAGAAAGCACGTTTTTCATTATAAGAATTTGCCGCGGCCCGATTTAGCAAAAAAGAACCAACGCGACCAATCGCTAAATATCAAGTATCCTCATTCAGCTAATGTAGTTATAAATTTGTTTTCGAAGAAATAATCATAGAAATCCCATATATAATAGAAATAAATTTGAACGGGCGTTTATCTTGGCAAGATAATACAGCAGCTTTACACAATTGCCATTGAACTAGCAACATTCTGGAAATTCCTAATTAGTAAAAATTACATATCTCGATAAGGGATCAGAAAAAATATAGAAAAGCGAACTCTTAAATTTAATAAAGGACGAGCACAGTTGGCTGCCTAACTATGCTGACTTTAAACCATAGAAGTGTAGCAAATAGTAGATTTAAATAAATAGAAACTGAAATGGTTCTCAAACTAAAAAAGCATTAAATTTTCAAATACAAAAAGGAACAACGCGTACATGTTTCTTAATATTTTAAAATGATCCTAACTTTCTTGCACGATGACGTCATGCTTAAATTTAACCTAATCGAGTTTCGTCGCTAAGTCATGGTCCAACAAAATAATTACTTTCACGTGTGATTAATTTCTTATTACATAAATACGAACTAGTTAGGTTTACAATCTACATGTATATAAGTAATGGGTATATACCCTAAAAGGTTCTGTCTCTTGTCCTAATTAAAGGCGTCAATCTGTCTGCCACAGCAATCCCTTTGATATTGTCCCTACACTAAGGACAATTATTCCGCATAGGTATCCCTTGCTTCGGTATTCTAAATTCTACTACATTAGACGTAACCTTTCTCTAAAATATCTTAAAGCACTTCTTAAATTTTGTTATAATTACATAAAATTGTAAAGTAAAGTACCTCTTTCAAATAAGATTCCATCACTGGGGTGATTGAATATCCTGTTACAATTACCCAATTATTATCCTAATTCATAAATAAATGCAAATAACATTCAGCATATGCTTAACATATATTGACAATAAATAAATGCAATGTAAATACATATATACCTTTCAAAAAAATAGTGTCTTTACCTCACTCTGGCGAAGTATTGTTAACCAAAATTTTAAAAGAACATTTAACTAAATCTATTAATAAGACTATTACTCCAATTTTCCCAGTTTCCCATATTAAATTATGTGACACTCTAAATCCTAATTTCTGGAAATGTTTTTAATAATCAACATAAAAAAGGTAAATACCAACTTTTTCATTAACGATTTTGTTGTTCATTCAAAATACTAGTGTGGTATGTTTTCAGTAACGCTATAAAATTTACATTTAAAATTTCATACAAACATATATCTTAATATTTTAAAATGTTCCAAACGTCCTTACAAAATAACTGTATGCTTAAATTTAACTAACATCGTCCAACTTTCCTGTTCAATTAATTTTGTAGGGCATGAATACAAACTTGTTCACACTTAAAAGTCAGCTATACATTATTAAAAAACAAACAAAAATATTTACAATATTACTTACAGTGTTTAAATTCCAAGTGTCCAACGATACCAATGTTTTCCTTGCAATAATTTCTTAGGTTATCCAACAACAGAAACTTCTTTAACACAACATACCATCACATCAAAATTATTATAGGGGTAAATTTTCCAGGTTTTTTGCCTTTTTACCTTGGTCGTCACGACATTATATCCAACTCCACCCCCGCATTATGAACATACCCTGCACTTGCAGCGTATTTGATTTGGATCTCCCGTCGTCTTTTTCCCTGCGGGAATCCATCATCACATCTTGGAGATTTTACTTTCAACTTAGCTTTTAATTTGTCCTCATAGCATCCCAACAGTGCGTCCTTCCACGATATTACTTTTTTGTATAACTTTATTTTATCGTTTTTTAATTAACTGTTAGGGAATAATTAATTTCATTTTTGCCGTCGCGTCTAACTACTCTACTTCTCCCACTATAAAATTCTATCAGACATAACTTCCTAGGGTTTATTTAAGTTTGCATTACGTGTTAATGTCTTCAGAAATATAAATGAATACATCGCATTGTCTTGTATGAAATGATTAAATAACCTGCTATCTGATATTCGTAAATATCACTAGCAAAGTACCTGAGTTTCAAGTAATTACAACATTATAAACTATAGCTGTAATGGTTTCGGTTTATAGTTAAATGGAGTTATTTTTGTTAAACAATGTACAAAAGCTTCCTTAATTTTATTGACAATTGCATAATATTGAAATCTGTTTTCCTTGTTTGTGGTTTTAAAAGAATTTATAAATATAAGTTCCATCTTAATATGTATTTTACCATAGATAACTTTCTGATTTTGTGGTTCGGGTTTGTTGCATAACGCTCTGCTTTCGATACCTATTTAACATTCGTTCTTTTACATATTTATCACATTGTATAATTTATGAACAAATTAAAATAGCATGCTTAATTAATATTAGTTTGAGGTTGAATTTTACTTGCAATTATTTAATAACTAGGTAAAATCAGCTTATTGTGAAAAGATATATAGTTACATCAGTGATGAAGTCGTGTTTAGGAAAGGCACTTTTTCTGTTAAAGTCTCTTTAATATGACAAAATTTAATCAGTGTTTTTAGGGATGTGTCGAAATAACATATAACGTGATTAATTTAGGAAATCCAAAGCAAAATAGACCTATTCGGAATCCCTGCTTCTCGCATAGGGATAATAAAGAAGCGATTAGTGAGACAGAACGGTTTGACGTCCCTTAGTTATGACAATAGAAAAAGTCCTTTAAGCTAAGTGGATAGTGTAACGCAGATCAAAATGTAGTAATACGAGTAAGTGATAAGGCGTGAGAACCGCGCTATTAGCGCCGATTTAATAAGTTAAAAGCTAGTGGACGCAACACAGTTTCAAGATGAAAATATAAACGTCATCGTAGAAGAAAAGAAACGCGACCTGTGACTTATTTTATTGAACTACGCTTGCAAGGTTAATGTAAGTTTTAATTTATGTGTTCGTCGAGCTAACCTCTTTGACGACCGGTTAAAAAGGGGTTAGGGCTTGGAGAGTTCACCGACCAAAAATTTGGATTTTGTGTTAAGGGAGCTGTGTTAGTTGGAAAGACGAATAATGGAAATAGTGATGGTTTATGGTCATTCTTGAGTTTAAAGATATATTAAATAATTGTGGTTACCATATTTGAGAAGCATATTTCGTGTGCGACCACACTGGTGCATAGTATAATACCTTTATTGTATTTGTTGAGAAATGTACCTTAGTATTTTTCATCCTTTTTTCCTAATGCTGGTAATAAGTCCTTTGAAATGTAAGCTAAGTTAGGTCCAGTGTAACACCTAGGTCCATTAGCCAAGTTTCTCTAATTAAACTGATATCATTTCGCTTGTATCGGTGTTCAGTAGGTGAGCTAAGCTTTCCAAAAGCTATTACACAGCATTTCTCAATATTTAGTTGTAAGCAATTCAGGTCCGTCGATTAGTATAATTTGTTAAGTTCATCCTGCACCATCTCTGCGACGTTCGAGATCTGTACAGGATAGTGTACTTTAAGGACGTCTGCAAACAGAAGGAAATTGCAGTTTGTGCATACGTCTGATATATTGTTTATAAATAAGTTGAATAACATAGGTCCAAGGTGAGACCCTTGAGCTACTCCAGAAGTAACTGCTACTTCGTAAGAGAAGTAATTTTTGTATCTAACAGCTATCACACGATATAGAAAAAAATTTGTTAATCATTTGTGTAAAGAGTCTTGTATGCCCAATTTATATAGCTTTGCCAGCAACAAGTTCAAGTTGACCTTGTCGGACGCTTTGGCAAGATCTGTGTATACACTATCTGTCTGCAGTCTTTCTTCTATATTAAAAATGAAGTCATTTGTATATACCAGCAAGTTGGTATTCGTAGATTTGTTTTTGCAGAATCCGTGCTATAGGTTTATTATGATTGATTTGCATTTCTAATTTAAGTAATTGGAAATTAACTTATCTAAGAGTTTGGGCGCAGATGACTGTATAGTAATACCTCAATAGTTAGTTATGTCACTTCCATCCTAGATTTAGATATTGGAGTGAGAAAGGTTTTCTTCCAAACTGCAGCGAACTCGCTTTGTTTTAGTGATAAGTTAAAAAGAATAGCTAGTGATAACGATAGTGAGCATATATATTTTTTGAGCGAGTGCTTCGTTGCAGACCAGCGTAGAAAATTGGCTGAAAGCACGAGCGACTGCCATGAGTATTGAAAAGTTGGTTCCGCGCTACAACTGTCTACGTCAGAGCGGTGACTATGTAGAGAAGTAGCTGAAAGGTGTAACTAAATGCTCCAGATAAAATCATTTTTGTGGCTTTTATTTTTCGACCGATGATCTTGAAAAAAGAGCTCTCGCTTCAAAAATACTAGAAAAATAAATTTTTCTACATTTTGCAACATTTCTAAAGAGTTCGGAAAATTCAAAATTTTTACGTTAAGAAAACTCGATTCCTGGTCAATGTAGTACCATCAGGTGGAGCACTGGAAAGTCAAATGTAGTACTGAGCATTCGGCGGCTCCGTGTATTAGACAGGTTTGCATATAACTGCTGATCCGAAGGCTCCGGGTTCAATTTCTGGCACGTACCGCTTAGGCGAGCATTTTTCACAAAAATACGCCCTCATTCGGATGGGAGATAAAATGTAGATTCCATGTGTGGGTGTTGTCACGTATGTTAAAGATCCCAATCTGCTTAGAATAGCAAAGGTCTGGAAAGATTTAATATCTACAGGTAAAAAATTCGCTTCTTCTGGCCAATGTAGTACCTTCAGATGAAGTATTGGAAAATCAAATGTAGAGTATCGAGCATTCTGTGGCTCTGTGAATTGGACAGGTTCATATACGACTGCTGATCCCGAGGTCCCGAGTTCAATTTCCGACACAGACTGGTTAAAAAATGTTAGGCGATCATTTCTAGGTGTCTCTAAATTGCAACACGTAGAAACATCAAAGAGCCCCCTCCCACACATAAGCGACCACCTCTTTCTTTCAAGATATACATACTCCTTCTTTCCTTTCAAAAAGCATATAAATTCTGCACTCACAACCGTTTCTTTATAAACTGTAAATTACTCGAGCTTTCATAAAATTTTACAGGTTTTCTTACTAAACCTCTCGATCTATCTGAAATTGACAAATGCTTGTCTGTTGACAAACGTATGTCTAAATAACGCGAGAACGTTACACTTCCCTTACAAACAAGATTTTTCCAAAAAATTACTACCTGGAACTACTATAAATGACTATGTCATTCTCGTGATACGTTTCCAGTTATACCGTAATTCTAAAGAAAAGAAGTCTAAAGACTCTTCATCCAACTCTGTAAATGTCGCTAAAGGCGTAAGGTCATGTAGCGACCTTCTCTATCCTTGAATGGTATAGAACGTATACAGGGGTCATGACACTTCATCTCTGGTGCTGGATTGCTAAACTACTACTCCCCTGAAAAATGAAGAACCAGCTTCATCCCACAGTTAAGTATTAGTCCGATTCTCTGGGCATAATTTTCGATTGGACGGTTGGCCAAGAAGTTCATTCAAAATCGACCCAAGCTACCACCCTCTCTTTCCATCATCATCATCATTTTGTTTTCGACCTTACTTAAGGTCGGTTTGACGCAGCTCTAACTTCTTTTCTAATCTGTGCTAATCTAAAAAAGCTCTACATACCATTCACAACCTAAATTTCTAATAATTTGACTAATATAGTTTGGTCTAGATCTTCCTAAATCCTTCTATCTATTTCCTATCCAGCTGACTCTACATAGATATTAGCAACCTGATGGTTGTTAAAGAACTCTAACATGTTTACATGATTACCATTTATAAGGAAATGAAATATAACCTGGTTATCCGCTTCAAAAATGAAAAGTGTTAAATAATATGTTATGGTAAGACTTAAGCAACGAATCGCTGCCAACATGCCAGACCGCTACCTAATTGTGAGTTATGTCATGGTGACGTTTATTAAATTATATGTTATGGTAAGGCTTAAGCAACGAAACGCTACCAACATGCCAGACCGCTAACTAATTGTGAGTTATGTCCTGGTGACATTTAGTTAACTGATTTTTATTTTTTTTTGTTTTGTTTTCGAACTTACTTAAAGTCGGTTTGACGCAGCTCTAAATTCTTTTCTATTCTGAGCTAGTCTAAAAAGGTCTACATACCCTTCACAACCTAAATCTCTAATAATTTGACTAATATAGCTTTGTCTAGGCCTTCCTACTCTATTTTTATTTGGTAGTCTATAATCTAAGACTTTACTAAATAGTCCCTCATGTCTTAACTGGTGCCCTATCCTCTCCTTCCATAATGCGCAATAATTAAATAACTTGCAAACAAATCGTCGCTGATTATGTTTTAATATTTTATGGCGTTTCAAACTAGAACTTCATGTTGCAGAGCGATCACATAAACTGCATTTAAATACTCGTAGATTGATATGTTTCCGTGCATAAAGTATACTAAATTGCATTCAGTTTAGAGTTCAATGGCCATAGTAAGTTTGAAAACTGCTGATCTAGGTGGAAGACTTTATTATAGTCTACGATAAACCTTACTTAATTAAACCACCTTACGTTAATGTAAAAACGTCACTAATTATTCTATTTTTACACTTGAGGAAAGTAAAAACTCGATTCAAACTTTAATGAGTTCTTTATTTTCAGGTGAGCAGCCGTTTGTCACGTTCACATCCGTAAACCAAATTTTGGTAAGTTTTAACCACTTTTAGTTTATTCTAGAGGTTAATGTTTTTATTACTGCTGTATGAAAGGTGCACAATTGTACTTTTAGAAATAATTATTCTCACTGAGGTGATTGGACACATTTCGATAAATATGTGTACAACACAACGCTGTTACCTTTAGAAGGAACTCTCTAAAAAGAGTTGTTTATATACGTATAAGCCGAAAATTATTTTTGAAGCAGTTTCAACACGAGAATCCTGTCCACATTACCATTTGGTTAAATAGTGATGTGATGTAGTGCTGGTGTATCGTTCCTCCTTGCTTACTTTTTCCCTTAGGGCTGTACCGTGACTACGGGAAAACACCACGTGATGAGAATCAGATCACAGGAACCTGAGAAGTCGACTCCACTTGTTACCTGGATTGGGTGTTACGCCGTAACGTTACAATCACACCCTGTAACACACAAAATTAAATAACAAATACAAAAACAACTACTTGCCCGTTAATACAGATTGCAGAATAACTAACTTATAATGTCCAAAGTTATGCAACACACATTGCAGAAGTCAAACAACACACATATATATATATATATATATATATATATATATATATATATTACTGTGAACTTTCTTTTGAAAATCGTGTCCCGCCTATTGGACGTCATAATAACTGTGAGGTTTACCTCGGCTGCTCCTCTCTAAATTCCTAATGCTACCAAAAAAATTTTAAAACCTACACAGACGCTTACCTGTTAACGCTGGATCTAAAAACTCCCGCTCATTGCCTCTATGCTGAAACCTAATAGAAATTCACACCCTATTTATATACTATTTACTACAGCAAACCTTTTCTTATTAGGAGCTATTAAATGACTCCTTTTTATCGGTATAACGCTATTTTGAATTTCATCTTGGATCTCCTTAACGAATTCTTCCGATACCAAACTCGCCTCCGCACCTGAATCGAACAACGATCCTACACACCTATTTAAAATTTTAATTTCAACCACGGGCAAAACAAATTTTCTTTTCCTCTTCTGGTTCCTTCTCTTCCTCAATGTCCATAAATTCGCGTGGATGTTCATATTTATAAATATCAATTTCTAGAAGCTTGTTTTTAAAAATCCTGCCTATCTTTGGTCTCTCCACTAGGTCCTGGTTTTCCTTTCACAACTTGCGCGTATGTGTTTCTACGAGTGTCCTGTCCCTCAGATCTCACATTATTCCCACTTGTCGACGTCCTATTTATTTCCGGCGAGCTATTTTGCCTCTGTACTTCTGGTATTGGAATAGCTCCCGTAGTGGTCCCCAGTTGTTCCTGAAATTTTAATTTGTCCCCCTATGGTTATACACATTATCTCTTCTATTCTCGAATCTTATTGAATTTATATTCCTGTCCCTGCTCTCCCGAGATCTTCCCGAAACTACGTCATCATACTTTTGCAGGTACCCCAAAAATGTTTCCCTATCCACTATATTTTGTAAAGCAACATGTTGCTTGCCCACAACCTCAAAGTGTCTCGAAAAGTATTTGATAATTTGACGATCTGTCAATGGTGGACTTAATCGTTTATCGATGCTGTATTTCCTAATCGCGTATTGTTCCCGGGATCCTTCAAACTCTTCCTTATACTTCCTAAAATTAAATCATCTCTTACCTGATCCTGCCTATGATCACTCCAATAATGTTTCAGGAATTTTTCCTGGAAATCTAACTATGAATCTATATCTGGTCATACCAAATTATACCAGGCTTCTGCGTTATTCTTCAATAAGACCTTCACTACATTTAACTTAGCCTGTTTATCGTACAAATTACACACTAATGTTCTGATATTATTTATAAAGATTTGTGGGTTCACCCTATTGTTTCCATAAAATTTCATCTGTTGTTCTAGTGAAATATTACTAGCAAAAATCCTTGGGCTCTCCCCCGCTAAAGCACTTATATTTTGTTTAATTCCTGTAACCTCTCTCCCAAACCTACCTATCTAATCTCTACATGACTCACTCACCTCAGTCATTCCTCCCATTTATCTCCTCTTCACAAAAAATTCTGACTTCCGTTTTTAATTGTCCAATTTCACTTCGAATCTCACTTATACCCCTTTCATTCCTCTCAACTCTCATTTCAACCTCCCCCATTTTTACTGTTAAACTATTTTTGAAATCAAAAAATTCCTTAGTTAACCTCTTTATCTTTTCACTTAACGTCTCCCTAACTCCAGTTAATGTTTCGTTCATCTGCTCCAACTTCTAATTTGATTCCTCTCTAACTCCGCTTAATATTTCGTTCATCTGTTCCACTTTTCTTCTTGATTCTTCACCCATTTCTCTAATTTCTTCAAACTTCCGGTTTGATTCCTGCCTACCTAGTCGCATTTCCTCTAACATTCTCATTATCAGCTCATTACCTTGCTCTCCCAACTCTGTCTTTGATTAATCCCTACTACCTCTAGCTTCCCCCTTTTCCTGGTTTTTACAAACGGCGCACTATCGTCACTTCCAATTTACACTCCTTCACTCCTAAGCCACTCCTTTCTCAAATCCGTTCACCACACACTGTTCATACCCTCGCTAAGACCCAAAATAGATCTAAAATTATCACTAAAATTATTTACAAAACAATGCATCCTTTACTCTCAAGTCGCCAGTTTCCTGAAATAAATTTATTTATCTAGAATCGTGCCCCACGTTGGGCGCCATAATTACTGTAAATTTTTCTTTGAAAATCGTGCCCCACCTATTGGGCGTCATAATAACTGTGAGGTTTACTTTGGCTGCTCCTCTCTAAATTCCTAATTCCACCAAAAATCTTTTAAAACCTACACAGACGCTTACCTGTTAACGCTGGATTTAAAAACTCCCACGCATTGCCTCTTTGCTGAAACCTAATAGAAATTTACACCCTACAATCACACAGTCAAAATAACGCAATTCACAAAATACATCACACTCTATTTACATGAAATAAATATTACAATTTCAAAATACCTTTGCATATCTACATTCGTATTATTAGTAAAGTCAACAATTTCATTGTCAAAAGTATTTCAAATCAATAACCTTATTCAAACAAATATTTTATTACAGTAAGAGGGCGTGTCTCATACCTTACGTTAAACCCTTTGTCTTATCATGAGCTGATAGTAAAACTCGTTAAATGTGAGTGCAAATTTACCGCACTACAAAAATAAAATAAGCCCACTATACATCTTTAAATTTAGCCTGGTTATCTGTAAATTAATTATTTTTGACTACATAAATAAATTTCATTTTCATCTAAAGTCCCATAAATTTTCAGTTCATTAAATATATCAAATAAACAAAACACTCCAAGGCACAAAAAAAAGAATCTAAGCCGCATGTACGGCTCACAACCAAACTTAGACATTAAGTTCAACAAATATTACTTACCTTTGTGTTAAATATTTAAAATTTAATTGTACGCGAAAATAATAAATAGTAATGTGTAAAAATTCGTATTTAAAGTCGAATATCTTGATTAATAATTGAAATATCGAAAAGTGAATAGCGTATTTGTATTCAGCGTAAAAAACTGGATAAGAATCATATATTATATGTCTTGTAACATCACGGGAACCGTGCAACGGACAGACAGACAGACCGACCGACAGACCGACCGACAGACTAGACCATCTTATAAACCAAACGAAGTTTGGTTGAAAAATCAAGAAAACTATAGAAAATATTCACCACACTATGTTTTTATACAATGGCATACTCGGTAACTGCCTTCCAACCGTAATCCGCTAACCAGCCCTTGAAGATGATGCCGTCCAGTATGGCACTAGTCCACGAAACAGCTCATCGGTTGAATCACCATCAATCTATACCTGCTGCTACCCCAAAATCTCTTCATTTATAATAAAACCATGCGCATCCAATTTCCAAATTCTACTCTTCGTATTCCCAAATAAATTAACCAAACATCACCGCCTTCACCATCAAATACTTCCAAATTTTATTAAGTTTCATGCATTCCAAAATCACAATAATAATTGTTTGTACTTACATACAAAATTTATTCTTCGCTTAACTTGCTTCATTAGCTTTTTACTTGACTTGTCATCATACTGCACTAGCTTACATTATTTCACTAAAAGCAACTCGATGAAGCGCGAATGACTGAAGAAAAATTAAGAAACCGCCACCCCCTTTGAAAGTGGTTTATACAGCCATTGCTACACCCCCTGTTTTCTAATTTGCACGTAAAAATGTTAACGTACAAGAATTATTCCGCGTAAAAGCAGCAACCGTTCTTTATTTCTTAAAATTGTTTGCTTAACCGACTCAATATTCTCGCGAAAAGCTCTAACGACTCTTCGTTTAGCTTGAATTATGATAACAAACACGCTAAAATACTTGGTAAAACATTTATAACCGCCAACTGTCACTTACAATTTTGTGAAACTAACCTCAACCGCCAAGTCGATTACCATTACTTCCACGCCTTCAAACTCAGATCTTTTATCTCTCTTGTCCATATAACCCCATTTCACACATATTTCCACCAGCTGGATATTTGCCCTACCTAATACAAACTTGTCTCACGTATCCCTGTATCGTCCAACCATCTCGCACAAATCCTTTCCCTTGCTTTCAATCGATGCGCGTCTGCATCTAAAATTCCTTCTAAAATAATTTTGATCGTCGTTTCCCTCCTATACTATATTCATAATTAAATCTCTGTTTCTCACTGGTATTCATACGTTTCTACTCCGTCCTTGTCCCTCCGTGACAGTTGTTTCTAGCTTCCCTCCAATACCACCTTTACAATTAAAAATCGATATCTTAACAAACATGCTGCTTCTTCGTCTTACTTATGTGTTTTCCGGTCTGTTCTCTTTGTATATTGACTACGCTAACTCCCAACGGTCTTTTCCTTCTTGTATCATATTAAAGCTTGTTTATCATACGTGTTATCTTGAAATATCTCGCCTTTTGCTTTGAAACGGTTTCTGGTTTTACCCTTGAAAATTATAATCCTATTTCTAACGAATATGCAAAGCTTTTATGTTTCGTATGCTATATTAAATAAAAATTAAAGCTAACGTTTCCAATATACACAAATTTAAAAACTATTTCAAAAAGAGTTTTGAAATAAGTACAAAATTGCTTGAACTAACCTATGTTGCCACTTAAAATTATTTTCTTCATTTTCATTATAAATCCAGTTCGTTTTAAATTTTCCCCTCGTCAAATCATCAGAATTATCCGATGTCATCACTATTTCATATATATTCATGAAAACTGTTAATATCCGTGAATAGTCCTACAAATGTAGGTTTCCAATCGGCCCTGAAAAGTCCATCGCGTTTGAGAGCAAAATTTTTACCCAAAATCTATTTCCGACTCTATGACTAACTCCATGCCCCCGTAAATCATAATTATGTTCTTCAAAAAACTTTTTCCATTCGGTAGCTGAATCATTATTCTCTTTCACTTCCTAGCTCGTAAATCATAATCAATTTAATTTCTAAAACGTAAATTTCATTTCAATACTCAGAACAAAAAATTTTTTCTTTCACTATCGGTCTATTTTTCTTAAAACCTTTCAATATCATTTTTAAAAGTCTTTTATAAAAAAATTAGGCATAATCAACTAAATTTGGAAAATGACAAACAATTTTAAAAAAAAAAACCAGCCAAACGATTAACAACAAAAAGACTCTGAAATTGGGCCCCAAAATTTACTGTTACGGGGCGGGAACAACGTTGCAACTTTAAGGGCGCACTGGCTAACTACTGTGATGGGGTAGTAAGTTTCTATGGAAAAAATGATAAACCTAACAAAATATAAACATGTAAAGTGGACGAAATACTACTTTACAAATCTACCACTTAACTAGAAAGGCTTTACTGGTTTTCAATAGTGAGAGCCGCTAAACCGTCTTGTACTAGCAATCTCTTCAAGATTTTCGCTACTCGGGAAAGGATTATTCCGGATAGATCTCTTTACCTTTAGTGTTCTAAAATTTACCATCTGTTACTTTGGCGTGTTCTACCGTACCTTAAAAGCACTCATTAACTTTTTGTTAAATTCAAAAAAAAATTTAAATAGAGAGCCTCTCCCAATATGATTTCATCACTAGGGTAGCTGAATATTTTTTCACAATTATCTCTTTTTCTGAATTATAAATAACTCCATATAAAATTCCATTTAAGTTTAAACTCTAACAACACTAAATTTCGGAATTATACATTTAGCAGAAAAAAACCTAATGTAACAACCAACTAGCCAGGTACTATTAACATAAACCCTAAAAAAACATTAATCCATAAAGAATACCATCATATCATCGTCTAGTTTCTTACGGGTATAAATGACGTTACACTATTAATTTTAAATTGCCCAGAAGGGATGCAAACCCAGTAACAATTTTATAAGTGCACTGGCTAACTTTCAGGAATGCGAGTATGAGTTTCTATAGAAGAATTATTAAAAAATTAATAAAATCTAAAATGTAAAATGGCTCAAAAATAAAATTCTTTACAAATACTACTTACCTTCAAAAGTTTTACTAACTGTCAAACTAAAGGGCACCACACCATCATATCTTAAAAATACTGTTGATATATTTGCTACCCGGAAGACGGTTATTCCAGATAGCTTTCCTTATTTTCGATTCCAAATTCTCGTCAACTACTTAAAAACACTTCACACCTTTCTATTCAATTACAGAACTTCACAAAATAACATTTTCCAAATATAACTTCATTATTGGGGGTAACTGGATATCCTTTCACAATGACAATCGTATCTATTTTCTGTAAACAAAGTTCTATCCAAATTTAGACTTTATAACAGATCATTACACGTACATTAACATTAAAAGAAAATAGAACCTAATCCAACCTCTTCTGGCCGGGTGTTATTAATTGAACACTTGAAGAGCCTTAATCTGGAAATAATATTACTATTCCATTTCATTAGATTCCTAAATTGCTGTATTCCAATAACTTTGAGATATCCTTAGCAACTGACTTAGAAATACGTAACACAATCCCAACTTGTTTTCACCATTCCGAGGTCCGTTAAAATATGAAATCTAATAACAGAAATTTACTAACAAGAAATCTTACTATCAAAGCTTGCGTTTCACTTACAGGTTCATTTGTACATACTTTTCAAGCGTCGACAAAAAACAATTAGAAAAAGCTCAGTACAGTGTTCTCAATGTGTGATTTATGAGTTTCTAGATCAACTCCACTAATGGACTAATTATTTCCTCGTGGTTTATCCAACTTAACTGATGAGTAAAACTTGATTTTCAACCTTTCACTTCACAACCTAATCGCGATTTAAATCGATGTAAAACACACGTGTTTAAACTTCCTGGTGAATTCATCCAGCGAAGTTCAACATAATTCGCGATTGGTCTAAGGACATTGGCCTTTAAACATGCCCGTTACGCTTAAACCATCTTACTTCGGAACAATCGTGAAATTTTTATCTCTTTTTAGTTAAAATTTCGCATTCAGTTCACACACACACACACACACACACACACACACTATACGTCTAACGCTTTCTTAGCGTCAAGTTCAATATCTTCAGTTTCTATAAACAATCATTAATTTTATGGCATTTATGCGTTCGTGGTTATTACGGTTTCTTAAACTCCATGTGAATTGAAACAAATATTATTGTGAACAATAATGTCCCTGAACTTTATCGGTGGTTTTTTTAATTGAGTACGAAGAGTGTAAATCACAAATCGTTATTTCTGTTTATATAAGATGTACTAAGTATTTTATGACGTATTTACTTGTTCTAATTTAATATTATATTAAAATAACCCCATTATAAACTATAAACTACCCAGGCTTTGTAAAGTTCTATAAGGATATTTTCCAATCAAAGTTGCTGAAGTAGCTGAAATTGATAAATGTTTGTGTATTGACGAATGTATGCTTAATTATCGCGAAAGCATTACAAGTTTCCAAGATTAATCTATACGACATTTAATATCCCATTTCTGAAAATTCCTTTAATGACAGTACATAGAAGATATAACGCAATACCAACTTTTTCTTTAACCAGTTGAACATACATTAAAAATATTAAATTTGCAATTTTTCGACTAACAATAGTTCTACAAATGAGCTTACATATACATATTTTTTGCGTTTCTAAAATGTTCAAACTTCCTCTTTCGATAATATTATGCTTAAATTCAAACAAACTAATTCCGTCGCTGTGTCATAATTCAACAGAATAATGACTTACCGCAAAATAAATTCCCATCAAATAGCTACGAATCATTTACAGCTTATATTTACAATTCCACATATACATATTTCTAAATCGTAAACCAACAAAAGAAAGCTTAAATAGTGCTTAAAGTTGTTACGTTTATTTTCGAGATAAATTAAATACCCCTTTTCCCTTGTTAATTCATTACCCGTTCGAATAAATTCCGTTTCTATTCTTAAATTCTTCAACAACACCCTATATATTTTATCTGTTCAGAATAAGCCCGCTTTACAATAATTTTTAAAGCAAATCTATTTGTTTGGAAACGACAAGTTTATGATAAACTTTAAATAAGTCAATACCTTGTTTTAGATATCCTTTAATTTGTTAAACATTCCGATAACGTATAATGGTTTTCTCTATTGTTCCAGTTTACAGACTCGTCGAAATAAGGTAGCGCACTATCCGATAAAACTGTGTTTTCCAGTTTCTTAATGGCGTCTTGATAACAACACTACTTTGAGCTCTGGTCATTAGTTAAACGAAATGAATATTCACTTTCTTTTCGATTTACACAATGAAAACACTTGTTGAATTTCTGGTTGCTTCGTTTCTCTTTATGAAAATTTCGCGCACCCCCTACAGCATAGTAAGTAATGATGGTTTTATAAACCTGTACTTTTCCACGTAAATAAATTAATCTTTTTCGTAATTATTGTAGCTTCTTCCTTTGGTGGACCTAACTACCCGTGGGATTGCCGCCCTTTTTTGTTATGGGAGGACACCACTGTGTGTCTTCGCCGTTGGACATGACGGTCTGACGAGTTGCCGCCCTTTTTTGGTGTAGTAGGGTGCACAGGTGGCGTGGTTCCAGGCAGTTACCAGATTGGTTAGTATATATCTCTATAAACGTTACTGAACGATGTTTGGATTTATGGCCTTGCTTTTTGTGCTGAATGACTCAGAGTGGTAGTGGCAAAATGTTGGGGTTTGGGGAATACTGTGCTTTGTACATATTTTATTTTAATTAAAGGTTTCTTTTTTTGTATGTTTTGTTGTAAGTTGTGAATGAGTGAGTACATTTTTCTTCTTTTATTTTTTAGGCCTGCCTCTATTTTTAGTATTAGTACAATCCCGCCTACTCGCTGATTGAGTCCGGTCATTTTCTTTCTTCTTTCCTTGTTCTTTTTTTAGGCTACGTTCATGCACATAGCAAAGTTAAATTCCATTTCATGATTCTTTTCTTAATTGAGCAAATCCAGGAACGCTATTGATTCTCCTCCTTATTGACTATTTCAATCTTGGTTGGAGAGTGAAATTCGTTCATAACCTTTTTATTAACAAATGTCGTTATCCAATATCCGACCAACGCGAATATAAATTCTAAATTACACACATGCTTGAGATTTCTGGCCTATCTTTTCAGCTCAACGACAATTCGTCATCAACAACCTCACCGGTACTTGCCTGCAGTCCACTTCTACAACTGCGCGCTATTTAACCAGTATTTCTTTCTTAACTATCATCTGTCGAACTTAATCGTTATATTTTCCCTTCTTTAACATTTTGTTCTCACACTTTATGCGTCTAAACTATGCTCATTTCTAGGTCAATGTCGTTCTGTCCCTGTCAACGCATTTATTTTATAACTTTTTATTATTATTGTGGTTGTAAGGTTTATCGTTCCTATTCCATAATTCAATTTGTTTTTAAACTCGTATGAATATGTACATATAAATTTTCCTATGCCCGGTGATTTACCGAGATCTATCTGTATTTTTTTTAATTTAATACGAAGAAGGTAAAATACAGATAGTCAATGTTTGTATTTAATATATTTAGTGCTTGCTACTTTAAATCTTTATTTTAATTTCATATCATATTGGAATAGCAACGCTATCGAAGCTTCTAAATTTTACAGTGTTTCCATGCTAACAGCGTCTTTAACTAACTGAAATTATAGAATTCTTTTCTGTTTATTTACGTTACGCGCTAGCGTTACAAAGTGTCTCGACTCCCAAAAATGCATAAGGTTGGAATACCTCTGAGACCGATAGTCTAAGCTATTCAATTTCCATTTAGAAAATTATCAGTTTTTCACCATGCCTAAAATCTATATTAATTTCTTTAGATGTCGTAGCGCTATATACAAATGTCTCAATTGAACTTTCATTAAACCTACGGACATACCTCTAAATGAAATTTAAAAATACTTCTAGTCTTAGTAATAAAAATTATAAGAAAAAAAAACATTTATGTGTAGAATACTGCGACAAAATGGTTCTTCTACGTCAATTATACGTAATTAGACCCTGCGTTTCGACTGTTAAATTTGCAGGTAATTACAGGCTTTCAGGTTTTGATAACTGATGAGTGGAATCTAGTCTTACCTGCAGTACAATTTATACTAGCATTTATTTGCACGCAAATTTGCCTTAAAGTTATACGCCCTTAAATATACTATATTGATATCAACCCTAGATTCCAGACCAGGACAGGATAAATAAGTACACGTACGCGTTATTTTAACTAAGAATAATTATCATTCCAAAAAGGTATTATACATGATGATAAAGTTTTAAATAATTGAAACGTTAATATGGGTCACTTGAACACCGTCTTCCTCTCTCATTGTAATTATAAGTTGTCCGCATGGGGAAGTACAGATGTACGTTAAATATTTACAAATACTAATCTTACAACACGCAAACTCAGTTTGACGAACTTGTCTTATTATGTCAATTTCTCTAAATTTATAATGTCATTATAAAGTTGCTGAAATGGTTAAATTTGTATCAGTTTTTTATTCAACCACAGGTATGGGTTTTTAAACATATACAGACTTTTATACAGATTAGGTTAAGTTTATTCAATCGGGGTTCATAAGTAGGGCAAGCCGTGGTTAGTTGACTAATTTTTAATGTTACATTTATAAAAAATTTGTCTTCGTACTTTGTTGAAGATTGTACGTTTACTTCCTTGGCCTCTTGTAATCTTTAAATTGCATTATCTAAGCGGAGACTAGGTTTTTAGAATTTTTATAGCGGCATATGGAGCAAGTTAAGAAGCCCCTCGAGCGGAGTTAGTTGAACGTGTTGGAGTTGTAGACTTAATAGTTCTTACGGGATTCCGTGCGGACAAGAAAGAAAGTAGTAAGTAAACAAAATCGCCCACACCGAATACCGCAACAAAACAGACGGATGTTACTGTTTTTCCGATCTCCTAGGGGAATAACATAACCAGACGCAGTGGAATATTATGAGTTTCCCCGCTAACTCGAATGCCTGGGTCGTGGGTTTTGATACCAATAGTTGAGCCAATAATAGATGTAAATAATTTTTTTGGGTGCTAGAAAACGGCCAAGGAATCCAAAAGTAAAATACTAAACGTGATGACTTCATCACGATCAAAAGAAGTGTCCAATACCAACTACCTATAAAATTTCACAGAGCAACAGTCAAGATAACCAAAAGAATACCGTATATTCTGTTACTAAAATTTACAATCTTTGGAAGCGTGCAACAGCCTATCAAGTCCTGTTATGTATCGAGAAATATATCCTGTCTAAATATCTCTTTGTGCAAAGTAATACTAGTAACTCTTCCAGGTAAAGTCTTGAAGAGATTTTATAATTAAATTTACTGCTGTAATAGACAGCACTTCATTATTATTTATTCCAATGTACAGTGTAGACAATCAAGCTTGTCAGTTCAGTTACTCATTGACGCAAGTGTACATTCCAAAAGTATCTTTATCAAAATAAAACATGAATATCAAAATGGCCTTTCAAAATAAAAAGAACTTCACGTCAGCGACGTAGTCAAAAAAGAAATACTAAAAGGCTGTAATAAAAAAAGAAATTGACGTAAGGCGTAGAAAACACAAATAGTACCTAAATAAAATATACTCACTCACGCACAATCAAACATTTACAATCTAAAACCTCTAATTTAAAAACAAAATTATATACAAAACACAATAGTACCAAAAATAAACAATTCGTAGGTACACAATATACATATCTACGAATAAAAAAAAGAATCATTTTTAACATGGCGAGCTGCAGTTTTTAGGTCACCTTCTATATTAATCTTTAAACAAGAAAAAGGAACAAAATTACCCCATTAAAAATCACATTTCGAAATCAGCATTGTAATTACGGAATTCTATAGATAAAATTATCCTAATAAAGAAATCAGTAAACATTATAATATTCTCGCACATACAAACCACCAACAAGGTGATGCATCCGTAGACCCGTGTACATATGTTGTTTCCAACAACTACCGGGTACCCATATAAGAAAATTAGTGTATAAACACTCACCCTCGAGTGACTACCGTCGGGTTGGCTCCTACCGTCTGTAAAAACGGTGCGAAACAGAGGTGCACGTGAACCCGCTTTGGGGTGGTCCTCCCATCACAGCAAGGGGCGATTGTGGGTTTAAGGGCCACCGGAAGGAGCTATAGTAATTATAAATAAAATTAATTTGTTGTCGTTGAAAAGTACAATTTTATAAAACCCATAAATACCTACCACGCTGTAAGGTATGTGCGAACTTTTCATACAGAAAAACGGAAACAACCAACCATTCTACACGTGTTTTCGTTGTGTAGATTAAAGAGCAAGTGAATATTAATTTCGTTTCACTAATGACCAGAGTTCAAAGTAATATTGTTGTTAAGGAAATAAAACTGGAAAAACGGGTTTATTGGGATAATACGCGGCTTTAATTCGACGAAGCTTTCAATGGAAAACACATAAGAATCAATTATCAGATACCTAGAACCAGTTATCGCCTGTTTAATTTTAGCATAAACTTTACGTTGAGGAATTCTTAAAGGGTTATTTTAATTTACGGAATTAATTTTTTATTTTTAACGCCAAAGGGATTTGAGTTGAAAATTATTAGACCGCGTATTTCTTATTAATAGAAAAATGTACGGGATATTCAAAATAAACGTAACAAACTTGGAAATATAAATCTTAATAGCTGCCTTGAAAGGAGTGTATCGTTCATTATTCGCGAATCTCCTTCGAGGGGTTGATGCTGTCAAGGCGATAGGGTTGTACCGGAGATTGGAATTTTCCCATACGTTGCATGAGTCGTTTCTTCTAGCACTAATATTGATATTACGCAAGAAATCTGAGATTTTCAGTGATTATCCATTTTATGCCACGGACCGGTTGAAGTGTTAAAAAAGGTTGGATTGTCTGCATTTTGCCGAAACTACCACCCGAACTCAATCACCATCCGATGTGGGTTATTACTAGAAATTGATTTTCTGGTTGGTGGTTTGCTAATCCCACATATACAACTACCGGCGATTCGATTCAAATCTGGCTCGATAGCGTTGCGTTAAGAACCACGCTTTCCATGCTCGAGGGTCGGGTTTCGTTGCTCAGCTAGGTCTGCTTTTTTTATTATATTACATTTTTTTAAATTTTTTATTTTTTACTATGCATCGTACTGGCAAGGCGAACTTTCATAGCACCGCTGCTAGCTGAAATAACTAAATTGTACCTTACGTTTAAGAAAATATAGATATTCTATTTACTGAATAAGCTTTTGCAACGCCCAACACAGTGTTTTAGCATAGTTTCTGGGATTGCTTTGAGAACTGGCGAACGTCGGGCATTTACCATGTTTAACAATATATTGGTATGCATTTATTCGTTGCTGCATATTCAACAAAGACAAATGCGGTTACTTTTTATTACCATAAGTTTGACACAGCAGGGTGCGTTCAGAAACATGCCTTTGTTGTTTTCCACAGTTAGTCGAGCATTTTGGCATTTCTTCACCAATGGGGTTGGTCTCTGTTCGACTTTTATATTTGCATTGCTTATTCTGGAATTTTTATTACCATTTCTGGAAAATATGGGGTCTAATCGTCTATTAATATTTGCATTCTTTACAACGCACAATTATCACATACAACTTTTGATTTTCTTTTCTTAATCTCCCTGTTTGGTCCAGTTTGGTTCTGTTTAGTCCTGTTTGGTCCTGTTTGATTCTATTTGGTCCTGGCGGCATCACGTTTTGGCTCATACATGATCTCGAATGCTCCTAGTTGCTCAAAATGTTCCTGATTGCTCCTAATTGCACCTAATTGCTCCCAATTGCTCCTAATTGCTCCAAATTGCTCCCAATTGCTCTTAATTGCTCCCAATTGCTTCAAATTGCTCCTATTCGCTACCAATGGCTCCTAATTGCTCCTAATTCTCTTTTAAGCGTCACTGAATCCTTTTATAAGCTTCCTGTACCATGAGATCATTACGATAAATCTACGAAATTCTTTTGCTGATTTAGAACTTAGATAATTTACCATACACTCAACTTTACCTGGGTCAGCTCGTAAACCATTCTTGTCATTTAAAAATCCTAAGTACTTTAACTGCGATTTGACAAATTCACATTTTTCTTTATTAACGGTAAGACCAGCTGTTAATAGTCGTTCAAAAGCTTTTACCAAAACTCCATATGTGTATTAAAATCAGGGATGGCTACTAAAATATCGTCCAAATAAACGGATACGAAAAAGAGATGATTATGGTCCTAAAATTGTGTCCACCAAGCGTTGCCATGTCGCCGGAGCATTTTGATCACCATAAGGTAACCTTGTAAACTGATATAGTCCTTTGCCAGGAATCACGCAAGTTGTCTTCTCCTTGCTGCCTTCTTCTAAATTTACTTGCCAATAAGCTGATAAGTAGCTGATAAGTGGATAACAATTTAGAGTTCCGCAACCGATCAAGTATATTGGATATGTAATGTAACGGATATGCGTCATATTTTGTAACGCTGTTTACTTTACGAAAATCTATACAAAACCTATAGTCTCCATTCGACTTTTGGACTACAATTACTGGACTACTCCAAGGCGATTTAGATTTTTCTATAACCTCAACTCCAACGTCTTATCAACTGCTTCATTGATAAGCTTCTGAATGTAAGAGAACACCGGGTGGTATCTTTGTTTGATGGGTGCATGATTACCTGTATTTATAACATGATTAACACCTTTAGCACAACCTAAACCTTTATGCATATGCGAAAAAAATGATTTTATATTGTCAAGTTCATTTATCTGATCATCATTTAATTGATCTTTTTAGCACAAATCGAGTTTATCTTAACGTCTTCGCGAATATTCCAAGTATCTAACGACAGAAAAGGTAAAATATCCATGAATTTCCAAAAATCGATGCCCAGAATTACATCTTTAACAACATTCGGTATCACAAGGGGTTTTATTAACTTTATTTTATTTGCCAACCTAATTGGTATCGAAACTACACCTACAATTTGACAACATATGTCATCTGCAACTTCAACTGATTGCACAGAATGTTGTAAATCTAAACCGCACTTTTTTAGAAGTTGCTATACCGAGCCACCAATAATAGTCTGAGATGCACCGAGAATTTAACAAAGCCGTACACTTTAAATCATATTTCAATAAGGTCTAGGATTTCTGTCTTTTGCATTTAAACGACTAACTATTTTATCCTTCCAAAATTTCATCTTAACTAAAATTAACCAACTTTTCCAGGAACTGTCTACCGGCTTTGGGATAAGGAACTGGAACCAGTAATTATCCACCTTTTAACCCGTTTCCCTAAACAATTACTAAAGGAACATTTGGTAACGTTTGTTTTTCCACAGCAAAAACAAAATTTACCTCGTTGGCGTTTAGTTCACATTTTAAACCTATGACCTGTTTCTTTACAGTTCCAACATGAAATAGTGTCACTTAGTTTTAAAATAGGGGATGCTTTGTTTTAACTTTTCCATCTGCACACGCTAAGTCTGGTTCTAAAAGTTTAGACGAGGTAGCACAAACCGTTTTACGATTAGAGGCTAATTGCTTGCTTATTTGTAGCTTCTTACATATTTGTAAAAGTTCATTAATGTTAGAATATGTTACGTTTATTTTTCAACATAAATTAAATACCTTTTTTTCCTGGTTGTCATTACCCGCTCGAATAAATTCCATTTCTATTCTTAAATTCTCCAACAATATCTTATATAGTGTACCTGTTTAGAATAAGCTCGCTTTAACATAATTTTCAATCAAAGCCATTTTTCTTTTAAAAATCAATAAATTAAATAGTCAATACCTTATTTTAGGTATCCGTTAATTTGTTAAACATTCCGATAACGTAAAATTGCTTTCTCTTGTGTTTCCCATCTAAAGAGTTGTCGAAATAATGAATCCTACTATTATTTGATTTCATAGAGTGTTTTCCAGTTTGCTAATCGCGCTTTGATAACGCGAGGATTGCAGTTCGAACTCGTGTTATTTGAACCAATTTTTAATTTGATTCTGTAGCTTGTGCGTTGAAATATTTTCTACATTATTCGTCCCAGTACTTCAAGAGCGATGCACGTTTTTTTGTTCGACAAGTAGGAGGTATTTTGCGTGTATCGGTGAGTTTTTCCGCGCTTATCCATCCTAATCAGATTTTCTTTTTAGCTCTTAGCTGGAGGTCAAATTGGTTCTTTTTATGCAGGCCCAACTGTTCTGTGCCACAGATCAACTGCCGTTGCCTGTAGATCGCTAGTGCCGTTATGGTAATAGGGTAAATAGATCCTGACGACCGTGGCGATGCGGTGCTGATTCACTCCCGTGTAAGATAAGTATCCCGACACATACAGGTATACAACTTGTTTTCTTTTGTGTATATCACGGGAATATTCCTTATCAGCATCTGGTGTAGTTACGTGATAAGAAACGTGACACTGTAGGACTATTGTTTGTTGCTGCGAATCGATATTATCGCTCTACAGGTGTGATGTACCATTGTTAAAAATGTTTGACAAAAATTCCCACACGCTTATTCTTTTCTACTGATTAGTTTATTTTACACAAGGTATTATGTGCAATTTAAAAAAAACGCTTGACAAAAGCTCTCACATGTTTATTTTCTACTGATTAGTTTTATTTTGTGTAAAATACGAGATGCGCACTTCGTATCTAAAGTACTAAATTGTTCGTATCACATAATTGTTTGCTGTGAAATAGTAACGCTTAATTTATTTTTCTGCTTGTTTGTACAGAATCCTTTATTTATTCTTATGGTTAATAGATAATCGTGGGCGATGTGTTTTTTTGGTATTTAGGTGAATCCCCTCACTCTCCGCGCTTGGTAGTTAGCCTGGTATTTATGTTTATTCTGGCTACGTCTTGGTACGTAGCAAATAACTCTGTAGACCAATTGAATGCATATAGTAAGGGTTAATATTCCTACAAACTATAGACAATTTGTCTTCTTCAGAAATACCCTTTGTTAAGCGTTGATAGAAATTGATCATACCAGCACAATAGTTTCCAACACTTTCCTGTTGTCCCTGTAATCTAGATCTAATTTCTTGTAATAATTCAAAATCATAGTCAAAAGGCAAATATTCTTTCATAAGCTGATCAAGAAAATCTTTCCAACTGAAGATATTACTACGTACTAACCTCAGTGGTGTTGTCGAGCCGGAACGCTCCGGAACGTCGTTCCGGTACTTCCTTTTTGAACAGGAACGCGTTCCGGAACTAAAGATGATTTCTGATAACGAGAATTAGCTGACGTATTGAAAAAAAAATTAAAAAGAATTGCTGATTTTTTTTCTAATTTTTGACGAATTTTTATATGTATTTTATAAACAAGGGTTTGATACATATACACAAAATTGGTTTCGTAATGATTTTTGTTTCCTTTCCTTTTTATGCTATACACAGGGTCGATCCTGGCGACGGGCGAAAATTGGGGGAAATCTCCCCCCCCCCTCGTCAAATTTTGGACATGAGACCTAAAAAAGACGTCGCCGCCAGGATTATCATGGAAAATCCCCCCCCCTCTTTCTCGTCGTTAAATTTGGGACATGAGACCGCACAGAGCGGCCGCCTACCCAGGATCGGCCCTGTCTATATAATTATATATACGCATTCCGGTAAAAAAGAAATTAGCACAACACCACTGACTGACCTGTACCAAATAAGTGCACTTCCTTCTAAGATATCTATTATAGAATTAAGCATAATTGTTTCTGAAACATTTCTAGCTAAGCGTGATACTCTTCAAGACGTTCAATAAATGCATTCACACTAAGTCCTTTTTTATCTCTACTAAAAGTTATACCCCAGCGCCGAACTGGTTTTCATCGTTATCGTTGTAGGAGTATTAGTTAATGAGGTTGCTGGATTTTCAGTATCATATATTTCGGCGGTATTGCCTATTTCAGAATCCAAAATAATATCACTAGATTGACGTTCCTCTAGCTTACACAATCTATCAAACAATAATTGAATTGTGGTGATAATTTTCTTTTTACCTTTACCTTCCTCAAGCGGAAGAGAAATTAAGCGTGCTAAACTTTCAAAAAGGTGTTTAGTTGAGATTCATTACCATTACTGACAATATCGAAAAATCTAATGTTATAATTTTTTTCGTACATGTTTCCATTTCACTATCTATATCATTTATACATGAAGGATGAGTAATTAGACTTCCAGAATCTTCCTAAATCCTTTAATATCTTACGCATACTACTAACTATCTCACTTGAAATTTTTGTTTCGTCTCTCACCGATAATTCATAAATAAGTTCATCCCGTTTCAATCTATAGGGATTCATTTTATTATCAAATCGTTGCAACCTGCAAAGTCTGGGACAAAAATTTTGAATTTTATTGGGTACTGACCTAAAGTTTAATGAATTTCTATATTGTAAGTGAATAAATGTTGTAGTTAAAAAAATTGTTTGGCGTCAATTAATTTTGTGCGTTAAGTTAATCTTTTCGTCGGTTGTCAATAAATATGTTAGGGTTGGGCGCCAATAAATATTGTCACCGCTTTCCCGATTTCCCAGGAGAAAGATATCACCAGACACAGTGGAATATTATGAGGTTTTCTCGCTAACTAGGTTGCCTGGGTCGTGGGTCTTGGAAACCAATAGTTAGGTTAATAATAGATGTAAATAATATTTTTGGACCCCACAAGACGGCCAAGGAATCCAAAAGTAAAATACTGAACCTGATGTCTTCACCACGATTAAAAGAAGTGTCCAATACCAACTACCCATAAAATTTCATTGAGCAACAGTTAACAACCAAAAAAATACAATATATTCTGTTACTAAAAGTTACAATCTTTGGATGCGTGCAACAGCCTATCAAGTCCTGTTATGTATGGATAGATGTATCCTGACTAAATATCTCTTTGTGCAAAGCAATACTAGTAACTCTTCCCAGGTAAAATCTTGGAGGCATATTACACTTAAATTTACTGCTATTGTTAGCTGAATCGCTTAGAACTGTTCGATAATTTTATAGTGCCAGTTGCCACGGTTAATATTTATGTTTGTAATTTAGCTAAAAAGCATCAAGTTACTATTTGTTTATGAAAATGTCAAAAATAGAAAAAGATTTGTCATTTTGGACAGAAGTGAATGCTAAAGTTATTTATATTTATATTTGAATCTAAAAGCTGTATTCAAATATTAAAAGTAAGTTAGTGGCTTTTTGTACAATTATTAATTTAATAATAAAATTTATTTTTTATTTTGTAACATTTCACAGAGAAAATAATAAACAAACTGAACTATACATTTGAATTGTTTCTATGTTCTAAAACGTAAAACACTTCGTGTAAATTTTCTTGAGGAGGTAAGTACCATTTTAGTTACGCTGGTGTTACCAAGGCTGTAAAAAATACTGACTGGTCCTGCTGTAAACCAAAAACTAAAAATTTCAAAGAAAGCAAGACATCAAAAGGGTCTTCACGTAATTCTACTTAGCAGAAAATGAAACTTTCAAGCAAATTTGCCACACTAGTAAGACTCGAACTTAAAGGGTTGAAGGAAGAAAGTATACTATTAGCGAATCAACACAAAGAAGAAAAGACTTTGATACAAAGGGAAGTAGAACACCAAAGCTGAAAACATCAGCGGGAGAAGGAGCTATTGCATCGTAAATACATCTTATTACGACTTACGACATTTACAATCACAAAATTCTGTCTCTGAAGGTGACGAATCACTTGAAGGTTATACGTCGAGAAAAGCGATCAAGTAGTGGCTATAAAAAACACAAGTGACAACTCGAGATACTCAAGTGAGCCAAGACACTATTCAAGAAGTGATTAACTCAATCGAGACTCGTTGTCCAATCTTTCACTGCTCTATGAAAATAGCCGCACCAACATTGTCTCCGCACCCGACTACTCAACATCAAAACACTGCATTTGCACATGCTAGTAGTACGCTGCCATATTATAGCCTCCCTTTAATGGCACATACTATAATAGCACCGGTGGACAAACCATTCAATTCACCGATACAATAGGACTTTGTCATAATATGTCTAACGTAGGTGTAAGTGTATCAGTTTTCCCTCCCCAAAATTTCCGAGAACTACCATGTCTCATGCACCAAGGCGACTATAATAACCAAGACCCCTCCCACAGTAAATCCGCCAACAGCATTCCTATTGCGCGTTCATCAAATCACCACAATGATGCCCCACAGTATTAAGAAATATTATATTCCATATTGAGATGATTCATACATAGACCTTGCCATGAAAAAATAAATAAGATTGATGTATGTCAAATAGTTTCAAGTTAAAATAAAATATATCTTGTGTTTTCAAATTGATTGATAATTACTGCTCTACTATTGCTTCCACGGTGCTTCTTATGTGCCCATACTCTGTTTATAATTAACAGGTTATGTGTTCAAGCAATTGAGAAATAGTAAAGTTTAAAAGTTTTAAGCTACAGCATAATTATCAAAAAAAAACTAAAGTTAATTAATAGAAAGAGAGGATATTAGTACTTTGATACTGAGAACACAATGGATGGAAAATGTGTACAAATTCAGCCACTGGCAAATACAGAAGATTATTCACAGTGGGTCTTTAGAGTTAAATTGGCGTTGGAATTAAGTGATGGAGCGCTGGAAGTTGTTACCGGAGAAATGGTAAAACCGGAACTTGTTGTAGAAGGTGCTAGTTCAGCTGAAATTCAAGAATACAAAAGTATTAATGAGAAGTACAGAAAAGCGAATTCTACAGCTAAGCCGATAATGTCTAATGCCATGACAAAGGAAACTTTAGATAAAGTGATGCGTTTTAATACAGCATGTGAGATGTGGCTTGAATTAGAACGTATCTATGGTGGAACTGTTACCAATCGAATGTATACGGCGATTATGAAATTCTTTGGTGCAAAATGGGTTCTAGGTACTCCCTGTATGTTTGTTGTGGTTTGTTTAGCATTCTTCTTGATCTTTTTTGGGAATTAAACCACTCAGTTTTTAAAATCATGATTTTAAAAACTGAATGGTTTAATTCCCAAAAAATATTAAGAAAAATAGGTTCTAGGTGATGACATCGCAAGTCATTTATCTAAAATTAAAAATTTGTGGAACGAGGTTGTTAAAATGTGTTTAATTGACAATGTTGTATTACCAGAACTATTCCTTATTTGTAAAGTTCTAGACACGTTGCCAGAATTGTAATTCCAGTTTAAAACAACTCGTTATCAAAGGAACAACATACAGTTGAAAATCTAACAAATCAGCTTTGTCAATTTCAACAAGCTTTAAGAGGAGTCAGTTGAAGCATTGCATGTTAAAACAACAAATGGATCGTCAGAAGAGCTAAAAAGAAGTATTTAGCTACCCAGAAAACTTGACAATTTGATATGTCATTACTGCAAGAAACGAGGTCACATTAAACGAAATTGCAGAAAATGGATTGCAGATATTAAAAGTAATGAGAAGAATCTGCATGACACACAAAATAAAGATGATGACACTTCTTATGGACACAAAGAAAAATTTTCAATAATAATTGAAGATGTCAGTGTTTTTGCAGCTAGTGCAAATGGCCATGAAGAAAATTGGTATATAGATAATGGTGCTACAATCATGTAACAATGCGTAAAGATTGGTTTAAAACGTTTAAAACGTTTAAACCATTTGATATGTCGCACTTTGTAAGTGTAGCAAGAGGGCAGAAATTAGCAGCTATTAGTCAAGGCGAAATTGAACTTTTAGTTACTAATAAAGGGAAGTACTCCAAAGTAACATTGTTGGATATTTGGCTCGTACCTGCGATAAACAAAAATTTGTTTTCGGTGTTAAGCGCACAAGATCGATGCTACAATAGCATATTTGAGTCAAATGGAAGGATCTGTACTTTGTACATTAATGGGATACCGGAAGTAACGGGTATTCGTCAAAAGAATGGAGGTTTTTATGATGTTGTGGGAAAGTCATTAAATACAAGAATTGAGATTAATGCAATAAGTTCTGCAAATGAATCCCTATTACAACTATATCATGAACGACTTGGATATCAACATAAGAGACATATACAGAAGGTTCTGAAAAACGAATTTGACATTGACGTAGAGTTGGATAGTGATGTGTGCGAAAGATGCATTAAGGGCAAAATGCATCGTAAGAAATTTGGTACTAGACCAAAAGCAACAAAACCAGGAGAGATAATCCACACAGATGTATGTGGGCCATTTTCTGAATCACCATCGAAAAATCGTTACTTTGTTGCATTTAAAAACGATTTCTGAAGATCTAGAGCAGTTTACATGTTGCAATATAAGTCACAAGCAATAGAAGTTTTAAAGAAGTTTATTGCAAGAACAAAAGTTCAAGGGAATACCATAAAAACGTTACTACTAAGTGATAATGGAGGTGAATTTGACAATGCTCAAGTAAAAGAAATTCTTGATAAGAATGGAATTCTTCAAAGGCTTACAATGCCGTATACTCCACAGCAGAATGAGTGTAGCGAAAGAGAAAACAGAACATTGGTCGAAGCTGCAAGAGCAATGTTGTATGCAAGTCAGAGTAGTTTACAACAGAAAAACGTCTGAACTGGTTAACACAGCTGCATATTTGCTAAATTGAACGGGTGTCACGTCAGTTTCGAATAAAACACCACATAAACTTTGGTGTGGAATTAAACCAAGTTTAAAACATTTAAGAGTAATTGGTAGTAAATGTTTTGTGCATGTAGCAAAAACAAAGGAAATTGGACAGTAAAGCCGAACAGGGTTATCTAGTAGGGTATGATGATCATGATGGGTATCGTATTATATCTAATAATGGTCTACTGATGCGATTCGGAGATGTTGTTTTTGAAGAGTGCACGCAGAAGCCTATTCAATTAGAGAAAGAATTAGAATCAGAAATAATTTCAGTTGCAATTATAAGAAGTGTACCATCATTGCCACAGGAAGAATTGGCGAATGATGAAGATATTCCTAAAGTTATTGAGCAAAGACATAATTTACGTGATAAAAGTCAGTTACGGAAACCAGAATATTTAAAAGATTTCGTTACGTACAGTGTCGAAAGGGCTCTTGGTCTTGTTGAACCAGAAAGTTATATCGAATCAATACAAAGTGAAAACAAAGAAAAATGGCTTCAAGCTATGCAAAGTGAAATAGATTCGTTGAAGGAAAATAAAACTTGGTATTTATGTGATTTACCTATAGGAAGAAAAGCAATTAACTGCAAATGGATTTACAAAGTTAAGTGTAATCCTGATGGTTCAGGTAATCGTTTTAAAGCAAGAATTGTTGCAAAAGGTTTTTCTCAACGAGCAGAAATTGACTACGAGGAGACATTTAGTCCAGTAGCCAAATTACCTACAATTAGAACAGTTTTAAGCGTAGCGGCAAGTGAAGATATGACACTGACACAGTTTGATGTGTCAACCGCATTTCTGTATGGTGAAATCGAAGAAGAAATTTATATGCAGCAAGTATAAGGCTACAGTGATGGTACAAATAGAGTTTGTAAACTTCAACGTAGTCTTTACGGTCTCAAACAAGCGCCAAGATGTTGGAACAAACGTTTTGGCGAATTTCTGTGTCAGAGAGGGTTTGAAGTTAGTAAAGCAGGTCCATGTCTATTTATATGTACGAAAGGAAGTGAGAAAATTCTGTTAGCATTGTATGTTGATGACGAACTACTTGCCAGCACAAATAACGTGGAAACAGAAAATTTCTTATCAGAATTGAAAAGTGAATTTAAATAACTGTAAGGGATGCAACTTATTTTCTTGGATTAGAAATTCAACAAAATGGCGATAAAGGAATAAAAGTTGCCAGGGTACATATGCTAGAAAAATTCTTGAACGATTTAATATGATAGGTTGTAGAGAGGCACCAACACCAATTGTGAAAGAAGGTGAAGTTGCAGAAATAGTTGAGAATGAAAACATTAATTGATAAAGTTTACCATTTGCTTCAAACGCCGTATACGGTCTATCCTTTATTGGAATAGGGATTTGATAAAATGCATCCTTGAAATCAATAGTGCTGTAGTATTTGTGAGTAGCAACTTTACTAACTATCTCTTCAATTTTGGAAACTGGAACTTGCATGTTTTAGTTATGACATCGTGTATCGCACTGGGAAAGAAAATGTTTCAGCTGACACGCTATCTAGAATATATTCTGCTTCAACAACATCGGACCTCAGTAAACTAAAAATGTTTCACAACTCGCTTTGTCACCCTGGAGTTACTCGATTTTATCATTGGTTACGTACCAAAAACATGCCCTATTCTATAGAAGAAGTGAGAAATGTGACATCGTCTTGCAGAATTTGTTCTGAAGTAAAACCAAGATTTTACAAAAACGAAGGAAAATTAGTAAAAGCTATGTTGCCTTTCGAAAGACTTAATTTGGACTTCAAAGGTCCCTTAGCTTCATCCACCAAAAATCGTTATATTCTAACTATGATAGATGAATTCTCACGATTCCCTTTTGCGTTTCCTTGCAGGGACTTGAGTTCCAACACAGTAATTAAGAAACTCAGTAAACTTTTTACTATGTTTGGAATGCCGGCTTACATTCATAGTGATCAAGGCGCTAGCTTCATGTCCCTAGAATTAAAAAACTACCTTTTTTCGTGCCAATTCGCTACCAGCAGATCGACGCCGTATAATCCCTGTGGAAATGGACAGACTGAGAGGTACAATGGAGTGATATGGAATACCGTATGCTTAGCTTTGAGGTCACGAGATTTGAATATCAACCAATGGGAACTAGTATTAGACGACGCTTTCCATTCCATACGGTCGTTATTATGTACTGCAACTAATGCTACCCCACACGAACGTTTCTTCACATTTCTTAGGCGAACTCCAAATGGACAACCGCTGCCTGCGTGGTTAAGCTGTACTGGAAAAGTATTAATGAGACGGTTCGTACGGAATAGCAAATACGACCCGTTGGCCGATGAAGTAACACTGCTTGAATGCAATCCTGATTACGCGCATGTCAGATTTGCAGATGGCAGGGAATCTACAGTATCTACCAGGCATCTAGCCCATGTCGGACAAGATTCTAGTTCGGTAACTCGGGAAAACCAAAATCCTACATTACCTTACGTAGTGCACACGAGGTAGTCCCTGATACTCAAGGAGACCAGGAAGTTACAACGGAAGATTCTGAATCACCGGCGGACATCCCTGACTCCCCCGAGGAAAATGAATCTACGATTCCAAGAAACATTACTAGAAGCTCCCCCAGGAGCAGACGTCCCCCGATATGGCATGACGACTACTTCCTAGGTGGGGTGAATGTAATATAATGTAGTATGCTTGCACTACATTTGTATAAAAAATTAAATACGTTAGGATTGTTATGGCAACTTTCAATGTCATGAGTTTTATTTAATTATGAATGTTCCAAGCTAAGTTCGATGTTTAATAAAGCTTTATTTTCTTGAAGGTAATTAATATAACAGTATGTAATATCAGGTCCCAATAATCGCCAACTATCAGCTCGTCAAGCAATACCAAAAGATTTACCAATGCTAAGTGGAAATCCGGAAGAATGGCCCCTGTTTATAAGCTGTTTTGACACATCTACTAAAGTATGTGGATGTACCAATGAAGAGAAACTGATACGTCTTCAACGGTGTTTAAGAGAAAAGGCGCTAGAAGTAGTGAGAAGTCGACTGTTACCAGTAGTGTTCCCAATGTTATTGCCACTCTGCAGATGCTCTTTAGACGACCTGAGTTAATAATATAAGTTAAAGCAGAGCGAGCACCCAAGATCGACAAATTGGAAACAATAATTAACTATGCGCTTGCTGTACAACACCTTAGCGCCACCATGGAATCCGCAGGCCTTAAAGCACATTTGACCAATCCTATTGTACTCCAAGAGCTGGTAGAAAAACTGCCATCACACTTGAAATTAAACTGGGCCCTGCATAAAAGAACCATCAATGAAGTAACATTAGCGACTTTTGACACATGGCTACTCCAGATAGCCCAATTTGCTAGTGAAGTAACTAAACTTTTACGCATGCTTCAAATTCAAATACTAATGCAAAACCTGAATCAAAGATTGTACTTTAATGCTCATGACAAATATCGACAAGGTGCAACATAAAAGGGCTGCTCATTGTGCAACGGATCTTATAAATCAGTGGAAAATTGTATGAAGTTTAAAAATATGACTCATAGTGATAAATTGAGAGTAGTTAAGCAGTTAAGGCTGTGTCGAAAATGTCTCAACAATCACGGACGGAGCAAATACAAGTGTAAAACGACATCGATATGTGAATAAAGAGTTGTCAGTTTAAGCAGTACTCTCTCGAGCATAATCCGAACACAAAAGATGTTCAACATAACTAAGATAACAGTAGCGTGCAAAACTGCACGCACATCAAAATTCCTATACCATACTGTTCCGCATACTTCCTGTGATAAGTCTATAAAAACATTTGCCTTTATGGATGACGGATCATCAATTACACTACTGGAGGAGGAACTCGCTTGTGAGCTCATTCTCAAAGGTAAAACCGAGCCACTGTGCTTGCAATGAACAGCAAACACTCACAGAGTTGAAAACAACTTCAAACAAGTTTCTGTTAGAATATCTGGTACAAATTCACCAAAGCAATATTATATTCACAATGCTCGCACGGTCAAATCGTTAAATCTGCCAAGACAATCTATCAATTTTAATAAGTTGCTCGAAAGGTATTCTTATCTAAAGGGTTTTCCGGTTCAGTCATATACTAATGCAATTCCTCCTATCTTAATTGGTCTAGATTTCTGGAAGCTTGGACTTACACTAAAATTAAGAGAGGGAAGGAATAACGAACCTGTAGTAACCAAAACTCGCCTACGGTGGTGTATGCACGGCCAATATAACGAAACGGCTTCACCGTCAAGCGGTTCCAAAGTTATCATATTTGTGACTACAAAAAACAGACCAAGAGCTGCACAAGCTAGTCAAGGACTATTTCACCATGGAAAGTTTTGGTGTTTTAGCACCCTCAATCGGCCCTACTTCACTTGAGTATCAGCGCTGCGCGTCTATCCTAGAGACCACTATTGTAAGGAAAGGAGCAAGATTTGAGACAGGGCTACTGTGGAGGTATGATAATATCATTGTTCTGGACGGCTATTCAATGGCACCACAAAGCTCACAATGTTTGGAATGAGACAAAATTCCGAATTGGCCACCGCTATTGTAGAAAATCTGGAAGATTATGTTCAGAAGGGATATGCAAGAAAACTATCAGCCCATGAATTAGAAGTAGACTATAGTGCCATATGGTACTTGCCAGTATTTACGATCAGAAATCCCAACAAGCCTAGTAAATTAAGAATCGTATGGGATGCTGCTGCAAAAGTAAACGGCATTTCATTAAATTTGTTATTGATGATAGGTACAAACGTACTAATACCGTTCTATATCGCTTTTGCGAACGGCAAGTAGCAATTTGCGCTGACATAAAAGAAATGTTTCACCAGGTACTTGTTGAAAAAGCTTACCAGCATTCCCAAAGATTTAGATATCGTAAGGATCCCAATCAGGCACCCGATACTTACGTAATGCAAGTGTTAACATTTGATGCCACGTGCTCTTCCAGTAGTGCCCAAGACATAAACAATAAAAATGCTTTAGAATTCGGAAAGAAATATTCACGCGCTGTGCATGCCATAATCAATAACCATTGCGTAGATGATTGCTTGGATTGTTTTGATATCGAAGAAGAGGCTATCAAAATAGGTCAGGAAATTAAATTTGTTCACGCACAAGCAGGGTTTGAAATCAGAAATTGGATTTCAAATTCCAAAAAGGTCGCCGCAGCTTTTAAAAATAACGCTTCTTCTACAGAAAAAGCCTAAACAATGAACACGAAACAAGTCTTGATAAGGTTCTGGATATCTGGTGTCGACCTTGACTGATTCGTTTAGTTTTCCACTATTTTATGTGGTACACGAAGATGTCCTAATTCCTCTCTTCTATCTGCTGCTAACTAGTTTTATACGCGCCCCTTGTGGCATTATGCACGTCGGTGAGAGATTGTGTTCCAGTCATACGGTCGTATATATTCGAGTTCAAGCGACAGTCTATCTATCCAAAATCACGTCCTAAACGCATGCACTGTTTTGCCTTCCCTAACATTAGCACGTGTATACCGTGTTATCTATTATTTCACACGCTACATTGTAATATATTTATTAATGCGGTTCTATTGTTTGATTATGTTGCGTCACTGTCTTATCTTTAGGATACGTGTGGCTTCTTCTACTAGTTCATCAGATGAATCTTTATTATTTTATGCAGGTTGCGTTTATTCCAATCTTGCCCTTGTGGATTCCGCATACTTGCGGCTCCTGATATCTATAGGTGTTTTAATTGATTGTAACAAAATTAATTTTATCACGTTCGGCTACAATTTAAATGAGTCAAGTCACCTTTTCTTCGTTTCAATATAGTTTTAAAATAAATCGTTTCTAATTGAATTTATAGAAATAATATCAACCGGTTATCAAATTTTTTCCGTTTCCTATGTAACTATATAAAGTGCTTTTTATTGAAAAAAAAATGTGACGATCTTGCAGCGTTCTAAAACCTTTGATGTACGTGGTGTATCCTCACTAACATTTTAAATACCAACCCTGTACTAATTAATACATTTTTAGCACCTTAAGTTTTACTGAAATATCGCGACAGCGTTACAAAATGATGGATTCATAAAACACAGAACATAAATCTTAAATTGCAATATTTCACAAGCCTTTCTTAAACCTTAAAATTTAATATGAACACAAACAGGTACAATCCATTTCAATAGCATATGACGACTGTAGGGCAGGAAACATTAGACAGTAGAAAGGAATTTATTGAATTTGGTTGGATGGATGAGCTTTTAACAACAAAGCAGCCTGAAAAATTTATAAGTTTTGGCAGTTTTTTTTAATAACGTGCTATTTCAATGTAATGTTAAATTAGGATAAAAAATGAAAATAGGGAAGCACCTAATATATTAAAGATAAACGGTAATAGATATCGCTACTTTACATTCCTTTGTAATAAATTCAAAAACCAGAAAATACCCGTTCATATTAAACTTATTTGTACAAGTTTACACGGGTTTGAGGAACAGTAACAATAATACACCCCAAAACTCATAATATGCATAAAAAATGTGTTGAAAATGCAACGTATAACGCAGCCATCCTCATGCAATGTAAAATCCTGGGAATGAATGAGGGTTCATACTGACAAACTGTCAATAATCTCGAAAATACAAAAGTTTAGACGCATACTGCGTGAGAACGAAAATTGCATGTAATAAACTCCGGGACGTGCAAATTATAAAAACCCACGGGTGCTAAAGGAGACGATCAAATTATTAAATACTAAACATACGATAAAGACACAGATTCAATCGACACGCAACCATTGCGGTTCGGAACAACATTAGAATGAGGTAAAATTTTTAACATGACAGTGTTCATATTTGAAGCTGTTAGTGAAAAATGAACAGGTTTTTGGACGCGGAGAAACGCGGATATGAATACACCGTTAAGTGTGAAATTCGCCAGTGTTAGGGAGATTTTGTCAACAAGTTGTATTTTATACCTGCAACGATTCCTGCCCTAGGTGTCGGTGAGGTTTTGGAGAGAAAAGAAAGGCGTAGGTCAATTGAATTTTTGTCATACAGCTGATAATCGCCATGTGCTGTTTTAGTGGTATTTAATGACTGTGATTAATGGTAATAGTAATGTGTGTGGCTACTAACGATCATGCACGCTTATTTAAAGCTCATTGTACATACCGGCTTCTCTTGAAGAGAAGTATACTGTATCTGTAAATTAGCACGTTAAATTTCTATGAAATTAAATCATTGATAATATTTGGTACTTTTTTGGCTAAACACGCATTTGTCTAATTAGGGGTAGATCGTAATTTTTCTCTGTTATTTACTGCTATAATCATGTTGTTCAGTATAGGTTAAGTATAGACGTCATGGAGAATTTTTGGGTTTATTTTAAACTAGTATGAGGCTAGCAGGATGTGAGTCTCCATCAACCTCCAGCAGCAGTGAGAACAACAGGCAGTTACTCGGAACACCCACCTTCCGAGTAACCTTTATTGGTGTTATTTTTTTACGTGGGTTGATGCTCAAAGGCAAAACATAGACAAGTGAGTTTAAAGCCCTTTCGAGGTAAGTGTGTAGGCATTTAGTGGAAATAGCGCTATGAGAATTTAATATTCCGCTTTTATAGACCCACTTTGCGGCACTGAAAGTTAACTAGTGTACCATTTAAGTATTACGTCATTCAGGGCCCTGTAGAGTAAAAATAGATAACATACGTCAGTTTAGTACGCGACAGAATTTTGACACCCAACGCGGACCAATTTTTTATTTTTTAGTTTTAAAGAGATTTTGGGCACAAAGAACAAACTTTTTTAATATTTTTCTTGATTTCTGAATTTGTCAGTTTCTAGCTTTTTGGTTTTTAAAAGATATTTTTAAAAAAACTATCTTGAAAAGTTTTAGGACAAAAGAATTTAACCGATTGTAACAAAATAGAAAAGATAAAATTTAGAACTTAAAAATGGGTTTTACTTATAGCGTGGATATCAATTGTTAAAGACGAAATTAATTTATGAATTAAACGTTAGAAACAAATGCAGAATTAAGGAAAATTTTGCCGAAAGCAATTAAAACAACGACAAATGCAGATGACGAATTTGAATAACTATTTGACTTCACGAATAAAGTCATAGCTATAAAAACATCATGTAATGATCATAAGCTGTATACAAAATTCAATTGGCTTAGTTTTTAACTTCTATAAGCTCCATCGACACCCAGGGTAGGAGCAGTTTCAGGTATAAAATCCAACTTGTTGTATTTGACAAAAGCTTCTTAACACTGGCAACTTTTACGCTTGATGGTATTTATTCGCGTCCGAAAATTTGTTTCCTCGAATATGAATATCGTATCTTAATTATTGTTTTCAACGTCGTTCCGCACAGCTATGGTTGCGTTTCGATAGAATTCGCAAGTCTTTGTCTCATGTCTAATATTTAATTATTCGGTCCCCTCCTTTACTATTCGTGGGTTTTGATAAGTATCACGTACTAGAGTTCATTACATGATTGTGCGAATCAACTGCTTTATTTTCGAGATTATCGTGTGAATCCTTATCCATTCCCACGATTTTACATTGTAATACCGATGACTGCGTTATTCGTTGTGTTCCCAACACATTTTTATGACTGTTTTTATGGGTATTGTGGTTTTTAGGATGTATCATCCCATTGTTGCTGTTCGAACCTGTGTTAATTTCTAAAAATAACTTTAATATGAACGGTTATTTTCCGGTTTTTATCTGCATTATTTTAATTTAATGTGAAGTGATGTAGAGTGGGTACCGATATTTATTACAGTTCGTATTCAATGTACTGGGTGCTTCATTTTTTTGGTTCTTTGTACTATTTTAGTACTACATTGAAATAGCACGTTATTACATGTAAACTGTCAAATTTAATAAATTATTTTCTATTACCTAATGTTTCCTTAAGTAATACGCTAGCTTTACAAAACTTATCTAAACAAAAATATTTTAGATCCATTAAGTAAATCGGAAATTATGAAATTTAAGAAACCGCAATATATTTTTAACATTTGTAGTAAAGCCCACTACGATAATCTAATTTTTAACCGAGTGTAAGGAAAGGTAAACTTAACTAATAGAATCAAACAAATTCCTATGTAATTAAGCTGCATTAATTATAATTAACTAAAAGTCCAGTATCTAGAAATTGATTACATGGCTGACCAAAACAAGCTGTTTCGTGCAGTTTTAGAATTACCTTCTTTTTTCTTTGTTTCATTGTTTTAAACTATGTTCATCTGTTATTCTTAGTATTTATATTACGCAGAGTTTAGTAATCATTTTCTAGTATCATTATGTCCTATTTCTCAATTTGTTACGTTCTATTTTGTACTTGTAAGTTTACTGCCTCGTTGATTTAAAAACCATTTCGGTTTCTACTTATTCGAAATTACGGGTTTGCTACATTTTTATTATTTCAAGGTCGGAAGTAAGGCAACCAACTTTGCTAGTCCTTTTTTTAATTCGCAAGTCCACATGTTTACGTTATGCTTTCGGGTTCCTTATCTAGACAGGTGTTTAATAGTCAAGAATTCCTTTAATGTTGCCATTTTAAAATACAATTGGCAAATCACTTTTGGTTTTTGTTGTTCTGTTGTTACTATAAGTTCGTGTGGTGATTTTGCAATAAATTTTTCTTACTAATACGTTGTTAAAAATTTCTTTATAAAATGTTCTTCGTATTTGTCATACATAATACGAGTAATTTACATAAAAGTTATGACTATTGTTTCTTCATAGCGGTATGTTTTATGAACTGGTAACCCAGCCAGGCAATTGGAATGTCTTTATACTGTTGTCAATTAAATGCAGAATTAGGTTACGATACCATTAAAGTATGCACGCGGTTTGTTATGAAGGTTTTGTTATAATGCTTAAAAATGTTATAAATTATCCTATTACAAGATTAAGATACAGTTACCAACCGATTTCAAACATGTAGTGTAACCGACCTGAAGGCTGACCTAAACGCCCTCTATAAACGGCACACCGGGGTCCATGATCTAACATCTAGTGGCAGTGGCTCGACAACTCCTACGTTGTGTTGTTATAAAATAACCCAAATTACACTGGGAAGATGGCGTTAAGGCGGGAAAGATTGAAATAAAACTACAGCATTTACTTAACTTTACTTTTAATCAAAAGAATAACCAATAAATAGGTCATTCGCTTGAAAGCATAGAAAAATGACATTTAAATCAAACAGTGCCATACTCAACCTAGGCGATTGGGGAAAGGGCACGGTAGAAAAACCCCAAACTGCCCTTGCACATTCAACTGCATTTGACACATCTCGACAAGAAACGGGTAACATACAAGTGCCCAGATCACCAACACTAAAATTGACGGGATGTCAACTGTTACCCAGACATACCCCACATGGCAACTGTAGAAACGTTAGTGTAAACCAGCTAGTCTTTTCTGGTAGGTACTGAGGTCGGCTAGGCCAATACTACCCAGCTAAAGTTGAAGAGAGAAAACACCAGGAAGATGTCCTGTACCTTGACTACCAATGTCCCTCCCCCACGGATATAAAATGTTAGTAATATTCAACAAAGTTCAAACACACGCTCCCAAATACATTAACGGTTTGCAGACCGTGTTACAAAATATTTGACAAAGGCTAGCCGACTTTCTATTATTTGCAAAAGGATACTACTACAAGTACATTGACAAGACAACATGAATCGCTAAAATTAACTTATGGTACGATTGCGCATAATTAAAAAGGCGCTTATTATTGAATAGACTATCTTCAACATAGTCATAAATGCAAACGCGAAGGCACGAGATAGTCGGTCATACCAGAGGTTCAATTTAATTACATTACAACAATTATCACAAACGTTAAATACTAGTCAATTATATAGGTACATCGGCTAGATAAAATGATATACAAAAACAACAAACATACAAATAAGTTAAACCAAGATATGAGCGGTGCAGTTGTAAATGTGATTAATATGCTGAAGTAAAACAATTACACATAATGAAAATGTCAAATGAATCACAAATATCAAACAAATATAAAATATGTTGGCAGTAAATACATATCCAAAATTCTACAGCATAAATACAAGCCCAGATTCAGGTGCTAAATCTTTATATAAATGCATGTTAGTAAGCAAATGTTAAAAATTATTTATTATGATTGCATCGGTTAAAACGTACTTTTTTAAAAATTAAACATATCATGGCATTACAAATTACAAACCAAAAATATTCTAAACAACTTTGTGGTTAATTCAATTACTATCTTAAAACCAAAACAAATATAACATAAAAATATAATACTGTTCATATTCAAACTTGCCTAATAAGTTGATTCAATATATCTAAGGGATGATGTTGGTGCTTTTCATTAATTACTCGTAAAATCACAGTAAGGGTACATTTACTATTGATTCTGCAATAAGTGCAATGCAATGGAAGTTCGAATAATAACTAACGTTTTTACAATAAAACATTACCTTTAATTAAAAAACGCCAAGTGAAATCTTTCAACCTGCCATCTTGAAATCTAAAAACAAAGTTCTTTAACCTTCTCGACTAGATCGATCGTCGCTACACATGTGCCCCTTATAATGTAAATTCTGACGTCACGGAATGCGTTCAGAAACTTACAAATGGTTACTGAGCTATTCTAACAAATACCTTCAAGTATCGAAATGCACGCTATAATATTTGCAATAATTATCAACCAATGATAATTGACAGAACCACTACGGATCACTACAATGTTTTAGGTTTTGATATTAGTACTTCGTGTTTCCATTGGTGTAGTTGTTCATTACCTGTTGGAAAATTGCCGACACCCTTTACAACTGCGTCAGGGAATATCGTCAGCTGTTTACTCGACTCCTTATGATACGTAAATTGCCTACATTTCAGAAGTGTAGAATTTTGATGAGTAGACGTAGAATATTTTATCCTGTAAGATTTGCCCAACGATTTGGGGATTGTATTTACATGTTCTACTGTAAATATCCGTTCTGAATGTACCTGCACCTTGAAGAAGTTCTAGATTACTAAAACGAGTGGAACGGCTTGAGAGTTTCAGTGATCTAAAAAGATGAACTACAAGTTCAACCAAATTAGTAGGGTCTTTGGTGAGAAACCAGACTAAGATAGGTCCCGGAAAGAAGGTAGCAGCTCTTTCGGTACTTAGAGTGGCAGAGATCATAGGGTCGGTATGGCATTCTAAGACATACTACTTCGAAAGCAACGAGAAACCACATTACCTCCCAAGTACACAGCGTACTTAAATTGTTATTAAAGATGATGGCATCCTCTAAGGTAAAAAATTCTCGAGTTAAAATTGTCCCTCATTTGGATCTCAAGGAGGGGACTGCTTCAGAGGATGTGAACGGAAAATTTAGAACATTTTGCAAGTCGGAGCGTGGAATGTCAGCAGGAAAATGTGTAGGCTAACTCAGAATATGAAACAATGGAGGTACGCATGTAACTAGTTCAAGGACTGAAGACTTAATGATGATGATGATGACTGTAAATATCTATTTTTTGTGCTTTTATATTTCAGCAGCTTCTATTCAGATCGAGCTCGTTTGCTTCAATACAGAATAAGTAGTTAAGATTCTGACGATATTTATGACATGCACGTTGATGCTGCTGTATAAATATAATTAATTAGTTGATTTATGTGCCAATTTAATTATATTGGTTAAATGTTACTTAGTCTAATATCTTAAATTATGTGGCAATATTTAAGGGGTGTATAATGGAATAGAGTAGTTCTTTTATTTACAAAACACCCTTCAGCTTGATTGTTACTTGAATATAATTAATATTTAATATTAGTACGTGAGGAGTGAAGAATTCAGATGTTTGCTCTTAAACCAGTAATTTAATATTGTTTGCTACCTAAATTTATAGAACTTATTTATTAGAGTCATATTTTACATTTATTTTTGTGTAAGAGACGATTTGATTCGTCCCTTATACTCCACAATCTTTGACTGTGTTATCGTGCAATTCGTTTTTTTTTTCCTTCTCTATCTCTTTTGTTACCTCGTACTTCGGGGGAGTTCGCTCCATATTACTGATTTCGTGCTTTTCTTCTTGATCCGCTCGTCTTACGAGTAACAAATTAAAAGATAAATTATTTAAAAATTGTACGTGAATTGATCAAATCAATACAAACCTTCAACATGGTTTATACAAACTAGCATTGGAAAAGTTTTCGAATTAATAATTAAGATTACCCTCCAAAGTATCGATTATTTTAATAAAAAAAGGAAGCTATTGCTTACGCTAACTTAAAAATTGAATAAATGTATTATTACACTACAGGTTACTAAATATCATAAATGCATAAAATCTTCATAAGATCGTAATCTACTTTAATTTTGCTAGTTAAAACCTATTAATACAAACTTGAATACACAGCTGAAAATTGCTGTAAAAGCGACCTTTTAATTAAGTATTCCATTAAAAGTCACACCACTTTATAAAACGTTTTACAGATTTATGTCATCCTTGTTTTTCGTAGTTTTTGTACACGCATTGAACGGCTACAATCAATCTTATCTTGTTCAAAGTAATATTCTCTTAAAACAGCTTTGTACGCCTAGCTGGAGAATTTATATATCAATTTAGCGTAGCATCTCACCTATGACCACACACAGTACTATAAAAACGCTTATCCTTAAAACGCATCTATTGATATAAAAACGTTGAAATTATTATACAATAAAGGTTTTCAAAATAATACAAGAGTAATATTTACTTTTACTTACTATTTACCATGTACGTCACATAAATTAACAGTAAGTAGTAGAAAATAATGTATTAATTTCAGTTAGTTTAATGAGCTTGTATTATAAAAGTAGCCTTCAAAATTTATAGAAGCTTTGATAGTGTACATTTAATAACGTGACTGTTCCAATATGATCTTAAATTAGGATAAACGATTAAAATGGTAAAGAACCTAGCACATTTGTATACAAACTCTAATAACAATCGGGAATTTACACTCTTCGTATTAAATTGGAACAATACACATAGATCTTGGTGCACAACCGGCATAGGAAAGTGTATTGGTAAAAGGGAACTATTGCTGACAATAACTTAAAAATTGGTTACGGTATTCCGTGCAGACAAAAGAAATCAATAGTAAAGTCAGTAAAGAAAATCGCCTACACCGAATACCGCAACAAAACAGGAACAGAATGGTAGAATCAAAATCCAAAAGAAATGGATTTCGGGCTAGCTCGAAAAACGTTGTACAATGGGTTGGGCGATGTAGAAAGAAAAATTGGAAACTTTAGTTATATTACAATCTATAAGTAAAACATACAGTTTCAAAAGAATATTTACAAACGTCTGTGACAGGCCGCCCTATTACAAATCGTTAATTATTAATTTTAAGGTATTCTTGTTATTTATAGACTGAAGAATAAATATATCTTGGTAGTGGCGTTTAGCATACGAATTTTTCGCATGGAGGGACCCTGCAATTTAACTGCGGAGGGTTCTACGGGCTCACGGACGATTGAAAGGGGAGTAGTAGAAGTCAGGCGCTTAACAAGTAAACATATAGATAATCGTACGTTTGAAATAAAGTCGGGAACTGTGCGAATACATCATTAAATAAGCATTCTATACTCGTTAACAATGATGTTACAAAAAAGTAGTTTTAGAGCGAGTACGAAACATTAAAGAATTAAAGTCCACAATATTTGATAAGCACGCGCTAAAGTAGTGAATACTAACGTTTAAAAGTATGTGTACCTGAAGTCAGATAAGATTGTGGGATAACGCCAGATCTGAGGGCACCCCTCCGCAAAGTAAACCGCGAAAAAGGGGCTGTCAGATCGGTACTAATCAACCTGTCGCTGGCAGCTACGGGGAAGCAGCCGCTAGGCACCTCCACGTGGCTGTCATAGACAAGAATAACCCCTAGGGTAAGATTACCAAGGCTCAAGCAGAATCCTTGCAACTAGCCATTGAGTAGGTATTGAACGACCACCTGTTCTCCCTTCCCAACAACAGCGCTCCGTCACCCTTTAGGAGATGGGCGTACTCGAGTGAGATCTTACAGATCTGGTGCGAGAATGACCATACCCTAGCATAGATTACGGAGGCGGTTGGCAATCTCCCACAACTGTGGGAGACTGCACGCCTTACGGTCGTCAAGGTGGACTGCTACCTAGACTCCTGAAGGCGGCATTATGGATTCCGGGGTCCCCGGAAGACTGTCCATAGGCGTCTGCGTGTGCAGAACCCCTGGGCTAACACGTCCAAGTGGTGCGTCTTCCACACCGCCACAAGAGATCAACCCCAAGGGAGGCTGATAGTCTTCGGCGTTGGGGAAGACGCGATGTTGGTTCTCAACAGTAGGGGAGGCAAGCTACATTACAAGCTCACCTACCTGAACCTTAAAATTCAAAAATCTCAACCTACTGCAGAGGCCGCCCAACCGGCTGCCGCGCAAGAGCAGAATCAACCGTCACCTCCTGAGCAGCTAAAACAAGCTTCGCTCCTGCAGCAACCTCAGGAGGCTGAAGTAAGCAAACCATCGACAGCGTCAAGCAGTCAGATGGACACGGAAAACTCTGACCCGTTGCTAGTGGAGTGGCTAGCGGGGGAGTATCGAAACGCGTCACTGGATAGCCCGCTCAGTGAGGCTTAAAACGCAAGTCAAATCCATTGCAGTCCAATGGCGGGAATAAATGTACTACGGGTAAACCTACAACATTGCCGGGCGGCTGCAGCATCGTTATGCAGACACCTGAGCAATAAGCAGAACATTGCCCTTATCCAAGAACCGTGGGTGGTAAACTTGGGAATCTCACGACTGGGAAGCCTAAATGGTACTATCTTTGCGGCCAGTAACCAATCTAAGACTAGGGTATGCATCTACATACGCAAGCACATCAATGCTCTCTTCCTGCCACAACTGAGTGGCCGTGACCTGTCAGCAGTTCAGATCAGTTACAGGATGGAAGGAATTACAGTCTATTTTTCAATTGACCAAGACCCACCTCCTCTGGAGTTGACGGCAGTCATTGATCTTTGCAATAGGCACAAAAAGCGTCTTATTATCGGATGCGACTCCAACGCACACCATATGGTATGGGGTACCGTTGACACAAACCCTGGTGGAAAAGTACTACTCGAGTACTTATCGAGTAAGAATCTGGAGATTTTTAACTGGGGCAGCGAACGCACGTTTGTGACATCTCGATTTCAGACAGTCATCGACTTAACCCTGGCATCGGCAAGCATTTCAAGACCTATCTTGAACTAGCAGGTGACGCCTAAGGCAACACTGTTAGATCACAGATTGTTAAGTTTTAAAATAAAGGCGGCAGAAGATGCCTGTAAAGAATATAGGAACCCAAAAGTGACCAACAGGTCTGTCTATTTAAACAGTTTGGGGGAACGATTTTTGGCATTGCAAGGCTTTGACAACCCAAAAACAATAAAAGAGCTACAGAAATACTCGGCCTCTCTTCAGAACTCCATCGTAGAGTCCTTTGAACAGGCATGCCCAGTCAGAACAGATACTACTCGCTCCATCACCCCATGGTGGGGCAAGGAGCTACAGAAGATGAAAAAGTCCCCTAGGCAAACTGTTCAACAAGGCAAAAACACCAGAAGTATGGCTGACTGAGAGCCTTATAAAAGCCACCAGCGACTATACAAAACGGTAATTAGAAGACGACAGAGAGACTCTTGGAAGACCTTCTGTAACTCAGTCAAGTCTGCCAATGCAATCTCTCGCATTAACAGGATTTTGTCCAAAGATTCTCGCCATCAATCATGCTGCTTGAAACGTGTGGATGGTGCGTACACCATCAACGAGACAGAAACAGCTGAGTTACTTGTGGACTTTTACTTTCCAGGTAGTGTATCACAACTTTCCTCATACGAAGTGGATCAACCCAGCTCGGCCCCTAATGGGGCCGACTGGGAGGTTTCAAATCAGGTAGTGGATGAAAGAACAATTAAATGGGCCATCTCAACTCTCAAACCGTTTAAGTCCCCAGATTTTCAAAAAAATAAAAAATTTATAAAAATATTCTTACCCGTTTATTCTGCTGCAACAATCTCCTCAGCAGCTTCCCTGGCTAGCTCAGCTGTGCCTCTTCTCGGATCCCTAAATTTACAATCATTCGTCCTTCCCACTCACACACCATTCCATAAAATCACCAAATAATACAACAATCATACAATCTTTATTTACCGCTATTTACAAACAATTATTCACAGATATATACAGTTTGGTACACTAATTACGACTCAATAAGTGATATTTTTGTAAAGTCCTTGTTTTAAATTTTTTTTTTTAATTGCAAACACATTTAATACAATACGAGTAAATGGGCCCCAAATAATACCCTATATTTATTGCACACTGGAGTGTGGTGAGCTCATAATAACCCAGTTTATTAATGTATGCCTTTTACCTTGCATAAAATTACTACAAAACTAACAAACCCATGTACCCTTAACAATCCAATTTAAATTCATAATGAAATTTAGTAAGCTTTACATGCACGTTTTTTTCAATATTTAACATAACCCTACTAATTGTCAATTACACGTATCTTTTCCGATACGTTAAATAACCATAAATAACCCCAAAGTTCACTCACACATCACAAAATAATTCCAAAAGTTCATCCGATAACAGAAAATTCAAATGAGTTACCTGAAAATGCTTCAAGTCTCCATCTCTTTCGATGATGCTTTACAGAACCCCTTGACTTCGTGATTATGCGCTCTGTTCCTCCAAAAAGATGATAACCTCAATATACGCCGAGCTCCTTGCTACCAATTACCATTTCATCACAGCATACAAATTCACGTATATTATACTTTTGTTTATTGATTTATTAGCTTGTTATGGTATTAGTTGGACCTCGGTTAATTTCATTCAGTCGCCACTACTTACGTTAATAACTATAAGGCCTCAACTTACCACGTTATAAGTGCTAATACTACTTTTACTGAATTATAAATTTTTTCAATACTCACAAGACTCTACTCTTACGTCGGTTTATTGATATCAGTAGTCTAAAGCGATGAAAATACAAAGAGAGCGCTACTAATTTTCTTAAAGTATTTATACTGTTAAAATGCCACCTCTCGGCCACTCTTCACGCGAAAAACTTATTTTAAAATAATACTTCTGCAAATTTTGATATAATCGCCTTAAGGCTTCCAGAAATTCACCTCGTGAACGCGCTGTATGATCCGAAAAATTGCTTTCACCTGTCGCGTGTTCGTCCGTTGTAAAACTACTTGTTTCAACCAATGATACTGTTTTGTGTCGTCATAAAATTCCGCCTGTAATATTTTTATCTCTGTCTTATGCATATTTGATATCGCGTTCCAAACCCCACTTGAGTTATAGAAAATCGATATTGCTGACCGCGTCTCATGACTCCACGTGGATTGAGTACGTGCGTTTTGAAAACTAATGCTTTTATACCCGTCTCTATCCGTAGCATATTATTGAACGTGCAGCTCCTCCGCTCTTTAAGAAACTTTGTTAGTTTGTTATTTGAAGCCACCGACGGTTGGAAATATTTTCTTTGAAGCCCGCTTTATTATGTTGATAAATTCGAAGAAGGTAACCTTTTAAATATACAGGTGTTCTTAATTATTGACCGTTTAAAATAACAACTCTTGGAGTCTATATTTCACGGTATCCGATACAATTGACGTCCTTGTCTGCTACCACGAAACCTTTTGCCTTGGGATTATTGATTTTTTATACCCTGGTGTGTTTTCTGATGCTATTACACGTTGAATTAAAATAAATTAAATTAATTATGCGTTTCTATTTGTTTTTAAAACTGGTTTTCTTTATGTACCTTTAACCTTTTTATCATTAATTATAAAAACGTCAATACTTGTAAATTTAAATTAAATAAATGACATAAATTTTGCGCGTAAATAAATTGTTCGTTTCTCTATACAGGGTGTTTGAAATTGTAATGCTTATCCCAAATTTAACCCCTTGAATCCATAACATATATATATATATATATATATATATATATAAATCTTATATATACATATATATATATATATATATATATATATATATATATTCATAGAGTGAGAGGTTTACACATTAAATTGTATTGTTTAGTTTAATTGTAATATAGTTTTGTTGTTGTAGATTTTCTAGCATTTGGTTATTATCACCTAATAGTGAAGTACGCACTGGTTCTATGTACGTTAATTAAGTTTTTGGTCAGTTTTTTAATTATTGTTTGAAGGTTAATGGTAACTTATTGATAATAATAAAATAATAATAATAAAAAAGAATAATAAAATATTTTAATGTAGTAATACACATCCTTTCCTGATTATGCTTTTGCAAAAATGTGCGAAAAAAATGACAGGTAAAGGTATTAAATACTCGCTTGCTTAAAAAAAGAACGCAATATATTGCACAGAATATACTAAAGAAAACAATACAATTTACATTTCACATTAACAATGTAAATTAATTATAACACTGCTTACCTTATAAATTAATGCATTTTAGCAAGCTGGGTACCGAATACTTATTACTTTCTCAGGTTACCGCGTTGCTACAGTTGCTGCCTTACGCTCAGATGTTAGTTAATGAGCTAGTTAGCTAGTTATCTCCTTTCCTAAAACCTTAATAGAAAACACAGATAAAAGGCATGATATAAGATCGGTGGGGACTTCACGGCTTAACTTCATCACCAGGTTTATAATTCACTTGCTGCACAACTAATTTAGGATAAGAATCATGTCAAGAGTACATATTGTAGAGTGCTTCCGACAACTTGAAAACCATCACCCTTCTTCGTTGGCCATCCTGAATGGTCGAGAATGCAACATATATCTATTACAAATCGTGGAAAATTATGCTTGGCATGCCTTTCCTATGGTAGCAAAAGCTGTTACTATGGAAACACAAAGGTAATTTACAGAAGCCTAATTTCTAAAACTAGATTACACAAATATATGTAATATACCTCAATTTATTATACACAAATCTTCTTAAATAATTATTTACTAAAAATATTTGGTGGCGAGCTTTTTAACGTATATTTTGGTAAAGCCTATGCTTATAAATTTACTTATCTTGTATAAAAGTCGTTCATAGTGTAAAAAATTAAACCGAAGTGCTTTGTTCCAGGTGCAGGAATGAAGAAGGATGGTGAAGGTTCAATCTTCCGTATCCGCCAGGAGCTGTTGGTTTACTTTTTAAATAAAAAGTATTAGAAGAAGTATACACTTCATGGTGGAGTACGTAGCCATCATAAAATCCTCTGCATCGACAAGAGGACTAGAAAAAGATCGATAAAGGAAACGAAAGGGATAAGTCAGTCATACAATTCCTAACAGGAAGTAACGTAATGTTCGAAGGCGCATTAATCATAAGGTTATGATAAAATTACACACATAAATTATATCTAAAAGGGATTTTAAACGTGTCAAAATGAGTAACAATATCGTGTAACTGATAATGGGCACAATTTAGTCACATACTGATTATCATTTTTGTAACTGTTTTACACAGAATGCGATTTTTTTACCAACGAAGTGATCTAGGGCAACTAAACTTGAAGTACAGAGTTTCTTCTAACAGCCAGTCGCGTGCCTCTTTTCACCTCCTGATCCCATAACAATACCGACTTTAGAAGTGTAAAACAATCTGGTCCACTTAGTATAACAGAAATTCCGTAGCTTGAAAAACTCCCTTGAAGCAAAATAGCACACAAGTTTCCTTCCTCGTCTTGTAATCACCTAACTCCTCTTTAAATAAATGCAAAAAGCTAATTACACTGTTTACATTCTATTGTGTGTGCATACTATAAGTTAATCATAAGTACCTGGAAGGCAATTTCCAGAGGTACATACATAAACAAGAACTATTAGATACTTTTGTGACAGTTATAATTCATTCATATTTTAGAGCTACAAATACATATTTATTATAAATATTACAACTTGCAGTAATTTACTAATTACATACATAACACTCGCGACGAGGTAAAAAAAGTCAAATGGCAAGAATCTGCAATATTGAGACATTTAATACTAATTATCCAAAATTATGAAGGTCTTACTGCGAAAGATTAGAGTTTTTCTCAGAACCTAACGCAATTAAAGATGATTTGATGAAACGTGCAGCTTTGATTGCAGTCTGTAGTCCTAAATGTTATTCAATCAACAAATCATTATGTGCTCCAAAAACTACTAGAAAGTGACATATCTAAAGATAAATTCTGATTTAATTGAACATTTCAGTACCAAGCTTTCAGTTATTGTACAACGTTTCCAGTTTAATAAACGAAGCCAGGGAGATAATGAATCAGTAGCATCATTTATAGCTGAATTACGTCATATGGCAGAAAACTGAGTTTCCGAAGATTTTTTGGAAGAGGTAATACGGGACCGTGTGTTTGTGGAATGGACGATTCTTTGCTGCGTCGTTTATATGCAAAAACCGGAATTAACGTTCAGTCTGCTTTTAATAAAGCTCTTGCTGCTTAAACTCCTTCGGTGAATACTAAAAAAATTAGGGAGCAAGATATTAACCTGGTTGTTCATTCTTGCAAAGAAATTGCAGCTACTGGTCAAACTTCTTCATCAGGTAAAAGTGCTAACATTACAATAAAGAAATACCATTATTATAGATGTAATAAAAATCACTTATGTAGTACGTGCCCATTTAGGGATTCAAAATGTCAAGCTTGCTCAAAGGTTGGAAATGTACAAAAGGTTTATTTCAATAAGTAACTAAATCAGAATTAAAATTCGAAGAATAAACCAACAGCCAGGTGTATCAATGTAATTGACTACAACTGATATGAAAAGGATAATTTAAAAATTAACGAACTAAACTATATGAATAATGACAACGTGTCTTCATATGATGTCAAGGTATTGATTGGTTGTCACAATTGTCTTATGCAAGTTGATTCGGGCTGTGCTGCATCTATTATTTCAGAAGCGTGGTTCAATGAGGTGTATACAAAGAAAAACAAAGCTGTTTGTTTCTGCTGATAAATTTGTCGATTATAATCGAAAACCTGTCCAAATGATTGGTACTTGAGATGTTAGCATGCATTTTAACAGAAAATGCGTCAAGCTAACTGTTCTGCTAGTCAAACGAAGAATTTTTTGGGTTGTAACTGGTTTACTGCTATGAAATTAAGCATTTCTGGCATTAATCAAATTATTACTAAGGCCTGCACAATAACTCCAGCTTTAATAAAGAAATTTCTTAAAGTTTTCTCTGACGGACTGGGTACTTTTAAGGGTCGTATTGTATCTTTACAACAATATTAACGTTAAACCAATTTTTATGAAGGCACAGCCGATACCGTTCTCAATTAAACTTCTAGAAAATAGGACTTTTATCATTTGATGCAACAAGGAGTTCTTGTGCCTACTAATAATACTGATTGGACTACTCCTATTTTGGTTATTCATAAGAAAGAAATTGGTAAAATTCGTATATATGGCGATTACAAGACTACATTAAATAAAACACTGGCTAATTATCCATGTCCTATTCCAGCAGTTAATGACCTACTGTCTACTTTGGTAGGTGAAAAAATGTTTGGAAAACTTGACATGCGCCAAGCATATTAGCAGTTACTAGATGATGCTTTGGCAGTAGCACAAACAATCATTACACATAAAGGAGCATTTGCTGTTAAACGTCTACAATTTAGAATATCCGCAATGTCTGGTATATTTGAGCAGTTCAAGGAAGAACTTCCTAGCAACGTAGAAGGTGGTGTCCATTTTTTGATGACGTATTAATCACTGGTCGCTCGGAAAAGGAATTTTATGAACGACTAGAAAAAGTACTGAAAGTATTTCAAGATAGCAGTCTAAAACTTAAAAAAGAAAAATACGCTATTGGGCTTCTTTCGGTAAATTTTTTTGGATTTCATATCGCTGCTAATAGTAATCATCCTACTGAAGGTAAATGCAGAGCTATTAACTATGCTCCTAATTCAAAATCAAAACAGAACTTCAAGCTTTTTGGGGATTACTAAATCACTACCATATATTCGCAAGGCATAAATCTGATATTGTTGAGCCCTCACAGACTTCTAGATTTTAAAACAAAATAGGAATGAACTAACAAGCATGAATGTGCTTTTAATGGCGTAAAAAATTGCTTACTTCTGATGTTGGGGCTGCATTACGATTTGGTTAAACCAATTTCTATTACTTGCAGTGCATCTCCATATGACATTAGATGTGTGATCAGCCACATTATTGGAAATGGTCATGAAGCACCAATTACTTATTATTCTTATTATTCAAGAACACGTACTTCTACTGAAACAAATTATTCGCAAGTTGATCGTGAAGCTTTAGGAATTATTTCAGAGGTTAAAAGGTTCTATAATTATTTGTATGGTATAGAATTCTTGATATACACAGATCATAAACCATTATTAAGGTCGTTAGCTCCTAATAAACCGACTACAAAGATTCTTTCACTTTTATGCTCGGTACATACAACTACAAAGTATTTCATAAACTTTAAAAACAAATTTTAAATGCCGATGGGTTAATTGGTCTCATTGCAGTTAAATGTGAATGAAATGGCTACTCTATAGGCAAAAGCTCCTGTAATTTCTAGCGTTATTAATTAGATTTTTAGGGGTTGGCCTAATTAAAAACTAGAAGAAATTCTTGTCCATTTTATACATGTCTTTACGAATTATCGTCTCATAAAGGGTGCCTACTTTGTGGATGTCGAGTTGTAATACATTGGAAATCTACAAAAAAATGTTATCTACATTACACATCTGTCATCCTGGTATTGTAAAGATGAAAGCATTAGCAAGAGGCTATGTTTAGTGAGCAGGAATTGATAGCAACATTGAGGAAAGTGTAAAAAATTGTGTTGCTTGTCGAGAAAATGAAGTTTTTCCTGCAACGTTAGCGATATTCCCTTGGGAACCTACAAAAGAAACCTTGGTCACGTTTACATGTAAGTTTTGCGGGGCTTTACCAAGGAAAAGTATTTCTTATAGTAGTTGATTCGTTTTCAAAATGGTTAGAAGTAAAAATTGTTTCTTCCGCTTCTACAGATGCTGCAATCTCTAACCTTCGTCAACAATTTGCATAGCGCGGAATTCCTGATACTATAATTTCAGACACTGGAACTGTGTTCACTAGTAGCGAGTTCAAAAATTTTGGTTAAAAGAATTGCATTCGTCTTGTGACAACCGGAATAACAGAAAGAATTGTTCAGAATACGAAAGAATTCCTAAAAAAGGAAGCAACAGGGAATAGGCAATTGAAGTTAGCTAAATTTTTATTACATCAGCATGTTACTCCCAACAGCAGTATTTCATTAGGTCATGCTGAATTACTTACATTGTTCAACTTAAAGCCAGAAATATTCCTACAACATTGGGTTTTTTTGATGAAAATCAGAATCCGATAGAAGGGGTATCGCAGCTTCTGGCACAAGGTGAGAATAATGGATTCAAGTGTTGCTGACATATTCGAACGTCAAGTCAACGGAAACGTTGAAAATTATGAGATTAAGTAATGTTATATGTTATATTAATCACGATTATGTTATTGTCACGAACAGTGACAAAATTACTGAGGTCGTTCCATTCCAAGAAGAGACTGCACCAACTAGTCGTTCCAAAAGAGTTCGATAGAAGTAGTGATGGTTGGTGGTTTACTTCTGGGAGAAGGATGCACATTATAAGTTAATCATAAGTGCCTGGAAGCCAGTTTCTAGGGGTTCATACATAAACAAGAATTTATTAGATACTTCGTGACAATTAGAATTCATACATATTTGAGTGTTACAAATACTAATTTATAATACATTTATAATAAATTGTTATAGTCTAAGGTTTAACCGTTATAGTCTCGCGCGCGTATGTAAGAGCCACTACGACAATTGGCTATACATACTAAAACGTACCTAATATTGCACAATAAAACTATTACGTCATAATTGCTTCTCAAATTGTATCACATACCAAAAATGTTTATTGTGATACAAGAGGCGCCTTAAAGGAAAAGATAAAATGTACTCACTTAAAATGTGGAACTCTTCACGACTTTGCGGGTATTCTTGCGCAGGAGCCATACTCATCTTTATTTTGGCCGTGGGTCGGGCTACGCCCTCGTTGAAGCCAGATTGCTTTGTCTTCCCTCTTCTTTCTGTAGCGGTACGATAAAGGATCAACCAGGTAAGGAGCGATAAGAGGTACGATAGAGGAACCTACATTCTAAGAAAAAAGACAAGAAAAAACGACACAGGTGAACTTCGCTGTTCGACGTCTCGTTGGCTAATCCCGTGTCGGAAACCGCGCACTTACTCCCTAATTCCACGTCTGCGCATTCTCTTGCGCCGACGCAACTGTCCGAAGTGACGGAAATGCACAAGTCTATTTTTAAAATATTGGCGCGAATTCACTCACAAATTAAAAAGTGTGCAATACCAATTTTTGGCATGTAACAAAATAATACAATATTAAAACTCGTAATAATTTACTAATTATATACAAAACACATTTGCTTTAGGTTGTATGTAGTGTTAGGAAGATTTAATGCAGACATGCAGAGGGTTGCTGAAGTCATGAACAACAGTTTCATCTCATCTGCAACATCAATGGTATGACAAACATTTGACAAAAGTGCATAGTGATTCTTTAGTATTAAAATTTTTTGTTTTAGCAAGCACAACCACACCATTCAACATCATCATTGCAAAAAGGAAATTCGACAACGTTGTAATTGAATCTCACAGCAGCTGCTGGACGCTGCACAAGATTAGAACAATAGAAACTCTTGTGCGTGTGACAGCGGCTATCGTGGGCATTCCTATTCATCAAACCTACATCATGATATTTATGTACCTATTGTAGTAGAAGACATAATCCATTGTTTATATTTTAGTGTGTGCGTATGTGCACATGCGTGCGTGCATGTATACATGTGTGGGTGCATGCGCATGTACGTGCCTGTGTGCATGCATATGTGGTGAGTGTGCATGCATGCATGCATGTTTGTGTGTGTGTGTGCACATATGTGCATGTACATATGCATGCGCATGTGCGTGTGCGTGTGTGTGCATGTGCTTATAGAAATATTAAGTAATTAAATATATATATTAGCTAATAGAATGCAATTATAGCACAGACCTCTATGCAAAGTCTAAATGATCGTTTCAAATTGAGCTAGTGATTGAAAGATGGAAAATACAAGGTCACGGACAAGATTCGAACCTGTAATCTTCTAATTTGTACGTGCTACCAATTGAGCGATTGATACCAGTGAGTTCAATTGGAAAAACAAACACTTCTCACATATCGTTAAAATGTAGATTTGTCTTTCATATACAAAACACAAACCAATATCAGGAGGACACTACTGGATGATGACAAAAATTCCACAAAACTGGGATGTTATTAATAAATATACAAATATGGATAAAATAAAAATTTAGCAATCCAGAAGATATTGCGAACAAGTTCAATAAATTGTTTGTAAACATTAACGAGAGTTCAACACTTATGATTAAAAAGCTAGTACAAAACAAATCAGAAACCAACTATACTAACTTCATGTATCAGCTACTGAATAAGAAGTGGAGATAATTTAGCATGGGACGGAAATGGAAAAAATTGGGAAATATTTAATTTCTGAAAGGATGAAAATTTCAGAGATTTCTGGTGAAGGCGGTAGAAATCAGACAAGTATAATCTATTAGAAAAATATCTACGTTCCAAAATATTTAAAATTAGCTATCATCATCATCATTGGGTCTTCAGTCCTGGAACTGGTTAGATGCGTATCCTCATTGTTTCCTATTCTGAGCTAACCTACACAATTTGCCTGAAATTTCCACAGTCTGCATCTTTCACTATCTGCGTGCAATAGTCTGATCTAGGTCTACCTTTAACTCTTTTTTTCTTATCTCTGCTTGTAATATATCCCGTACTATTCCCCAAAAATGCCTTAGAACGTATCCTGCCCTTCTAGTTATCCTATTTTTTTTTGTTTTCTACAGATATCTTTATTTCGCTACTATTTCTATTATCTCTGTGTTATTAACTTTGTCCATACTATCATCCTTATACATCTGAAGCACAACATTCCAAAAGGTTTCTACCGTTTTTCTGTCTGCTTCTCCTACCCCCTATGTCATAGACGTACTTTGCTGTGCTCCACACGTATGCTTTAGCTATATAATTTGTAAATAATTAATATTGAACCATTTCAAGATCGTCTTTTATTAAATAAACCAAGTAGGTTAACTTTTCGTGAATAAACACACTGAAGGTGTATCATTAATCCCCATATAAGTTTCAGTCTCAGTCAAGTTTGTTTCGAAATGTATTATGTAGGAGTTTGTTTTCAGAAATTTATTTACCCATGCACTTGGGCAGCAAAAATAAAACGAGAATTACCTACTTACATTTAAAAATAAGTTAGGTTGGTTATCTATTTAAGATAACTCTAACTTGTAAATCATATATGCGGATGAAGTACTGTTGTATGTAACCTGGTTCAACCTAATTAACACTACTAACAAGACCTTTGCGAAAGCTTCGGAGCATTAAAGTCATGGTGGGCGGCTGAGACGGAAAATATCTGGCTCATCAGATAATGACCGCATGCAGGAACGGAAATTTGATACTTGGAATGTCAGGGGACAATACGGTAAAGAGTATGAAATCATGAATGAAATGAAAAAAAGGCATACGGGTGTGCCGTGTTTGAGTGAAACGAAGCAGAATAGGAAAGATGTTGTTGAATTAGATGACGATATGTTGGGTTTGTGGTCTGAAGTAGAGAGGAATGAGTTCGGGGCAAAATGTGTTGCTTTAATTTTAAATGATCGAGCAAAATCATGCATGAAACAATATTAATTGGTTTCTCCCCGCATTTTGTGGGTTAGAACGAAAATGGGCTTTGAAAGATTTTTGTAGTAGCATGTATGCTCCAGTGAATGACGATAGGGAATTTGAGCAGTTTGGGCAGTAGCGAGTCAAAGTAAAAATTTGCGACTTACAGGTTCAAATCCAATCCGACACCTTATATTTTCCTTTTTTCAATTACTAGCTCGATTTAAAACGATCATTAAGTTTTGCATAAAAGTCTAACTTATAATTTCATCTTAGCAACTAATGTAAAAATTAATAATCAACCTACATTGTTCATATAATCTAATTTCTAGATATATATTTGTTAAAAAGGTCATAACTGTAATCGATGTATTAGTTTTTGTATTTTTTTAGGTCATAGTAATTATGTAAGTAGATTGGTTATACTGTTTTTAAACCTTAATACACTAGATTTATAAAATTTTAGTCTATGATTGAGTCTTAAATATTCATGCCGAAACATCAAAATATATATTACAATTTGACACTATAGTTGTTTTTCACGAATAAGTGCATCCCAAGAAACCAATACATTTATAAATACTACTACCATTTGGGAACTACCTAGATGTTAATGGTTTAACTGTTGCAGAGACCATATGTTTGGAAGTGTGCAATAAAGTGCTCTGAAACACTTACAATTTACAATAGGTATAGTGTATTATAAATTTTTAATTTGGTGTCTACTGAAAGGTAACTTAAAGTGCTTTTAATTGGTGTAATAATCCAGTGGAAAAAAACAATTGAATAATTATCAAGTAACATAGCATTAGTAGATCTACAGTGAACTATAAACAATAGTTAACATATGTTAGATACAAAATACAAACACATTGTTATCCACTTGCTTGATAATGGAATGCTACAAATGTAATTCATTAATATGTATTAATCTAAAACCACAAGATGAGGAACTATTTGACTATCCTTGTGATGTCTGAAAAAATAACATTTGTAAAACTTGTGCAAATATTAGCCCTGCTGAGATTCGTGCTATACCCCTAAAAGGAAGGACGTGACTCTTTAAGTGTCCTGATTGTTTCCTACTTGAAAATGCTGTTTATAATAAACTTGACCATTTGGAATCCGAATTGGTGACACTTCGTGAGCATGTAGTTAGTATTAATTCCAGTATTCATCACCTTACTGATATAATGGCAAGACAATATCACCCAGTAAGCGGTAGCGACATATCCAAAGATGTTGTACTTGCTGTTTCCAAAATTCTTGATGAGAAATTGTTGATTATGTCGTCTTCTAGTAGTACTAGCTCAAAACCACATACTAATAATACCTCCTACGCAGCAGCGGTGGGCTATAAAAATACTGTTATAATAAAACCAAAAGACTCATCGCAAAGCAATAGCATTACAAAATCCCAGTTATTACAAAAGGTAAATCTTGCGGTTAATGATATCACTGTAAGTAGAGTGAAGTCTATTAGTCAGGGTGACATTGCCATTGACTGTTTGGATAAAACTGAGGCAGATAAGTTTAAAACTCTCGTTGCAAAAGAACTGCCGGACAAACTTGTGGTGCGAGATGCTACCAATTTGAATCTACGGATTGGAATTTCAGGTCTAACTATAAATTATTCAATGGAGGATATTCATCAATATTTACTACAACAGAATCGTAATATATTCATTAAAAGCTGTCGCCTGAAAATATTAGACATTACCACATATAAAAGAAAACAAGAATGTATACCAGTGTCTTATACAAACTGATCTGGGGACTTACAATAGCATTATGAAATAAAGTTACCTGTTTATCGGCTATGATTGTTGCCCAGTGTATGATGCCATTGAGGTCAAACGCTGTTTCAACTGCTGTGGTTTTAATCACTTTGCGTCTAAATGCAAAAAGGAAGTGGTGTGTCCGAGATGTGCTAAAAACCATAAGGTTAGTGACTATACAGCAGAGACGTTGAAGTGCATAAAGTGTTGTAATTTATCAAATAAACAATTTCCCAATGTTCCATGTAATGATAATACCAACCACGCGGCGTGGGATAGATTGTGCCCAGTGTACATTATAAAGTGTAAAGATGTTAAGGCAAATTTAATCAATATATAGCAACGACAGCATAAACAACATCGACCAAAAACAGCTTCAGGTAATGCCCCCGAAAGTTTCCTAATATACTATCAAAATGTGCGTGGTCTCAACTCTAATACGCATGCTTTTTTTAATAACCTATCTACCTTATATGTCTATTACCACATCATAACATTAACAGAGACTTGGCTGTCATCAAGTGTCGAAAATTGTGAATTGTTTCCCAATACCTATCAAGTTTTCCGATCTGACAGGAATTTTGAAAACACTAACACTAAACGTGGAGGTGGTGTTTTGGCGTCGCCGTGGATCAATGTAGTAAGCGTAAGACTACGGATCCCAAGGTCCTGGGTTCAAATCCCGACACGGCCGACTACTTGAAAAATGGCAGGTGAGCATTTTTCACAAAAATTACGCCCTCGTTCGGATGAGAGGTTAAATGGAGGTCCCGTGTGTGAGTGTTGTCACGCACGTTAAAGATCCCTACCTTGCCTGGAATGGCAAGGGTTCGGCAAAATTCTAAATTTCCAGACAACAAAAAACTCGCCTCCTGGCCAATGTAGTACCTTCGGGTGGAGCATTGGAAATGTAAATGAACGGAGGTGGTGTTCTCGTTGCAGTTAACTCTAATATACCGTCTTATAGTATAAACACCACTTGCCACCATTTATCCCACATACCAATTGATATTGTTGGTATAAAGGTATTGATAAAAAATCGTTTGATTAATATCTTTGCAATATATATTCCACCATCATTATCACCTGTTCTTAATCTCACTAGATGCCAATTATGGATCTGATACTATATTCATTGGTGATTTCAACATTCCAGAATATGTTAACAAGCAAAATATTTCTCTAATATCTTAACACAAGTTGATTCATTTGCTGAATTCTATAATCTGCGTCAATTCAATCAAGTATGTAACACTAGCGGTAGACTTTTGGACCTAGTGTTTAGTTCAATCGAATGCATTGTGACTAGATCCAACCAATTGATTCTCAATGAGGAATCTTATCACCCTGCATTAATGATTACAACAGCATTGAAAGTTAGTGGGGCCAGTGGTCTTGGATACTCTGCAAAAAGTCTTTTAATTTTCGTAAGGCTGATCTCAGAACACTGTATTGTGATTTATCTAGAGTTAACTGGGGCAAACTCTACGGTTGTACAAATGTTGATACGGCATGTGACTACCTACATACTACACTTTACAAGATTTTTGATCAGACAGTGCCGAAGACAATGGCCTCCAGAAATAATTACCCCCCATGGTTTGATTTAGCCATTATCAAAAAGATTAAGCATAAATACTCATTATGAAAGCTCCGCTGTAGAACAAGTGATCCTGAAGTATATGGAAAATTCCGTGAATTACGTACCCAATTAAAAACAGACATCTCTGTCTCCTACAATAGGTACCTTACTTATATAGAGTCAAACATCAATTCTACACCAAAGAAATTCTGGTCAAATAAGAATAATACTACATCAATTCCAGCTCATATGGTATATAACTCTATCAAATTTAATACTGGGACTGCTATTGTAAATGTCTTTGCAGACTTCTTTTCAACTTCTTATGATTCCGAACACATTACTGTTGCAGACCAAACTAACACTGTACATGATACAAATATACTCCACATAAAGGAAGTAACTGAACTAGATGTGCTAGAAGCCTGCAACAGTATTAAATCAAGCATGGCTATGGGGCCAGATAACTTACCAGCAATTTTTCTTCATGACTGTAAGCCGGCTCTTCTAGCTCCATTAACATTTATATTCAACCTTATACTTAGAACATTAACTTATCCTTCAGTCTGGAAATTATCTAAGATTACTCCAGTGTATAAGAGTGGTGAAAAAAATGATGTCAGCAATTACCGTTCTATTGCCATAATAAACAACTTCTCCAAGGTATTCGAACGCCTGCTACATACACGTATGTTGAATTTTGTCACTAACAAAATCACTACCCACCAACACGGTTTCATTAAGGGTCGCTCAACCATAACAAACCTCTTCTGTATCACCCAATTTATAACTGATGCCCTTGATCGCACATCTCAGGTGGATATTTTGTATACTGATCTTTCGAAGGCGTTTGATCGTATTTGTCACTCAATCCTTATACAAAAGTTAGACCAAATTGGATTCTCAGATACCCTCCTGAAGCTTATATCTTCCTACTTACACAATCGTACTCAATACGTGCAATATCATGGATTTCAATCTAAATATATAAAGGCTCAATCTGGGGTTCCGCAGGGCTCAATAATTGGACCCTTGTTTTTCATTATTTACATCAATGACGTTGGGGACATGTTAGACTTTCAATATCTTCTTTATGCCGATGACCTGAAACTTTATGCTGAAATTAAAAGTCAACATGATTGTAAAAAATTTCAACAAAATCTGGAAATGATAAAGCAATGGTGCCTTGTTAATAGACTTCCTTTAAATGTAAAAAAAATGTACTGTCAAGTCATTCTACAGAACTTATCATCTGTTTCTACATGACTATTCACTGAATGGTTGCCTTAATAATATGGTGCCCGCATTATGTGATGTACATTAATCAAATTGAGTACCTTCAAAGGAGGTTTTTAAAACTAGTCTTATACCGTATATGTGGTACATATCCACCAATTGGATACCCCCATGACATGCTTCTGGCTATGTTCAATAGATCCTCTATGGAGAAACGGCGTTTTGTTCAATCCATAATATTTCTCTATCATTTACTAACCAATTTTCACTGTCTTCAATTACTTGGTTTGATTACTTTAAATGTTGTCCGTCTTGCTTCCAGATTGTCCTACACATTTCATTCGAATATACCACGGACTAGTGTCTTGAAATTTTCACCATTACATCGCCTATGCCAAAACTATAATACCATTCAAAATGGCATCGACATATTCTGCAAATCAGTTCAAGAAATTAAAAAACATACTTTAGCAAGTGGCAAGTGTGGTTAAACGTGTTATATGTGATTAGCTATTAACGTTTATGAGCTATTTATACTTTGTGCTGTAAGTTATTTTGTAATTTTGTAAATTTTTACATATACCTAGCTTGTTTTACCTATCTTGTAAAGGAATCATTTTGTAAGATAGGGTAATAATAAATAAATAAATAAATAAATAGATTATAGGCAGTCGTGAGATTCTACCAATATATACGTATGGAATTAGGCGAAGACGTATGTAAGTCTTTGAAACAGTGAGCTAACATAAAGAAAAAAGTATCCAATCTAAACAACCGTACTACTTTTTTAGAACAGAAGAGATGACTTGGTACTTCACCGTATACTCGATACCCTATACGGTACACAGCTATTACTCTTATGTGGAAATAGCCATACAAACAGGAGGATAAATAACTTTAACAAACGTTTACAAAAGCGCATATTATCAATTGAAATAGAAATCACCCAAACTGATATTCATTTTTGGAGAAACCCATTTTTTCTAATTAAAAAGTCTTCAAGAATCTTTACCTCCTAAAACCTTCAACACTTTCAATTACAAACAAATTATTACTTGTAAAATTATAGTAAATAAAAGCATAAACGTAAACTTATAATTTTTATTTTCTATACGTTTACAATATTATAACGTCATTTTTAGACGTTAAAGATCACGTAACCCAGTATAAACTGACTACAAGTTTAACCGCCCTAAAGCAGAATGACAACAACTTAATCAATTGTTCAACACATGTTGACATTAAATAGAAATATAACAGACACGTATTATCGCATATTTTTAACATCTACCCTTGAGATAAAGGCGTCAACAACAAAAAATATTTCTAAATAAAATAGTAATAAAACGTTATTAATTGTTACAATCTTTTTTACTTAAACCTAACTTCTCAAACATATAAAGACCTAGTGCCTTGTTGCGACTTCAATTTTTATTACACTCATTACATCCTGTTCGACTAAATCATGAACAAAGTGAAGTGCCACATTTACATTTTTAGATCTTTTCATAAAATTTCCATTATTAGCGAACAAACAAGCTCCATTATTGTCTTCATAAACCTTTATTTTATTTTAACAATTTGTCGTTAATATGTAACAATTTTTTTTAAAGGGAAAAATTGCTAGTTGAAACAAATTAGAAAAAAAAATTGAAGAAACCTGTCCAGCCTATTTATTTACAGCATTAGGTCGATCCTCAAGTTTTGATAAGTCCTTGGTCCTATATGGAAAACAACAAGCTTGTTATTTTCTAATTTGATTCAATCACAAGGTTAAGTTCAATATTTTGTATCAACATTTTTCCAGAATACAATCCAGCTGTTATGAAACCTGGTTTGTAAAGTCAGAAATAACAATTTAATTTTTTAAAAGCCCATGTGAACATCTTACAGTTCAGGAAATACCTCACAGTTTCCAACTTGTTTCATGGGCATTGAAAGTTTTGTTCTGATAAGATTTCCCCCGCTTGAACTGTCCTGGGAAGTAATTTTCCATAATCTGCTCACTTCCACTTCATCCTTGATGCAAGCGGACTGGACTGGAAAGTTGTTGGTGAAACTGTTGCTCAAAAACTTTAGTTTTTTCAATTTTTACTGCAGCGTAAAACCCCGTACGATTAACCAGCCCAATACAAAAAAAAAACAGATCTCAAATGTTTAAGAAGATCCGTCCCATACCGCATTCTCTTGGAGCCGATGCCTTGTGACCATACAACCGGGACTTGTGCCAGACCAACTTAAAAGCCGCCGTCAATCACTAGTGGTTAAAGGTGAGTGACTTTTTGCTAAACCCCAAAAGGGTCTATATATTGTTTTAGCAACCCTTTTTTCCACTAGGGCTAAGTCCTAGTCCACATGTTGATAGTCCTCAAGACTCAGCACCCCATTGTTAGGTCGTAACATAGTATTAATTAGTAAATTTTCTTATTCAAAGCATTTGATTCTTTAGAATTGCTAATTGATAAAATTTATGTAATTTAAAATTTTACAACTATAACTATTGTAAAAAGTTTTAAATTAAAGTATGTACGTGATTATCAGATCTGATACTCATCCAAGTCTTAAGAGACAACAATGTTCTATAAATAATAATTTTGTTTCATATCACTCAACTTTGTGAATTGATTTAATTTTTTTTTTAACAAAAGTTATTTGTTATACAATAGATATTTTCTGATTCTAACAGGTTAATTTTCTAAGTAAAGTAAATTAAAAGTTTTAAAAAATTTATTCCAATAGGGTTTCTGTATCTACCCTAAAAACACCCTTTTCAATACTTGCTAAATACGGTAGCGTCTGACTTAACTTTGTTTAATTTTTCGGTTTTACAAGAAATATTTCAACCCTGCCCTTTATCTTGATCTGCCAGGGGTAATAGCCACGGCAAGTTTTTATAGTTCCAACTTCTCATTAATTAATTTTTAATACTTAATTCCCCTACAATGAAACCCAACGTCATCGAGTTAAAAATAAATTTGCTACTTTATCGTGTACAACGTAGGACTCAAAGTGTGTAATAACTTTGGTTAGCTATAAAAATTAACCCGATTACAAATACCAAAACTGGATAATATATTTTGGATATGCAATGTGTCTTCTACAGCATTTGCATGTGATATATACTCTGCATGTGTTGAAGAACGTGAAACACATTTTTGTTTAATTTATTTTCAACATACAACATTTTAAGTTCTTTAACAACAGAGCCAGTAGTTGATTTACTATCGTTCACGTCTCCAACCCAATCAGAATCTACCGAGCAATTAATTATATCGTTTTGCGTATTTTCATCATAATTGTGTGATACATGATGTATGTGATATGGATAAATTAATCGTAAAGGGTGTCTAAAATGCATCTCATTACAACAATTTTGAAAACGGTTTAGATAATTTACTGAAAATGCATGAAACTTATTGTTACCCTTCACCTTAGGCGATAGTGCAACTTTCTAAAAAGATCGTTATATTTTCTTACAAAAGTCGTGCAGAAGATGTAGTTTTATCCATATTAACACAACTGACTTTTGAAGACTTTCGCGCTAGCTCTGAACTCTATCTTCAGCGGTTTAGAGATTCTGTCAGGAGGACCGTTAAATAAATACAGATGGGTAGGGCACCACTGTACTTAAGTAAGGTGTAAAAACAAGAAATATCGCTAAGAAAAATACAGGAACCTCAACGAAGGTAATCTGTTATTGGAATACAAGATTTTGTATTGTTATATGGTACTACGTTTATCCTGAAATAAAATAAAATAAATAAAATAATATTGGAGACAGCAATTTGCGCCTCAAAATAAAAAATCAATAAATCAGACAGGTTTTGTGCATCTATAAAAAATTTTTGTGTAATAGTGCATGGACACTCTACTTATTAAATTTATGCACTTCTGGTTTATATATAATTCATAGAATCCAGTGAAAAGTATGGACAGAATAAACACTATTTCTTAAGTGCTTCTTTGAGTGTAATTAACCTTTTCTAAGTTTATAAAAAAAATCAAGGCTGTTAAGTATCAACACATATATTAACTGAAAAATATTTCTGATTTATTCTGACAGATAATTACTATAAGTTTTCTGAATGTTCCATTAATTTTATAGATTTATATTGTTAATCTTGGTCAATTTAAATAAAAAGCCTCTAAAGCAAATAGGCACTACAAATATCATTAACACAATTATGAGCTTTTTTGCCATATTTTCAGTACTGACTAAATGACTCACATACATACAAAATTAGTTTTATAATAAGATCTTTTAAATTAGCAAACTTAATCTTTGTTAAAAAGTTGTCATGTGTAATCAAGTATATGACTATATTATTCATAATGTAAATTCATAAATATTTTGTTAGATAAACAATTTTATAAAGCATAATTTTGATCCAAAACCACGTTTGAAAATTTAAGTTCATAATTAAATATTATCACCAAGTTGTTAGTTTCCATGGGTTTAAACTACCAAGGTTACGGTTTAAACATGACGTGAACGTCGAACAGATGACTGTTTCAAAAAGAAAGATCACTTACCGACCTTGAATTCAGTGCATGGCTGCTTACAAACCAATTAGCAAACACGTTCGACCCACATGTGGACTTCCAACATTGAACAAACACATAAACAAAGCAGTTGTTTACATTGTTATAACAACGCCTCATAAACTAGAACCATATTGTAAGTTTCCAATGCGTAATCGTTTTATACGCAAATAAATTAACTTCTTCTTATAACCATTAATCAGTTCTTAAGTGTTGCTTCCGAATTAAAAACAAAGCTCCACATTGAAACATGAGGAACGTATAAATTTTATACGCAGTAAAATTAACAGTTTCGTACGGCCATCATTGCTTCAGTTCCTAAGTGTTGTTTCTTTAGTTCTTTTCTTTAATTCTTTAGTACTTTAGCGTTTTAGTGTTGCGCTAAGAAAAACCAAATAAAAATTAGTTTGAATTATTTAAAAGTAAAAATTACAAACCATGATGAGTTTCTAAACCTACAGATCGATGTATTGCTTGAAGTTAAATTGCAACTCGCAAGTCAGCCTTGGATATCAATTTATCCATGTTGACGTTAGAATGATCAAGAGCCGACTGGTTTGACTCGTCGACAGCCACGACTTCAACAAGCAGATGCGCGAAAGCACACTATTTGATATCACCTTGAAGATACTTTGCGAAAATTCTGGATATCTTGTTCAGGTTTTAGCATGGTTTTACAATACAAACTGAATATTTATAACTATGCTCTTTATTTACTAGATAATTAAAATAAAGACGGACAATAATTGGGGTGTTTTGAAATTATGATACCTTGTTTTAATTTTGTGTTAATTGTAAAAGTACGATTTATATTGAATTATAAAAGTAAATTTAAAAATTTTATAACACAACACATAATTTTTATGCATTATTTTAGAAGAGGGAAAACAAACTGTTACATGCAACATTTGGTTTTAAGCTTGTGAATTTTATAATAATGCACCAATTAAATTTTTATATTTTAAACTGCCATTGACTTAACCACGTTCTAATTTTAAGTTTGTTTCCACTGGGGTAGACTTGATATTACTATTTAAAACATCGTATTTTACTACAAGTCCACAATATATTTCGTTTGACTTAAGCTCATTTGTTTGTTTTCATTGTTATAATTAATATCAATATCAAGATTTTACTGTTCCAACATCGGTCATTTTAAAATGCTTGGTGAAATCCCTTTTAATCATTTCAATAAAAGTTTGTTACTTCCACAAATAGGGATATCATCTTCAAAAATAATACAAAAGAGATCCTTTTTAACGTTAGAATACAAGCAAAAATCATGCTCACATATGTGTAAACCCAAGACCAACAATAAACGTATTAAAACATTCATACCAGTTTCTCGGCAATTCCTTCAGTCCATATAATGATCTTTTTAATTTATAGTCTTTTCCTCATTCAATTTCATGTCATAGTGGTTGTTCAACAAATATCTCAAATTTCACTTGACTATACATGAATGCTGCTTGCACATTCATCTGATAAATGTTCTACACAAACACAACAATGTACGTAAAGTTAATAACCTGGCAAGAGGTGCATACAAATAATCTACCAATACCCTTGTTCGTATCCTTTTACAACTAGCCTTGCTTTATACATGCCACAAGATTTTGTTTCATTGACCCATTTTACGTTTAACATGTTTTTATTTGCAGGTTTGTTAACTAAATCCCAAGTTTCTGATTCGTTCAATAAATTAAATTCCTTTAACATTGCCTTACTCCATTATTTTTTTTTCTCAGAACTTATTGCTTCATTATACGCTTTAGGTTCATTCAAGTTTACATAGTTTGAATACAAAGCATAGTCGTCGTAGCGCACTGGCATTCTTATCTTTTTTTTTACTTTTATTTTTGACCTTTTCCACTGTTTATTCTTTTTCAGACTCATTCTCACAACATTCATCATTCAACTGAATACATTCAGTACCTGGTTCAACAAATACCACATTTCTTGCCAACTGTACTTTGCCATTAACTAACACCCTGTATCCTTGATCAAAATAACCTACTAATTTTCCTTTTCTCAACATCATCTGATGTAGTTTTTTCTTCTTCAGGTGTTCTCACAAAAACACACATCCATGCATTTCTAAATTTTTAATACTTGATTGGCGACTAAAAAAATATTTCATATGGAGTCATCCTTTCAAAAATTGAACAATTTCTCAATCTGTTACCTATAAAACAGACAGCCAATACAATCTCCGGCCAATACCTTTTACTAATCTCGCCTCTTTTCTCAAACATCGTACCCTGTTCATAATTGTTTTATTAAATCGTTTGGCAACCCCATTCAACTCATGATTATATGCCATGCATAGTACAACCCAAAAACCTTCCTTTATAGCCATCCTCTAATATTTTTTATTCAGATACTCTTTGCCATTATCGCACCTCAGTTTTAATAAAGGACCTTATGCATAATTTTTGAGGACATTAAAATATTTCATAAAACAATCAAACATTCAAACTTGTTTTTAATACAAAATACTCTTGCAACACTCGAGTAATCATCTATAAGACTAACAATATACTTATCATTTTAAAACCATCTTCATTCATAAATTTTACATCTGTATAAACCACATCTGCGATTACTTTCATGCTTTAAATTTGAAATTTTACTTTCTAAGCAAATTTCACAATACATAAGTATTATCCAGCGAATCTGGAAGATCATTTAAATATTTTTCACGAAACATTATCTGCAGGTCATTTAAATTTACATGGCCAAGCACCCTATATAAACGCTCTTTAACAGAAACATTTTTTGCTGTATGATTAGCCAAGATTATTTTACTTTCTGCTATAACCTCACAACTTATTGGAAAAAGCTTATTTTTAACACTCGAATAAAAGGTTAATTCTTTTTTCTGATCATAAGCTTCAGCACAATCAAACCGAAAAACTATAGATTTTCTATTACTTCTTATAGTGCTAACACTTAATAAATTTTTACCTATTTCTAGAATCATATAATACATTTTTAATATCCACAACCCTTTTTGAATTTCCATTTTTATAGTTACATAAAATATTTCCTATTTTTAATGTTTTTACAACTTATACATTACCAAGTTTTACTTCTGCACGAACTTTAAGATCACAATAACTATAAAAATATTTATCTGACATTACTATGTGATCCATACATCCGCTATCAATCAGCCAATCTATTACATTATTTTTTCATCATTACTTACATTAGAACTATTGACATCAATATGAAATAACTGGACATCATGTTCTTCCTTTGTTTCATTAACATTAGCATTTCTGGCAAAGTTATTACTTCCTCGATATCCCTGAGAATGAAAAATTCTTCTTTGGTTTCCTTGAAAATATCCACGAAATGAACCCCAACCTCGAAAATTTCTTTGTTGGTTATGGTTTGAATTTTCACGACCATAACTAAAATGTCCACGACCTATTCTTCCAAAAACAACGCATTGATTCATTTGATATTCCACAGGGCGACAATTTTTGCGTGAATGTTTAAAACGCCCACAGTGTTTTCAAGATCACCTGCTATTTGAATATTTGTTTTAAACGCCTGAACATTTGGCTCAGCATTATCAAAAGACCTTTTTCAGCTGAATTGTTGTTTAAATCTTTACGACTCAATTTCTTAGGAATATAGTCAACAGTAGGTTCAGCCTCCAGCACAAAATCAATTGTTCCAATAAGATTTTACAAACAAACTTCGGGCGCATCAATGGGCTTACCTCTGTCCCCTATTGTGGCCAATATATTCATGGAGTCTTTGGAATCCATGGCTCTAGAATCCACAGACCTTAAACCAAAAACTTGGCTCCGTTATGTAGATGAAACTTTTGTAATCTGGCCCCATGGACATCAAACACTCAATAATTTTCTAGATGACATCAACAATCAACATAAAGATATTAAGTTCGCTATAGAAATTGAAAAAAACGGAACTCTGCCATTCTACGTAAACACAACATCAAAACAATCTATAAACCCACTAATAAAATTTCACAAATATTACCAACCCCAAAAGATTCCGAAAATAATCTTAAAGCCCCAGGCGTATATAGTATACCTTGCAGTTGCGGTTTAGTATATATAGGAGAAACAGGACAGTCAGTACAGAATAGACTAAACGAGCATAAGCGATGCTTAAGAACAAGCCAGTACAATCGCTCAGCGGTGGCCGAACACCAACATGAAACAGGCCGTATCATTAACTTTGACAAGACGAAACTAATTGCCAAAATTTCATTTTTCTACAATAGAAAAATTAGAGAATCCATAGAAATCAATAAAAATTCTAATAATCTAAACAAAGACGATGGCTACTACTTTTCCCCATTTGGAAAACAAGCCTATATTCGCAACAGCGCAACCGTGACGTTCACTGATCCGCTACGACACTCCTCTCTATTCAAGATCACTCATGCATCAAGTTCTCGCCCTAGATAAACCACCACTTTCGCTAGTTTCACCAGTTACTTCGCCACAATACACCTTTTGGCTATGAATGGGCTAGTGAGTCTGCTAGTTCAGGAGCAACTCTTCTCTTTACACTTTAACTTGTCTATTTAACATTATCATTCTTATCTTTATTATTTTTATTATTTATTTTCTTGTTCTGATAAAGCCCCTTACAAAAGTGGGCGAAACGTCGACTTTAATTTATAAAATAATGACACGGTCCCAACTCCGATCATAAATAATTATAATTCAATTACTTATGTTTAATGCTTGAGGTAAGTTCCATCTGTATTTTATACATTTTCCGCTAATTCCATTATTTTATAGCTTTTGAGAAAGGCACAAAGTATGTGCCGAAACATCAAAGTCAAATAAAACTATTTCAAATTAATTATCTATTTTAATCGTTTTGGACTCTACAGTTCAACGATAAAGGTAACACGAGATGTCTCGAATGCCAGACCATGTATTTTATTCGGGTTTTTTACTGCATTAAAGACTTAATATTACACTTATTTGACAAATTCAAATTTTCAACATTGTTTTTTCATGCATGCGCAGCAAAACAATTTTTTTTAAATTGCAACCCCCCTTTTAATTTCAAATTTGAATTAGACTAATTTTTTTAAACTTTTTTAAACTTATAACGTTTTGTTTTATCTTGAAAATCGATTTTTGAAATTTGCGTTTATGGTATTTTTCAACAGTACACGTATGATTTTCCAAGGTGTCATATCATTTCTTTTGGTTTTTTTAAAAAATTAATAAGTGAACTGTCAAAAGTACAAAATATTTTCATTATTTTTACAGAGTTATTAACTCAAATCTCTCGTACATGGTATAATTTTGGTAAATTAACTAAGAACATCTAAACACATTTACACATATTCTACCATTTTATTTATTTTTAAAACAAAAATAAATTAACACTTAAATTATACACTAGCTATTATCAAGTTTAACAATTCATCATATAAATTGCTCAAAATCTTACCATCATTTGCAAAGCATGCTTCACACCATCGCATTACTTCTTTTTCTGTAGTTGAAAGTATTTGTTCTTCTATTAACTGTGCACAGGCAATGCTTATTTTATTCTACAATTCTTGAAGATCATTTGGAGGATTGGAATAAACGACAGTCTTCATGTGTCCCCTATAAAGAAAAATCTAAAGGCGCCAGATCAGGTGACCTAGGTGGCCATGATACTTGTTCCCCTCTTTCCATCCATCTATGGTTAAAAGTTTGATCTAAATATTGCCGTACAATTATTGCGTTATGCACAGGTGCTCCACCTTGCTGGAAAAGTAAATTTTTACGCAAATCTAGTGGAACATCTTCCAAAAAAATGTCAACTGATTTGATAAGAAGTCGAATTATTTCAGACCTGTCAATGTGCCATCATAAAAATTAAAACTGGGTAATTTGCCACACCAGACGTTTTTTCCCCAAACGTCTTGAAAGCTTTTATCATTTATCCAGAATGGATTATTATCAGACCAATACCTATTATTGTGTTTGTTACTAACACCGTTATTAGTAAATTTGGATACGTCAATCCAACAAATGTATTTGACAAATCTTGGTACCTCTTGAACTTGGGCTTATTAATCATGCGATAAACCTTAGCCTCTTCTCTGAATCACCAAGTTCTAAATGTTGAACTAAATTTGGACGATATGGATGTAGCTTTTTTTTTTTAAATTGAGTGCACTTTTCCGACACAAAAATTAAGTTCTCCAGCCAAATGTCGTACGGAAGAACGAGGATTTAAATTAATGTATGCTAATACCTGCAATTCTTCATCATCATTGTTTTCACGTACTTGTCTGCAATTACGGCGGTTATGGCCAGTTCTTTCATTGAATTGTCCATATTCCCTCGAATTCATCTCAATTCGCACAAAAAGTTTTGAGGTGGGTGATATCGATTCAGGTACCGTTCGGCATACTCTCTTGCTACTTCAGACGAGTTTCTATGGCATTCGTCATAAATTAATAACATATCTGTTTTTTCACTAAAACTCGCCATCGTAAACAAGACATTAAATATGTGTAGCAAACAAATGATGACAAACATATTTAAAAGCAAATTGAAGTATACCTACTTTGATGACAATCGTAAGTAAATTTAGTATAACCTTAACCGAATGGACCTGCACCTTGACGAACTTCTAAATTACTAGAACTGGTGGAACGACTTGACTGTTCCAATGAGCTAAAAAGCTGAACCAAAGGTTTTACCAAATTAAGGAACCAGACTAAGACAGGTCCCTAAAAAAAGGCAGCAGCTCCTTCAGTACTTAGAGAGGCAGAGACCATAAGGATCAGTATGGCATTCTAAGGCACACTACTGCGATGTGGAAGGCAACGAAAACCACCACATTACCTCCCAAGTACACAGCGTACTTAAATTGTAATAAACATGATGGCATTCTCTGGGGTAAAAGATTCCGAAGTTAAAATAGTCTCTCACTTTGTGAACCTACTTTTATAAATATATGCATATATTAAGTTTTCTCATGGTTTCTTTCTCATTGACACATCCGATACTATATTTTTTGTAAAATGGATATAATTTGAAATAAATAAATAAATCTCTGGGAAGGAGGATGCGATCGGAAAGTTCAGAATAAGAGTCAGGAACATTTTGCAAGTCAGAGTGTAAAATATTAGAAGTATGAAGCAAGTAGGTAAGCTAGAGAACTTGAAAATTGATATGGATAGGTTAGTACTATACATAGTAGGGACCAGCAAATTTCGGTAGGCAAAATCATGGGATTTTTTGAGTGGAGACTTCAGGGTATTTCATACAGGAGCAGAGGAAGGAAATTCGGATGTGGGTAAAGTTATGCGAAAAAAGATAGAACACTGTAGAAAATTACTTACAAAAGAATGAAAGAGTACTTAGGTTAGATTAGAATCTAAACCGGTAAATACAGTAATAAATTCAAGTATACATGACCACCTCTAGCTACAGTGACGAAGAGGTAGAAGCGATCTACAAAGATATGAGGGTAAGGAAGGAGCGGTGATAGGTTTATTTGGTTTCAGCATGAGAATGATATGGGAAATAGGCTGGTAGAATTTCATGACAAGAACAATTTAATCATCACAAACACATTATTTCAACATCATGCTAGAAGATGATTCATATGGAAGATGCAAAAGATACTAGATGATATCAAATAGATTACACTCTTGTTAGTCAATAGTTTAGGAATCAAGTAAAAGACTGTACAAGCTACCCAGAACCTGATATAGACACTTACGACAACATCGTAATTATGAAGGCCGCTCTGAAATTTAAAATTTGAAAAAAAGAAACAGAAAGTCACTTTGACTTCGAGAAACTAAAACATAAAGATTTCCATGAAAGATTTGAAAAAATGCAAATGAATTGCTGAAAGATATCAGGAAAATTTCTGATATTAAGAAAGTCGAAACAGAATGGAATAACATTAAATCCAGCCCAGACATGGCAGCCAGAGATATTTTGGGGTATACACAAAACGAAAATAAGAAACCATGGATAACAAAGAATATCCTGAATTTAATAGAAGAAAGACGAAAATACAAAAATGGACTAGATGAAGCAGGAAAACAGAGATACAAAGCCATAAAATGGGAAATTATTTGCATATGCAGGAAAGAATAATGGATTGATGAAAAATGCAAAAAGGTACAAACTAAGACAGAAACAGGAAAGACAGATGAAGCATACAAACTAATTAAAATGAATTTTAGGGATATAAAACCATATAGCAAAAATATAAGGGGCACGGGAGGAAACGTCATTATAGAAAATGTAGAAAAAGTAGTTAGATGACAAAATATAGTGGGAATTTATATGCAGGAGAGGAACTAACAGCATTAGAACAGACATTGAAAATATGACCTGGGGTATCTTATACTTAGAGATAAGTTTGAATCAGCATTAAAGGGTCTGAAAAATGGTAAGGTGCCGGGTACAGATAAGGTGCAAGCAGAAACTTTAAAAGCCACTGGACAAGCAGTAACAGAACGTCTCTTCCAACTTGTAAGCTATAGTATGATACAGGCGAGATACCCAAATATTTCAAACGTAACATCATAGTAACTATACCAAAAAAGAGAGGCACGGATAGATGTGAAAATTTTTAAACAATACGTTTGACAGCACACGTGTCGAAAATATTAACTAGAATTGTGCAAAGACGAATGGAAAAACAAGCTGAAGAAATACTAGTAGAAGATCAATTAGGGTTTAGGCAAAACAGGGGAACAGGGGAGGCTATTTTAGCTGTGAGGGTGATAATGGTGAAAACAATAGAAAAGGGAAAGCGTATATATAGGGTTTTTAGATCTGGAAAAAGCATTTGACAATGTAAAATGAAAAAAATGTTCGAAATACTCAAAAGATTGGAATGAGTTTTAGACGGATAATACATAGCTTATACAAAGAGCAAACAGCGGTAGTAGAATTAGAGCGGAAACGTAGAGAAGTAACTATTAGGAAAAATGTGAGACAGGGATGTTCCCTATCCCCATTGATTTTTAACTTGTACATAGAAGAGGCAATGAATACTGTCAAATGCAGAAAGACATTTGGAATTACTATGCAGGGACAAAAATTGATATGCTTAGATTTGTAGATGATATAGCGGTATTAGCATCTAGCAAAGAAGAGTTAGAAGCTGCTGTTATTGAAATGTAAACAGTTCTAACAGTATGAAAATTAACAAAAATAAAACTAAAGTACTAGTATGCAAAAAAGAGGAAAATAAATTAAAAACTAGAATACAAATAGGTAACGAGAACTTACAAGAGGTTAAGGATTTCTGCTACCTAGGAAGCCAAATAATGCAAGATGGGAAAAGCACAAAATATATAAAACAAAGATTATCACAAGGTCGTGCTACATTCAACAAGAAAAAGCAACTACTGTGTTCAAAAACAACAAACATAGAAACAAGAAAGAGATTGCTTAAAACATATGTGTGGAGCACAGCACTGTACGGCTGTAAAGCCTGGACAGTAGAAGAAGCAGACAAGAAAAAGGTAGAAGCCTAGAAATGGTAGGGGAAGAAAGAAATATGTGAAAACAATAAAAAATAGGATGATAAACCCCACACCAAGGCATGAGGGAATAGTGCGGAATATATTAGAAGCAAAGACAGGAAAAAGAAAAGTAGACGTAGACCTAGGTTAGACTATTGCACAGAGATAATGAAAGATGTAGGCTGTGAGAATTTCAGAGAAATGTGTACACTAGCTCAGAATAGAAATCAGTGGAGGTATGCATCCAACCAGTCCCAAGATGGAAAAACTGATGATGAAAAAATAACTATACTTAAACATGATGATTATTGTAACTACAGGTATTGGTTGTGCAATATTCTCGAATACTGTTAATTGTGCGAAAGGATTTACTGGAAAATTATTAATTCGGCAAATGTCTAAGTGTTGGGAATCTTGACATTACATTTACATTTCCAATGCTCCACCGAAAGTACTACATTGGCCAGGAGGCGAGTTTTTTGTTGCCTGGAAATTTAGAATTTTGCCGAACCCTTGCCGTTCCAGGCAAGGTAGGGATCTTTAACGTGCGTGACAACACTCACACACGGGACCTCCATTTAACCTCTCATCCGAACGAGGGCGTAATTTTTGTGAAAAATGCTCACCTGCAATTTTTCAAGCAGTCGGCCGTGTCGGGATTCAAACCCAGGACCTTGGGATCCGTAGTCTTACGCTTACTACATTGATCCACGGCGACGCCTGGGAATCTTGACAGCCACAGGCCGCTTAACCCCCTTTACATACCACTGAATCTCGGTGAAATAGGGCATATAATTAGAAAACAATAGAAGGGGAACCGAGCTGTATATAGGCCATTGTGGAGATTTCAGAAAACTGTGTAGGCTAGCTCAGAATATAAGTAAGTGAAGGTATTGGCCAACCAGTTTCAAGATGGAAAACCTAATGACGAAAAAAATAAGTGCACTTAAATCTTATGATTATTATAAACTACTACAGGTGTTGGTTGTGAAATATTTTCAACTAATGTTGATTGTACAAAAGGATATATTGGAAAAACTATTACTTCGGCAAATGTTCAAGTGCTGGGGGAACTTGGCAGCCACAGGCTGGTTACACCCCTTCTCATACCTCTGAATATACCAGTTTTGAATTCATAAAATAAACCTTTGCATTTTTGAAAGAATTAATAATACGTAGTTTTCATGCATAAGTTAAAATATCTCGAAAATGGAAAGCTCTACGGAATTAACCAAGAGTACCTTTTTTGTGGCAAATTGTATGAGTAATAATTATGAGTTTTAATTTTTATGAAATTCAAGGTGTGCAAAAAGTATAGATCAAAATTGATTAATAACCACCCCCTCCCTTATTCTGTGCCATAAATTATTCTATTTTGTCAAAATGAAGTGTAATAGTTCGTATTAGTAAACAACTACGGTGTGCCTATTTTCAAGTTAAAGTCCCTACCCTAAATGAAAATATTCTAAAAAACGTATTTTTCAATATCACTTCATCACCCTGTATAATGGAAACAAGTGGGTTTACAAGAAACTGTTATCTGACTTTTCTTGATAGCTCGTAAAGATCTATATATTCCCCAATTTATGACCAAATGATCATTTCAAATCGAGCTAGTAATTGAAAGATGGAAAATATAAGGTCTTGGACATGTCTTGAACCTGTATCTTAGTCTTTCTAGGACCATGCGTTTATCAATTACGCCACCGATACCGATGAAAGTTAGGTTGATGTATGGTTATGTACACGATTTAGATTTGTAAATTTTCAAGTTGTTGTCATTGGTCTCGGTGGCGTAATTGGTAAACACATTGTCCTAGAAAGACAGCCATACAGTGATGTGCTCCACACATACACTTTCAGCTATCTTTTCCTTGTTTCTGTTTGTTGTCTTTGAACATAGTAGTTACTTTTTCTTGTTAAATACAGCACGACCTTGAACTAATCTTTGTTTTGCACCTTTCCCATCTTGTATTATTTGACTTCCTAGGTAGCAAAAATTCTAGACCTTGCTAGGTACATCTGCGTAGCCTAAAAAAAGAACTAAAGAAAAGAATGCCCGGGCTCCGTCTGTGAGTAGGCGAGGTTTTACACATGCAGAATAAAGAGAGGCCTGAAATAAAAATATTCTCACTTATGCACAATTAAACATATACAAACGAACAACCTCTAATTTAAAAAAAATACAATAGTACCCAAAAAAAATGAACATTCCATAATTAAAACTTGCACCTATCAACACAATCAAAAGGAAATCATTTTTAAAATGGTGAGCTGTCATTTTAGTTATCTACCCCTTACATTATTCAGCAACAACAAAAAAACCCCAAACACAACCCTAAAAACCACAACTCTAAATGGTTGTAAATATAAAATTACTTATGCCACATTGGTAGTACAATGTCTTAAATAATAAAATTTTATAACTCTGAAAAAACAAGGTAAACCAATCATCATCGTACGCCTACGATTACGTTCATATAATTAAGCGGAGAAAATGATTACAATAGGTGTAATATTCGTGCTTCATACTATCTCACATCACGATAATCAGGTTAAGGCCACCAAGTGTAGTTACCAAATGGTATAAATAGTATATAAACACTCACTTTCGAGTTGCCACTGTGGGGCTGGCTCCTACCGTCTCTAATAACGGGGCGAAACAGAGGGGCACGTGATTCTACCTTGGGGTGATCCTCCCATCACAAGGGCGGCAATCCATCGTGGCTTTAGGGTCACCGGAAGAAGAAGCACGCTGTATTGCGTGCGCGAAATTCCCACGAAGAAAAATATAACAAATGTTTTTTTCGTGTATAAGGAAGAGAAAGTGAATATTAATTTTGTTTAACTAAATACCCAGAGCTCCAAGTAATATTTGTGTTATCAAACTTGATTAGCAAACTTGAAAACACTGTTTTATCGGATAGTTCAACACCTTATTTCCACGAATCTTAGATCGAAACATTAGAGAAAGTAATTACACACTATCGCTAGGTATAACGAGTTCACGGATACCTAAAACAGGGTATTGACTATTTAATTTATGGCATAAGCTTTTCAACTTCGCATCAAATTGGTTTAAATGAAAATCGTTAGGAAGCGTACTTATTATAAAACAGTAAGATATACAGGATGTTGTTGTAGGATTGAAACGGAATCTACATGAATGAATAATGTAAGAAAATGGGGGGTTTTAATTTAGTCGTAAAATAAATGTAACAACTTCTTGTAAGTTCTCGTTTCCTATTTGTATTCTGGTTTTGATTTACTTACCCCCTACCCCACCCTCCCTTTATATACTAATACTTTTGTTTTCTTTTTGTTAATTTTCACACCGTATCTCTCTGTTAGAACTGTTTCCATTTCATTAATAGCTGCTTCTAACTCTTCTTTGCTAGATGCTAATACCACTATATGATCTGCAAATCTAAGCATATCATTTTTTTGTCCCTGTATAATAATTCCAAATGTTTTCCTACATTTGTCAGTATTCATTGGCTCGTCGATGTACAAGTTAAAAATCAACAAGGATAGGGCTCACCCATGTCTCGCCCCTTTCCTAATATTTACTTCTCTACATTCCTGTTCTAACTATATTACAGCTGCTTGTTCTTTGTATAAGCTATCTACTATCCATCTATCCCTATAACTCGTTCCAATTTTTTTGAGTATTTCAAACCTTTTTTCCCATTTTACACTGTCGAATGCTTTTTCCAGATCTGCAAACCATATATACACACTTTCTCCTTTTTCTATTGTTTTCTCCATTATCACCCCTAAGCTGGCATGGCTTACCATCTTCCACCGTTTCACCTAAACTCAAATTGATCTTCTAGTATTTCTTCAGCCCTTTTTTCCATCCGACTTTGTACAATTCTAGTTAATATTTTTGCCACTTGTGCTTTCAAACTTATTGTTCAAAAATTTTCACATTTATCCACTCCTCTTTTTTTATATAGTGACTATGGTGTTACGTTTGAAAGCTTTTGGTATCTCGCCTGTCTCATACATACAACGTACAAGTTGGAAGACAATTCTGCTACTGCTTGTCCAGCGGCTTTTAGAGTTTCTGCTTGCACTTTATCTATACTCGGCCTTACTATTTTTCAAACTTTAATGCTAGTTCAAACTCATCTCCAACTATAGGATATCCTGTCATCCACTTTAATGTCCGATTCCTGTTCTAGTGCTTCTATTTCCGGTCCTGCATGTAAATTCCCTATATATTCTTGCCATCTAACCACTTATGCTACATTTTCTATAATGATGTTCTTCTCATACCCCTTATATTATTGCTATACGATTTTATATCCCTAAAATGCACTCTAATTAGTGTGTTTGCTTCGTCTAGCTTTGCTATTTCCATCTTAATTTGTACTTCTTTGCACTTTTCATCAATCCATTGTTCTTTAGCTTTCCTGCATTTGCGAATAGTTTCCCATTTCATGGTTTTGTATATTTGTCTTCCTGTTTTGTATAGTCTGTTCTTATATTTTTACCTTTCCTCTATTAAATTCAGAATATTCTTTGTTACCAATGGTTTCATATTTTCTTTTTGTTTATACCCTAAAATATCTCTGGTCACCATGTCTAAACTGGATTTAATGTTATTCCATTCTGTTGCTACTTCCTTAGTATCAGAAATTTTCCTGATTTCATTCAGCAATTCGTTAGACTTTTTCAAATCTTTTGTGGATATCTGTATCTTTTAGTTTCTCAAACCCAAAGTGTCTTTTTCCATTCCCATATTTCAAATTTTTAAATTTAAGTATAGCTTTCATAATTACTATGTTGTGGACAGTGTTTATTACTGCTTCTGTGTAGCTTCTATGGTCTTTTACTTAATTCCTAAACCGCTGTCGAACAAGAATATAATCTATTTGATATCTCCCTGTATCCTGGCATCTTCTACATGTATTGTCTTCTAGCATGATGTTGAAATAATGTGTTTGTACTGATTAAATTGTTTTTGTCGCAACATTCTACCAGCCTACTTCCCATCGTTTCTCGTGCTTAAACCAAATAAACCTACTACCCCTCCTTCCCTGCTCTCACATACCACTGCATTAAAATCTTCTGTAATTATTAAATTTCCAAGCCCTTTTGTAGATTGCTTCTACCACTTCCTCAGTGTAGCTAGAGGTGGGCATGTATACTTGCATGTTTACTGTATTTACCAGTTTAAATTCTAATCTAACGATGGGTACTCTTTCGTTCTTTTGTAAGTAATTTTCTACACAGTGTCCTATCTTCCATATAACTATTCCCACCCCAAATTTCGATTTTCTAATCCTGTATGAATTATTCTAAAGTATGCGCTCCAAAAGTGTCCCGCCTCTGGCCACCGAACTTCGCTAATCCCTACTATGGCTAATGCTAATCTATCCATTTCAAGTTTCAAATCCTCTAGCTTACCTACTTGCTTCATGTTTCTGACATTACATGCTCTGACTTGCGAAATGTTGCTGGATCTTCTTTTAAACTTTCGGATCACATCCTCCAAAGTAGTTCCCTCTCGGAGATCCAAGTGGGGGACTATTCAACTCCATAAATTTTAACTTTAGAGTATGCCATCATGTTAAAAAAATATTCTTAGTACAATATGTACTTGGGAGGTAATGTGGTGGTTTCCCATTGTCTTCCACATTACAGGAATGGGTCTTAGAATGCCATCCCGACCCTTATGGTCTCTGCCACTCTAAGTACCAAAACAGCTGTTGCCATCTTTCCGGGACCTGCGTTAGTCTGGTTCTTCGCTAAAGACTCCACTAATTTGGTTAAACCTATAGTTCGGCCCCTTAGTTCACTGAAACACGCAAGCCATTCTATCCGTTTTAGAACTTCTTCAAGATGCAGGTCCATTCAGAACAGATAACACAGAATGGGCAAGTTAAGGGTCTACTCATATCTTATTCTAGGAAACATAGTACTACCTGGTGATGATGATATATTGAGTGGCCGCTAATCTTATTTTATTATTTTCTACATTTATATGAAACATATATTGTTATATTGCAAATCAGTAGAAGTGATCTAAATGTTGAGTAAAATTATTATCAGATGGTGGATAATGTTATATTCGCAATAGATTCAAATAAACTTGAAATATCAAGATTCAGCATACTACAGTACAACCTACAAGCATCATGCTAGCTTACAGTTTTAATACATCGCAAAAACCCCATTTATTCCTAAAATAAAATATTGTTTATAAGATCCCCATTTACATTGACAGTATCTAGAAATTCATAAATTCACGAAATAAATCTAGCTACCATATACTATCAGAGTTTTTACTTGTTTTGAGCAATAAATAATTCTAAATTTGTAGTTTCTTGTTTGTCTAAAACTTGATGTGGCAACAGCTGATCGCAATAGAGTGTGTAAATATCATTGTCATTCTCGCTTTACTTCTTTATTTGGCGCTTGTAGAAAATAGGTATAATAAACACATTAATTATGTCTTTATACAGATTAAAAGTGAAAACCCAAGCCTGAGAAAAACTTTTTCATTACTTGGATGTTAAAATAAAACTTTTTAAAGAAAAAAGCGGTCTTTATATAAAGATATGTTCGTTCAGTAGGTATCACAACTTACAATGAGCTTATATCATTTTTATATATAGAGAAGCAAAAAGGCATCAAAATATTATTTACAAAAATATCCCTTGGTTGTTGGACATTTTTTCTCTGGCAACACTGATTGTGTAAGTAGTCAACGTTTTCTAAGTTTCACTTTTTTGTTTTGATTATTAATATGGCCCCGCTTCGTGTAGGTTTTTTCAGTAACCCGCCTTCCGATAATACTACTACTATACCTGTTGTACTATGCTTTATGTACAACTGAAAGTTATTACGTTTTTGTAAAATACAGTGTAGCCTCATCCAATTTATTTCTATGTTTATAGAATATTATTAAAATTTGTCATGGTAATCCTCACAGAAACAAAAACTTTACGACTGCACAAATTATCAGTATACCAAAAAAGAAGAGCAGAATAAGATGCAATGGCTAGCAGCAGTTGTATATTGGAGTAGGGAGCATAGGAATACCGAAAACAATTCAACCACCCGAAAAGAAAATTATTAGTACACAACAATATAAAATAATGGTAGAACATTAGTTTGCACAACAAAAGAATAAATCAAGTAATAAAAAACGTTACAATAACAAAAAAATTCTAATTTGATAGTAAATAAAGAGTATAGTTGTACCTAAGGGGAAGTAGTACAGTATTGCCCGAAATAAACAGTACTGAAATTGTAATTGTTTTGTATATTTAAAAAATACATATTATTGACACTTTATTATATGTTCTAAATGTGCACCTCCTCGTTCGAGACAGACTTCATAACGATGTTCTAAGTTTCTGGTCATGTTATTGAATAAGGGTTGTCTCAGAGCTGCGAAGAAGACTCTAACGGCATCCTTTAATTCATCGATGGTTTGTGGTGCCCGTTTGAAAACGGCATTTTTAGCCATGCCCCAAATGTATGCGTCTGGAGGTGTGAGGTCTGGAGAATGTGAAGGATAAGGGAAGTCAGTAAATCGTGATATGAATTTGCTTGGAAAATGTTCTTGAAGAAATTGACGAATTGCGGCAGCAGTATGGCAAGTTGCCCCGTCCTGCTGAAATGCCAAGTTACGTGCACAACAGAATTGACGTAGATCAGGGATAAATCGTGTTAAAATTTGTCTGTACCTCTGTTGATTAAGTGTGACTTGCCTACCATTCTCTTCGATAAAGTACGGACCAATGATTGCGTGTCCGGAAACAGCACACCAGACACTCACTTTTTCACTATGTAAAGGAACCTCTTGAACCTCATCGGGTCTGGCAAAGCCCAGAAATCGATTTCTGCGACGATTCACATAGCCTGACAAGTGAAAATGTGCTTCGTCTGAAAACCAAACATTTTTCAAAAATTCAGGTTTTTCATACTGTAACGCGAGAATTCTGGCGCAATATTCCACTCTACTGCGATAATCCCGAGGATGTAGTTGTTGATGTACCTGAATCACATACGAAAATGTACCCAGCTCCTTCAGGATTCTTTGAAAGGAAGTTCTTTTAAATCAAGTTGTAACGCTGTCCTTGCCTGGCTGACTTTCGGATTTTCTAAGATTTGCTCAAAACACGTTCATGGTTATTGTTGTTGTTAACTGTCCTGGGACGCCCCGAGTTTCCTTTTCGTTGGCACAATACACTACCTGTATTTCTAAACTTTTCAATAACCTTCAAAATTACAGCATTACTTGGAGAACGTTTATTAAACCTTTGTGTGAATTGATCAGACACGTATAGCAAACTTGCACCATTATGTCGGCCGATTCCGTATGAACGAAAATAATGCTCTACCAGAAACACTTTCTCCTCTGTACTTAACACCATTTTTAACAATTAGGCCCTACTAATTACTTGTTTGAGGTTTACTTGACAGGTCTATACTAGCTAACTTGAGTATAAAAACACCGCCAACTTAGTTTCAGTACTGTTTATTTCGGGCAATACTGTATTAATTTATAGGCGAGGTTCATAATCCAAAATAAAGGTAAATAATTTCATAAAATCAATTCGCTATGCACAATAAAGTAGGTGTAGTACAAATATAAGGAATTATCGAAAGAAAAATACCTAATAATAGTATAGTACAAAAATAATTAATGTTACAGATGACTTAAGGATTAACCTGATTGATAAGTACAACATGTATAAAGAGCAACGTCCAAATCAGATCTACTTTATCAGATACAAAGAAAGCTGAAAGAAAAAAAATTAATTCAATAGGATTAAATCCTAAATTTTTAAATTACAATTCTACTTTTTATTTTGTTTATTCTCTTTAATCATTTAATATCAAAAGATCAAAATTTTCTGGTACAGCAGTTTCTGAAATATCTTGAACATCAATATTTCAATAATTTACATACTCTAGATACTGTAATTCATTTATAAATTTTACAATTTCGTCTTCAGTTGTATAGTTCGCTTCACGAATCAGTGTAGTGACGTCATATACACCAGCACATGCTATGTTGCTATATTGTTCACTGTTAAGCTTTGTTCTGAAGAGAAATGTTTTAATACAAAATAAACATGAACAATTAGTAAATTTGCAAAAAACAACAAATCGCAAATGACAGCTGACAGATGCAATATGAAGTAAAATTTAACAAAAGTGCTAATGACAACAGCGCAAAGTGATGTCAACCCATAGCATTTATTTTGACTTAAATATTACACATACATAGTGTTTAGGGTAGGTTTGAGATGAACAACACTTGATATATGTGGTCGTAATATTAGCTCAGTGTAACACAGAATGGATAATGCAAATATGCTTTATATTATTGTAAGTTTAAATAACGACATCCAATATTGCTACTTACATGTATGTTTCCAACTGGTTTCGATGTGCTTGTATATGGGTCTGGAAATACAGGATTCCAAGCGTGCACAGTACAACAATAACGTAACGTAAAGATTAGTGCATCTTGCTTGGTTGACGGTTGAAACTCGAATCTCGAATTACACTGATAACACCACAAGTTTTTGGCACTTATGCGGGATTGTTATACATTCAGCACTATATTGCATTCATGCACGAGAAATTATAAATATAAATAAATGCAAAACACGAACATGATCCATACTGCTCACAAAAAAGTAGCTCAATAGCTATCTTTTTAAAGAGAAAAAAATATGTATATATAAAATTGCCTTTCTAATATGATTATAGGGTATGGGGAAAAACGCTTTGTTATAACTAGTTTGTTACAGTTTGGTTACAAAATAAGAAAATTTAATTCTATAAACGAGAAACATAAGGAAATGCTGTAAAATAAATGATATTAAACTCATTGGGAAGGTACTGGGCACAATTTTACCATGGGGCGTTTTAGTAAGCCATTCACGATATGCACGGTAGCCACACGAGAAAACCCATCACGACCAGGATAAAGTTCAGTGAGGCGAACGAGATGCCACTGTCCAATCTTTTGTACATACCAGCAGCTGCATTGGTATAACTGATGCAAATATTCGCTATGCCAACGGTTCCAAAAGGCTTACTGTGTGGCTTGTATGAGCTGCCATCAAGACAAACGGGACAAGGAAATGTGTAACAAATCAGGATCTGGCGCAGATGTTAAATGTTCGAGAGTGAGAAAGTGACCAGGGGTCAAGGAGCGAAAATCGTTAGGGTCTTCACTTATGCTGCAGAGGGGTCGGGAATTTAATAAGGCATCTATGTGATTGGTAAGAGTTTGAAATTCTTCGAAAATCAAAACTTGAAGTCCAAGAGGTGGATTTTAACGGACTTAACAGCACTTTCCCAGATGCCTCCACAGTGGGGAGCAGAAGAGGGGTTAAAATGCTGTGAAATGAGTTGGGTTTCCGCACAGGCACGGAAATAATCTTGTAGCTGGCGATCAGCACCTACAAAATTAGTGCCGTAGTCGCTGTAAATGTTTTGACAACGACCTCGACAGGATATAAATCGGCGAAGTCAAGCAATAACAAAATCAATGCCAATAGAGCTAAACGGTGTAGCCTGAGAAATTCTATAATTTGGTAAGTTTCCCATTATAGGAGTAAAAGGAAGTGGTTTAGTTCCGTAGCACCGGTAACATTAAAGACAGTATCCTTCGAATCGCACGGCGAGAAGAAATAATCCAAAATTTTTCTTGGATTAAATATAATGTGGTATTTACTCCAGCTTGAAAGTTATTTTGATGTACTTGTTCAATCAGGAGGTCAGTTAAACGATGATTATTAGATAATAATGCAGGATGTTTGGTACTGGCGGGAAGACTAGGATGTACCAACTGGCCCCCGATTTTTAAAATGTTAGAGTCGTCAAGAAATAATCCTAAACGTTGTAAATTTTTTGGTAGTGGTTCATCTTGACATAATAAGTTTATTTCGAATTTAAAACATGAAAATTGTACGATTTTAATTATAATCATTAAAGTTTGATGTAACTCCTCAAAAGTTAGAAATCGTGAAACAATTTTATTGTTAGCTACAAGGAATATTCGTCTACAGTAAGCGATAACGCCTTGTATTTTTCAAAGAGCCAAAAATTTCTCTAGAAGATTTTCAATCCATAAATAATTAACAATAGTGAAGCAAATAATGTGTTTTACTTCAAAAGCCACTTTAGGCGAAAATATTATAGCTGGATTAGGAGGCCAATGCTCCTCATTTGAGGATAAGAAAGGAGGTCCTGCCCATCATAACGCATATGATGATAGCGCTGCAAGGAGCAATTCTCTATGGGCTGACTCTGCAGGATTGTCGCTGGAACAGACATCCCCAGGGATAGGGAGAGACTCGGCCTTGAATGTAGTTAACATAATTAGCAATAAAGGTTTTTAATTGATAGAGCACGGATCGGATCCATGATAAAGTTACGGAAGAATCTGTGTAGCAAGATATTTTATCAAAGTGCAAATGGTAATAAGTATTTAATACAAATTGCATTAATTTCGATAGTAGTAACGCACCACAGAGTTTTTGGCGTGGTGAAGAAAGACATTTCAGAGGGGCGACTTTGACCTTGCCATTATTAAATGAACCGAAATTTCTCCTAAAGTATGAAACTGCACGTAAATAAATACAAGCTGCATAGCCCTTTTTGGAATTATCGCAAAATCCAATAAGCTAAAGATTAGATGCTCCATCACACTAAATAAAACAAGAAATTTGGAGAGTATCCAAGGAGTGTAGTTCTAAAATATAATTTTGCCAATATTTTGTAATAGAATCAGGAGGGAGTGAGTCCCAATCTAATCCAAGTATCCAAAGTTGTTGAATGAGCTGTTTAAAAATAAAAGTAGTGGGTGTGAGAAACCCGAGGTGGTCATAAATGCTAGCCACAGCTGAAAGCAAGATCCTCTTTGAAATATTTGCTTTCAACAGTTTTACTGTAAATGAGAAAACATCGCGAGACGATTGTCACTGACAGCCAAGAACTTTGATAGTAAAACCAGAGTCTGTTGGTAATAGATTTAATTTTGGATCTTGACAGTATTCAAGTGGAATATCTTCAAGAAGAGTAGCAATATTGCTATCCCATTTGCAAAGCTCAAAACATCCTAAGCGTAACAAATCAATAAGTTGATATTTTAAATTATGTGCCTCTTGAAGATTGAAGACACCTACCAAGAAATTGTCTACATACAGATGGCTTTTAAAGCAATAGAAACTAGAGGATGACTATTTTTACCAATCTCCGCCAATTTCAATATTGTTGCAATGGCTAGAAATGGGGCAGAGGAAACCCCATAGGTGATGGTATTCAATTGATGTCTTAATATCGTCAGAAGTATCATGGCGCCGTAATATCAATTGGTAGCGACAGTGAGGTTTGGCGATAAGTATTGGTCAATACATTTGTTTGATATTGCAAATAAATACAAACTAATGTGAACAAAAGGACAACAATATTTTTGTTATGTCATTTTGGAGTTCTGGTCCAATTAGCAACACATCATTTAATGATATGCCATTTGAAAAAGGTGCTGAAGCGTCAAACATTACTCTCAATTTGGTGTTTTCATTTTCGATTTTAAAAACCGCGTGATGTGGAATGTAATAAGAGTCATCTTTTAAAATAAGGCGGTAATAATGACATGTGACCTGATGCTTTGTAGTCACACATAAAATCCATGTATAACTTGCGTAGGTTAAAATTCGCAGCAAGACGGCGTTCCAATGAAAGAAACCACTTGGTTGCAATGAGTTTAGGATCTATAAATTTAGGATGATCCTCTTTAAACGGTAAGTTTACTCCAAATCTGACAATCAAAATAGAGATTTGTTAAAACACTCCTGCACCCTATCATCTTCAGTGGAAGAAAATTTCTTGGTAGTTGAAACACGCATCGAGACAGGGGTCGATAGAAACATGAAAAGAATTTATTTTATTGACAGACAAAGGGTCAGTGGGGTCAAACACCATGTAGCCAAAGACAGTATTGAGTGCAATAGAAGAATTTTCTTTTCCCACAATTTTTCTGCCTAACAAGATGCGAGAGGCACCTAGCAACATTTGTACAGGGACAGGAATACACCATTGTTCGTCCGCTAATTTAATGTTGTGTAAATGAGACCACTGTTTGAATATTGTGATGGAAGATTATCACAAATAGACGGTAATAATACAAAGTTTACTTTAAAATTGTTGATAGATGGTTCAGTATTATATTCTTGAATAGGTCAAAAAGTACTGATAACTGTGCCTAAGGTTTGACGAGAAGTTTGACCTAAGCCAGAAATGGGAATGGTCGATGGACTGGACGAAATCCCAGTAGCTTTTCGACAGTCTTCGGTGATGACAGAAAGTTGGCTTCCTGTATCAACAAGAACGCGCACTACATATGGTCGCTTTATCTTATCAAGAATTTCCAAACAAACAGTAAGTAAGAGTGCAAGGCATATAATTGCATTGGCACCGGCAGCAGCAGTGCAAGATGTAATAAACTGTGATGAGACATATTGCACAACCTGGAAGTAAACTGATATAGGCAAGATGACAAAGTATGGTTAGGTTTGATGCAATTCAAACATTTGTTTGATTTGCTCAAGTCGCTGTTGTGGAGGCAATTTACGCAATTGTCCGCAACCATATAATAGATGTATACCCTTGCATAGCACACGACGTAATAAATTATCCGTGTAAGAAGCGGGAGTGTGTGCTACGAACGTCTTTGGCTTAAATTCAGGGTGATATGGTGTATTGGTATCACGTTTATAAGCATGTAATGGAAGCAACAGTGCAGCCTTAATGTCGTGCTTTCTGTGGCTTCACAGGGACAATGTTGTCTAAGGCGATGCATTGTTTAATTAAAAATTCCTTCAAAAATTCATAAGTTGGTATGTCAAATGAATTGAAGTGTAAGTCGAAGCATTTTGGGGTTGCATCCTCCAACTTGTTTAATAATAAATCAACAAATATAAAATCCCAATTTTCGACACTAAATCCTAGGGATCTTAAAATCGATAAATTTTCTGAAAATTCATCTACAAGATGTCTAAGTTGTTTACAGTTCTCAGAATTTATGGGTGGATAATTTTTTATTAAAGTCCAATGATGATTGGATAAAAGTCGTTTATTGGAATACCTTTCAGGAGCATTTTATACGCTAAATCGTAATTATCAGTGCACAAGGGAATGCTTTTAACTACATTTAACGCATTTTCGTTTGACACTAAGGAGGAGATACTTAAATTTTTCTATTTTAGAAATGGTGTTGTGTATTAAAGCGTCGAATAAGTCTTATAGCTAGACCAAACTCATAAGTCATCTCCGTCAAACATGTTGCTACGTGCATAGCTGTAGGCTAAAAAAAACCTAAAAAAAAGAAAGACTGTCCAGGCCCAGCCAGTGAGTGGGCGGGGTTTTAGAAATACCCAAACAAAAGAACGGAGGACCTGAAATAAAAATAAACCAAACACACTCACACTCATTCGATAAATTAACCACCGACATCCATAAAACCTTATAATTAACATCAAAGCAAAATACAAAATGTATATACAGGGGTACAGTAGTACTCCGAACACAGTACAAACAAAGCCAAAGGTTTACATGGTGAGCTGTCGTTTTTAGGGCCCTACCCCTAAATTAATTAGCCAACCAAAGCAAAAAGAAAGTTTCCCTGCTAAAAACAACAGCTCTAAAGCATTATCGTGAACATAAAAAAATCTAATACATAAAATATCAGAACACGGTAGTTTACATTTATTATTACTAAAATTTGGTATTTCAAGAAAAGTTACACCCAATAGTTGGTCTAAATAATAAATTTAATCCGCACACAAAGAGAGGAAAGCAAAGTAGTTTATCAAATTCCAAAAATGTGTATTTAAATTTGGTTGTGGTAAAACTGGGGTTTACCACAATTTTAACTCACAAATAATTTTAGCCACAGTTGTTGAAACGAGACAAAAACAGGTAGTAAAGGAAATGTGTATACGACCTTAGGGTTCCATTTGTCTTCTAACAAAAAGGGGCGGCAATCCCACAGGGCCCATACATCACGTACATAGTGTTAGCACTTAGCAGTACACCCACAACAGTACATAGCAGCTGTAGGACCAAAGAAAATCCGACACTTCTAGCTGCCAGGAAACCTCACATTCCAGAATAACCAAACCATATCAAATAAACTTGGGATAACAACCAGAAATAATTTTTAAGACAGCATTATCGTCCACAACAGAACGCATTTCAAATACACCAGTTCGCTCTATATCTCGTGTATCTCTTAACAGGTTGTTCGGAGTGTTGCTATTTAACCTTGCGTTGTATAGCGCAGAGCTTCGTCTATTGACGTAATACAGGGAATAACCACAAATAACAGGCAACTTGCCCTAACGAAGCGTAGTCTTTAAACACCCAGACGCAAATAGAATATTTTATTGCCAATTAGCGAAATATTTGAACAGGATTTCAATTAAACGGAATTTATCTAGATGAACAACTAAATTTGGAACAAAATCATTTTTCGTTTTATTTTTAAATAGGTGAAAATTTTTAGAACGCGGTTTTGATTAAAACGGACTTTATATATTAGAAACGAATATAGTTTGGCTGATTTTTATTAGAATTCAACGTAACAATGTTTAATTCTATTTTCGGCAATTTAATGTTAGTTGGTAGATTGCCAGCATGCAGAACTATCGCATGAGTAGGCGGGTCTGGATTAATTTGTTTAATCACAGAAGGAAATACTTTCTCTTGTAAAACCTGTATTTCAAAATATATTTGATCAACCTTTCTTTCTATAAAACTTGTTCCTCATGGGAAGTGTAAAGAATAGGTAAATAATTTTAATTGTGTTCTTTACAAATAAGGTCTATTGTACGATACTGTATTTTGAAAAAGGAGTGAAGTGACACATCATTGATAGAGCGCTTACCAGAATCAAAAATTTCTTCTAATCTCGCCTTGTTTAAAGCATTAGCTAATATTAATTGTTCCGTTTTTTAAGGTATTTTTATCAGCTTTAAACTATAAAAATAGAATGCTGATTGTAAACAATAAATTAATTCGATACTGGAATGTTTGTAGATAAACAAAATAAAACCGACCTATTTTAATTGAAATAGCGACCCGTTATCGCTCAATACTATGAGTAATTCTTACACCTATTATAATAAACGTGTTAACCAATTTGATTAATTTCGTATTAAAATGAATGGTGATTATTTGCTGAGAAATACTTAAATTCAAATTACAATAAATGAAAATTTACGTTATCATTCATCAAATGTAATCATTGGATGCAAATTGTAACCAACTAGTTATAAGCGCATAAATGACTATAATATTCCATAAAACCGGTTCTGATCCAGCTCGAAAAACCAGATGTTTGGGGTAGGTTTGAGACGAAGGACCTTTGTTATATATATATATATATATATATATATATATATATATGCGGTCTTAATACTAGCTCAAGGTAACACAAAATGGATAACGCAAATATGCTCTATATTATTGTAAGTTTAAATAACGACATCGGATATTGCTACTTACATGTATGTTTCCAACTGGTTTCAATGTGCTTGTATATGTTAACACGGTCTAACGTATAGGAGCTGTATATGTGGTCTGGAAATGCAGGATTCCAAGCGCACACTGTACAACAATAACGTAACGTAAAGGTTAGTTTACCTTGCTTGGTTGACGGTTGAAACTCGAATCTCATGTTACACTGATAACACCACAGGTTTTTGGCACTTGTCCGAGATTGTCTATACATTCGGCACTATATTGGATTCACGCGTGGGAAGTTATAAATATACACGAGTGCAAAACACGAACATGATCCACATAGTTTTGGATTACATTTGGCAACAAAAATTACTGCCTGTGACGTCACTACACTGATTTGTGGAACAGACTATAAATTCTATTATTCCCAAGTCAACTCTTTGCAGAGTATGTGTGTATTAATGACGGAGCATTTTCAACTTTTGTGTTTTGTTTAAAATGCGCAAATTAACAGAGAACGAGATAATTTAACATTTATGTTTGTTGTGGTTTGTTTAGCATTCTTCTTAATTTTCTTTGGGAATAAAACCACTCATAGTTTTTAAAATCTACTTTATTTACGTTTCGATCCATGATCCTAGGTCAAGTAGATTTTAAAAACTATGAGTGGTTTTATTCCCAAAGAAAATTAAGAAAAATTTAACATTTGCCTTAACAGTATCCAAAATACCAAATGTGTCTTTTAATTTAAAATTATTTCGGTAGCTACACAAATCCATCCATTAAGGATTCCTGTGTATATTGTGATATTGTCCTTTATTGAATATCGCATATATTAATTTTTAGAAAACCAAGGTGCAGTACTAAAGTGTGATGTACAATGTGCAGACATTGCTGCTACCAGTTGTAATCACCCGAAACCAAATGGTATTGAATGCCTTTGACGTTATATAAAGTCATCAAATAAAATATAGACATCATTTAGTTTTGAGAAATTGATCAAAGTCTTCACATAGCTTTGTTAACTGCATACCTGCACTACTGAAAACTACATCACTAAATTATGAGCTCAATCATTCACATTCAAATACATTCTACCTCGCAACATATTTTCGTTTATCCACAACTGTGTATGATCAGCAAACAAGAATTTCCAATTGATGGAACATTAAAAAATGGGTTGAACTGACTAGATCATATTTAGAATAATCAAAAATTAATGGTACCGTGAAATATATTTATTTAAAAGGATACTGAACTATTTTGAAAAAGTAAATGAATGCAACCAATTCGGAATTGTGGTAATGTAATATCTGGAAATATTTAAAAAATAAAAAAATGAAGGTAATAATTTGCAAGTAGATATGCTTTATTTAAATTTTCACGCCCTATTCTATATTTAAGTTGCTTATATAACATTTTTCTAATTAAACACTCATTTCAATATAACGATTGGTATACATTTGATAACACTACCCTGTATGTAAAATAAATCTAGACGCAAATTTTAGTGTAAACCGTTGTGCTTATTTGATTACCAATTTCCATATACATTTTCTTGTTTATTTAACCTTGTAGTTTTGGTTGAAAATCAACAAAAATACTCTAGTTAATGGTATCTGTCATTCCATGAGTGAGCGACTACTTTTATTGTTACATTCGATCCAAAATTGACGTTTTTTATTTAGTAGCACCAAAACTACTTTACACCACTTTAAACTCAGATTTTAAATACAAACAATTGTGCTAGTTTTACAAACAGTACTTTTTCAAAGTTGCAGTCCGATTTTTTTTAATAATAGATAGTTATTGTATAGAGTAAAACTTTGATAACGTTTGATATCTGTTTTAGAAATGGTTTGCAGAACAGTACCATATCCACCACCAAGAGAAAAGTCTGCAAATTAATTGAATCTCACAGCAGCTGCTGGACGCTGCACAAGATTATAATTTTAAGAACTCTTGTGCGTGTGACAGTAGTTATCGTGGGAGTTCTTATTCTACAATCCTACACATTTAGAATTTCTGAACATACATTTGAAATATTTATATCTTAGGGGTAGGCTTTTAAATGTTGTGTGTAAATAGCTGTAAAACGCATTTTTCAAAATAAAATATAAGAATAATCTATAATAAGAGCAATAATAGGCTTTTATGAATTGTATTTTATTAAACAGCTGTTTCTTTTGGTTATAACAGAGTTCTATTGAAAACTGAAGCTTCGTATCATAAGTTCAATGAAGTAAAAGATATTCTGCGACCAAATTCGGGTGCAGAATATCTTCTACTTCGTCAAACTTATGATACAAAGCATCATTTTTCAATGGAACTCTGCCATGATTTGTTTTTATGACTTCGTACCATAGTTCTTTATGTACCACAATTAAAATTATCTTATTCTAGAGATATTTAACATATTGTTATACTCTCTCAGCTTCACATTTTTTATAAAATAAATTAAATTTGTATACCTTCATATATTAAGCCCCTCTGCTCACCATTAACCGTGTATGTACTGTAAGTAAGATTACTTTGATCAAATAAAAATCAAATAGGTAGAAACTTCATTTTGAATATAAAATTTTTGAAACAATGTGTTATTAGAAATTTGTTACCTTTCCATGCTGTTACAGGTGAAATGAGTGGTAAGTTAATAAATTTTAATTTTCCCTGGAGGAGCGGAAATTCCTTACCAACATAAGGGTGCGTTGGTTAACCGTAGTGGTGCGAGAGTAGATTCCTATGTAAGAAATTATACACTTACCCTGAAAGGCTTTTTCTGTCAAATTGAGGGGTGCAAATTGTCTGTCACAGCAATCCGATATAACTACATGGAAGACGGTTACTCCGCATAAATCTTCCTTGCTTCAGTATGCTAACCTTTGTCATATTATATTTAACTTTATCTAAAATATCTTAAAACACTTATTAACTCCGTCATAACTAAAAAAAATTCTCGAACTAAAATGCCTCTTACAAATAAGATTCCATCAATGGCGCAGTTATATATCCTTTACGAATGTCTGTTTACCATAAATTCAAATAAGATTCAACCTAAACTTAAGCTCTATTAACATAAAATAGTTTCAAGTAAAATTAGATCAAATACTTTCCTTAAAGTAACAATTTCTTAACCTCAATGCTGGCCAGGTATTGAAAACAATCCTAAAAAGACCTTAAATCTAATGCATCAACAAAGCTGTCCTCCCATATTTTCCTGATTTCAATATTAAATTACATGACATTTATACCAAGCATTATTGTGCTTGGTTCTACTACTTTCTGACAGTCACAAACTGGGATTCAGTGAACTACTTAATAACGCAAAGGAAAACTAGAGCTGCACTGGTGTTGTCAAGCCATGTGCTCTTCTGTGCGAGGTTGTCAAACGTTTGAATAGCATTCCAGTATGCAATAAGAAAGTCTTCGTTGTCACAAATTATATTAAATGTAAACTCGATACAAAAAAGCATCTTGCGGTAGTAGCAGGTTGTCAAACACCGAACACAATTATTGCTTCTGTTCCTTATAGATTCAACAGAAAAACTTTAAACACATGAATACATAGGTTAAATACCCAGCTTTACAACTACTGTAAACAGAATCAACTTAGGTTATTTGATGTAAATTCTGTATGTGAAAGATAAATTTCATATTAGTCAGCCTGGAAAAATCAAATTGATAAAATCACGTACTTTCTGCACACCAATAAAAATTTTCACAAAATTTCACTAGAACTGACCTACCTCTAAAACAAAGCACTATAAAAACGTCAATATTACTATTAAACATACAAAGCACAAGACACAAAATATCCGCAATAGAGTTGCTAACTCTAGAATTTAATACACCGGAGATACTCTGCTTTAGCGAACACCGGTTAAATCATCGAAAAACTTTAGCAAACATACCAGATTACAATTGTATTAGCATTTTCTGACGAAAAAACATGTAAACGAGGGTGTTTCGATATATGTTTTAATGTGAAATTATTGCACAAGCAATCAAACGTTATGATTACTTAATTCTTGAATTGCATTTTGAATTTGTCATAGTCCGTATAAAAAAACATCTAAGTATACATTATCTGTGTATATAGGTCGCCAGGAAAAGGCGATTTAAACATGTTTCTTAATCATTTAGACATACATACTGCTATGCTGTTTCAGTTTAAATCAAAAATAATACTATGTGGTGATATAAATCTTGACTATTTTGTAAAAAAACAATAACTAAACACAAAAAGTTATAGATTTGCTTAATTGTATCATTTTAACATGTATATAAAGGTGTTGCGTTCCAGTTTTGCTTTTAAAATTTACTTGACTAAGATAAGCCATTAATTATTATCTCGTCTATATTCCAAATAAAATCATTGCCTTAGTTCATATCCCGTTCTGGCGAGCCAAGTGTTTGAACATTAATCTTCAGTCTCCTAATTGTAGTTAGGTGCATTTAAATCATTTATTCTAAGCGGTCCCTATTCATACTGGATTATACTATCAATTTGATATAAGTTTCGCGAGTACTTTCGTTGAACATTTGTTGCACAGATAGGCTAGGCTATCAACACTCATTGCATTGGATTTTATTTATGAATTATTCATTCTGTTTTCTAATACCAACGGTTTTCGTTGGAGTACTGATTCTGTCCTTTGTACAATTACCGTGGGGATTGTAGAAGAAATTATACGAGCTGGTACATGCATCCTCTCTTCAAATTACTTTCTCTTGTGTGTATCAGGTAGGTATAAGTTAACAGTTGGAATTAGCACCAAATTAAAATCTGCTTTTAGCTCATTTTAGGATAAATTTTCTTGATTGGTTGGTTGATTTTCCGCCTACATTCTCGTTCCTCGACACTATGTGAGATAACTCACTTCTCGTACACTGGGTGTGCAATCAAGACTGCTGACTAAGAAACAAGTTTGGTGAAGCCGACTTCTCCGGTTCCGCTTAGCTGAAATTTATGGTTGCCTTGTATTGCTAGTGGCCATTTAATTCTTGTGAAGGAAACCATGAGTTTTGAAAATCTAACACTTTACTAATCCCGTGACTTCCTAAACTTTCTACGGCTGTCACGTTGTATACTGTTACTAACCAACATTACTAATGCTGATTAGTTTTAAGTTTTCAAAGGGCTTATAATGTTCCATACAGTTTAAAAGACAAAGTTAGTACCAATATTAATAATTTAGTTAATCAAGGTATTATAAGTAAAGTGGAATCTAATTATAGCCCATTGGTCAGTCTATTAGTATATGTTCCATGCAAAGATGGAAGTTTACAAAAAGTTAATCAATGTATAGATATAGTGCAATATCCATTATCAGCTATCCAAGATATGTTAAATTCTTTTGAAGGCTGTACTATTTTTGGATAAATCAATTTACGTAAGGCATATTTAAAAGTTGAAGTTTGGGATGCTTCCAAAGTATTATTAATGGTCAATCCGCATTTAGGCTGTTTCACTGGAATAGATTATGTTTTGGTTTGGCCAGTGTACCAGGTCTTTTTCAATCAATAAGTCGCAGATTACACATTGTTATATAGATAATATAATCATGTGAGTTACTACTGTTAGCGACTGTGAAACACGATTGTTACAATGTTTACGAGAGTAAACCAATATAATGTTAAGGTTAATATCGAAAAATCTTAGGTTTTTTTCTTAAAAGTTTATTTTGCCTAGGTTATGTTTTAAGTGAAAAGGGTATTTCACCATGTAAAGATAAGGTTAAAGATATTCAAGATATACCCAGACCTGAATATGCTACACAGGTAAAAGCTTACTAGAGTTTAGTTACGTTCTATCATAAATTTTTACCGATAGAGTTGCCAGTTGTCTTAGAACGGTTACATAATTTTACTAGGCATGAAGTGTATTTTGAATGAACAAATGATTGTCAAAAAGCGTTTGAAATAGAAAAACAGTTATTGTCTAAACAAACTGTACTTGTACTGCACAATCCCACGCTACCGATAGTTATGACTTGAGACAATAGCAGCATTGGAGTTGAAGCCGTGATAGCTCATCTAGTTGAAGGAATAGAAAAACCAATTCTATTCGCCTCCTCCACTTTATCGCCGACAGAAAGGGGATATAAAAGATTGAACATGAGGGGTTAGCAATTATGTTTGCAGTTAAAAAGTTAGCTCAATATTTAATTGGTAGGCATTTTATGTTAGTTACTGATCACCCATCACTGTTAACAATCCTTTAGAAAATATTCCTCCAGTTACAGCAGCAAGACTACAGCGATGAGCAATTTTATTGTAAGGCAGGCTTTAATTATTCCATAAAGTATAAAATGGGAATTAACATCCCCAATGCTGATGTATTACCAAGTTTACCAGTTAACCAACCTACATTAATTAATGATAGAGTTTAAATATGGAGTGTTTTTCAGTGGTCCATAAGTTTTGTTTTGTACCGTGAGTTAGATCAGGCTAAATCTGATGACCCGTTTAAAGCAAGGATAGCCAAATAAAGTTGTTGAACTTAAGTCATACTTTAAAAGTCTGTTGGGCACTATCCATTAAGAATAATTCTATTATATTTGGGAATAGATTTATTGTACCCAGCCATTACGTTACGAAGTTCTAAAATTAGTTCGAGAAAACCACACTGGCACTGTTCGTACAAAAATGTTAGCCAGATGTTATTTGGTGGTCCGGTCTTAATAACGACTTAGATAAGATCATTCGATCAGGTGAAGGTTGTAAACTTACCCAAAATGATAGTGAAAGGAAAGTTCGTATTTCTGTCTGTCTACCCAAGTTTGGCAAAGATTACACATTGACTTTTTATAAACATACAAAGAGAAATTTCTATTATTAGTCGATGAGCATTCGAAGTGGTCAGATTGTTGGCTCATGAGAAATACCAATGTTGAAGCTGTAATCGAAAAATTATGTCAGGCTTTTGCAGGTTTTGGTTTCCCCCAAGCAGTGATATCAGATTATGGCCCCCCATTTTCCAGTTATGCTTTTAAATCATTCTTAGAAAGTAATAATATAAAGTTCCGGAATAGTTTTCCTTATCATACTAGTTCTAATGGTTTGGCAGAAAGAGGGATGCAAACAATTCTGGGGTCAGTAATTTCGAGTAGGAGCATACTCCATCGAAAAAAAAATGTTGCTATGCTTATTTGCATTCCCTAATGTTCCTTGTACTGTAACAAAGCTTACGCCAGCTCTGTTTAACTATTCAGCTAAGACGCCTTTGTCTATGATTTCCTCAAACAAAATTTGTTCTCTTGTCTTGCAAGGGTAATAAGATGGTTTCTCGTTATATTGTGTGTGACAAAGTTTTAGTTAAAAACACAAAAAAAGAGATTATAAAATGAAATTTGAAGTTATTAGTAAACTAATCTAACCTAGTCCGCTTAGAGAGCGGCAAAGTTTGGCTGGTTCATCATAACCAAATGCGAAAAAGTTATTTAACAAATAGTGATCATCCTTGTTTATGTCCAGGTTTTAGAATGACTGGTAGATTTTAAAAGTTATGCCAAGTAACTTGCCCTAACCCAATCCTTTACCTGTAGAGTAGAAACAGCCGATTAGGACCAAAACTTACCTATAACGTTTGGAGATTATGATATGTAATTTATTAAAGAGGAAGGGAGTGGTATGTATTATAGTTGAGAGTACACACGGCTTTGTCAAGGATTGCATTGTTGACCTTAAACCGACATGTACATATGTTCAAGTTGCTGATACAATTGTTAATAGTTAATTCTGAAAAGTGTTTACAGTTGTTTCATTTAAAAATACAACAGTATAATACACGAACGTCTGCTGCAAGGTTCATTATTTTGTGTATTTCATTTAAATTATATAATAATCACCAGAGTGTAAAATCCTTGTAAGCGCAGTTGGAAATCTTTTATGATAAACCCAAAATTAAATTTTAAAGCAAACATTGAACTAGCAATTGAGAAAGAAAAACAATTGTTGCAGCTAGATTTGAACGAGTAACCTGTCTGTTGTAGCTAGACTGCTTTTCCACCAGTTTTAAACTTGTTATCAAGTCTATTATGGACTCTTTCAATTTAGTTATATATCAATCTTTTTGGATACAAAAACCCATAGTCTACTAATTCAAATAGCAATAAAGCACATTACTTGTTCGTACAAGTATCCTATTGTATAGTAATACTATATTTGACATTTCCGTAATCTGAACATATCACAGCATACAAGGAATGTTCATGGACAACAAATAATAGAATCCAAACAGTCTCTAAGTACTAAAAAATAACAAAAACAATGTTTCTTTGGCAAAAAATAAAATTAAGTACAATTGTAAAAATACTACATTAAAATGTCATTTGGTATCTGTTGCAAACAATACTATATTTACTATCAGTCACAGTTAAGTGTTAGAATAAATTTACTCGATAGTAGTCACATCTTTCATGATACCATTATCGTCAAACAGTAAGGAACAAAGAATGAATTTTATGCGTGTTTGAGCAGGTTCAAAATTTGCATCCAGTGCCAGAGTGGATCGATAGAATGATAGCGCTTTCTCTAAGCTACCCTAAAACAGATATATTAGCAAACAAAAGAGCACAATCAAAGTACCATCGCATCATAAATGTTTCCAACTGCAAAGTGAGTAATAGGATAATTTGGATTAGTTTCAACTGCTAGAGTAGCAACTTCCAGTGCCTCAGTGTACAACTCAGCTCTGCAATTTAACTAAGAATAAGTTTCTAACATTTTAAAGTCATATTGCTAACCTCTGATATATATTGGAAATCATGATTAGAGGTATGTCCTTCATATCATTAGGAACAACAATTAATGCATGTTGCAAGCATGTCAAGGCCTTATCGTTGTCGCCGATAATACGCCAATATAAGCCAGCAGCAACTACCAATGCCCAAGACTGCTTTTGCTATTTTAAAAATATATAAAAAGTAAAATATGATAAAATCTACGTTATCAATACAAACATTCGTAGTAGCTTCATATAGCTTAGTTCCCAGTTCTGACACAGTGGCAGTTTCATCTCCAGCCATTTTTCTAAACCAACTACCTAAAGCTTCTTCCGGCAGATCAGGTACTTTCTTTTTAAATACCTTATCCAAACGGTCCAATATTAATACACCTGGTGGTGGTTCACGGCATTCTGGTTTTAAATCCCCTTTCATATAGGGTTCAAGTGGTTTCAACAGATGCTTTATGCTAAAACATCACACATGATAATTATATTACTGTAGTTAAAACTATCTAATTAAAGGCAACAACATATAAAGTAACCAACACAGTGCCTTACACATTTTCTAAATATTATAATTATAGTTAGTCACTGATCAATCAGAATGCTATAATGTCACAGACTTGAAACAAAGGCTTGTGGAACTGGACAGTTTGTAAAGACAAGTGGTTTAATACAATTAACTTGTGGCTAGCATCTCAATGTGTTTTTAAAAACGTAATACCATAAATGATGTTGTGCCTTTCGACTGCATCAAATTTCATTTGAATATTAGGGCTTAGAGGATTTTGAATCAAATACATGAAAGCTTTTTTTCTCTGTCCTAAATGTAATTAAGCTACTACGTGATTCTAATTTCCCATAAACCAGGAGAAAATAACCCGGTATCCTGCATAAGCACACATTTCTCAAGGCAAGAAATGTGGTGTTGTTAGCACAGTTAGCCATGAAAAGCATGGTACGAAGGCGGATATGAATAGGCACGTGGAAAGGACAATTTTTAAAACACAGGATTTGACTCCACACCATCAATTGAACAGTATCAAGCATGATTGCACGTTAGTTCTGGCGAAGTGATCCCTTTTTATCCTTATACCTTCCTTTAATTAACTTAAAAAAAATCTCGTGTTCCGCAAAAGTTTAGATGCACTCAGTTCACCTTCAGAATTTGGAAACAGAAGAAACACTCCAACACAACCCTGTCCTCCTGAAGACGAGCAGATTCCAGTGAATGAGCAGGTATGTCTCTGACATTTTTACTTTGTTTGCTTTAACCATGACGACAATAATTGCAACCAAATTTGGGGGCGTAATAAAATTACGCCCAGGGTTATGCAGTGATTGATGGCACGGATAAAATGTAACAGCTGACGTTCTAACAAAAGAACAGTTTCTATAAAAATATGTTTAAAAGTTGGCTCTTTATATTAATGTAATTTTTACCGATTACATCATCCACATTTTACGTTTGTCGTCTATCTACTCTCCAAATTAAAAACATAAAATTCTATCGTCAAAACTACTTTCGAATTTGCACTTCAATAAGACTCCTTTACTTACTACCTCAAAAAATTCTGACATTTTAGAATATATTGTTGGTGGCAACTAGCAAATTATACCGTACCTATTATGAAAAATGTTAGCTTAAAAAAAATTTTGTACATGAACACAAGAAAAGACAGGATAAACAGGAATTTCCTTAAAAGCTTAATAGCTACAAAAACCAAAACAAAAATTCCGGGAACAGCAAACACTGGCAGCACGACATGTACCAAACTGTTGGTATTTACAGTGATTGCTCGATTAAACCCAAAGCAATATTTCAGTTCAATTTAATTTCTTGTTGCGTCTCTGAATAGCCTTACCAACACGGCATCATTTCTCGAGCCAACTTTAAGAGTTGTAAAGCCTCGTGGGATGTGTTGACTTTAATACAACTATGTTACTAATATCGATTACCTCAACTTCTTTCTAATTTCAGGCAAATTTTTTTATTCGTGTAAAAAATTTGCGACAAGGCCAAAGTAAACATTTCGTTAACGAACGTGTAAGTAAATTTTCTGGGGCAGTAAAATTGGCAAGAGCGACGTCGTAAATATCAAAGAGGAAAAGGTTTTCCAGTTCTGCGATGTTGTGAGGTTGTCTTTTGTGCCAAAACTTGCGAAAACAACAAGTTACAAGGATGAAATATTATCTGCATTACTGTAAAACGTGGGGTGTTCAAGCAACCCTTGGGGCTGCTGGAACCCTATACGAATTACGATTGTTTGATTGTGAAAGAGGTGCAAGGCACTTCTTCTTTAGTGTGAAATTTTCATTGTGCGTTTATGTAGGCAGTGCGACGTTTGTCCAATATACATTTGGTTACAACGTCAAAATCTGATTGACAAACGATTTTTAGTGTACTGTTAATAGGCTACATTCAGCTACCCTAAAATTGTAGTGAGCTGTAGTTATAAGGAAATTGCGGTTATCCGATTATTAAAAACGTCTTCTTTAGATAAAGTTGGAGGTAGTTGTGCTTCATTAGTAGCACATAGTTATATACCTTATCTTGTAGTAAGTACTCAAAGGCTTATTGTTTGTTTTAAGAGAGCTTGTAAATCAGCATAGCTGAAGCTCTTCCTATTGGCGTTCTAGTTACTGTACATGTGTCTATTGTACCAATGAATGAATGAATAAATAAATAAACCAGAGCAAGAATACTAAAGAGCCTGCTCAGGAATGAAAGTGGGAAAATTGATGTGATTTGCGTGCTCATATAGTTTCAATAAAATTTATTTTGTCTTGGTCCTCTTTTGTAATCACCTATGAAACACGTGGCAGTTGGGCATTCTCTTTAACGAACCCCGCCTCTTACTTTTCGTTATGATTCAACTACATGTTTTAAATTCATCTTCTTTAATTTATGCCGATTTAATTTGTTTTTCTTTGCAGAATACCCTCACGAAATTGCGGCCAACGAATCAGAAGTAAAACTACAACATGAAAAACTCCTGCTGTTTAGGGAACGCAGCGTCAAAGAGACTGAAGTAGCCCACGACTTACTATCGCTCTCTCAGAGCCTTCTGTCACTACCACCACTAAGCACCGTCACCATACATCACTATATTCCACACAGTGACCAACCAATTCGCCCGTACAGGCCACTATCACTGATAACGACACGCTAAAATGTACACTGGCTGCAACCTTTAGTTGCCGCGTTTTCCATGTCCTTGCAATTCCTATTGCTGCTCGTTTCGCATAACCCATCAGGCAGTAGTATTAATTTCACTTTACTAGGGTGCAGACGTATTTGTTTAGTACAAAATGCGCCTCGAGCGCCATTTGCATTTTTGTAATGTTTGATTATGTATTCATTGAGTTTTGTTTACTTGCAATCGGGCGTTTTACCAGTTGTGAGAAATATACGGTTATTATACGTACAACTTTTATTATTCTCTAAAGTTATGGTGAATAGGAGCCTATGGAAATTTTACAATATTTACAATTTATTTAATTCAAGCAAATCGTGTTTACATACTTTTAATTGGTCCTGGAGTCGAGACGGTTGTTGTAAATCTGTTAAAATAATGAAAAGCATTTTTAAACAGTGTTCTAAAGTAACGGAAGTTTTAAAGTTATATAATTTACAAGTGGCAGTTATATTCAACATGTTTCAAAAATTTGTGTGACGAGCAAGCTGGTTAATTCGGAGACGGTCATATCGGCGCAGCTAGTCCACGCAAGCAACGAGTTTCTAGTGCTTTTATGCTAGACCAAACAAATAGCAAAAGCTAATGAGTGGAGCCGGCATCCTGTTTGCAGATAGTTGACTGTGTACGTGTCTTTGTTATCTATACGAAGAGCAGGTATATTTTATCACATGTTTTGTGAAAGCTGTTTGGTGAATATTTCAAACTAAAATTTATTAGTTCAACACAAAATTATTTGTATATCTATTAATACAGTGTTGTTAAAGAATTGTATGCAACATGTCGAAAGGAAAAAAGGGTTTGTTGGCAAAAATTGCATAACTAGGGCTAATATTTATATAACAGAAATCGAATCCAAGACTGCTTCAGAGTTTGACTTTGAAGTGGTTGAGGTAAAATTTGAGCTTTTAAAAACCAATTTTCACCAATTTATGCAAACAAGTCGTCAATTGCTAGAAATTGATGATGAGAATTTTGAGGAAGTCGAAGAGGTAGAAAATTTGTATACTTCACCTTTTGCTAAATTTAAAAAAATTGTTAATAGGCAAGTCAAGTCTGATAATGCACGTAATACAGAAAATTTGCCTAATACCGCTAAAGGTAATATAAAATTAGAAGTGTTACAGTTGTCAATTTTTTCTGGCCAAATTCAAAATTTTAGGTCATTCATTGAGTTATTTATAAATTTGATTGACAAAAATCCAAATTTAGAAAACAGAAAACATGTTATATTTACATAAGCATCTTAAAGATAAACCATTAAAGCTAATAGCAGCTTTACCAGTCGAAAACAATTATGATACCATGTTGAATATTTTATGTAAAAGGTACGATGACGACTACTTAATTATTGATTGTCATATTAAAGATTTGATGCAATTATCAATTTGTAATTGTAATGATTCTATATTAATGAAGGAATTTGTCTCAAAAATAAAGCAGACAGTTTCCTACTTACGAAATTTAGGAGAGCCTATATGGGATGCGATGGTAGTGCATCATATATTCGGAAAGCTAGATGTTTTTGCAATCGCTCGTTCCAAAGCAAAAGAAAGCCGAACTCAAAAGCTGACTTAGACGAGTTATTAGCATTTTTGGACAAGCGGGCCTTGAAGCGTAGCAAACCTTGGGGGTTAAAGGTTCCGAATAATAAAACCCCGTTCAAAAATAGTAATTTTAAAGCGGTTTCTAACGTGCCCACAATTTCAACCAATACTGTTAAGATGCCCAAGCAGCGGTTAGAAACGAGTGCTAGGGATCGAGTTGGTTCCAATGCAAGTAATTGTAATTTTTGTAAAAAGGGTGTGCATCAGATTCTTAGATATGATGTATTTAAAGATGCCACGCTACTGAAGACGGAACAATTTGTTTCTGAAAATAAAATATGCGCCAGTTGTTTGAATTCACGAGGGTAAACCATGCTCAGTAGACATTAAATGTTTTATCTGTCAAACAAAACAACATCATACATTTTTACACAGAGATGCTCCAAAACAATAAGCGGAAAGGTTAGTAGCCGCTCAAGGAGTAGTTGAGGTGCATTATAAATTTCAGATTTTGTATTGTTGTCTACAGCTACTGTATTAATAAAAAATTCAAAGGATGAACTAGTGTCAGCTCGAGCTTTGTTGGACTCGGGTTCTCAGACAAGTTTCATTACTGCCAATTTAAGCAAGAAATTAGGATTAGATGTAAATGTATCTGAACGTCCTGTTCAGATTTCTGGTATTTCAAGCAATTCCACGCACTGTTCAAGGTGGTTAAACATGCATATCCGTTCAAGGTGCGGAAATTATGAGCTTTCTTATGACTTTGGTGTTATAAAAAATATTACAGTTGAATTTCCGCAGGTACATTTTAAGATACCTAGGGGCTTACCGCTAGCAGATGAACAATTTTACGAGTCTGCTGGAATCGATATGTTCTCGGAATGGATACTTTCTTTTCGATTCTACTACCACAAAAAATTGACTTGGGTATAGGTCAACCATTTTAACAGAATTCCTATTTTGACTATTTTGCATGCGGAACGATTAACCAGAAAACTAAAATGTTAAATACGATGCAATTGCATTCTGCGTCATTACATGGCACAATGTTTATTAAACCTGAGGTAAAATTAGAATATCTCATGGATAAACTTTGGGAATGCGAAAAGGTGAGTAATGGCAATAACGAAGAAGAATTGTCAGAATTCATGCTGGCCGAGCAATGTTTCTTGGCAACATTTAAAAAATTGAGGGTCGGTTCCAGGTTCAACTGCCTTTAAAGGTGGACCTAGAATCTTTCGAGATGGGCGATTCTGCTCAAATGGCTATTAAGCGATATCAAAGTTTAGAACAGCGTTTTGTAAAGGACAAAATGTTGCTTCTAGAATATTCGAATTTTATTAAGGAGTATCTAAGTCAAGGATTTGCAGAAGTGGTTGGGGCAGACGCGTTTGCGTCACACAAGGTATTTTTTACCGCATCATTGTGTCATTCGCGATGACAAGGTTACTAGCAAATTAAGGGTTGTCATGGACGATGGCGCAAAAACAAAAAAAAAGGGTTTTCATTAAATGATGTTTTAAGAAATGGGGCTATTTGTCAACCGGAGTTATTAGATATCTTACTTTCATTTCAAACCTATAAATACATTTGCATTATGGATATTAAGCAGATATACCTGCAAATTGCGATCGATCCTCAGCAAAGGAAACTTTTAAACTTCTTTTGGAGAAATCCAAAAACCAATCAAATTTAGATCATTCAATTATAACGTTTGCCTTTTGGGCTTAAACGCAGTTCACATTTGGCAACTCGAAGTTTATTTCAGTAAGCAGTTGAGGGACAACGGGTGTTTTCTTTAGCCGCAAGCATTTTGAAAAATAATACTTACATTGACGATTGTCTTTTTGGTTCTAACAGTAGAGAGAAATTAGTACAAGCACAATCAGAACTGATTCAGTTATTGAAGTCAGTTAAATTCCAATTACACAAATGGTGTTCTAATGGTATAACTATTTTAGAGAATATTACTCAAGAGCTAGGACATTTTGAAAAAATTAATATTTCGGAAGATAACAGGGTAGTTTTAAAAACCCTCGGTTTATCCTTTAATGTAGCCACCTATAATTTCACTATGGGTTGTAGTGTTACTACTGCTCCTTTGGTGTGCAATAAGCGCATGATGTTAGGGTTCATTGCAAGGCTTTTTGATCCATTTGGGTTCATAGCACCTGTTATTACTACGGCAAAGGCATTAATGAAAAAAAATATTGAATTTAAATATTGGTTGGATGAAGCAATACCCAACGATATAAAAAGCGAATGGGAACTATTCTCACAAAGATTAATTAAAATGCCAGCCATAGAAATAAACAAACATTTAAAAATGCAGGAGGTCAGCTCAATCCAACTTATTGGATTTTGCAATGCATCTCAGATAGCGCATGGAGCATGCATTTACTTGCAAGTATTGCAGGCTGATGAGATCGCAATGTTTGCTAGTGGACTCCGCATCCAATGGTCGTTCATCCCTGCTTACAGCCCTAACTTTGGGGGTTTATGGGAGGAAAATATTAAAATTTTTAAGTATCACTTTAAAAGAGTAGTGGGTCTAATTTGTTTAACTTATGAAGAGTTTAACACCATTATTATTCAGATAGAGTCTATGCTAAATTCTAGACCACTTTGTGCACTAACAAGCGACGTATCACACTTGTCTTGTTTGACGCCAGGTCATTTTTTAATAGGCAGTCATTTGGCATGTATACCAGAAAGGAACTGCACAGACACTCTAATAAACAAATTAAAATTTTGGAAATTGTGTAATAAATTCAATATTGTTTTTGGAAGACCTGGTCCAGGGATTATCTAGCGCAATTGCAGAGTAGAAAAAATAGAAAGAGACAATATCAAATGTAAAGAAAGGTGCGTTAGTTCTAATTCGAAATGACAAATTGCCTCCTTTAGAATGGGGCATTGCTCGTATTACTAAGGTAGTGAGTGGGCGTGATAATCGTGTTAGGGTAGTGCATTTAAAAACAAAAATGGGACGCTGGTGACATCAGTATAAAAATTGCTGTTCTTCCACTTGATACGGATGATTCTTAGGGTGTAGTATATAAGGAGTAATTTAATAATTTGTTTAAATGACTACTTATAGTTTTAAGTTTGTGTTATACCTTTATTCGTGCACTAATTGTGTGCATTTGTTTATTGCAATATTTTTTGGTATTTATGTCGTTCCTTTTTTACAATATTCTTTATTGTTAAAATTGATTGACATTACTTGTTTGTATTTTTAAACCTTTGCTTTTTTTGCTTTATTTTTGCCGCTTGGCAGTTTATGGTAGCGATAGGCAACCATAACGTTTTATTATTTAAAAACTGGCTGCAACCCTTAGTTGCCGTGTTTTTTGTGTCCTTGTGATTCCTGATGCTGCTCGTTTCGCATAACCCGTCAGGCAGTAGTATTAATTTAACTTTACTAGGGTGCAGACGTATTTGTTTAGTACGAAATGCACCTCAACCACCATTTACATTTTTGTAATGTTTGATTATCTATTCATTGAGTTTTGTTTACTTGCAGTCAGGCATTTTACCGGTTGTAAGAAATATATAGTTTTTATACGTACAACTTTTATTATTCTCTAAAGATATGGTGAATAGGAGCCTATGGAAATTTTACAATATTTACAATTTATTTAATTCAAGCAAATCGTGTTTACCAATCACCAGAAGGTAAATTACCACAGTACCTACAACAAAACATCGTCTACGTAGTACAGATACCACCACTGCCTCCACCACTTGCATCCGGTGGATCACCAGATAACGGAAATGGAATAGAATTGCAAAAGCCTGCACATTTACAGAAAACTCAGACTGAGATTTCTAATATTAAATTGGATGCAAAAAATCTGAGAATAATGCTACAGAGGCTCGAGATGGCGTTAATGGTTGTTATCTTGGATTTTCTCTTGGAACGTATAAATGAAACTAGCAAGAGTTGCAAATTGTATAGGTGGATCTAAGTGTAGCTGTCAACTTATATAACTCCCTGATTGATTTGGTAAAGGCCACTAGAACGGAAAAAATTTTAAACGTTTTAAAGAAACAGCCAAAAAAAGGAAGCTTGCAAATATGAAAATGATGAGAGAAGAATTCCAAAAAAGAAAAGACAATTTGATGAGTGTGAAACAGACCAAACTATTCGTTTAACTGGTTCTGATAATTTGAGAATCAATGTATTCTATGTAATTCTGGACAATTTGAAAGCCAATCTTGAAGAATGACATGTGGCATAGGTTCTAAATGACGCATTCCATATTCTGCCATACTTTTACCTTGGATGTAAATGAAGATGTGCTCATTACTGTACTTGAACGCCTTATTACACCTACATTAAAAGTGTACCCAAATAACTTTGAAGAGAGTTTTCCCAGATAGTGCCTACAGCTGTGAACTCATTTGCAAGAGTGAAGATGAAGAGTTGCGTCCAAAAAATGCAATCCAAATGTGTCCATGGATTTGACAAAACGATTTTGTAGAATTATATCCTAATAGTGATATCCTGTGACGTTTATTTCTGCGCAAGGCGATTACTAATTGCACTGGAGTAAGATTCTTTTCTAAATTATAGTTAACAGAAACTCCCCTTCAAGTGTTCATGTCCCAAGAATGCTTAAATGCTTTATGTACTTTATAAATCGAAAGTAAACTAGTGAACAAGATCTTGTTTGAAACTGTTATTAAGGCATTTGCTCAAAATAAGGCTAGATGCAAGATTTTTTGATTCTTTAAATAATTCATTAAAAGTATCTGTTTTGTAACTGTAATAAAAAAAAATTGTGAGTAAAACACAGTCTCCCTCCTACTCAATTTAATTACTTTAATGATTTAATTTTTTTAACCAAGTGTTTATTTCTTTATGTCAAGTGCAATATTTTTCAGTTGTTATTAATTCTTTGAAAGTCCATATGTTGTAATACTGCTAAAATAATTTCTTTACATTACAAAGCGTGTTGATTTTTTTATATTTTCTATAGTACCCTAATTTTCGGAGTATCTATGTCTGGCAAATGGGAGCAATAGAGTTTGAAAGGACTGCAAAAATAGTGTTGCCCATAAGCACCAAAAAACTAACTCCAAGAACGGCAAAAATAAACTAATACAGATTGTGTATGCATTTCAGATGGTAGATAATCTCAAATATAAATAAATGATTTAGGTATTACTAACAAGATTACAAGCAGTCGGATGAAGACATGTTACATGTTATATTGCTAGTTATATGCAAATTTTTACTGCCTAAATAACTAAACCCTGGGTACTTACTTTATATTTCGAGAAAGTGAAGATTGCCATTTAGTATTAAACAAGTACCAATCAATTTTTCTCATCGATAAACATACACGAGTTGATAATGCATATGTTCCAGATGTATCTTGAACATTCAACATGGGTTCTGGTACAGCATCATTTGACATGGTAAGCGATACTAAAATTTTTAGGAATCAGTTGAGAATATTCTATTAAACATTATTAAAACTAACTATAATAATCCCCTAAAGATTCTGGTCCATTGTTTAAAGTAATCTTCACACGCATTCCTTGTGGTACAGACAAAAGTTCTAAAGAAAGTGGATCCACATCAAAATCTTCTTGTAGATCTTCTTTGTTTAACAAGCTTGGCTTGATGCCATGACTCGTTGTTGATATACCATCGCACTCTTCCTCTGAAAAACAATACATATGTGTGATTTTCGGCCAACAGTTAAGAAAAATTTACTTAATAACATTCCTTTACTGGAAGTGTTATAAAAAAGAATTAAATGTTACCATAAATCTAAATTTTACAGTATATTAAAACAAGATTGAAATTGAGTGAAATTTTGGATCATTTTGTTTGAAAATAAATGAAACCAATATTGTGGAGAAATTACAGGATTGGTAATACTTTTATTTAAAAAAAAGTAAATAAAAATTTTTAATTTGGCCATTTGAAATTGAACCAAATTGTTTTTAAAACAACTTTATTTATCAATTAATTTAATTTAATTTAATAATTACATTGTTACAATGAAATATAGAAAATATTTCATATTGTATAAATGCTTTGTGATATTGCTGTGTTTGATTTCATTTTGAAAACTTCTTCAATTCTGTTGAGCTAGCCAAGCAAAGTTAGAAAGGAAGACAAGTGAATAATTTCAAATTTTACAATTTGCTGTATCTGTATCACAGCACTCTTTTAGTTACGCTCTCAATGTGGCGCTACCACATCACTCTTTCAGCGGCACCATTTCCATTTCACCCTTTTAGTAATGCCCCAAAGCGAGGCGTCACAGCAATATTATATATGAGTCACTAATTACACGATAATATATTCTTCTGCCTACAACTTTTACTTTTTTGTTTGTTTACTCCACCCCTCCACCCTTTTATTTTTATTTATAATAAATATATCAGATTATAAACTTTACTACTTTATTTATTTAAACAAAATTTGCTACACGACTTTTGTCGTCGTCCCTATTTTAGTATTCAATAAATGACTTCTATTTGAGGTGCTTTAGCAACGTTTGGTTGGTTATCTATTTACTGTTTACTATATATTATGCCTCGACTATATGAAACCTTAATCTCAGGGTGTTCACCTTACTCACCGTGAGTTCAATCGTGAGTAGATGTGCACTACCCAACCAAACTGCACACTCGTTTGTTTTACCACTTTTTTTATGCACTGATTTACTATATATGCCAAATTTTAACAGATCAATGTTGCTTGGTGCCAAATTAATTTATGTATACTATTTATGACTTTAATTTTGACGTTTTAAGATATTCACGGTACTTACCTGAATTATACCGCTGAAGGCCTTCTTTTAAACTGCTGGCTCAAGATCGTATTCACCGTACGCACCTTCACAAGGATTCTCAATCGTAGTTCACTTGCGTATCGCCTCCAGGTGTTCTTAACCAATTTCGTTGACCCCAAATCTGAAATAATTTTACCCCAATTTAGAATTTAAAAACCGTTGTATCTACTTCCCCTGCGTTAATTCTTCCTCGTAGTATACTGCTCTCCTGTTTCCCTACTTCGTATTCCAATCAATCCTCTCCTTGCTCAATCCAAATCAATCCAGCCGTCCTATTTTAAACCAATCCTTGTCCTGCTATTCCTTTAATATCCACACGATGTCCTTACTGCCGTTAATCTGCTCAAATCACTCCAAAAATTATCAGTATCGTCGTTGCCTTCTATATCCACTCAAATCTCTTACTGCCGTTTAACCAAATCTTCCTAAATCCAACACCAATCTTTCTCAAACCTAAATAAATCGTCGCTTTTCCCGTCGCACTATTAACCACTCCAAATCTTCTTTAATACTCGTTGCCTTTATACTCTCGATGCTTCTTATTACTTTCACTTTACTAAATTAAACTCTTTAATTCACAAAAAACTTTTATTTCAATAAATATTTGTACAATTTTTAACGCAGGTTTTGTAAAACACGTCTTTATCTGAATATAATCGAAATTAGAATCTTTATTTATTTCGCTTAGCGATAAGATCAACAACCTTAGCTTACTTGAATTACAATTCTAAAACATACAATATCCAATAACAATTCGTCTTTCCTTTCGTGTCCAAAATACCTTCACTACAGTCTTTATAATATTCTTAATTTCTACTATTGGTCCAAAAACACTTCACAATTCTCCAATAACCTTTTATATATCTGTTCACTTTTAATTTTGATTTTACAATTCGTCCAAAAGTTGATTCTATTAAAAGAAAAGCCAAAATAATTTACACACGACCTGGACGCTTTGTTGGTTGCAGATATCCATAAATGCGTTCGGCTTTCCGACGGCAAATGTACTTTCACTGGCTCATAAATTATCAACTCAGTATAAAACCTTAAGTACCGTGCATTGTATCAACGTCATAAAGTCATGTTGTCTACCTTTTGGCACATATGTTTCAAACTAAAATGGTACATACTTTAGCATATGTAAAGTACAGCAAAATATAGTTTTTTAAATTATTAGATCTGATATATTAATCCTGTTGTTTGGCATACACCCCTATTAACACAAATCTACCCTTAGAAGCCTTGTACCCCCCCCTTACATAATATTGGCCCCACTGATTTTGAATGAAATTGGAAATTTCGTATGTTTTTCTCTTCCCCTGGTGTGCAAAAATTTCTAATTTTTATTTAAAATCACTCTTTCGTTGTTTCATTTCAATTTGGCAACCCCTATTCGCCTTTCTCTCACCTCTATCATACTACGCTATATTCTAACCTATACTATAAACGACAATAACAAAAAAAAACAAAAACTAAACTTTCCGTTGCATGAACTACATTATAACCTATCCTACTAAACCCTCTTCCTGTACTACTCTATATGGGTATAAATTCTCCAAGTGAAAACGCCCGCGATATCCCCCTGTCATATTATCTAGCTCAAACGTATTTCCTTCAGCAAAAATACGCGTGATCTTGTACGGCCCTTCATAAGGAAACAACAACTTCGCGCAAATGTTTCTGTCGCGGTTTGAAACCCTTAATCGTTTTACTACTACCAGATCCCTATTCCAAAAGTCATTCTTCTTTTAATTTTCCTACACCTTCGCTCGATGTCCCTACGCTGCATCCTTTCAATTCTACGCCTAGCACTACCTAACAGCTCTGTTATGTCTTGTATCTCGACTTCCTCCTCCATGGTCTAGCTGGTATAATCCTTCGCATCAATGTTACGGACATGTTTTCGTAACCGAACTCGATACGCTATTCATAAAATTTTCTATTTGTGGCAGATATCTAATCCATCTGTCGTGATGCTCCTGTGTCGCCAATCGTAGATATTTTATTACCTCTCGTATATAACGTTCGCATGGATTAGCTTTCGGATGCCATATGCTGCTAAATGATACTTTAATATTTGCCCTATTTAACCCGTTCCTGAATCTTTGATTGTTGAAATACGTCGCGTTGTCTACCAAAATCCTTTCCATCTTCCCGACCTGGCTTTCAAATTCTCCAATCGACTGCAATGCATGCACCGTGTTACTTCGTCTTGCCGGAAATAATTTGACAAATTTAGAAAAAACGTCTACCATCACCAATATGTGTCGATACCCCTGTTCACTCGTAATCAGGTTGCTTAAATAATCAATCGCTACTAATTCCAACGATCCATTTATGCTCACGTTCATCGGCGTATTCTGCAACACCACATTCTTGTCTTTACCTAGAATACAAATTTCACACCGATTGATCCTTTCTTTAATCACCGTGATATCATTTCTTGCCTCTCTAAATACCAAAAATGTTTTTCTGATGCCTATATGTCCGAATTTTAAATGAATTTCGTCTATAATTTCAACAGCCACGTCTCTTGATACCACTACCAGCTCTGCATCCCCTATCCTTTTTACCACAAACTGCCCTACGATGGTAAATCCCCGGTACTCTTCCATATTTTCTCTTGTTAGTTTGTCGCGTATCGAGCTCACCTCACTGTGCCTCTGCGTCTCTATAAGCTTGGCGTTTGTCCACCGACCAACATCCCTGAACTCCTGCAAAGCAATTAAACAATCCTTTACGTTTTGATTCGATTCCACCTGCGGTCTGCTTAGAAAATCCGCCGTCACATTCTCCTTTCCTGGTTTATGCTTAATTTCAAAGTCGTATTCCTGTAACACCAATGCCCACCTATACAACCTACTGTTTAGAAACTCCTTTTTCTTCATGAACGTTACCACCGTGTTGTCGGATTCTATTAAAATTTCTTACCTAACAAATAAAACGCAACTTTTCACTGCATATACTATGGCCAACATCTCCTTCTCTGCCGTCGCATACCTGGTTTCGCAGTCTTTTAATACCCTGGAAATGAAAACAATTGGTACCTCAGCTCCATCCTGTATCTGCACCAACTCAGCCCGATTGCATATTGCGACGCATCCGTCCTCAAAATAAAATCGTCTTTAAAATTTGGATATTTTAACGCTAACTCTGTATAAAATGCACCTTTTAAATCCTGGAACGCCTTCTCTCGTTCAGCAGTCCATTTCCATCTCTCTTTTTCTTTAACAAACTCACCAACGGCACACACAATTCAGAATACCTCGGTATAAACCGTTTGTAATAATTTAGAACCCTAAAATCCTCGCAATCCTCTCACATTCTTCGGTTGTGCAATATTTTTCAACTCGTCCAATCTTTTATTGCAAATTTTCATTCCTTGTTCGCTAATTTCAAACCCTAAATACGTAACTTTGCTCTTAAACAACTCGCATTTCTCTCGTTCAGCTTCAAACCCCTTCGTCCAGTCGTTGGATCACCTTTTCTAAATGCTCCAGGTGTTCTTGCTCGTTCCTTGAAAAAATCAACAAATCATCCACATAATGCGAACAGAAACATTCATATTCGTTAAACAGCTTCTGCATAGCCCTTACAAGTGCTGCTGAAGAACTACTTAAACCAAACGGAACTACAGAAAACATATAAATCTCGCCTTGATACTAAATCCGTAAACTTTTACTGTCTTCATGCAACGGAATTAACCAAAACGAATTTTTAAATCTAATTTACTGAAAATCTTCATTTCATATACTTTATACAACAAATTATCCAACCCTTGTGGTTGTTCGTACTCTGGTTTCGTAATCGCATTCAACTTCCTCGCATCCAAACAAATCCTTATATCCCTTTTGTTGGGTTTTGGTACAATAACTACTGGGTTCACATATGGAGTTTTCGCTGGTTCGATAATACCCTCTTTTAACCATTTGTCTATCTCTATTTTAACCCTATTTCTTATGGCAAACGGAATTGGATACACCCTTGTATTAAAACCGCTGTCTTCCGTGACCTCCAACTTATGCACATACCGCCTCGCAAATCTTGGCTCTTCATTAAACAAGCCTATATATTTATTAAACAAATCCCCTAGCTTCATCTTAATTTCATTACTCACTTTCCCTATCTGTTCATCATTAATTAATCTCGCAAACATATTACATAATCGCACTTCAATCCGTCCATAATTGTCCTCTTTAATCATTCCTAATCCTGTACTATCTATATCATTTCCATTCCTATTTTCTGAACTATGTTACGTGCCAAGGGTCACTTAAACAGTGTTAGTAGTTAGTTTTTAATGTACGGAAGTTTTCCCGCCATAATTTTCAAACACGCAAGACGCGGGAACCATTTTAAATGAACTGGGCGGTGCTTCCGTATGTCAAATAGTAGGAGTCTGCGTAGTGCGCATATCCCTAGAGGGTTAGGACAATACTAGAAAAGGAGGGTATCGTGTTTCCGTGACGCACGGAATCGTGGCCATTTTTGCGGGGTTCGTGAAGTGATGTGCGCGTAATGGTCTGGTAAAGTATCTATCTTAGGGTTTACCTATGTAGTTCCTTCTCTAATTATCTCTTTGTTTGTCTACCTTTACCTTCTTCCTGTCAAAACCCTACATAGGTATAAATCTATCGCCATCTAAGGACTTTCGAACTTCACGCCTGTGGATGTCCTCCATGTCTACCGCAGCGAGCCGAGGCGAGCCGAGCTGTAGCCGTTCCTGACGCAGTTGAGGGCGTCGACGGATGATCTCTCATTCCGCCGGATACCTGATCACTTACGTAAGTAATCTTTATTCATATGTGTTAAAAGGGATTAATTTGTTGCCAAAATGACTCTCGTTTATCTTTAATTGTTAATTTTTATATGCGAATTATTGTGCAATATCGATGACATCACCAGTATGACGCGCCGAAATCCGTATAAGGGTCGAGCTGCCAACTGTGATAGTGTCTCTTATACCATGCTACCGGCGTAGTAATTATCGAACTTTAAAGTTTAACTACCGTTTTAATATCGTTAACTACCGTTTGCGTATAACAATTTAGCGCTCCAACGTGTGTAATTAGATGGTATTGTACCTATGGAAGGTAAAAATTAATTTTAAACAAGCTTTTTCAGTTAAATCATTTTAACAAATTCATTATCCATGTTACCTAAGATATCTGTGAAGCTTTTTAATTTCATGTTGGCAGTTCTGGAAAAATTCACTAAAATATTTTCAGAATTGACAGATTGCGTTCGTAATTAAAAAACCGCGATTGTAATAAAAAAGTTTTATCTGAAAAACGTCATTCTATTATTTACCTTAATGTAACTAAGAAAAAAATAATATTGTTCATAATTACAGTGCCTAAAATATGTCTTGTTTGTATTAAAACGCGTGTGTAGTGTTTATATAAAACAGCTAATTTTTATATGGATGTTTACTAACCTCAATGTTTCAAGTAAGTACAAATATACGCATTTTTTTACAGTAATTGCATTTTTACCTTATATCAGTTAAAATATAATCCTTATTTGTTTTCTGAACCATAAAAGCCCGTTTTTTTGAAGCTTAAATGCACTCTTGTATGTTACATTTTAAAAAAATGCCCATTTAATAACAAAATTGTTTCCTAAATATAGAACTCTTGCTGACCTAAGTTTTCAGTGTCTTTTAAAGTGTTTTAATCAATCACTTGTTTAACTAATATTTAAACTCCCTTTTTTTTAAAGAAACCTTATGTAAAAAAAAACATTTAACGTAACGATTTGACCTCTGGAATATATTTTGAAAATGCTGCATTAAATCGTTTTATCTATAAAATAATACCTTACCTATTTCTGTTCCTCTATTTTGAAGGACTTTCTTGTAACTTATGAAGGATATATTCCCTTGTTAAGCATTTACCTTACCTTATGTCTTTAAATACAGTTATTTACAAAATTACCTATTAAAATATAACTTTTGTTCATTCCGTTTATGAAACTTCAATGCGCAATCGGTTATTATATCTTTTAAGAAGTGTTTGACTTTAGGTTGTTGCCTTATAGCTTAAATAACATATCCCTGCGTCCATTTTCCATTTTGGAAGGCCTTTCTGTCATTATCTATAAAATATATATTTAACTGAACATTGATTTCGTTTCCATATGCCTTAAATGTGTTTCTTTGGTGTTTTCATGGATTAAAGCTTTAACATGCATATTATTTTTTATCGGTGACGTTTCTAAACAAGGTTCCTCTCCTAAATACCGTATCGTATTAATTTAAAGTAGCTGCAACGTTTTTTATCATTTGATCTGCGTCAAAATCGCATATTTTTTATATCGTGTCTTGAATATTGTATCCACAATGAACGTATCACATTTAAAATCCCTGGAATTAATCTACGAGCTGGAGTGTAGGAGTATCATAGCAGCGAGCAATCAGAATGATAGGCGATCTCAGCTCAGGGCTATTTTGGCTCAAGAATCGAAAGGCGTTGCTACCTTAAAGAACCCTGTTGGCGACTGGCCACTTAACGTATCAGAAATTAAATTATCTTTAGATGACATATCGAATATAATACATAAAACAGATCATAGTGCCACTAATATCGAATTAGGGAGATTGACTTCAAGAATAACCCACGTCAAACACCGTATCGGATCACTATCTTTATATAACGACGACCAAGCGACTCAAGCTAAACAAAGTTTGTTGTCCGAGGTGTTATTGCTTGAAGGGATTGTTTTAGAAAGACTTAATCCAAATGCAGACGTAGATATATCGTTACCTTTTTCAAATCTTGTGCTTGCCGAACCCAAACCTGTAGGAAAACCTATACCTGTATACAAATGGGGTCTCACTTTCGAAGGGTTTGATTCGAAGGTCTCTTTATTATCCTTTCTTGATCGTATTAATGATTTCAAAATTTCTCGCGGGTGTACCGACCAGGACCTATTTATCTCAGCTGGTGATTTGTTCGCAGGCTCAGCATTAATATGGTACAGAAACATACGACACCAAATTTCTACCTGGAAGGAGTTAGTTGCCTGTTTAAAACGAGATTTCCTACCTTATGGCTACATTAACGACCTTTGGAACGAAATTCGAAACCGAACTCAAGGTCCCGACGAAAATGTTGTGTCTTTTATTACCTCATTAGAAGCTTTATATAGCAGACTCGACAAACAACCTTCCGAATCCGAAATTATCGATCAATTACTTAGAAATTTAAACCCCTATTTCTCAGAACGTTTGGCATTACAGCCCATATCTTCGCTAGCCCACTTTAAAGACCTATGTCGTTCTCTTCAAGAAGTGAGGTCAAGAATTAACAAATATCGACCACCGCCCGAGAAATTATCTGGTCTTCTAGAACCTGATTTAGCTTGCCAAGTTCGACCTTCCCGTAAACTATCTACACTTAACGTTCCTCCTACCGTAACTAATAACTCACTTACCTGTTGGAACTGCAAGCGAAGTGGACATAACTATACTGTCTGCACATACCCTAAAAATATTTTTTGTTATGGTTGTGGTCGCTCAAATATTTACAAATCTAACTGCACCAACTGTAATCCTAACGTATCGGGAAACTCCCGTCGAGATATTTCAAATCAGGGTGTGAATATCTCAAGAAACCAAAATCGCCCTCATCACCAATCATCCAACGGACACAGACGCCAATAAATTCAAATTATAAAACCACTTCTAACGTCGTACGTCATTAAATTTATCTAATAATAATACCGCTACGATTAATGTACAAAATACCTTACCTTCATTAGAGGAACTATGCTATACTACTCCAGCCGAGTGGTCTAAATGGTTACAAACCGTCAATTCCTTTTATCATAAAAAGACTGCTACCGTTTCACAACTTGTTAAAAAACCCTTCGATAACCGTCCACACTTATCTATCTTAATTGGTTCCTTAAATGTAATTGCTTTATTGGATACAGGTTCTTCATGTTCTCTTATAAATAACAAAGGTTTACATCAATTATCTCAACAAAATATCAAAATTCAAATTATTCCCGAAAAAACTTCCATAAATTTAGCTGACGATAATCAAATACATGTAACCGGTTCCCTTAAGTTAAAAATTCGAGTAGAATCTCTTGAACGTGACGTTTTATTTTTGATCGTCCCTACATTAGCATATCCCTTTCTACTGGGCGTTGATTTCTGTAAACTTTTTAATTTGTCACTTTATTTTCAGGATTTTTCATGGCAAACCTCTATTAAAACGAACTCCTGTGCATCTACAGGAATATCTAACAAAATTTCTCTTACTGATTCCCAAAATATAACTCTTAACGCTACAATCGACAAATTTCGCAAACTTAATACCTCCGAACTTGGTTGCGTTACGACTGCGACACACGTTATCTCTACAGGTGATGCCCTTCCTTTTAAGCAACGTCAATATCCCTTCTCGCCTGCCTTACAAAAGCATTTACATGCTGAAATAGACAAAATGTTAGAATCTGGTGTTATCTCTCCTTCAAATTCACCGTGGACGTCTCCCGTATTACTAGTTCGAAAAAAGAATGACGAATGGCGTGTCTGTTTTGATGGCAGGAAGCTAAATTCTGTTACTGTCTCAGATGCTTATCCTTTACCTAGAACTGATTCAATTTTAAGCCGGCTTCGAAACGCAAAATTTATCTCATCTATCGGCCTTAGACAAGCTTTTTATCAGATACCTCTCGACTTATCTTCTCGCCAAAAAACTGCTTTTTGTGTTCCAGGCCGAGGTCTTTTCGAATATAATTTTTTGCCATTTGGTCTCTGTAACGCTCCACAAACTTTACAACGTACTATGGATCAAACGTTAGGTCCTATCTTACATCAAGAACGTGCCTTTGTGTTTTTAGATGATATCTTAGTTATCTCAAGTTCTTTCGATGAACATATCGCCACATTAAATGAAGTTGCAGAACGTTTAAACGCAGCAGGGTTTAAGATAAACTGGGAAAAGTCTCAATTTTGTCGTTCATCCCTCACATTTCTTGGTTTTATTGTCGATGGGACAGGCTTACGAGCAGATCCTGCTAAAGTTGATGCCATTACTAAATTTAAAACACCTAAAACTGTTACCGAAATCAAACGTTTGATTGGAATGATTAGCTATTATCGCATTTTTCTACCCAATCTTTCAACTATATCCGCACCCATTACCGCTTTAATTAAAAATAAAAAGAAATCCCAAACTATCGAGTGGAATTTAGAATCCCAACAGGCTTTCGAACAAATTAAAACATTAATCACTTCAGCACCTATCTTAATCTCTCCAAATCTCGATGATAAGTTTTTTATACAAACCGATGCCTCACTTACTGGGTTAGGTGCAATGTTATTCCAGGTAAACAATGGTTTAGAACATCCAATCGCTTATGCGAGCCGTGCCTTAACTTCTGCCGAACAAAATACTCTGCTACCGAACGGGAACTATTGGGCGTTATCTTTGGCATCGAGAAATTTAGAGGATATGTCGAAGGTACACACTTTACCGTAATCACTGACTGTGCAGCCCTCACTTGGCTTAATAACTTGAAACAGCCCGCAGGTCGTTTGGCAAGATGGAACTTGCGTATATCTCAATTTACTTTCGATGTTAGGCATAGGCCTGGCAAATTAAATATCGTACCTGATGCGTTATCTCGAGATGTTGTTTCTCTAAACCTTCCAAATTTAATTCTGGATAACTGGTACCTCAATATGATTAAAAAAGTTTCCGATAATCCCGACAAATTTCCTACCTTTCGAGTAACTAATAATAGACTGTATAAATTTGTATCCTCGTCCCCACATAAAATATCGAATATACCTGAATGGAAACTGGTCGTGCCCACTGCAAATCGCAGTGAGGTGCTCAAATTATGTCACGACGATCCCATTGCTGCACACCTTGGTGTTACAAAAACTCTCGCTAAAATATCTGAATTATATTACTGGCCCACACTTAAGCAATCTGTTTGTCGCTACATTAAGAGCTGCAAAATTTGTGGTTCCCATAAGAGTTCACAAGATGCTCGCCCTGGTTTAATGGGTAACTTTAAGCGTGTATCTTATCCCTTTCAATTAATATCGCTTGACTTATTAGGACCTCTCCCTCGATCGAAAAGAGGTAATCAATATCTTTTGGTTGTTACCGACTGGTTTTCTAAATTTGTTATGGTGCAACCCTTACGTAAAGCTACCTCTGCAGCTATAATTAAATTCCTAGAACAGAATGTCTTTCTTATCTTTGGTGTCCCTCAGATTATTCTTTGTGACAATGGTGCACAATTTATCTCTAAAGATTTTCAAAATTTCGTTAAAAGTTACAAAGTACAAAAAATTTGGTTTAACGCAAAATATCACCCCCAAGTAAACCCTACCGAGAGAGTAAATCGAGTGTTAATTACCGCTATCTCTTCCTATATTAATTCAGACCATACCACATGGGATGAACATATCTTTGAAATTGCTCAAGCTTTACGTACATCTAAACACGAAGCAACCCAATTCACTCCGTCTTTTCTTGTTTTTGGAAGATATACCCCAATCGATGGGAGTTACTATGGTTTAGTGCCTGACGATACTAACGTAATTGAATTTGACGATAAAGTACGTTGGGACAAGGACCAACAGTCATTACCTTCTATCTTTAACGATGTTAGAAAAATTTGTTAAAAGCTTACGAAAGAGCAAGGACCATTATAACTTACGTAAACGAAATATTTCCTTCGCCTTGGGCGAACAAGTTTGGAAAAGAACTATGTCTTATCGGATGCATCTAAGAAATTCTCTTCAAAATTAGCCCCTAAATTCATTCTTTGTAAGGTCATTCGTGTCATTAGTCCCCTTATCTACGAACTTCAGGATGCTGAAGGAAAACGCCAAGGCAGGTGGCATATTAAAGACCTTAAACCATTCTCTGCCGACCCAAATGCTACTTAAGTTTTCATGTTCCATGCTCCTCACCATCTACCTAATATTTTTTGTTCCCACCACTAATTAGTTAACTTTAATTACTTATTCCTTCCCTCATATAGTATATAATTTCTTACACGTTTAACTTTACTTATCTTAATTTAGCTATCTTTTCCTTTTGGTTGACTTTTCTTTGACCATACCGTTACTTATATATCACTTTATTCTCTACACCCCCCAATATAACTCTGTCGTTTCATTTAATTAACCCTTCAACTTTTCCTACTACATACTGTTCAGTCTTTAGTATTTCTCTTATATGGTTTAATTGTGTGGTAATTGTCGTAACTTTGGTTGAAATAACTCATTGAATTTTTATGATTGGTTTTAGCTGATGTTGAGTGAATGCTTTCTTCTTTGGGCTCACATAGGAGACGCAGCCTATGCCATTGAAAGAAATAGTTCATATTCGCAGTTGCAAAAAATTAGGATTATCTATTCCATGTGTTTTCCTCTGAATTACTGCAGTCGCCTACATTATACTACATCATTATTTCTTGTTTTTTCTACTAAATCTACATAACTTATAAACATTTTTTTTCATTGTTTTTTATTGAACTTTGTGGTGAGGTGCTATTGCTTTTTATTGTTATCTTATTAAATTCCCGGTTGTTTTAGCATATTGGGACAGTGTATCTGTATTTAACTGCTTATAATTGGGCATTTTTGTGTGTTTAGGGTGCTACCGTTTTAAAAAAACTACCTTAAAACAGTTTGTTTTTGTGTGTTTGTATCTGTAATGATACTTTTAAGTTGTCGTGTCAACTTTTGTCTGATTTTCTTATCGTAGTCAATGTACTCGTTAGGAAAATGATCGTACTAGCTCTCTTAAGAGTCTAGTGAATTTTAAAAAATGATATATCTTATCTTGTCGGATCAATATCGCAGGTGGTCCTTCAGACTGCGCTGTGTTTGACAGGGACAACTCTCTACTTTCTCTTGGACGCTTGTCCAAAAACTATACTTTTTCTTAACCCGCTATCTCCGCTATGCCTTATTCTTCTCTCGGTGGACCTGTTCTTGTCCCGGAACACCCGTCTGCCATATAAGAATGATGTTCCCTCATTCCGAGCTGCTGACCACATTGGTTGGTTGAGTAGCGCTTTGCTATCCACCTTTCCCTCTGTCGCTTTTGCTCAATGCGAGCCCTTCCTCTACTTTCTTCTACCTGGAGGTGCCTCTTATGCACTCCAAAAAACCAACCTACTTCTTTTTACCTTTCCTATCTCTACTGCCTTTTCATTTCTGTTAGTCACCGTGTGGTTGTGCGGGAGGTTTTCACAGACACCTGGACCATGTCTCTGCGAATCTTTCGTGGGGTCATGCGGTGCCGCTGTCAGTGCATAGGCTCTGGCAGTGAAGGTATGTATGAGTGTGTGAATGTGTGAGTGCATGTGTTCATATCTATATATCGATATACCGTGTGGATATCGGGTGAATAGTTCACCGATATCGATCAACGCTGGGTGCAGGAATGCACCCAAAGGTCTTTGCCGGTCCCCCGTGCTGTTCTTGCGAACGGACCTGCCTCACAGGTTTCTCTTTTTAGAGGACACGGGTCAATCCCATTTAAACGGCTCTACTGGAGCCACTCTTTTGTTGTTATCATTGTCTTGGGTAATAACTAGGCCAATATCTTTGTCTTCTTTATTATCTTCGATAATACCTTTAGGTTTAATATCGTTATCTTATTGATTACCTTTGGTAATAACCTTAGTTTAGTATCGTTATCTTACCGATTACCGTTAGTAATAATTTTGGTTTAATTTCTCGTTATCTTACCGGCTACCGTTAGGAATGACTTCGAGTTATTTCGCGTTATCTTACCGGTTATCTTTAGTAATAACTTCTGTTTAAATTCATGTTACCTACTATCTTTTATAATCACTTTAACTTAATATCGTGTTATCTTATCTAGTATCTCAAATAATAACTAAAGCTTAATGCCGTTATCTTATTCATTACCTTTGAGGATAACAACTTAAGCTTAATATCTTTACCTTATCTATTATCTTTAACATCAATTTGAGATCTTATCTTATCTTTTTATCGTCCTAACGTGTGGTATATATGACCAGACGTGGGAATTATCTTTCCTGAAATTTAAGTGAAAAAGCTAACCCGATTTAGAAATGTAATTTGTCAGGTTAGCATATAAGGACTTAGTAGGTGGTACTTTTGGTAAATTTGTTGATTCACAACTGTGTCATGGACAAGTTTTAAATGTGCATCGTAGGAAACCAAAGTACCAGTAACAAAATTTGCTGGAGTGCAAGTGACGCACTCTCATGAACATTTTTTAAATTTGGGCACTTCTTGCCAAAGGAAGAAGAGTTTCAATGCAACACTCATGTGTGTTTGCATATAAGAACTTTATGTTAGCTTTAGTTAGATAAGTTTAGATAGGCTTAGATAGTTTAGGCGACTTGTCGCACCCGTGTTAGTTTAAGTGGTGTTTCATGCTCCCCGACAAATTTGTGCTGTCGGTAATTAGTGTAGTCAAAGACTATCGGGCTACCTATTCCGTTTCCTGGTACTTCGGTAGACATGTTATCGGTCGAAAAACCAGGTGGCGCCTTATATAAACATTTTGTAGGTTTTAAGCTGGGGTTTATGTAGGGTAGTTAGGACTTAGTTTTTAAGCTGTTACTGTGCTAACAGACTTTTTCTTTTTTTAAGTTTTTTCTTTTGTGGCTTTGTCGCGATTGTTACGTGCCAAGGGTCACTTAAACAGTGTTAGTAGTTAGTTTTTAATGTACGGAAGTTTTCCCGCCATAATTTTCAAACACGCAAGACGCGGGAACCATTTTAAATGAACTGGGCGGTGCTTCCGTATGTCAAATAGTAGGAGTCTGCGTAGTGCGCATATCCCTAGAGGGTTAGGACAATACTAGAAAAGGAGGGTATCGTGTTTCCGTGACGCGCGGAATCGTGGCCATTTTTGCGGGGTTCGTGAAGTGATGTGCGCGTAATGGTCTGGTAAAGTATCTATCTTAGGGTTTACCTATGTAGTTCCTTCTCTAATTATCTCTTTGTTTGTCTACCTTTACCTTCTTCCTGTCAAAACCCTACATAGGTATAAATCTATCGCCATCTAAGGACTTTCGAACTTCACGCCTGTGGATGTCCTCCATGTCTACCGCAGCGAGCCGAGGCGAGCCGAGCTGTAGCCGTTCCTGGCGCAGTTGAGGGCGTCGACGGATGATCTCTCATTCCGCCGGATACCTGATCACTTACGTAAGTAATCTTTATTCATATGTGTTAAAAGGGATTAATTTGTTGCCAAAATGACTCTCGTTTATCTTTAATTGTTAATTTTTATATGGGAATTATTGTGCAATATCGATGACATCACCAGTATGACGCGCCGAAATCCGTATAAGGGTCGAGCTGCCAACTGTGATAGTGTCTCTTATACCATGCTACCGACGTAGTAATTATCGAACTTTAAAGTTTAACTACCGTTTTAATATCGTTAACTACCGTTTGCGTATAACAACAAACCGTAGGCACCACCCATAACCTATCTTTATCAAATATCCTAATTGACCTATCCTTTCCATCTATATTCAACCCAAAATCCTCTATAAAGTCCATACCTAATATGAAGTCTAGCTGTAACCCTTCGTAATTAAAACTCTGCATCCCTGCTTCTTTATTTCCTATATATATCGGTACACGGATAACATTATAAATCGTCGTTAGCTTTTTGTTCATCGCTGACCATAAATTAACCCCATCAATTGTTCCTATTCGTCCCTTTAAAAATTCTCCATGTTTAACTATCACACTCTCATTTACCAGCGACAACTGTGAACCACTATCAACTAAAGCAACATATACACAATCCCTTAAACTAATATTTATAAATAACAAATTCTTTTTATTAAAAATGTAACTGTTTAACAATAAATCCCTTATACTATAACACACGTCAATCTTTACTCCTAAGCGGTCGGTCGTCCAAAAATTCGCGTTTTTTTTTGTTCCTGTGGCGTCTCGTGAATCTGCACCACCTCAATCCTATCTGGGTCCGTTGTAATTGCGCTCGTCGTCATATGCTGGACGTTTACGTCCCTGTCTGTCCGGCTGTTTCCATTTTGTATTCCGCCCCCAGTAATCCGGCCGTCACCCTCGTGGTTGCCGTGCTGGTATCTGTTTTGTCCGTTGTACCCATTTTCCCTGTGATCCCTATTGTAATACGGTCGTCTATGTACTTCGTGTCCCCAATGATTCCGATGTCCGTGGTTAAAGTTGTCCTGTCTGTAATTTGGTCTGTTTTCGTGGTACGGTTGTCGTCGGCTGTCTTCCTATAACCCTGTTTTGCTCCCAATAGTTTGTCCGCGTTTTCGCCTCCAGTGCTGTTGCTAAATCAAAGTTTCTCATTACCCTAAGAATTCCTCAACGTCTTGACATTTTGTACCACTACCACTTTTGTAACTTCCGGTTCCATATGTCCTGCTAGTAGTAGTACAATGTCGTCCTCGCCCAATTTCGGTGTCAAGTGTTGTGCCTGATTAAACTTGTCAATCGCGTATTCTTCGCGTGTGCCGTGAGTCCTGCTGTAATGTCCGGTAATTAAATTCGTCCTTATGTCAGTCTGGTGTGTATTGCTCCAAAATTGTTCTATAAAAGTCGTCTAAAATCAGCGTCGTGTCGTATTGTTTTCGAATGATGTTATGCCATTTTCGGCGTTGCCCGTCAAAGTTGCCCCACGATCTGTAGTTTTGTTCTCTCGTTTTCAGTCCCTACGATTTCGTCTAGTCGGTCTAAGAATCCCATGGGCTGTTCTGTCCTTCGTCCCTCAAACTTGATGTCGTCCCGGTTTAATCTAACGTGCTGTCCGTAGTCTAGTCCAACGCGCCTCCTTTCTAGGTCGTCCAATTTTTCTTGTATCTGTCTAACGTCATGTCCTACCCTGGTTTCTAATACCGTGACTTTGTCGTCAAGTTTTTCGTCCAGTTCGTCCTACCGTGCACATTTTCGTTTTGTATCGTCTCTAAAGTTTGTCCTAGATTTCTGTAGTTGGTCATATGTCTTTTGTCGCATGTTTGTATTTCTGTACTTAAATTCGAAAACCCGCTAATCATCGTTTCTTCCACTGTATCTACTCGTGTCTTAATTTCCGTTCTTAGGTCCGTCCGTGTCGCGTTCAAATCTCCCTGAAAATGTACCCGTGTGTGTTCCAACTTGTCGTCAACCCTGTCTACTTGTTGTTGGACCTCTGTCCGCATGTCGTCCTTTACAATCTGTATTTGTGTTAGTAAATAGTCCTGCGTATAGTTCATTTTTGCCGTCAGATCCGCGTGCGCCGTCCTAAACTCGTTCCTTAGTTCCGTATGTGTCTCTGTAATTTTATCTGTCAGTTCCGTATGTGATTCCGTAATTCTGTTTGTCAACTCGTTCTTTAACTCTGTCTGTGATGTCTTAAACTCCAATTTTAGTTCTGCGTGTGCATCTTTTTGTTCCTTACGTGATTCTTCCATTTTGTCCGTTAGCTCTGTCTTTAATTCTGTCTGTGACTCCTCAAATTTTTTTGTTAAATTCGTTTGTAGTTCCGTGTGGGCATCTTTTTGTTCCTTACGTGATGCATTGAGATCGTCTTTCATACTCATCAGAAATCTCATAATGTCCTGGGTTCCGTCGGCTTCTGCTACCCTCACCTCCGGTACCGTCACCTGGTCCGTGTCCATGTCTGTCACCTCCAGCTCTGTCTGCCTCAGGTCCGTCTCCTGTATGTCGCCCCCTGCGTCCAGCTCTATGTCTTGTGTCCCTAACTCCATCTCAACACCGTATATCCGTCCCGATCTCGTGATCCTTTTCGTGTCCGCGTCCGTCATCTCTGCTTCCTAGTTTTGAACTCGTTTTCTGTAAAATAATAAAGAAAAAAAAACTGCGGGCCCCACCTAATCTCGGGATCCCGTATTCTACTCTCTTTCACTCTAATACTTATCTAGCCTTTTTCTCGAGCCTCACGTTGGGTTTGCCACCTTCTTCTGCCTTACAACTTTTACTTTTTTGTTTGTTTACTCCACCCTTTTATTTTTATTTATAATAAATATATCAGATTATAAACTTTACTACTTTATTTATTTAAACAAAATTTGCTACACGACTTTTGTCGTCGTCCCTATTTTAGTATTCAATAAATGACTTCTATTTGAGGTGCTTTAGCAACGTTTGGTTGGTTATCTATTTACTGTTTACTATATATTATGCCTCGACTATATGAAACCTTAATCTCAGGGTGTTCACCTTACTCACCGTGAGTTCAATCATGAGTAGATGTGCACTACCCAACCAAACTGCACACTCGTTTGTTTTACCACTTTTTTTATGCACTGATTTACTATATATGCCAAATTTTAACAGATCAATGTTGCTTGGTGCCAAATTAATTTATGTATACTATTTATGACTTTAATTTTGACGTTTTAAGATATTCACGGTACTTATCTGAATTATACCGTGCTGAAGGCCTTCTTTTAAACTGCTCGCTCAAGATCGTATTCACCGTACGCACCTTCACAAGGATTCTCAATCGCAGTTCACTTGCGTATCGCCTCCAGGTGTTCTTAACCAATTTCGTTGACCCCAAATCTGAAATAATTTTACCCCAATTTAGAATTTAAAAAAAACCGTTGTATCTACTTCCCCTGCGTTAATTCTTCCTCGTAGTATACTGCTCTCCTGTTTCCCTACTTCGTATTCCAATCAATCCTCTCCTTGCTCAATCCAAATCAATCCAGCCGTCCTATTTTAAACCAATCCTTGTCCTGCTATTCCTTTAATATCCACACGATGTCCTTACTGCCGTTAATCTGCTCAAATCACTCCAAAAATTATCAATATCGTCGTTGCCTTCTATATCCACTCAAATCTCTTACTGCCGTTTAACCAAATCTTCCTAAATCCAACACCAATCTTTCTCAAACCTAAATAAATCGTCGCTTTTCCCGTCGCACTATTAACCACTCCAAATCTTCTTTAATACTCGTTGCCTTTATACTCTCGATGCTTCTTATTACTTTCACTTTACTAAATTAAACTCTTTAATTCACAAAAAACTTTTATTTCAATAAATATTTGTACAATTTTTAACGCAGGTTTTGTAAAACACGTCTTTATCTGAATATAATCGAAATTAGAATCTTTATTTATTTCGCTTAGCGATAAGATCAACAACCTTAGCTTACTTGAATTGCAATTCTAAAACATACAATATCCAATAACAATTCGTCTTTCCTTCGTGTCCAAAATACCTTCACTACAGTCTTTATAATATTCTTAATTTCTACTATTGGTCCAAAACACTTCACAATTCTCCAATAACCTTTTATATATCTATTCATTTTAATTTTGATTTTACAATTCGTCCAAAAGTTGATTCTATTAAAAGAAAAGCCAAAATAATTTACACACGACCTGGACGCTTTGTTGGTTGCAGATATCCATAAATGCGTTCGGCTTTCCGACGGCAAATGTACTTTCACTGGCTCATAAATTATCAACTCAGTATAAAACCTTAAGTACCGTGCATTGTATCAACGTCATAAAGTCATGTTGTCTACCTTTTGGCACATATGTTTCAAACTAAAATGGTACATACTTTAGCATATGTAAAGTACAGCAAATTATAGTTTTTTTTAAATTATTAGATCTGATATATTAATCCTATTGTTTGGCATACACCCCTATTAACACAAATCTACCCTTAGAAGCCTTGTACCCCCCCCCTTACATAATTATATATATATATATATATATATATATATATATATTATCATGTAATTAGTGGCTCATTGTGAATGTGTAGGATCCTGAATCAAGCTAGAAGTTAGAGCAATATTTTATTAGAAAATTAAGTTAGGCATTTAGATAATTAGGATATTTTAAATAATTATGTTAGCGCTTAGTCAACGTATAATAATGCAGGGTTAATTTAATTTAGTTATATTTATTTAGGAATGACGTAATATAATATTTATTGTAATATAGGGCAATAAGAAGTAAAAATAATGAGGTAAAAATATCACGTTTAATTTGTATGTAGGTATTATACAAAAACATAAAAGCGTTGCATATGTGTTAAAATAGGATTATTAATTTCAAAGATAAAACCAAACGTTTCAAAGCAAAAGGGAAAGATGGTTCGCGAGAACGTGCGATAAACAAGCTTTAATAGGTTACGAGAAGCAGAGACCGCTGGGAATTAACGTAGTCAATATACAACAATGACAGAACAGAAACCATATAAATCTGACGAAGACGCAGTAGGTTTGTTTAAGATATGGATTTTTAATTCTAAAGCTAGTAGTGGATGGAGCTAAAAACAACTGTTATTGAGGAACAAAGACGAAACAGAAACGTATGCAGACAAGCGAATAGATTTAATTGAGAGGTAGTATTGAAGGAAAACTCGAACAAACGTATTTTAGTGTGGGAAACAAAAGCAATAATTTCTAGGAATATTATAAGCAGACGCGCATCGGTTGAAAGCAAGGGAAAGGAATTAAGCAAGGTGATTGGAGGATATACGTGCGACAAGTTAGATTTGGTAGGGCAAATATTCGGCTGGTGGAGGCATATATGTGAAATGGAGTTATATGAACAGGGAGATAACAGATGTTTGTTTTAGTTGAAGGCGTGAAAGTAGTAGGAATTAATTTTACAGTTGAGGCTAGTTTCGCAAAATGAGAGTGGCAGTTGGCGTTTCACCAAGTATTTTAGCATGTTTGTGATCAAAATTCAAGCTAGACCGATAGTCGTTAAAGTTTTTCGCTAGAATATCCAGTCGGTTAAGCCAACAATTTTAAGAAATGCAGAAACAGTTACTGCTTTTATGTGGAATATTCTGGTACGTTAACATTTCTACGTTAGATTTAGAAGCACGGAGGTGGAGCAATGGCTATATAACCACTTTCAAAAGGGGGTCACGGTCTCTTAATTCTTCTGCAGTCATTCGCGCTTCATCGAGTTACTTTTAGTGAATTGATGTAAATTAGTGCAGAGTATGATAACAAGTTTGTAAAAAGTTAATAAAGCCATGTAAGCCAAGAGTAAATTTTATAAGTACAAACAAATCATTAATGTGGTTTTGGAATGCACGAAAATTAGTAAGATTTGAAAGTGTTCGATGGTGTAGGCAGCGATTTTTGGTTAATTTATTTTGGAAGAAGAAGAAGAGTAAAATTTGCAAATTGGATGTTCATGGTTGTAAATTGTAAATGAAGAAATTTTGGGGTAGCGGCATGCCTGGAAGGATGGTGATTCGACCGGGGAGCTATTTTATGGACTAATGCCAGACTGGACAGCAGCATCTTCAAGGGCCGGTTGGTGGTAAACATTTGGAAAATAGTTACCAGGTATGTCATTATATAAAAACATTGTGTAGTGAATATTTTCGATGTTTTTTTTTATTCGTTTTTGTGCTTTGGAGTGTTTCTTTTTGTTATACATTTTATAAACTGAAAATTTATGGGACTTTAGATAAAATGGAAATTTATTTTAGATAATTAAGAATAATTAATTTACAGATAACCAGGCTATGTTGTAAAGAAGTATAGGGGGGGAGCTTATTTAATTCTGTAGTGCAGTAAATTTGCACGCACATCTAAAGAGTTTTACTATGAGTTCATGATAAGACAAAGGGGTAACGTAAGTTATGATGAACGCCCTCTTACTTCAATAAAATATTTGTTTAAGGTGACCGATTTGAATTATTTCCTTTAATGAAATTGTTGACATTGCTAATAATACGAGCATACACAAAGAAAGATATTTTGAAAATGTAATATTTATCTCATGTAAATAGAGTGTGATGTATTTTGTGAATTGCGTTATTTTGAGTGTGTGATTGTAGGGTGTAAATTTCTATCAGATTTCAGCATAGAGGCATTGAGCGGGAGTTTTTAGATTCGGCGTTCACAGGTAAGCGTCTATGTTAATTTTGAGAAATTTTAGTGGATGTAGAAGACGAGCAAAGCAGCTGAAGGCGATTCAGAGCAAAAGTTCACAACATTTTGTCGGCCCAAATAGGTGGGGCACGAGTTACAGACAATAACCTCACAACAATATATATCTGTTTAAAGAAATAATACTGTGATGTATTAAAAATAGATTTAGAGTTTTTCTGATTAAATATATCAATTAATTGTAAAAAGAACTCCATGATGCAAAAAAGTAAAAGTAATGAAAATCCTCCGGATTGCTCATTTTAAAGGGATTCTCACTTGTCTAGGTTAGATGGATTGAAAGCCTTTCAAGGTGTTATTAGTAACATAGCTTAAAATTGCACCTGGGTACAATTTGTAATTTTGTTTCTACAGGGACCCATCATCCCCACCACTGTAGTTAGCCGTTGCATACTTATTTGTTACGGGGTTCACGCTTATGTAAAAAATTTGTTACAGTTGAATAAAGCGTTAAATTATTAAATTTAGAATTGCTCAAAGGAACGGGAATTCTGTGGCAACTAATGCACTGGCTAACTGCAGTGGTACAGGGTGGGTCCATATGATATAGAAACAAGTAGAAGAAAATAAAACAAAATTGAAGATTAAAAGAATTTTATCTAGGGAATACATTTTTATAGTGAATTTTAGAGAAGTTAATAAACAATTTAGAAGAACAAACATTAATCGTGTGAGATAATGCACCTTGTCATTCAACATTACTCAACAAAGTACCAACAGTGTCTTGGACTAAGGCTGATATAATTCATTTACATTACACACAACGTTCAGTATATTATGCAGACGTACAAAAGTAAATCATTCTAAGAGGTCATGGCCATAATGTTCTGCGTATACCACCATATCATTGTCAATTTAATGCTATAGATTATTTGGGCATATGCAAAGGGTTATTATAATAACCATAAAGAAAGATATGGTTATGGAGACGGAAATATGTTTGATATGTGAAATCAACCTACACTACAAAAATTTATGACAAAAATGTATCCAACATACTGAAACTCTTGTAAGTGAATGGTACCTACGTGAAAAAGCACTAGATGTGGCTGATCATGACTGTGATACGTCAACAGGAGCAACAGCAATTAAAAAACTCTAATCACATTAATATCAACACAATATCGCTGTACATTTTTTGATGCCCTACTATGTATTGAAAACTATTGTACTGTGATCTAAACTAAAGTAATTCTTTAAGTAAAAATAAATCTTCGAACAATATTTATTTTTTAATCGAATTGTTTTAAGGAGTCATTTACAACCAATCCTATTTGTATGAAAACTGTTTAGGAAGTCATAGTGCTTGTAATTATTTATATTCATTTTAAATAGTTAATACAAAAATGTACACACCTCAAAAATTAAAATACATTAACCTAACTTATTCCTTAATACTATGTAACATGAAAGAATTTAATTGAATTGGCAAAGTTGCTTTTTCGTATCAAATTTCTCAATAAATTGATGGTTATTTAACTTCAGAAGTTCATATTGATTTATACGAATACCAATGATAATGTGATGGTCTTTTTGCCTGGTCCTAACTATACATATTAGTGTGTATAACATCGTTCGTTGATAAAAGAGGAAGATTTTAAACTGCTCTAAATTAATTTAATTTATATTTATTCTATAAAAGAACTTTTAACGAAAAAACATATCATTTTGTTATTAAAAATAACATCACTTTCAATGCACACATGAAATCCTGACAAAAATTTTTTCATAACTTGCCATAATTCTATCAGTCTAATGAATAGCACTTACCTGTATAATAACAAAAACTTGCTGTACTGCATTGCTCTCCGACATCAGCACAACTATATATGTCACTATCTGATTTTTCAATTTTAAGTCTCAAATCTTCGTAAGATCCCATCTTTAACCTACAAGACCATGTCCGTAACAAATGATCTGCTTTTCCATTATAATAATTAGGCTCTACCCGTAAAACATTTTTCATATAATACATAGCCAAAATTGGATTGTTGCTTCGATAATGCACCAATGCTAATAAAAAATTTGTGCTAGGCTCATAAAAGTTGACTTTAAATGCTAACTTTGCATATCTTGTGGCCTCTGTTATCAATCCCAATTGATATAAAATCGATCCTATGGAAGTCAGTATTACGTCAGTGCTTCCTTTTGGAACTGATTGAAATGCATAGTCTAAACAAAGTAGAGCATTTTTAGTATTTGAACGTAATCTCCAATACAAACTGGCTAAAGTTGACAAAACCCATTCTGGACCAGCTTTCTGAAAAAAATCAATTTATTTAAAAAATTAGTATGACTAACGTAAGCGATCTTAATTAGATAATTTCTCTGATTTTCTACAATAACACATCAAAACCTTTGCCAAATAGTAAAATAAGATTTGAATCTGTTATCTTCCAATTCGTACTTGGAGGCTCCACCAATTGAATCACTGAGATTGGTAATTTAATTGGAAAGAACGGCAAATTTCAAACATGTCTGCCACTATTATATCAGTATACTTTCAAATATCTTTTGACATATTTGTCAATCATCTGAAAGTTCTACCAATTAAGCCGGGAGACTAGTAATAATGTTAAAAAACTTGACACTCAAATACTTTTCACAAAAATGACAAATATAATTGGAAGTTAGTTCGATATTATAGCTACGTAAGGGATTTAAACTCGTAAATCTTTTCAAGTGAATTACGAGTGCTGGTGGCTCAATAGCACAAAGCATCCAAGTATGTGCTTGCACTTATAGACAGCATGCATCTACACTCACCTTCTTCATTGCAGTAACTATTCGCTGACCAATTTCAGACTCTTCTAATTTGGAATTTTTTACATAACTAAAAAAATGCTCTTCTATAAGTGGATGCATTTTTAACATTACACTATTTACAAGTGGTCGTAGTCTTGGGGGTAAGTAAAACTGTTCTACATCCCTAGCACTTTTGCTACATATTGGAGGATGCCAAGGTAAACTATGTTCCTTTCCCACAGGCAAACCAATCTGATCAGTTAGCATTTTGGATACCCTAAAATAAAAAAAAAACAATAGACGAGTATTCGTTAAAATAGTTAAAAGTTTAAAAACAAAAATGAATAAAATTTCTTCAGAGTAGTGTACAGAAAATTTTTTAACCTAGTTCTGTTAATGTTTTGTCCACTGTAAATAAGTATAGTTTCAGTCCAGAAAGGCAGATATGATATTTCTCAGGGAAGCGTGATGACACCTCGTTTAAAGTTCAATAATCTGAAAAATTACCATCGACTAACTATACACAAACAAGGTAAATTTAGATAATTAGCTGAAAGGATGAGTAGCGTAAGCGCTTGAATTAACCTGAAGTAACGTTGTTAGGGAACACTGATCAGAGTTGGTAATTTTGTTGAAAGCCACCTAATTGGAGCTGCTTATTATACAACAGATACAGTTATTAAATGAAGGGCACCAGGGCACGAAATTAAAAAAGTTGAATCATAGAAACTCAAGACTGCAACTGAAGTAAATCACAGAAAACCAATCTAGGAAATACAATCAAAAGTATTAACCTAATAAATCACCTCGTGGGAATGAAAAGTTAATAGTCTATTTTGACATGAATTAATGAAATTATAAGTTACTTTGAAGCGAGTATGCATTACTCTAAATTCCTTTACCCTAAAAATAAAAATGCTATTTTCAATGCATTACATAACAATATTTTTACATTTTAACCAATATGAAATAATTAATGCAAACAATAAAATTTTGTCATCATCATCACTAGGTCTTCAGTCCTGGAACTGGTTGGACGCATAAGCTCATTGTGCCCTATTCTGTGCTAACCTGCACATTTCCCTGAAATTTTCAGTCTGCATCTTTCACCATATGCGTGCAAGTCTGATCTAGGTCTACCTTTACCTCGTTTTTCCTATCTCTGCTTGTAATATCTCCCACACTAGTCCCCAAAAATGCCTTACAACGTATCCTGCCTTTCTATTTCGCCCTTTTTTTTTGTTTTCTACAGATATCTTTATTCCCCTACTATATCTATAACCTCTTTGTTGTTAACATTGTCTGTCCATGCTATCATCCTCATACATTTGAAGCACAACATTTTAAAAGGTTTCTACGGTTTTTATTTGCTTCTCCTGCTGTCCATATTTCACAGACGTACTGTGCTGTGCTCCACACATACTTTCAACAATTTTCTCCTCGTCTCTATGTTTGATGTCTTCAAACATAGCCGTTGCTCTTTCTTGTTAGATGCAGTTGGGTTTCCTTCTATTGTTTACAAATATATAACCTATTTCCCCGTAGTGTGAAGGTTATGCAGCTTACACCTACCAAGATCCCCAACACCTAAACCTATGCCGAATTAATAGCTTACCAATATAATCTTTCGCACAATCAACATTCGTTGAAAATATTTAAAAACAAACACCTCTAGTTGTTTATAATAATCATCAAATTTAAGTGCAATTATTTTTTTCATCGTTAGGTTTCCGTCTTGAAACTGGTTAGATGTGAACCTTCACATATTGCTATTCTGAGCTAGCCTACACCGTTTCCTGAAATTTCCACAGCCTAGATACAGCTCAGTTCCCATTCTGCTGTTTCCTAATTATATGCCCGATTTCTCCAAGATTCAGTAGTATGTGAAGGGGGTTTAAGCATTCTGTGGCTACCAAGAATAGCCCAACAGTTAGACATCTGCTGAATTAATAGTTTTCCAGCAAATCCATTTGCACAATTAACATTAGTTGAGAAATTTACAAAACCAATACCTGTAGTTGCTTATAGTTATCATCAGGTTTAATTTTTTTCGTCATTAGGTTTCCATCTTGAAATTGATTGGACGAGTACCTCCATTGATTTCTGTTCTAAGCTAGCCTGCACATTTTCCTGAAGATCCCACAGCCTATATCTTTCACTATCTGTATGCATTAGTCTAACCTAGGTCTACCTCTACCTCTCTTTTTTCCTATCTCTGCTTTTAATATATTCCGCACTATTCTCTCATGTCTTAGTATGTGGCCTATCATCATATGTCCTATTTTTTACTGTTTTGCGCATACTTCTTACTTCCAATACCATTTCCAGTACCTCTTTGTTCTTATTCTTTGTCTGTCCATGATATCTTCATCATACGACCATAGCACTACATTTCAAAGGTTTCTATCTTTTTCCTGTCCGCTTCTCCTAATGTCCAGGTTGTGCAGTCGTACAGTGCTTTGCCCCACACATATGTTTTAAGCAATCTTTTCCGTGTTTCTATATTTGTTGTTTTTGAACACAGTAGTTGCGTTTTCTTGTTAAATGTAGTACGACCTTGTGATAATCTTTGTTTTATATATTTTGCGCTCTTCCCATCTTGTGTTACTTGGCTACCTAGGTAGCAGAAATCCTTAAGCTCTTGTAAGTTTTCGTTACCTGTTTATATTCTAGTTTTTAGTTTATTTTCCCCTCCTTTGCATACTAGTACTTTAGTTTTATTTTTGTTAATTTTCATATCATATCTCTCTCTGTTAGATGTTTCCATTGCATTAAGAGCAGCTTCTAACTCTTCCTTGGTAGTTCCTTATACCCCTATATCATCTGCAAATCTAAGCATAATCTTTTGTCCTTGTATAATAATTCCAAACATCTTCTTGCATTTGACAGTATTCATTGCCTCTTCGATGTACAAGTTAAAAATTAATGGGATTAGGACACATCCCTGTCTCGCCCCTTTCCTAAAATTTACTTCTATACGTTCCTGCTCTAATTCTATTATCGCTGTTTGCTTTTTGTATAAGCTATGTACTGTCCGTCTATCCTTAAAACTTATTCCAATCTTATGAGTATTTGGAATATATTTTTCCATTTTCCATTGTCAAATGCTTTTTCCAGATCTACAAACCCTATATAGACGCTTTCCCCTTGTTTTCTCCATTATCATCCTAAAATATCCACCCGTGTTCCTCTGTTTTGTCTAAATCCAAATTGATCTTCTCATATTTCTTCAGCTCGTTTTTCCATTTGTCTTTGTACAATTCTAGTTAATATTTTTGACACTTGTGCTGTCAAACTTATTGTTCGAAAATTTTCACATCTATCTGAACCTCTCTTTTTTTGGTATAGTTACTATGATGTTATGTTTGAAATCTTTAAGTATCTCGCCTGTCTCATACATATAGCTTACAAGTTGGAAGAGACATTTTGTTACTGCTTGTCCAACGGCTTTTAGAGTTTCTGTTTACACATTTTCTGTACCCGGTGCCTTACCATTTTTCAGACTCTTTAATGCTAATTCAAACTCATCTCTAAGTATAGGATATTCCAAGTCATCCTTTTCAAACTCTAATTCCTGTTCTAATGCTGTTATTTCCTCTCCTGCATATAAATTCTATATATATATTCTTGCCATCTATCCACTTTCTCTACATTTTCTATAATAACGTTTCCTCCCACATCCCTTATATTTTTGCTATATGGTTTTATATCCCTAAAATTCATTCGAATTTGTTTGTATGCTTCGCCTGTCTTTCCTATTTCCATCTTAGTTTGTACCTCTTTGCACTTTTGATCAATCCATTGTTCTTTAGCTTTTCCGCATTTCCAAATAATTTCCCATTTTATGGCTTTGTATCCCTGTTTCCTGTTTCGTCTGATCTATTTTTGTATTTTCGTCTTTCTTCTATTAGATTCAGGATACCCTTTGTTATCCATGGTTTCTTATTTTCTTTTTGTGTATACCCCACAATATCTCTGAACGCCATGTCTAAGCTGAATTTAATGTTATTCCATTCCGTTTCTACTGCCTTAGTATAAGAAATTTTCCCGATATCTTTCAGCAATTTGTTTGACTTTTTTTCGAATCTTTCTTGAATATCTTTATCTTTTAGTTTCTCAAAGTCAAAGTGTCTTTTTACGTTCACTTTTTCAAATTATTTAATTTAAGCATGGGTCAGTGTCTAAATCTGCTTCCGGGTAACTTCTATAATCTTTTACTTGATTCCTAAACCATTGTCTAACAAAAATGTAATCTATTTGATATCTTCCTATATCTCCTGGCATCTTCCACATGTATCGTCTTCTAGCATGATGTTGAAATAATGTGTTTGTGATGGTTAAATTGTTCTTGTCGCATAATTCTACCAGCCTATTTCCGCTGTCATTTTTCGTGCCTAAACCAAATATACCTACTACCACTCCTTCTCTACCCTCACCTACCACTGCATTAAAATCCCCCATAATTATTAAATTTTCATGTCCTTTTATGTATCTTAATATGTCTTTGATACCTATGTAGATCGCCTCTACCACTTCCTCACTGTAGCTAGAGGTGGGCATTTATACAGTATTGCCCGAAATAAACAGTACTGAAATTGTAATTGTTTTGTATATTTAAAAAATACATATTATTGACACTTTATTATATGTTCTAAATGTGCACCTCCTCGTTCGAGACAGACTTCATAACGATGTTCTAAGTTTCTGGTCATGTTATTGAATAAGGGTTGTCTCAGGGCTGCGAAGAAGACTCTAACGGCATCCTTTAATTCATCGATGGTTTGTGGTGCCCGTTTGAAAACACGTAGATCAGGGATAAATCGTGTTAAAATTTGTCTGTACCTCTGTTGATTAAGTGTGACTTGCCTACCATTCTCTTCGATAAAGTACGGACCAATGATTCCGTGTCCGAAACAGCACACCAGACACTCACTTTTTCACTATGTAAAGGAACCTCTTGAACCTCATCGGGTCTGGCAAAGCCCAGAAATCGATTTGTGCGACGATTCACATAGCCTGACAAGTGAAAATATGCTTCGTCTGAAAACCAAACATTTTTCAAAAATTCAGGATTTTCATACTGTAACGCGAGAATTCTGGCGCAATATTCCACTCTATTGCGATAATCCCGAGGATGTAGTTGTTGATGTACCTGAATCACATACGAAAATGTACCCAGCTCCTTCAGGATTCTTTGAAAGGAAGTTCTTTTAAATCAAGTTGTAACGCTGTCCTTGCCTGGCTGACTTTCGGATTTTCTAAGATTTGCTCAAAACACGTTCATGGTTATTGTTGTTGTTAACTGTCCTGGGACGCCCGGGTTTCCTTTTCGTTGGCACAATACACTACCTGTATTTCTAAACTTTTCAATAACCTTCAAAATTACAGCATTACTTGGAGAACGTTTATTAAACCTTTGTGTGAATTGATCAGACACGTATAGCAAACTTGCACCATTACGTCGGCCGATTCCGTATGAACGAAAATAATGCTCTACCAGAAACACTTTCTCCTCTGTACTTAACACCATTTTTAACAATTAGGCCCTACTAATTACTTGTTTGAGGTTTACTTGACAGGTCTATACTAGCTAACTTGAGTGTGACAGCGCACGCATAAAAACACCGCCAACTTAGTTTCAGTACTGTTTATTTCGGGCAATACTGTACTTGTATTTACCGGTTTAGATTCTAATCTAACCATGAGTACTCTTTCGTTCTTTTGTAGGTAGTTTTCTACATGTTGTCCTATCTTTTTTTTCATAACCCGAATTTCCTTCCTCTGATCCTGTATGAATTACTCTAAAGTGCCCACTCCAAAAATCCCTGGCCTCTGGTCAGCAGACTTCGCTGATCCCTACTATGTCTAGTGCTAACCTATTTATTTCAATTTTCAAGTTCTCTAGCTTACTTGCTTCATACTTCTGACATTCCATGCTCCGACTCGCAGAATGTTCACGACTCTTTTTTTATACTTTCCAATCACATCCCCCGAAGTAGTCCCTTTCCGAAGATCCGAATGGAGGACTATTTTAACTCCGGAAATTTTTACCCCAGAGGATGCCAACGTCTTCAATAACAATTTGAGTAAACTGTGTACTTGGAAGATAATGTAGTAGTTTCTCGTTGCCTTCCACATTGCAGTACTGTCTTAGAATGTCATACCGACCCCTATGGTCGCTGCTGCCCTCTTTCAGGGACCTGTCTTTGCCTGGTTCCCCACTAAAGACCCTACTACTTTGGTTGGACCTGTAGTTTGGCTCTTTAGGTCACTCGAACACGGAAGCCACTCCACTCGTTCTAGTAATCTAGAACTTCTTCAAGGTGCAGGTCCATTTGAAATTGTAAAGGATTAAAATTAAAAATCAGCCCCGAGTTAAAAAGTATCATTAATCTACCCCAAAATGCACCTCTGTATGACAAAGGAATAATTATTGTTGCTTATACATTAGCATAAATCTACAGGTACCTAAATAGTTCACTATCCACTAAATTGTGACAAACACTATGGTTGGTGTCATATAATGTTAACAAGAGCATGCCAATGCCGGATTCGCATTGTTAATACATTAATTATTAGTCAGTATCCGTCTGATTGTTGATAAACATGCATGCTGTTACATCTGATTGCCTCCACAAAGTTTTGCTTTAATATTAGGTAAAAGGATGTTTTTAATCAGAAAGGAAAAGCATTATTTCTCACCGTTATTGTATTATAAATTAGATTGTTATGTATAACATTATGGTTGTTAAGTTCTCATACACTATAAATGAAGAACCTACAGTTTATTGTATGTAAACCGTCAAATAAACCTTTTCACATGCCTCGAAGAATGTGCGGTTAATGCCCTAACCAACTTCACTGCAAAATTTGTAAAGAAAACCGCTTTCGGACCCAATAAAAACTCTACGTTACATTTAAATGCAAGAGCAGGTTTACCAAGAAGCAAAGAACGCTGGGTCTATCTTAAACTACCTCTGTAGTTAATTAAATTGTTATTGCATTGTATTGAAATTTGTGCAATATTGTGCCCTCTGTAGAAATTTTGTTGTGTTAACGGCTGGACCAATCCTAAAAAAACAGTATCAAATATTGTCAAACTTTATTGGCAAATATAGAAATGACATTTACTTTATTAGCCCGAATATAACGCAAAATCCTTTAACTAATTATATCCAGTTAAAAAATTGACTTGTGCTAAATATGAGGTCTATGCATTGGAATATAACAACTTTTCTTGCTGGTACATCTATGCTCAATCCGACCTGCCGAAGCACCAAAATCTCCAAGAAAAAGATAAATAGTTATCCTTAATCAATTATATTTAAAAAAAATCATTCCTTACACTAAAATAGAGTGTGCTTTTAGTATTCACTTAATGGTAGGGTATAGGTATCTTGTTACTTGCCTAACAATAATTCTGTTTTACATTATTTAATTTTATTGACATGAATACAACCTGTGTTATTACCTGTTACTATATAAATGCTTGTCTGATTAAATTCTATTTTCTTTAAATTCCTTTATGAAAAATGAATGGATCACATTAAATTTGGATTATTTTGTTGTTCGAAACAGCTTTATAAAAAATTTTGGTGTTGTGTTAAATTTGGGGTAGCGTTATATTTGAGCTAATATTATATTTAGAAAAAATGTACTCTTCTACAAAAAAATGATAGTACGTTATTTAATAAAAATTTGGTAGTAGAAAAAATTAATAATTTTTAGTTAGATAAATGAGCTTTTATAGCAAGAAAGCTACCTGAAAAGTATAGACTTTGGTGGTTTATGTTTAATAACATTGCTTTTGCACTGTAATATTAAATTAGGATAAAGAATTAAAACAGTAAAGCACTAACACTAGCAATAATAAAATTTTGGACTTCACATCCCTTTGTAGTAAATTCAGACAAATTACAGATGCGCACTCTGGAAATAATTGGTACATTAAAGGTATTTGTATAAATTCCCACAAGTTCAAGAATGGAAACATACACCCCAAAAACCACAGAATTATAATATAGTCATAAAATTAATGCGTTGACATGGACAGACCTACATTGAACTCAACAGTAGGACAGTTTAAGAAACACCATTCATGAGCACAAGGACATTGGGTAATAACCCTGCAACATTATAACTATACAACCCTAGAATAGGAGGGGATCAGTTCGGTTCAGATTATTAGACACTGGCGAGCAACCTCTCAAAACTCAATCGTGGTGCAAGACAACGGTTGTAAGACAGGTATGTACAGTTACGGGATGGTATTCAAATATCCAGGCTTTCAGGGATTAAACAAGCCCTCGGACATGATTAAACATAAACATTACATATCATACCTGTGAGAAACATCAGTGTTTTGAGAGCTTTTGATCAACCACAACCAGTTGGAATTTTACCTGGGAAGACTCCTGCTCGTTGATGTGGATGGAGTTTTAAAAGAATGAAACCAAAAAACTGTAAGTTAATTGAATTACATCGCCTGCTGTTTGTTGTAATTGATTGATTGATCGTTAACATTTATAAATGAATGGAGCTTTTTCTTAATAAAAACTATGAATGTTGGTGCATCCTTCGGTAAATTAAAAGTGTATTGTTTCAAATTTTCATACATCAAAGCTCATTAAGAAGTAGAAAGTAAAAATTACCTTGACTAAATTTCGAGGAAGTAATATTATTGATAATATTAAATTTTGTAGCTGAACGCAGATTTTGCCAAATTAGAGTAGATAATAGCGCTTGTTTTCTTTTTTTTTTGTTGTTATTTACTGTGTTGAAAATTATGTTTTACAATATAGGTTAGATGTACATAAGACAAAGTTTTGCTTTGTTTATTTTAAATTAATAGGAGGTCAGAAAGATGTAATCAAGGTTCCATCAACCTCTAACTGCAGTGGAAGCCGCTAAACCGTTTCTTGGAACGCCTACATTCCGTGTAGGCTTTATTTGGGGTTTTTTCAGGTGGGTTGGTGCTCACAGGCCTTATTGAACAAAGCGTTTAAAGAACTTTCAAGGAAAGTGTAAAAATAGTGGGTCGTTAGACTTTGTTTACCCCTACTACTAGTATACTTTTTTATAGAACCCAACCTGTGCCACTGAAAACTAGCTGGTGCACTATTTGCTGTTACATCACTCCGTCCCTGTAGAATAAAATTAATTCAGAAGCTTAACATCAATTCAGCACAAAACATTCAGCACATACCATTGAATATCTGTGAAATAGGGTATATTTTTTTAGAAAACAATAGAAGGTGAAAAGTGCAAAAAATATGAAGAAAATTAGCACAAGGCCGTGCAGTATGTAACAAGAAAAAGCAGCTGTTATATCTGAAGACAACAAACAGAAAAGCAAAGATCGTTGAAAGTATAGACGTGAAGTACAGCACTATACGACTGTGAAATGTCGACAATAGAAGCGGACAGGAAAAAGGTAGAAGCATTCAAAATGTGGTGCTACAGACAGCAAAGTTAAGAACAACGAGGTACTAGAAATGGGAGAAAAGAAATACGTGGAAACATAGGTTGATGGAACATATACTAAGGCATGAGGGAATAGAGCAGCATATATTAGAAGAAGAAAACATAAAAGAAGAGGTAGCCCTAGATTATACTATTGCACACAGATAGTGATAGATGTAGGCTGTGGGAATTTTAGGATAGGTTAGTTCAGATTAGAAAATAATGGAAGTATGCGTCCAACCAGTTCTAGGACTGAGGACCTAGTAATGATGTTAATGTTTCATATCAGTTGTACATTTACATATTCATATCAAATTGATGTTATGTATCCATTTCTTTAGGTGTACTATTTGAGACTCGTCCTGTAGTTGTATTAAATACATAAATAAATATTCTAAAAGTAATATCAAGGAACCAGTAATTCCATATACCTCAAATTTTCTTTGGGAAAAAATAGGAATTGATATCAGATGTGTAAGTAATCAACACTTTCTAATAATAGTAGATTGCTTTATACGGTTGTCGTGATCAGTAAACTTAAAAGCAAAATGGCTTGCACTGTTATATTAAGCTTAAAAAATATTTTTCACTTATGATCTTCTGGCAGTAATATTCTCTGGTAACGATCCTCTGTTTACTAGTCAAGAATTTATACATTTTTCAAAAAGTCTCAAAACTTCCAATTCGCTATATGTTAATGTTAATTTAAGTGAACTGATTTTATAATTATGGCTTGGAAAACAATATATCTACGAGATCTCTTTGTATTATTTAAAAGTGCAACCAGCTCTCTATTGAGCGATATTAATAATGAGGTTACCAATACTAATCCTAAGGACTCACTAAGATCCACTGATCTTCTTCTTCAGCATGCACTGATGTTGATCCGGGATATAGGCAGCACCTCATACGACGTGCTCAATAATAAAAGCACCGGTTGCATTTAAGAAATTATATGATGAAGTAATTCAGCACTGCAAACGCTGGTACCGACAAATTGCCCTTATCGTTCACGACACGTGCAAGCCCTTTGATTTTATTAAAATAATTTTAGACAATGTCTAAACATGAACGGATCGAAACCGCGTCTGGTCAACTCCGAATTTAAAATAAATTAGTGGGAGTTGAACAGCTGTAAACATGGGCGCGTTCCAAAACACGAATACAACAAGTCCACAGAACACTATATCCTCAAAGCAACGGATTGATGGAACGTGTACCATACTATTGAAGGGTTGTTTATTAAAACATGCCATGGGTATAAGGATCTGTCGTTTACAATTCTCGATTATAACACTATCCCTAACCTTAATGTACCAGTAGCTCCTAATATGCTGTTAATAGGAAGGAAATTAAGAATGAATCTAGCAATCAAAACAGTAAGTTTGTGACAAAGCTTTAGCTGAATCAGAAATTATCAATAATCTTATGAAATCAAAATATGGTAATAGCAAATACAAGTGTGTTGTTACTAGACATGGAAGATGTGTTGAACAGCATGAAGGTTTGTTTTGTAACATTATTTGTAATTAATTTAAATTATGTGTAAGATAATTTTGTCTTCACAATTCTTATATTATTCTGACTTGAACCTCCTACAAATCTCATGAATGTTATTTTTTCTGCAGCCACGTAAAAATTTCAGGTAAGTAGTCCGAACCTTTAAAATTTTGTTAGTTGTAAGCATATTTGTTGTCTGTATCTGTACCGGTCTTTAGTTTCAATCCCTTGTAATAACTAAATTTAAATTGTCCCTATAGGATTTGAGTAACCATATAGTACGTGGGCAGTAGTAATTTTTTGGGGTAATTTGGGAAATTGAAAGCCCTCTCTCTAACGATTTATTATAAGTGTATTAAATATTGTCAAAGCCACACCATAATTAATAAAGGTTTTTAATTATTCTCTGTTATTACAAAACACTACAACTATACACAATACACAACAGAGAATTTCTAACAAGCTGCAATATTACGAAGCTACAAGAATGAACACTGCCAATACATCAGAAGAATCAAGAAATTGGCTACGTATTACCCCAATCTTTACAGTAGTAACATTCAATACAAGTAATACAAAACCGACCAGATGGGCAAAAAGACTAGAAGTTGCATTTTCGGTATTTCAAATATCCCAACTATAAAACTACATTAGTTACTGCATTTCATGGAAGAGTCATATGACACTCTTTCCAATAAAGTGGTCCCGAATTTTCCAGAAACATTAACTTATAGTGAAGTGGTAGGTGTTATACAGCAATTTTACAATCCCATATGATTAGAGATTGCTGAAACTTTTAGATTTCAATGCAGGAAGCAATAGGAAGGAGAACCGATACAGGAATTTTTATACTGACTACAAAAACGTTCCTTAGAAATGTAAATTTGGTGATTTTTTGAAAACTTCATTATGGAACCAATGTGTGTATGGTTTAGTACCAAAACGTATACAAAATAGATTACTAGAAACTAAAAAATTTAACTTCGCTAGAGCAATCAAAATCGCACGCAGTCAGTATGGAAATGTCAGAGCGTAACACAAATCAAAACCTTTAAATAGCATTAACGCGAAACATCAAAAGATACTGACTGCAGCTTCGAAAGAAAACAATGTAAATTCAACTTGGAATATTAAAAGGCACCAGGTAAATATTTAAAAAGAGCTTGTTATAGGTGTGGAAGTGCACAGCATTTTGCAAATATGTGTAATAAAATCAAAGCTATATGTAACTTTTGCAATCTGAAGAGACATCTACAGAAGGTTTGTACAAAGGCCAAGAAAATCTCGAATCTTAATGAAGTGGAGAAATACAAATTACAGATAGCAAATACATATGAGAACTGTTTACCATTGTGGATGAGGACGATTTTGAAAGCTTGAAGGATATGTATTTCGTGAATCTAGTGGTAAATGAAAAAGAATTTAGGATGGAGGTAGATAGTAGCGCACCGGACAGCCTAATCAATGAAAACACTTACAAAATGGAATTTCTAAATTTAACATTACAAACTACTAAAATACAACTAATTTCTTACTGTAAAGCTGCTCTGAAAGTTGAGTGTACCATAATCTCAAACTACACTAACTTATACATAGTACATAGAGATAGCTAACCTTTACCAGGTAGAGAATAGCTGCTACTAAACATTAATTTACAAGAGATTGGCCATTTCGATACCATTGAAAACAATCTTACGGAGAGCAAACTAGTGAAAGTACTGAACAATAAATATGATGATATTTTTAGCCTGGTGTAGGTACAACCGAAGGAATACAAGCTTCAATTTTTTTAAAAGAGAGTACAAAACCTGTATTTATAAAGGCAAGAAAGGTACTTTGTGTACAGAAAGATGCAGTGTGCAAAGCAATCGATTCATTTGTGGAACAGGGCATTTTGGAGAAAGTTGATAATTCGGAATGAGGTACGCCTGTTGTTCCAGTAGTAAAAGTGAACGAAAGAATTCATGTGTGAGAGGATTATCAAATAACATTAAACCCAAACATAATTATCGATGACCACTCTTTGCCGACTATTGATGAACTGTTTTCACAGCTGGCGGGAACACAAAATTCACCAAAATAGATTTCAACCAAGCATACTTACATTTGGACATTAAACTGGAGATGCGGGAGCTGTTGATATTGAATACACATAAAGGGTTGTATTGCGCTATGTGTTTAATGTTTGAACTATCCAGTGCACCTGTTATTTGGCAGCGGGTGATGGAACAGATACTACAGAGTATTTCTGGAGTATTTGTATTTCTTAATGACAAGAAAGGTCACTGGCAGAGATACAAAATCGCACTTACATACTTTAGAGTTAGTATTACAAAAATTAAAAGACCTTAGGATAAATAATAATAAAAGTGTGTTTCTATTAGATGAAATAGAATATTGCGGTTGTGTAATAAAAAAAAAGGTTACAAAAAGTAAAAAAAAAAACAAGTGGAGACAATTCAAAACGTGCCTGTACTGAAAAATAAAACTCAAGAAAGGGTTTTTATAGAACATATCAATTATTACAAGAGATTTCTTAAAGATGCAAGTACAATTTTACAACCTTTAAATAATTGTTTAAGGTACAATGTGAGTTTTAACTGAACACTGGAGGGTCAGAAGGGTTTAACGATGTTAAACGCAAAATAAAATTGGATAAAGTGCTATGCAACTTGGACCCATCGTTACCACTCATTTTGGCTAGTGATGCTTCACCGTATGGGGTCGGAGCAGTTCTTAACCATATGTATCCGGATGGTACAGAGAGACAATTACAATTTGCAAATCAGACGTTAAACAAAACACAGCAAAAAATACACTCAAATTGACAAAGAAGTTTATGGTATGATATATGGCATCAAAAAATTTTACAATTATTTATCATGATATCACTTTGACGGACACTCAGAATATAGTTGATGGATTTGCACCATACTGTGAATCATTTTACACAAACCATCCATATACACGCTTAATTAATAACAGTATGTGATAGTATGATCAACCTCTGTTGTCATGAATTTACCGAGGAAGAAGTATTGGATAAACTTTCTCTTAATACATCAAAGAAAGCTGGACCAGATTGTATTCCCGCTCTATTTCTGCAACAATGTAGGTTTTCACTATGTGGCCCTTTAACCACCACCTTTCAACTGAGTTTAGATTCAAGAATCTTTACGTTAATCTGGAAGAAGACAACTATAACTCCAGTGGTGTTCGTTCACTATAGAAAACTACCAAGGTACATCCACATTGTCAACTATACCTAAACTCCTGGAATCAATTACTTGTGCCTAAATTTTCAGCACTTTTAAAAATGTTATTTCAGATGAGCAACACAGATTTTGTCTCTATTATAACTTTTTGACTAAAGCGTTAGAAAATGGCTTACAAGTAAATGTGATTTATACTGACATATCCAAAGCTGTTGCTAGTGTTCGTCATGTCCTCCTGTTAAATAAAGTAGAAACACTTGGGATCTCGGGTTCGTATCTTGAGTGGATATGGTGCTATGTTGAAAATCGTACCCAAATAATAAAAATTGTTGGCACAACTTCCAGAACAATTCAAGTTACTTCAGCTGTTTTACAGAGTTCTCACCTTGGGCCAATCCTGTTCATACACTTCATCAATGATGTTGTGGACGTTTTTGTCAAATGTAAATGTCTGCTTTATGGTGACGACCTGAAGTTCTTCACTTCGATCCATAGTCCTTATGATAGTGTGGAGGTTCAATCAGATCTAGATGATCTCTGCTTCTACATCTAATCAAGAAGTAAGGGATGAAACAAGCGTAGGAAATAGTCTTCGAAAACAATCTAGAGACGAATTTAAGTTACATGAAAATATAGAGGTAGCAAATACTTCTAAAGATGTCCCAGATGTTCTGCCATTGAAACTTTCATCCAAAATTGGATGGGCTCCGATAAGATAAAATTATTAGAGCTAGCATATTGATATTTTACGAGGAAGTGGAAAGATTGATATATGTTTGGTAATCAACATAGCTGATATAGGTTAGGGGTATCTAGGTTAGCAGTGTGGGTTTTGTTTTGGATAGATGTCATATTTTTTATGTATGAGAGCAGAAGTATTTTTGTACATAATTAATAAAGGTTTATGAGTATTCTCTGTTATTACTAAAGTACTACAACTATACACCATACACAACATGAATCCCATACCAATCCTTCACCATGGTGTGGTTACTTCAGCAAGTTGTACGATTAAGATTCAGTAACAATTATTTTAAAATTTAAGCTTTCTTTTTTAAGGCTAATAATTGAATATAAAATTAGCTGTACTAAATCCCTACTTTGAGTTAAGCCACCTTGGTTACGTACCAGTATAGTGTGTTGTCTATACATAATATTACGCCATGCCATTATAAACGGTGTATTAATTAATATGTTACTGTGAGTTAATTAGGGCATGTTGTTGTTCAAAACTTTACTGTTTAGCTTCTTAGGTATTTTAGGAAATTGCTTTACTGTTATTGCATTGCTTTAAATTTGTAGGGTTGCCTATTAAAAGGGCTTGCGTTTATTTCATTGTACCATCTCTTTTTTTAATTTGTGCTTTTTCCTTCACTTTGTTATACTTTAGAAACATTATACTCTTTCTATTGGGTTAACTAATTTTATTTTTATTTGGCAGCATGTTGTAACGGGTGTTTGTAGGGCTGTTCATAGAAAAACTCTGGCCACTAACTGATCCCATTTTCCTGGTGAAATTTTCTAAAAGGTAGCTAAATTTCTCACTGGACTCAAGAGTTTCCTTGGTCCAGGATACTATAACCCCATGTCATCCTGTGTTGAATCGGCTACCGAAATAATTAACTGAGTCACCAGCCTGAGGAATTTCTCCAATAACTGCATCAAACTTTTTCCATGACAAATAGCATAAAATATTTACAAAAGATAAAGTTAGTACCTACACCTAATACAACTAATCTAACTATAATAAAGCAATAAGCTTTTTAAATATCAGCTGTTATATTTACTTACTGATAACCTTTATTCTCTGGAGGCAAGTACACTGGCAAATCTAAATCATCGTGCATCTGAACTGGTAAATTCCACAAAATACATTCAGCTCTACTCGGCCATCCAGATACATCAAAATGTAAATTACGAGATGGTGATAAAGATAAAGGATATGTAGGATGTAATATTGGAGGCATACTAGGATTGTCCTCATTAATTCCTCTATTAGAATCAGTGTTGGGTAAAACTTTGGTTATCTTATCACCATCCCATTTTCTAGTTGGGGGTTCAGGTCGTCGATTTTTACTACGTGATAGTTGTTCACTAATCTTTTTAGTTTCAGATTCAACATTCACCAACAATTTTTGAAAATTTACGTTAACATCAGCTTGAAATTTAGCAGCTGCATCATGATCCGTAAAATCACATGTGATTGTTGGTTGTGAGTCATCATGAGAAACACGTTGTATACAACGCTGTCCTGTAGAATGCTTTTCAGGAGTATATCCAGATGTCTGTGCTTCAACAGGCGTTTGTTCCCATAGTAGTCGTTCTTGTAAACGCAACCATTGTTGTTGCAAACTATGATAATCATGTAAGTCTGATAAAATTTCTTGTAAAGAACTGTAAATAAAAGTTTTAAAAATTTTAATTAAAAAACTTAATATTTACTCGTGCAATTTCATAAGACCTTCATCAAGACTTTTATGGCACAATAAAGCATATTTACTAGCTGCAACAGGTTCTAATGCAGGATTTTTATTAAGTGCAATGTCATAGAAAGTTATTGATCGATTGTAATCATACTGAACAGCATATGTATTGCCCAATGCTATGTAATTGAGATAAGAATCTGGTGAATGTCTTACTGCTGCATGCAATAACACTGTCGCATCTTTAGGCTGTAAACTTTGATGTAAGACATCAGCTAAATTTAGCAATGGTATGTCTCTGTATTGCCTGCAATAAAATATTAAATAAAATAGTCATTGAAGTTAACAATTTGTGATAAAAATAGTGCATACTTGTAACTTTTTCAATTATCACAAGCAACCCCATTCAAAAACAATGCACATCAGCAGGTCAGAGATTGATGTAATCTTAGTATATAAAATAACTTAAAAATCAGTTTGTCTTTGTTTTTCTTGAAACATATAAAATTAAAAGAAATAAATAAAAATGAAGCATACCTTTTGAACTTGCTTCTTGAAATAATACAAACGCTCACAACACTCGTTAAATATTTGTTTCAGATTTACAATGTTAAATCGCAACATGTTTAAAATGCACTATAAGTTGTAGTAAATGCTATTGTAGCACACTTCTTACGTCAGGCAATCAGTAAACGTTTAATACTATAGTACATCCCAGAAAAGAATAGTTATTTATTATACACGGGAAAAAAGTACTAGATTTTAGCTCAAGGTGTGTTTGTCTCCCAACGCAAAGCGGAGGGAGACAAAACACCGAGAGATAAAAATCTTACATTTTTACCCGTGTATAATACACTATTTTTTTCTGTGACAGGCAAAAATGATAATTTAATATTGAAAAAAATATTACACTATATTAAAAACAAAAAATCAATCGATGTCAAATTTGAAGTTTCAAACAAGTAATTTGTTGTACTTATAAGTACAGTTAGACTTGCCTTGCTAAGGAAACCTTTAAAATAATCAAATATCTGTCAATTTAATTCTGCGAGTGGTTTCAAAAATTGCTTACTTAGTTGTTTATATTGGTTATTTTGAATGCGACGAAGTTATGGTACGATGTTATGTTACACCCGAATGTTACAAGAGTGAATCCAGCTTTAAATTAAATATCTTCGTGTTCTTACTTATTTGCACATACCCGGGAAAAAAGTACTCATTTTTTTCCCGGGGAAAAAAGTAAATTCATAAAAAGTGACATTTTGTTACCTGTCAAGAAACATTAAATGTCAAATTTTTTCCCGTCACAGAAAAAAATATATATACTCCTATTAGGTTATACGTCCAAGACAACTGATTTTGTACAAATAATATTATAGATATAATTACACAACATGTGTTATTGGCGTGAGTTATGAATCATGACTCGCTGTTTGTCAACTGAGCAAATTGCTACAGAGACTATATCATAATAACTTACGTTAGATACCTATGAAATGTTAAAAAAGATATTCGTATATCACAATAAATTTCTCTAAGAAATCATTTAATATGGGCATAAAATGAAGTCACGTAGTAAACCTGAAATAATATGCACCCTGTCAGAAGCGCAAAAAGTTGCACATACAACAATACTTAACCTACTACCTGATAAATCTAACAGAAAATACCAAGCGACATACAAAAATTTTATGATTGGAGTACCAGCAAGAATGTGCAACGAAAACTTCTTTTGCAACAATAGCTCTTTATTATTAAACTGATTACATAAGCCTTCTTGAATTGAATTTTTTTAAAAGGGAAACCTTTCCTTTTATTTTCTCTTTTTTGATTATAAGTAATAGATATGCAAAAGACAATCGTTCAAGTGTAATTTTCACAATTGCCCCGCACTAACACTAATGTAACAAAAACTTCTTTTCCAATAGGTTTTTATTATTAAGCTAATTACACAGGCCTTCTTGTAGCTGCTGTAAAATTCTAATGTACTCAGGACAATTATTTCCAGCAAATCCCTAACAATACCAACGTTCTTAAAGCGACATTATTATCCCCTTAATTACAACTCAATGTATTAATAATTAACAATTGAAGCATTAATTTATTTATTATTAATGTATGTTAGTCACTAGCTCCAGTAATTTATATCACATAGATACATTTATTTTAACACATATCACAAACTAATTGCACAAGCCTTCTTACTCGTAACTACAGTGAAATTCTAATGTACTCGTGAAAATTATTCCCAGTTAATCACCAACAGTACTAACTTCCTTAAAGTGGTAATACTATCTTCTTAATTACTGCTCGATGCACTCATAATTAATAGTCAAAACACTATTCATTTATTTATTACTAATTTATGTTCATCACTAACGAGCGTCTCGCGGCAGTAATGCCGTGGCTGCAATGATAGGTTAGGTTACTGTTAAAAATAAATATTATTATTAAAAAACACAAATCACTCAACACACATATCAGAACAGTTGTTGCTAAAACTATTGCAGACTGTTCTGATATGCGTGTTAAGTGATTAGTGTTTTTAATAATAATATCTATTTCTAACAGTAACCTAATCTGTCATTGCAGCCACGGCATTACTGCCGCGAGACGCTCCTAATCACTAGCTATAGTATTCTATACCACACAGATGTGTTTATTTTAACCCAAATCATGACTTTATAACTAGTATTATGATCAAAGCTTGAATTCGAACTAATGTAACACCCATGAACGTGTCTTTATGTACTAATTCAATTATTCTTTAATTGCTCTAAATACAAAAGAGAGCATGCTACATTTATTCAAACTAGCTTCCACAACATTCCTTTTATAAGCTTTTAAATACTTCAAGTACACCCCTTGTAAATGCGGCATCCCATTGTTCTGTTTGAATATAGTTGTTGATCAACTCTTTCATCCCATAACAGCCAAAGCATCGATGTGCCGAGACAAACGATTTAACGCCTCGTTATAATGGCTTATTCTGAAAACGTGCTATTGGCATAATTTAATAAACTATCAAATAAGTATAAATCTCTGTAGACACTAAATATAAATAAGGGCATCAATATAGAAACCTTTGCAAAATTATGGGCATTCCTCAAAAGGAAATCTGAGAACTATAGAGCTAAAAAGGCCAGAATATTTGCTCCAAAGCAAATTAATAAATTTATTATCGAATCCTCATATGATAACTATCTGGCAGCAAAGGTAGTATACCCTTTTCGCGATAAATATGGGACGATGTCGTAAACAATAATAAAGTGCTAGTAATTGTATAATGTGGATGTAATTAGGAATGTAGCTTTAATGATATTACAATTTAGTATGCTACAGTTGGCAGTTTTGTGTGGTGTAACATTTTTTGCTTCGGTATCCTTTAACGAAAAATGTGTTTAAAGTGAAAAATTAAGACACTGTTTTTATTACTTGAAAAGGCTTAATTCTGCATCTCAAGCTGCACTGTTACCACAATTCACCACCATACAGAAAGAAGGTATTTTAAAAATAACCTTACAATTTAAAGTATGCCAACTTTTAATTATTGTTTAATAATAAACAAAGATCATAGAAGTCTGGTTATTAAATACACCTAGATTAAGTGAACCATAACAACACAGCATTTATTTGAATTGTGACATCATTCCATTTTATCGCAAATAGTAGCCTTAAATTTAATTTAAACTCTAGGTTACTTTAATCATGAGCATAAGTGCTTGTTGTGCTGCAGAGTTGCATTCAATTCATCTCACAGATGTAGATCTAGAATCGGCCTTGATGGTCAATATACCAAACACAAAAATAAAAATTTGCTGTTACAGGAAATTTTTATAATAAATTTAAAAATATCTAAATCTTCGACCTTCACATTTAGTGTAATCAACTTTATTTTGTAGATTCTAAAATGGGAAATACTTTCTGCAAAGAATTGGCATTAAGATATTTGGTACATTAAGTAAACAAATTAATTAATTTTTTAAATTATCAAATAGTAATTTGTATAACAGTCATTGCTTCGTCGTTCATTGGCGACTCCATTAGTAGATGCTGGAGGTAATATTACGCCCTGAAGTGTCACGGAGGTTGGCAATGTACCGTAACAGTAAAACAGTAAAAATAAAACAAACAAGGCAAACAATATTTACAGTTCTATCAACACACAGCACATTGCAGCTAGTACCTTCATACACATACAACCAAAAAAAGAAAACCAAAGCATAACCTTACACAATTCTACATCTTCAATGCATATTACAAGTTGCTCACACTTCACAATTAATTTTGTTAATAAAAATGATAACTAAAGAATACTAAACCGTGTTAAACGTCTCTTTTGTTATTATATATTGTGAATTAACGTTAATTTCATACAACTGGCAATTAAATCTGCTGCCTATTTACCGCATTATTATTCAAACTAATAACTAAAAATACTTTTTAGTAACATAATTGCATTTAGTTTAGGACTTTGAATACTCAATAGACCTTGTTATAGTCATAGAGTATAGTATTCAGCATGTGCTAAGTATTTAAATATAAAGTGTTTTTACTCAATATATAAACCAATGTGTGGTAAATAAACTTAATAGCAGTGGACGTAAATGTTTAACTGATTATATATAGCTATGAGATACAAATGCACGTACGCACTATGTGATCTATAATTCAGGAACTGTAACACTTACCCTAGATAAACACAATCACGATTCATCTAAGCCCTAAAAATTCCACTCACTTAACATGCTCAGTCTGTGGTAGTTCTTTAGTAAGAATATTTGCTACCATGTCTTCCATACTGACACGAGATAACACAAGCACTTTCTTATCAAGAGCTGAACCGAGTAGAATGAACTTTGAACTTCTTAAAACAGAAATTTGAACAAAATGAAGAAAAATCCAGTCGGATCTTAATTCGCTAAGTCAATACTTTCATCGTAACTTTAAAACACATCAAGAAAATTTCAGTCAAGAATTAAAATAAATGCACAACAGATTAGACAATTTTACATTTCTCATGAGACAGGAGGCTCAAGAAGTAGTTAACTCAAACATGACAGAAGTAAAAACAGAAATTAACAAGAGGTTGCACAATGTTGGTTGTACTATGGATAATTTACAAAAACCGTAGAGGAAAATGAACAGAATACGAGGGTGTCCTTTAATGAAGTCAAGAAAAATTTTGATAGACTGGAGGTAGAAGTTGAAAAAACGAGCTGAGCAAATTCGCATAGATAATGTTAAGTATAGTGGTAATGTCATTCCTTTGGAACAATTTTCAAAGTTTTATGGGAATGGGAAATTCAATCCTATAATATTTTTAAAAACTTAAAAGTTATAGAGGCAAATATTGGGATGTGCAACAAAAATTCAATGTAGTACGATCTAAGCTAAAAGGCAACACAGAAATTTGGTTTAGTTCAGTGGAGACGGATTTAGAGACATTTGAGGAATATGTATGAAAATTTTCGCACCATTACTGGGGGAACGATAAACAATACAGTCACAGACAACTTATTAAAATTTAAATTTAATAATGACTATGAACAGACGAGGGAAGAGTACGTAATAAAAATTTTAGCATAGCAAGAGAATTAGATCCCGCACTAGACGACAAGCAGATAGATAGTAAGGTACTTGCAAATCATTTTCAACAAGAGGTGAGACAATATCTGACACTATTGGACATTACGGATTGTGACATTTTCTTAGAATACCTCAAGAGACATAACAATTTGCGACAAGTACAACGAATACAAAATAAGAACAGAGACAACCACATAAACAGTGGGCGACAAAGCAATTGAACAAATTCTAGAAATTGGACAAATAGAGATAACTATGGGAATAACCATCATCTTGAAAGAGATACGAGACAAAGAGAACATTTAGGACAGGACTGTACAATGCAAAACATGAGAAAAGTTACGTATAATGGAAACTCAAGACAGCAATACACTAGCAAGAACTCAAGAGAGAAATGTACTAAGGAAAACACGAGAAGAGACCGGAACCAGTCTACTGATGCAATCATAGTAAACAGGTCAGGACCTTCCACGAGACCAAATTATCAGTAAGAGATGAGCCATGCAACGCCTTCAATATAAACGAATGTGACAATCAGCAGTAGTTCGTTAAGTTTGATAAGGAATTTGAAAAAGAAATCAGCCATCAAAATGTATTGCCAAGTATAAGCATAATTATTGAAAATAAAATGGTTAAAACAGTAGTTGATACAGAAGCGGAAGCCAATTTGATCTAAGAGAATTTTATGAAGTAACATAAAAACTTGTTAATGGAAAATGCAATACCTGTGAAGAAAAATTTGATAGCACCAAATAATAGAAGGTTTGTTGCAGTTAATAGCATGGTAATTTTGAACCTGACAATATGGAGTGTTTTTGCACAACAGCAATTTTTAGTAGAACTAGGGCTCAAGTTATAATGGGGCTGGATCTAATAAATAAATTAAAAACTAAAGTTTAATAACGATAGCAAAACTATTATAACCGGCGATTATTGTATGAGGTGTGATAATGAATTAAGCATCAATGCAAATATTGATTGCATTAATATTAACTGTATTGAAATGAAGGGAAGGCTGTTAAATGGAGTTGGATCCATTAATTATCCTGGTAAAGTTAAGGAACAAGTTGTTACAGTTCTATAGAAGTATCCAGAATTAATTGGTTCTGACCCGAGAATTGTTAGATGCTCTGTGCACAAATTTGCAGTCATGAATACAGAACCTATTCAGTCGAAACTTTATCCAATTCCATCGGTGTATAGCAAACAGGTTAATTTTGAAATAAAATATATGTTAGAGCAGGGTATCATAGAGAGATCTTCAACGTTTTTGTAAATTCGATTGTAGTAGTAAAGAAGAATGATGGCAGCATTCGTCTATGTTTAAATGCGAGAAAAATTAATCAACGAACAAAACCAGAATATCATATACGATTAGGAATGGTTATTAAAAATAGTCTAAAGAGTAATAAGGATAAGATTAAGGATAATGTGAGATTAGAAATGGTTAAATAAGAACAGACATAGATATTGAGAGAGGAATTTTAAAGCATAGAATTTGGGGAATACAAGATGCATATATAAAGATAGGATAAGGATGAATGATAGAATTTTGATAACAGGATGAGATAAGAGTTATGACATGTATTTGGAAAAGTTTTGACGAGTACCAGAGTAATATAAGGGTTTACAGAGGAGAAAAAAAAGGGGATCAGAGAATTATACATGAGTTATTGAGAAGGAAGCGGGTACGAGAAAGCTGTGGATATGCGATAATAGATGGGTATAAGTGTATCGGATCTATTGGTTAGGGCGAGGAACAAAATAAATAAAACGCGGGAAAAATATCTCAGACAAAAGAATTATAAGATAAACAAAACACATGAATTTTAATATTGGGGATCTGGCAGTGGTGAGGAAAGTACGTGTCTCTAATGCTGAAAAGAAAATTTGTGCAGTTATCTTTTCCCTATACAGGACCTATTAAAACTAGTAAAATTTTTGCAGAAGGGAATGTTTTTGAATTAGTGAACCAAAGTGGAACAATAATTGGACATTACCATATACAGTTATTGTATCCCGCACAAGGTTTCGAAACATTGAGAGAAGAATAATGATATTGGAAAGTTGGACACATGCAGTTTTCGTTTAATGAACAAGCCCATTAATATAATCTTTGTTAAAAAACATTAAAAAAATGTTACAAATGTTCACCTCTTAGAAGTCTAATCAAATGCGATGTTATAAATTTGTTTTTTTTTTATTTTATTTTGGTGGGGCTTTATGTTGTGTTATAAAGGGACTGGTTGAGTTTATGAATATAAAAATGTAGGAAGCACTGACATTAAATATTTCATCGGTAGTTTCCGTTTGAACAGACATTATAAGGATTAACTTAATATATTATAGAATATTATGAACTAATATTTAAAGCTAAAAGACAATGTTAGGTTGAGGTTAGATACGAGAGGAATGTGTTAGGCAATTATTAGATATAATTTATACAAACGGAAGGAAATGCACACATGTAAGGAAAAATGTTTGATGGTAGGCATAAGTATTGAGATTATTCATTGATAAAAAAAAAAGAGTAGGTGGAGGAGGTTGCTATGGAAAAGTATTAATATTATTACGAAAAGTTTAATTTTTGAAAACACAAGAAAAATACTGTATTGTTTATTTAAAAATTTAATGTATACTTTACAGAAGATTTAATTTGAATTGGATCTTATATGTCAGTTTATCCTATCTATCAAAGTTTGTTTTAAAAAAGGTAGTATCCAGAAACACTAAAGAAGATTATAAAAAGACTTAGTAGAAGATCACGTAAAGTATGTATATTTAATAGTGATTATTGACAGACGAGGGAAGAGGGTGCAATAAAAATTTTAGCATAGTAAGAGAATTAGATCCCGCACTAGATGACAAGCAGATAGTAAGGTACTTGCAAATCACCTTGAACAAGAGGTGAGACAATATCTGACATTATTGGACATTACCTCAGGAGACATGACAATTTGGGACAAGTACAACGAATAGAAAATAGGAACAGGGACAACCACATAAACAGTGGACGACAAAGCAATTGAACAAATTCTAGAAATTGGATAAACAGAGATAAGTATGGGAATAACCATCACCTTGAAAGAGATACGGAACAAAGAGAACATTTACGAGAGGACTGTACAATGCAAAACATGAGACAGGTTATGTACAATGGAAAACTCAAGACAGGAATACACTAAGGAAAACACGAGAATCCGAAACCAGTCTACTTATGCAATCATAGTAAACCAGCCAGGACCTTTTACAAAATCGGATTATCAGTAAGAGACGAGCCATGCAACCAATGCCTTCAACATAAACAAATGTGACCATCAACAGGAGTTCGTTAAGTTTGATAAGGAATATGAAAAAGAAATCAGCCATAAAAATGTATTGTCAAGTATAAGCATGGTTATTGAAAATAAGGTGATTAAAACAGTAGTTGATACTGGAGCGGTAGCCAATTTGATCCAAAAGAATTTTATGATGCAACATAAAAATTTGTTAATGGAAAATGCAATACCTGTGAAGAATAATTTGATAGCATCAAGACAAGGTTTCTTACAGTTAGTAGCATGGAAATTTTGAACCTGAAAATAGGAAATGTTTTTACACAACATGGATTTTTAATAGTACAAGGGCTCGAGTTATAATGTATAATGGGGATGGATCTAATAAATAAATTAAAAACTAAAGTTTAATTACGAGAGCAAAACTGTTTTAACTGGGGTTTATTGCATGAGGTGTGATAATGAATGAAGTATCAATGCAAATATTGATTGCATTAATATTAATTATATTGAAAATGAAGGAGAGGCTGTTAAATGAAGTTGGATCCATTAACTGTCCTGGTAGAGTTAAGGAACAAGTTGTCACAGTTCTACAAAAGCATTCATAATTAATTGGTTCTGACCAGAGAATTGCTAGAGACTATGTGCACAAATTGGCAGTGATAAATACGAAACCTTTTCAGTCGAAACTGTATCCAATTCCAGCAGTGTATAGCAAACAGGTTAATTTTGAAGTAAAATATATGTTAGAGCAGGGTATCATAGAGAGATCTTCGACGAATTTGTAAATTCGATTGTAGTAGTAAAGAAGAATGATAGCAGCATTCGTTTATGTTTAAATGCGGGAAAAATTAACGAACAAAACCAGAACATCACATACGATTAGGAATGGTTAGTAAAAATAGTCAGATGGGTAATAAGAATGAGATTAAGGATAATGTGAGATCAGGAATGGATAAATAAGAATAGACAGATAGATATTGAGAGAGGGATTTTAAAGCATAGAATTTGGGGAATACAGGATGCAGATATAACGATAGGATAGGGATGAATGATAGAATTTTGATGACAGAATGAAGTAAGGGTTTTGAAATGTATTTGGAAAAGTTTTGACGAGTAACAGAGTAATATAAGGGTTTGTACAGGAGCAAAAAAAGGGGAAGTTATGTAAATTATTCGATGAACTGAGAATTATACATGAGTTATTGAGAAGGAAGAGGGTACGAGAAAGCTGTGAATATGTGATAAAAGACGGGTATAAGTATATCGGATCTATTGGTTAGGGCGAGGAACAAAATAAATAAAACGCAGGAAAAATAATCTCAGGCAGGAGAATTATAAGATAAACAAAACACAATGAATCTTAATATTGGGGATCTGGTAGTCCTGAGGAAAATACGTGTCTCTAACGCCAAAAAGAAAATTTGTGCGGTTATCTTTTCCCTATATAGGACTTTTACATTAGTAAAATTTTTGGAAAAGGGGATGTTTTTGAATTAGTGAACTAAAGTGGAACAATGATCAGACGTCACCATATACAGTTATTGTATCCCATACAAAGTTTCGAAACATTGAGAAAAGAATAAAGATATTGGAAAGTTGAATACACGCAGTTTTCGTTTATTGGACACGCCCGTTAATATAATCTTTGTTAAAAAAATATAAAAAAAAAACGTTACGAATGTTCACTTCTGAGTATAAATTTGTTTTTTTTTATTTTTATTTTTTTTTGTGAGGCTTTATGCTGTGTTATAAAGGGACCTGTTGAGTTTATGGATATAAAAATGTAGGAAACACTGGCAATTCAGTATTTCATCGGTAGTTTCCATTTGAGCAGACATTATAGGAGTTAACTTAATATAGAATATTATGAACTAATATTTAAAGCTAAAAGACAATGCTATGTTGAGGTTAAATACGAGAGGAATGTGCTAAGCAATTATTAGATATAATTTATACAAACGGAAAGAAATGTACGCATGTAAGGAAAAATGTTTGGTAGTAGACATAAGTATTAAGATTATTCATTGATAAAAAAAAGAGTAGGCGTAGGAGGTTGCTATGGAAAAGTATTAATTATTATTGTGACAAGTTTTTCTAATAATTTTTGAGGACACAAGAAAAATAATGTTTTGTTTATTTAAAAATTTAATGTATACTTTTCAGAAGATTAAATTTGAATTGGATCCTATCTGTCAGTTTATCCTATCTATCAAACTTTGTTTTAAAAAAGGTAGTATCCAGAAACACTAAAGAAGATTATAAAAAGACTTAGTAGAAGATCCCATAAAGTATGTAGATTTAATAGTGACTATTGACAGACAAGAAAAGAGTGTGCAATAAAAATTTTAGCAAAGCAAGAGAATTAGATTCTGCACAAGACGACAAGCAGATAGTAAGGTACTTGCAAATCACCTTGAACAAGAGGCGAGACAATATCTGACATTATTGGACATTACGGATAGTGACATTTTCTTAGAACACCTGAGGAGATATTACAATTTGGGACAAGTACAACGAATAAAAAATAGGAACAGAGGCAACCACATAAACATTATTAGAGTAAACATGCACAGTGGACGACAAAACAATTGAACAAATTCTAGAAGTTGGATAAACAGAGATAACTATGGAACCATCATCTTCAAAAAGATACGGGACAAAGAGAACATTTAGGACAGAACTGTACAATGCAAAATACGAGGTTCAGCACTTCGTTTATTCAGGGAAGTAATACGTCAAAATTTGGAAAAATATATTTTGTCTGAAGTGATATTTGTACGAAAATTCCAATCAAATTACACTATATTTAGTTTTGCGAAGGAAACTACCGTAAGAGTTTTAATTGGTGGTATAATTGTTTGTGCATAAATTAACATAAAAGTTATTTGCAGAGATTTGTTCTATCTGTCAATTGGTGAAAGAAGTTTGGATAATTGCCAAAATTGTAAATTTTGAAAGATGACTCAGAAAACGTCATTTGTAGATATAAATTTAAAATTTTGTAATACATATTTGTTTTCAGAACATTAGCTGGTGAGTTTACAATACCCGAAAACTGTAAAATTAAACAGAGTAAGAAAAGTTATTTACAAGAAGAAAATAAGGTAGTTGTGACAAAACCATTGTACTGGAATTCAAAGTAAGTAAATATTTCATAGTAATTATTTGACAGTTCTGACTATAACTGATATAGTTACATTTCATTAGACATTAAACGTTCATATATTGCTCCAGTGTTGTTCTAAAATATAAAACAGTTAAAAAAGTAAAATTTTAAAAATCAATATTTGTACAATTTTCGAATTGATATACAAATATACATATGAACCCCTCTGAAGAGTATCTCATTGTTCACTGTGCTAACTGGTTGACTAAAAGAAAGAAATAATACGTTTGATGGCATTTATATAGTATTGCCAATTACATTGTTACTGGACATTGCAAGTTTAATTGTAATTGATTGTGTAACCATAAAGGTTAGATGCATTAAGAATGAACTGAAAATAAATTTTACCACTTTTGATTATTGTATGTATTTTGTTATAGGAATATCTCTAAGTCGTAAACCCGAATATTAATGTAAGTACATTTAAAAATTATTTTATGCCTGTTTGTTAACAGAAATGCTCAAATAATGTTATTTTAGAATAGATTTAAGCAAGGTGAGTTGAGATTTGTTTTATTTGTTCAAACATATATGTGCCCTTTTGTAAAGAAATCAATTTCACCAAGAGAATACACCCGTAATTAACAATCATTGAGCAGGGGAAATCATATTAGATTAGATGTAGTTGGCAACCATAAAATTGACAGATTGAAAAAGCTAAAACGGTAAGTGCTAGTAACAACGAAACTTGAAATCGCACCTAGGTAAAATTTTAATCATTACTTAATTTTATTCCATTTCTGCCATTTATTGCCATAGGGACCCACGACTCCCACACCACTGTAGTTGGCCGGTGCATCTTTATTTTGTTACGGGATTCCCGCCCCCTTTGGGAAATTCTAAATTTAAAACTTAATGCTTCAAACAACCGCAACAAATCTTAGTGTAACTATAACTGTAAGTTGATACTTTGGTTATTTTATCGTATTTTGTGTTTGATACTGCTATGTTTTTCAATTTTTATACGATTATTAGTTGTAAATATTTGTACTCTAACACAGCAATATATAAATATTTACGGTTCCGAATTGGGACTATGTCATCTTATAAACTAAGGTCAACGTGTCGCCCACTTTTGAAATGGGTTTCATCAGGACAAGAAAAGAAAATGAAAATAAATAATAATAATAATAATAAAGATAAGAATGATAATATTAAGTAGACAAGTTAAAGTGTAAAGATATGGAAAGTTACTAACTTTGCCACAAGACACCTTTTGACTTAAATGGGCTGGTGAGTTTGCTAGTTCAGAAATAACTTTCCATACTCTTTACACTTTAACCTATCTACTTAATATTAATATTCTTATCTTTATTATTATTATTTATTTCCATTTTCTTTTCTTGTCCTGATGAAGCCTCTTACAAAAGTGGGTGAAACGTAGACCTTAGTTTATAAGATGACATGGTTCCAACCCGGAACCATAAATATTTACAATGACTCCGGCCCTGAAAGCCTCCGACAATATCACAGCAATGTATATGCATGGATGTATGCTTACAAACAAAGCACTCTTGCACACACATATGCATATGCAATTGCATACCTTATTCATACTTATTTTTTTGATATTAAAACTAGTGCAAACCTTTTAACACATTCTTCAAAAACTTTTGCTAAAATATTCTCACCCAATTAAATAACAACAAATCAAATTTCTGGCCTGGTTATATGCATTTTCCTTAAAAATCGAGTCACTATCCGTACCCAAATATTTTTTTAATTAAATTTTTTAACCTACCTGCCTTACCTTGAAACAAAATGAAGGGCTCTTCTTCCACACTCAATAGCATTAAGGGAATCTCCTTTTATACGCCAATACAGAACTGCCAAATTGTAATGTACCCATGATGTCGTATTTTTTTGTAATTCTAAAGATATACCATGGCCAAATTCATTAACTGATTCTACAGGCATAAAATTGTATAGATCTGTTTCTGGCGACATGCTTAAGATTGATCTTTTATACATTGCATCTAAATGTTCAAAAGCACACATACTATACGGCAGTGAACTAAAATTTGTACAGTTTGGTATAATAAAGTCCTGCGGTTGAAAATCGTCAACATTCCCAAAATTAATTTGTATTCTATCGCTACCATTACTTGCAACACTACTATATAGATCAGTATCACTCAAACGTTTTCCTGCTTGTAAGCAATAAGGATCTTGTGAGTATATCCGCGTTTCAACTTCAGCAGCGCCTTCAATACCAGACCATTTTTGGTCTATCAAATCTTTGCGAGTGTGCATTTCATTATACAATAGAGTTATGTTAGTCCTGCGAGTTTCTTGATCTAATAATGCAATAAGGTCATACGGGCGACGTAAATGAAATGGTGAATCGACCTATAAAAACTAAAATCAATGCCTAATATACAACAGAATATGTAAGAAAAAGATACTGCAAAAGTTTGTAACAATTTGATTTGGCAAGTGCCAAGGTCAAGGTCTTGTTTTGCTAAGCTCTAAAAATAAACTGCCAAATGGTTAAAACTTTTATTTTAGAAATGACATATATTTGTATTGTATGTTATAGGTCTTTCAAAATCTCAACGAACATGGGTTATACAATGGAGGAAGTGAGAAATCTATAGAAAAGGATGTAACACAGCGTTTTTAGGTCAACCTAAAAACATCAAGTAGGGTTTTAAGAATGAAGAAATTCATAGATAGGGAGACATTTGAAGGATTTGGCAGCAAAATTCACTATATAAAAACAAGTTATTTGTTTATAAATGTTTCAGTTAAAAACATTCAAATTACAACAGTTTGGTGAAATTAATAGCTGAATACACCACTTTATGTATCTATGTTATTTGTTAAGTTTTGCATTGGTTTTGACAGCAAGATTAGGAATTTTCATACAATTTGTCCAATAATAAATAATACTAAAATAGCTTCAAGTGAATTTAATAAAACCTTAACTATGTTATTTAGATCAGACATTTAAGCAAGGTAGTTATTAATATTATTAAGTAATATATAAATATGGCTTATTTAAATTATTGCATGTTACTGTAACGGTTTATAGCCAAGATTGTTATCATCATCGTCATCAGGCAAACCAAAGCCTGAATAATCACTATCGTTATTACCGTTTATTATCAGTTCCTCTATATAGTCTATTATATATTCCTTAGCAACGCAATCCTCTTCAATTTTCTCTACATGAGAACAAACATTTACCCATTCTTGTTGACCAACAGTATCAATTTCAGCGAAACTTCATATACCCTCCAATTTAAAAGTGGTCATGTACAGCAACATGGTTTCTTACTGTCGCCCATATTTTTTCGATGAGGTTGAGTTCAGGATGATATGGAAGTAATCGTAACACTGTAGGAGCATGTTCAGCTAACATTTTATCAACAACATATTATCTGCAGTTGGGTTTATGTTGGTTAATGTTTGTATATAGTTCTGCTATTATATCTTTGAGTTCAAAGGGTATTTTTCTTTTCAATAGTCAACACCTCATGTCTTCTTTTTTCAAAGTTGATGTTGGATTTGGCTCCACAGTTCCGTTATAATATGCTGCATTATCCATCACTAATACACAGTTTGGTTCAAGGTTTTGTAATAATTTATCTTGTAATCATTTGAATAAATAATTGTGCACACAATTTTTTCTTAAAATTCATCTAATGTATACTCTGTGCTGCTTTTCTTGATGGTTTTCCTTGGTGAAGTAAATTGTAACTTAGCACAAAATGGTTACGCTTTGCCTTCCTAAATAATTTTCTTAACGGTCGTTAATCCAACACCAGTTGTTTCCAAAACAATTTTGGTCAAATTGTTCAAACAAATGACGTCTTGACTTTCTGCATCTTTCTGTTCTTTCATATATTTGTAAAGATTATATATAATCTCGCAACCTTGGTTATGAACAATTTTTTTATAATTGTTCATAATTTACCTAAAACAAAACAATAAATATTCCAAAAATATGAAATTAAAAAAGGTTTACTTACGGTTTCAAAATTAATAATGAAGCGTAGTCTTGAAAAGACTGATTTATAATTAAACAAAATACACAAAACATACACAAAGGAGCAGGATTCGCAAATCTCAAAATTAAAGTGTGTAAATATCAGCTCGACGGTAAGTTAAGAATTTGTAAAGAAGCATTACACCGCAGCTGTAGCGATTATTTAGTCATATTTTGCATCATTTTATACGAAATCAACCAGTCAGCCAACTTGACCATCTCCGATCTCTTTGCAACTTTGAGCAACCATTCTCCCAAAATGTCTAAATTAAAATATATTTTTAAAAACATTACATCTTATAAGGTTTTGGTGTAATTCATTTTTAAAATTTGCTAAAAACAAGTTTTTTCATTTGCATTGACTTTTTCAAGCTTGATTAACTTCTATTCTATAAGTCGTAGAGAGCTGCTTGACCCTCATTTTAAAAAAAAAACCATAAGTGTTAATTTGATATTACCCCCTTGACTATCTTGGGCAAAGAATAAAAAATATCAAAGAAATCAAAAAACCTTTTTCAAAAAATTTTTGAAGTATTTTTTAAAAATTTTCAAAAATATGTTTCCAGTCTTATTACAATCTATAAAACTGAAATTTATAGAGTGGGATCTCAATGGGATAAAGGAGTTATGGCAAAAAACTTAAAGCTACCATGAAAAATTCTTGTTTTAGCACGTTTACATGATAGAGTTTTAAAAACTTATTACATTATCCATCATATTAAATACTAATACATAGTCAAACATAAAACAAGGTAGAACCGTCCCAAAAAGGTAAAAGTTCCACCTGGTAAAAATTAGAGTTTTTTTTTGTTAGCAGTCAAAGAAGTAGTTACGCCAAAATAGCTATAGGTTAGTTCTTCTTTAATTTAACAAGTAATTTTTTGTTTACCTTTTTGGTCTCTGAGTCTGTAGGTCGATAAATTCTTCCTGTAGCTTTTGCAGAATCAACCTTTGTTAAAACCTTACTTTTATTCATAACTAGTATATCATTAAGTTGTGGGTATTTGAAAGACAGAGAAGATGGGGCAGATTCTGTTTAAGAAAGTCAATCATGCGGCATTGAAACAAATGAACAGGAACTCTACCATGCACCATACAATCAGAAACAATAACTAAGCTGACGTGAATCAACTTTTTGGTGGCCTCATCAATGTGGTGGTTGCTTGAGCATTGTTCCAGTTAAAGCTTTGTGCACAATCTTAAAGCACAAATACATAATTTTCAGCAAAATAACACAGTGCAATGCATTGATTTAGAGGTAGAGTTTCTTTTAAGTGTCGCAAATAGGAAGACCGTTGAGTAGCGATGAAAGAGTGCCTATTCAATTTTGGAAAACACTGAAACAAATAATCGAAAACCACTTCTATCGGTTTTGTAATAGTTTCAAGAACACACTTGTTATCAATCTGCATCCATTATTTGAAATTCACATTTTCGATACTACCAAGTTTAAAAGCTTCTTCAAACAAAGCCTTTAAATCATCACTTCCTGAGCAATTAACACAATTTCCAAAGTAATATTTAGATGTCGGTGTTTTGCAAATTATATTGCTTCTTACATCTTTGTATGTTTTAATCGAAAGGTCAGCATCTGGCAATTCAGGAATTTTTAACAAATTAGCCATCATTAATTTGGCTTCTGATGTTATGTGCAAATGCACACAGAATGCATCTCGCTGGACCCAGGAAGAACACCATGCTTGGGACGAAGCTCTCAAATTTTAGAAAATCCATTTCTCTGATCAGGATAACATTCCTTAAATTGTACATATGATTCTCTTAATGTACTTAGAATTAAATACTTTTGAACGTGGACACGTTTGTCATCTTGTTTAATTGAAACAAAGTCTTTCTACCAAGCATTTGACAGCTAATCTCGCCATTTTGATAGAATTCTCTGACTAATGCCATCGTTCCAGGGCCTAATGTTCTTCCAGGCGTTGCATCAAGGGATGACATAATACTTTTTCATGTAACGGTTATTTTTTTTGCCTTTTTAGCAATAGGGTTGGACAAATCCAGACTTGATTTTTTTAGAATCCAGTTTTAGGGAAGTATGGTTAGAATCTGCATTATAACACTTTTGTTTGTAGTACCACTGAACGTCTCTTTCAATTGAATAATAATTTCTTTATCATAATTTGTGGCAGTGTTAGTGGTACCTGGATTTAATCCTAGTATTTTTTTTCGAATAGCATCTGCCACTTTTCTAATCTTTACTTCTGAATGATTTCTCAATCAAACGTTTTGTATTAATAAGTGATTCTTCGATAACAGTCAGACTTTTGATCAAAGCTGCAATTGTCTCTATTTTTTCTGGAGTTCAAAATGTATTTAACGGAACTGATATTTCACAAACATTAAAATCATCTGAGATGTATGGATGTCTGCATTCTTGCTCACTTAAAATTTCTGGAGACTTTAGTACAGCTTTACGACACCCACCGCATATTTTCTCACCTTCATGTAAAATGGCATTACGTCTCAAAATATTTTCACTTACAGACCTCGAAATTTTTCTTGTAGTAATCATGTCCAGGTTTGTTAAATGGATTACAACAATATACCAAAAAATGGGTTGGTGTGCTGGGTTCACCCATATTGTCACAGAGTAATAGTAAAAAGTCAAATAGTCTGAAACGATAGGCCTTTAAGACTAAATACAACTGCTTGTACTTTTGAACGGGAGATAAGCCTAGTTGTTTAAAACACAAAAATATAGGAAATAGTTAATAAACATGTAACTTAATGACCTAGAACACATTTCCCAGTGAAAATTAATTTTTATTTTAAACACTGCCAACAACTATATTCACTCACTAAAATCTTAATCGAAACTAAGCAAAAGTTGAGCTAGAGTGGGCACGAGCATTAATCACACAAGTCTGAACTGCTTTGTGCCAGACAATACCTGTGTTCGGCCGCCTAAATTTATCTGTAAGTTTAGTAAATTATTATCTGTAATAGACAAGAATGTAAATTATATACCTTGTAGGTACCTAATATATTTTATTTTTTACCTTACAATTAAGTTAAATGCAGCTCCAAAGTACTTAAAATTACACCATTTGGACCGCAACTCCTGATCCGATCGAGATCCCACTCTAAAATTTTCAGGATTTAAAGCTTATAATACTATTAAAAAAGATTTTTTTTCAAAATTTTAAAAACACTAATTATAAAATTTATATAATTTTTTATTTCGAAATTTAAAATAAAAATTTTGTATCAACAAGTATAATCACATTACGTATCAAATTAAAGCTTATTAAATTCTCTTTAAAATGAGAGTTCTCTAGCCCTTATCGAACCTGAGAAATTCAAGATAGAAAATGTTTATGCAAACCAAAACCATAATTTTTCAAAAATTTAAAAATTAATTACACAAAAACTGAATGGCATAATAGTATGTTATTCATCAAGCAAGTTACGACAGTCATTACTCATTCAGAAGGTTTGCACTGTGTGCCCGATAGGACTCACAGCGTAATCCGAATGAGTAATGGCCAAAACTTGTGAGTAGAATACTATACTTTTCCCACCACTACACAAATCTTCATTATAAGATATTTTCTAAACGTTTAAACTAAATCACAAACACTGACAAGTAAAAATTTATTTGCCAAAGTGTAACAGCCTACTTCGCAAGATACAGAAATTATACTCGCGGATTATGAAAAGTGACGGTTTGTACTGATTGGATGTTCCTGATTGGTTAAAGGTGTTGGATTATGAATTTATATACACCTACAGAATAATGAGTACTATTATTGATCCATTCTTAAATGCATAAAAAATGCATTACCAAAGTCGTAAAAAAAAGTTTTTTAAATATATTTTAAATATATATTTAGACTAGCTCAGAATAGAAAAGAATTTAGAGCTGCGTCAAACCGACCTTAAGTAAGGTCGAAAACAAAATGATGATGATGAAATATATTCTCATTTATGTCATTATGGAAAATAATCCCTGAAAGTTTCATTGCAATCTGAAATGATCAGGTTGAATATTGAAATTTTTTGGTTGGTTTGGTATGGAATGACTCTTTTGCTTTATACTTAGTAGTAGTTGCGAAATAAAGAAATTTGTAAAAGTTATAAAATGCCTGCTAGTCTTTTACAGCATGAAAAATATAAAGAAAGTATTCATATGGTAACATCAATTTTTAAATTATACTGGAGTAACGTCACCGCTGTTGTAAGCATTACTATCATTTCACAACTATATTTTCTGTTTGGTATTTAGTATTTTCAGTAATATTTGGGATATATGTGCAGGCCGCTGAGATTTTAAAACACCTACATGCCTGTATCTGTATTTTAGTTGTCTTTGATTATTATTTACTAAATTAAGGATCAGCATGCTTTATTTGTCAATCAGTTAGTTGTCAATAATTGTTTACGAAAAATTACATAAAAAAGGTTTAAGTTTGTCCTTAGACTTGTTGAAATTGAATGCTATAAATAAATTATTAAGCAATTCATATAATTTATTTAACATGGTAGCAAAGCGTGGTTGGTAGAAAGTTAGCATTAAGTGAAAGAGTTCATATCCGATTCTGTATATACAGTATTAGAAAATGGCAGTAGAGAGGGATGAATATGTGTTATCTATATTCGATGGAAAAGACTGAGCAAAGTGGAATTTAGATTAATACTAATACTGGAAAGTAAAAATGTTAATACTGTAGTTGATGCAAAATTATCAGATGAAAAATATGAAGCAAAAACGACTAGTTTGAAGAAAAAGATGTTAAAGCACGATCCATAATTGTACAACGAGTCTTAAATACACACCAAAAATTAATCATAAATGAAACTACAGCAGTAAACATGCTTAACAAATTAAATTCAATTTATGAGCCCTCTTTGGCAGCACTGAAATTGATAACAAAACAAAACTATTAGGGTTAAAAATGAAGTCGAATGACAATTCAAAAGAATTCTTTACAGAATTTGAAAAACATGTTAATAAACTTAGAAGCACAGAAACAAGAGTACAAGAAAAAGATAAGCTTAACTACTTACTGCTTACACTGCTCAATTTTTTTTAGTTACATAGTAGATATTGTTGATGCACTAGACCCAGACCAATGGACACAAATATATTAAAACTGTTAATTGACTTCAAAAGGCACTCGACCAATAAAAACCTGCAAAGTACTCAAACAAATAACAGATATAGAGAAAATATAAAGAGATGTTAGTGTCGGCAATTGGGATACATACAAAAAGTTTGTAGAAGTACACTCCAAAATAATACAAGAGGTCAGTTTAAAAGTGGACAAAGTTACAGGGGAAATTTTAAAAGAAGACCAAACAGAAACAAGCAATAGCTATACTACTCCTGCAGGAAACTCAATAGAAGTAAAAATGATGAAGATACAAATAATTCATTTCTTGTGAGTGTGCTTTATTTTCTATTTTAATGTTAACTTTGTGCAAAATACCTCCAACCCGTTTCTGCTTAATTAATGTAGTGTAATTGTAAAATCTTTCATAATACTCTGAATATTAAGTTGTATTAATCTTGTATGCACAAAACTCAGAATTTATTCTTAGTCCCCACCAATCCACCATACGCTATAATATACACTGTTTGCAACGTTCATCGGCAGTATCAGCATTCGGCATGCACAGTTGACGTTATTTTGTTGAGTTTTATTATTATTAAAGCTTTTGTGCATTTAATTAAAGGTAGGTACTTATATTAAGTTACCGTTTGACTTGATTGCTATTTAAATTATTTATTTTAAATAGTGGCAGCATAATTGACGTTTTTCAAGTTGAAACGAGCCCTCCAAAAAAAAACACGACGATTGTGCTACTATAAAAAACAATGGAAACAGGAATATCCTTGGATAATAGAAGAAAATTCAAGTTCTGGCTTATCCAAAGCATACTGTAAGTTATGCAAAAAAGTTTCCTGGTTGGATACAGTAGACTTTGCGATATTAAAAAACATGCTGAAGGGGCAGATCATAAGAAAAACATTATGAGCGCGAAACAAAATCAGACCATAGCTGCTTTTGTGTTGAATAATAAAAGTCTAGAATTAGGACAGCAAAAGATTATTGCGGCGGAAATAACAAATGTCTATCGTACAATTAGACATTCACGCTCTTTTAATTTAATTGATTATTTAACCCAAATTGCTGCAGTCATGTATAGTGATTCAAATATTGCATCTAAAATTAGTTTAGAGCGAACAAAGGCAAGTGCAATTACACACAATGTTTTAGGATTCGCCTCAACAGAAGTAGCAATTAAAGAACTGGAAAAAAGTGTTTACTTTAGTATATCCACTGGCACATCAAATCACGGCAGTTTGAAATTGTTTTCTTTGTTAGTAAGATATTACTTACCACCAGATGGCATTAAAATATATTTACTCGATTCTTTTGGTGATTTTAACGAAATTGCTTTAGGAGTCTACTCAAATTTAAAACGGCATCTAGAAAATATGGGACTTAACTTGAAAAATGTGACAGTTATTCAGCCGACAACGTAAGTGTTAATTTTGGACGACATTCTGTATTTCAATTATTGCTAAAGGATAATGATAAAATTTTTCCTGTGGGCTGTCCAGCTCATACGTTAAATAATGCAGTAAAATATGCTTTAGATAAATGCGGATTTGATGTAGCAACATTGGTTCTAAAAATATGTGGACACTTTTCGTGTCATTCAAAATGAGTAGTAGAACTAAAACAGTTTTTGACTTCGTTGAAATTGAGTACAAACGTAGTTTGCAACATGTGCCAACTAGATGGTTGTCACTTTACCCAGCTGTAGATAGACTTTTGAAAAATTTTCCATCCATCAAAAGTTACTTCTTTCACGAGGTGAAAAATGCCGTTATTTTAAAAATTTATTTTTCTGTAGAAATGGACACATAGACAGTACCAACGACTACTGAATGTTATTTAGGATTTTTCAAAGCTCTCTAAAATTATTTCACAATTCGGTTCAAATCGTAGAAAGAAAATATCTTATTTATCCTGAAGTATTTCACATTGTTGCAGAACTTAGAAAAAACTAATGCAAATAATTGAAGACCAGTTTCTAGGTTTTATTTGCACTACAAATTTGAAGCACTTTTCAGAAAAGGATAAAAAAAAATTAAAAAATTTGTCAACAATGGTATCGTGACGTTCGAGAGTATATAGAATTAAAATTTGACTTTTCTGAAAACAATTATTTAAACAAATTTCATCTATTTTTGTTAATAGAGCCATTTATTTTTAATGAGCTTTCAAAAATTGTGAATGAGTTTTGTTTCCATGATCTTGATATTGATCAACTTTAAGAAGAGTTTTGTCAAATAAAAGAAGCAATTGCCATAGTTTGTAAATTAAATAAAAGTCATGTTGACAAACGGAATAACGTATTCACTGTAAGTAAGGATCTGAAGAATCTGCTAATAGTTGTGAGTATATTTCGTTCCAATTCAGATGCTGAGCGAGTATTTTCGCTCAGTGAGAGTTCATCGAGGGGTAAACCGCTGAGGAAGTTTGGTGTACAAACCTTAGGAAGTACAAGGTAGTACGGGAAGTATCAAGGAAGTATGGGAAGTATCAAGGAAGTATGAGAAGTATAAAGGAAGTATAGTAAGTTTCAAGGAAGTACAGGAAGTATGAAGGAAGTATGGGAAGTATCAAGGAAGTACGGGAAGTATCAAGGAAGTATGGGAAGTATCAAGGAAGTACAGGAAGTATCAAGGCTTGTTTCCCACATGAACTAGATATTTATCATAAACTATATTTCAATTTTGTTCGAACATTTGTTATGTAAGATCCATATTTGTATACATGTTTCAAAACGGAACAAAATGTTCTACTATAAAAGCCAGAAAAAAATAAGGTTTAATTTTAAAAAACAAATGAAAATCTCTGCTTTTATACCAGTGCAAATTTTGAAATTTTTTTAGTGCTATCTTACGGAGAATTTACGCACATTTACAAATACATAATTATGGTTTATTATTGTTATTTTTCAAAATAAACAAGCTATCTCAGAAGTCAAGTTTGCGCCACCCAATATATATTTTTGTACTTCATAACATGTCTATGTAATAAACTATACATGTAGTACCAAAATTGAATTATTGTTATAATAATAGAATAAGTTCACTTATACGATATTCGTGGCACAGAAATCTATAACGTACACTGAATTTGAACAAAGCTAAATGCAGGGCCGTACAAAGACAATTTAGCGCTTTGAAAAACAAATGAAATATATTCAAATCCAGGCAAATAAAATTAAAATTAGAACATATCTGATATTAACAAACAAAACCACGAAAAGTAAAAGCCATAAAGGCTTGCCAATACCAAAATCAAAACTGCAACAAAATATTTACAGTAAATTAAATACTCGAATTAAAAGCCATTCTTTGTATAAAAAAAGTTGCCTCTGAATCCAACTCTGTTTACTGCTCTCTGTATATCTCGTCTGCGGATCGATGCAAATGTATTAACAATCGTAAGCTTTAGATCTTTAATATTATTAGTTTTTGATAGTATTGCGTTGTGTCTTCGATTCATCAGATACAAGCACTCATACAACGCACTAAAACACTTCACAGCAGGTCGCTGTTAGACAAGATGAATGATCATTTTTTACTCTTGCAAACGAGATATACAAAGAGCAGTAAACAGAGTTGACTTCAGAGCCAACCTTTGTTTACATGCAAAAAGAATGGCTTTTAATTCGCGTATTTAATTTACTGTAAATATTTGGTTGCAGTTTTGATTTTGGTATTGTTGAGCTTTTAGGGCTTTTACCCCGGCTTTTACTCTTCGTAGTATTGTTTATTAATATCAGATATGTTGTAATTTTAATTTTATTACCCTAAAATTGAATATAATGTTAAAATACAACTTTGTTTCAATTGTTTTCAAACCATATTCCGTTTTTTATAATAATAGACGTTTTCACAAATAATAAAAGTATATCGTGTGGTACCGAGTTGAAAGTTCAAATCGCCAAAAAACAATCTAATATGATGTCCATAAGAAAAAATGAAGCTGATGATGGTTATGAAGAATCGAAACGGATTACTATTTCAACTTTACCACCGTTTTTAGCATAAAAGACTGCTCCAGAGAAGTTTATATAGATATCAAAAATTTTTGGACAAAAAACGAAAAATGCTTTTTTCAAATTTTTTACCATAACTACAAAACAAAAACGGTTACGATAAATTTCTTTTGTGAATATTGACAAGCATTCAAATCTTCAACTTTGCCCCAATTTAACCAACTCTCTATCTCTTACCGGTTCTAAGATTCTAATGGTGAGCTTCCAAATCGAATAACCCTGTACACAGTGCGTTTCACTTTTCATGAGGACACCCACATAATTTTTTTATTTTGAAAGCAATCGATACAAAATTTTTATCAGTTGTGTAGACCAAGATAAGGCATCTTCATGAGTGAATGGGGTTTTTATAAAGTCAAAATCTGCCCAACTATGATTAAAATGAAAAGTAGCGTTTCAAGTATAGTTATAGTAACGGTTAAGATAGACCAGCAAAGTATTACTTAAGAAAAGTTGTAAATCACTCAAAAACCCAAAATGCTAAATTTCGTTGAAAAATTTTCACTTTGTTTTAATTGAAAAAATTATTCATCTTCAAGGAATTTAGTTGAAAAAAAATCTATTTAAAATATTGTTCGTTAAATTGTTTTTATTTCGTTGTTTATTAATGCGGAATAAGGTTTGTAAATTGTTTTCTTGTTTCATGGCACTCTCATTATTATTATTATTATTTATTTTTAGCTCAAGATTATACAATATTGATGTATATAAAGATCTTGGTATTTATAATTAATGAACTATCATTTCAGATTCACTCATTAATTTAGGAATTTTCGCACTATGTGGCATGTTTGTAATACTACTGCTTTAACACATAAATTTTGAAGTCTCAGTAAACCAATTCTTTCCAAATTTTGCTTCATGTACTTACTTAGAATTCCGCCGACTCCTATTACTAAAGGGATCATTTCTATGGATTTTATATGCCAAATTCCTTTTATTTCAATTGCAAGGCCTTCATACTTTTCAATTTTGTTTCTCTGCTTTGAATATGTTTGAGCTTAAAGGAACAGTTATATCGATTATGTATGTTTCACGTTTAATTTTATCAAATAAGAAGATGTCCGGTTTGTTGTATGCTATGGTATGGTCTGTAAGTTATTTTCTATCCCAATATAACAAGATATTATCGTTTTCCAATACAGCAGAAGGTGTGTATTTGTAGTATGGCATTGGGTTCTTCAACAAATCATATTTTATTGTTAATTGCCGGTGTATTATTTTGGCAAATTGATTATATCTTCCCAAATAAGCATTTGGATCAAGTGCTGAACAACCTGCGGTGATATGCTCTATGGTTTCTCCAATTTCATTACATTTACGGCATCAGTCAATGGTTTTACATCCTAATATGTGTTTTTCGTAGTTTTTAGTACGAATAATTTTATCCTGAATGGCTACATAGAAGCCTCCTGTTTCGGGGTACAGATATCCTTTACTTATCCAATTTAGAGGGGCCATTTTGTCTACATCGTAGGTGTCTAGAATTTGAGGGTATTTTCCATGAAGAATTTTATTTTTCTATATGTTAATTTTGTCTTGTACTGTTGCTATTGTTGGTTTTTGAAAAGTTCCTTATTTCAAAGGCGTATAGTTTTTGTCATATTTTAATATTTTGAGATTTCAGTATTTTCCAAATTATGGAAGTATTCGCAGATAATCGATTAAATTTTGTAACAAGTGACCTAACTTTGAAGAGCCTTACAGACCTGATAAATTCACTTATTTATGACACACATGTTATAGGTTGCAAAATTTGAGTTAAAGTTACTTAACTTTGAGATTGCTTCTAATGAAATCTTGGCAAAAATAACATCATTTTAAAGCAATATACGAGGGTCATTTTTTTCAACCTCCGATCGCTCCGTACAGACGCTACGCGGGTAGCAGAAAGCGGGCATGCGCTGTAGGCGACTGTGCAACTCTTGCACTACACACTCCGCCATTGTTGACATTCAGGCGTTAGTCGGCGTTGTGCTACAGCCACGTAAACATGTCCGTTATTATTGATGCTCCCGCCAAGTGTGAAGTGTGATTCGTTGTCTACAGGCTGAAGGCCGTAGTGCTGCAGAAATCCATCGAAGAATGAGTCGTGTGTATGGGGAAAACTTCATGAGTGATGGTGTTGTGCGTGAATGATGTCGAAAGTTTAAAGATGGCGGTAATGATGTGCACAAATCTGTCGTTTCAGATGACCTGGTTCAACGTGTTGACAGAATGGTTAAAGAAAACCGCAGATTCACCATTATTGCTTTGTCTACAGAATTTCCAGAAGTTTCAAGGTCTGTTTTGTACTCTATTGTTACTGAACGGCTAGGTTACAAAAAACTTTGTGCACGTTGGATCCCAAAAATGCTGACGGACGGCCACAAAACTCAACGAATGAAGTCAGGGTTGGAGTTCCTTGAGCATTATCATGATGAAGGAGACAACTTTTTGAAATCAATCGTGACTGGGGATGAAACCTGAATTCAATACGACACACCGGAAACAAAACGACAATCACCACAATGGATGCATTCAACTTCACCAAACAAACCAAAGAAATTCAAACAAACCTTCAACAACAGAAAGACCATGGCTACTGTGTTTTGGGACCAACAAGGTATGTTGCTTGTGGTGTTTATGGAGCCCGAAACCACAATCACTGCAGCTGTTTATTGTGAAACTTTACGACGGTTGCGTAGAGCCATTCAGAACAAACGAAGAGAAAAGCTGGCCGCTGGAGTTGTTCTGATCCACGACAATGCCCGTCCACACACTGCTGGAGCAACTCAACGGCTTCTCCAACAATTTGGATGGGACATTTTCAATCATCCGCCATACAGTCTTGACTTAGCACCAAGCAATTTTCATCTTTTTCCTGACCTGAAGACGCGGCTTGGTGGGAAGCGCTTTCAAACCAATGAGGACCTTCTAACCAACGTCAAGGACTGCTTGAATTCATTGGCAGCAACTTTCTTTGAACAGGGTATTGAAAAGCTTGTCCACAGATATGACAAATGTCTTAATCTCTTCGGTGATTATGTCGAAAAGTAACCATAAGTGTACCAATCTTTTGGTAATAAAATTATTGTTTTATATGAACTCGTCTTTTATTTATAGCCTATCGGAGATTGAAAAAAAATGGCCCTCGTATCACCGCCGAGGTAAAACCTATTTTACTTTTAAAAAGCTTTACGTTATAGGTTTATTTGTTGAATACATAAAGAACTATCATATTTGATACATACATCAGCAAAATATGCAGGAAGTACGGAAAGTAACAAGGAAGTATAGGAAGTATCGGGAAGTATCAAGGAAGTACACAATACTTCCTAGGAAGTACCGGAAGTATATACTTTTTGGGAAGTAGTGTACAACATTTGGGTCAGCGGTTTTCCCCTCGGAGTTCGTGGACTGATTATCGGAATCGTTTAACACCAGAACATATTAAATCAGAATTACAAATAAAAATTAATTATAGTTATAAGTGCAGATTTTTATAATTTTGCGCTTTCAAATAAAAAATTACTCGAAGCAGCGAATCTGAAAAAAAAAGATTCATTCAAAATGTAAAAATTATTTTTTCTAACTTTGTCGGAACCTCGGAATGTTGTGCAATTCTGAAACGTTTTTAGTGTACAATGCAGAATTATGTTTGTTATACATTTAAAGTTGTATAGATTTTTTAAAAGTGCCAATTTATTGTTTTAGGTTTCTAATAAACGTTTTATATTTATGTCTATAATTTTTGTACCCTGTCCACCATTTTCATCTACCATGTCTTGCATACTACATTCTACAAGTTGGCATCCCTAATTACAAATGCAGAGAAAATTACAGCTAGATGTCAAGATATAGTGATTTATTGTTTTTTATAGGTTTTTAGTAAATTAGTTCAGTGACCTAATTTGCAATTCTCCATGTCTAATTTTACTGTTGTTTATGAAAATATGAAGAATTAATGTCTTTTGCGAGATCAAATATATCATGCAACAATTTTTAAGCTCACTACATATAATCTCAAGCCCTTTTGAGCCCTAATACATATATTGTTATATAGCTTTCATACCAAGTTGCAAAAAAACAAATGTTTTTAGCGCCCCCTCCCTATGCATATCCTATCTTACATAAAAAGGTCAATGTGTTAATATAAAACACGGGCCCCAATATCTAACTCTAGCTCAATGAGGATAACCCAAGCCTGAATAGAACATCTTTGGATAGTTTTCTGTAGGATGCAATACTAGAAATCATGTTCTAAATTCAAGACTATTGTACCTAAATTAAATATTTATTATTCTTTCTCACAAAGCTATCCTCGGGACACAAATGATTTTTAAAAACCCTTGAAAAACACATTGCAAATGGAAGCACCGTATCTCTGTTTATTCATGATGTTCACGATTCAATCAAAAAATTGAGGTTTTAAATGGCCTTTCTAATTTGTGTAAAAGCAAACAAGCTAAATGTAAAATAAGGCTCTGTATTCAATGTATGTCTAATACCTCCTAATTTAAATAGTTATGCTGTTTCTTAAACCGCAGCACAGAATTATTCTTAATTTCACGTTCCAAATAATTAATGATACAGTAAAAAATATTGGCTAAAAATGATGCCCTAATTTCTCCACTACTATTCAAAATTAGAAACACTAAGAATATCCCTTACTTGTGACTGTATCCGACCATTTTCTGTAACAACCCAATGTGTGGATGCACGAACGTTTGTACAAATGACAGATAATAATAAAAAAATACTGGAAAACATTTTCACCATTTTCAATATCAATAAACAGTTTGTTTATCTATATATACGCATGTCTGAGTGTTTGGAGGTAAGAGGATTTTCCGCGCATCGGATATTAACGTTAAACTTCGGATTTCTACATTTGAAATAAGGCACTTACTTTTGAATTGCTACTGATAGGCTGATTTGAGAAACCTACAATTATTGTCATTCTGAGTTAGTTCGAGATTATGTATGCATACTTTAGGGGTACTTTGGTACAAATATGAGCGATCTACTTTGAGGCGGATAACAAATTTGTCAAACGTTACTTTATTGTATATAACCTCGAGCAAACACGCGCTTGAGTCTCTTGGCCGCTATTCTACCAGTGGCGCATGTATGAATGGTTGCATAAAATTTGTCACTTATTGATTTCTTGATACAAATATGGCTCATTCTGCTGTTCGTCAAAATTTTCATAAAGATTGTGAAGATGCAATTAATAAACAAATTAATTTAGAATTTCATGCTAGTTACGTTTATTTATGTATGGTAAATATGAAATTGTGTATTTTGCTTGTAGTTTAAATTATGCAATAAGTGCGCACCTTATATTGCCATTTTATTAATGTTGCACAAAATCGGAAGGTTTATTCAAACTTATTTGCGATGCTTTTATTAAAATTTTGGCTTCGTAAATAATAATACAGGATTTATTAATTTTTTATGATTTTGTAAATGCGTTAAAAAAACCAATTTTAAACACAATTCATAATGTATTTTAAGCATATACAAAATTGTTTTTCAGCATGAGGAAAATGTTTAAAGGTTTAATATATTTATATTAAATACAGTGAATGCCATTTATTTTGCTTTTAAAATCTATTAGCAAACTGTACCACATATTTAGTTTTTAATTATCACCCTTTCCGATGGAAAATGGTACATTTTTAATCGTCTTTTCATGCGTTCTTATCGCCCCCTCTCCTGACAATATATACTTTCTAGTTTCCTGTTTTTTTCTTCCCAGAATTAAGGTTGCCGAATGTCCTGGATCTCGCAGGATTTTCTGAATTCGGAACTGAATTCGTTCATCCTACGAAAAATTTCCGCAGTATTCGAAAATCATTATTTCTGCATTTGTCGCCGTTTAACAATTTTTTATTAAATTTTCGCCCTGAACCACCTCCCACTATCTCTAAATGTCAAGTTTAAACGGTTTCGGCTCGGCATCATTCGCTTTATGGAGCGTTAGCTAGTAGGACATAAAGCACTTTATCGCACGTTATATTACTAGCTTTCCTTTCAGATTTATAGAGATCCGAAACTTAATGATCTGGGACACTTCGGAGCTCTCCCTGAAAGGAACACGCATTTAAGAATTACGGACTTATCATCCGTAGCAACACATAACCTCAAATTAGTAGTATGTACGCTTTACGTTTTTATATATGTCTTATTATCCAACATCCTGACATGTATTCTTTGAAAGAAGAAATGATTTTTTCTGGATCAAATGTTAATTTAGAAATGTCATTTGTCATCATAACTTCAAATAAGTAGAAAGTGGCTTCGCGCCTAAGCTAGTATTCTGGTGCTCAAGGGGTAAGGGGAAAACGTAATTTTAGGGCTCAGGGCTTGGCGCTCTAATTGAAGGGAACATTAGCTTTAAAGCCCTGGGCTGTTCGGAGCTGTTCTTGTCTGTGAAAGGAAAGCACCTATTTTAGATTATGCTCACTCTCAGTGGCTTAGAAAATGTTGTGTTTTATATCAGTCTAGTGGGACGTTTTTGCAATGCGGCATTTCAACAACAAACGATATACAAGATTCTGGTTATCGGTTATTAATATTATTGCTTACAGAAATTGAATGAAAGTGGTAAGTAGATTCGAATAGCTATTTATGCCCCAAGAGTATCAGATATACGTTTATGCCCTGAGGGCGAGATGTTACAAACCGGAAGGCCTCTGGCTCGAGGGTACAAACATCTATTAAAACCAGCGATGCATACTTCTTATGTCACACTAGTTCGTTATTGCGTCTAGAATATAAACAATATTGAGAAAAACAGTAAAATTTAATTTGGTTTTCATTTTACCATAGCGGCAATTATCGTTGTTAGGGAAATGACATACTTGTAGGCATAAACAAATTTTGTTAGTAGTTAAACTTAGAAAGAATAATGCAGAAAAGATCAGAAATACCTGAGAAATTGTACAAAAACTGAAAAAGCAACAAAAACTTACTAACAAAGAAATCGAGACATCTAGGACAAAGAATGTGACAAATTATTAAATTGGATAGCAGAAAATTGCATAGAACTTATTAATGAAAGTGTGCTGCTTGGATGCTTTGGTGTTCTCGTTGAAACATTCTCTCTGAGCTTATAGTCCCAATATTCAATGTTAAAAGACTTTAATTGTAAATAAGGATATTAACATTACCGATCATCATTAAGTTAAGTTAATTTTTGAAGCAAGAATCAAAAGGTTATCGGCCAAAAAAGTCTTAAGTACTGTTCAAAGAAGATATTTTAAAATGTATGCATGAATCACCAAATAAAACGTTCATGATGATCAAAGTCACATTATTATTGGGTGTATTTGGTGAATGTCGACGACAAGAACTTGTGAGCTAGTTACTCTCATAGGCGATCAAAAATCAGCGTTTGAGGTAAATATACTGGAGATAAAACATAAAATGCATGTTTTTACTATTATCGACCAAGATGAAATAAACAGTTTCAAGCTCATAAGAGATTACATGTCTTTAGGGCCATATGGTTGTTCAAAAGAGTTTTTTTAAACTACAGACAGGGTCACTGTACTGTACAGCCAGTGGGAAAAACACATTTAGAAAAATGCTGTTCATCATTACAAAATACCTAGGTTTAAACAATTCAGAAAAGTACACTGCTCGCTGTTTGTGACGAGCATCGGCAACTCTTTTTACAGATACAAGAGCTAGTATGGCTACGTTGAAATGCCATGTTGGATGGAAAGTACATCGGTTGCTGAAGGATATTTAGAGTATCTTCAAGAAACGACGTTTCAAGAATATTGGCAGGTACATTTTCTGGATTTGGCCCTTCCCTACAGAATTTTGATGAAAAATGAATCAATGTTTGCTTCAGGAAATATTACTACCTTACATGTGATTTTCCAATCCACCACCCGAAGGTACTACATTGGCCAAGAAGTGAGTTTTTTACCTGGAAAATTTGTAATTTTGCCGAACCCTTGCTGTTCCAAGCAAGGTATGGATCTTTAACGTGCGTGACAACACTCACACACGGGACTTCCATTTTACCTCTCATCCAAACGAGGGTGTATTTGTATGAAAAATGCTCACCTAACATTTTTCAAGCAGGCCGTGTCGGGATTCGGACCCGGGACCTTGGGCGTAGTAGTCACACACATACCACTACGCCACGGAGCCCCCCCACCACCACTGAGTGCCGGAGAAATAGGGTATATAATTATAAAACAATGGAAAGTGTCCGAACTGCATCTAACACGGAGCCGCCAAAATATTACTACCACCGGATCGTTTAAAAATTGTCACTTTAATCTTAACTGGAATAAATAAATTTAATTAGATAATTACATAATTTTCATTCATATTGTGCAATTTTATTAATAACAGTTACTAATAAATTAAGCAAAAACTGTTTCTTTTGTGTCTTTATCCCCATGCAGGTCATAAAGTTCCCCACACGGGCATAAAGTACACGACTATGGTAAGTAAACAGTAAAAACACAATGAACTGGTATGACAAAATAAATTTAAAAAGGATAATAATAGAAGTTTGTAATATTGTATGGACCATAATACCTAACTAGAGATGATCCAGACCCTTACTACCACCACCAACCCCCAACACACACACACACACCGTTAAATTCTAGGCAAATACAGAAGCGATACCTATCTTATAAAGATTATGTAAGAGAGCAAAACTATATATTTATCGCTTTTAAATGTTAGATATCCTGTACTTATTTCATGGTAACATGTTTATTGAAATGTTATACTCATGACTTGTCACTTGCAGTTCAATTTTGTAACTGAAAAATCATTAGACTTGATATGACCAAGATTTTGAATTTTGTACTACACATCTTCAAGAAAACACTGAAATATAGACATAGTGGGTGAAAAAATAGTAAAATTCAAGTTGAAAAATTGCACAGGCATATTAAAACTGTCGACAAAGAACAAAACAAAAATCAAACACATTAAAAATGAACTAAATAAAGTACAAATAAACATGAAAACGTTTTTATATTACGGTTGTCTTTTATATAACAATATCAAAGAGAAAAGTATTATTACTAATAAATAAAATGAGTTATTTTTGAGTGTTTTATGTAGTCAAAGTAAGCAGAACCTTTTATGCATGGTGATTACTAGAAATTTTTAACTGGTGCTTAAAAACAGACCTTAGATTGGTCTTTACACATAAAAATAATTTTTTATAAGCTAAAATTAGATCCGATGTTTTTAGGGTACATATAAAAGTATTGAGGCTCCTCATCACCTGCTCTAATTGAAATTCCTTGGTGGGTCACCTCCGGTATAATGTTTATATGTATGACAAGTCTATCGCAAAAGTTTATAATACTTTAAATTTTTTACAGCTACATGTTTTACATTTTAAATATATGACTACATGGCACAAGTCTTCTATAAATTATTCAAATAAAGCGAAGTTTATGATATGGTTTATAGTTTAAAATTTACAAACCCACGAATTGATGTATTTTATTATAAACAATGCCAATGACCATCGACAGGACACTTCATGTAGTGTTTATTTGTTACTCATTATTAAACTACATTTTTTGAGTTTTGATACAAACAATGGGTATTGTACTTTACAAATAGCGAGCTTGTATTATGCTACTTTACAAGCTAGTAGCGCATGATTGGCAGTTGCAATTTCTTTTTGGTGTCAGTGTTGCAAATACCCAATAACCGCAGTCATACATTTAAAAGAATCAAATGACAATAAGCATTTATTGCTACACAATTAAATTCGTTGTTTAATGTTTATTCAGTTTCAGCTCTGTCTTACTGTCGTTTTTTGTAAATTTTAATTTCGTGGGAAACATCAGAGATTTTGCTTTTGAAAGTAGCATTTTACAAGCGTGCTATAGTCGAAATCAGGAAAGAATGAATGCACGTCATAGGTTTCTGAATTAAAAAACGACATACTTTTAAAGGATCTATCGGAATATACTTAATGCATAAGATTTGAAAGTATGTCGTTTTTTAATTCAGAAACCTATGACGTGCATTCATTCTTTCCTGATTTCGACTATACCTGTATAGTAGAACAATTGCAGTTTACTAATGATTAACAAATAAACATTATTTGAAGCGTGTCGGTGTCATTGACATTTCCTTTAATAAAACACAAATTTGTGGGATTGTAAAGTTTAAACCTAAACCATACCATAAACTTTTACGATAGGTTTGTCACATACAGCATATACATTATACCTAAGTCGCCCAAAAGGAATTTCAATTATAGCATGTGGTGGGGAGCTTCATTACTATTATATGTATCCTAAAAACATCCGATCCTATATTAGTTTTTAAAAAATAAATTCTTGTGTGAATATCAATTTATGATCCGTCCTTAGGCATCAGTTAAAATATTTTAATGAATCACATGTATAAAAGATTCCGCTTATTTTGCCTACATGAAACACTCAAAAATAACTTCTTTTATTTATTAGTAATACTTATTATTCTTTAGGATACTGTTGTTTATATAAAATACAACGCAATATAAAAACATTTTAATGTTTATTTGTAATTTATTTGGTTCATTTTCAATATGCTTGATTTTTATTTTGTTGTTTGTTGACAGTTTTAATATGCCTGTGCAATTTTTCAACTTGAATTTTACTATTTTTTCGTACACTTTGTCTATTTTTCAGTGTGTTTTCTTGAAGATGTAGTACAAAATTCAAAATCTTGTTTTGGAAGATCAAGTTTAATGCTTCATTACTTTTTATACATACTCTAAAAACATCCTGTTCAATTTTAGTTTTTAAAAAATAATCTTTTTTGTGTAAATACCAATATATGGCCCATTCTTAAGTTCAGTTAAAATATTTTTATGAAGTTGTGAATCGCCCTGTATTTATACACCGTAAGTTCAGGGCCGGATTTACAGTCTTTGTGGTGCATGGAGTCATATTGAGGTGAGGTCCCTCTATATTTTATCAGATTTGCAGGATTAAGAACGTTTAGATTTTAGTACGTAAATTAGAAATGTTCTCTTTTTCATAATTAATTTTGCCTTTAGTGATACAGGTATTCAGATTTAAGAGCTTCGTATCAACTCAATGTTATAACGTAATGTGTAAACTACATTTTATTAGTTAAAAGAAATGGAACATTTTAACAGTACAATACTACTTCTTATGGTTAGTGTTTGTGTTTTAAAAATTCTTCTTTCTATTTTTATTTTTGTAGCAAACTCATCACTAACGTCTTCAAAGTCAAGATTTTGACTCCAAAACTGGGTATGCATACGTGGTTAAGGCATTGTTGCTTCATCCTGTTCCCTAAAAAGTTTTTTGCAAGTTTTAATTTGGAAAAAGATCTTTCTGATGTTGCATTAGAAACCATAATATATAAAAACATTCTAATACTAATTTCAATATTAGGAAAAACGGTAAAGAGGCTTTTATCTAACAAGTGCTTGTACAATACTTTCAGTTTTACATGTGTTAGCATCATGAGATTGTGGATCATCATCTTCTGAAGGTTCCTCTACTTCATTATTGTCAATGTAGGCATTCTTGTCAATTTTTTTCGCCTTTTTATCTTCATCACATTCTTCATTTTTATAAAATAAATTCTTTAAGACAAGACCATCTCCTTTCAAGTAATACTGAAGATGCAAACATTCTTCAAAGAGCTCTGTTTGACATACATCATTTTTGTACTTATATGCGAAAGCGTCACAAAAAGATTTTAGCTTGTTCCTATTACCTATTTGTTAGTAACTTTGTTGTAGGCCAATGCTATCATACTCATACATCTGAAGCATGACATTTCAGAAGGTTTCTATATCTTTCTGTCTCCCTTTCCTACTACCCCTATATATATGGTCATTTATTATGGCCAAATCTTCAAAAAATCAATCATCAAAAAATGTAGATCAGGCACTACGCTTGGTTGTGCAAGCTTGGCTATTCTCATCTGACTCACCATAATGAGTTCCTCCTATTTTTTCCATCTTTAACGAAGATTTCAAAGCTCTCTCTTTTTTCTATGAATCCAACACTGTAACAGATACCGATAAAGTTAAAGAAGACTTTTGTAAGTTTTGGTTGACTTTGTTTATTCTTTGTAGTAGGTTGTTTCACATATAAGTTTTTTTCACCACAGCTTTAATCTTGGTATCTACCATTTGCTCATTGTCATCAATATTCAACTTTTTTTTTTTTTTGTTTTCGACCTTACTTAAGGTCGGTTTGACGCAGCTCTAACTTCTTTTCTAATCTGTGCTAATCTAAAAAGCTCTACTTACCCTTTACAACCTAAATTTCTAATAATTTGACTAATATAGTTTGGTCTAGGTCTTCCTATATCCTTCTATCTTTTTCCTATCCAGCTGACTCTACATAGATATTAGCAACCTGATGGTTGTTAAAGAAATCTAACATGTTTACATGATTACCATTTATAAGGAAACGAAATATAACTTTAGTGTAAGTTTAATTGCAGTAAAGCTTTCCTTTAAAGTTGTAACTGCATTTGCACGAGCCGGCCATCTAGTGGTGGAAAGTGCCTGTACAACCTTCTTTTTTCCAGTTACAGTACTTTGTAATTTTTACCATCTATAAGTAGATGTTGAAAAAAGTATACAGTATACAGTGACTGTACAAAAACGAAAAACTTTGCAACTTTTATATTCCACTCGGCAGCAAAAACCCTCACTAGATTGAGGAGTGTGAAGTACATGGGATATACTCAGCAAAGTTATTCAAGCTTTTTGAAGAACGTTGTATCTTCCACTTAGAGGTGTTATCATAAGACAGTGCACGACAATCTGAAATTGGAATATCATGTTCAACAAGAGTACATGACACCACATCGTCTTGAATTTATATAAACTTTAAAAAATTTTCAGTAGGTGACCCATCTTTAACATACCAAATAATAAATGTTAGTTGAGTCAACAGATATGGAATAATACTTGGCAGTTTTTACTTATTTGACAATTTCTTCTAAAACTTGTCTTCCCATAATTTCAATAAGTTCAGAACATGTAGAAGATGATAAGTGAGATGCATTACCACTGCCAACATTACCATAACTCTTGATATGATCTTTTAAAAATGGGTCGTACTTGCTTAAAAGCTCAAGTTACTGTTGTTACAGCAACCGAACTTTTCAACATGCCCTCTGAAAGGCATCCCTCATGCAGCAAGGCACATAATAACCGACACTAATCTTCTTAAAACTTGTTGTCAATACTCTTTTTCTTTGTTACTCTGTCGATTCTTCCCATTTCGGTAGACCGCTTCATGAACATTAACAAGCATTTGCGATGTTCTTTACTATTTTCATGATAAGATATGCTTTGGTCTGCATGTTTCCAGTCATTAAAACCCTCTGAACAAAATGGAATTGATGCCATTGAAATAGAACCAAAGAATTTGCACACAAAACAAAAAACTCTACCGGTTGATGGCGAATATGAGCCCATTCCTTTTCACTCTTTCATTATTTTTTAGTTCTTTGAAAAAATGTGGAACGGCATTTATGAGATTCAGGAATTTGTTTTCCGTCGTTAATAGTGATTTATACCCTAATAGACTGTTTAAATCATTGTGGATGTTTTGACATTGAGAATGCCCTTTTTTTATACATTATTATAGAAGGTATGGCTTGGAAAGTCCACATGAGTTCCACAAAGCTGCATTTGGACTAAATTCTACTTCACTTTCGATCGTTTATGTTGTTCATGTGACTAATCATGACAATCGGCTGCAACATCGGGGAATTCAAAATCATTTTTTGAAGAAAACTGTTCGTGATTAACAATAGTATTTTCAGTTTTACTTGTTACAATTTCCGAAGACGATGATAAAACAGATGTGCTACTACCAGAAGAGCTTGGGATTTGTGCTACAGGAACATGGAAAAAAGATGTTACTTTATGTATTTTTGCTATCATTTTGCGTTTCTTTTTTGCTTTATTTTTTCTTTTGAGCGCCACTTGGAAATGTTCGTTTCATTTTATAGGCCTGTTATGTTTTATTTAAAAATGCAGCAAACCAGTAGTTGATAGGTTTGAATAGATTGATTACAATTGAGTACAATTTTTTATAAATTACGGAAAAAGCCCATTTTATGATGCTTTCTTATATACATGTACAACACTCGAAGTTTTTTCTTTAAGTGCAGATTTTTAAATGTTAAGAACAATTAAATTGCTATAATAAACAATAATTCCCGACACTTTATTTTTGTCTCTGACAAAGCGTTGAGGTGCAGCACGTGGCCGCTGCCTTGTTGAGAGTTGACTTTGACTACCAGTGGTAAGTCATGCAACGCACCTGCTTGCTCATTCAACAGGTTTGTCCTGTTCTAAATAATTAAAAAATATTTATTACTCAGGTGTATAAAAATGTAATTGACGTAAGCTGAAAAGCTGTTGGTATGATAGATAATAGAACATGCCATAAACATGTTTAATTAATAAACGAATTTTAGAAATTTTGTTGTTTGTAAGACTAATGCAATTACATAGTTCACTTCAAAACTTTCTTACTTACGCAGTTAATAAATGTGTTACATGCCAAAATTGGCATTGTACATTTTTAAATATGTGACTAAATTCCCACCATTATTTCAAATAAACTTGTTAAATTTCCGTCATCTCGGACAGTTGCGTTTGCGCAAAAGAATGCGCAGGCGCGGAGTGAATGGCGCAAGTGCGCGGTGTGTGACGCGACATGATTAGCCACGAGACGTCAAACGGTAACGTTTGCCTGTGTCATTCTTTTGTCTTTTCTCTTTTAGGATGTAGGTTTCCTCCCTATCTTGCCTTATCGTTCCTTACCTGGTCATTCCTATCGTACTGCTACAAACAAAAGAAGAGGGAAGACAATAAATTTGGTTTCAACGATGGCATGACGCACCCACACCCAAACGAGATACCCTGAGATCAACTGCATGGCGCGTTTAAGTGAGTACTTTTGATTTACTTTTGTGTAAATATAAACCTGTATCATTGTAAACGTATTTGGTACGTAATACAATTTGACACGTAATTATGTCATAATATCATTATTGTGCAATATTGTGAACGTGGATCGTATCAGTGTTGCCAACTGTAGTAGTGGCGCTGAACACTACTCCGGTAGTATAACAAATGCTGATGTTCTAACAAGAATGTGACTCTGCCTACTGCTACGGTGTAGTGGAGCAAAGCAGCAGAGGAGAGAGTACTCCTCCAACCCCTTGCCATTCTTCGTCTTTAAATAATTACCTAGTACTTTTAAAATTTTTGAAAGTACATATAATGCCTGACTTGTATTACATTTAATTAAATTTATAATATTCTTTCCGTGAACATATTGCCTTTTTAAAAACTTAACATAAGTTTTTCTGCAAAAAAGTGAAGCTCCCACCGACCGAGGTCTTCGGAGTTGCTATGCCCGCCATTAAGGGAAAACAGCCCTGCGTAAAATACCAAGTTTTTACTATACCAGTTCTTTTTCTAAACATTGAGGTGTGAAAGTTCCAAGCTCTTATATACTGAATTAGATTTTACTGTTTACAGCTGTTTACACATCTGCAATTTGTTTATCCACCTTTTATAGATGTTACTAGAAGCGGTTTGTAGTCCCTACGGGACTATTTTGAGCGCTCGCCCTCTTTGCGCCCCGCCCTCTTTGCGTCCACCCTCTTTGCGTCCCGCCCTTTTGCGCCCCGCCCTCTTTGCGGCCCGCCCTCTTTGCACCCCGCCCTTTTTGCGCCCCGTCCTCTTTGCTGGGAACCATCAGGAAACATCAGAACCCACTGGGAAAACGGTCAAGATCACTTCACCCTAGTACACTTTGTCGAAATCACTTTGGGTAGTCGATCGGATCAAGATCACTTCTCCTTAATAGATTGTCGAAATCACTTTGGGGAGTCGATCGTATCAAGATCACTTAGTTCTAGCAGACTTTGTCGAAATCACTTAGGAAGAGTCGATCAGATCAAGGCCGCTTCGCCCTAGTAGACTGTCGAAATCACCTCGGGGAGTCGATCGGATCAAGATCACTTTGCCCTAGTAGACTATGTCGAAATTACTTTGGGGAGTCGATCGGATCAAGATCAGTTTGCCCTAGTAGACTTTGTCGAAATCATCTCTGGGGAGTCGATCGTATCAAGATCAGTTCGCTCTAGTAGACTTTGTCGAAATCACCTCGGGGGAGTCGATCGAATCAAGACCACTTTGCCCTAGTAAACTTCAAAAAAAATGAAAGCTCTATGCAATGTAAATAATGGAAATGTAGCTTATAAATATTTAAAAACCTAGCATTGGAAGGTTTTTTTTTAGCAATGTGAACAATATTAGTTACGTAGATATAAAAGAGCAACGGATATTATATACAATGGTTAAATAATCGATTATAATAAGTAGTAATTGTAGAAAGCGTATACGTAACCGGTATTGAATTTAGGTTTTACGCTTAAAAACTTTGTGTTTCAGCACATATTTGGTATTTTATAAGGACTTTTAGTTAATGTAGGCAACCGCTACCTTCTCTGTCATACTTTTACAAAACTACATCATGCTGCCTCGCTCTTACCACGTATTAGGTATGGTCGTTAAGACAAAGTTGTCAATTACTGTTAATGTAAATAAGGAATAATTAACTTATTATAGACCATTGTATAGCGATTATAAATTTTGTTTGGCTATTTTACCCATATTAGACGCGTGTTAATGTTTAAAAAAAATCAACCTAAATTAAAAAAAGAAGTAAATTTAATCGGGCATTGAACCACCGAGATTGCGTATGGTAGACGGAGGTGTTAGCCTTACAATATCGAACCGTCTTTTGTAGTAAATCCGTTGGTTGTAGTCTTGTTGTAGTTGCAGCCTCATAAGGTATATAGCGTTTTCTAAATTATTTACGTAAACTTGAAATTGTTCGGATGTATTCGGTAATGAACTTCAAATTAAATTTTTAACTTTTTGTGTTTAAAATTAGACCGCGTATATTAATGTGTGATATTTTTATATAATTAGAATTAATAATTATCAGTACTATAAAGAATTAATATGTAATTTAGAAGCTTTAATTTTAGAAATTTTTAAATTCAGTGTGTTAACAGAGATTCAGATAGTACGTACTCGTGCTTCTACGTCTTTGTTCGTAACCTGCTTTTGACATTTCTCAAATAAATTACACAAATTGCAGCAAAAGTTTTAAAGAAAACTATATTACCTACGCGCAAATGGTCGATAATGTATAATTTATGATAGATGTAATATTTTTTGGTACGTATTAGAAATTTGTTAAGGATAGTATACCAATTTTTGAAACCAACTCGATCGTCTGTTCATCAACGCAAATATACCTGTTGTTGGCTCTGTCGCTCTGTGCGTTTGGGTTTTTAAATCGTAAAATATTAAAGGTTATTTAGTTTTTATACACATATAAGCGAATACGTTTCTGCAAGTTGGACAATATCAGAAAAGTAAAGCATTGGAAATGGTTATTGAGTAAATATAACTTACAATTTAGAGATTGTAGATCGCACTGAAGCATATGAAAAAAATTTGTTGGTTAATTTTATGCATATTGTTAAATAAATGCTATAGCCTGTTTAAAAAAGTAACATAAAATTAAAAAAATAGATAATATTTTACTGGGCATCAAACCACCAAAGTTTGGAATGGTAGCCAGAGATGTTAGCCTTGCGATATCAAGGTGATGTTAATTGTAATGGCGCTGGTTGTATACTTGCTTTGCTTAAGGCAACAAAAGAAATACATCGTTTTAGGAACAAACCACGCTTTATTGTAATCTCTCTGCTATCTTTGGAAAGAAACGTCAAATGTAATATTTAATTATTTATGAAATAAATAGCCCGTGTATATTAAAAAGCGATGCTTTCGTATAATAATAATCAATTATCTGTACTATTAAGACATATTACATAATTTATAAGTTTAAATTTCAAAATTTGAAAAAAAGTGTAATCATAGATTTTGAAGGTACATATTCGTTCGTGTCCGCCGCCTTTCGTTATCTGTGTTTGGCGTTTGTCGAATTAATTGTACAAATTTTAATAAATATTTTACGAAAATACCATAGTATCAGCTTGCAAACTGTTAACAATTCAGGTTTTAAGATACGGATAGTGTTCTTTGGTATATATTAGAGATTTGTTAGAGACCCGAAACGAATTTTGGAAACCAACTCGATCTTCCTTCCCTCTCGCACCGACTCTAACTGATCCGTTGTGGGCTTTGTCGCAGGGCTCGTTCGGCTTTTGAAATCGAAAAATTTCGCGGGACCGTAGCGTTTTTAACACATTAGCGAATACGTCGCCGCAAAGTAAATCTTCTCCGGGAAAACCTTTATTTCTCCATCATTTATGGTTTTTTCGCGATAAAAACCGGTCTATGCAACGCACGCAAAAATTCTCCATCGGACTACGACCCGCCCGCTCCCCCAACTCCAAACCCCCGGACGCAAATCTCGAAAAGCGATCGATTAGCGACTCTCTACTTTAGCGCAGAGACGGGCTATCAAAACTTATAGGTGTTTGATATTTTTTGTTATTATTGGATTCTGTCTATATACCTACTTTTTTAAATATTAAAAAATTTTAGTTAATCGAAACATACTTTATTTCATCATTTTGTTTTCGACCTTACTTAAGGTCGGTTTGACGCAGCTCTAACTTCTTTTCTATTCTGTGCTAATCTAAAAAGCTCTACATAATACCCTTCACAACCTAAATTTCTAATAATTTGACTAATATAGTTTGGTCTAGGTCTTCCTATATCCTTCTATCTTTTTCCTATCCAGCTGGCTCTACATAGATATTAGCAACCTGATGGTTGTTAAAGAACTCTAACATGTTTACATGATTACCATTTATAGAGAAATGAAATATAACCTGGTTATCCGCTTCAAAAAGGAAAAGTGTTAAATTATATGTTATGGTAAGGCTTACGCAACGAATCGCTGCCAACATGCCAGACCGCTACCTAATTGTGAGTTATGTCATGGTGACGTTTATTAAATTATATGTCATGGTAAGGCTTAAGCAACGAAACGCTACCAACATGCCAGACCGCTAACTAATTCTGAGTTATGTCCTGGTGACATTTAGTTAACTGATTTTTATTTTTTTTGTTTTGTTTTCGAACTTACTTAAAGTCGGTTTGACGCAGCTCTAAATTCTTTTCTATTCTGAGCTAGTCTAAAAAGGTCCACATACCCTTCACAACCTAAATCGCTAATAATTTGACTAATATAGCTTTGTCTAGGCCTTCCTACTCTTTTTTTATTTGGTGGTCTATAATCTAAGACTTTACTAAATAGTCCCTCGTCTTAACTGGTGCCCTATCATTCTATCCTTCTATAAACTTCCTCGTTTGTTACTCTATCTGTCCAACTAATCTTTAACATTCTCCTATAACACCAAATTTCAAAAGCTTCTATCTTTTCTTATCTACTTCTTTAATTGTCCAAGTCTCACTACCGTATAGTAGAATGCTCCATACGACGACTTTAAGAAACTTTTCTATTATCTAAACTAATACTATTAGCTATTAGTAAGTTTTCTTTTTAAAAACATTTTTCTAGCTTGAGCTATTCTAGCTACTATATCCCTTCTGCTACGTCCATCCTTTGTAATTATACTACCTAAATAGCAAAATTCATCTACCTCCTCTAACTCGGTATTACCTATTTTTAATTTTGTTTTAGAACTAAGCTGTAACTCACTTATCATTATCTTTGTCTTTACTGAGTTAATTCTCATACTATAGTTACTCCGTAGTATCTCATCTAAAATATTTAAAAACTCTCCTAACTCTTTTCTAGACTCCGCTATAATGGCTATATCATCTGCAAAACGTAACATGTCTATTTTCTGTCGCTGTACACTAATACCTATCTCTTTTCTCTCTCTAGCTAAGTTTAAAGCTTCCTCAATATAAACATTAAAAATCAAGGGAGACAGTATACAACCCTGTCTAACACAATTTCTAATCTTAGCTTCCTTTTCTATTTCATCCAATCTAATTACTACGCTTTGGTTTTTATATAGACTGTAAATAATTTTTCTATCCCTATGAGAGATTCCTATTTTTTGCAAAACCCTGAACATAACAATCCAATTAACCCTATCAAATGCTTTTTCTAAATCTACAAATGCGAAATGAGTCTTTTTATTTTTTTGTAACCTTTTTTCGATAATTAGCCTAATCATTAGTATCGGCTCTCTAGTCCCTCTGTCTTTACGAAAACCATATTGGCCTTTGCCTAAATAATTCTCAGTTAAAGCTTCTACTCTATTTTTAATTATTATTGTTAGTATTTTGGAAGCATGAGAAGTTAAACTAACCGTTCTAAAATTCTCACACCTATCAGCTCCTGACTTTTTTGGGATTGGGATAATAATATTTTTTTCGAAATCTATTGGAACCTCACCTGTGTCATATATTACTTTTACTAGTTCATATAATCTGTCTAAAGTTTTCTGACTTGCATATTTTATTAATTCTGCGGGAATATCGTCTATCCCTGGCGCTTTATTTAGTTTAAGATCCCTAACAGCTCTATCAAATTCCTCTCTTAATATTGAGAACCCTATTTCTACATCCTCTTCTTGGTCGTTCTCTAACTCATCCATATCGTCTTTCTTATATAAATCTTCTAAATATCTTTTCCATCTATCTGCTATCTCTACTTTATTTATTAGAAGCTCATTATTCTTGTCTCTAATACCATTATATTTTTTCCTATCTTCCCCAAAAAACTTTTTAACTGCCCTGTAAGCCCTGTCTGTCTTACCTACTTTCAAATCATCTTGTATTCCCTTACAATTCTCCTCCTTCCATTTATTTCTAGCTTTTCTACACTCATGTACTACCTTATTTCTAACTGTATTATATTTTTGCTTACTTTCACTATCCACTTCTCTGAAAGGTTTAAGCTTTCTTCTATTCTCTATTAAATCTAATATCTCCTTTGTTACCCACGGTTTTCTCGCTTCTATTTTTTTCTTACCTATAGTCTGTGTTGCTGTATCATGTACAGTCAGTTTTATTTAGCATAATTTAATATCATTGTCTGATGATGTTATTGATCTTTGATGCGATTACACCGTAACATTTTTTTGTGTGTAACAAAGTATAACAAAGTATTAAGGCAAGTTAAAAAAATGAAACACGCGCGCTAAAAATTATCTATTTGCAAACCAATATAAGTTTTCGAATTCTTAATAAATCTTTGATCCCATATGGAAAGCAATAAACGATCTGTTATTTTTTATTTTAATTAAATTGCAAGACTAAATTCCACATTTTGTACTATTAATAGTATTAAAAATAATTCAGGTGTTTTGAAACGTTGTTTAGAACGTTTTAAATAACAGTTTAATCATTAAAAGTCCATGTAAATAACTTATTGTGCACATACATCTCTAGATTTTCAACTTGTTTCATAAACATGGCTCGTGGTCAGCAAGCATTTGTTCTGTTTAGCATAAAACTCCGGGAAGATAAGGATTTCCTATATCGAATTGTCTTCATTGGTTATTTTCCTTATCCGCTCACGTCTACATTAATCTTCGAACCAAGCTGGATGAGAGTCGATGCGTAAACACCTTCAGGTTATGAAATCCTCAGGTCAGCAAACACCTTCAGGTCAACAAACGCCTTCAGGTCAGCAAACACCCTCAGATCAGCAAACACCCTCACATCAATGAAAAAATTCTCCTGTTAATAAATTCAATGAGTCAGTCTGGAGTCCACTGAATTGTATTCCTGCATGTGAAGAGCAGGAGACGAGATGAAACCGAATCATAACAAACGCAAGGGTGGAAGTCTGTAACCAGTGGTTAAAGATGACTTTTACTTTTGTCGAATCCTTAACCGGTTTTATTTAACAACCCCCTTCATCACATATGGTCAAATTACCAGCCGTGAAAAGTCTCACCGCTTCAGTTCATAATATTTGAAGCTCTCACGAAAAGCTTAAAAGAGTTTGTGGAAATAAGATTTATATTAAGATTGCTTAAAATTTCAGTTTTTTATTAATTTTGTACATGACTGCCAGATCTGACAATCATTAACGAACATGACTATTATGTAACGAGATTTTGTTTAAGTTTTTGAACTGAAAAGTCTGTGATATAATTTATTTGTCAAAAATTGCTAGATACAGTGGCGTTAAACTTTAATTTAAACAGTTTTCCCTGTAACTAAGAGATTGTCAACCCGGCCCATCTCTAACTCTCTCTTGGGGTGATAACCAAGGTGGCTATCGGCAAAACAGTTTCTAGCCTTTCCATATAGTAAGCGTAAAAACTTAAATTTTTTTTAATTACATTACTAACCGCGTGTCACGTGCAATAATTGTAATTAAGCCTGCATTGAATGGCATTTTTAATCTTAGTAGGTTAACTGCATAATTAGCACGCTCAGAATAATTAAAACTGTTACAATGCTCAAGAGCTGCCATAGGTATAAACATGCTACATTCTGATATTAATATTAACATAGTAAACGGTATTAATATTTGAATTATAAGAATTGCTGTGATTTAAAATAATATTGATAATTTGTTAATATGACATATTTAACAGAATTTCAACTTTTTTTTTATTTTTACAATTCTTTATCCATATTTTAGGCATACCACTTCAATCGTGATGATGTAGCTTTACCAGGCTTGCAAAGATATTTTAGTAAATTATCTGATGAAGAACGCCAACATGGCAAAACGTTAATGGAATATTTAAATAAGAGAGGAGGCCGAATAGTTCTTACAGACATTTTTACACCAGAAAAACAAGAATGGGCTAATGCACAAGAAGTTATGGTTACAGCTCTTGAACTTGAAAAGAAAGTAAATGATGTACGTATATTTAGTTTGTGCAATTTAACAGATTTGTGGTATATTGAAGTACTTCATGGTGTTTAGGTTACTGTTTTTTAATAAGCGTTTATTATCAAGTATATAATGTAAGAAATTATCGGTCAAGTCGTACATATTGCTGATAGCTGAGCCGGCGATGTGAACAATTAACTACACGAGTCAATTAAAGCAGATTACATATGAGTGGTATATAAAATTTTATCTACAATCACCGAATAGAAATGACTTATCTAACTCATTTTAGTTAGTTAATGACAGATTTTATCGCACTCAGTGTGGTAATACCTCATATCGTTACATTACAGCATTCGAATCTGTATAACGTTCAAACAAGCTAGCTAATACAAACCCAAAAGAACTATAAAACAACTGTCGATTGATACACATTTTATTTATTATAAATGTTAGATATGCATCAATTGCCAAGAGTTAAAAACTCATGTGGTTAAGTCAATGCCCTTGTAGTGCAAATTTCATATTGCGTATGTTATAATGTCCATATCCCATTGGTATCGTAACTAACTATTATGTTATGACTGACTTGAAATACTTTTCATCAATAACTATTGCTAAATGACAAACCTAAATAGTGTTTTAAAAGAATCAAAAATTATCTCAAAATTCGCATGATCCTAGCGTTAGTTACAATTATTAAAATATCTCATTCTGAACAAACCTGCACCGTGAAGAAGTTCTAGAATACTGCAAAAGGTAGAACGATTTGCGTGTTCCAATGAGTTAAAGAGGTGAAGTATAAGTTTAACCGAATTATTGGGGCCTTTAGTGAGAAGCCAGACTAAGACAGGCCCACCAAAAGATGGCATCAGCTCTTTCGGTATTTTGAGCGGCAGAGGTCATAGGGGTTGATTTGCATTCTAAGACAGACTACTATGATGTGGAAATCAATTGGAAATCACCATATTACCTCCCAAGTACACAGCAACCAAATACGTTTTTTAAACGGATGGCATTCTTTAGGGTAAAAGATTCCGGAGTCTAAATAGTCCCCCATTTGGATCTTCAGGAGGGGACTACCTCGGAGAATGTGATCGGCAAGCTCAATAAGAAGAAAAAATAACCACGAACATCTTGTGAGTCAGGGCATGGAATGTTAGAAACATGGAGAAAGTGGGTAAGCTAGAAAATTCAAAAATTGAAGTGGATAGGTTAGCATTAGGCATAGTACGCGTTACCAACGTTCAGTGGCCAGAGGTGGGGGATTTAGGGTAATGCATACAGGATCAGAGAAAGGAAATGCAGATGTATGCATAGTTATGCAAAAAGAGATAGAACGTTATGCAATAAACTACTTATAAAAGAATGAAAAAGTACTCATGAATAGATTAGAATCGAAACCCGTAAATACAGTAATAATACAAGTTTACATGCCCACTTCTAGCTGCAGCGAGGAAGTGATAGAAGCATTGTACAAAGATATCGAAGAGTGACTAAGAATTATAAAAGCATGAAAATTTTATAGTTACAGGAGATTTTAATGTAGTTGTATTTTAGGGTAGGGAGAGGGTGGCCGTATGTTTATTTGATTTAGGTGCGAGATATGACAGGGAAAATAAGCTGATAGAATTTTGTTACAAAAACAATCTAACCATCACAAATACATTATTTCAACATCATGTTAGATGACAATACACATGGAAGATGCCAGGAGACATAGGGAGATATTAAATAGATTACTTTTTTGTTAGATATAACGGTTTAGAAATCAAGTAAAAGACTGCAGAAGTTGCCTGGAAGCAGATATAAAAATTTGAAAAAAAAAAGGGACCGAAAAAGGCACTGACATTGAGAAACTAAAAGATAAAGATTCCCACAAAAGATTTGAGAAAAAGTCAAAACATATTGTCGAAAGACATCAGGAAAATTTCTAATACTCAGGAAGTAGATGCGGAATGGAATAAAACTAAAACCAGATTATACATAGCTGCCAGAGATATTCTGAGGTATAAAACAGAAAGAAAGTAAGAAATCATGGGTAACAAAGAATGTTCTGAATTTAATATATGAAAGGCCAAAATACAAAAAGAGAGAATAGAAATTTATGCACAAATGCAGGAAAGCTAAAGAACAATGGATTGATGAAAAATGAAAGAGATACAAACTAAGGTGGGAAGTAGGAAAGACAGATGAACCGTACAAACTAATTAGAATAAATTTTAAGGATATAAGCCATATAGCAAAAATATGAGGTGCAGAAGGAGACATCATTATATAAAATGTAGGGAAAGTGGATAGAGGAATGAATATAATTTATATGCAGGACAGGAGCTAAGAACACTAGAACAGGAAACGGACATTAAAAAGCATGACTTGGGACATCCTATACTTAGAAATGAGTTTGAACTAGCATTAAAGAACTGAAAAATAAAAACGCTGGATACAGATACCGTGCAAGCAGAAACTCTAAAGGTTTCTGGACAAGCAGTAACAAATTGTCTCTTCCAACTTGTCAGCTATATGTATAAGGCAGACAGGATATCCAAATATTTTAGACGTAGTAACATAGGTACTATACCAAAACAGAGGGATGTGAAAAATTTTGAACCATAAGTTTTACAGCACTCGTGTCAAAAATATGAACTAGAATTGTACAAGGACGGATGGAAAAACGGGTTGAAAAAATAGTAGGAGATCAATTTGGATTTAGGTGAAACGGGGGAACACGGGAGGCCATTTTAGCTTTAAGCATCGTTACATGTGGAATATTTACTGTTATGGGTAAACTAGGCGTTTAAACAATTTCAATTTTGATTTGCTCTTGAGGAACGTGCACTCCGTAACAATAAAAGGGTTCATCGGCTAGCTGTAGTGGTGCATGAGTGGGTTCCCATGGATAAATGAGAAAAGAAAGTTAACAACAATAAAGAAATACAAAAATAATAACTAGAAGGTTTCCAATTAAAATTCTGTGTTACATTAACACTTACCCTGAAAGGCCTTGTTTTTGTCAATATAGAGATGCACCAAACAGTCGGTCGTTGCAAGCTGTGTGATGTCCTTGTCGATGTGGAAGACTTTATTCCTCATAAACTGCCTTGCTTTGGTTTTCTAACAGTTGGTCCTAATTAAATTGCTTGAAATAAAATACTCCTTCCAGAAATGACTAGCATTTGGGTAACTGGATCACCTTCGCAAATTACCAATTATACCCCTATTTACCTAAATTATTAAAATAAAAATTCACCTAAAGCTTAACCTCTATTAACACAAAAACATAATTTCAATACACATGCACATATTAATATACTTTTCTAAAAATAACTTATCTGCAATCTGGGCAATTACTTTTGAACTAAACCCTAAAGAAAACTTAACCTAATTTATCAACAAAACCATTTGACACGCCACATTTTCCTACTTTCTTATTTAATTGTTACATTAATAAATCCCAAATTAATGGTAAAATTGTGTATCAAGAAAACAAGAAAACATTCCAATACCAACGTTGCACTACTACTTTGTCGTTTCCAAAATACATAACACATCTCTTAATAGTTGACTGCTAATAACTTTATTCTTCAATTAACGTCGTATATTGAAAAATATATTTACGTCCATGTTTACATATAAATTATACCGAATCCTACATAAATCTGTACTGTTACTTATAGTTTTTTTCCTCAAATTCAAGTAATGTTCAGACCACACTACTTTTCCTAAATTTTCAAAACAACAGCTACAACATTACTTAAAAATTCGCAAGGTAATGGCGGAAATTACCAGTTTCGCTCTCTACACACGGCCATGTCGAGCAAATTCCGCAGGTGTTTCGGACTTTACCTTTCACTAGTGTAAAATCGTATTTTATCCCTCGTTTAGCTGTGTTTCGTTCCACGTTCTAACTTATCCGAATCTCATTACATTTTCTAAATTTTACACTAACATCCCTTTTAGCGAGTCTATTCACTTATATTACTTCCCAAATCCCCGTTAAATCAACCCCTCTAAGGGATCTTGCATTAAGACTTCCTCTCCTCCTACTCTTTTGTCTTTCTACATTGTTTATGTGTGCGGGTGGCTGATTTCTATTCCAATTCCCCGACTGTTTCATATCTTGTCCGGGGTTTTTCATATTATTGCACAATATTGCTGTTACGTTTATGACAAATAATACGTAGGAAGTCCCTATTATACTGTAAATTACGTAGGTGTATCGTTAATTTTTTTATCTGACACCCTATAATTATACACGACGTCTAATGTATAAAAGATTGCGTCATTTTTGGGTAACTCTAAACATGTGTATTTTCATGGCCTATCTATGTAATCCTATCTTCTGTATTCTGCTTTGTGAATGTCTACTTAATACCAAGTGTGTGGTTTCCCTTTCATGATACTTACAGCCATATCTATTAAAATTACATGATATTGCGTGGAATTTATTCTACTAAAACTTCAAACACTTATATTTGACGTGCATTTTAATGAATTCCCTAACAATTCTGAAGCTTTTTATAAGCCGCTTTTACTATAAAATTTTATGGTTAAAATATAATTGGTGTATCTGTATTCTTGTAGCTTTAAAATAATTTACAACTTGTTTTTTGGGTTTCCCTATTTATTTACAGAAATAAAACGATTATTGTTATGGTTTTTAGTATTATTGGAATAAAAATACGGATTTAATTACAAGTCTGGCTTTTTAAACACTATTTTAGATGAACTTAAGATTCTACAGGGTGTTCCATCAACAAGTTAGTCTGTTCAAGATTGAGTACTAGTTTCCAATCTAATACAAGTCTTGCATAAGCGTTACATTCTTCTTACAAGCAAAATTTTTTTTCAAATATATACTATTCTATCATCACTGACATTAGTCTAGTATCTATTCAACATCAAAAGTCAGTCAATTCGTCAAGTCAAATAAAAACACTAAATGTAAAAAGTGAAAATCAAGAATAAAAAGTCAAAAGTAAAAACCTTAACTCTAAACTATACAACAGTGCTAGGGTCATTGAAAGCAAAAGGTTATGAAGCATCCTTGTCTACTCCATAAGAAATAGACCACCCATGGTGGTCAACCCCCGTGCTGCAGTGCTAGAATAATACCACCTAAGAAACGAAGTCCACTTCATCCCCTAATCAAGTATTGTCCCAAACTTTCTCGGAAAAATTTTCACTTGGACAATTTGGCCAGAAAGTTCATTTGGAAATCGACCCCAGCCATCACTTTCTCTATCACTCTCGTCTTAACAAAAAAAATTTCAAAAAATTCTCCCAAATTTAGTCCTCATAGTCACCTAAATTATCCCTAACATCCAGTACATACGTCAAAGTCTAATTCTATAGTTTCGATTTAAAGCTAGCTTTATCCATCTATATTCAATTAAAAAAATAATTTCCCAAAAATAAAAATTAAAAGTAAATTAACTTAAGTACCCTATTATGCTAACCTGTGTTTCACTTTAAAAAAATATCTTTAATTAAAAATTAATTTTACCAAAAAGAAAATTAAATTAAGTAACATATTATGCTAACCCATGTTTCGTCTCAAAATATTTTTAATCTCAAATATTGTCTTCAATTTTTTATTACAAGTCCTATTAGGTTAAAAAAAATTTTCTCATGCCAAATCCCTCAGATTGATCTAGATCATCATCACTTCACATATCTTTATCAAAACTATCAATAATTAAAAGTTTAAAAATTCATATTTTCATCCTGTATTACGGATCCCTCTCCTTTTACTTTTTGCTAGTGTCTTGTTGGCAAAATCAACACTGGGGATACCATTATTTAAACCCAAACTTTAGTTTTAGTGTATATATTTTATTCATGATTAATTAATTTTGAAGTCAGATTTATTTGAGCACGTTTATTTTTGCGTTTAATCCCAATATAGCACCTTTGGATTGAGCATTGGGGACATGGCCGCAAGTATAACGGTCCATACGTATATTATACTGTAGCCAGGGGGTGTGCCTCTCTGCTCTTTGCTTCCAGTCGAAAATCAGCGCTAATGTCCTCATGTAGATCAGTTTGTGTGGAGGTCCATTTCTTTGTCCAAATTCTTGCAGCGAAATGTTAAAATGTACAACTTTAGGGAACACCAGGCATTATTAAGGTAATTGGAGGAACGGTAAAGGAATGCAAAGGTACACTTTGCTGCACTAACATGCACTCGCATTTAATATGACGATATCATCTGGTAGTTGGAGGTAAAGTGTAGTTTAAAATGCGGCTTTTACATGAGCTCGTCTCAAAAACGTTTCTCATTGGCTAAGGATAATAACAAGACATTCCTTTAGGGTGGGAAAATGTGTGCTTAAACAAATTTATTGATAAATTAAGAGTTCTCAACCTCAGTTCGTATGGACCCAGAACCCACAAATTTTACACGTAATAACCTAATTAATTAATTAAGGCAAAAAACTTTCCTTTTTTAAATTAAAAAATTCCCTATTCTTAATATTAAAACGAAAACTTTGTGCACTCAAAAAGCATAACAAACTATATAATATGAATAAGTTTACATCTTCTAATAATAATATTTTGTAGAGCCTGTTAACCCTTCATAGCGTTGCATCAGGCCATATGGATGTGAATTTATGCGACTTTTTGGAAACTAATTATCTTCAAGAGCAAGTTGATTCTATAAAAGAAATTGCTGATCATGTTACTACCTTAAAGCGAGTTGGAGATGGTTTGGGTGTTTTCATGTTCGATCAAAAACTTGCTGATTAGTAGACATCTACATCTTTTAGAAGCTGTAGAACACTTTTAACAAGCTTTATTTGCTCTTATTAAAAATTGCATGTATGGGGTATTTAACAATATATTAGTGTATTTAGAAAACTAAATTGTTTAGAAGCTGCTTAACATCTTTACAAAGCTGTTTTATTAAAAATTATAAGCTTAATATATAAAAAAAAAGTATTCTATTAATGTAGAGTTAACAAATATAGTCAATATTATATTAATTTATTTACCTATCTGCTATAAAAGCAGTATAGCTCGATTTAAGTATAATAAAGGATTACCAGCGTAATGTTGTTTCATTTTTGTTTTGTCCCGACTTTTTTTTTTATAGAGGACTGTTTTAGCTAAACAGTAATAACAATTCTATAAAACTTTTTAATTTAGAGGTTCAGTGTAAAATTGTCATCTGTGAATATCTGCAATTTTCTAGTTTACCCCGCTCTAGTTTAAAACCTTTGAAAGAAATTATAAAAGAAAATAGAAAAATTCGAAATAGAACAATAATGAACTGGCTGAAATGCATACAAACTACGTTGTGCTAATCACTTACCCTAAAAGGCATTTTCTCTTGTCATAATTGTGCGATGCCAAACCATCTGTCACAGTAATTCTTTCGATATTATACCTACACCAAAGACAGTTATTCTGCATAGATTTTTTATGTTTATGGTTTTCTAAAGTTATCATGTTTTACATTACTTTTCTCTAAAACATCTTGCAGCAGTATGATTCCCTGTCACTAGTTTGGGAAGTTAGGCAACTTTATGTGCATGATGTATTATGTTTGTATGTGCGAGAAGCAGCTGCCTTTTGCCACCCTATCATGCAAGATTAAGAAGGGACGTGTAGTTCAGCTTGTTCATGCAAAACGCAGTTCTGCACATCATCCTGTTTGTCTTTCTTAGTGTTGTGATGGAAGATGAATTGCCTTTACCATGTCTGTTTTTTTTTTGGCATTTCAACAAAGTTGTGACCAGTTTGTTCAACTGGCAATTGAAATAATTCAAGTCCTGTGCTGGGCACGATTTTTCTTATGCTACCAGTTGAATTTCACTCATTAGGATGTACATTTTTTAGCAACTAGGAGGGAATATACTTTCAAAGCTTTCCACTTTATTGAAAGCGCAATGTTCTTGCAGGGTCGGGATTCTAAGTCTTAAATCGTCGAACTAATTAATGAATTGACACAGCACTTTCGGCAAAAACTATCATCAGTGACTCTTTATCGTAATTCATAAAAATTGTTGTTATCAAAACAACTACAATGTACATTCAAATCACATTTAAAAAGACAAATTGATTTTCTTTATAATTTCGGCTACTTGTTGCTTCGATGGATGATGAAGTCGAAAAGCAGCATATAGCCAAAATTATAATGAGAATCAATTTATCTTTTTAAATGTAATTTGAATGTAGATTGTAGTTGTTTTGATGACAATTTTTATGAATTAGGACAAAGAGGCATTGATCATGGCTTCTATCAAAAACACTTACATGTGATTTTTTTTCCAATGCTCCACCCGAAAGTACTACATTAGCTATCAAAAACACTGCGAATTCATTAATTTTATAATAAATTTTACACGTAAATACTTCAAACTTTTTACTTTGGAAAAAACGTGTACACAACCGGTTGGGGGTAATCTACATGGTCGAAGCCTCCTAATAAATTTAAGCTGGCCTTAGTAATTATCCTTTGAACTGGAATGATGCATTTATATGAAATGTTATTTAGATATATTGTATTATAAGTAGATGTTTGAGATTTTTTTTTTGAAATTTTAAAAGTTTTACTCTAAAAATATTTGGGTACCGGAACGTTCGACATATGGGATCAACGGGTGTCGAGGTTATGTACTCAAGAACGTATTTATCAATCAGCGTTACTTTACTATAACTGGTTCGTCTTGAGCGCTTTTAAATTGGTTTAATGAATAATTTATGCATTTGTCTACGATATTTAACAAGCAATTTTTTAATTTATTGCATTGTTATTGACTAATGCTGTTAGCCTTATTTTGAGCTTAACTTTTGGTTGTCAAGTTATTTTTTATTATTACTTTATTTTTAAGGAAGGGCCTTATTACACACTGACTAATTACTTGCTATTCTATACCTGATGTGGAATCCTTAAAACCATAATTACGGATTTAAATTTTTTATATAGAATAAATGAACTGGGTGATGGTCTTTCTGCTATTTTAAGTAACAACCTTCACTTAATGGAATGTTGTATTAGTTTTTATAGTGTTATTAAATTACTTACCTTTTGATAACTCCTGCAGCAACATACAAAGAACCCACTAGGTGATTCAAAGGTAAGAGCTCATTGCAGTGTCGTTATTTAGTCATTTCATATGGTTGATCTTGTATTTAAAAAATTAAAAATGGCTTACTATTTAGTGTTTTGAACAATTATTAAACAGCTCGTGGCCGTTACAATCTTGAAACACTTGTTACAATTTTTCTCAAATTAAATAAATTTTCAAAATACTATGCTCTTCCAAATACGATTCCATCACTGCTGTAACTGTATATCCTTTACTAATGTCTGCCTTAGTTTGAAATAAACGCAAATAAAATTCAACCTAAATTTAAGCTTTGTCAACATTAAATAATTTCAATATGAATACAAATATACTTTCCTTAAAAAAGAAACATAGATTCCGTAATCTCACTCTGGGTAGGCATTGCTAAAGTAATCCTAAAACGACCTTAAATCTAATCCATCAATAATACTACCACTTCAAAATTTTCAGTTTCCCATATTAAGTTACATGACATTTATAAATCACAACTCCTGGAAATGTTGTTAATAACAAACATAGAAAACAGTAAATACAACTTTTTCATTAACCATTTCACATTGTCCATTCCAAAATACTAATGTTTTGTTTAACTTATCCTAAGATGGATTTACATTTAAATTTCTGTAGGTATATATTTCTTAATACTTTAACATGTTTCTAACTTCCTTGCACGACAACATCGAGCTTAAATGCAACCAACACACTTTCTATCGCGAAATCATCATAATCGCTTTCATGTTCGATTAATTTCCTATGCCATAATCCATTTAAATTTACTATCTACATGTATGTAGTTAATAAGTATAGACATAAAAGCTCACAATTACTCACGGTTTAATCATCTGTTAAAAGAGTTAAGAATATCCAGAGAACGCCAGCTTTCCAATTTTTCAGTATTTTCACTTTTGTCCTTGAAACAACAGCTCCCAAACCATACAAAATTGCAAATTGATGGAAGAGGAAGCTCTCCGGTCATAATAACAATAATTCCACAAACATGAATTTAAAGTACCTTGTCCGTGTAGGCATTATTTCAAAAATTAGTCGCATGCCGCGTTTGTTATCTCTGCAGGAACATTATATTTATTTTTTTGTGAAGCAGTGTTTCGTTCACTTTGAACTCGTATTACTACATCATTATGTTCCAAATCAATTTCTCTGAATTTTACTTTCAGAGCTTTACTTTTCAAAACAACATCGCACTATACTGACCTATCACACGTGTTTACTGTATTACGCGTTCAAATTTACATATTAACATGTTCTCATTACCGGCTCGCGAATATTTAATTCGTTTTTTCCGTCGTGTATATCCTCATTTAATTTTCCCTCTTTTTTTTAACGTTCAGTTGCAAGTTTTTGTCATGATAGTCTTTCTATTGGGTTTATGGAATAAATCGTGGGAAAGTGCTTGTGGTATCTTGTGATTTATTTAGGTTAACGTTCTGTTTCCCTCTATCTTCGACAATATAAAAGGATACATTGTATTGTATGAAATGATTAAATTATATGCAATTTGATACTCGCGAATTTCACAAACAAGCATTTGAGTTTTAGTAATTACTACATTGTAAACTATAGCTGTAATTGTTTTGATATACTATTAAATGAAATTATTTCTAATGAGCAATGTACCAAAGCTTACTCAATTTTATCTGAGACGAAGATAAGAAAGGAAGCGACCGTATTTTTTTTGGTGGTATCTATCACCTCAAATGTTAACTAAAGCGGATTTTGCAATTGTAAAAGGATTACAGAATGACTTGCTTACCAATGGCGTGCTTATTATTTATATTCATAACCTAAAAATCATAGTTTGCTTAAAATTATATTTTGTTTCCGTTCTTCTTAGTGTTTGCATTTTTTCAAGCTCTACTAAAATGTATATTTATTAGAACCAACTGTTCGGTCTCTTTGTCGCACGTTCGCGTGGTTAATTTTAAGTTATTTAAATTTGTAGTCGTAAATCTAGTAGTAAAACTGTCATCCCTTGTTCCCTTATATCCTGCCATAAAAATTCCTTGTGCATTTGTGAATAAGGTGGACAGAGTAGTGAACAAACACTTTCTTATGGATATTGAAGCAGAACGGTCGTGTCGGTTTCTTCGTTCAGTACCGTAAGTTAGTCAAGTGCCCCAGACTTTCGTTGTTAAACCCTAAAAACCTCAGTGCAAGTGTAACGTAACATAGACTTAATTCGCATACAGTCCACTTGGTTGAAAGAATAGGAACTGCAGCTTAGAACAACAAAACACCGCGGAGGTAAGTCGATGTATAAATTTATAAGACCCCCCGCGCATGAACAAAATTGGTCCTTCAAGCCGGATCTTTAATTAAATAATTAGTTCCTATCCTTTAAGCTCCTTATACTTAAATTTATAAAATTGTCGTAGTTTTTATTATGGTTAAACGTGTTACACAGAAAAGAACATCTTGCTTACACATTTACTGTAGATTTTACAATACATTCCTTATCCTTTGTGGCAAAGATTAGGGTCGTCGTGGGTATCCTTTTATGTAAACTATTTATGAGGGTTATTGTATCCTAGATCTTTACCTTATTTGTCACTTCAAGTTGGAGCAACCATTCGGGTTCATGCAACTTGTATAACAAAGGGGTTATTGGTATTTATTTGAAACCTTAAAAGCTTTGTCGGGCAAGCACTGTAGTTAGGTGCATTTTTCTATTAATAATTTAATTTCGTAGATGAATTAGTAATTTAGCGTATTCGAGTCACGCATTGTGTTTACATTAATTTTTATTGTCGTTCATTAATCATTAATCAAATATGGTTATATCAATTGATAAAGCTATTCTTGAAGCTAAATTTGTAGTTAAAAGGTTGGATCACATTTACAGTAAGATCAACCAACCGGAAGACGTATCGATTGCTTTAATTAGAGCGTCGATTAAAAGTGTCGAACAGATTGAAACGCTTTTCAAATCCTTTTGCAAGGATATTTTCTTTGTTGAGGAAAGTGAACAATTGGATGAATTTTCTGCTCTTAGGGTGAAAATCGATGATTATCTATTAGATATTCGTATTATCGCTGAACAATGCGAATTAGATCGGGTAGAAAATAAGCCAAAGGTGGAAAATATGAATAATTCCTTTTCGTCAAACTGTGCAATTCGCTTGAAACATCTTTCAGTCCCCCGCTTCTCCGGACGCATATCAGATTTTGAGAGTTACAATGCAATCTATAAGCGGTTGATTCATGATAATGTCAGTTTGTCACCCGTTGAAAAATTTTGCCATCTCGTTGATACATTAGATGAGTCGTCGCGTGCGTTGATAAAACACTTGCCATTAAATGATTATGCATACGTGGAAGCCTATAAAATCATTACTAATCGTTTTCAGTCCAAGAGGTTATTACTTTCAACATATTTTAATGCTCTCGAAAAATGCCCTAAGGTCAGTTCCTCAGACTCGCATGCGGAACTCCGGCAATTAATTAGTTGTTTTGATGAAAATATATTCGCGTTGAGGCAGATGGAAATAGATTTATTAGATTTCATGTTGTTTAATCTGTTATCGAAAAAATTAGATATAAACATTTTAAAGCATTTCGAATTAGGAAATAATGACGAAATTCCTTCGTTTAAAGATTTAAGGTCGTACATTGAAAAACAATGTAAAGTGTTGGAAATAAGTGACATTGCTTCAGGAACATGCTTAAAATCTCGAGATTCCGTTAAAGAAAGAGAAAAAGGAAGGTTCGTTAGCACTTCGGCTAAAACCTCTTTAGTTGGTACCACCAATGATGTTAAAAATTGTAGTTTCTGTCAAGCTGTGCATCCTATTTATAGATGTAAGCAGTTTCTCGATAAAACCCCTCAAGAAAGATTTGAGGTGGTAAAGCTTAAAAATCTTTGCATTAAATGTTTAAATCCTTCACATTCGATGAAAAATTGTACGTTAGATTGGTCGTGTAGAAAATGTCATCAGTCGCACAATTCGTTGCTTCACTTCGATAAACAAGAAAAATCGGTGTCGCCACGCCGACAAACCCATCGTCAAAGGTCAGCGTCTCCTCGGAGAGCGGCGCCTAGACTTACTTCTACTAGTAGACCTAGTGAAGACAATCTGTCGTCGTCGGTTGTGCATGAACAACCTGCCACTAGCTCGTTGATTTCGACATCATTAGAACACACAACCACGCTGTTAGCTACGGCAATGGTGTCGGTGCTTGATTATACAGGAACATTGCAATCTGTTCGTGTAATATTAGATAACGGATCCATGGAAAGTTTTATGACTGAAAGGTGCCGTCAGAAATTAGGTTTAAGGAAACGGAGAGCCAATGTCACTGTTCAAGGACTTGGCTTGAATTCGTCGTTGGTGTCTGGTGCACTATCGTGTGTAGTCAGCCCCTCGAGCACGGTCTCCAGCATATGGAATTGATTGTTATATTTTACCTAACATTTGTAATCAATTACCTTCGTCGTCGATAGGGGTCAAGGAATGGTCGCATACTCGAGGTTTGGCCTTAGCTGATCCTAATTTTAATGTTCCTGGTAAAATTGACATGCTACTCGGAGCGGAAATCTTTGCTCAGGTTTTGTTGAACGAGTCTCGTTGGGGTGTCGCTAACGAGCCAGTTGCTATTAAAACAACCTTTGGTTGGGTTTTAACGGGAAAGGTCGTTTCCCCGAATAGTTCTATTACGTCGTTGTGTGCTTTCGTTGAACCCTTAGACAGTGACATTCGTCGATTTTGGGAATTAGAAAATATTCCCTTCAAAAAACACATTTCTCCTGAAGAAGAAAGGTGTGAAAATCAATTTGTGGAAAGTTATAGTCGTAACAAGGACGGTCGTTTTGTAGTGTCCTTGCCCTTTAAAAATTCGGAACCCTCATTTGTGGGTACGAGATCAATTTGTATTAAAAGATTTTTGTCGTTAGAACGTCGTTTGTTAAAAAATCCTGAATTGTATTCGGATTATAAAAAATTTATGGAGGATTATTTGACAAGCGGTCACATGGTTCAAGTGAAATCGCCTGAAAATTCGTCGGGTTATGAAAAAATGTATTACATTCCCCATCATGCTGTACATAAGCGGGAGAGCACTACCACCAAATTGCGGGTGGTTTTCGATGCTTCGTGTCAGGATCAATCTGGAAAGTCGTTAAATGATAGCTTGGCTATTGGCCCTGCTTTGCGAAAGGACATTACAGTTTTGTTATTGCACTTTCGTGTACACCCTATCGTAATTACAGCTGACATTAAACAAATGTATCGGCAGATTTTGGTTAAAGATACTCATCGTGATTATCAACGTATCGTCTGGAGATTTTCTCCGTCAGATCCTATTATGGACTTTAAATTAAATACTGTAACTTATGGAGTTTCGTCGTCGCCTTTTTTGGCCTTGCGTACTGTTCAAGAATTGGCAAGGTTAGAGTTGATTAATTTTCCTTTCGCGTCATCGGTATTGGCGAGCGATACCTATGTTGATGACTTAGTCACTGGATGTAATTCGATTGAAGCTGCTAATCAATTAATTGGTGAATTGAATAGTATTTGCTCTAGTGGTGGTTTTCAATTAAGAAAATGGAGTAGTAATTGCCCGGAAGTGATGTGCAACTTGAGGGAGTCCCTGTCCAGTTCGGACGCAATTACATTTCAAGATAAAGATAGTGGTTCAATAAAAATTTTGGGCCTTTCGTGGCGTGCTCTTACAGATGCATTTTTATACAACTTAGACGTTGAAGAGCGCACTTGCACTAAGCGTAATATTTTGTCGGCTATCGCAAAAATTTTTGATCCTCTCGGGTTGATAGCACCTGTAGTACTGTTCGCTAAACGTTTAGTTCAAGATCTTGGCTTTTAGGTCTCGGATGGGACCAAGAGCCTCCATTGGAGGTTATACAAAAATGGAAACATTTTTTGGGTGAATTGCCAGCGGTTTCGAATATTGAGATTTCGCGTCGCATCGTATGTCATAATTTTAAAAAGGTGGAGTTGCATGGATTCTGTGATGCTTCTGAAGCCGGGTATGCATCTGTCATCTATTTCCGTTCGTTCGATCTAGAAGGTAATATTACCATTTCATTAGTATGCGCAAAATCGAAGGTTGCTCCTACTAATCGCGTTTCATTGCCCCGTCTCGAATTGTGTGCTGCCGTACTCTTGGCAGATTTAGTAGATTTCGTCAAAAATACTTATACAGATATTTTATCATTTAGTAATATTTTCGCGTGGTCAGATTCTACTGTTGTTTTGTCTTGGATTCGGTCTTCCTCGCATAAGTGGAAGACATTCGTTAGCAATCGTATTTCGCATATTCAAGAACGTATTCCTCCATCTTCGTGGTTTCATGTTAAGTCCCAGGATAACCCTGCGGATTGTGCCTCACGTGGACTTTTGGCTTCAGAGTTGGTTCATCATCCATTATGGTGGACAGGACCTTCTTGGTTAGTGCGTCGTAATGAAGAATGGCCAGTAACATCGCTGCCAAAACTTATCGACTCATCTCAGATGGACGTCGAATATCGTACTCTGTCGTTAACAGTCGTTATGTCTGACAATTTCTTAGATATGTTGTTGGATAAATTTTCAAACCTGCAGAAAATTTGTAGGATTATTACCTGTGTTCGTCATTTCATTCGTAATGTTCAATGTCCAGATTTGCGTTCAAAATATTCTGATAGTTTGTCTCTAGCTCAACAGCAAGAGGCTATACAGTTATTGATTAAAAGAGTTCAAACAAATGTTTTTTTCCCAAGACATTGCTAATATTAAAACTGGAAAACTTGTTAGTAAACAACTTCGTAGCCTTAGTCCGTTTCTAGATAGTCGTGATTTGTTGAGGGTGGGCGGTCGCCTACGTAATTCTGACTTGTCGCATGATGCAAAATTTCCAATTTTGCTTCCTCGGTCGCATCGGTTGACTGAAATTATTATCTTAGATTGCCATGAAAGATATTTACATGCTGGTAGAGACGGTATCGTTCGGGTAGCTACAGTCAAGACATCCTAAGGGTTAGTTAAACGCCCTCTAGTGAAACTATGTTTACTGCCAGTTACTTGATATTTAATGGTATGTACACATATATTCACTTATATAAGTTTGTCGGTTAGGTTTCTTAGTTAATAGCTCTAATTAGTTTTTAAATATAAAATAAGTTAGTTCATACTTATTTTGGTGGGCGGGATGTTCGGTCTCTTTGTCGCACGTTCGCGTGGTTAATTTTAAGTTATTTAAATTTGTAGTCGTAAATCTAGTAGTAAAACTGTCATCCCTTGTTCCCTTATATCCTGCCATAAAAATTCCTTGTGCATTTGTGAATAAGGTGGACAGAGTAGTGAACAAACACTTTCTTATGGATATTGAAGCAGAACGGTCGTGTCGGTTTCTTCGTTCAGTACCGTAAGTTAGTCAAGTGCCCCAGACTTTAGTTGTTAAACCCTAAAAACCTCAGTGCAAGTGTAACGTAACATAGACTCAATTCGCATACAGTCCACTTGGTTGAAAGAATAGGAACTGCAGCTTAGAACAACAAAACACCGCGGAGGTAAGTCGATGTATAAATTTATAAGACCCCCCGCGCGTGAACACCAACTTTAATTTAAATGTGAAAATGAGTCGTGGTACATATTGTATTGATAACAACGTAACCTGTCACTTCATTAAACATGTTTTGTAACACCCTCTCAGCGGGTCAAGTGTCAACTTAAAATTATTAAAGCTGGTCGTTTTATTACATAAGTCCCTTATGCACGTTTCCCATCTTCTTCTCATTAATCTATGTGTGTAACATTGAAATCTGTTTTCCCTGTTCGTGGTTTTAAAATAATTTATTAACCAGTTTTGTTCTAATATGTATTTTACTATAAATAACTTTCTGACTTCATGTTTTGAGTTTATTGCATGATGCCCTGCGTCAATTACATAGTTATTATATTACATGTTTTAAGGAATGTTATTTCAGTGGTTTGATTGTTGAGACATTTATACTATTTAACGACTAATGCGTTGTCTTATTATTGTATTAAATTATACAAATTTATTTTTAAAAAATTTATTTTTATACCTTCAATTAACTAACTGCTCTAATTAAAATAATATTTTCTAAAAACAAAAGAAATAAAATGTCAGGTATTTATCATTAATTAAAAATAATGATTTGTGAAATCTATTATACAAGGTGTGTCATATTTAATTTGTCCATTCAAACTAAATTTTTCTTACTCATTTAATTTTATAACTAGCGTAACGTGGCTACGATACAAAGTACTAAGAGTAAAAAGTATGTTTGCTGTCTGATAATTGGGTTTAGGCTAACTTGTTATATTCTGTGTTTATAATAATGTGTTCTCTAAATCAATCGAAACTACTTCCCAGAAATATCTAATTTGATAACATCGGATAATGTTTTGAACGATTAAGCACTTTACAGTTTGTCCTAGCACAATGCCGACAGATCAACAACAGCTCGATAGTAACTATAAGTAATTGAGGGCTATTAGAGACATGCTTCTTTGCAGATCATATAGTTCTTAATTTTGCATAAAGTTTTGTTTAATTTGAATATTTTAGAAAGTTCTATTAACTAACGATTGTACTTAAAAATTCATAGACTTATCAAAATCTACGGACAGGTTGTTAGAATACCTTCATAAGACCCATTCTTTCAGTTATAAACAAGCACTGCTTAACCTTCCAAAGTATGTATCTACTATTGTTATTTTTTCTAGATATAGAAATTCGTGTTTTTAACGCTTATGGTACCAAAACAGACATCTAGGTACTATTCTAACATCATACCTTAATATTTTTTTCTGACAAAGCTTTCCTTTTATTATTGAAGAACATATCTGAAAAAGTCGTTTGAGACATAAAGGCAAATTTTAATTGTTGTACTGGTAGTATATTAATGGTATATTACTATATTTTTATAAAATGCATCATTAGTCCTACCGCAAAAGTACATAGGTACTTATTATTTTACTATACACATATAAATTAATTTTTTTATTGTTTTTCTGTATTATTATATTATGATTATATTTATTATTTAGAAAGCTTAGAAACAGAACCAGTAAATATTTATTAGAATAATACAAAATAGAACTTTTCTAAACTGGTAAGTATAAAAAGGTTTTCAAAAATAATTGACAATTGTTGTGATTTGTTACTGGCAAAATGAGCAGTAAATGAATTAATTTTGATCTACCCTAACAAGGCGGGGACTCCATAATAATATAAGGATGCATTGGCTAACTGAAGTGGTTCAGGAGTGGGTTCTTATGGAAAAATTATGAAAAAAAGAAATTCGAAGTAAAATAATAAAGGGACCGAAATAAAAAAAACCTACATTACACTATCACTTACCCTGCAAGGTTTTTTCTTGTCATAATTAAGGAGTGCCAAATTGTCTGTTACAGCAATCCCTTTTGATATTATTCCTGCACAGAAGTCTGTTATTCCGCATCGGACTCCCTTGCTTTGGTTTCCTAAATTGTTACCTTGTATTTATCTTTTTCGAAAATACCTTAAAAACATTAATTCTGTCGTAATTGAAAAAGTTTCTCAAAATAAAGTGCCTCTACCAAATATGATTCCACCACTGAGATAGCTGGATATTTAGATTTTAAATAAATTCAAAGAAAATTCAACCTAAACTTAAGCTCTATTAATATGAAATAATATCAAGAAAAATAAAAAAAAAATTTAGTTTCTTAACCTCCTCTGGCCAGATATTGTACAAGAAAAACTCTTAAATCCATCCATCAACAAAGCTATCGTTACTTCAAATTTTTTTGTTTCGAATATTAAATTACATGATATCCATAAATCCGAATTTCTTTGGAAATGTCGTTAATAACAAACAAAAAAACCAGTTAAATACTACTTTTTCGTAATGTGTGCACTGTCCATTCCAAAATACTAATTTTTTATACTTTACCTTACACTAAATTCTACCAATGAAAGTTACATTTAAATTCCCATACATACATATTTTAAAATGTTCCAAACTATTCCAGCTTCCTTACATGATAATATCATGCTTAAATTTAACCAACTCATTCTCTCAGTAACTCATTGATCAATAAACATAATCACTTTCAGTTTTGTTAATTTCTCATTTTACATTTTCAGTCCCCAAGTACATTATAAACATAAAAATTGATCAAATTAGTCACTGTTTACATTCCAATCTTAAAACTCAGGTTTTCCAGAGACCACCAGTGTTACAATTTTCTGTTTTCAAAAGAAACGCAGCTCCCTTGATATACACAACTTACTTGTTTGAGCTATCCTCACAGGTAGAGCTTTTATTGTGGCACACTCGAGTTTGCAAAATCCCATGCACGGAAAAAACATTCCTTGCAAAAGTGGCAAGCAACGTCCCACTAAAATTCACACACCGTTTTAAAGTTTCCCCTCTGAGGAGAAGTCCAGGTTACATATTTGAAACTGTTTTCGTTCAATGTTTAAGTTTTCCTTTAACTTGTTATCCTACCACTGCCGAACAGCGTGCCCCTTCACCTCATATAACTATATTTTGATGTTTTCTAATTAACCGGATAATTCATTCCAATTCTTTCTCGTCGGGTCTAACTTTGGTTATTCCTCCTACCTTAAAATCATATATTACTAGTGGTCAGTATTCAGTGATGCAATATATTTCCGATCTACGTTTAATAATGAGGTTATTTTCGCACATCCATTTATTACAATGTAATTATCTATGAAAACTGTATGCATAGTGTCTGGTCACATTACGATGTTTGCTTTGCAGTTTTATAATGTCATCATCCTGGATTCTGCTACAGTACAATGTATTTAAAAGTAACAATGATATACCTTATTATCTGAATTATTTTTATAGAAAAAAAAATTTAAATATCATGATTAATTAAGATTAAATATTTGTAAAATCTAACATACAAGGTGCATCATATTAAATGTCCACTTTGTCAACTTTACTACATTTTTCTTTCCCATCTAATTTATCATTAGCATTATGTAGCGCGTTACAAATTGTTGGAGCTGGGTTGATGAGCTGGTCACACATTGAATTCTTGATTTGTTGGAACTTCTACAGGTTTTTCATCATCTTCTTTCAGTTTTACAGATTTGGCAATAGACAGTAAATTTCAAGTGCCGATTTTGCGAGCTTTTTAGTGGGAGCTGCTGCTAAATTTTGTGAAGTCAATTTACCATCAAGGATAGGTTCCATACCTGTTTTTACAAAATAAAAACGTGTTGACAATGGATTCTGACTTCGCCTTATTATGGAAGTCAGACAGAGATTTTGACCAAAATTTTTCAAATATAATCGTCGGCGGTCAGTTTTTGAAGGAACCTGTCAATATGCTGCATTATGCAGGCTGCTAAAGCAGCTATATCTAAAATGTCGTAGAAACGGCTAGTTCTTCTTTTTGTAGAGTATTTAGTACCCAGAATTTTTACTTCTGTTGTGCTATTTATAGTTGCGAATCTGTGTATTGAAAATATTATCGCAGATTTATTTTTCTTTGGTACATAGGAACACTTAGTGCCTTTTCTGAAAATACAAAAGCTGGTGAGCTAGGTTCATACAACTATGAATGCGATTTTTTTTCGGAATTTGCAATCGAAAATTTGGAACGTCTTAAAAGCAACGAAAATGAATCACGAATTGTTGGAATGTTATATCTAATTTCGTTAAAGTTGGTAAAAAATGCCATAAATTCAGCACATTGTCAAAAATATTTGTCAATAGTTTACTTTATATTAATTATTTAATTTGTTGGAAGTCAAAGATAAGTTCTGTTGTTGCGTAATATTAAGGAAAAGGAAAAGCAACAACATATAGCTTATGCGAAATTTAAATGATGTACCTAACAAAAGTAACACTTAATATGATAGGAGTATGCGAATTTCTCAATAAATATTGAATTTTTTTAAAAATTTTTACAAAATTTGCAGCTGCCATTTTATTCAGATAAAAATTGCAAATTTAGTCTTAGTATGAACTAAGCTTTGAATATATTTCTCGAGATTTTCAAGCCTGCATTTCACTTGGAATAAACGTTTTGTTTTTTTGAGTGTGCCTACTATTGTAAGACTTAGATTTTAGATCTTCTATTAGGGATATAGACGGAAAAAAATTATTTGTTAATATTTCATCCACTGTCTTTGTAATGATTACACAAATCGATAACAACTTTCTCACAAACATTTACCTGATGCTGTTCTCGCTCGACTGTAACTGTCAACATAAAATTTTTACATAACATACACAACAGAATTATATAAATAGGTGTCGCTGCAGATAATGCCCTGTAGAGGATAAGCAGTCCTAGTATCTGTCAATTAGAACACTTCATCACATATTTTGCAGGTTTTGATGGGATATACTGAATGAATTTTACTCTACTTTATAGGGAAAGAGTTGCTCATTGATAATCATATTTTCCAGCGATTTGAAGTAAGGCCTCATTATGATTCAGCATTGTCCATAGATTTTTAATCGGAGCTGTTTTATCATTTGCTTGTCATTGAGCACAAATCGAATAGATTTCAGTGTATCTTGAAATCTGATTCGGTTAAGACTTGCTTTGTTAAGCAACGTATCGCTCTTCCATAACTCAGTGGCATATTTGGAATTAGAGTAATGAACTCCAGCAATAATTAATATTCTGAGAAATGTATTTAGTTCTTCTAATGTCAGGTACTTCCAATATTTTTTCTTTTCTGCATTGGTTTGATTGTGTTCAAAAACTGCAACTTTGCTTTTCGATTAGTTTCTCTGATAATAAGGAGTTTCATTTCGTCTGTAAATATTAGGCGAAACATGTCTAAAGAAGTTAACAAGTTTGAGTTGGAATATGGATCACCCTAAAATATACAAATAACATTGTTTAGGGTACTAGACCGGATCTTCAAACAGATTATATTAACACTAGGTGTCTACGATGTTAGTAATGGAGACGTTCTTCAAACTATTTCATCACAACATGCATATCCTTGAGAATTAGTATTTTGATGTAAATCATTATCATTTTCATCGTCTTCGAATCTGCTTACTTTGTCTTTGTAATCCAAGTTCTTTTCAATCTCAATTGCCATCTGTTTAATATCGCTCGTATCTTCTACATCAGATTCTTCAGCACGAGGTGGCAACCAGTCTGTATCCTCATCACTGTTCAGGAGAATATCCTGAACATCACCAAATGAATCTTGAAACAAACACATTCTTTGTTCTTCAGTCAAATTATGGTAACGATTTTTTATGTAAAAACTAATACATGATAAACACTGCACTTTTCAAGCAGTTCATTTCATAATGAAGATTATAGATTTTGGCAAGAGGGAACTCACGGATATTTCCTCTGCAGTCCTATGGCAAGGATTTTCCTACCGAACAAATGCTGTATAACAAAACATTTATTACCGACTAAAAATATATAAATAATATACCGTAATGGAGATGCTGAAAACTTGGACCTACAACTGATTCATTGTAATCACTTTGTTACAGGTGTTTGCAGCAGTAAGGTTTTAAATTTGGAATTGTCCAAAAGGGATGGGATCTCTTAACAAAATACGATGCACCGGCCAACTACAGTGGTGCAGGAGTGGGTTCTTATAGCGATAAATGGCAGAAAATTGAATAAAATAGAGTAATGATCGAAATTTCACCTAGATTTGATTTCAAGCTGCGTTATTACCAGCAGTTACACTGTAATGTTTTCAATATGTTTTAGTTCCAAGAGCACCAACGACGTCTGGGTTAATGGGAATTCCTCTGGCCGTCGTGTAAACCAAGGGATTGTTAACTTCAGGGCATTCTCTTGGTGAAATGGATTTCCTCACAAAGGGTCACCTGCCCGTTTGAACAAAATAAAACTACTTTCAGCTCACCTGCCTTAAATCTATTCTAAAATAACATTATTTAAACATTTCTGTGAAGAAATGGGGACAAAATAAATTTTGAAATGTACTTACAGTAATAATCGGGTTAGTGTCCTACATATATTAAGCAAAAATTGATAAAATTCATTATCAGTTCATTTTTAATCGATCGCCCCTTAAGGTTAAATATCTTAATTGCTTATTATTACTTTTACAATGTCTAAAAATGTAACGCTACACATTAGAGAAGTACTTTATAAATGATAATAACGACAAATACAGTTGCAGTTACACATCTACTGCTATAACAATTTTACCTTACAGGTTCTGAATTCCATAGAACCAAGATATCATTTCGTCCTGTTGAGGCCTAGAACTCCAAAATATTCTGCTGGGAAACAAACCGTCCCAATTTCCTTTTGGTTTGTATGTTATGTTGAAAGTCTGTGCTCAATCATGTAGACCCTCATTCGTTATTCCATAATTAATAGGGTGTTTACAACAAATCCAAATCTTTACTCTTTTTCTAACCCCACAACTGTTCGAGTTGATGACTTGGAAGGAATTCAATTTTTTTGTTCAAGTAAGTGTCTTGTGATGTCATTATCCCCACTTTTCTACCTCATAGGGGTATGCTATTAATATATACCTAACATGTGTAAGATGCCGACTGTTATAATTTTTGTTAACCCTGCATAACTGTGATATAAATGAATACAATGTCCTATATAGTGATGTCTGAGGTGTAATATAATTTCTGTGGGGTTTACAAATTCATGTTTTTTTCTTTGTTACTTTGTAAAACTCTATTTTTATTGCGTTTTGCATACATTGTAATTATTTGAAATTATGTAGGTGTATTTTTAAATGGAATATTTTTAATGTACCAAAGGTTTCTTAACACGTTATGAAAAATGTATTGAAATTTGCTTTGCTTTTTGGTGACTTTTAAAATAATTAATGAATTGGAGATTCATTTCAAATGTATTGTACAAAAAAAATGCTGCTTCTGTGATTTCTAAATTCATGGTTTTTGTAAATCTCCTGTTAATTGCAATAACTTATTAACCACTATTACTGAAATCAAAATTACCCAGGGTGCTTCAATAATAAGTTATCCATTTTAAATTATTTCCTTCTATCTCAATCTGATTTGTATTTCTCGCAACGCCCAAACGTTACAACTTCCCATATTTAAGTTGCCATACACAAACTATTCTAATAGGAATCGCAATTGACAACTATGACAAATAGCTAAAACTTTAGCTAAGAAATAACGAAATTATTCATCGCCGATCACGTGCTATCCGATGTATAAACGATCCGGAACCACGCAAACAATTGTGTTAGTCAAGAGTAATGAGCATGTTGAAAGTGAACTGACCTTCAAGCATCCTAAGTGCACAACCTTATCGAGCAAATGACTTATTTCATTATTTATTTGTTGGACTTTACTTACATGCACGCATAAATCATGAGTACCAGATAGTCCATGCGGTAGATACAAGGTGTACAAATGTATGGTATCTTAAGGACTAAACAAAAATCAGTAAAACTAAATGAAATCATTTAATTCTTCTTGTTGGAAACAAAATTTGTTACATCAAGTATACGGTTCGCTAGATTCTTGTGTATCTCCAGATTCTTTATCACACTCTTTTTTGGCAAAATTTTTATAAAGTTCTTTGTCATATAAGTGCATACAGGAACCGCTTTTTTCTACCTTTTCAGCACGTTTCACTAAACGAGCACGCTTACAGATTGCAGATTCCTGAGAATAATAATATTTAGAATTACTCATCACTAATTTTGATAACTTACATTGTCATTGAGAATTTTACTTACTAAAAAATCTTCAAAATGTAGATCATTATGTTTTTGTGCTACACTGCATAGTTCTAGAATTTTCTGAAAAGAAAGCGATATTATATTTAGACACTTAAGACAATTGCTGTTTGTATTTTTCAGGTTTAAAGCAGAAAACATTTATGCAAATAATAGAAAAATAATGCACAAAAATCAAGAATCAAGCCTGTGTGTTGTGAAAATTATTATAAAACCGAGAATTTTCTCGACGTGAAAAGTTGGATTATCAATATCTTTTGTTTGGTGGTCAACCACTTTTAAAATTTACCATATAGCTTGAGTTATTTTGACATGAGAGTGACGTGTTCTAATCAGATAACCTTTTATTTAACTTTCGTGCCGAAACTTGACCTGCTTGAAGTTCCTTCAAAATAGCAGTATAGCTAACTGCACAGTGGAAACATTTTCTATTACCAACAGGATCTCATAACATGCACATTCAAATATTACATAAAGCTAATAAACACATCAGGTTGTTTTAGATACTTAATGAATTTTTAATATGCTTGTATTTTTATGTTAAATTTTCTAAAAATTTAAAGAATTTAGAAAAGTTTATTAATCAATCTGAATAATTCAAATATAAAATTTGCAAGGAAAATTCTGTTACATTTAACAATCCTGTCAAAATTACCGTCTCAATTTCATATTTTACTTGAGATATTAAGGTTATTTTGAAATAATTGCAAGATTTGTTGGAATAGCAATTTTCTCAAAGGCATTTTGGAATTTGAATATTTTTGAATGACACCTTTGTCAATATCAATTATATTCATGTTTAATAAATGTCGTATGTATTCAAAATTATCCTACATTTTAAAAGTTGTAGTTATTATTTTTAAGTGCTATAATTGAAACTTAATTTTATAGGTTGTGATGTCAAGCATTTTTAAAAGAAATGTTATAGCATTGTTTGTTACATTTCCTAAAATTGTGAGGTCTTTCCCCTTATCGCCACTCCGAAAATGTGCCAAAGCGTTGAAAAAAAAAACTGTGAAATTTGAAAATATTTTAATTAGTCTCGTATTTCGGTCCTCTTCTTAATTCTGCAAGTAAAAAAGCTATAATGGTGGACTATTTATGCATAGAGCTTGTTTTTTTTCTAATAGGATGATGTAGCTACCAGTATTAGTTTACTTCTTTTCAAGTGTAACTCTGAAGAAACTACGTATAGTTGTACCAACATCTTGCAAATTAGTAAATCTTTTACTATTATTTTGTTAAGGAATATAATAGAATGAGAATCGAAAATTTGTTATGTGCAGTTCCTACATTTGAATTTCTACTGATTTTTCAATTTAAACGATTACTTATTCATCACCCTGCAGGATTTTATTAGCATATGCAGTTATAATTTAAAAATACTCCAATCTTTTATTTTGGACATAACATTTAAATGTGATATTCGATTATTAGTAACATTTGTTTTCGGAAATATTACATGAGGTGCATACGTGTTTTCTATAAAGTTGTTTGCGAACACAGATTTCGATCCCCTAAACATTCCCGCTTTGTCATCCTTACACCGTATTGAAGATAAATTTCTGTAATTGTATGCGAAAAGTTAGGCAACACATCCTACTGGTACTTAGTACCTCCATGAGTTTGATAAAGTTTCGTATAGTTTTAAAGCGCTGCGACTGTTTCTGTTGACAGACATTAACTGGGTTTTCCATTATTGATCGTAGTTTGCTTGCTAAAATAATATAATAAATGTCGTTATATGTTTATTACCTATGGTATTTTTCACACACGCGTTTAAGGCAATTAGTTTTCTGGTTATCTTTACCTTATAAACAGGTGGATGTTATGAGGAAAACACTAATCATGTGATGTTTTTGAGGACAGTACGAGTTGAATGGATTATGATTCTTGTACCTGCTTTCCTGGCTTAAACGAAAAATAGAAATGATTTCCGTTATAAAAAAGCGTGTTGTTTCGAAGTCCGTTACATGATACAGTGTAGTAGTTCGTCCTAAATTTTCTAGAGTTACGATCCGGGTTATTGTTGTCTGTGATACAAGTAATGCAACTCGCCATTCAAAATATTAAAAATGTACTTTAAAGGCATTTCATATCTGTTGGTATACATACAAATACAGGATTATACTACACCTTTTTGTACATTTACGTGTCGTTTTTGATTTTAGCTGTTAGATCACAAACGTTTTAAAAAATATTGAACTTCTACAATTATTTTACAAGCAATTATTTTGGAATATTCTAATACCGGTTTAACTGTAGTTAATACGATTATGAGTCAACATAAATTTCGCTATCTGCAAATTATCCAATACTATAATCATCACAGACTGTTTGTTTTATCAATGGGTTAGACACAATTACTGTTTTGTCCTGCATCTACAAATTTTAAATCTGCCCGCGTACACATCGTCGATCTAGGTCGAAACATGACAGAATCTAGGTAACTATATGATGGAGGCGTTGTGGGTTTTGCGGAATTTCTTTGATGATGGTTCCGGTGTCATAGAATTCCAACGATGAAAACAGGACGTCTGCAAGAGCATCTTTTGAAGGCATCATCCCATCAGTGTATGCATGTGTTTCTTAAGTTAGTCCGCGTAGTTGGGTTGATGTATTTATTTATGTATGTGTGTTGTTTATAATTTACAAGACAAAACGACTTAATTTGTATGGTATAAATGTTTAATTTATAAACATTACTTTATTGCGCTCCAAATATTTTGGTGCTTTTAATAAACAAAAGCAAATAGTTTTTTTACATTTGGTCATTGCAAGATAAAGTTTACAAATTCAGGTTTCCATTAATTATTAAATGTAGGTATCTGGTTATATGGAATATAGTTACATGATAGTTTACAAGTCATACTGAAATAAACCAAATTTATGTAGAAATAATCTGATAAATCTTAATTGATTTGGTTTAAGGTTATGAATATGCTAATTACAGCATTCTCTATTATTGTGTTTTTATTATACAATAACATTTAGCATTCACTGTGCAGAAAATTTAGAGCTATTGTTTAGGTGCGACTTTATAACCAAATTCTATACCTTACATGTGATTTTCAAATGCTCCACCCGAACGTACTACATTGGCCAGGAAAAGAGTTTCTTTTACCTGAAAAATTTTGAATTTTGCCGAACCCTTGCTGTTCTAAGCAAGGTAGGGATCCTTAACGTGCATGACAACACACACACGGGACCTCCATTTTACCTCTCATCCGAACGAGGGCGTATTTTTGTGAAAAATGCTCGCCTAACATTTTTCAAGCGGGCCGTATCGGGATTCGAACCCGGGACCTTGGGCGTAGTAGTCACACGCATACCAACTATGCCACGGAACCGCTCCCAAATTCTATACCACTGCTACGAAATGCATTTCGGGCAGTAAATGGTTTTGTATTGCTGTTATCTCCTACTGTTACTTTTAAGGTGTGCTTATGGACACTGAGTAAGTATATAGATAATTTCTTTAATTGTTGTTTTATGTGAATATAAAGTATTGAAAAATTGGGTTGAACACAAGTGACTGAAAACAATCCACTATATATTTTTTATTCATTTTGTTTTATGTAAATATTCTGTTCTCAACGGACCTGCACCTTGAAGTTCTAGAATACCAGAACGGGTAGAATGGCTTGCGTGTTTCAGTGAGCTAAAGAGCCAAACTATAGGTTTAACCATATTTAGTGAGGAACCAGGCTAAGACAGGTACCCTAAAGAGGACAGCAGCTCCTTCGATACTTAGAGTGGCAGAGACCATAGGGGTTGGTATAGCATCCTATACTGCAATATGCAAGGCAACGAGAAACCACCGCATTGCCTCCTCAAATAAACAGCTTACTTAAATTGTTATTTAAGATAATGGCATCCTCTGAGATAAAATTCCAGAATTAAAACAAGTTGAAAATGCAAGGCATTGTCGCAACGAACTTCCAAATGTAGACTTACTTTAAAACAATTTAAAGAAATTAAAATTATTATATTGTAATAATTATAAGTATTCAGATAAAATAAAAATTAATTCCCCGGGGGTCGGGTATCCGTGGTCAGATTTTGTGGGGGGTACCATATTTCGACTCAGCTATGTTAGGGGAGTCCAAATATGTATCGCACATTAATTTTGGACCTATTTGAAATTTTAATTTTCCCGACGGAATATCGCGGGGGCACGGCGTCCCCGTGGCCCGATTTCAACTGACATCAAAACTTAAGCTCAGGACACCGAGCTGAATCGATTGATGTATCACACATTGATGTCCGACCATTAGAAAGGCCTCGAACGGACAGACAGACGGACGACAAATCGATTTCATAAACGAACGAAGTTCGTTGATAGCCCCCCATTCTGATCTCCAGAAGGGAATTGCTTTGGAGGAGGTGATAGCAAAGTTTAAACGAAGAGCCAAGAACATTTTGCACGGAACGTGGAATGTCAGAAATATGAAGCAAGTAAGTAAGCTAGAGAACTTCAAAATTGAAAAGGATAGGTTAGTATTAGACGTAGTATAGATTGGTAAAGTTCGGTGGCCAAAGGATGGGGACTTTTGGAGCAGAGTCTTTAGGGTAATTCATACGGGATCAGAGGTAGGAAATTTGGGTGTGGGTTAGTTATGCAAAAAAAGATAAAGAACGAATGGTTAGATTAGAATCTAAACCGGTAAATACAGTATACAAGCTCACCTCTAGCTACAGTGAGGAAGAGGTAGAAGTGATCTACAAAGATATCAAATAAGATGCGTAAGAGGACATTAAAATTTAATCGGTACTGAGGATTTTAATGCAGTAGTAAGTGATGGTAGAGAAGGAGCGGTAGTAGGTTTATTAGGCACGAGAAACGACAGGGGAAATAGACTGGTGGAATTTTGCGACAACAACAATTCAACCATCATAAACACATTATTTCAACATCGTGCTACAAGACGATACATGTACAAGATGCCAGGATATATAGGAAGAAGATATCAAATAGATTATGTTCTTATTAGACAAAGGTTTAGGAATCAAGTAAAAGACTAGAAATTATCCAAAAGCAGATATAGACACTGACCAGAACATCATAATTATGAAGGCCACGCTTAAATTGAAAAAAGGAACGGAAAATGGCATTTTAACTTTGAGAAATTATAAGATGAAGATATTCGCAAAAAATTTGAAAAAGTCAAATGAATTGCTGAATGACAACAAGAAAATTTCTGATACTAAGGATGGAATAACATTAAATCCAGCTTAGACATGGCAGTCAGAGATATTTGGTGTATGCTCAAAAAAGAAGATAAGAAACAGGATATCCTGAATTTAATAGAAGAAAGACGAAAAACAGATACGAAGTCATAAAGTGGGAAATTATTAGCACATGCAGGAAAGCAAAGAACGGTAGATCGATGAAAATTGCAAAGAATTACAAACTAAGATGGAAACAGGAAAGGCAGACGAAGCATACTAACTAATTAGAATAAATTTTAGGGATATAAAACCATATAAGAGATGTGGAAGGAGGCATAGAAAATGTAGAGAAAGTTGGTTAGATGGCAAGAATATATAGGGAACTTTGTTATGCTTTATTTTAAAGCTGTTAGGAATTAGATTCATTAAATTAGAGTTTGGAACTTTTTTAAAATCTCCGTTAAGTAGTGCAATTTTATTGACTCTGTGAAACCCCGGGATTAGTAATGTTCAAACGGATCTTGATGGCAGTTGCTTATCTTTGCAATTGTAAGTGCTGGCGTAGGGTTCTGTTGTGAGAAGAAGTTCATCTTCCCAACTCAGGAGGAAGTACGCCAATCTCGTTTGGAGAGAAGAGACATTTAAGGCCAGGACCGCCGCTTAGCTACTCAGACTTAGATTCCCATGAAAACTGACTTATTGTATCATTACCAGGCAGTGCTGTCGTGAGTGCATTCTGTTCCAACCTTTTTTAACCCATCCTTACCATCTCGTCATTGAAGCCCTACCAACAGGAGCCGGCGCAGCGACTCCACAACTCACAACAGGTCAATAGCAGAAAGAACCGCCCCTGAGAATAATGCCCAAGTAGATTTAAGTTAGTGTTTTTAATAACTTTATTTCATTTGCCTGGGGATTTACTGGAAGAGTTGAGCGTGATAACTTATATGCAGTACAAGAACCAGCAGTACTAGAACAGGAGTCAGATATTGAAAAGGGTTATGGGATATCCTATATTTAGAGATAAGTTTTAATTAGCGTAAAGGGTCTGAAAAATGGTAAGGCACCGGGTATAGGTAAGGTACAAGCAGAAACTCTAAAAGCCGCTGCACAAGCAGTAACAGAACGTTTTTCCAACTTCTAAGCTATATGTATGTGACAGCGAGATACCCAACGATTTCAAACGGAACATCATAGTCACTATACCAAAAAGAAGAGACGTGGATACATGTGAAAATTTTCTAACAATATGTTTGACAGCATGTGTCAAAAATATAAACTAGAATTGTACAAAGACGAATGAAAAATGGGCTGAAAAATACTAGAAAATCAATTTGGGTTTGGCAAAATAGGGGAACACGGGAGGCTACTTTAGCTCTGAGGGCTATAATGTATATATATATATATATATATATATATATATATATATATATATATAGGGTTTGTAGACCTGGAAAAAGCATTCAACAATATAAAATGGAAAAAAATGTTCGAAATACTCAAAAAGATTGGAATAAATTTTAGGAATAGATGAATATTACACAGCTTATACAAAGAGCAAACGGCAGTAATAGAATTAGAGCACGAACATAGGGAAGTAAATATTATGAAAGAAGTAACACAGGAATGTGCCCTATCCCCGTTAATTTTTAACTTGTACATCGAAGAGGCAAAGAATACTGACAATTGCAGGAAGACATTTGGGATTATTATGCATGGACAAAAGATTGATATGATTAGATTTGCAGATGATATAGCGGTGTTAGTGTCTAGCAAGGAAGAGTTAGAGCAGCTATAAATGAAATGGTAACAGTTTTAACAGAGAGATACGGTATGTAAATTAACAAAAAAAACTAAAGTACTAGTATATAAAAGAGGGAGAAATAAATAAAAAACTGGAATACAAATAGGAAACGAGAACTAAGAGGCTAAGAATTTCTGCCACCTAGGAATCCAAATAAAGCAAGATGGGAAAAGTGCAAAAGATATAAAACAAAGATTAGAAAAAGGCAGTGCTGCATATAACAAGAAAAAGCAACTACTATGCTCAAAGACAACAAACAGAAAAAAGAAAAGATTACTGAAAGCATATATGTGGAGCACAGCACTCTACGGCTGTGAAACTTGGGCAATAGGAAAAACAGACAGGAAAAATAGAAATCTTTGAAATGTAATGCTACAGACGTATGATGACGATATCATGGACAGACAAAGTTAAGAACAAAGAGGTTCTAGAAATGGTAGGGGAAGAAAGAAATATGTAGAAAACAGTAAAAATATGAGAGACAGAATGATAGCTCACCTACTAAGGCATGCGTGTATGGTGTGGAATATATTAGAAGAAGAGCTAGGAAAAAAGAGAGACAGAGGTAGACCTAGGTTATACTAATGTATACAGATAATCAAAGATGTAGGCTATGGGGATTTCAGGGAAATGTGTAGGCTAGCTCAGAATAAAAATCAATGGAGGTACACATACAACCAGTTCCAAGATAGAAAACCTAATAACGAAAAAAATCAAACTTATAATGACAACAATTATTCATTAACAACTAATCCGTCAAATAATAATTGCTATATCCACATACAACTTTCTTTAACACACATTATCCAAAAAAATATTACTTACATGCAAGCATTAAAGTTCAATATCATTGGCACGTCTTAAGTCTAAAAAAATATTTTATAACTTCCTTAAAATTTCTCTTACACGAACCTTCCTTATGTAAATCACGATGTGTACAGATTTTTTTAGAAATAAGCATGGATAATTTTAATAGTCCTTCTTACCTCGTGGTCAAATGTAGCTGATCTGATACATTAGATGAACCCTTTTATAATGGTCAAATTTAATCGAAATTCGACCTCATATAAAATTAAATTATCTGCTTGCAGAAAAAATAATCTACATACTAAATTCTTATGTAATCTAACCCACCTATGTACATATAACAAACACCAATGTCCTTAAGATTCGCCGTTAATTATGCTGATTGTCTTCTTTCTCTTCTTATGTCTTAAGATTGTTTTCCCCATGTCCAAAATGTACAATTAAACTTCATACCTTTTTTCTCAAAATCCATTTGTGTCGTTTAATTACTTTTAAAATTAATCCACCTTTAAACATGCATTTGAAAATTCATATCGTATTCTGCTGTTAAAATTAATTTTTATTTTGCAGGAATTTATCACTATTTATCAGTTAAACCAACTCCATTATTTACTTCAAATCTTAGCTCTTCATACTCAAATTAAGATCAACTTTTAACGTCGATTGTTAAAATACATTTTGATTAACAGATATTTTTAAACGTGTAGTAAAACACTAATGTGGAGCGAACATCATTCAATTTAATTAACCATTCATAATTGACGACCGACCCTTTTCTGATTGTCGAACCGGTTTATATAGTCAGGAATTCCCCACGTCATTCAAATCTAGAACAATCAGTCTCGTTTTACACATACGGCTGACGCAATTTTGCCGGAAAATTGAGATTCTACGACTTAATTAGGACATTATTTTATCTAAATTGTTGTCATCTTGATTTATTATATAGTTAGATATCTCACTAAGTTACTAATTGGTGTAGTTTGAAGAATGCATGTTCAAAATGCTTCTCTGTTGTCATTGCACGTTTTACAATTATTTTCTTTCGATTTATGGCTTGCTAAACACCTTATCTCACATTATAGTCACCTAATTGGAATGTCAATTCATGTTATTTTGCTACTTGGTGAATGAATGTAAGTTTTCGTATAATCTAGAAAATGAAATACATTTTCGATTTACATGTTTTGCATTAATGGAATGAAATGAATGAAATTTTTTAAATTTTGTTATGAAATGAACTGAGCGCATTTTAAGTGATGTTTTAAAGATGAACATTTTAGAAACATGGGTTTTTAACTTATGTACTATACGTGTTTTAAATGGTATTAAATACTTTTTAATTGAGAGTATTTTTATGTACTATGTATTTTTTAAAAATACTATTATGCAATATAGATCAAGTTTATCATGTAACGAATTTTTGCACTTAAAATAATATACAGTGTTTTCCACTTATGTAGTTGAGTATTGAGGAAAATTGCTTTATTTTCTCTGGTTTTGGAGTGTTGTATGTACGGGGTATAGTGCTAAATGACTTTTATATGACCCCTATCACATCAATATATATATATATATATATATATATATATACAGGGTGTCTACTCATTGATGATACACAGCAAAACTGCAAGTTCCTTCGATAAAAATATTGAGATTTGGCCAAACATACCTCAGTCCAAAATTAGGCGGGGGTGTTGCCTGGTGCTAGAAATTCAAATTCGTTCTTAGTTTTGGTGCTACTTGTAGAGGGTGTCATTTATGGTACATTAAATCTCATGAAAATAACCCAACTTTTTTGTTTCATGGTGTATTAACTTAAATGTTAAAGATTATATATTTTCCATCTTTTTTATGCAAAAACGGTATACCTTGTATATGTATCTCTGAGTGACCATTTTCCCGATATTTCCATATCAATTATTTAGCTCACCTTTTTAAATCCCACCAGAAAAAAATTTTTTTATGTAGGCAGTGACCAAATCAGACAATAGCAAATGCTACACATTCAGTAATATCAAAAATTGCTGTTCTTTGTTGACATTTTGCATGTTTTTCATAGTTTCTAGATTTTTTCCTAATAAAGAAATTAGGAATATGGTATATGTATATGCACAGGAAAAATTTAATGGACGAAGGGCCCGCCAAATACTTTGGAAATGGAGACAGCCAGATTTTAAGATTTTCAAGAATCTCTATTATCCACTGGGAGAAACGGTCTCTTTTCATCCCAAATGAGATTCTGCAGGATCTCCTAAGACTATAACTACTGATCGTTAAGAAGGAATACTGTTCCACATAGCTGAATTAAGCACAAGACACCTTACTGTGAGAACTGTTGTGGGCAAGTCTACCATTTGCAAAATTCTTCATAGAAAGGGACTGTATCCATTTCACTTCATGCCAGTACAGAACTTACTGCCAACTAAACTGGCATTCATTGATATCTGTCATACCCAGCACTATGCCGGCCTTTAAACAAAATATTTATTTACAGATGAAGCAACGTTACAAGTACAAGTGTCTTCAACTTTAGTAATAAACATGTGTGAGATTTAGAAAATCCGCATTTAGTAAGCGAACGTCATTTCCAACATGAATATTATTGAGAATCATGTATTGGGCCCTTTCGAATTACCTCCTAATTTAAAAAGCAAAATATACCTTAATTTTCTGCAAACTCAGTTACCCAAATATTTTGATAACTTTTCTCTAGAACTACGACAAAGTATGCTGTTCATTCAGGATGAAGCACCAACACACTTTTCTAGACTTGTCAAAGACTACCTAAATATTAAATTTCCCCATCGCTCGATAGGCCAATGAAACCAGATACCTTGGCCGCCTCGGAGCTCCAATTTCAATCCGTTTGATTTTTGTTTATTGGGATATGTGAAGTTGCTCGTGTATAAAGTAGCGGTGAATACTCGAGAAGAATTATGGCATAAAATTGTGAATGCTGTGAACCGGTTTAGAGACGATAGTAGGTAAATAAGGCCGGTCCTAATTCAAAACGCGGCAGACGTATTTTCCATGTGTAAAATACGTCTGTCACGTTTTGAATTAGGATCGGCCCTATATAATTTCAATGTAAAATAGTTGTGAAAACATTTGAATGTAAAATAGTTGTGAAAACATGAATTCTTCTATACTTTCAATGTAAAATTCTTGTGGGCGCGTTTTGAATTAGGATCGGCTTTATATTACTTTCAATGAAACACACGTATGTTGAAAAAAATGTAAGTGCAGAGAAGAATGTGTGTAGCTGTTTTGAATTCGGTTTTCTAGCGAGAAGTTACACGTGCACTGTTTTGAATTAGGATCGGCGTTATATACTTTTAATGTAAAATGTGAAAACCTGAATTCTTTTCAAATGTAAAATACTTGTGGGCACGTTTTGAATTAGGATCGGCTTTATATTACTTTCAATGTAACACACGTATGTTGAAAAATGTAAGTGCAGAGAAAATGTGTAGATGTTTTGAATTTGGTTTTCTAGCGAGACAGTATGACAGATGCAAAAAATATCGCATTCAAGTCAATTGTGTTTTAATTAAAGTGGATTCTGATTTATGTTTAGAGGCTGCAAATACACATGGGCCGGTTTTAATTCAAAATGAGTTCACTCTTGTGATAGGTTGAAAAGTGGGTTGGCAAAGTACGCAGATGGTGGTAATCTGCTATATAAGGAGATTGCTCCTAATATTAATTTAATTAGTCAAAGAAAAGCAATATGGATTTTAATACTCTTAATAAAACCACATATCGCAAACCTTATGTAAATTCAAAAGATCTTGTAGTGAATAAGAGGTTTGAAGTTTTAAAAGTGGAAACAATCAAGACAAAATATGGAGAAAGAGTATTAGTGGAAACAGAAGAGTTCAAGAGTATATTGCCATTGAGATATTTTGAATACCTTCAAGCACATGGAGTGAAACAATTAAATGAAAGTATTGGCTCGAACAAACACGTATACATAACTAGTAAGGGATCGATCGGTCTAACTGTCAACATAGAATTTTCATAATAATATGTCACTAATTTAAGAAATTAGTTTATTATTATAACACATCTAAGTCGATTGTATAAAGAATGATGTATCAAATTAAAGTGGGTTCTGATTTATGTGTGTTTTACTTTGAGTTTACTACCTTGTTTAGAGAAAGTCTTGTTTCAAAAGAGAACTTTTATAAAATACTTTTTATTTTACAAATTGTTGAATATTTTGATCTAACTATTTATAAATGAAAAGTATTTATTAACTCCCGTTCTTGAAGTATCTGCTGCTCCCTCGCTGTTAGTTCCTCTCTTTTGCTTTATTATTTCTAGTTCCAAATCTATACGACGCAGTAGCTTCTCTCCACGCTTTTAAATGCGTTAAGCAACTCTACTGCGTCATCTTCGTAGGATTTGTCATCTTCACAGCAAACAGCCATATTAGATTCTGTACATAACTTTTTCATAGTCGACATGTTTTTGCCTGATCTGTGAGCATAACATAAAAGATTATTGTAGGTTCACCTTTTCTTTTGTATACTACCTGATGTTTCTGAGAGGACCAGAGTGTGTCAACGATCCTACGATAGCCTCAGAATTTCCAGAATGGTTTTTTGATCTAATGTAACTTATAAATTAGTACTGTTTTAAAACACATGTATAAATGTGAAAAAGCACTTACCGTGATATATCTATTACGTCACTATCAAAAATAGCAGCAGTGTTGAATTGAGGCGAAGAACAGCCAAAAACTTCTTTAATCACGTCTTCGTCAGAATGTAATATAAATTGCTCTAGAACTTTTACGTTGGTATTATTACAATTTTGATTGATGACAAGTTACTCATTTTTTTTAAAAGTTGCTAGTAATAGTAACTAATAATTATACAAGAGATCTGATTGAATACTGTTGGTAAAATCTACGTGAAGTATTTATATTAAATAATAAACAGATCTGTTAGAAAAATTAAAATTTGCATCGTTTTCTGAAAAAATTCAGCTCTGTAATCTATTCTAATGAACAAAACAGTATGTAAGCGAATATAATTATACCTCAGCAGAAATAATGAATTAGTTTCATTGTCTGAAAAGAAATTGAAATGAATGCACATAATAAAACCCTAAATTAATTAATTTCGTTTTAGATTACCGCTGACATAACTTATGCTGTATAAGAAATTTTTTAAAGGTACTGCTCAGCAGAAATAATGAATTAAATTCATTGTCTGAAAAAGAAATTGCAATGAATGCACATAATAAAAACCTAAATTAGATTAATTTCGTTTAGATTACCGCTGACATAATTTATATGCTGTATAAGAAACTTTTTAAAGGTACTGCTCAGCAGAAATAATGAATTAGATTCATTGTCTGAAAAGAAATTGCAATGAATGCACATAATAAAACCTAAATTAGATTAATTTCGTTTAGATTACCGCTGACATAATTTATATGCTGTATAAGAATTTTTTAAAGGTACTGCTCAGCAGAAATAATGAATTACATTCATTGACTGAAAACAGAAAATTGCAAGAAGGCGCATAATAAAACCTAAATTAGATTAATTTCGTTTTATATTACTGCTAGCATAATTTATTTTCCATAAAAAAATTAACAAAAATTCACACACTGGAAAATGTTTTTTCTTAATAACGGGTTTTAAAAAAAAACCATGAGTGCGTGTAAATTATGGTATTTTTCTTCAGATTAATTTTTCGTTTAAAAATAATGCAATGCAAATAAATCCCTTTAAGTAGTAATATTTATAGAATAAGTTTTTTAGATTACCGCTAACACAATTTACATACATGTATATGGGTAAATTGTGTGAAAATTCTTTAAAGGTACTGTTATATAATAAAACTGCAGAATGTTTTTTTAATACTGGGTTTTTTAAAAACCATGAGTGCGTGTACATTATTAAACAAGACGGTTTAATCTGAGACATTTTTTTTTTCAAATTTGCTTTGTTTTTATTTAAAAATATTTCAATGTAATCATAAAAAATAGCGCTGTAATGATAATGTATTTTCTGTACACATAATAAATCAAAGGTCGTATAAAAACATTTTGTAGTAAACGCATACGGAAATGAAAAATGATGTTGAATGCATTCCTTTTGCAGTTGCTTTGCTGAGAGTTGCATTTCAGTATGTAAATATTAGAAACGCTTGCATAGCGTATTATTTGTTATAGACACGTACTGAAGGCAACTCTGCAATTTTTAGACCGCATGCACAACTCAAGCTTGAAAATCGTCTTGAATAAAAAACGTAAATAAAGGCGATTTTTTAACAATTGCATTCAAGCAATTCGTTATGCAATTATTTCGATTTGTATGCTATTTTCTTTTACAGTTGTTTTGCTTACGCGTTTTCCGTAAACTCAGATGAATGAACCTTTTTGCAGTTGTTTTGCTTACGTCAGATGATATTTTATATAAATAATAAATAGAGAAAATACTTGTATTATTAAGTAGTGTATTTTGATTTTATATAGAATCATGAATGCTGAAACCGTATCCGAGATTAGTAGCTCAATTTTGAGATTAACTGTAAAATGCGTGAATCTAATTAAATCAGTGAATGAAATAACGAAACACATTTTAATTATCAAAGCAAATATTAGTATATTGAAGCTTGCTATTAAAAATAAGGTATACGAAGACAATCAACAAGAAAATCCTAGTAGGCTGGAATCTAATTTAGCAAATCTTAAAAGCTACCTTGTACGATTGAGGCACTTGAAACGTACTTTGGAATATCGTGGTAAAGGTGTTGATGCAACGCTTACTAGAGGTCATACTCGAAAAATTTGATTTGGCATGATGTACAATCATGTTTTGGAAGTCGAATAATTACGGGACTTATTACCAATTTAAATTATAGAGATCCTCTAGTGTTCTTAGACAAGGCGTTCGCTAGTTTTAAACGCAAGATTGTTGCTTGCTTAAAAAAGTCAATGTTGAAAGTTAATGTAATATTTGCCGCTAACTTTGTTAAGCCTACAACTGGTGAAATAGATTTGAAAACGTTTCCTACTGCAAATCGTCACATCGATATAAATACCAATCTCAAGCTGTGGTATAAGGAGAACGTATTGAACAAGATTTCGAAGCGATTAGAAGAATTTTGCGAGAAAGATTCTGGTTGGGCAATCCAAGAAGTTTTACACTTGAAGGTAAATATAAACAATCATGATCCACTTAAAGGAGGGTGTTCAACGTTTGTACCGGTTCCGGACTTTATAAAAAAGAAAAAAGCTGTGGTAAATGTAATAAATAACGATCAACATTGCATTCTTTGGAGCTTGGTTTCCGCTTTATATCCTGCTAAACAAAATAGTCAGAGAATATCTAGCTATCCACATTTTGATACAGTATTACGATACAATTCAATTCAGTTTCCAATCACATTAAAAGACATAAAAAAAATTGAGAAGCTTAACAATCTCGCAATTAACCTATATTGTATAGAAAATACTAAAATACTACCATTTTGTTTAAGTGAAAATTTTAAAAAAATTGAACCTATTAATCTGTTAGTTTTAAATAATGATTCCTTACAATATTCTCGTCCGACAAATGCTGATGAGAATCACTTTCATTTTACTTGGATTAAGGATATGTCAAAATTATTTGCAAAACAGTTGTCTTCACATGAACATAGAAAATTTTTTGTTATAGATGTTTAAATAATTTTAGTACAGCAGCATTACTTAAGCGTCATTCGAATTATTGCGAAAAACAGAATACTTGCTCAATAAGATTACCCGAAGAATCCGAAAAGTATCTAACGTTTAAACATTTCCACTATCAAGAAAAAGTATCATTTGTAGTTTATGCAGATCTCGAATGTATATTAGAGCCATGCAATGAGTCGGAGGTAATACTAAACACAGTCTCTTACCAAAGGCATATACCCTTTAGTGTAGCGTATTATTTGAAATGCTCGTATGATAATAAATATTCCAAATTTCAATTGTATCGCGGAAAGGATTGTATAGAATGGTTTGTTGCTCAATTGAAACTGATTTCAGAAACGACTAATAAAATTTTCTGTAACCCAAAACCTATGAATCCTTTAACAGAAGAACAAAAGTTAGCATTTAAATTTGCCCTTCACTGTCACATTTGCAATAAACCTTTTAGTATAGATGATATTAGAGTTCGCGATCACTGTCACTTTACAGGTGAATTTCGAGGAGCGGCTCATCAAGATTGCAACATCAATTATCATAATTTTTATATGATACCGGTAGTTTTTCATAACTTATCAGGCTACGATTCGCATTTCATTATTAAAAATTGCGTTAGGGTTTTCAGGTTTGTTAAGTATTCTACCAATAAATAAGGAAAATACATATCTTTTACAAAATATGTAAATGGTACGAAAGTTACTTTTAGATTTATCGATTCATTCAGGTTTATGGCATCTAGCATCGAAAAATTAGCTTCATACTTAGATGATAATAAAAATCCATCACCAGGAAAATTGTAACACCGATAATGAGTTTCAGTTACTTACGCGTAAAGGTATATTTCCTATGATTACATTAACTCTTGGGATAGGCTCAATGAAACCGATTTACCCTGTAAAACAGCATTCTTTAATCGTTTGCGCAATGAAGAAATCTCAGATGAAGACTACAATCATGCTAAACACGTTTGGCAAACATTTAATATAAAAACACTAGGGGACTATTCAGACCTATATTTAAAAACAGATGTACTGCTCTTGACTGATATATTTGAAAACTTTAGAAAAACTTGTATGTTCACGTATAAGTTAGATCCGCTTCACTACTTTACGGCTCCTGGTTTAGCTCTAGATGCGATGTTAAAACGACGAACGTTAAACTCGAGCTGCTTACTGATATTGAAAAATAATGTTTTTAGAACGGGAATTCGTGGCGGTGTTTCTCAATGTTCGAATAGATATGCTAAAGCAAATAACAAATATATGAATGCAGATTATGATCCAAATTTCGATTCTAAATATTTAATGTATTTTGATGTTAATAATTTATATGGGGCTGCAATGTCTGAACATCTTCCATATGGAGAATTTGAATTTTAGATGGTACCAGTCCAGATATAGTACGTTTAGACATACTTAATATTCCCGATGATTCTGATGTAGGATATATTTTTGAATGCGATTTACATTATCCAGTATCTTTACATGAAATTCACAGTGACTTACCTTTAGCGCCTGAACATATGATACCACCAGTACCTTCTAATAAATCAAACTTAAAGAAATTACTTACAACTTTATATCCAAAACTCAACTATATTATTCACTACAAGAATTTAAAATGTATTTAAGCTACGGTTTAGAACTGAAAAGATTCATAAGGTTCTTCGGTTTAAACAAGCTCCTTGGTTAAAAGAATACATTGATTTGAATACGAAATTAAGACAACAGTCAAAAACAGTTTCGATATATGCTTTTATAAAAATATGATAAATTCGGTTTATGGAAAGATGATGGAAAACGTACGGAAAAGGAAAGATGTGAAATTAGTGACCAAATGGGAAGGACGGTTTGGAGCTCGTAGTTACATAGCGAAGCCTAATTTTCATAGTTGCACTGTGTTAGACAAAGATCTAGTCTTAATAGAAATGAATAAATTAGAGGTTTACTTAAACAAACCCATTTATGTAGGTTTCTCTATTCTAGATATTTCAAAACCTATTTATATGAATTTCACTATAGTTATATAAAATCGCAATTTGCTAACAAAGCAAAGTTGCTGTACACAGATACGGATAGTTTGATATACGAGTTTAGCGTTGAAGATATTTACTCTTATATCAAACAAGATATTCATAGATTTGATACTTCCGATTACGACCCTCATAACAAATATCATATTCCATTATCAAATAAAAAAGTTCCTGGTATTATGAAAGATGAAAACAATGGTGACATCATGCTAGAGTTTGTAGGACTTAGATCTAAAATGTACACTTACAGAGTTCAGGATAGGATAATAAAAAGTCAAAGGGATCTTCCTTAGCAAGTATTAAGCAAATTTCTTTTGATGATTATAAGAATGCTTTGTTTTATAAACAGACTGTACAGAAACAGCAATGTTTAATTAGATCAGTCAAACATGATGTCTGTACTATTAAACAAAACAAAATTGTTCTTAATCCAAGTGATGATAAAAGAATTCTTAGTACCTTAACCACTGATACTAAACCTTGGGGTATAACTATACATACAGAGATGACTTGTAAAGCTTCAACCACTGGCTCAAATAAAGAATGCAATTTATTTTATCTAGATTAACATATAATATTTTTTAGTTATAAAACTTCAGTGTTATGTTTATACCTGCACAAGTACACCGATTTTCGTTTTTGGATGTATCTAAAATAGGATACCTTTCAATCTGCCCGAGTTTTGAACTATATATAGTAGTAGTAGTAACCGTTCTGTTTAAAAAAATCCAGTTTGTTACTAACATACCAGTTAGTTTATTTGAGAAATGTATAACAAAACTTTTATTTAAAATTGTCAATGTTTATGGCTGTTTACTAAATCACTTAATAATTCAAACATGTAAAAGATATTGTAAAAACATGTAAAAATATTAATAAATAGACTGTGATTGCTAAATGATTTATTGTTTTTCATAATTTGTAAAGGTACAGTAATAATAATAATAAAGTAATTATAATATTCTTATGCTGTTTGAGAGTGGATTGTATTTGACTATCTTATCATGAAGTATAAGGCAATGACAAGATGTATTTGGCAAAACGTTTCTGCTAGTTTCAAATTCTAATCTAATATCGACAGTACCAGATTTTAACGCTTCGTTTTGTCTAGAACAATATATGACTACTAATGGTGCAATACTTCGTAAATCTTCAGGATTAAAAAGTGGCTCATTTTCCTTTTCGTAGTATGATTGTTGAAACTGAGCATACATCTCATATAACAACGCAGTCTGTTTATTCTCGAACCTCAAATTTAAGTTATCGTACGAGAAAATTTCTGAATTTAAATATAGTTTCATGTTGTTTAAATAGCATTGATCAAAACGACTGTAGTTGCTCATGTATCTATTTTTCGGTTGGTTTGGAAACCAACAATCACAAATCTTGGTTTTTCTAATTGTGTTGTTGTTTTAATGTTCCATGTATGACGTTGCGTTTTTGTAGAAGTTGATATTCATGCAACTCCCATCCTCTAAACGGAATATGCAAATCCTGATTTTGTGCAACGCATTCTATTAAATTAATTCGTTGAGTATCATCAACGGCTACATGCGGCATTTTCCATAAAACTTTGTTTAAAACAACTTTTATTTCTTCATCGGGTGTAGGATTAATTATAGCATTAGTATCAAAACTAGAACGTAGTAAGACTAACTCATGACGGAGGTTTAAAATAATTTTTAAAATCTTCGCATAATCCGAGAACCATTGAAAGGTTTATTGCAACATTAAAATTCCCATTAGCATCAACTATTTGTGAATCATCCATAGGAAACCACCCAGCGTTTTGTAAATGTTTACTTTGATTGCTATTATATGAAACATATCCCTTCATTATAGACGTTAATCCAGGATTCCGAACACGATCTACAATGATACCACCAATCTCATATCTAATTTCATCAAAAGCAGCAAAATTCCATTATTTACAAACTTTGCTGTCTGAGACGGTGTTCCATCTGTTTTAATTAATTTGCCTTCTATGTACAGCATGCTCTTTGATGGTAAGGTGTATACATCTTGTTGTTGTATAGGATTCGAATTTCATCATTATTGTTTAAAGATGTGTTAGCATAAGGTTGATGAGTATGTTTTCAATATTAACAATTGCATTGTCGAAGTAAAATTTTTCACGCACGTTCAGTATTTCACTATTCATTTTACTTTTTTAATTAAATGCAGTCCTAACGATTGTAGAAACTGCCGGTTTTGTGTTGTTAGCGGTCTTGAAACAATCAATCGAGTGTCGATTGCTTTGAAATTTCCAGCATTTATATCAATTTTGACATGTTGCGTGCATTATACTTAATACCCATGGCTATTGCAGATTTTTTTAAATGCAACCTTACAGTTAGCAGTTCTCCTCTGAAATTAACTAAATTTCCATCTTGATCTAACACTTTAACTATTATTTCATTTATTATACGTGACCTGATTGGTAGATATATAATCGTAGGTGGACACTCGACAATTTTAAAACCTGCAGGTACTTGAGGAAAAATTCGTGTATTACATGGGCTGGTTTACTATTTAAATAGGATCCACTTGCAATATTACAATCGATTAAAACTGCATTCACTTTACAAATGTTGATCGCGTAGTCTGCTTGATACGTGACAAATGCTAGCAATTTTCGCGGATTGAAACCAAGTAGAGAACCACTTGAATTCTTTTTGGTAAAATCCACATCTAGACTACATTTAATACTACATTTAAGTGTATTATTGTCAGCTGTAATTTCTATATACACTGGCGTCTTTCTAGCGCTTCGTGATTGATCCATACGACCACGCCATCTTTTATCACCTAAAGCTTTTTGAAGATATTTATTAATTTCTCTAATCTGATAAGCACCTTCAGGTATTTCTATGAATTCTCCGTTAGATCCATAATAAAATTTATTATTTATTCCTTTCTCTATGTTTGGAATTGTGTTATAAGACTCAAAATTTGTTAATCCTAATACGTACTCCGAATCATTATCCAAGTTTAGAGGCGGATTAAAATTGCTTGTTAAAACTGAAGTGTTTCCCGTTAGAGTAAAAGTGTACGACATAACAACTTCGTACGCAGTTCTATGCACTACTTAGAAATTGTAAGCATAAATGACCGCAAAACACAGTACCGTACGATTGTTCTTGGTTAATGTTATAAAGAATTTTACATTTACCCCCGCTATTCAAATAACTTATCAACTCTGTTGGCGGTCGCAGGTTTCCGTAGCTGTCATAGTAAATAGCGCTACTACCGTACTTTTTGTAAGAGGTCCAATGCGTGCCTAAACCTTCTATTCCATCTAAATTAATTATACCACATTCTTTTAAATTAACTTTCTTGGGAAGATTGTTTCTCATGAACACTCCACGGAAATATGGTACTTCTAATTGCTTAACAAACTTTATTAATTCTACATTGCTTAGTGCTCGATTAGGTAAAATCAAGTTGCGTTCCTTTGAGGTTTTGCAGGGGCTAAAAAGACCAAAACCTTTTTATAAGGTTTGATGTACATGCGTTTCCGACTGCAATGTCCTCCATTGCCTTGTTATGACGTTGTTTTTCCGCTAGTTGTTCCTTAGCTATTTTAGTATCTGAAACTGCTTTTGCAACAGCAGCTGCACCTCCAGTAAGAGTACCAAGAGCGCTTAGGCCTGCAAAATTGGTATTAGTGGTAGAAAACCTCCTGTTTTAGGAATTGATATAATACGAGCTGATTTAATATGCTCCTTTTGTTTTGCTGTATTGGCGGCCTTAATTGCTATGTTGATTGCATCCATAATATTAGATCCTTTAGTCTTTTTAAAGCTGTACGTGCTTGTTTGATAATACTTTTAATACCTAGCGTACTTCTTATTTTACGTTTCTTTATCAGTTTTCTTATTTTATTGATATTTTTGTTCTCAGTGATGCACAGGCACCCATACCAAGTTTTACTTTAGCTTTCATTGCGGTAGCTACTCCAAATGCTGCTACTTTCTCACCTAAAGACGAGTCACCAGAATTTAGTCTTTCTGTAGCTAACTGAGCTAACTTCGAATCTGCTTGATGACGTTTAGATAGATCCTTTTCTTTGGTGTATGCAATATCGTGCTCCTTACAAGCCTCGTCTAACTTGTTTATTCCCTTGTCTCCCGAGCTAACCGTTCGATTAGTTTTGTACCCGGACCGCAAAATTTGTAACCCGGAATATGCGCTTCAAATGGTAAATTGTTAATTACAGTATTTAATAGACCGTTCCCAGTAGTTTTAGAATTATTATTATATGTAATCATTAGCGGACAACTATCCTTTCAAGCTGTGCAGTAAATAAATAAAATATTATGAATTAATGATTCTTTATATACTCGCCGTTTCTTATATATATATATATATATATATATATATATTATATATATATATATATATATATATATATAATTCCACTTTTTACAAATCGAATTTAGTACTTGCAAACATGCGTGTTGTGAAACAATCAACACGTTTAACCATAAACAATAATGACATTGGCGTGCAATCCTTAGCTAAAAGAAAAACATAGTGTTCTTCTGCCTTCATCTATTCGATGTCTAGTTGTTGGTCCATCAAATTGCGGTAAAACCAACGTTATGATTGGGCTGATAGAACATCCTAATGGTTTAAAGTTTGAAAACGTATATGTTTATTCTAAATCACTTTATCAACCAAAGTATCAATACCTTGAAAGTCTACTGCAACCAATAAAGGGATCAAATATTATACATTTTCCAGTTCTGATAATATTATATCACCATCTGATGCTCGAAATAATTCTATATTTGTTTTTGATGATGTAGCTTGCGATAAACAAGGTATCATTAGGGAATACTTTAGTATGGGGCGTCATAAACAAGTAGACAGTTTTACCTTTGTCAAAGTTATACTCGTATACCTAAGCACTTACTACGTGATAATGCTAATCTTTTAGTTTTATTTAAACAAGATGATTTAAACTTAAAACACATATATGACGATCACGTCAATACTGACATGAAGTATGATAAATTCCGTGAAATATGTGCTGCTTGTTGGCAAGACAAATACGGTTTCTTAGTTGTAGACAAAGATAGTGATCCAGATCAAGGAAGGTACCGAATAGGTTTTGATCACTTCATACATATTTAAACCTTGAGAGACGCAAGTATCGTTAGTATCGAAGAATTTTTTACTACAATAAACTTTTACGCAATGAACAAGGAGGCGATAAAACTTAAAAGAATTTTAATTAAGAAAAGAAACATTGTAAAAACAAATTGCGTCAGTTAAAAGATAATGAAGTCGTCCAAGTGGAATCAATCTTACCCATAACATCACGATTAGAAACTATTGCTAATAAACTGGATGGGGAAAGTGCGGTAAAGAAAGAAAAATTTAAAGAAGAAGAAGAACTGCCTCATAGCAGTGTAAAAAAAATTAAACCTAAATTGCTAGAAAGGAACGTTGACTATATTGATTCCCCGGTTATTGCTCAGCATATACCAAATATAAAAAATGATGCCATAGAGGTAGATGATGATGATGACGATGTTGAGAATGAATATGAAGCAGAAATTAATCGAAATGCAAAAGAAGCTCAGGAATATATTCAAAGCTTTGCCGATTCACCTGGTATGACACATTATCTCGAACAGCTACATCCGATACCTCGAGAATATATTTACAATATGTTTAAAGATGTTAAGAACGAATTTGATCATAAATATGGTATTAGGTTTAACCCTGATTCAAATGGTCTTATGATAGGCAATTCGAATTTCGCGTTGGATGATGAAAATGTTCTAATAAATGATTTGAAATATAAAGGTACTCCTGGATTATACGAACTACTGTTTAAAAATATTGAGATTTGGCCAAACATACCTCAGTCCAAAATTAGGTGGGGGTGTTGCCTGGTGCTAGAAATTCAAATTCGTTCTTAGTTTTGGTGCTACTTGTAGAGGGTGTCATTTATGGTACATTAAATCTCATGAAAATAACCCAACTTTTTTGTTTCATGGTGTATTAACTTAAATGTTAAAGATTATATATTTTCCATCTTTTATGCAAAACGGTATACCTTGTATATGTATCTCTGAGTGACCATTTTCCCGATATTTCCATATCAATTATTTAGCTCACCTTTTTAAATCCCACCAGAAAAAAATTTTTTTATGTAGGCAGTGACCAAATCAGACAATAGCAAATGCTACACATTCAGTAATATCAAAAATTGCTGTTCTTTGTTGACATTTTGCATGTTTTTCATAGTTTCTAGATTTTTTCCTAATAAAGAAATTAGGAATATGGTATATGTATATGCACAGGAAAAATTTAATGGACGAAGGGCCCGCCAAATACTTTGGAAATGGAGACAGCCAGATTTTAAGATTTTCAAGAATCTCTATTATCCACTGGGAGAAACGGTCTCTTTTCATCCCAAATGAGATTCTGCAGGATCTCCTAAGACTATAACTACTGATCGTTAAGAAGGAATACTGTTCCACATAGCTGAATTAAGCACAAGACACCTTACTGTGAGAACTGTTGTGGGCAAGTCTACCATTTGCAAAATTCTTCATAGAAAGGGACTGTATCCATTTCACTTCATGCCAGTACAGAACTTACTGCCAACTAAACTGGCATTCATTGATATCTGTCATACCCAGCACTATGCCGGCCTTTAAACAAAATATTTATTTACAGATGAAGCAACGTTACAAGTACAAGTGTCTTCAACTTTAGTAATAAACATGTGTGAGATTTAGAAAATCCGCATTTAGTAAGCGAACGTCATTTCCAACATGAATATTATTGAGAATCATGTATTGGGCCCTTTCGAATTACCTCCTAATTTAAAAAGCAAAATATACCTTAATTTTCTGCAAACTCAGTTACCCGAAATATTTTGATAACTTTTCTCTAGAACTACGACAAAGTATGCTGTTCATTCAGGATGAAGCACCAACACACTTTTCTAGACTTGTCAAAGACTACCTAAATATTAAATTTCCCCATCGCCGATAGGCCAATGAAACCAGATACCTTGGCCGCCTCGGAGCTCCAATTTCAATCCGTTTGATTTTGTTTATTGGGATATGTGAAGTTGCTCGTGTATAAAGTAGCGGTGAATACTGAGAAGAATTATGGCATAAAATTGTGAATGCTGTGAACCGGTTTAGAGGTATAGGAAATAAGGCGGTCCTAATTCAAAACGCGGCAGACGTATTTTCCATGTGTAAAATACGTCTGTCACGTTTTGAATTAGGATCCCCTATAAATTTCAATGTAAAATAGTTGTGAAAACATTTGAATGTAAAATAGTTGTGAAAACATGAATTCTTCTATACTTTCAATGTAAAATTCTTGTGGGCGGTTTTGAATTAGGATCGGCTTTATATTACTTTCAATGAAACACACCGTATGTTGAAAAAATGTAAGTGCAGAGAAGAATGTGTGTAGCTGTTTTGAATTCGGTTTTCTAGCGAGAAGTTACACGTGCACTGTTTTGAATTAGGATCCGGGTTATATACTTTTAATGTAAAATGTGAAAACCTGAATTCTTTTCAAATGTAAAATACTTGTGGGCACGTTTTGAATTAGGATCGGCTTTATATTACTTTCAATGTAACACACGTATGTTGAAAAATGTAAGTGCAGAGAAAATGTGTAGATGTTTTGAATTTGGTTTTCTAGCGAGACAGTATGACAGATGCAAAAAATATCGCATTCAAGTCAATTGTGTTTTAATTAAAGTGGATTCTGATTTATGTTTAGAGGCTGCAAATACACATGGGCCGGTTTTAATTCAAAATGAGTTCACTCTTGTGATAGGTTGAAAAGTGGGTTGGCAAAAGTACGCAGATGGTGGTAATCTTATAAAGGAGATTGCTCCTAATATTAATTTAATTAGTCAAAGAAAAGCAATATGGATTTTAATACTCTTAATAAAACCACATATCGCAAACCTTATGTAAATTCAAAAGATCTTGTAGTGAATAAGAGGTTTGAAGTTTTAAAAGTGGAAACAATCAAGACAAAATATGGAGAAAGAGTATTAGTGGAAACAGAAGAGTTCAAGAGTATATTGCCATTGAGATATTTTGAATACCTTCAAGCACATGGAGTGAAACAATTAAATGAAAGTATTGGCTCGAACAAACACGTATACATAACTAGTAAGGGATCGATCGGTCTAACTGTCAACATAGAATTTTCATAATAATATGTCACTAATTTAAGAAATTAGTTTATTATTATAACACATCTAAGTCGATTGTATAAAGAATGATGTATCAAATTAAAGTGGGTTCTGATTTATGTGTTTTTACTTTGAGTTTACTACCTTGTTTAGAGAAAGTCTTGTTTCAAAAGAGAAACTTTTATAAAATACTTTTTATTTTACAAATTGTTGAATATTTTGATCTAACTATTTATAAATGAAAAGTATTTATTAACCCGTTCTTGAAGTATCTGCTGCTCCCTCGCTGTTAGTTCCTCTCTTTTTGCTTTATTATTTCTAGTTCCAAATCTATACGACGCAGTAGCTTCTCCCACGCTTTTAAATGCGTTAACAACTCTACTGCGTTCATCTTCGTAGGATTTGTCATCTTCACAGCAAACAGCCATATTAGATTCTGTACATAACTTTTTCATAGTCGACATGTTTTTGCCTGATCTGTGAGCATAACATAAAAGATTATTGTAGGTTCACCTTTTCTTTTGTATACTACCTGATGTTTCTGAGAGGACCAGAGTGTGTCAACGATCCTACGATAGCCTCAGAATTTCCAGAATGGTTTTTTGATCTAATGTAACTTATAAATTAGTACTGTTTTAAAAACACATGTATAAATGTGAAAAAAGCACTTACCGTGATATATCTATTACGTCACTATCAAAAATAGCAGCAGTGTTGAATTGAGGCGAAGAACAGCCAAAAACTTCTTTAATCACGTCTTCGTCAGAATGTAATATAAATTGCTCTAGAACTTTTACGTTGGTATTATTACAATTTTTGATTGATGACAAGTTACTCATTTTTTTTAAAAGTTGCTAGTAATAGTAACTAATAATTATACAAGAGATCTGATTGAATACTGTTGGTAAAAATCTACGTGAAGTATTTATATTAAATAATAAACAGATCTGTTAGAAAAATTAAAAATTTGCATCGTTTTCTGAAAAAATTCAGCTCTGTAATCTATTCTAATGAACAAAACAGTATGTAAGCGAATATAATTATACCTCAGCAGAAATAATGAATTAGTTTCATTGTCTGAAAAGAAATTGAAATGAATGCACATAATAAAACCCTAAATTAATTAATTTCGTTTTAGATTACCGCTGACATAACTTATGCTGTATAAGAAATTTTTTTAAAGGTACTGCTCAGCAGAAATAATGAATTAAATTCATTGTCTGAAAAAGAAATTGCAATGAATGCAATAATAAAAAACCTAAATTAGATTAATTTCGTTTAGATTACCGCTGACATAATTTATATGCTGTATAAGAAACTTTTTAAAGGTACTGCTCAGCAGAAATAATGAATTAGATTCATTGTCTGAAAAAGAAATTGCAATGAATGCACATAATAAAACCTAAATTAGATTAATTTCGTTTAGATTACCGCTGACATAATTTATATGCTGTATAAGAATTTTTTAAAGGTACTGCTCAGCAGAAATAATGAATTACATTCATTGACTGAAAACAGAAAATTGCAAGAAGGCGCATAATAAAACCTAAATTAGATTAATTTCGTTTTATATTACTGCTAGCATAATTTATTTTCCATAAAAATTAACAAAAATTCACACACTGGAAAATGTTTTTTCTTAATAACGGGTTTTAAAAAAAAAAACCATGAGTGCGTGTAAATTATGGTATTTTTCTTCAGATTAATTTTTCGTTTAAAAATAATGCAATGCAAATAAATCCCTTTAAGTAGTAATATTTATAGAATAAGTTTTTAGATTACCGCTAACACAATTTACATACATGTATATGGGTAAATTGTGTGAAAATTCTTTAAAGGTACTGTTATATAATAAAACTGCAGAATGTTTTTTTTAATACTGGGTTTTTTAAAAACCATGAGTGCGTGTACATTATTAAACAAGACGGTTTAATCTGAGACATTTTTTTTTCAAATTTGCTTTGTTTTTATTTAAAAATATTTCAATGTAATCATAAAAAATAGCGCTGTAATGATAATGTATTTTCTGTACACATAATAAATCAAAGGTCGTATAAAAACATTTTTGTAGTAAACGCATACGGAAATGAAAAATGATGTTGAATGCATTCCTTTTGCAGTTGTTTTGCTGAGAGTTGCATTTCAGTATGTAAATATTGGAAACGCTTGCATAGCGAATTATTTGTTATAGACACGTACTGAAGGCAACTCTGCAATTTTTAGACCGCATGCACAACTCAAGCTTGAAAATCGTCTTGAATAAAAAAACGTAAATAAAGGCGATTTTTTTAACAATTGCATTCAAGCAATTCGTTATGCAATTATTTCGATTTGTATGCTATTTTCTTTTACAGTTGTTTTGCTTACGCGTTTTCCGTAAACTCAGATGAATGAACCTTTTTGCAGTTGTTTTGCTTACGTCAGATGATATTTTATATAAATAATAAATAGAGAAAATACTTGTATTATTAAGTAGTGTATTTTGATTTTATATAGAATCATGAATGCTGAAACCGTATCCGAGATTAGTAGCTCAATTTTGAGATTAACTGTAAAATGCGTGAATCTAATTAAATCAGTGAATGAAATAACGAAACACATTTTAATTATCAAAGCAAATATTAGTATATTGAAGCTTGCTATTAAAAATAAGGTATACGAAGACAATCAACAAGAAAATCCTAGTAGGCTGGAATCTAATTTAGCAAATCTTAAAAGCTACCTTGTACGATTGAGGCACTTGAAACGTACTTTGGAATATCGTGGTAAAGGTGTTGATGCAACGCTTACTAGAGGTCATACTGAAAAATTTGATTTGGCATGATGTACAATCATGTTTTGGAAGTCGAATAATTACGGGACTTATTACCAATTTAAATTATAGAGATCCTCTAGTGTTCTTAGACAAGGCGTTCGCTAGTTTTAAACGCAAGATTGTTGCTTGCTTAAAAAAGTCAATGTTGAAAGTTAATGTAATATTTGCCGCTAACTTTGTTAAGCCTACAACTGGTGAAATAGATTTGAAAACGTTTCCTACTGCAAATCGTCACATCGATATAAATACCAATCTCAAGCTGTGGTATAAGGAGAACGTATTGAACAAGATTTCGAAGCGATTAGAAGAATTTTGGAGAAAGATTCTGGTTGGGCAATCCAAGAAGTTTTACACTTGAAGGTAAATATAAACAATCATGATCCACTTAAAGGAGGGTGTTCAACGTTTGTACCGGTTCCGGACTTTATAAAAAGAAAAAGCTGTGGTAAATGTAATAAATAACGATCAACATTGCATTCTTTGGAGCTTGGTTTCCGCTTTATATCCTGCTAAACAAAATAGTCAGAGAATATCTAGCTATCCACATTTTGATACAGTATTACGATACAATTCAATTCAGTTTCCAATCACATTAAAAGACATAAAAAATTGAGAAGCTTAACAATCTCGCAAATTAACCTATATTGTATAGAAAATACTAAAATACTACCATTTTGTTTAAGTGAAAATTTTAAAAAAATTGAACCTATTAATCTGTTAGTTTTAAATAATGATTCCTTACAATATTCTCGTCCGACAAATGCTGATGAGAATCACTTTCATTTTACTTGGATTAAGGATATGTCAAAATTATTTGCAAAACAGTTGTCTTCACATGAACATAGAAAATTTTTTGTTATAGATGTTTAAATAATTTTAGTACAGCAGCATTACTTAAGCGTCATTCGAATTATTGCGAAAAACAGAATACTTGCTCAATAAGATTACCCGAAGAATCCGAAAAGTATCTAACGTTTAAACATTTCCACTATCAAGAAAAAGTATCATTTGTAGTTTATGCAGATCTCGAATGTATATTAGAGCCATGCAATGAGTCGGAGGTAATACTAAACACAGTCTCTTACCAAAGGCATATACCCTTTAGTGTAGCGTATTATTTGAAATGCTCGTATGATAATAAATATTCCAAATTTCAATTGTATCGCGGAAAGGATTGTATAGAATGGTTTGTTGCTCAATTGAAACTGATTTCAGAAACGACTAATAAAATTTTCTGTAACCCAAAACCTATGAATCCTTTAACAGAAGAACAAAAGTTAGCATTTAAATTTGCCCTTCACTGTCACATTTGCAATAAACCTTTTAGTATAGATGATATTAGAGTTCGCGATCACTGTCACTTTACAGGTGAATTTCGAGGAGCGGCTCATCAAGATTGCAACATCAATTATCATAATTTTATATGATACCGGTAGTTTTTCATAACTTATCAGGCTACGATTCGCATTTCATTAAAAAATTGCGTTAGGGTTTTCAGGTTTGTTAAGTATTCTACCAATAAATAAGGAAAATAACATATCTTTTACAAAATATGTAAATGGTGAAAGTTACTTTTAGATTTATCGATTCATTCAGGTTTATGGCATCTAGCATCGAAAAATTAGCTTCATACTTAGATGATAATAAAAATCCATCACCAGGAAAATTGTAACACCGATAATGAGTTTCAGTTACTTACGCGTAAAGGTATATTTCCTATGATTACATTAACTCTTGGGATAGGCTCAATGAAACCGATTTACCCTGTAAAACAGCATTCTTTAATCGTTTGCGCAATGAAGAAATCTCAGATGAAGACTACAATCATGCTAAACACGTTTGGCAAACATTTAATATAAAAACACTAGGGGACTATTCAGACCTATATTTAAAAACAGATGTACTGCTCTTGACTGATATATTTGAAAACTTTAGAAAACTTGTATGTTCACGTATAAGTTAGATCCGCTTCACTACTTTACGGCTCCTGGTTTAGCTCTAGATGCGATGTTAAAACGACGAACGTTAAACTCGAGCTGCTTACTGATATTGAAAAATAATGTTTTTAGAACGGGAATTCGTGGGTTTTCTCAATGTTCGAATAGATATGCTAAAGCAAATAACAAATATATGAATGCAGATTATGATCCAAATTTCGATTCTAAATATTTAATGTATTTTGATGTTAATAATTTATATGGGGCTGCAATGTCTGAACATCTTCCATATGGAGAATTTGAATTTTTAGATGGTACCAGTCCAGATATAGTACGTTTAGACATACTTAATATTCCCGATGATTCTGATGTAGGATATTTTTGAATGCGATTTACATTATCCAGTATCTTTACATGAAATTCACAGTGACTTACCTTTAGCGCCTGAACATATGATACCACCAGTACCTTCTAATAAATCAAACTTAAAGAAATTACTTACAACTTTATATCCAAAACTCAACTATATTATTCACTACAAGAATTTAAAAATGTATTTAAGCTACGGTTTAGAACTGAAAAGATTCATAAGGTTCTTCGGTTTAAACAAGCTCCTTGGTTAAAAGAATACATTGATTTGAATACGAAATTAAGACAACAGTCAAAAACAGTTTCGATATATGCTTTTATAAAAATATGATAAATTCGGTTTATGGAAAGATGATGGAAAACGTACGGAAAAGGAAAGATGTGAAATTAGTGACCAAATGGGAAGGACGGTTTGGAGCTCGTAGTTACATAGCGAAGCCTAATTTTCATAGTTGCACTGTGTTAGACAAAGATCTAGTCTTAATAGAAATGAATAAATTAGAGGTTTACTTAAACAAACCCATTTATGTAGGTTTCTCTATTCTAGATATTTCAAAACCTATTTATATGAATTTCACTATAGTTATATAAAATCGCAATTTGCTAACAAAGCAAAGTTGCTGTACACAGATACGGATAGTTTGATATACGAGTTTAGCGTTGAAGATATTTACTCTTATATCAAACAAGATATTCATAGATTTGATACTTCCGATTACGACCCTCATAACAAATATCATATTCCATTATCAAATAAAAAAGTTCCTGGTATTATGAAAGATGAAAACAATGGTGACATCATGCTAGAGTTTGTAGGACTTAGATCTAAAATGTACACTTACAGAGTTCAGGATAGGATAATAAAAAAGTCAAAGGGATCTTCCTTAGCAAGTATTAAGCAAATTTCTTTTGATGATTATAAGAATGCTTTGTTTTATAAACAGACTGTACAGAAACAGCAATGTTTAATTAGATCAGTCAAACATGATGTCTGTACTATTAAACAAAACAAAATTGTTCTTAATCCAAGTGATGATAAAAGAATTCTTAGTACCTTAACCACTGATACTAAACCTTGGGGTATAACTATACATAAGAGATGACTTGTAAAGCTTCAACCACTGGCTCAAATAAAGAATGCAATTTATTTTATCTAGATTAACATATAATATTTTTTAGTTATAAAACTTCAGTGTTATGTTTATACCTGCACAAGTACACCGATTTTCGTTTTTGGATGTATCTAAAATAGGATACCTTTCAATCTGCCTGAGTTTTGAACTATATATAGTAGTAGTAGTAACCGTTCTGTTTAAAAAATCCAGTTTGTTACTAACATACCAGTTAGTTTATTTGAGAAATGTATAACAAAACTTTTATTTAAAATTGTCAATGTTTATGGCTGTTTACTAAATCACTTAATAATTCAAACATGTAAAAGATATTGTAAAAACATGTAAAAATATTAATAAATAGACTGTGATTGCTAAATGATTTATTGTTTTTTCATAATTTGTAAAGGTACAGTAATAATAATAATAAAGTAATTATAATATTCTTATGCTGTTTGAGAGTGGATTGTATTTGACTATCTTATCATGAAGTATAAGGCAATGACAAGATGTATTTGGCAAAACGTTTCTGCTAGTTTCAAATTCTAATCTAATATCGACAGTACCAGATTTTAACGCTTCGTTTTGTCTAGAACAATCTATGACTACTAATGGTGCAATACTGTAAATCTTCAGGATTAAAAAGTGGCTCATTTTCCTTTTCGTAGTATGATTGTTGAAACTGAGCATACATCTCATATAACAACGCAGTCTGTTTATTCTCGAACCTCAAATTTAAGTTATCGTAGAAAATTTCTGAATTTAAATATAGTTTCATGTTGGTTAAATAGCAATGATCAAAACGACTGTAGTTGCTCATGTATCTATTTTTTCGGTTGGTTTGGAAACCAACAATCACAAATCTTGGTTTTTCTAATTGTGTTGTTGTTTTAATGTTCCATGTATGACGTTGCGTTTTTGTAGAAGTTGATATTCATGCAACTCCCATCCTCTAAACGGAATATGCAAATCCTGATTTTGTGCAACGCATTCTATTAAATTAATTCGTTGAGTATCATCAACCTACATGCGGCATTTTCCATAAAACTTTGTTTAAAACAACTTTTATTTCTTCATCGGGTTAGGATTAATTATAGCATTAGTATCAAAACTAGAACGTAGTAAGACTAACTCATGACGGAGGTTTAAAATAATTTTTTTAAAATCTTCGCATAATCCGAGAACCATTGAAAGGTTTATTGCAACATTAAAATTCCCATTAGCATCAACTATTTGTGAATCATCCATAGGAAACCACCCAGCGTTTTGTAAATGTTTACTTTGATTGCTATTATATGAAACATATCCCTTCATTATAGACGTTAATCCAGGATTCCGAACACGATCTACAATGATACCACCAATCTCATATCTAATTTCATCAAAAGCAGCAAAATTCCATTATTTACAAACTTTGCTGTCTGAGACGGTGTTCCATCTGTTTTAATTAATTTGCCTTCTATGTACAGCATGCTCTTTGATGGTAAGGTGTATACATCTTGTTGTTGTATAGGGATTCGAATTTCATCATTATTGTTTAAAGATGTGTTAGCATAAGGTTGATGAGTATGTTTTTCAATATTAACAATTGCATTGTCGAAGTAAAATTTTTCACGCACGTTCAGTATTTCACTATTCATTTTACTTTTTTTTAATTAAATGCAGTCCTAACGATTGTAGAAACTGCCGGTTTTGTGTTGTTAGCGGTCTTGAAACAATCAATCGAGTGTCGATTGCTTTGAAATTTCCAGCATTTATATCAATTTTTGACATGTTGCGTGCATTATACTTAATACCCATGGCTATTGCAGATTTTTTTTAAATGCAACCTTACAGTTAGCAGTTCTCCTCTGAAATTAACTAAATTTCCATCTTGATCTAACACTTTAACTATTATTTCATTTATTATACGTGACCTGATTGGTAGATATATAATCGTAGGTGGACACTGACAATTTTAAAACCTGCAGGTACTTGAGGAAAAATTCGTGTATTACATGGGCTGGTTTACTATTTAAATAGGATCCACTTGCAATATTACAATCGATTAAAACTGCATTCACTTTACAAATGTTGATCGCGTAGTCTGCTTGATGCGTGACAAATGCTAGCAATTTTCGGGATTGAAACCAAGTAGAGAACCAATTGAATTCTTTTGGTAAAATCCACATCTAGACTACATTTAATACTACATTTAAGTGTATTATTGTCAGCTGTAATTTCTATATACACTGGCGTCTTTCTAGCGCTTCGTGATTGATCCATACGACCACGCCATCTTTTATCACCTAAAGCTTTTGAAGATATTTATTAATTTCTCTAATCTGATAAGCACCTTCAGGTATTTCTATGAATTCTCCGTTAGATCCATAATAAAATTTATTATTTATTCCTTTTCTATGTTTGGAATTGTGTTATAAGACTCAAAATTTGTTAATCCTAATACGTACTCCGAATCATTATCCAAGTTTAAGAGGCGGATTAAAATTGCTTGTTAAAACTGAAGTGTTTCCCGTTAGAGTAAAAGTGTACGACATAACAACTTCGTACGCAGTTCTATGCACTACTTAGAAATTGTAAGCATAAATGACCGCAAAACACAGTACCGTACGATTGTTCTTGGTTAATGTTATAAAGAATTTTACATTTACCCCGCTATTCAAATAACTTATCAACTCTGTTGGCGGTCGCAGGTTTCCGTAGCTGTCATAGTAAATAGCGCTACTACCGTTTTTTGTAAGAGGTCCAATGCGTGCCTAAACCTTCTATTCCATCTAAATTAATTATACCACATTCTTTAAATTAACTTTCTTGGGAAGATTGTTTCTCATGAACACTCCACGGAAATATGGTACTTCTAATTGCTTAACAAACTTTATTAATTCTACATTGCTTAGTGCTCGATTAGGTAAAATCAAGTTGCGTTCCTTTGAGGTTTTGCAGGGCTAAAAAGACCAAAACCTTTTTATAAGGTTTGATGTACATGCCGTTTCCGACTGCAATGTCCTCCATTGCCTTGTTATGACGTTGTTTTTCCGCTAGTTGTTCCTTAGCTATTTTAGTATCTGAAACTGCTTTTGCAACAGCAGCTGCACCTCCAGTAAGAGTACCAAGAGCGCTTAGGCCTGCAAAAATTGGTATTAGTGGTAGAAAACCTCCTGTTTTAGGAATTGATATAATACGAGCTGATTTAATATGCTTCCTTTTGTTTTGCTGTATTGGCGGCCTTAATTGCTATGTTGATTGCATCCATAATATTAGATCCTTTAGTCTTTTTTAAAGCTGTACGTGCTTGTTTGATAATACTTTTAATACCTAGCGTACTTCTTATTTTACGTTTCTTTATCAGTTTTCTTATTTTATTGATATTTTTGTTCTCAGTGATGCACAGGCACCCATACCAAGTTTTACTTTAGCTTTCATTGCGGTAGCTACTCCAAATGCTGCTACTTTTTCACCTAAAGACGAGTCACCAGAATTTAGTCTTTCTGTAGCTAACTGAGCTAACTTCGAATCTGCTTGATGACGTTTAGATAGATCCTTTTCTTTGGTGTATGCAATATCGTGCTCCTTACAAGCCTCGTCTAACTTGTTTATTCCTTGTCTCCCGAGCTAACCGTTCGATTAGTTTTGTACCCGGACCGCAAAATTTGTAACCCGGAATATGCGCTTCAAATGGTAAATTGTTAATTACAGTATTTAATAGACCGTTCCCAGTAGTTTTAGAATTATTATTATATGTAATCATTAGCGGACAACTATCCTTTCAAGCTGTGCAGTAAATAAATAAAATATTATGAATTAATGATTCTTTATATACTCGCCGTTTCTTATATATATATATATATATATATATATATATTATATATATATATATATATATATATATATAAATTCCACTTTTTTACAAATCGAATTTAGTACTTGCAAACATGCGTGTTGTGAAACAATCAACACGTTTAACCATAAACAATAATGACATTGGCGTGCAATCCTTAGCTAAAAAGAAAAACATAGTGTTCTTCTGCCTTCATCTATTCGATGTCTAGTTGTTGGTCCATCAAATTGCGGTAAAACCAACGTTATGATTGGGCTGATAGAACATCCTAATGGTTTAAAGTTTGAAAACGTATATGTTTATTCTAAATCACTTTATCAACCAAAGTATCAATACCTTGAAAGTCTACTGCAACCAATAAAGGGATCAAATATTATACATTTTCCAGTTCTGATAATATTATATCACCATCTGATGCTCGAAATAATTCTATATTTGTTTTTGATGATGTAGCTTGCGATAAACAAGGTATCATTAGGGAATACTTTAGTATGGGGCGTCATAAACAAGTAGACAGTTTTACCTTTGTCAAAGTTATACTCGTATACCTAAGCACTTACTACGTGATAATGCTAATCTTTTAGTTTTATTTAAACAAGATGATTTAAACTTAAAAACATATATGACGATCACGTCAATACTGACATGAAGTATGATAAATTCCGTGAAATATGTGCTGCTTGTTGGCAAGACAAATACGGTTTCTTAGTTGTAGACAAAGATAGTGATCCAGATCAAGGAAGGTACCGAATAGGTTTTGAATTCATACATATTTAAACCTTGAGAGACGCAAGTATCGTTAGTATCGAAGAATTTTTTACTACAATAAACTTTTACGCAATGAACAAGGAGGCGATAAAACTTAAAAGAATTTTAATTAAGAAAAGAAACATTGTAAAAACAAATTGCGTCAGTTAAAAGATAATGAAGTCGTCGAAGTGGAATCAATCTTACCCATAACATCACGATTAGAAACTATTGCTAATAAACTGGATGGGGAAAGTGCGGTAAAGAAAGAAAAATGTAAAGAAGAAGAAGAACTGCCTCATAGCAGTGTAAAAAAAATTAAACCTAAATTGCTAGAAAGGAACGTTGACTATATTGATTCCCGGTTATTGCTCAGCATATACCAAATATAAAAAATGATGCCATAGAGGTAGATGATGATGATGACGATGTTGAGAATGAATATGAAGCAGAAATTAATCGAAATGCAAAAGAAGCTCAGGAATATATTCAAAGCTTTGCCGATTCACCTGGTATGACACATTATCTCGAACAGCTACATCCGATACCTCGAGAATATATTTACAATATGTTTAAAGATGTTAAGAACGAATTTGATCATAAATATGGTATTAGGTTTAACCCTGATTCAAATGGTCTTATGATAGGCAATTCGAATTTCGCGTTGGATGATGAAAATGTTCTAATAAATGATTTGAAATATAAAGGTACTCCTGGATTATACGAACTACTGTTTAAAAAATATCCTGTCGGGTACAGTCATCAAGATCTAAAGTCGTACCTTGATATTGTAAAAAGAACAAATGCTAATAGAAGATATTATTCTGAAACAGAACAAATTCAGGGTAATACTTCATATAAGTACAAAATATAATATCTACATTAAACATACTTCCCCAAACACCCCGTAGACCTAGAACATTACCCTATAGAAAGCGTCTTGGAGACGGTATGACAATGGAAGTATCAAATAACGCTATAGATTATTTATATTGGTATGATCCCAATGAACTTGTTGATAGATTACGACTTTTAGTTTCATCTCAGACTGCTGGACACACAGGTCACGGCAACGAAATAAATTCGATCATTGAAGAATTGCGTGAGGCGAAAGTAATTAGATGATATGACAAATTTGGAAGGCACTTACATAACCGTAAAATAGATATAACTGAACAGGAATATGAAAATAAAAGTGAAGGTTTTGAAACCTTGATTGAGTACAAGTTACATATGCTACATTACACGGTAGTAGCAACGTTTTACTCTAATACATTTCTCGACGGTGACAAGACATTCCTTATTTTCAACATTAAACATAATTATGAATTTCCTTATGAGGAAGCAGTCATTGAAAATATTAAAGGATACCCGCAAGACATTGAAATTTTATAAACGAAAAAGTTATGTAATTGCACAGTTACAAGGATTTTTGCTTAAACGTATGGATGTAATCAGCTTTGTGACAGCGGTGCTATCATAAACAATACCACAATGTTTCTTGATTTTATATTAAAAGTTCCTTTCAAAGCAAGTGGAGCCCCACATTCAAACATAGAAGTATTTCATTAATTGTATTTAATAAATCCTGATTATAAAAAAGTATTATGATAGTTGCTCAATCAAAAGTGAAAGAGGATATAGTAAATGAACTTCATAAACCAGCAAGAATAAATTTCCCAAAGTGATAGTAAAAGGTTTAAATGACCTTCTTCAGACCGATTTGATTGAAATGCTACCATATTCGCAAACAAACAAAGGATTTAAATACATTTTAGTAGTTATTGATTGTTTCTCCAAATACGTATGGGCTGTACCACTTAAAATAAAACGGTATTGATGTTACTGCTGCAATGAAAACAATTTTAAATAAATTTAAAAATCCGCCAAGAAATTTGCAGTCTGATTTTGGTAAAGAATATTATAACAAACACTTTCAATCCTTAATGCAGACATATGGCATAAACCATTATAGTGTTTTTTCTACAAAGAAAGCATGCATTGTAGAACGTGTAATTAGAACTTTAAAGGAAAAATGTGGCGCTTGTTTAACCTGAACGGTTCTTACAATTGGATAAAAAATTTAAGCGATATTGTGAAACAATACAACAATACAGTTCACAATACTATCGGAGTCAAACCTGTAAAAGTTGATAAATCAAATGAAAAAACTATTCTTAAATCATCATTTACCCACATCAAACTTGCAACCAAAATATCAAAATATTCAATTAAAGACAGTGTGAGGATTAGTAAACACAGGAAAGCATTTACGAAAGGTTACACGCCAAACTGGTCAAATGAAATTTTTAAGATTAAAAAGGTAAACGTAACCAATCCGACAACATATATATTAGAAGATCAAGATGAGAAAGAAATCAAAGGTGCATTTTATGAAACGGAGTTGCAAAAGGTTAAACATCCAGGAATTTTTACCTGGTAGAAAAGTACTAAGAAAGAGTGGAAATAAAGTATTTGTAAAATGGTTAGGCTTTCTAACGTAACAATAGCTGGATCGATAAAAATAATGTTTGCTAGAAGTTGTTATAATAATAGTTAATAAGGCTAACATTGTAAAATTATATTAAAATAAATAATACAGACAAAATCTTTCTATTGTTTTTTATTATTATTATAAAGGAATTTTGTAAGGCTAACATTGTAAAATTATATTAAAATAAATAATACAGACAAAATCTTTCTATTGTTTTTTATTATTATCAAGCCATTCTTTTAATAAAAAGATATTTTGTTTTGCGCATTGCAAATTATTATTGCTGTGTCTACAACAATGGATGTTATATTTTAAACGATTGTTGATTTTTAACTCCGATAGCTTAGGACAACCTAGTGCAAGCAATCAGTTACAAAGTTTTGCATTATATATGTTTCAATCAATTTCTTCTTTTCTAGACCCTTCACAAATACTTCTTCACCGGGTCGGATAATTTGCTTCAAATAAAGCGCTATATATGATGACACCATTCCAGCCGTTGAAGATTCATCCCAAGAAATACCATGAATATTCCTTGTCACCCAGTCGTTATGTTTTATATGATCTTGACTCAAACAACTGGACTGCATTGGCAGTTTAAAAATTTGATGCCAAACATCACCTTTCAACAAGTCCAAAACCGCAATTTCTTTACACACAAACTCGTTTTTCTTGTATTTAAATCCCTGAATATCAATTATATACATGTTTGTATGTAAATATATGCAGTAAACTTCGACTAATTAAATTAATATTAGAGCAATCTCCTTATATAGCAGATTACCACCATCTGCGACTTTGCCAACCCACTTTTCAACCTATCACAAGAGTGAACTCATTTTGAATTAAAACCGGCCCATGTGTATTTGCAGCCTCTAAACATAAATCAGAATCCACTTTAATTAAAACACAATTGACTTGAATGCGATATTTTTTGCATCTGTCATACTGTCTCGCTAGAAAACCAAATTCAAAACATCTACACATTTTCTCTGCACTTACATTTTTCAACATACGGTGTTACATTGAAAGTAATATAAAGCCGATCCTAATTCAAAACGTGCCCACAAGTATTTTACATTTGAAAAGAATTCAGGTTTTCACATTTTACATTAAAAGTATATAACGCCGATCCTAATTCAAAACGGTGCACGTGTAACTTCTCGCTAGAAAACCGAATTCAAAACAGCTACACACATTCTTCTTGAAACAATTTTTTCAAAAATTAAATGTTGGTTTATTGGAAATTAATATAAAGGAATTTTAAAAGCGCCCTATTTTCAAAATAAAAAATTATTTTTTCACCCAAAACAAAATGCCAATTTTCAAAGGGTTGTTAAAAAAAAATTTTGAATAAACCTTTTTGAAATTAAAAGGGTTATTTCCTTTTTAGAACCCTGTAATTTTAAAAACCAAATTAAATTAAAAGAAAAGTTTGGCCAAATTCAATT